>CM077023.1:62613367-63994086 GCA_039090855.1 Macrothele yani | reverse complement strand
ATAGAAAAGGAAGCTTATGCCATTGTTGAATCGTTACGTTGTTGGCGGCATTACTTGATTGCTAGGCATTTTGAAGTACTTATCGATCAACGTTCCGTCTCTTTTATGTTCAATCAGCATCATTCAAGTAAAATAAAAAATGAAAAGATCTTGAGATGGCATCTAGAATTAGCTTGTTTCAAGTTTGATATAATCTACAGGCCTGGGAATGAGAATGTGCTCGCTGATACCCTCTCGAGAATAACTGCTGCGATAAACCAGGCCACGAATCTTAGTGCATTACATGAGGCTCTTTGCCAAACTGGAATAACACGAATGAGTCATTGGATTTACACAAAAAACCTACCTTACTCTGTTGAAGATGTAAAAAAGGTCACTAACTCAGGCTCTGTTTGCGCAGAACTAAATCCACGCTTTAACCAACATCAAGGGAAACTGATAAAAGCTACCTCTCTTTTTGAGAGACTAAATCTAGATTTCAAAGGTCCTTTACCAGGGAAGTCTTGAAATCAGTATCTCCTCACTATTGTACACGAATACTCTAGGTTTCCTTTTGCTCTACCATGTAATGATGTTTCTACTGCCACTTTGATAAGACTTTTAAAAAGCCTGTTCTCTGTATTTGGGCTACCTGCTTATATACATTCTGATAAATGAGCATCGTTTATGTCTCAAGAACTGAAGTCATTTCTAAATTCACATGGCGTTGCTACTAGTCGAACCACCCCCTTCAATCCTAGGGGGAACGGACAAGTTGAAAGATACAATGGGTTAATATGGAAGACTATAACACTTGCCCTTAGGTCTAATAACATGAAAACTGAGAGGTGGGAGGAGGTACTGGACCATGCTCTGCACTCTATTCGCTCTTTTCTGTGCAGGTCAACAAATGCAACCCCGCACGAGAGGATGTTTAGCCACCCTCGAAGATCTTCTAATGGTAGTTCAATTCCAACCTGGTTAACTAAATCTGGTCCTGGTCATTTGAAAAAGAACGTTCGCTCTAGTAAATATGAGCCTCTTGTGGAAGAGGTAGAGCTTATAGAATCTAACCCTGATTATGCCTTTGTCAGATTCCCTGATGGGCAAGAAACTACTGTTTCAACTCGGCATCTAGCTCCTACAGGAGAACACCCTAGAGAAGTGAATGATTGTCAGAGAAAAGAAATCCTTCAAACTACGGACTCTGCCCCTGCTAGTAATCTTGAACATGGGACTAATGTAGTTGAGGCTAACAAACTATCACTGACTGCCACTGAGGACTTTGATAAAGCACTGCGCCCTACTCGTTCCAGACGCCGACCTGCATACCTGTCTGACTGTGTAACTAATTTTTAGAGAGGGGTGAATGTGATATTATTGTATTGTATTCTAATTTTAACGTATCAGAAGTTGGCAGCAGTATTCATTGTTTACATCCGTTGTGAGTATGTTAATGGTATGATCTCTGTTTGATTTAGCTAGGAAATGAAACATGTATGGTTAAACGACAGGCATTATTATTTGTTGATTAAAGCCTAATTATAATGAAGGTGTGTTTTAGTGTTATTACTTTTTCATCAATGCTGATTAGCATTAAACACGTTTCCTGTTCAAGGTCATCATTGACGGAATTTTCCAAGTAAAATACAGTGTGGGAACTGAAAATTGAAGAGCAAGATATCTGAAATTTGCTTGTTAAATCTGAGAATTGACTATTATAAAGGGGCTCAATGCTTGATATTTAGTGTTGAACCAAACAAATCGGAAAAGTGTCCTCAATAAATGCGAGCTTGATATAAACGAGTTTGACCTGTACCATATATTTCTTCAGTAACAGCAACAGCACAGTTTCTGACAGCATTCCTACTTCTTTTCCACAACATCCAACTAATTCTGTCTTTACTGAGTGCTCAGAGTAATGCTAATGTTCATCATGAAACCTTTCAGCTTTTATTCTTTTCTTTACAAGCATATTCCTGTTTCTCTTTCCAAATCCTACATCCACCTTTACATATATAACATCAAAAGATAATGATTGGATCCACCATCTGCACCTTTCATCACATAAGTGTCAACAACTACAGTCAATGTTTCAGGTGCTAATCGTAAATGACAAAATCTACTGCCCTTTTCTGCCGTAACACACAGTTCTTCATTTTATAAGGAAGTGTAGATATACTTGAAGTTTAAAAATGTATTAGAAACACACAAACTATTATTATTATTATTATTTTGATTGAAGGTTTTAACGACTACCATGAGCAACTCGATGGGCTATAAGCAATCGTCCGTCCCTAATTTAGGGTCACTGGTTCCAGGGAAGGGAGAGAGCCAGTGCCGTAAGACAAGCACAACATCCATGCCTCACCAGGATTCGAACCTGGACCCCTTTGGACGAATGGTCAGAGGCCATCGCTTAGACCACTGCGTCACCGGGGCGACACACAGACTATTATTAATGCAAACTTCAATTAATCTTTCACTTCTGTCATCCACACTAGGATAATTAAACTTACCCAAAACATACTCCTGTATCTCATTCTGAGTGCCTAGTGTTGAGATCTCTTGCTGGAATAACTTTCTGTGTAGTATCAAACTATCTGAAAAACAACCTTATAGCTCATTCCAGAAATGACCTTTGTTTTCAGTAGGTTCAAATTCACAAGAAACATACACTGCTGCAATTACTATTGTTTAACTTTCACTTTCAATTGCAGCTACAGAATTCTCATACTTTCACAAGTACGATAAGGCATATTCTTCTTTTCATTTAAAATCATATCTGCCGAACTTGTCCTTTCACATCGTCTGACACTCTGAAAACCCACACACATCACTAAATTCACATTCCCCTTCTCAGGTTCTTTCTGTTTAGTTACCGGACACCTGTTCAAAACCAAATGAATGGATCCGCTGCATTGTTAAGATGCGTGGTACAGCTGCAAATGGTATAAAAACAAGCCTGCAGTTGACCGTGATCATATCGCACTGTGAGGTTGAGTGAAAATGTCGCTGCAGGAGAGAACTGACTTTGAGAAAGGAAAGATTGTTGGGTGTTATATTAGTTGGTTGTCCATTAGAGAAACCAAGAGGCTAAGAGAAACATACCCAAGTCAGTTGTTTTTGATATACTGAATAAGTGGAAGACACATGGCATGCCTGAAGCAGCAAAACTTACCGGCACACCAAAGAAAATCACTGATAGAGGACGTCAAAGCCTCAGGAGAGTCGTTACAGCTAATCGACGGAGTACTGCACAAGACCTCAATGTACAGGTGAATAAAAATGCTAGACACTCGGTATGTGCACGTGCCATTTGCAGAGAACTTCATTCTATGGGTTACCGTAGTTGTGCGGCTGCTCATAAGCCTTTCATCTCCACTCAGAATGCTACTCGTCCTTTAGCATGGTGTAAAAAACATTTAGATTCTTCAGTCGTTCTCTGAGTAAGTCAGAATACTGCTGATGATCTTCAAGGAGCCTATCAACCTTTATTCTTTTTATCCTGGGTCTCTTCCTATTCCTTTTCCTCCAACCAACATTAAGTTTCACTCGTGACACTACCAAGTAATGATCAGAACCAACATCCGCACCTCTCATCACATGGGTGTCAACAACTAAGTGTTTCAAACGCTGATCGTAGACAACAAAATCTATCGTACTCTTGGTCAAAAGAGTGTGATAGATTTTGTTGTCTACGATCAGCGTTTGAAACACTTGGTCGTACTCTTGGTCAAAAGAGTGTGATAGATTTTGTTGTCTACGATCAGCGTTTGAAACACTTAGTTGTTGATACCCATGTGATGAGAGGTGCGGATGTTGGTTCTGATCATTACTTGGTAGTGTCACGAGTGAAACTTAATGTTGGTTGGAGGAAAAGGAATAGGAAGAGACCCAGGATAGAAAGAATAAAGGTTGATAGGCTCCTTGAAGATCATCAGCGGTATTCTGACTTACTCAGAGAATGACTGAAGAATCTGAAGTCTGGTGAGAGGGATGTAGAAAAGAAGTGGGAATGTTTTAAGAACTCAATTTACTTCCGATATTGGAGGTTAATTATTTAACGTGCATTAATGCATTTGCATTTTTGAACTTCACTTTTAGTTGGTAAAGTTCGATGAACACTTACCGCACGTGGGGCTTGGCTTTCAATTCATATTTCCGTTACGTGGATGCGGCACGGGATTTTCATTTGGCCACGGGTCCGCTTCTTCTTTTTTTTTCTCCGTTGGAATTTATTTTGTCTCATCACCAAATGAGTTTTTCCTTTGCTGCATCCTCATTTACTTCAATATTTATTCATACCCGAGTACTTTCAGTAAAATTCCTTTACCGTCTTCGAGGGAACGTTTTGCTCCGACTAGCACGGACCGTGTCAGCTGGGCATTTCGGTGGTTCTCGCGGGCTGCTTCTGTCATCGGCTATCGCTTCTTCTTGGGCGTTGTGGCGCCATCTCTTGTTGGTCAGGGATCTCACTTTTCGAACTTTTTCATTTTTTTGCTCAATTCTAATTAAATTCTTCCAGCTGTTTCTCAAATTATTAGGGTCATTATGGTTGCAAACTTTTGTCCTATTTTTTTCAATCATTACCGACTCTGCTATTCTGAGGTGTTTTTCGGATTTACAGCTTTTAATGATTTTTATATTTTCGAATTTTGAATATTTTTGGTTATCTAGACAGTATTGGATAAGTGCTGTTTTTTCTTCTTTTTTCTGCCAGTTTTTTACGTGTTGTTTTAATCTGTGTTTAAGCTTATTTTTGGTACTTCCTATATAAGCCATTGGAGGATTTTCAGTAATAGGAATTGAGTAAATACCTGCTTTTTCTAACATTTTTATTTTTTCATTTTTTATTACTATATTTTTGATGGTGTTTACTTTTCCTCCAATTTGAATGTTATGTTTTTTACAAATGTTATTAATTTCATTGGTAGTACCTTTTACGTAAGGAAAACCATTTAAATATTTGACTTCTTTTTTATTTACTACAGCATTATTTTTTAGTTTCTTTATTACTTCAGTGTCCCATTTTTTTATTAAATGGTTAGGATAACCAAAGCTGCCTGCAATTTTTTTTATGAATTTGATTTCTTCATTGATGAACTGACTATTTTCAGAATGCGTATATGCTCTTTTAATTAAGGTTTTTATACTATTGCATTTTTGAGGATAAGGATGTGCTGAATTGTACGGGATTAGGACCGGAACGAATGAACTTTTCCGATAAACCCTGTATAGAAACTTATCTGTGGATTTGATAACCTGTACATCCAAAAAGGCTAATGCATTATTTTTTTCTATTTCAACAGTGAGTTCTATAGTTGGATATAAAGCGCTGTAACATTTTGTTAATTTTTTTTAATTCTTCTTCGTTCAGTTTTGATAGAATGAAAATATCATCCACGTATCGACAGTACACTTCTGGTTTTTCTTCCATACGATGCAGGACATTTTCTTCAATTTCGTTCATCACAACCTCAGCATATAGAGTTGATAATGGTGAGCCCATTGGGCCTCCTGAATTTTGCTTGAATATTTTGTTCTTGTATGTAAAAATATTATTTTCATATAAATAGACTAAAACTTTTTTGAATTCATGAATTTGTGTGTTATTTAAAATTTTAACATTTTGCAACTTCTTAATGATAATTTCAATAGCATCTGGAACAGGAGTGCTTGGATATAATGCTTTAACGTCCATGCTTGCCATATTTAAGTCCTTTAGGTCAGTTTTTACATTTTTAATTTTCTCTATAAATTCATATGTGTTCTTGATGGTGAACTTGTTGTTCATGAAAAAGGGTGCTAGGAATTTGTAAATGTTTTTCTCTAAAGTTATCAATGGTGAGTTTTTTTGAAACTATCAGTCTCATTGGAGCATCATCCTTGTGCGTTTTTATCTTTGCAACGATACGTGGTATGCCTGATAATCAAATTAAATTCTTAGCGGATATAAGAAATCATAGCACCTTACCAGATGAAATCAAGCGCTCTTTTCCACCAATGGGAGCAGGCATACCACGTATCGTTGCAAAGATAAAAACGCACAAGGATGATGCTCCAATGAGACTGATAGTTTCAAAAAAAACTCACCATTGATAACTTTAGAGAAAAACATTTACAAATTCCTAGCACCCTTTTTCATGAACAACAAGTTCACCATCAAGAACACATATGAATTTATAGAGAAAATTAAAAATGTAAAAACTGACCTAAAGGACTTAAATATGGCAAGCATGGATGTTAAAGCATTATATCCAAGCACTCCTGTTCCAGATGCTATTGAAATTATCATTAAGAAGTTGCAAAATCTTAAAATTTTAAATAACACACAAATTCATGAATTCAAAAAAGTTTTAGTCTATTTATATGAAAATAATATTTTTACATACAAGAACAAAATATTCAAGCAAAATTCAGGAGGCCCAATGGGCTCACCATTATCAACTCTATATGCTGAGGTTGTGATGAACGAAATTGAAGAAAATGTCCTGCATCGTATGGAAGAAAAACCAGAAGTGTACTGTCGATACGTGGATGATATTTTCATTCTATCAAAACTGAACGAAGAAGAATTAAAAAAATTAACAAAATGTTACAGCGCTTTATATCCAACTATAGAACTCACTGTTGAAATAGAAAAAAATAATGCATTAGCCTTTTTGGATGTACAGGTTATCAAATCCACAGATAAGTTTCTATACAGGGTTTATCGGAAAAGTTCATTCGTTCCGGTCCTAATCCCGTACAATTCAGCACATCCTTATCCTCAAAAATGCAATAGTATAAAAACCTTAATTAAAAGAGCATATACGCATTCTGAAAATAGTCAGTTCATCAATGAAGAAATCAAATTCATAAAAAACAATTGCAGGCAGCTTTGGTTATCCTAACCATTTAATAAAAAAATGGGACACTGAAGTAATAAAGAAACTAAAAAATAATGCTGTAGTAAATAAAAAAGAAGTCAAATATTTAAATGGTTTTCCTTACGTAAAAGGTACTACCAATGAAATTAATAACATTTGTAAAAAACATAACATTCAAATTGGAGGAAAAGTAAACACCATCAAAAATATAGTAATAAAAAATGAAAAAATAAAAATGTTAGAAAAAGCAGGTATTTACTCAATTCCTATTACTGAAAATCCTCCAATGGCTTATATAGGAAGTACCAAAAATAAGCTTAAACACAGATTAAAACAACACGTAAAAAACTGGCAGAAAAAAGAAGAAAAAACAGCACTTATCCAATACTGTCTAGATAACCAAAAATATCCAAAATTCGAAAATATAAAAATCATTAAAAGCTGTAAATCCGAAAAACACCTCAGAATAGCAGAGTCGGTAATGATTGAAAAAAATAGGACAAAAGTTTGCAACCATAATGACCCTAATAATTTGAGAAACAGCTGGAAGAATTTAATTAGAATTGAGCAAAAAAATGAAAAAGTTCGAAAAGTGAGATCCCTGACCAACAAGAGATGGCGCCACAACGCCCAAGAAGAAGCGATAGCCGATGACAGAAGCAGCCCGCGAGAACCACCGAAATGCCCAGCTGACACGGTCCGTGCTAGTCGGAGCAAAACGTTCCCTCGAAGACGGTAAAGGAATTTTACTGAAAGTACTCGGGTATGAATAAATATTGAAGTAAATGAGGATGCAGCAAAGGAAAAACTCATTTGGTGATGAGACAAAATAAATTCCAACGGAGAAAAAAAAAAAAAAGAAGAAGCGGACCCGTGGCCAAATGAAAAAATCCCGTGCCGCATCCACGTAACGGAAATATGAATTGAAAGCCAAGCCCCACGTGCGGTAAGTGTTCATCGAACTTTACCAACTAAAAGTGAAGTTCAAAAATGCAAAAGTTTTAAGAACTGTGTTGTCACTGCTGCTAAAGAGGTCTGTGGCACCACAATAGTGGGTAACAATAGAGGTGATGCTTGGTGGAATAGTGAGATTGAAGAGGCAGTAAAGAGAAAGAAGGAAGCCTATTTGGGGATGTTGCAAGGTAGAGTTTCTGTGGATGAATATCGCTGTAAGAAGCGTGAAGCTGCTAAGCTGGTTCGCCACAGTAAGGCAAAAGATAGGAAGGAGAAAGTGGAAAGGCGTGAAATGGCTTTTTGGAAAGATAGGAAGTCCTTCTGGAAGTACATGAGACTCAGGAAAAATAGGGGAAACAAAGTTGTAAGTTGTGTGAAGAATGAGATTGGGGAAATGATATGGGAGCCCAATGAGTTAAGTGACAGATGGGGTGAATACTTCTGTGAGTTATTAGATCAGGAAAGCAAAGATGATTCTGAGACAGACGCAGATGATGTCACAATGAGGTATGAAAGCACAGGAGGGATCTCAAGAGAAGAAGTGTGTAAAGCTCTAAAATCTCTTCAGAATGGCAAGGCCCCGGGAGTTGATGGCATAACTGCAGAGATGTTGAAATATGGTGGTGACTCTATAATTGACTGGTTAACTGAAATTTGCCAGTTGTGCTGGGAGTTAGGAATAGTCCCTCGGGATTGGAAGGATGCTATCATTGTTCCCTTGTATAAGGGAAAAGGTGATCAGACTGAATGCAAGAACTATCGTGGTATTAGCCTACTGAGTGTGCCAGGGAAAGTGTTTGGTAAGGTTGTTATTGAAAAAGTACGGGGTCTTACATCATTGAAAGTGTGGGATGTTCAGAGTGGTTTTATGCCTGGTAAAGGCTGCACTAACCAGATTTTTGCATTACGCACGATGATTGAAAAGTATCTGGCTGTTGGGAAGAAAGTTTTTACTGCCTTCATAGATTTAGAGAAAGCTTACGACCGAGTGAATAGGACACTTTTGTGGAAGGTATTGAATGAATATGGTGTTACTGGGAATCTACTTAATAGTGTAAAAGCCATGTATGCTGGTAGTAGAGCTTGTGTACGAGTGAATGGTGTTTTATCAAAATGGTTTTCCATTGGTGCAGGAGTTAGACAAGGTTGTGTAATGTCACCATGGCTGTTTAATATATTTATGGATGCATGCATGCATGCGTGATGCCAAAATAGATAATAGTGGTTTATGTCTTGGTGATATCCGTGTGTGCAGATTGCTGTATGCTGATGACACTGTCCTGTTGGCAGAGAGCAAAAGTGAGCTGCAGAGTATGTTGACTCGGATGCACGAAGTTTGCATGAAATTCAAACTGAGTATAAATAAGGGAAAAACCAAAGTTATGGTGTTTGAGAGAGGAACGGGTAGCACTGAATGTAATGTAAGTATAAATGGCACTGTGATTGACCAGGTGAGTGAGTTTGTGTATTTAGGAAGTATGTTTGACAGAGAGAACAAGTTGGATGGTGAAATCAGTAGGCGAGTGAATTCTTCTTTGAAAGTCATAGCAGCTCTAGGAGGTTTTCACAGGAATGATGGGTTCTCTAGAGAGTCCCGCATGGCTGTGTATGAAAGTGTAATTGTTCCTACTCTGATGTATGGCAGTGAAACCTGGGTACTGCAGAAGAAACATAGGAGTCGTTTGTGTGCTGGAGAAATGCGTTACTTATGTGGGGTTTGTGGCAAGACACGATATGATTGTGTGAGAAATGAAGATGTATTGCAGTTGTGTGATGTGAAGCAAAATGTTGTTAGCAAGGTGGAGACCAATATGCTTCGGTGGTTTGGCCATGTTGAAAGAATGAGTGATGAAATGCTTACTAAGAAAATCTTTTCAGCCCAAGTGGCAGGAAGGAAGGGCAGAGGAAGGCCAAGGAAGACCCATGGGTGGATCAGATTCAGGAGTGTCTGCATGAGAAAAAGATTATGAGTATGAAGTATAAAAGATCTTGTGTACGGCGTGTAATGGATATTAGTGAAGCACGAGTTGTATGTCAAGATCGCTGTAAATGGAGAAGTTTGATATGACAACAATAAGTAAAAAATACCTGGAAGTTTGTATTTCTTTTTGGAGCTAACCTCTGAATCTCAGAGAACAGCTTAGTGATATGTATGTATGTAAAAAACATTTATGGTGGACCATAGATCAATGGAAACTGGTCCTGTGGACTGATGAATCTAGATACACGATACATCAGTCTGATGGCCATGTGTGGGTATGGTGGCAGCAGGGGGAACGCTATTTACCACAGTGCACTGTTCCTACGGTCAGGTTTCGAGCTGGCAGTGTACTCGTGTGGGGGTGTTTTTCGTGGTATGGTCCCGGCCCATTGGTCATTGTGGACAAACCTGTTAACCAGCACGTCTACCTTGATATTCTGGACAATTATGCCCTACCAACTCTGTGGCAATACTATGGAACCGAGCTTTGTTGGTACCAGCAGGATAATGCACCGAGCCATAAAGCAAGGACTGTTACGACGTGGTTTGATGATAATTCCGTATCATGTGTGGACTGGCCAGCACAGAGCCCTGATCTTAATCTCATAGAGCACCTGTGGAATAAATTAGAGTGCCACATAAGAAGTTTGGAACCAAGGCCTACTACTAAGCAACAGTTAGCGGCAGCATTATGTACTAAATGGATGTGCATACCTATTGCTGTGTTCCAAAACCTTGTCGATAGCATGTATCGAAGAGTCGGTGCATGCATATTAAGGCCAAAAGTGGACCGATACCATACTAATGTATGTCAATAAATGCTATGCTGTGTTTTTCTTCTTGGTGTCCAGTGACTTTTGTCAATATTCATTTCTTCAACCAGTTCCTCCAGCTTTTCATTTCTTCCTCTAGTGTTATATGCACCAGTCTTACATCCACTATGCCATGATTTTTTTTTTTTATCATTTGCCTTTCGTTATAGCCAGATTATTTCTTTGGTGAACCAGCCTTATTAAGTGTGGAAAGCATATCCTATCCCACACTAGAGTCTCGTTTAGTATTTGAGTCCTGAAAATCGCATAAATAGATCAGTGTGGAAGATGAGCTTGCAGCTGACTGATATATCTATTTGGTATTTGTTATCTTTGTATAATATATCTATGAGCTGTAATTTTTCAAGATGTTCTAGTTGAGAGCCTAGTGTATAATTTAAATTTAGCAGTTTTATTACTTGACAAAGAAAAGTACTTCAAAATTTCATGTTTTTGTGTCAACAGTGTTTTAGTCTGCAAAATGTGCAAGACTTGAAAAATATCTGAAAAGTTACATGCCTGAGTGGGCATGTGCAGAAATTATTTACCTGCCCAGGTAGTAACAGCTGGATGCCCAGGAAAATTTATCGTTTATATTGACATATTAAAAGTTTCATTTCTTTTAAGTTAAAAATTATGATAAACTTTTTATTCATCTTTTGCATTGACATTTAAGACTGTTTTCAAAATGTTCGATGCACAAAAGCATGTATTTCAAGTTTTAAGAAAGGCAACAATGCTGAAATTGGTATTTGAGAAATTTAGTAATGCTGCCATGTTCATGAATTTTTAAAATATGTCCTTGTTTTGCAGAAAAATAAAATACCCATAGTTTGAATACACAACAGTTTAAATAGTGTAGCAATTGTGAATTAAATTATTTATGCACAATTTTTGAACTTTGCGACAACACTTTTCTTGTACACTTTATCATAGTGCCTGCCTGTGTATGTTTCGGTTTTATCAACAACAGAGATTCCGATTCTGAAATTACATCACTCAGCAATGCCGAAGACAAATTTCTGACAACTGCTGCAGTGGCGGCTCGTGGTTGGAAAGATAGGTGAAGAGGTACAAAAGCAGTATGAAAAGATATCTACTGTCTACAATGAAAATCCCTTAATGATGACTTACCTATTTTTTGTACATTAAATCAATTTTTCTTCCTTTTAAAGCTGCAAATTTGTCGATTATGTCGTCATAAGATGGTTGTTTCTTCGTGAGCAGCAATAAAATGTCTTTTTGAATAGAAATATTTGCCAAAGAAGCAAGTCTATCTTGGGAACTAGTGTTTCTTGAGCAAGTTTGTATTCTTTTAGGAAAACTTCTTTCCACTGGCACACTTGTAGATGGAATTGTTAAAATGAGGAAAACCAATTTATAATCTTCTGTAAAAATGTCTTTGTCTCCGTGAAACACTCGAAGGAGTTCTTGAGTAAATATATTCCTTAATTTTTCATCGGCATATACAAGACTCAGTTCATTTTTAAGGTGCTGGTGTTTAGTAAATATGTTTCCGTAAAAATGTAGATTTTCAAGAGCGCGAGAGGGAAAGCATGCATTAAATTATTCGAATTTGGTTGTGTCAGCAAGTCAGACAAATTGAAGTTTCTTACAGTCTTGAAATATTATATCCATTTCCATAAGAATGTGGTCCAAAATTTCAAAATACAATTGTTTATAATTTTGAAAAATTGTTTCCTGTGTAAGAGCAGCATATTCCTGTGCTTATTTCTGAGATTTTGCTGGCTTTTCCAAACTGCGTTTCAAATACCTCATCGTTCCTTTTATGGCTCAAAATTTCACGAGTTTTTTTTTTTTTTTTTTTTTAAATTTGAGTTACACAGTAGTTTGTGTTTAGTTATTTTTTCTTCAAAAGTTCGAATAATAGATCGGTAGAGCCAAAAATGTAAATTTGAAAGTGTTCATATCATTCAAAAACCCCTTGGCAAGATGAATTGATTTTTTGTCTGATTGTTCGTCTTGCGGTTGTTAATATAAGTGTATAAGACCGCTTCGCAGAATGGTGAACAAACAAAGCAATTCCACTGAGGCTTGCAAAAAAGTATTCGACACTTAAAAATTTTAGAAAAACTCTGGTGTAATACAAGATTCAAACGATGAACTAAGCAATGAACAAAAACAACTTGAGAAGCTTTATCCTTGACTTTTTTTCTGTAGCCCATTTAAGTGTCCAGACATTATACTTGCCCCATCGTAACATTGTCCTGTTTATTTGTGTTGGTAATCAGACTGTTCCAAAATTTTGTCTAGCATTTTGTATAAAGCTCCTGACATTCTATCTTCACTCATATCATGGAAACCCAAAAAAATCCCTCAACCAATACACCTTCCGAATCAACAATCAAAATTTTTTTAATTTTTGACGTGATCGTTTATATATTCAGAAATACATTCAATTCATTCATTTTGAATAGATAGTTTTTTATCCTTTCGTATTGATTTTCAATTTTTAAAGAACTTCTTCATATCAACAATGAAAGTAATCCAGTGAAATTTCCACGATTTATCGAGCTCATGCTTTCGTCATGGCCATGGAATGCTAGTTCTTGTTTGCTCAAATACAATATAGACTAATATTGCATCAATCACTGTCTGCAGGAAAAGTCTATTTAAAGGAACGTTTTCGTTAAAAATGCGTTTTCAAAAGCCTTCCTCAGGGCATCGGCAATGGTGTTTTGAATTTTTTCAAAATTCCTTAACATTAATCCACGTTTCAGGTGTTCGTTAGAATTGCGATGTTTAAGAAGTGACCGTGTTACGCTTAATAAATCTGAGAATCCGTCTTTATTCCACACCAAATGTTTATTACAAAAAAGTAAGCAGGGCCAAAAAAAAAAAAAAAAAAAAAAAAAAAACAGAATTGCTGCAAATCCATTTATATTCAGTAAACCAACATTTTTTAAAATTAATATTGTTAGATTTACCACTCATGATTTCTTTCTTGGCAACAATTGTCAGTGAAACTGTCGGTCGTCCTTGAAGCAAAACGTCTCTTTTATCTTCATCTTTCCACCACTTAAATGGAGTTTGCAATAAATTACAAACAATGTTGTCCACAGGATGCATACTAAAAACTATCACTGTCAGTGAAATTGTACACAAACCTAAAATATCAGCTAAAGCTTTTAACAAAAAATCACAAAGCCCGAAAGAACAAATTCCTTTCGGAAAATAATGTACCAGAGCACCACAAGGAAAAAGCCCTAGTAGATTGCAAGGTACCCTTGTTGTCTGCCCGCTCCACCATGATCTCTCACGACTTTACGCTAAAAAAACTGAGACATGCAGAGGTAAGGCGCCTGAAGCTGAAACACTTCACTTGAGCGAGCAGATTGGGGAGGGTGACGTCACAATTACCATGACAACTCGGCCGAAAACTGCAGACTTCCAAGCATTCTCATTTCGGCTCTTCACTTGCACTGTTTTGCGTATAAGGATTTGTTTTCCGTATTGAGCGCGCCATGTGAATTAATATCTATTCAAAATTTTGAGTATTTCGGAAATAAATAAAGGCAAAAAAATAATATATTTTAAAAAAATACTGAATAAAACTTTATTTTGAGTAAAATAGGTGAAGAGGCACTTCACCTACTTCACCTGAAAAGCTGCCACTGAACTGCTGACTGATTGGAAATTTTGCCTATCTTCTTACTAGAAGTTTAACTCTCACTGCTGGATCCCCCCTCCCCTCCTGATATCCATTACTTAGCACAACTTGATCAACCGCAGCTGAAGGGACTAGCTGCTGTTCAGATAAATGAAGTATTGGTGTTGGCAATGTTCTCCCTTCTCCCGCCTAACTGGAACACATGGCACAGGCTCATTTTTAAACAACACTTTGCCTTTGTTTCAGCAGTACCACTGTTTGTCCATGGGTGGGAGCTTCCATGCCCATGGTGTTTGCCTCACTCGCTCAGGTTATACCAGAGAGACCAAACCTCACTGGGGGTTGTGTAAATCCCATTGTTGTTTCCTTTCCTCCCCCTTCCCCATCGCTAACTGTAAACATGTGGAGCAAAACTACATATGGGCCCAATTTCTGGAGCTAGAGCATAATGTAATAATTAAAGAAATTGTATTCTTCTATCCTTGGCTGTCTGTAACAACAATACAACTTCCGGTGATTGTCAGTGAAATGAAACATGATAAGCGATGACTGTCTTTTTTCTTTTAGGAGGAAATTCTCCATTCCAAACTTTTATTTTCTAAAATTTAGTTGTCTGACCAGGCAACTAGATTTGTTTTTTACTTGCCCAAGCCAATAATTTATATGCCCTGGGCATCTCGAACATGATATTTTTCAAGCCCTGATGTGTGTTTGTTTAAAAGGTGTGGATATGTGTTACTAGTTTTATTCATCATCTAAAGTTTGTTAGTGTGGGTCCTACCACTTTTACTAGATGTTTTGAGTGAGACAGAATTTCGTTGTCCACATGCTTTGTATTAATGCTGAGTAGCATATTTTGACTTTCCCAGTCCAGTTTATTTGAAAAGCTATCTCATGATTTAGTGCAATGTTCAAAGAGTATTGCAGTGAAGTTATTCTGTTAAAGATTGCTTTTTTAAAACTGTCTAATGGCATTAAGTAAATATTTCCTCAAGTGAAATCAGACTGTCAGTGTTTCATTTTGCATGTCTTTTCTAACAGATTGGACAAAGCTATAGCGGACAGTTGAGTGACACTATGTGTACAGAGAGATGTTCCTTTCTTCAGTTGTGTTAAGCACTTACGTAGATGTATAATATATGTACATCTGGTTTCCAAATGGTTAAACATTTGTTCTGCATGATGTTTAATCAGAGGAAGTTGAAATTACATACAAAGATAGAATTGAACAAGAACTACTGCTCAATGTAATCTCCAAATTTACTGAGACACTCGTCCCAAAGTTTGATAAGTTTTTCAATTCTGCTATAGAAGTCAATGCCTAAACTGATAAACCAACAGGGCACCTCCTGGCCCTTTCCCAAGTGTCATGAAGTGTCTTCCTGAAAGATGGTTCTCGAGACTTCAACATGTTGGCCTCTTGTACAGAGTGATTCACTCGGGACTTTACCCAGAAAAAGTGCTATAATTTTGAAAGGGGAAAACATTTCAAGCTGAAATTTGAAGACGAAGTGCCTTACCTTTCCACAATCACATTGATATCAGAGAAGATGTTGAAAATGTCCGCCATTTGCATCTAAACAGAAATCAACTCGTCGCTCCATATTGTCAAATGTATTCCTCAGCTTGTTGGTATTTATTGCTTCAATTTCCTGTGTGATGTTGTTTTTCAGCTGCCAAATTTCCCTAGGCTTATTGCTGTATACAGTACCTTTCAGATGACCCCATAATAAGTAATCGGGTGGAGTTAAAGCTGGAGACCTGGGCGACTACAAACCTTTGGAGGTAACCCGATTGCCGAATAAACTTTGAATCTCAGCCGTGCTGGCATTGGAAGTGTGACAGGTCGCACTATTCTGTTGGAAGAAGCCATTCTGCAGTTCAATATCATCCAGTTGGTTCACATATTGGGATACACTTCTGTGTTGACAGTTTGTTTAAAGAAAATGGAACCGATTATCCGGTTCCGTGAAATGCCGCACCACATGCCATTCTTTATGGGATGCATTCTTTCCTCGTTAATGACATGGGGATTCTCACTTGCCCTACCCGTGTATTCTGTGAGTTTACATAGCCTGAAAGGTGGAACCAGACTTCGTCCGTGAACCACATAACCATGTAATTAATGTCTAATACTGCTGGATTTTGACTGATAAATTCCTTAAACCACCAGCAGTAATGCATTCGCTTCGGCATGTCAATTGGTAACAGCTCATGAACATCTGTAACACGATGTGGATTCAGTTTACCCAGTTTTGCAGCCCTCTTGCAGGTGGAATATGACAGTCCTGTTTCTTGCAACAACCTGCATAACAATTTCTTTGGAGACTGTAACAACCTCTTTTTCACACACTGCACACTATTTTCTGACATTGTGGGTTGCCCTCTTGAATGCGTATCAAAAGGCTTCCTGTCATCTCAAGTTTTTTGGAAGATTTGAAATCGTTGGCTTCGTAGGTGGTTACTGACCAGGAAATTTCTTCTTAAACTCTTTCTGACACTCCTTGAAAGAGCCTGAATTCCTATAAATTTGAATGATAAACATGCGCTCAGCAATTGTGAACACCATTGTACTCGATGCTAGCCAATGGACAAAGAGAATGGCTCGAAACTGTTCCTACCAGATGCTGTGTATTGTGGCGCCATCTGGGCGTACAAGCCAAACGGCACAGATATGGACGTCAGAACTTACTGCACTTCGTCTTCAAATTTCAGCTGGAAATGCTTTCCCTTTTCAAAATTATTGCACTTTTTTGGGGTAAAGTCCCGAGTGAATCACTCTGTACAATTTCACAGAGCTTCATGTACAGTACTTGTTTCTGACAATGTTGCCCTTAATGCACAAAATGTTGTCTACTGTCTTGCTCATTGATGGCCTCTTGCACACTATTAAGTTTCTATCCACCTGTAACATTTTCTTTCAGTCCTCTTCCCATTATCCAGAAAATAATTGTGTTACCTTACTTTTCGGGAGCTCTGAGTGTGAAGTAGCACCCACATCAACAACAGTTAGGTTATATACGTAGAGAGACCTATACCCAGTCAGTGCCTTTTTAAATGAATACAACTTAGTAGAAGGGATACTGTATTCTGGAAACTAATTTTATATTTCAGTTTATGAAATTATTGTTGTCCTCATTTATGCATATTCATTTTTGGGTACTTACAGAAAAAATTGTTACCTGAAACAGTTGGATGAAGCACACTATGGTGTTATATGTATTTCCTTTTTTTTTTTTTTTTTCATTTAAGCTAAACTGTACCTTGTGCAAAAATAAAACGAAAACAGCATAAATAAAAAGATTTTGGGAAACTTTTTGTGCATGTTTTGAAATCACTGTGAAATGTGTTATTCCATTTTTATCATTGCTGCTTTAAATGAGAAACGCACATGCTCTCACATTGAACTCTTAGAAACATCATAGAATGTGCTTTATGCTTACCTAGCAAACATACACTACTGTTTGTGAAAATTGCAACACAGAGAAAGAATCCTGCTATTCAAATGAAATTTACATCACTGATTCATCATGTTACAGGAGATAACTGATTACATTTGTACAGCTATGCAATTTTTTTTACTGCAATACTCAGTATTGTGTGAAGCCACCTTGAGCAACAATAACAGTCTTTACACGGCATGACATTGAGTGGAAGAGGTTTTTGATATTGTCCGTGGAATAGCCCTGCCAGGCTGCTTCTATGGGAGACCAGAGTTCATTTGTGGTGACTGGTGGACATGCTTTTGATGGCTTGGTTGCTTAGCTACTGTGTCCCAGATATGTTTGATCGGGGACATATCTGGCAAACGTGCAGGCCAGGGAAGAAACGGCATCTGCCATGCATGGAAGAGCAGGGGTGCTTATTTTCCGGAAATTCCGGAAATTTTCGGCGTTTTTTTTTTTACGAAATTTTCGGCGGCGTTGAACTCCGGGAATTTTCAGCGTTTTTTTTTTTTTTTTTTTCACGGAAATTTGCGGCGTTGTACTGGAATTTTCGGCGTATTTTTTTTTTTTTTTTTTTTTTTTTTCTTCAGTCTACCCCCACAGAGGAGAAGAGAAACAGGTCCACTCTGTGTCTACCTAATTCAGCTGGGAGAGATCAATTCCCACCCCCGTCCCCACCCCACCCCCACCTAATGTTATATTTGTCTTCAAAAAGTGTGTTAACTGTTTGCTTTCCTTTGTGGTTTGGTGCTGGGTTTGCCCAGAGCTACTCCAAACAGAAATTTCTCACCCCTTTCTTTTCCTGGCAAGTGCCCCTTTGCTCCTGCCCCACCCCAGGGCTTAGTGGCCCACCCACTCTGTCTGCTGCTTTTGACCTTCAAGACTTCTATCTCATCATCACAGAGATCTAGGGAGGATCTCCCTGCTGACTTTATGTTCACCCCTCCCCATTCCCTTTGGAATGCCTGCTGGTTGCTGCTCAGGAAATCTTTGTCATTGGTTTCAATGCAATGACAAAGATTTCCTGAGCAACTTTTTATTTTATTTTTCTCAGTATTTTGCTTTTTATAAGTATTATTTATAGCTTTGATGGGCCAAACACTGGAAATTTGCAATTAGTGAAATTTTATAAAGGCCACTGTTCTTTAAAAAAATATCAGAACTTGGAAAATAAATTACGAATGTAACACATATATTCTGATTTTTTTTTTTTTTTTTTTTGTAAGTATTGATCTACGTTAATTTCAGGAAATTTGGGTTTGGTTTCAGGAAATTTGATTTCACAGAATAAGCACCCCTGTGGAAGAGGTCTTGGACATTCCAGGCTACATGTTGCCAAGCATTGTGTTGATGGAATATATATAGTCCGTGGACAACTAAGGAAAGGTTATCACCTCTGCCTCTAAAACATTCTCGATATATCGCTGGCTGTTGAGGGTTCCCTCAATTCATATCAGGTGAGATTTCAAATTTAAGCCAATGGCACCCCAAACCAGGACTCTTGGCATCAGGCCAATATGATGCTGCAAGGTGCCATTCACCACAATGTCTTTGAACACATATGCGACCATCATGGTGCATCAAGTTGAATCTTGACTCATCGGAAAATATAACCTGTTGCCAATCAGCGGGCCAATGCTTTTGTTCGAGACTCCATTGCAGCTTGAGAAGTCTGAGGTTGAGGATCAAAGGAATGCGCTACAATGGGCTGCTAGAGACCAGTTCTCTGTTAAGCGGACAATGTCAAATTGTGCTGGAGGACAAAACCTGACTTGTGACAATACTCTACTGCTGTTCTAACTCCGTGGATTTCGCTGTGCGATCGGTCACTGTCATGCGGTAGAGGCGTCTGTCATCCTGTGCAGGCGTGCGATTTTGCAGTCCATTTCCCGGATTTCTGTGCGTCCGAGCCTCATCTGTTCACTGATACCACGTTTGCATCACTGTACTGGCATTTTGTCCCATAAGAGTAGCAATTTCGTGGTAGGAAAATCCAGCTTCTCTAATCCCAACAATCCTTTCTCACTCAAAGTCTGCCAGGTGTTCATAATGTCACCTTCTTTGGCAATGGGGCTTAGTGATACACAAGAAACACCTTTTTAACTTGACATCTCTTCACTGATTGCAACATCTTGTTTGAGCCACCTCTTTGTAAAGACCGGACAGTTCAGAGGGTGCTGCTCCAAAACCATGTGCATTTTCACTGACATTTTAATCATTTGCATGTCTCAACCTGTTGTACATATCCTGTAAGTTTCAAGCTAATAGCAGTAGTCCTTCATGGTGTTGCAATTTTCACAAACTGTAGTGCATTTGTATTTAGCTGTGTGCAGAAAAATAAATCTAGGTTAAATCAGAAGAGGTTACTGTACTCAGCCATTCAGGCATTAGCCATGTGCATAAACCAGCATTAGAAAGTAGAAGGAAACTGAAGAGAAAAAAAAAAAAAAAGCTACATTTTAGTTTGCATCATCATCATGAATCTTAACTTTTTCTTTCAACATCTAGAGAAATTTTAGGCAATGTATTTGCAACATATATTGCAACTGTACTGACAGACAAATTGTTAGAGGGAGCCTTACTGTGAAGCATGTTGATGCGGTACATGCATGAGCACTCAACATGTTAAGCATTTCATTTTGTTGATTTAATACCCTTGATTTGTTATACTAATTACTAAACAATAATTTTGATATGTGGCATAAATGTTATTGTTCAGTAATGAATAACATTGTGTGTTGCAGTTTATGCACCGTTAAAGTGGTATGCAAAAGTATTCCATCACCTGCAAAAACCATGAAATTTTAAGTTTAACTCTTTTTAACTAACTAATTTTCATAGTTATTTCATTGTTTTTGTCATTAGATGCAAAATTTAATGGAGATTTCAAAAACGTCTTTGTTTTTTCTGTAGCTACTTCTGTTCTTAAGATATGACAAAATATGGAGTTTGACAAACACATTGAAATTCATGTCAGCTGCTTATCAGTTGTTATAGCCAATCATGGACATTCTTTTACCTGATTGGCTGCTTCCTAATGCTATCCTAATCTTACTCCAGCCTTTATAAGGGTTGATGCAGAGCTACTAGAGCATTGGGCCGCGGGTGGCCTAGTAGGCAACGTTCATGACTGCTACAGAAAAGACCTCAGTTTAGATCCCAGGCAGGTACGAATGCTCGATCCACTAAATATCCGCTGTGCGTCAGATGGGCTAGTTAAGCCTTAGGACCCCGGGTACTGGCCCCCGGTAATAAATAAGGGCGTCTTCCTCCTCCTTTCTACTTATCTTCCGTGTCACTTTCCTATCGGGCACTCTAGCCCAAATCTCCTAGCTTCCTATTTCTAAAGGTTGTTTAAGACTTGGGGTCAGACACTCCCTTCCGAAAATTCTCTACATATGATCATTTACTAGAGCATTGTAGTAGTCGCTTCTTGTTGTTATTAGGGTATAATTTGTGTACGTTCTCAATAATGGTTAAAACTGCGGAATTGTCCACAGCAGACAGAGTAAAAATAGTTGTTCTGCTTGAAGAGAAATATTCTTCAAGGCAGAGAAAGAAAAAACTGAAAGAGTGGGCTGTAATCAATCTACAGTTATTGGGCTACTGAAGAAAGTAATAGACACCGATGATATTAAAAATATGTGTCGCAGTGGAATGCTCAGATCCACTACAACCAGGCAGGACAGAGTGCTCAAAAAGCTAAGCTTGGCCGACAGGAGGCTCAATTCACCTGAATTGCTTCAAAGATGGTCTGAAGTGATTGATGTTACTGTCAGTGCATCTACTGTTAGCAAGTGGCTGCTTCACTATGACTTGCGTGGCTGCAAAGGCAGACATAAAGCACTGTTAACTGCAAATCAAAGACAGCATAGACTTCAGTGGGCAAAACAGCATGTCTCATGGACAACCAAGCAATGGGAAAAGGTTCTTTTCAGTGATGAATCAGAATTTTGCCTTAATGAGAATCAGAGTAGTACCTATGTAAGGAGATTCAAGCATGAACAATTCCATTTAAGTTGCTTAGTGGCTCTGGGAACTTCCATATTGTCGATTATTTGGTAAATGCTCAGAAATACATCTGGATATTAGAAAACAAGATGCTACCATCATCTAGAAGACTGGCAGTTTTATGTTTCAAGATGACAATGCTCCCTGTCATCATACTAAAGTAGTGAAAAAGTGGTTGGAGGAAAAAAAAAATATTCAGCATCTCGATTGGCCACCTCAGTCACCGGACTTAAACTTGATCGAAAAGTTGTGGTTCAAAGTGTAGTATGAGCTAACAAAAAGGAAGCCAACAACTAAAATTCAACTAATTGAAGATGTAATTCAAATTTGAAATCGTATTACAAGAATAGGTAGCTTACCTTTCTTTTAAGGCCAGCTCCTTTGACAAACATTTCACTGCACGTTAGGTTTTTTGGAGTCTTTTGTTGGTTACAGCCCACGGCGCGGTGGTCCCATTCCGTCTTCATCTCATTCAATGCCCGACAAGTGAGTTAACCACTGAAGTGTTTTGCAGCAATGACATTTGACTTCAAAAGCTATTAATATTTCTCTAAAACCTCTTCTACTAACATATAAATCAAACCAAGTAAACCAAATAACTTTTCAAACCAAAATTCCTTAACTGCTAACATACATCGACAAACTCACATTAAAACCAACGACGAATTTACATATATACAAATATTCTAAACATATCTCTAAAAACATATTTACACATAACCAGTCCTATTGCCGTCTATGTCATTTTGTCCTTTTGTTCCTTACACTTCACCTCAATGTTTATAGCATGCGACCACCAAGCCCCTGCCTTTCCCACGCAGACTGTCTCAAGTGCTTTCTACCCCCATTCCGGGGTTATCTTCAGGAGGCGTTCAAGATGTTATCCATTCTGCCACCGCAGAGTGAGTGAGCGAAACAATCTACCTCCTCGCCCCAGTCCCAACATCATTTCTGAACTCTCCACCATGGCTCCATCTATTGTAAACACTGGTAAAACCTTGATTTTCTTCTTCGGTGATTTTGACTTTTTTTTTCAATTTTGATTAATTCTTTCCATTTTTCACTTAGAATTTGTAATAATAATGAACCAAGTATCCTATCTCTATTTTTCTCAATCAAAACTGATTCCGCAATGTGTAAATGTCTTTCGTTTCTACATGTTTTTATTATTTTAAACTCTTCAAATTTAGGGTATGTATGGTTATCAAAACAAAATTGTATTAGTGCTGTTCTTGCTTTTTTTTTTTTTTTTTTTTTTGCCAATTTTTAATATGCTGTTGAAGACGATGTTTTAGTTTGTTTTTGGTACTCCCAATCTATGACATTGGTGGTATTCCAGTTATCGGTATTTCATATACACCTGCTTTTCAAGGATACTACAATTTTCAGTATTATTAATCATCATATCTCTAACAGTTAGTACTTTATTTCCCATCTGGATTCCATATTTCTGACATAATTTATTTCTTTCTGTAGAAATGCGTGAAAGGTAAGGCAATGCTCCAACATACTGCAATTGCTTTTTTTTTTGAGGTAAAAGTATCATACATCCTTACCATGTACTTCATATATCCGTTTTTTACCACCACAAAAAAATATATGAAGTACGAGGTAAGATGTATAATACTTCTACCTCAAAAAGAAAAAAGCAATTGCAGTATGTTGGAACATTACCTTACCTTCCAGGCATTTCTACAGAAATAAATAATGTCAGAAATATGGAATCCAGATGGGAAATAAAGTACTAACTGTTAGAGATATGATGATTAATAATACTGAAAATTGTATCCTTGAAAAAGCAGGTGTATATGAAATACCAATAACTGGAATACCACCAATGTCATATATTGGGAGTACCAAAAACAAATAAAACATCGTCTTCTACAGCATATTAAAAATTGGCAAAAAAAAAAAAAAAAAAGCAAGAACAGCACTAATACAATTTTGTTTTGATAACCATACATACCCTAAATTTGAAGAGATTAAAATAATAAAAACATGTGGAAACGAAAGACATTTACGCATTGCTGAATCAGTTTTGATTGAGAAACATAGAGATAGAATTAGTAATAAAAATGACCCAAGTATCCTAAGTGAAAAATGCAAAGAATGAATTAAAATTGAACAAAGAAGTCAAAATCACCGAAGAAGAAAATGAAGATTTTACCAGTGTTTACAATAGATGGAGCCAAGGTGGAGAGTTCGGAAATTATGTCGGTACTGGGGTGAGGAGGTAGATCGTTTTGCTCACTCACTCTGCGGTGGCAGAATGGATAACATCTGGAACGCCTCCTGAAGACGACCCCGGAGGGGGTAGAAAGCGCTTGAGGCAAGTCTGCGTGGGAAAAGCAGGGTATGGTGGCCGCGTGCTATAAACATCGAGGTGAAGTGTAAGGAACAAAAAGGACAGAATAACATAGATGGAAATAGGTCTAGTAATGTATAAATAGTGTAAATATGTTTTTAGATATATGTTTAGAATATTTGTATATATATGTAAATTCATCTTTGGTTTTAATGTGAGTCTGTCAATGTATGTTAGTAGCTGGGTTAAGGAATTTTGGTTTGAAAAGTTATCTGGTTTACTTGGTTTGATTTATATTGGGTTGTCGGAAAAGTCATGACGTATTTTGGCACCCGATGGCGGTTGGGCGGTTTTGGAAGTACTAGAAGCATGCACAGCTCTGTTATCGCTATGGCATTCGATAGGTGCCAGTTCTAGCTGCAGCCTAAAGGAATAGTGAGCGATTTGGTTGATTTGTGGAGATTTGACATCAAGTTGAAGACGGAAGACCAAACTGTGCATTTTGCCATATTTTACTGTTTTACTTCCGTAAAGGGAAGAACACGTGTCAAGCTTGTGAAAAGTTGCGTAAAGTGTACAGTGATAATGCTCTACAAGAACATCAGTGCCAGCGGTGGTTCACAAAATTCCATGCTGGTGATTTTGACCTCAACGATGCTCCTCGGTCGGGGAGGCCCACCAAGGTTGATGACGACCAAATCAAGGCATTGATCGAGTCAAACCCATGTTACACGACACGAGAAATTGCAGACACATTGCACATCCATCATTCAAGCTTTCATGACCACCTGAAGAAGCTGGGACACGTAAGCAAACTCGATGTGTCATGAACTCAAAGAACTCAAAGAAGCTCAATTGACGGCGCGTGTAAACATCTGCAATATGCTCATTATGAACTCAAAGAAAGCTCAATTGACGGCGCGTGTAAACATCTGCAATATGCTCATTAAACCTGAAGAAAACGATCGTTTTTTGAAGAGACAAATAACTGGTGACAAAAATTGGATTGGGTACAAAAATGTGCTGCGCAAACGGTCTTGGTCCCGATGTGCTGCTTCGCCTCAAACGACATCCAAAGCAGATATTCATCAGCGGAAGGTACTGGTCTCAGTGTGGTGGGATTTTAAAGGTATCGTGTTTTTCGAGCTCCTACCACTGAACCAAACAATCAATTCGAATGTGTACTGTTGGCAATTGGACAGTTTGAACGAATCCATCATCCAGAAATGTCCAGAGCTCGTTTATCATAAAGGTGTTGTGTTCCATCACGACAACGCGAGACCACACACAAGTTTGATCACCCGCCAAAAATTATTGGAGTTTGGGTGGGATGTGTTGCCACACCCAGCATACTCGCCTGACCTTGCGCCCTCAGACTTCCACTTGTTTCGCTCTCTTCAACAGTCCTTGCATGGTATAACGTTCAATTCAGATGAGGCTGTAAATCAGCACCTTGTACAGTTTTTCGCCACGAAAGACAGGTCCTTCTATGAACTAGGCATTCTGCAACTCACTGAAAGATAGCAAAAGGCTATGGAACAAAACGGGCATTATATCATTGATTGATCTTTGTTCTTTCTATCAATAAATGACCTTTGCAAAACATGGCTAAAATACGTCATGACTTTTCCGACAACTCAAAATGTTAGTAGAAGAGTTTTTAGAGAAATATTAATAGCTTTTGAAGTCAGATGTCATTGCTGCAAAACGCTTCAGTGGTTAATTCACTCATCGAGCATTGAATGAGATGAAGACGGAATGGGACCACCGCGCCATGGGCTGGAACCAACAAAAGACTCCAAAAAACCTAACATGCAGTGAGATGTTTGTCAAAGGCGCTGGCCTTAAAAGAAAGGTAAGCTATCTATTCCTGTGATATGTATGCATGTAAACTAAGAATAGTTATGGCATAAATTGTCATTATTCTATCACTGAAGTGAAATTGTATTGTTCAACCCAATCTTTTACAAAACCTTATTCACAGTATGCCTGCGAGATGCAAAGCTGTGATTAAAGCTAAAGGCTGGGCAACAAATTATTAGGTACATTTATAATTTTGCTTCAGTATATTTCTGTATTTAAATATTATTTCATTCCTTATGAATTACAAAAACGATTTATTGCTGTAAACCAAAGTATTGGATAAATGATCCTTTTCATAATAATGGTCATGATTTTTGTAATGTATCCTAAGAACTCAGAAATGGCTACAGGAAAACTAAGACATTTTAGAAATCTTCATTAAATTTTGCATCTAATGGCATATGAATGATGAAATAACTGAACATTATAGTTAAACAAAGAGTTAAACTTAAAAAATTCACAGTTTTTGCGTGTGATGCAATACTTTTGCACACCACTGTAGATTCCAAACATTGCTGAACTTGTGAAAGAATCGCCTCAGCATGTACTGTATGTACTAATCACAATGCTTATTGAAACATGAATTAATGGGGCACTCTTAATGGGCACCAGGCTTTTTGAGTGTAAAACTGAGACAAAACCTAACATGACCAAGATAAAATTCTAGGACAGTTATTATTATAAATAATATCAAATTGTCATGATACTATCATAAAATACTTGGATCAATGTAAATTCTAAAGGGTGATTTATATGAAACTAACTTATTTCATCATCAATTTATGTGAACAAGAATAAAGCCAACAGCAAGTTATGCCACCTGAAATGTAGCATATCTATAAGAGTTCACATTACATAACATTTACCTTTATATCAAATGCAGAAAATGTCGCCCCATGTTCTTGGCTGTTCGTTGGAGATTGTCTTGTCAATACCATTGATTTTGTTTGTAATGTTCTTCAATTCGTTTAATGTCCGAGGGCGTGTAGAGTACACTCTTTCCTTAAGAAATCTGGTGATCTCAGTGGCCACAAGTTACAGGAAATTATCCGGTCCTCAAAGAAACTGTGGATCAGCGCCATGGACTCATTTGATGTATGGCACGTGGTGCCATCCTGTTGAAAAAAGCTTTGATGCAGCTCTATGTCATCCTCAACAAAGTCCATGAAAATTCGTTGGTACTCTGCAGTGTTGACAGTCCCGTTGAAAAAAATGGGACCCACTATTCATTCAGCGGATATTGTGCACCGAATTCCGACTTTTTGTGGGTGCATAGGTGTTTCCTGAAGGGCATGCAGATGTTCTGCGGCCCAAATGCGTGTGTTCTGTGAATTGACATAGCCACACAAGTGGAACCACGCCTCGTCCGTGAACCATGTGATTGATAATATGCCAGGGTTTTGAGCAATGAAGTCCTGAAACCAGCAACAATAGTGCACTCGTTTTCCCTTATCTGGCTGCAGCAACTCATGAACATCCATCAACCTATACGGCTTTAGCCTCGCTTTCTTAGCAGCTCTCTGACACATGGAGTACGAGTACCCGGTCTCGTGCGACAGATGCCGTAATGACTTCCAAGGTGACCGCTGCAGTCATGCCTCAACGTCCACAGCAACCGTTTACAGTGCAGATGAATGATGCTTGCCAGTTTCACTCACAAGAGATCCTGTTGTTTTCAACTTGCGAACAAGCACCAGTATAGAGTTCCTTTGGGGGTTTGCTAACACCAAATTACCTCGCATTTGCCCTTTGCATTGCTGTGATCGAGTTGTAATCCAGTACGTTTTCACAAGGAATACCCGTTGCTGTAGTGTGTACTGCATCTTCACAGTGACTGAGGCAATTTGGTGGTGACAGCTACCACATCCTGCACAGCAGCGCCCTCTCGTGAGAATAGAGGAATCTCACAGATGCCTTGTGTCATTTGACACTAACACAGGCCATTACAATTTATTACTGCTGAAATAAAATGAACATTAAATGTGTTAGTTTTCTGTGAATCACCCTGTATCATCTCTGTATCCCATGCTTCCATGCAACCAAACAGAGCCATAGAGCTTCTGGAGTTAAAATGTTTTAAAAAGGATTACAGTACTGTAGCTACCTGAAAAACTGAAATATCAATTCACTGAAAGTTCTGCCCTTGAATCTTGTGCAGACAAAAGCGTGAACATAAATGTGATGCCATGAAATATAATTTGCCATAGAAGTAATAGAATTACTGCTAAAAACATTAATAATCTGATTGAAGCTATTTGTAATTTTTACTAGCATAAACCCATTTTAAAAGTGGCTTGGCACTCCTCTGGCCCAGTGATGTGAGGCGCTAGTTTCTGACCATTTATCCAAGGGGAGATGCTAAGTTCACAAGGCCAAGATACCATGCTGACGTTACAGATGATATGCCTCTATACCGATAAACTGATATAATATCACTATGGGCAGAGCAGAGCAAAAAGTTTAACTGATGCAGAAATAAAGCAGATGCAAATGTAAAAGACTGATTTGTACCTTATTTCTCTGTGATCTTCATTTGATTGATGTGGAAATAAAGCAGATGCAACAAATAACTATTCACTAGTTTGCATCTTGCTCCATTTCTTTATCCCAACATTCTTATTATTAACTGAACAGTCATATGTAGACCTAATGGTACCAGACAACATGGCTTGGGCAGCAATCTTTTAAATAAATCACTTCCTAAGAAAAGTTGAAGTCTTTAATTCGCAGGATTTCAGTAAATTTCTTATTCTAAATATTTTTTGTATGTTTTAGAGAGATTCTGATTTGCGACAAAGTTAAAAGTACATTTTTTTTTTTTTTTCCTCTCTCCTAATGACTAGTGCATGCCATCTCTTGAATGGGGTGTGAACTGAAAATCAAATTCCTTCGGAGAATTTTTTGAGTTGCGTTGCTTTTGTTAATGAGAATAGTAATTCGATAATTGACATTACTGTATGCAGAACACTATTATTAATAAAATTAACGACATTGTAAATTACATAGATAAATAATATTTTATTAAGATCAAAAATTGCAATATTTTTTTCTTCATATTTTGATCAAAGTTGATGAAAATAGGTGCCAATTGAAAAGGTGTGAAACTGTATTCTGGGAATGTAAAACTCCTGACGGATTAAATAATTTTAGTTATTCAGTTTTGACTTGTAAACACCGGTAGATGTCGCCGCATGAGATAATCTAAAACCTTTCCCAGTTGTCTGACATGATTTAGCGTGAAATAACGTCATTGTTAACATTATTGTTGAGGTAGTTTGCAATTACTGTATTATAAAAATCCATAATAACACAGTAAAAATTAATTTGCGATGTTTAGCTTCGTTTCTTTACTTAAACATTTCCAAAAACGGAAATATTTGCTGCAACGGGTAGAGTACTAATACCCCAGTAGATCCAAGTCTTTCAGCAGTTTTCCGTACTCTTCCTCCGATTCTAAATAACTGGAAATGAAGCCATCTTTATCAATATTGTATTCCCTCAAAAATTTCTGGAAAACGTCATTTAATGAAACCTTGATAATGTCCAAAGAAACTTGGAAATCGCTAATGTGAGTCCTGTTCCATGTTGCACCATCTGATGAAGACCTTATCAAATGCTTGTATATCGTTTTTCGATATCGTTTATCGCACAGGCACAGTTGACTAAACCTGTGGCGTCAGCATAGTATCCTGGCCTTGTGAACTTAGCATCTCCCTTCGTCCAAGATAGGCCTGGGTTCAAGTCCCATATGAGGCATTGGTGATATATATACATGTCTGATGTTGTTGGCTGTGTCCCCTTCGCTGGAACAAGTGGCCCTAAATTAGGGACAAGTGACTTCTTATAACCCTAAGAGTTGCTCATGGTGTTCATTAAAACCCAGAAACAAAAAAGAAAGTAATTTGTAGTTCTTAATTTTTTCCTAAAATTCAATGCAGCATAATTCAATGTTTACTTTGCAGTACATTAGATCTTTCACTGTTGATTCATCTATTCTACCTCGATCTTTTGATCGTACATTGTTCATCACTAAGAATGCCCTTTCAACAGAAGCAAAAGTGTCTGGTAAGCAGAAAATGTATGTCACAACTTGGCTGACTTTGGATACGTAGTTCTCAAAATGACAAAACAATTGAACCCATTTTTCTTCCCAACTTAAATTCTTAGTTTTCTAGATGTCACAGTTTGAAGATGAAAATGTCTTGGTTACTACCACCTCATCAAAAAGTTCTTCAAGTGTATTGCACCTTTTCCTGGTGTATCGCCATTTTTTTCAGTTGAAGTTTCAATTTCAGGCCATGTATGTTGTTGTTTACCAAAATAAAAGGTTCTACTCCACCAAAACCATTTCCTCAGAGCTCAAGGTAAGAGAGACATTGATGATAAAAGTTTGTAAGTTCTATTCTTTCATGATCATGTCAGCATTAATATTTCCATTCTTCTGTAGCATTTTGAGCAGCTTTTTACTCCACCTGTTTTCAAGATTTGTTTTCAATTTTCCAAACTTGATAACAATGTAGAAAGCTAAAGCAAACTTGATAACAATGTAGAAAACTAAAGTGCACCTAATACAATATCAGTTGCACTTTAGTTTTCTACAATGTGGAGATTGCTTTAATAAACAAAGTAAGTTATCTCTGAACAAACTACAAATACAATTTTCCCGCAATTATTCTCATAAAGAACTTTTTGTCATCACCTGGCAGTATTCTTGAGAGCAAAAGCAAGACTGTGGTCCATCATAAATATGTAAGAACTTCTCAATAGCTGGAATTAGCAAAAGAAATAAAGTGTTGTTATGTTGAAAAGCCTTTTCATACTCGACATCTACATACTTACTGAACTCTTTCAGCTGGGTTATACACTTGGTGTAAATGTGAAAATATTTATAAATTTTGACTACAAGAGATTCTATTTCAATAGGTAGGACATCAACTGCAGTTTGAAGACAGTTGTGAAATATATGGGCACTGCAACCACACCCAAAATGTTTTTCCTTATTCCTTTCTTTAATCAGCTGTAAATATTATTTTTCCTTACTAAGCCAATTTTCAACATGAGTTGTATTCAAATTATTTTCCCCTTTCCACTTTACCCTTCAAAAATTATTGTCACAGTTATCACCACAACACCCAACAGTTTTTTTCTTTTTTGATAAATCATAGTTTTTGATAACTGACAAAAACTAGTTCTCAATATTTCTGAAGTTTCACCAGGAACTGACCGAAAGTCTAGAAGTTTAACTTTTACTCCTTGTTCTGGTACAAAGTATCACACAACACGTGGCACAATTTTAACTTTTCTATTGGAGGCACCAATCATTATGGATATAAAATTTAATTTATACTTAAATATTTATTAAGTTGATCCACTCCCATTGGCACAATCATATTTAGAATAATGCCCTCACACTAAATTCTTGGTGATCAAACTTTGGTAAAAAGAACTTACATATAAATTTTGATGAAAAATCAGCTGTTTTGGAAGCTTGATTGTTCATCAAAACTGTGAGCAGCAGTACGGTAATTGTGAGCTACCTTACGGAATGCAACAGTTGCCTCTGTAGCAGCTATTAAATGGTTCTTGTCAGTGGGATCAACTCATTCTAAACGTGATGAAAGGTTTGAAGAACTGGTGGCTGCAGCCAAACTATGAACGATATATCTTTCATGTTTTAGATCATCTTTTATGTTGGTACACCCTCCATGAGACACTAAAAATTCAGATGAACACTTAGCCGTACTAACATAGTTGCACATCTTTTTCAGAAAACAATATTCTTTTAATGAATCAGTAAATACAAAGGTTTTTCCATAAAAACAGAGTAATTTTTTTTAGTTGGCAACAGTGCGAAAGAAAAAAATAACCACACAGACTTCTAACTGAATTAAGGAAGTATCTATGGCAACAGTTATTAGCCATGGCAGATGATTCTGGTTTTGTTATTGCGCAGTTGTTTAAGGTACGTCTGCATTTTGCCATACAGCTATGGAGGTGAGTGATTCAGAGTTAAAAAGTGAAATGCGTTGTGTGATAAAATTTTGCTATCGTTTGGGTAAAACGGCTCCAGAAACAGTTGATTTAATGAAAAAAGCTTACAAAGATTGGGTGAGTCAATGATTTTTAGATGTCACAATGATTTAGAAAAAGGGCATTTGTCAGCCGAACTCGCTCCTAGGCCTGGTTGATCTGAAAGTGTTGTTACGGAGCGTATTGTTAACACTGTTTGGGCAATCCTGCAAGAAGATCGACAAATGACATGTGAAGACATAGCGGTGTCAACTAATATTTCAAAAACATCGGCATTCTGCATTCTACACGACAAATTACTGCTGCACCGTGTGTGTTCCAGATGGGTAACTCATCACCTGATGAGAAAACAATTGTTAGCCAGAGTTCAGGTGTGTCATGAGTGGAAACAAATGATTACAAAGGATCGAAACTTTCTAAACACAGTAATAACTGCCGATGAAACATAGGTCCACTATTTCGACCCCCTCACGAAGCGTGCAGTGAGTGTCTGGAAACACACATGCTCGCCTCAAAAAAAAAATAGTCTGCCAAATCAAATCAGTTAGGAAGGTGATGATGATAATTTTCTTTGATCATAAAAGTGTAGTCTACAAGCATGCTGTTTCTCCACAAATTACTGTCAATGCTGAGTATTACATTTCAGTCTTGAAGCGTCTGCGATGACACGTATCGATTAAGCGACCAGAACTGGTATGCAAGTGGACCCTACACCATGATAACGACCGCACACATGTGGCTGCTTGTGTTCAACAGTTTCTGACGAAATGCCGTATTTAAATCATGCCACAGACTGTCTACAGTCCTGACCTCGCCCCGTGCGATTTCTGGGTATTTCTAACAATGTGAAGGAGAAGTTCCACAGCACAACATTGAATACAGATGCTGATGTTACTCAAGCTGTACAGGAGTTGCTAAAGCAGCTTCCACGAAATGCCTTCGCCACATTCTTCGAAAAGTAGACTGAACGATGGGACCGTTGCATATCATCCAAGGGAAGATACTTTAGAAAGAATAATATATAATTTGCTGTACCTATATTTCTTCATTTTGTGGGATTTTACTCTCAGTTTTTATGGAATGGCCATTGTACACATTTTCTTTTCAGCATTGTTAAATCATAAATTTGCTGCTCCGGTGGCACAGTTTTCTAAGCGATGGCCTCTGATCATTTGTCCGAAAGGGGTCCGGGTTTGAATCCCGGTGAGGCATGGATGTTGTGTTTGTCTTACGGCACTGGCTCTCTCCCTTCCCGTGCGATTTCTGGTTGTTTCTAACAATGTGAGGGAGAAGTTCCATGGCGCAACATTGAACACAGATGCTGACGTTACTCAAGCTGTACAGGAGTTGCTAAACTAGCTTCCACGAAATGCCTTCGCCACATTCTTCGAAAAGTAGACTGAACGATGGGACCGTTGCATATCATCCAAGGGAAGATACTTTAGAAAGAATAACATATAATTTGCTCTACCTATATTTCTTCATTTTGTGTGATTTTACTCTCAGTTTTTATGGTACACATTTTCTTTTCAGCATTGTTAAATCATAAATTTGCTGCTCCGGTGGCACAGTGGTCTAAGCGATGGCCTCTGATCATTCGTCCGAAAGGGGTCCGGGTTTGAATCCCGGTGAGGCATGGATATTGTGTTTGTCTTACAGCACTGGCTCTCCCTTCCCTGGAACCAGTGACCCTAAATTAGGGACGGACGACTGCTTATAGCCCATTGAGTTGCTCACAGTGGTCGTTAAACCACCAATCAAAAAAAAAATTAAAGGGTTTATTAAAAACACTTCAAAATGTAAAATATCTCACAGATTTGACAAAATAATTTCTCTCAACTTTCCTCTTTCTTTGTTTGATATCTCACTTGTTAGGTAGAGCCGAAGAAATGATATACGCGTATATTGACCCTGCAGTAAACCATACAGTACTGCCTTGCTGTGAGTTGTATTCATACTTCAGAGTAACACAAGTGGAGTAACATGTGCACATTTCATTGTTTTTGTGTTTATCATGATAGCCTCTTTCACAACTGTTGGACATTAAAAGCTTTAGAAATGGAGTTCTTGATAGAAATTTTTGAATAAATAGTTTTAGCTCCTGACACTTTCAAAACATTTGTAATCAAAAGGAAAGATCTGTGCATGGGATTGTCAACTGTACCATTTTTATCTGTTCAAGAAGTCGTTAGAAATGATGAATAATCTGGATTGTACTTGACTTTTAGTACATTATTAATAGCTGAATTTTTTCAAAAAAAGGGGGGACTACTGATACTGCTCTTCATCTAAGGATTTTTGAGACGTGAGTATTGTTTCTCTCTTTTGAAGTAATGCCTTTCACAAGCCATGCAAATTTCAAAGATTTTTACCTACTTCTGAGACATCTGTGTAGGGTGACGGTGAGGCCTCAGTGCTGAATTATCAGTTGGGTTTATGTTGAAGATCTGGAAATGATGCAAAATGACAAGGCAAAGGATGAACTGTATCTCTTCTAGGTAACGTGTGAAGTGTATGTATTCTACTTTTTCACTGATTTCTTTTAGTGCCTGTGTTATCACGTAAAATGTGTGTGTGTGTGTGTGTGTGTGTGTGTGTGTGTGTGTGTTTTGAAGCAAGAAATCACTGTTTTCTCTGGAACATAGTCCTTTTCCCCTCTCCCTCTGAATAGCATTCTTCCTACAAGTTTATGAACATATTAATAACCATTCACATATGATTTCTCAGGTAACCAGAGCTGAAGGATAACACTGATCTGCATTTTTTCAACTTTTTTCTGTTGTTTTCAAATGAATAGGTGTATTTAAATGGATTTTTTGCGCAGATTCCAAAAATGACCTTCAAAATTCCATATCACGTCAGGTTTTTTCACAAATGACGGAAATGTGAAAATTAAAAAACCGTTATTTTTTAATGACATTGCTATTTGGCAACGTTTGTAACGTGTGAAAATGTTCTCTGAAGGGGCGGAATGATTGTTTAAGGAATAAATAAACATAAATACACATTCAAAAGCAAACATACCTAACATTCATCACTGGGCTCCCCTTCAAACTTCCTCTTTTTGGATTGTCTTCAGTGTGCGTCCGTACAGTCTCTGTTCAACATCCAACAATAGTCGGCCATCATATGTACAGTCCACTTTCCTTGGTATCTCTTTTCCATCACTTTAATATCCTGATGGAAGCGCTCGCCATGTTCTTCCGAAAAATCACCAAGATTGTTAGGAAAGTAATTTAGATGAGCATGAAGAAAGTGAACTTTGACGCTCATGTTGCAACCAAGCAGTTCATAGGATTCCAGCATGTCCTCGACTAAAGTGGTGTAATTTGAAGCCTTCGTGTTCCCCAAAAAGTTGGGTACCACATTTCTGAATGCAGTCCATGCTCGTAATTCGCATTCACTCATGGTTTCCTCGCATATGTTGTCTGCCATTAATTTTCGTATTTGAGGGCCTATGAAAATGCCAGCTTTAATTTTTTCAGACGTGATTGATGGAAACTTACCACCAAGATACTGAAAGCATTTACTGTCCCTGCTTAAAGCTGTCACGAATTGCTTCATTAAGCCAAGTTTGATGTGTAAAGGTGGCAACAGTATTTTCGAGGATCAACCAGTGGAAGTGAAACTGTTTTTTTCGCCAGGTGTGAATGTACTTCTGACTGGCCACTGCTGCCGAACCCAATGTTCCGTCCTTGCTCTGGAGTCCCATTCACACAAAAAGCAAGGAAATTTGGTGTAGCCTGCTTTTTGGCCGAGCAATATTCCAATCACCTTGAAATCCCCGCACAAAGACCATTCATGAAACTTGTACTGCACACTTTCCAGCAGTAATTTAAGGTTCTCGTATGTCTCTTTCAAAGTCACAGAATGTGCCACTGGAATGGATGGATGGATGTTAGTATTGTGTAATAAAACACCTTTTAAACTGGATTTGCTGGCATCTATGAACAACATCCACTGTCCTAAATTGTAATTAATGTTGAAGTATTTCATGACTGCCGGAATGTCTCGACAATATACCAAACCACCTTCCTCAGCAAAAAACGGAATCAATTCTGCTTCTCGGTGTCTGTACCAGGAGAATCTCGTATTAGGACATAGTAAATTATTTTCCTGAAGTCGTGATCCTAAAAGCTCTGCTGCGTCTTTAGGTAAATTCAGATCACGAACCAAATCATTCAGTTCATGCTGGGTAAATGGCACTGGGGTTTCATCCTCCATGCTGTCCGGTTGATACATCTCATCACTTGTATCACCGTCTGAATCGGTGTCTGTTGGGGGCTTGATATTGGACAGGGGTGGCACAGGGATGGATTCACTATGGGGCACTGCTCTTATGGCAGATGGGATATTGGGATACACAATGTTACGCTTACTGGTTCTGGTATGGCCCACGATATTGACTGTGCAGAAGTAGCAGTCGTCACTGTGATTTTTTGGCTCATGCCACACCATGGGTACACCGAACGGCATTGATGCCCTTTTTCCACTTTTCCAGTTCCTCAACCCCTCCACACATGCACAGCACACATTGTGAGGAGACCAAACTTTGTCCTGATCTGCTAGTTTAATGCCAAAGTATTGAAAATAAGCATTTTTCACGAAAGGCGTAATATTTTGCCTCTGTTTTTTTCCTGTTGTATAACAGCCACATATGTAGCAAAATATGTCTGAATGATTAACACAACCACGTGAAGCCATTGCACACGACACAAAGAAACAACCGAATAGGACCAGTCCCTTCTTTGCACTGACTAGTGTAACACGATCTGCCCCGAATGGTGCCACATGTGACCAATAGAAAGAAGGGAGCAGTGGCGTGAGGTATGAGTCATACTGCCGTGCCAAGATAACATTCTCTCATGTTCCGCCTTTGTGAGTGGCGCAAATCGTGACATCATACAGATAAAACAGTTGCATTTCCATTATCAGCTATATATTTATGTTTATCTATTCCTTAAACAATCATTCCACCCCTCCAGAGAACATTTTCACACGTTACAAACGTTGTCATATAACAATGTCATTAAAAAATAACGTTTTTTTTAATTTTCACATTTCCGTCATTTGTGAAAAAACTTGACGTGATACGGAATTTTGAAGGTCATTTTCGAAATCTGCGCAAGAAATCCATTCAGATACACCTATTCATTTCAAAACAACAAAACCTTGCATATTAGTGTAATGGATGTAAGGTCAGGTGATGCGTAACATCACAGCCTCTCCTTGACAAATGTCAACCCCGCCTTCTCGTGGTGCATCCTGTTCCCACTAAAGGGGCTCTGACGACCGCCCATAGCGGTATAACTATACCATCGGGATCAGAGGAAATGCTATCCCACACTCACCAACCCGCTTGGCCAGCGTGGTGAGTTATGGCCAAACCCCTCCAAAATGATTCCACAACTTAAATCTTGGCCCTCAGTCTCCGGCAGCTGGAATGTACCTGGCCAAGGCAGCGGCCAGTGCGACATGAAGGCAGAGGGTGCTAAGAATCCCCGGAGGACCGGACTAGGCTGCCATCTGATGCTGACCTTGGCTACTTACAATGGACGCTCCCTATCTTCTGATTCAAGGCTTCTTGAATTGGAAGAGGAACTACAAAGGATCAAGTGGGACATTGTGGGGCTAAGTGAGGTAAGGAGAAAAGGAGAAGATCTCATCGAACTGAAAAGTGGACATCTCTTCTACTATCGTGGGACAGATACTGGCAGAACTAGTGGTGTTGGATTTATAATAAACAAGAAACTGAAGGATAAAGTTGTAGAAGTTGAAAGTTCCTCTGACAGAGCTGCACGACTTGTTATCCAACTCTCGAAAAGATACCAGGCTCAGATTATTCAAACTTATGCACCCACCACAAGTCATCCTGAAGAAGAAATTGAAGAATTTTATGAGGAAATTTGTCATCTAAATAATAAAGGTAAGCAGCACTTGAAAATAATTATGGGAGATTTCAATGCAAAAATAGGGCAACGGCAACAGAATGAAACTTCAGTAGGTAAATTCGGTCATGGCAACAGAAACCAGCGTGGAAATACTCTCGTTGAGTTTGCAGAGGCAGAAGGGTTTTTCATCTTGAACTCCTTCTTCAAGAAAAAGCCACACAGGAAATGGACATGGAGACATCCAAATGGGACGACAAGTGAAATTGATTTTATTATGTGTAACAAAAAATTCGTCATAGAAGACTGCAGTGTGCTAAACAAGTTCAACACAGGTAGTGACCATAGATTGGTGAGATGTAAGATGCACCTCAACACTAAACTTGAACGTGGCAAGCTCATAGGACAAACAAAATCTATTGACATAACCAACCTTAAAAAACACCATAATACCTTCAAGTTAGAACTGAAGAACAGGTTCTCTGCTTTAGAAGGCCTAACATCGGAAGAAGTGAACATCTCTGAAGTTAACAGAAAAGTAACCAAAGCTCTTATGGAAACAGCAACAAAATTAGCTGGGTCTAAGAACAAGTTGCATGTGAACAAATTATCAGGAAAAACCAAAATGTTGATGCAAAAAAGAAGAGAGATGAGGACAACTAAAAAAGATGTGACTTCCAAAGTGGAATATATAGAGCTATGCAAGACAGTAAGAAAAAGTATCACTGAAGACGTAAGGAAATTCAACTGTGAACTAGTGAGGAAAGCAATTGAAAACAACCAAAGCCTAAAGATAGCAAAGGGACATCTCAGTAAGGGAAGAAAACAGATTATGGCACTGAGAAAAGAAGATGGTTCTGTAACAAGAAATAGAGGCGAAATTTTGACAAGAGTGAAAGATTTCTACTCCAAATTATATGAAAGGAATGATACATGCACTCCAGACATCATGAAAGATACCAGTACCAGAGTTCCTCCAGTCCTTCCAGCAGAAGTTGCACATGCAATCAAGAACATGAAGCGAGGAAAAGCTCCAGGAGAAGATGGAATTACTGTAGACATCATACAAGAAGCAAGTGGAGAAATCGAAACGGTACTCGCCCAAATTTTCACTCGATGCCTTAATGAAGGAAAGATTCCTGAGGATTGGAACAATGCTACAATGATCCTGCTACATAAGAAAGGTGACATTGAGGATCTCGGAAACTACAGACCTATCAGCCTCCTATCAGTAGTTTATAAAATCTTCACTAAAGTTCTTTCACACCGCTTGAAGGTAACACTGGACATGGCTCAACCGAGAGAACAAGCTGGATTCAGGAGTGGCTACAGCACAATAGATCATATCCACGTGCTGAGAGAACTAATTGAAAGAGCGAGGGAATATGAACTTCCATTGTGCATGGCTTTTATCGATTATGAAAAAGCCTTTGATTCGGTGAAACCATCAGCAGTTACAATGGCTCTGAAAACCTGCGGTATTGAAGATGCATACATTAATATTATTAATAACATCTATGAAAATGCAAGTGCAAAGATTAGGCTGTTTGAAAATACAACACACGTAAAAATTGAAAAGGGAGTGAGACAAGGTGACACCATATCTCCGAAGCTCTTTAATGCCACATTGGAGGGTGTTTTTCAGTCACTGAGCTGGGAAAACAAGGGGATAAAGATTAATGGAGATTATCTAACCCACCTTCGTTTTGCTGATGACGTAGTCATTTTTGCAACTACCCCATCAGAGCTGCAGAGTATGATCCAGGAACTTGCTGACAAGAGTAAAGAAGTGGGATTAAAAATGAACTTTCAGAAGACAAAAGTGATGTTCAATGCTTTTACAAGAAATGAAGATTTATCGATTGATGGAGAAAAGCTGGAGATAACAGACACGTACGTTTATCTTGGACAGCAGATATCAAGTGAGGGTCACATTGATGAAGAAATTAATCGGCGTACAAAACTTGCCTGGAGAGCTTTTGGAAGAAACAGCATAATTTTCAAGAGCAATATGCCATTATGTCTTAAAAGAAAAGTGTTTGATCAATGCATCCTTCCAGTGCTTACGTATGGTGCGGAGACGTGGACCTTAACTAAAAGAGACATACAAAGGCTGCAGACAACTCAAAGAAGCATGGAGAGGTGCATGCTTGGTGTAACCAGGAGAGATAAGAAGAGGAACTCGTGGATCCGAAAAATGACAAGAGTGGAAGACATCATGATCAGAGTTAAATCCCTGAAATGGCAATGGGCTGGACATACTGCCAGAAGGACAGATCATCGATGGACAGCCGAAATTTTAGATTGGATTCCAAGGGACAGGAAAAGACCCAGAAGAAGACCACATGGGAGATGGGTGGATGAAATTCGAAAGTATGCAGGGGTGACATGGAGGAGACTGGCACAAGACAGACCGTTGTGGAGGAAACTTGGGGAGACCTTCGTCCAGCAGTGGATTGATAATGGTTGGCAATGATGATTAGTGTAATGCTTCTGAAAAGTCAAAAAACAAACTCAGAATCTATTTCTTCAGTGATGTGTGAGAAATTTCCGCATTGGAGGCTTGTTTCCAAACACTTGATTGTAGGCCATAATGTATTACTCGTAATTCATCACTGGTTATTATGGATATGAAAAAGCCCGAGTTCTGTTCAGCAAGAGTTGCATTTTTAGGGCAGACTTCCTCACATAATCTATCTACTAAATACTGAGATCACATTTAAACTCACATCGAGCATATTTGACTCCTACTTAATTCTACCATAACACTACAATGGATCTTTTTCAGTGAATGTATAAACTGTAAGACTATTTATTCCTTTAAAATAATATTCTGCCTTCTTTCAGCAATTAGCATAGTATTCTTGTATGTAGCAGCAAGTTCTTGGTCTCCTACTTCAAGCATTATCAACCATGTTTTTCCATATAAAAATATTCCACCATTGAGCATTGTTGCTCAGTTCACTGCTTCTGTTCCATACTGATTCAGTGATATTTTTAATGTCTTTTAACTACTACTATGACTTTCACACAAAATTCTGTCTCGCATCTATCTTCAAATGTCTAAAATATTCCTGGCGAAGCAGGCTCCTTGCAAGAGCTGGTACACACACACACGCTGAGGGCAATCAATGTTTGCACTTGTAGCTGAACAAACTTGAGGAAGTCGCATCATACATGCATGATCTCTTTGACCTCTACTGAAAATGGGCAGTGTTGTCAATCTAGTTTGCCACTGTGGTGGATGAGTGGTCAGAGGTGATGGTTTCAGAGCTGGGTCTGAGTTAGAGTTCCAGATGAGGCGTGGTTGGTGTCTTTGCTGTGTATGGCACCTGTCTTCCTTTCCTAGAATCAGTGGTCCCAAAAGTAGTGATTGTCAACTGCTTGTTGCTCATGGTGGTCAATAAGCCCCCCCATCTGTTTTCAAAATAAGATACTAGTTCCAAGGAGAGGCTAGAATATTCATGAAAATGCATTGTATACATAATGTTAAACGAAGTAGTACTATGCAAGATATGGTTTCCTTTGCTCACTAGGTAGCTGAGTAGTCGAGCGGTATGGGGCGTGGGCCCCCAACTTCTCATACTGCCGGGCAACAGTTCTAACCTGCCGGTGCAGTGGTCTAAGTGCTGGCTTCTGACCATTTGTCTGAGATGGGTTCGGGTTTGAATCCCAGTGAGGCATGAATGTTGTGTTGTCTTACAGCACTGGCTCTTTCCCTTCTTTGGAACCACTGCCCTAACAAAAAGTTCAAAGACTAGGTACGTAGCAAGCCAACAGATGGCAGTACGCTGATGCACGAGCAGCGGTCGTGGGCAGTGACCTTCATTAGTCATTGTGTCGAGTGACGTTCTGTGAACATCGGGAGCTGTGCTACACGATAGTTGGTGACCACGTGCAGAACACAGCTGCGATTTCGGTATGGACTACAAACTAGAGCAGCGAGCGAACATCAAATTCTTCGTCAAACTCGGCAAATCGGAAACGGAGATGCATGAAATGTTGCGGCAGGCATATGACAATGAAGCAATGAGTTCTGAGTGGCACTCGTGCTTCAAGAGTGGCAGAATGGTACTGAAAGACGACGAGAGGTCAGGCTGACCGTTCACGAACAAAACCCCCAAAAATGGACAAAATTAGGGAACTGGTGCATGAAAATTGTTGGAGAACCATTCAAGCCATTGCTACTATCGTCAATGTGTCATACGGAACAGTGCAAGAAATTCTGATGTCAGTTTTGATCATGCACCACATTGCTACAAAGATTCTGAACCCCGAACAGAAGGCGCTCCGTGTCGAACTCTGTCAAGATCTTCGTCAGCAGGTGGTGAATGAACCAACGTTCCTGTCGCGGGTCCTCACTGGGGACAAGAACCTGGAGACCAAACAACAATTGTCGCAGTGGAAAAGCCCAGTATCTCCACGACCGAAAAAGGCCCGACAGGTCCAGAGCGCAACCAAAAGCATGCTCATTGTGTTCTTCGACATTCGTGGGATTGTGCACAGTAAATTCGTCCCCCAGGGCTAGACCATCACCGCCCTTTTTTACTGCGATGTTCTGCGTCTTTTAGTTGTCTTTGTGATTTCGCCGCAAACGACCTGAAATGTGGCGCAGGGGCGAATTCCTGCTCCATCACGACAATGCAGCAGTTCACAGATCGTTAGCAACACCCCAGTTTTGTAGCTGCAACAGCATGACTACCCTTCCTCTCCCACTTTACTCGCCAGATTTGGCCCTCTGCGACATCTTTCTGTTCCCGAAGATGAAGTTGAAGCTCAAGGGTTGCCGGTTTGAAACCGTGAACGAGATCTAGCACGAATCGCAGATGGTGCTTGACAGATTCGCGGACAGGACTTCCACGGAGCATTCCAACAGTGGCAAAAACGCTGGCAGCGGTGTATCGCTGCCCAAGGAGACTACTTTGAGGGAGATCATAGCCAGACTTAAATAACGTAAGTACTTTGTTGTATATCGGCCTAGTCTCGGAACTTTTTGATCGGACCTCGTACTATAGGAATAGATCAAGGTACCTTACCCACTCTGCAGTTGAAGAAAGAATGAACAACGTCACAGACCCAACTATAAATATGCTCGCAGAGCTGTGATGAGACAATACCACGACTGTAAATGCAAGATGCCCCAGTTGACAGAGTTAGCTGATTTCCATCGCGAATGATAATGGAATGACACATAAGCAATTGCTCCTTATACATTTAAGCAGTAATGAAGATCTGTAGGTCGATGGTTAGTGATGTGGTATGCATACAGAAGCGGACTAAAGCTATATCTGCCAAAATAGGACCCTATGAGTCCCAGAGCTAACAGAACGTGACAGGAAAGCTCTGTAAAGGACTGTCCGCTCAGGACGCAAATCAACATTGTCTCAAATCACGCAAACCCTAAGTGACATTATTAGGACTGATGTTAGCACCAGTACAGTGCAAGGGACGCTGCACGACATGAATTAGCACAATCGAACATCCATCCACAAGTCTCTAATCATGTCAATTAATGCCACGCGTCGATTAACTGATTGACCTTCGCCCATAGGTGTAGCCAAGAGGAGAAGGGGTCCTCGGATCCGGACCCTCTTGAGGGGAGATTTAGCATGAATTTAAAGTAATATATACGAGGCTTTCACCAACGAACCAAACCCATGGACACCCCCCCCCCTTTAAGAAATTTCTGGCTACACCACTGCCTTCGCCAACTACATATGAGTAACTCGTAACTACCTTCTGTGGAATCTTGTTTAAATATGACTCTCGTTGGTGCGTGTCTGAAAGCATGCGGCTCCGTTCTCGTTCCGAAAAAACTACATCGACAGATCACATGCACATTCGCTCGCGAGCTAGAATGGCTTAGTGAGCAAGAGGTACTCAGACCCCCGGGTACACCTTTCTCGTGCGGTTCAGCTTGATCCTTTGGATGGCTGCCCCCGGTGGCGCAGTCGTCTAAGCGATGGCTTCTGATCATTTGTCCGAGATGGGTCTGGGTTCGAATCCCGGTGAGGCATGGATGTTGTGTTTGTCGTACGGCACTGGCTCTCTCCCTTCCCTAAAACAAGTGGCCCTAAATTAGGGACGGGCGACTGCTTATAACCCATCGAGTTGCCCACGGTGGTCGTTAAACCTTCAATAAAAAAACAAGAAAGATGACACAGAATTTTCGGGTGTAATAAGCACGTCTTTTGAATCCGTTCTGACGCAAATGAAATTTATCAAAGCTTTTCAAAGTCAATGGAACCGGTATGGAAAACAATAGTATCTGATGGAAGAAAGAAGTTTTTCAATCGGGTCTTTAATCCCTCAGATATTGCTGTAAACGGAATCGTGAGCTTACGAACTCTTAGAAACAGAGTCATCGACAAAAATAAGATGTGACTTTATGTCCCCTGTTGAGAAAACCATGCATTATTTTATGAAGAAAGTATTCTCAAAATGTTTATCCATATGAGCGGTATCGGTCCAAGAAAAGAAAATTTAATCGAGTTTTCAGGAGCCCAGATTTTGCTACAAATACATCAGAAGCAGAAATTAACACTTATGACCCCTGGTGGCCAAACCATTCTTTACCAAACATTAGAAGTTATGTGAAAAATAATTTCCATCAGGTCTTGTATGGGATATAGGAAGAATTTTTCAAATTGGAATTTTAGGAGCAGAAAACGCAATTTACCTTTGTGCGCCCTAGCGGAAAGTCTATGATTTACTTGAAAATTTTGAATTTATAGGAAAAACATTTCGCATCGTAAACATTATCCAACAAAGAAGGAATTTTTCAAATTGGACTTTTAGAAGTAGAGATATTGACAAAAATAAGATATACATCTACGCCCCCAGGGCATAGAAACCATGCAATATTTCAAGAAGAAAATGTTCCTAAAAGGTTTGTCGACATGAGTAGTATCGGTCTACAAATGACGTTATTTTCAATCAAGAATTTAGAAGCTCATATTTTGCTGCAAAAACGTCAGGAGTGGTATTTAAGCTTTACGCCCCCTGGTGGCCAAACCATGTTTTTACAAAAATTAGAAATTATGTGCAAACGATTTCTCATCAGGAGCTGTATCCGGTGCAGAAATTTTTTTTTAAATCTGAAATTTAGAAGCAGAGAATAGGGGGAAACACAATTTACCTTTATGCCCCCTAGCGGAAAGTCTATGAATTACTTGAAAATTTTGGATTTATAGGAAAAACATGTCACACTAGAAGCACTATCCAACGAAGAAAGAGTTTTTCAAATCGGACACCTAGAAGTAGAGATATTGACAAAAAGAAGATATACATCTACGCCCCCTGACGTAGAAACCATGAACTATTTTAAGAAGAAAAGGTTTCTAAAAGGTTTGTCGACATGAGTAGTATCGGTCTACAAACGACGTTATTTTCAATCGAGAATTTAGAAGCTCATATTTTGCTGCAAATACATCAGAAGCGGAAATTAAGATTTACGCCCCCTGGTTGCCAAACCATTTCTTTTTTTACAAAAATTAGAAATTATGTACAAACGATTTACCATCAGGATCTGTATCCGGTGCAAAAAGAATTTTTCAAATCGGAGATTTAGAAGCAGAGATATAAGGAGAAATGCAATTTACCTTTACGCCCCCTAGCGGAAAGTCTATGAATTACTTGAAAATTTTGAAATTATATGAAAAACATGTCACACGGAAAACACTATCCAACAAAGAAGGAATTTTTCAAATCGGACTCCTAGAAGTAGAGATATTGACAAAAAGAAGATATACATCTACGCCCCTGACGTAGAAACCATGAACTATTTTAAGAAGAAAAGGTTTCTAAAAGGTTTATCGACACGAGTAGTATCGGTCTACAAACGACGTTATTTTCAATCGAGAATTTAGAAGCTCATATTTTGCTGCAAATACATCAGAAGCGGAAATTAAGATTTACGCCCCCTGGTTGCCAAACCATTTCTTTTTTTACAAAAATTAGAAATTATGTACAAACGATTTACCATCAGGATCTGTATCCGGTGCAAAAAGAATTTTTCAAATCGGAGATTTAGAAGCAGAGATATAAGGAGAAATGCAATTTACCTTTACGCCCCCTAGCGGAAAGTCTATGAATTACTTGAAAATTTTGAAATTATATGAAAAACATGTCACACGGAAAACACTATCCAACAAAGAAGGAATTTTTCAAATCGGACTCCTAGAAGTAGAGATATTGATAAAAATAAGATATACATTTATGCCCCCTGGCGAAGAAACTGGAATATTTTAGGAAGAAAATACAGTCGAAACCGTTTATAAGGAAGTTGAAGGGAGGTAAGAAAAAGTTTGTTATACGCAAACTTCGTTTTATCCAATTTTGCCTTAAATGCATCAGCAAACGAGCAAAAGTTATGTAAAAAAGCACATACAGTATACTACTATAGTACGTATGTATTAGAAAGCAGAAGTACAATAATTGAAACATTTACCTTTAATTTTTCATTCACACTTATGGAAGCAACTTTCCAGAGTTACCTGTTTTTGGGATTGAACAATTGCTGTAGACAGCTGTTTTTCTATTTGATCCAACAATGCTGAACAAAACAGATTTTTTGACGCAAAAAAATCACGCAAATTATCAAGACTTTCAATTGCCACCGCATTTGATATTTTAGTGTCCGATTTGAAAAACTCTTTCTTCTGCGTATTCTTCCTCCTCATCAGTGGACGCGTCATACTGAGAGTTCAAGACGCCATCAACAATGTCCTGATCTGTATTTTGAGATTCCATTGAGATGTCATCATCAGCCAGCAAATAATCTGGAAAAGATAAATCTGACGAAATGAGCCCTTTTGCACTCAGGTGATTCCATGTTTCGTCTTTAGTAGTAACCACTGTGTTTTCATTTACTACTGAAATACCAAAACCAGCATGTTTCCAATAATTTTTTATGGTTACATCAGTTACGGTAGTCCAAGCATTAGATAGCATATCACATGCCATTCGAACATTGATGACAGTTGGTTGCCTCTTTTCCACGTTAATAAGAATTTTTCTGAGTAAAATTTTGTGGTAATGAAGTTTTAGGTTTTTTTATAACAGCCTGATCCATGGGCTGAAGTTTTGATGTAGTGTTTGGTGGAAACTGATGCACATTTGTAGACGTTAACACTATGTTAGACGAATGTGCTGCACAATTATCGATGAGCAGCAGAACTTTCCTATTTTTCTTTGTCATTTCATTGTCAAATTGTTTCAACCATTCTGTAAAGAGTTCCGATGTCATCCACGCTTTCTTATTAGCTCTGTAACTTACTGGTAATTTTTCACCTTTCTTGGAGCATCTGGGATTTTTTGATTTCCCGATTATGAAAAGTTCCCTTTTATCAGATCCATCCATATTTGCGCACAGCAATACAGTTAAACAGAGTTTTGATTTTTTCCCACCAGAACATTTTTCACCTTTGAAAGCTAAGGTTTTTTCTGGCAATAACTGATAAAAAACACCAGTTTCATCAGCATTGTAAACATTGCAAGCTTCGTACTGCGAAATTGAGGTTTCACTTGAATCCAGCCACTTTTGGGTCGTTTCATCATCCACGGAAGCACTTTCTCACTAGGCTTGCATTTGTCATTTTCTTGTAGGACTTCCATTCACAGTAGGTAGAGTTTTTAGGTCCCAGCCACCTACAGCGAGTTCGTAATTTGGGCAGGATACAGGTTTTCCTAGAAGTCGGCCGAAATCTAATGCTTTTGCCTTCAGCAAAGGGCCAGAGACTGCAACATTTTTGCTTCTCACTTCTTGGAACCACTTTAACAGCGCTGCTTCCACATCTGTATAAAGACCCTTCACGAAATCGTTTTCTATCATGGCTAAAAGAACCTTCTGAGAACTTTCGCTTCAAACCATCCTTATTTTTTAAAATTGTGGATAGTGAATTTGTCGGAATGCCAAATATTTTGGCTACGTCGCACTTCTTTTTCCATTTCTCCACCGAATTGATTGCTTCAATTTTTTCACTTAAACTCAAGTGTTTTTTGTTTAACAACTGACATGATTTGCCAGCTTGTGTTGATGCGTTCTAACGAACGAATTTGTGAGAAAAATTGCTGCTTCCAAAGCTTTAAACCATCAGATGCGCCCGCTTAGGAATTGCAGAAGTGCAATTAAGACAAATATCTGCCTGTCTGGTCCATCCGAACAATTTAACATACGGCCCCAAAACGAAGACGCTGACATTGGACACCACTGGCATGATTACCCAACACCCCACTCCCTGATACTTTGTCGCATTCCTCCTTCTGTTCTCAAGCTGGGAAACAGATAATTTACCCTCTAAGCTCTTGGGGTGATGAAGTGTGGGTCCCTCCAGTGAAGGAGGATTAAGGAAAAGTGGAGGATTCCGACACCGCCTGGCTAGTCTTCGGGCATTTCACTGAGTCAGAGGTCTCAAGATATCCTGAAAAATAAAAAAATAAAATGGCTACTCTCCCACAGGATAAATGTTGAATGGGAAAAAGGCAAAAACTTCGTTATATATGATTTTGAACAAAACTGCTGTTCGTAATATCCAGTTGAAATAACATTACGATGGCATTGAAAATTCAGGGAAGTGCAAAGACATCGTTATATATGAACCTTCCTTATATCCAAGCTCATTATATGAGGGTTCAACTGTATTCCAAAAAGGTTTATCGATGTGAGTGGCATCAGTCCACGAAAGAATTTCTTCAATCGATATTTTAGAAGCTCAGATTTTATGGCAAATACATCAGAAGCGAAAACTAACCCTTATAGCCCCTGGTGGCCCAAAGTATTCTTTACCAAAAATTTGAAATTATATGTAAAAGATTTTCCATCAGGAGATGTATCCGCTGAAAAAAAAAATAGTTTCAAATCGGAGTTTTAGAAGAAGAGTTATCAGAAAAAATGTAATTTACTTTTACGCCCCCTAGCGGAAAATCTATGCGTAATTTGAAAAAGAAACTATATCTAAAATGCTCTTCGACATAAATGGAATCGAAAGATAAAAGATTTTTTTCAATCGGATGTTTAGAAGTTTAAATATGTAGAATAAAACGTAATTTTGAATTCGACATCATCTGTGTTTACGTCCTCTAGCGGCGAAATTGTACATCGTAAAAGAAAAACAAAATGAAGGATCATCATTCGCATATTTCAAATATTTCAAGCTTCCGAATGCAAAAAGAATTTTTCAAATCAGACTAATAGTTGCAGAGATACCGTGCGTACAGGCGGACGGACAAACCGATAACATAAGCACAATCTTTTTTTACAAAAGACGTGGTAAAAAAGTTCCATTCGACGATTAAGAAACTCCCATTGTACGGTTTATTTTACATTTGATTCAGTATCTCCTTGCGTTCTCGTGCTGACTTTTCGGAAATGATAGATATAATGGTAACCAGTTTGCAGAAATACATGCTGCAAATTAATTTTTTTCTCTCAGTTTGTACATACATGTCCACAATACCCTTCCAACAAAAGTTTTGAGTTCGCCATCGCTCATAAATCATGGGTGTATTCGGAATTTATCAATTTGGGGGCGGGGCGGGGCGGGGCGGGGGAGATTACTTCTTTGGGTTGAGGCCCATAATCAGAGGGGATGGGGCAGGTGGGACTGAGCCTCCTAGAGCACCCATAAAATTTAATAAATCTGTACTATCAATCACATTCGGGAGTTTGCTATTACAATCCGTTATCGAGATGTGTTAGTTACGTTGATGTTGAATGCCTCCATCCTTATGTGCCTGTAATTTGATGCTCAGTCAGGACAATTGAAGCAAAACTGCGTGGGAAACTGTAAACGGATGCTCATCAAAAGGGGTTAGGTATCATGAGTGTGAGATGAAATTACTCTTGGGAGGTTTTATTATCATAGCAATGCCCACGTCAAGGCACTCGGTTGCGTTTTAGAGTCAAGTGCATGCATCTTTGGGATTTTCGGAAGTATGTTGTGGCGGGGAAAAAGAGATTAGTAGTTCTGGGTAATTACTATTTAAATGTATGCAAATCATAATAAAATTATGGAAAAAGTTTGATTTAGGGCGAAAATTAAAATTTGGGAGATGGGTGGATGCATTTCGAAACAAAGAAATAAATTCAATTATCTTAAGGCCATGATAAATGAAAATATGAATAAAATGCAACACTGATGTTTGAAAATACCAAAAGTTATTATTGAAGGTTTGCGTTGTTTGAATGTTCGATGAGTTGAGACACCTGCAAGTGTAAAATAAGTAATTATTGTTTACATGTGTACCAAATTTGTAAACACTAAAATTTAGATGGTATACAATGTACACGTGTAATAACTTTTGAACGCTGTGATGATCATATTAGTGGTTAGGACAAAATGCATTAAATAAATAAAAACAAAATTCCCAAGTTGTTTCCGGCCTTAGTCAAGCTAAGGTGGATTAACATGTGGCCCTGCGATGAACTTCAACTGAGTCAACTAATTCTTCACTGCACAAGTTTTGGGTTTTTGAAAGGCCACTTGGCCTGCATTTATTGTTAAAACTTAACCAAAATAACTTTGGCCACTGGGCCTCATAGAATATCAAATGATATACAGCGAAGGAGCTTCAAATGAAAAACAATTTTGCCCTTCAGTACTGACATATTTTAACCACGCTGCTGTATTAGCATAAGATCTCACATATGTGAAGTTTACAAATTATGGAACATCTGGCCTATAGCACCAGGCACATTACTTATAAAAATAAATACCAGAATTTTAATGAATTGCACAACACAAACACTTGATTTAACATGGTGGATAAGTTCTGTCACTGAAATGCAAGTTCTCTCTCTGTCCCGAAAGCTAGAGCTCAATGTGTACACTATATAGTTTTGATAAACTTTCGAACAACCCCCTCAAACCAGATTTATTAACACATTAATTTTATATATATATCACAACCACTGACCAAAATTCACTAATAAAAGTTACGTTACTAAATGGTTCCACACTCCCCAGGAATATTTGCCTTACAATTAAATATACTCAACATTCTAGCATTACTTGATACAAAATCCCTCTACTAAACATACTGCACTAAATACCTTACTCCATTTCCTCAAAAGTTATCATTACACAATAATGCTGACAAATATTCTTAAAATTCACCCTATCATCTGGAAAATTCAAAATACTTCACTATTCAAACTTGCTCTGAGTACACAATATCCCACTACGTAAATAAAAGGGAAACACTAACTCTCAACACTCCTGGACACAAATTCATACTAATCTGCACTCCCACTGTTCATAACAATTTAAAATTACACCATTAATTCTGACCAGCAATTTATAAACAACTTAATCAAAAAATTCAAACTAGTACCATGTAAGCTTTTAGTAATTTTACTAACTCATGAAGTAAGCCACTGAGGTAACGGGTAGGCAAAACATCTCATTCAAATCACTAAATTTCACTAAAAACAAAATTCTCACTGTGAGGAAGTATTATTGAGGCTGAAGGTGAGATTGGGTCGTGTATCCAATCAGGCCTATGCACCGAAATGGAAGAATATGTGTGACTATCAATCCCTGTATCGTTTTCTCTTACTGTTTTGGGACAACACACCTGCACTCGCCTTGCTCGTGATAGCTTTCTATGGGTCTTCGGCTTACCGGGGGTGGAAGAGCAATCCCCCAATTGTTTCCATCTATACCATTTCAGTCGTGAAGCATTTTTCCACATTAGGACAGCACCCTGCAAGAACTTTCTTGCCCCCAAATTATTTTTCTCTGGTACACCCAGATTCCAGAAAAACAACATACGAAAACTCTCATTATTTCCAGAAATACTCTTATCTATTCATTCCCCTAGGCACACAGCTTCTAGAAGAATTAACACTACTTTCCAGGAAAAATACACTAATCTCATTATTTCCCAGAAAAAAATACACTATCACTCATTTCCCAGAAAAATACACTACATCACTCATTTCCCAGAAAAATACACCACACCGCAGAACCATTTATCTCCAGAAAATTACACCCATCGAAGAACTATCCATTTCCAGAAAGCATCACCTCCTGAAGAATTCCAACATTATACAAGGATAATGTACAGTACAACACTTTATTAACCTAGTCAGCGTGCATGCCTTTTTTAATGTCTCCCACTCATGAAAATCAATTTTTCAGATCCATCTGCTTATATGGTCTCTAGTCACAATTACTACTAAATGGTACAAACAATTTTACAACCATTACTTGCCAAACTCAAAAATCACCATAACCTGCCTTTAAGACAAAAAAATGACTACAAGTCTCTTACTTTATGACATCACTACCAAGTTCAATTTATACAATATATTAAAAATTACCAAGCACACAGAGTTAAATTTCAATAATACTACTAATTACTGGCTTGAGAAGTTGCTTTTCAAAATAACTTATAACACCATTATGATATTAGATAGTCTCTTTACAAGAAAAACATTACATCCGTTTATAGCTTAGCTCAAGGAATAAAAAAATAATGACTGGTGTTTCCCATGCTCAGCTAGCCTCGAAAAATGATACCAGAAACATATAATTGAACTGTACTGCCCCACTGCAAAGCCCACTCGTTAAATAATTTTAAAGAAACCACAACATAATATTTTTTTTAAAAATGCCAAGAAAAAAAAATTACCTTTAGGACTGGGACAGCAACAACTGTTGAGCACCCTAACCGCCGAATAATAATAAAAAAGTTTCACAGTCAAATACCTCTCCTTGAGAGAACACCACTGTCCCGGTTGATTTCTTTTTCATCCAAAAGTTTTTTTTTTTTGCCGTCTGACACAGTGTGCTTAGCCAACTCAACAGGAAAAAGGCATTTTGGATTTCCCTGTTGGTGATGGTGGACCCCTTGTTGTAGTCAGTAGTGGGCCAGGCTCGACGATTCAGCAGTTAAAGGCGCAAAGATGTCATTCACAAAACTGTCCATAATTAGCCATGGCTTTTCTGGAAAGTCCAGCGTCTGGTTGAACTGGCTTAAGTCCCTCATATATGTAGATGGTGGGGTGTCTCTTTCTAGGGCATGAATCGAGGGAGCAAGTTTAGCATCTGTATAGGACTCTCCCCTGCTAGTTTTTCCGCATTATCCGATGAGGCCTAGGAGTCGTCTGACTTTAAATGAAGAAAGTGGCGGTGAATAAGTTTTCATTTCCAGTCCTCAACTTGTAGATGGGCAGTAACGTTGCCTTTAGTTGGGCCCTCTCTATGACATCGTCCCAGCTTTTATGATGATACCGGGCCAACAGACCCCCGTGCATTTCTTTCTAATTGAATTCGCCTTCCACTTTCACTGCAGACCAGCAAGAGCAGTGACCAGAAAAAAAAAGTGACGCTCACTCAAAGAAAAAACTCTGGGGTGCTTGAAACTGCTGACCCCTCATTGGCTAAAATTCTGCATAGCAATAACTGCCCTGCATACCACATGGCACTCCCAACGAACCTTCTTTCCCATGCCTCGAGGGTGACCTCTGACTTCTAAGAAGGGGGGGATGCTGTAGCCTTCAGCATGTTGCTGAGCTAAAAATAGCCTGAGAGAACTTTTGGGTGACACATTTGAGACAACTAAACTTTCCCACAAATGGCGGATTCTAAAAGAAAGATTTTATTGCTTTTTGCACAATTTTATAAAAATGCTTTCCCTTCATTTCGTGATTAACAGCAAATAATTTTTTTTCTAAAAGGGTTGATGGTGACTTCTTTTGCTCGCCTTTTTTTTTTTTTTTTTACTTAACTTACTAAAGTAAATTAATCCAAAAGAGAGAGAGAAAAAAGTTTAATGCCTATTATTCCCTTTTCTTTTAAGAAATTTTGCTTGTCTGGTCAGGGCTGAGAAGTAAACGAACCTGGCCAGTATTCCCTCGCTTCACCGCCTCTTCCAAACAAAATTTTGAAATGTGGGACTGTAGAGAATTTTCAATCTATGCATATTTTTTTCGTAAATCTCAGAGAAGTGATCAACTTCTCTAAGATTTATGAACATGAAAATTCTCGACAGGACAATACATACCCCCTACGAAAAGACTAGCAACGCGAGTCGAAACACACATTACCCAAAAAATTAACTTCTACCCACTACTACACATGCTTCACGATGTCAACAAACCGATGAATGTAAACAAACCTGCAGCGCCACCTACCTCCGGTTGGCTAACTTCCGCCCAACATGGCTGCTACTGAATGAGAAAAACAAATGTTTCGAAACGCAGCTGTCTACCACTCGCATCAACCAAAGAATTACAAGAAGAATTTTTACAAGCCAAAATTTTCACGGAACGAAGAAAATTTGTCTCTGCATCCATTCAAAACACAAACCTATTTCCTAACCTGAGAAAATTAATTTTAAAAAATTGAACTGATTATTATCACATTCGTAACTCAACTGACTATCACTGAAGTACTAATCTCATCTAACACTGACTTTATACTGTACTAGAAATATAAGCAACATCCTAACTCTAAATAAACAGTGCTCTCGAGCACTAAATTATTCAAACTGAGGAGAGGAGAGAATTTACACTTCTTACAATTACCGTTGTATGTTTTTACAATTTTTACATTACCACAAGCATGTTCGAATGTCAAAATTAACACTTTTCTAACTTCCTTTTCAAATTATTAAATTTGCTTGAATGTAGCACATGAAAAATACACTTAAAAATTTGACACTTGAGATGATGATATGTAAACACAACATTACTTATGTATGACACAATGAAATGAAAGTACACTTAAGAAATTATTGGTAGAGAGTTATATGTAAAACCCAAAATTACTTGTATGTAAAGCACAAAATTGCCTGTATGCAAAGCACAAAATTACTTGTATGTGTAAGTATACTCATGAAATTATTGACATTATCAGCCAAAGGCAATTTTTACACTGCACCCATACACTGAAATTATACACTATTCAATTAGACAATGTTACGTATGAAAATTGATCCAAAATTTATATATGCCAAAACACTAGAATTATCATCTGCACTTTCACTTATTAACCACTGAGAGTAAACACAAATTAATTTTAACTTTCACTATCTTAGCCACTGAGAGAAAATTCACCACTGAGAGAAACACAACTTTTAACACTTTCACTATGTTACCCACTGAGAGAGATTAGATGAGAGAACAAAATTTATCACCAAGAGAGAATGAATTCACTAAGAAAACTGTATCCACACTATAATTTGCCCAAACTCAAAGTAAGTTATCATATAAACACATACATTTCTTTATTCATCAGCCTACTATTTGTCTCAAATCAACTTTAAGATTTTTCTTTTTAATTTTCTGTGCAGTGAAGGTTGAATTTTCATCACAAGGCATGCATCCTAAGGTCACGGCACCAATTAATCCACCTTAGCTTGCCTAAGGCCAGAAACAACTTGGGAATTTTTGTGTTTATTTAATTAATGCATTTTTTCCTAACCACTAATATGATCATCACAGCCTTCAAAAGTTATATTACACGTGTACATTGTATACCATTAATTTTTAGTGTTTACAAATTTGGTACACATGTAAACAATAATTACTTTTTTTACACATGCAGGTGTCTCAACTCATCGAACATTCAAACAATGCAAACCTTCAATAATAACTTTTGGGAATTTTCAAACATCAGTGTTGCAAATATATTGATGTTCAATTTTCGCCAATTTGCGATGAACATACTTTTTACGTGGCTACGATATTTTAATTTGATTGACATTAAATGTCTGTAATTACTGTTTCACACGTTATGCAAGTTCAGCAATCGGGAGATTGCTAAATGATGTTAACATAGTATTGGCAATTGAAATCAAGAAAAATAATAAGCATCTGTACTTACAATATTCTTAGTGCCTGTCGGGCTTCATATGTACGTCTTCAAAGAATGTGAACTTTTTTCAATTGTGAAGCAAAACTTCACAATTGAAAAAAGTTCACAATTGAAAAGTGAAGCAAAAGTTCACAATTGAAAAGTGAAGCAAAACTTCACAATTGAAAAAAAGTTCACATTCTTTGAAGACGTACATATGAAGCCCCGACTGCCGCTACGAATATTGTAAGTACAGATACTTATTATTTTTCTTGATTTCAATTGCGTATGTTAACATCATTTAGCAATCTCCCTATGCTGAACTTGCATAACGTGTGAAACTGTAATTACAGACATTTAATGTCAATCAAATTAAAAAAATCAGTGTTGCATTTTATTTATATTTTCATTTATCATGGCCTTAAGATAATTGAATTTATTTTTGTTTCAAAATGCATCCACCCATCTCCCAAATTTTAATTTTCACGTAAACCAAACTTTTACCTCAATTTTATTAGTTACAATAAATTTAAATAGTAATTATCCAGAAAAAACTAATCTCTTTTTTCCCCGCCACAACAGAAGCATGAAAGTTTTTCTGTGCAAAATAGTCATTTCGTGCATTTCTATGAGCGCAGCATTATAATAACTTTAAAGGCACGTTCTCGTTTGAGTTACATTGTCCAGGCGGATAAATTTGTTGTGCAAGGGGAAGAAAATATTAACTGATCGTAGCTGACATTTTTAACTATATTTAGTTTTGATTGTTTTTTGTTTACTTTTGAGCTATAATTTCGTAATTTTAATGTCAAAATGTCATTATTAAAATACTTCAAAAGACAGAGCGATGAAAATTCAGAACTCCCGCACGGGGATAACTGGTTTTCCAGTTATTTGGGGAGCGGCGCCCCCACGGCCCGAGCTGACCTTGTGACTGGTGAACATCTGGTGTCACGCCACCGTTTTTTTTTTCTCTCGGTGTTGTTGGAGTTTGCAGGGACGGCTGTTCATCCAGCTGTTGGGGAGTCGCACCCCACGATCCTGAGCTGGTCTTGTGCCTCGCTTTTTCGTTTTTATTTATTTTCTGCACTGGCCAGTTGCCCATGTTGTACACTCCACCTAATCGCTACCACGCTATGTACTAACACCCCGGTCTTGTGGTTTTGTTACCCTCCACTACTAACTGTTTATATTAACTGCTCAGTTCGTAGATTGCTGAGATTCCGTTTAGGTTCCACTCCAGGGTTTTGTCTTCCTTGGATTACTTTTTTCCCTTTTAGCTGGTTTGGGTGCTAGACCTACCTGCATGTTTGCCGCGTGCGGAGACCCGTGAGGCGGAAATGGGATGTCTGGAGGCTGAGGTCGCAGGAAACCAGAGAAGTGCCTCCTGTGTACCAACACTCCTCTTCGACCCCGGCTTCGCTGTAAACGGGAGGCTAGAGACTAAGCCACCTCTAGTCAGAAGTCTTGTACCAAGTTGTGTACAGGGTTTTAGCAGCTTTATTGTCGTATAGCACGGCAAGGTAAGCCCGGGGGCTGTGGGATCATGCCAAAGGCGTTGGCATGACGGAACTCTGGAGGCCGAAGTGTCCGCCGAGTGCGTGTGATCACAGCCAACGGACTATATCTGCAGCGTATAAGCTCCAGAACTGTGTCCAGCATCATTTTCTTGGCTTGCAAACCTCCAGTTCTCCCTTGTAGGGCTCGATGGTGGGTGGAGCAGCCTGCAGACGAATCCTCCTCCTTTTTTCCATGGGTAAAAACAAAAACTCCAAACTCAAGTCACCTGAGAAATGACAGTTGACAACGACTCCCCTTCGTCTTCTCAACCTACCAAGTCCCATAACCTTAAACGGTCTTTAGATCATGACCTGGACCAAGAACGTGGAACCTCTTCTTCGGCAGCTGTACCAGTCGCTCTGAAGCGTCGTCTCCCCTCGATTGCTGTGAATATGCATGCTACACACTCAGTTGTAGAATCCATCGATCCGAATGAGAGACTGTCCACCAGATCTCCCTTTTTCATTTCTAAAGCTTTGGACGCTGCGGTTGGCTCCTTGAAGTCTGTGAGGAAGCTTCGCTCTGGGGACCTGCTTGTCCAAACTTGCAGTGTTTCTCAGAGTAACACTCTTCTGCACCTCACTAGTCTTCAAGGCATTCTTGTCAAAGTAACACCTCGCCCGTTTTTTAACATCTCTCGGGGTGTTATTTCGGAGTTTGATCTCTTAGCGTGCAGTGAGGACAAATTGGTGAGTGAGCTGGCAGATCAGGGTGTTATTGATGCACGTCGTATGATGTACCGGCGCGATGGTTCTTTGATTAAGTCTAAAAATGTAATCTTGACCTTTAACTCCCCGAAATTTCCGACCGAAATCAAGGCTGGCTACTTGGTCTGTGGAGTTCGCCCGTACATTCCCAGTCCTCTGCGCTGTTTCAGGTGCCAGAGGTACGGGCATTCACAACGTTCCTGTAACAGTTCCGCTCGTTGTGCAAATTGTGGCTCCAGTGAACATGATTGGGAAGGTTGCACTTCTGCGGCCTGCTGTGTTAACTGTGGTGAGGCCCATGCAGCTTACTCCCGCAACTGTATGAAATGGAAGGACAAGATGGCGATCCAGCGCCTCAAGACCCTGGAAGGCCTCTCGTACCCTGCTGCCAAGGCCAAGTTGGGTATTCCCAACAACCGACAGCGTACTTTTGCCGCAGTAGTTCAGTCTCTGCCACAACCCGTGCAGCCCTTTGTCCCGCGCCCTGTAGCTCTCGCCGGACTTGCCAAAAGATCTACAGCTGAACAAGCGACACAGGTGGATTTCTCCGAGCTCCAGCTTATTCGACCAGCTGACTCTGCGCCTTCTCTTTTGAGGACGACCGACTCTTCCAGTTCCCAGCAGAAAGCTTGCACGTGTGGAAGAGCCGGCCCTAAATCCACAAAGGTGTGCAGTGTCCATCCAACACATCCAACTGTCGCGGTCCAACTGACCAACATTGCAACTGTCCCAGACTCAGCGAGGTCCCTAATGTCAACCAACATTATGGGGGAAAATAAAGGGGAGGAGAGTGACAGTTCGTCTCTCTCCTGTGACTTATCTTTTGTGTAGTTGTGTTCGTTTTTGTAATGTGCGTTTTCATTTTTTTTTTCATTCTCATTTGTTGATCGGGGACGCCGCTGCACTGCAGCGGCTCCTAAAGGACCACTGCGATACTGCTGCCGTGTTTTCATTTTTTTAAACAAATTGACTTTTGTAAACGTATCCGGATTTTGGCCCTATCATCATTCTCATTCCTCAGTTTTACTTAATCAGCTAGTTTCTAACCATTGTACCATGTTTTTAATACTGTTTGTTTCATTGTCTTTTTTGGCCCTTCTATCATTCTCATGGTTCGGTTTTACTTGGTCAGCCAGATTTTGGGATTTATGCCACGTTTTTAATACTGTTTGTTTGTCTTGTGCAACGAGATAGAAATACATAGAGTGCTTCTGTGATTGGTTCTCTGCTGTGGCAGCTGAAGCCAACGTGGGGAGAGCCCGCCATCTTTGATGAGGTACAAATTCTCCGTGTGTCAAGGAGTCACCTCGGTTCTTTCAGCTGCTCGGCGATCGTGCTATGTTTTGTGAATATTCCCAATTATCAGCACATTTTGGATATTTATTTCAACAATAAAATGCCATTTACTCCACTTTTGGAAGATTAGCCCTACATTTCACAAGTAAGCATTTTTAAATAAGGTTGAGCTGTAAATGCTCAGTTAATCAAACGCAGAAAATAGGGTATCTAATCCGTGTAGCTGGTGATTAAACCAGCAGATGAACCATTTCAATATGTGTGTTATCTTAAGACTTTTTATTCCTTATATTTTGTAAACAGTCGTACTCAATGTGAACACTGAATCATGTTTATGGGAAGATGAGGTTAATTGTGAGTTACCAACTTTGAGGCTTTTTGGGAACAATTTTTACTTATGCTAGTGTTTTTTTTTTTTTTTTTTTTTTTTTACATATACTTGAGGATGTTTTGCAAATGGCATTTGCGTATATATTCTAGAATCTGTACAGTGTACTTGCAACTTGTCTTACAAGACAACAAATATTTCAAAATCTTAGGAAGCAGCAATTTCTTTTTATGTGATAAATATCATGTACCCATGGCTAATGCCCATTAGATAGCAAATACTGGTAAAGCAATCAATTTATGGTTACTTAAATTGCAGAAGTAATAATTGTGATTGGTAATATAAATTTATTGCTTGCTGACACCTGTCAGGAAACAATCTAGTATTTTATCTGAAAGCACAGGGTCACCCAGCTTGTGTTCTAGGCATTTGTCTCTGATTAGTGATTAATTTGTAGTATTACTGCAACAAAGTGAGAGTGGGGAGCTTGAAAATTTCTTGACAGAATACTCTTTATTTGTGAATGTGTTAGTACAATGTGTATGGTTTTTGGGTAGCAAAAATACAGGCAATATTGATTTAAAACTGAAAATAGGAAACAGGGAGTACAATGGTACCTCAAAAATGCAAATAACATAAAATATTTATGAAAACTGGCACAAACGATTATGAAATGACAATTGAAAAAAATTATGGAATAATACAAAAGAAAGGGACTAGCAACATTTTGTAATAACTACTTGCATTTGATTTTTGCGTGATAGGTGGTTTTTTTTTTTTTTTTTTTTTGAAGAATGTGACCTCTGATTCATGATGAATGTACAGTCAGTATGTCCATGTATAAATTGCCAGTTATTCCTTTTGCATCAACCATATATATGAGAGGTTAGTATTGAACAAATATCACTCACGTAAATCAATCTTTCTTTGAATTGAACAAGTTGTGCCTTTATTTCTCTAAAATACAAATCAGACGCACTTGTATTTCCAGCAAGACTGTTGAAGGAACCCACAAAATAACAACACAAAACATAAACATTTGCTCGCCAAACTTTTTGCACATCATGAATGCAAATCAGTGGTTGTTAATTTCTCACTTCATATTAATAACAGGCTGTGCCCTTAAAATTGAAACAAACAAAAAAAAAAAAACTATGTGCAGTACATCTTAACAATTGCCAAAATGTGTACAAATATCAGGTGAAAACTACAAAATTTCAGCTTTGGGACAACAAAAAACTAGGCTTCTTAAAAAGAAAAGTAAAATATGAAAGCACAAATAAAAAAATATTAAGTACTTAATACTGAAACAAAAAAAGTACAATTTTTTGTCCCATAAAAAAATTAAAGTCCGTAATCTGAATTTTTTGGTCACTCAGCACAGAGCTTGAAAAATATCTAAAATAATACATGCCCAGAGAAAATTTACCTGCCCAGATATTAAAAGCAGGATGTGTAGAAAGATTTTTCTTTTGATACCAAAAATTATAAGTCTTTTTAGGTTGAAAAAGTACATAAAACTATTTTTAGCTACTCGGTACTGGTGTTGCTAACTGTAAATAGCATTTGGAGCATCATATTGCCCCAATGTCTGTCTATACCTAGGTCACAGGGGAGTTACAGAAGTGATATATATATATATATATATATATATTCTATAAAGATACCCAAGCAAAAAAAAAAATATACAAATAAAATTTTGACTCACACCTAGTACAACATAGAAAAGGTTATGTATCTACCTGTGTGAGTAAAAGGAGAAAAGAAAAAATAAAATAAAATAAAACAACTGAATGTAGAAGGTGTCGAGAATACTGAGCCTTGGCTTTATCAAGGACCAGCAAAAACTCTGCATTTTCTCACTTCCACAAAGACCTAGTTGGAAATGGGTTTCTGCAAGGCCATAGATGCAAGTAACATTCCCACCTAAAATAGTTTAAAATATATATATATAAGTCATGTCCTCCGTAGAGTAGCATGACCTAGCACTAGTTAACAATTTCGCTTGCATCCATTAACCTTCATGGCCCGACCCATGCTCTTCATCTGTTACTATTAAACAGAGAGAAGAAGATTAAAGAGAACTCAAGCTGTGAGAGTGACATAATAAATAGAAATGATTTTCAGCTATAACGAAATTCCAAGTTCGTTTGAGAGAATTTAAACCTGAAAAACAAATTTTACATTGCAATTAAAAAGGAAATGTTAATTTATAACGAACAGATTTTTGAAAGAAAACTTGAGTCTAAAACCCCTACTCTACAACTTATGACAGCACGAAAACGAGAATAAGTTAAAGATAATAATTAACTAAAGAAAACTTTGTGAAAGTTATATACCTTAAACAGTTAGTTGCAATATGTACAAAGTATTTCAGCAGTGCTTTAAGTGCATAATTAATTAGTTATTAAGAACTTAACTACTTTGAAAAAACAGCGCATAGACAGCGCATAGAAAAGGAACAAGCTTAGCCATCTTCTGTTCCTAGGTACCACAAAAGACGCTCAAAGTTACAAAGAAAAGTAAGAGTTTTTCAGCTTTTAAGCATTGGTTTGTCTGTTAACATTTATGCGGGTTTTAACTCTTACTTTTCTTTGTAACTTTGAGCGTCTTTTGTGGTACCTAGGAACAGAAGATGGCTAAGCTTGTTCCTTTTCTATGCGCTGTCTATGCGCTGTTTTTTCAAAGTAGTTAAGTTCTTAATAACTAATTAATTATGCACTTAAAGCACTGCTGAAATACTTTGTACATATTGCAACTAACTGTTTAAGGTATATAACTTTCACAAAGTTTTCTTTAGTTAATTATTATCTTTAACTTATTCTCGTTTTCGTGCTGTCATAAGTTGTAGAGTAGGGGTTTTAGACTCAAGTTTTCTTTCAAAAAATCTGTTCGTTATAAATTAACATTTCCTTTTTTAATTGCAATGTAAAATTTGTTTTTCAGGTTTAAATTCTCTCTCAAACGAACTTGGAATTTCGTTATAGCTGAAAATCATTTCTATTTATTATGTCACTCTCACAGCTTGAGTTCTCTTTAATCTTCTTCTCTCTGTTTAATAGTAACAGATGAAGAGCAAGGGTCGGGCCATGAAGGTTAATGGATGCAAGCGAAATTGTTAACTAGTGCTAGGTCATGCTACTCTACGGAGGACATGACTTATATATATATATTTTAAACTATTTTAGGTGGGAATGTTACTTGCATCTATGGCCTTGCAGAAACCCATTTCCAACTAGGTCTTTGTGGAAGTGAGAAAATGCAGAGTTTTTGCTGGTCCTTGATAAAGCCAAGGCTCAGTATTCTCGACACCTTCTACATTCAGTTGTTTTATTTTATTTTATTTTTCTTTTCTCCTTTTACTCACACAGGTAGATACATAACCTTTTCTATGTTGTACTAGGTGTGAGTCAAAATTTTATTTGTATATTTTTTTTTTTTGCTTGGGTATCTTTATAGAATGTGAATTCTGAATTTTCAAAACTGCTGCGTTGCGCGTTTTGATTTTCAGGTTATTTTGCACCCTTCGTTCTAAATTCTAAAATTTTTTCCTTAGTCTTCAGTTTTGCTCTTAAGTATATATATATATATATATATATCTGTAACTACAACATATATTAGGTCACCAAGTTTATTTAAACTGCACTTAAGAATAATTATTTTCAATTCTTTTTCTTACGGATAAACCTTGGAAGATAGTTAAATAATACATAGCAAATAAACATATGTAGATACATAAATAAAATAATTTTCATCAAAAAAAGGGTTAGCCTATTCCTGCTGTTAAAATACATCAAAAAGTAAACTGACAATAAAAAATACAGGAAAAAGGTAAGTAATGTTTATACGCAATGTTTTATATATATAGAGAGAGAGAGAAAGAGAGGATGGACGACATCATAACCAGGTGTATATATATATACTGTATGTATGACCTTAACTAAAAAAGAAAAGCAGGATATATAGAAAGATTTTTCTTTTGATACCAAAAAGACATGCAAAGAATGCAGACAACTCAAAGAATATATATATACAGCGAGAGAGAGAGTGAAACCACTGAAATGGCAATGGGCTGGACATGTTGCCAGAAGAACAGACCACCGATGGACGACTGAAATTTTGAACTGGATTTCGAGGGACAGAAGACTCATGGGAGATGGGTGGATGGAATTCGAAAGCATGCCGGAGTAATATGGAGGAGACAGGCTCAAGACACACAATTGTGGAAGAAACTTGGGGAGACCTTCATTCAGCAGTGGATTGATAATGGTATATATATCATCATCATTGACAACTATTATCATTACAATATATGTATACTGTATATAATCAAAATATATATATATCATTATCATCATTGTCAGCCATTATCAATCCACTACTGGATGAGGGTCTCCACAAGTTTCTTAACTGTATGTCTTGAGCCTATCTCCTCCATGTTACTCCAACATGCTTTCGAATTTCATCCACCCATCTCCCATGGGGTCTTCTAGGGTTTTTTCGGTAACCCATAAGCTATGATTTAACTTTGGGGCTCCAGATGTCTTTCCCTAAAGAGTGGTTTGGGGTTCCTGAGTTGTTTTATTCTATGTCATTTTTGTCTAGAACCATGAAAGTGGGTCACTTCTGGTTAATTCTATGCTTATTTCTACTACGTCTAATTCCTGCAGCAAGGTGCAGTGTTGATGTGGTCTAATTACTACATGAGTGTGCTTTACTTCTTTTTACTGATATATGTATAACATCAACCATTATCAATACACTGCTGGATGAAGGCCTCCCCAAGTTTCTTCCACAGTTGTCTGTCTTGAGCCTGTCTCCTCCGTGTCACTCCTGCATGATTTCGAATTTCATCCATTCATCTCCCATGGGGTCATCTTCTGGGTCTTATGTATACATAGAGAGAGAGAGAATTATATTGTGTGAAGTATTTAGTGTATGTACTGGGAGATACCTTTATTATGGTCAAGTTACCACAATTGCCTTGCTTACCCACGAATAAGGCTTACAGATCTGTGTTGTCAAATGTTAAGGCTAACAAACAGATTAGAAGCATGCCCAGTGCTAAGGACTTTTAATTTTTATTAAATAAAAACCAGTTAAGTAGTAGTTTTCTTCTGATTATATAAGATAGGGGCAGTTGGTAAAAGTATTTTAATATTGGTACCTCTTGGCTGTGTAAACTCATTGTTTGTTTTCCGTTTTTCTTCGAACTTTTTTTTTCATTTAAAACTCTCATAAAATATTTGGCGTCTATGTATTTGGAGTGATAAGCTGTGGGATGATTCAGCATTCTCATGGTGATGACCCACGGATATCTAAGATTTTTACCGAAATTGCGGATTGACTGCAACTGTATTTTTTATTTTTTTATTTCTTTTTTTTTTCATTTACTCTATTACCGCTGACTTATATTTCACTGAAAATTGGTTCCAAAAAATTTGTGAAATGTCAAAAAATTACGGCATGAGATTTTATTCAACGAGAGCAAGCTGCATCCATTAAAATATTTTCTTTTTAAAACACTATTGCCGCCAACTAACAATGAAAAGCGTTATTTGATACGTTAAAGTTTTAGTCTCACCCCCTAGGTGTTTATAACAACATTTCTGAGTTATATCCTTATTTAACATCAAACCATATATTACGAAAACTCCCTTTCTTAACACGGAACGGAAATCGTTCTGTACCTCATCAAACATGGCTGCCACTTGTTTCCGGTGGCTTCACCCGTTCCCCGACGTAAGCGCTCTACGTACTTCTATCTCGTTGGTCTTGTGTCTGGCGCTCTTTGGCCAAACATGGCCCTTGCGCCATAAAAATCAATCAACCAACCAACCAACCAACCAAAATTCAGAAAATGAAAAAAGATGGTGAAGGAAATGTTGGTGACAATCACCGTTTAAAATTAAAAGAACAGAAACGTGATTCGCCTGATACAGATAAAAAGAGAACTGACTTTCAAAATAAGAAAATTTGAACTAATAAAGATGGTAATTTTCAAAAGGATTGCCTAAAGAAATTTAAATGGTTGGAATATTCTCCAGATTTACAGAGCCTATTTTACTATGTGTGTAAAGACTTTCGCCTCTTGAGACTAAAAAAGTCAAATTTCTACTGGGTGTAACTGCTCTTTTTTTGAAGGGGGAGGGGGATATTAGAGGTTTAACGACCACCGTAAGCAACTCAATGGGCTATAAGCAGTCGCCCGTCCCTAATTTAGGGTCACTGGTTCCAGGGAAGGGAGCGAGCCAGTGCCGTAAGACAAACACAACATCCATGTCTCACGGGATTCGAACCCGGACCCCTTCCGGACGAATGGTCATAAGCCATCGCTCAGACCACTACGCCACCGGGGCGGCGTGTAACTGTTTAAGAAAGCCCTCAACAAACTGAAGAGATTATCAGAACAGGAGCTTTCGAAGAAACATTTGATTGCTGTTGCCACGTGGAAAGAGAAGGAACTTAAAGAAAATAAAATAAATCTGGGTTCACTTTAGTCAATGAAAGGGTGCTCGAAGAGGACCGTAATTAAATTTCATCCATTATGGAAATGATTCAGTTTCTTGCAACAAACGTGTTAGCTTTTAGAGGTACACATGATGCTGAAGAATATTCTGAACATGGGTTTGTTTCATCAGTTTTCGCGAATATACTCCAAAACGTAGTTTAAACTTATGATATTGGTAAACATATACACTGGTGTGCAAAAATTAAGGACGAAGAGGAGAAATTAGCATAACAGCGGAACGAGCCGGCAGAACGGACCGAAAGACCACTCAGGAGATAGACTAGGGTTCGGTACGGTAGGGCATGACGGGGCGGGGAAGTGTCCGCTCAGCAATGCGAGGGCCACGGGTGGCCTAGTGGTCAGCTTTCGTTACTGCCATAGGAATTACAGGTTGATCCCAGCAGGTTCGAACCACTAAATATCCGCCGTGCGTCGGATGGGCACGTTAAGCCGTCGGACCCCGGGTACTGGCTCCCGGGAATGAATAAGGGCATTTTCCTCCCCCTTTCTACTTCGCTTCCGTGTCACTTTCCTATCGGGCACTTTAGCCCAAATCTCCTAGCTTCCTATTTCTAAGGGTTGTTCAAGACCTGGGGTCAGACACTCCCTTCCTAAAATCCTCTACATCTGATCTGATCTGCTCAGCAATTCGGTGAAACTATTGCACGGTGTACATCGGTTTGAACGACGTCTAGTTGCTGCCACCGTGTGATATGGTCAACAGGCAATCCAGTAGACGACATCTGGATGACTTTACCCGAGGTCGCGTCATTGGGAAGTTGGAAGAATGTCGAAGTGTGACTAGTGTGGCCGAGGAGTTCGGGATCGCTCACAGCATCGTTTCACCAGCTTGGAGAGCATTTTAAATGACATAAACAGCTGTCCGAGAGTTTAGCAGTGGTCGTCCACGAGCAACCACGGCGGTGGACGACCGGTATATTGTCCTACAGGCGAGAAGAGACAGACGGCAGACAGCGGGAGAAATCGCAAGGCACATGCAACGGACAACTGAACGTCCGTTATTGCGTTTTACCGTGGCCAGGAGGCTGCACAAAGGTGGTTTATTTGCACGACGACCAGTACAGTGTGTGCCATTAACGCCTGCTCATCGGAGACTGCGGTTTCTGTGGTGCCAGGAACACAAGAACTGGACACATCAGCAATTGGGTCGAGTTCTCTTTACGGATGAGAGCCGATTTAGTCTGACGAGCGATTCTGGACGTATACACATCTAGAGAGAGCAGGGAACACACAATCGCACCTCCAACATCATCGAAAGGGACCGGTTTGTAGGTGGAGATCTTGTTTGGGGCTGTATCATGCTTGGTAGCCGTACTGACCTCCACATCTTCCAAGGAGGTTCAGTCACGTGTACGCTTTTGTATCGAGGTTCTCCTGCCTCACGTGCGTCTGTTTAGAGGTGCTGTGGGTCCCGAGTTCGTTTTCATGGACGACAACGCTACACCTCATCGGACAGTGGCTGTCGCAGAGCTGTTGGAGAGTGAAAATATTCAACGCATGGATTGGCCCGCAAGGTCCCCGGACCTAAATCCAATCGAACACGTGTGGGACCTTTCTCGGGAGACGCTTGGTAGCACGTCACCAGCCTCCAGCAACGATTCCGCAGCTGCGATTGGCGCTACAAGAGGAATGGGCCGCGATGCCTCAACAGCTCCGTGACAACCTCGTCCTCAGCATGGACAGGCGTTGTAAATCCTGCAACGCAGTCAGGGGTGATCATATCCCTTACTAAAGATTGGATTTTTCTTGGCAGCCGCCTGTCACATGGGCGTTTCTGTCTTCTGTCCAGTTGTGCTCGAAGCTACCTTTTCAATCTTTTGGATTCCTTATTTGGACGGTTTTGCTCACTTGTCCCATATTCTTACATCTTGGGGATCTTATGGTATGATTTGAGTTGGTGTGGGGCACTTCTGCACGACGTTACATTTAAAAAACCGCCCCGTCCTTAATTTTGTGTACGCCAGTGTACTTCAAAATGCCACATATTTGTCCCCAAAATTTCAAAACAATGCAATTGAAACAATGGCTGATACTGTTAGGAATGGTTTCGCCAAAAAATGCGTTGCCGCCCCGGTGGCGCAGTGGTCTAAGTGCTGGCAGCTGATCAATCGTCCGAGATGGGTCCGAGTTCGAATCCAGTGAAGCCTGGATGTTGTGTTTGTCTCACGGTGCAGGCTCCCTTACTTGGACCCGTGGCCCTAAATTAGGGTAGGGAGACAGCTTATAGCCCATCGAGATGCTCACGTGGTCGTTAAACTGGCCGAGTGGCCCGGCTCACTAACTGTGGAACACGTTAAAGAAATGAAACTATCGTTTTCAATGTATCCTACCAGTGGTCATTCGTGTAGAATAGATATTAGTGAACGTTAAAAAAATGCCGCCCCGGTGGCGCAGTGGTCAAAGCGTTGGCCTCTGATCATTCGTCCGTAAAGGGTCCGGGTTCGAATCCCGGTGAGGCATGGATGTTGTGTTTGTCTTACGGCACTGGCTCTCTCTCCCTTCCCTGGAACCAGTGACACAAAATTAGGGACAAGCGACTGCTTATAGCCCATTGAGTTGCTCACGGTGGTCGTTAAACCTCCAATCAAAAAAAAAAAAAAAAAAAAAAACGTTAAAAACAAGGACCCACTAAAAGGTTATCCAATGTTACCTTGGCGCTCATCGTGTTAAGGGTTTCACTTTTAAAAATTGAGTTTTTAAACAGCTTGCTGAAATGAACGAAGAGTTAGGTTGGCTTGATCCTCCGACATTTTAGGTCCAGGTACAGATTTTCCAAAATATAGTGCAAAGGGAAGAGACCTGCAGTATTTAAAACTTGTGTCAATATTATAAAAGTGATTAGAATTTATACACAGTGCGTCAAAGAATTTTTAAGACTGGCGCTAGATTTCAGCCTACGGTGGCGCCACCATTGTAATCGCGAATGCGTTATAAACCGTGACCATCTGCTTGTTTTCGGCCAAAAGTACTGCGCAGTTGTTAAAGTAACTCAAACGAAACGGGCGTTCATTACAGAAGTAACATTTTTTTCATGTTGAATTATTAAGATGGAACAAAGGGCTGTTATTAAATTTAACGCAAAACTTGGTAAAAGTGCCTCGGAAGCGTACCAAATGATGAAACAAGTTTACGGTGAGTTCTGTTTAAGTAGATCAAATGTTTTCCTGTGGCACAAACGGTTTTTGGACGGAAGAGATACGCTAGAAGATGATAAGCATACCGGAAGACCAAGTTCATCTAAGACACCTGAGATTACTGAAAAAGTGCGTGATTTGGTGGCAAACAATCGATGTGCGTCACTAAGAATGATGGAAGAGTCTTTAAGCATCAACAAAGAAACGATTCGAACCATCCTGCATGAAGATTTGGGCAAAACAAAAGTGTATGCTAAATTTGTTTCACACACGTTAACCAATGAACAAAAACCAAGGAGAATTGCACATTGCAGAGATATAATTTCAGCCGCTGAAAATGATCCAAACTTCTGAAAATCAATTGTTACTGGTGATGAAACACGGTGTTTTCAATGTGATCCTAAAACAAAGCGACAAAGTGCGGAATGGAAGCAAAAAAACTCACCACAAGCCAAAAAAAAAAAAAAAAAAAAAACAAGAAAAGTTCCATCGAAAATCAAAACAATGCTCATTACATTCTTCGATAGTAAGGGTATTATCCCCAAAGAATTTGCTCCAAGTGGACAAACAATTACTGGTGAGTTTTATTTAAATGTTGTGAGGCGTTTGATGGACAGAATTCATTTCATTCGTCCAGTATATCGAGATGAAAACAGTTAGTGTTTGTTGCACGATAATGCACCCAGTCACACCTCACTTCTTGTTCGTAGATTTTTGGCGAAAAATAACATCTGTGTGTTGAATCATCCACTGTATTCGCCTTTAGCACCCTGCGACTTTTCTTTGTTTCCAAAACGTAAAATGATGTTAAAAGGGTGTTATTTTGATGATATTTCGACCATACAAACAGCTTCTACGCGTGCTTTGGAGGCAATTCCGAAAAGTGAACTGGAACAGTCATTCGAATCATTATTAAATCGCTGTAACAAGTGTATTGAAGCCGGAGGGACTTATTTTGAATAACAAATCACAACAAATTATAATTTCTTGTTTCTATTTCATTTTACAGACCCAGTCTTAAAAATTCTTTGACGCACTGTTTATCAGCTGGTAATTTTATAATACCCATAGTTGTTTTTTATCATAAATTCGATATCTAAGTTGCACTGCTATGGTACTTTTGACTATGAATTGGTAAGCAAAATCATACTTGTGCAGTAACGTTGCTACTCAACTTTCTTATTTTATTAAACTCTGATCGGAGAAGAGTAACAGAACTTAGTGGTTTTTGGTTAATTACATGGAAATTACACTTATTTCTTCCACGTGCTTTGCAATAGTTATCACTTTTCCTTTCTTGCGTTGCAGCAATTTTTTTCTTCCTATTTTTACAATTATTTTATCTATTTATAGTACTGTTGTTGATGGGAGACGAAATATTTTTCTTTACTTGAAGCAGTTGTTTTGGCACAAAATAAAAAAAAATGACAGGGAAGCATTCTCCGGACCCCATATGTCAAAAAGTTTTCGATCACCACTGTTTCGGGGTTTGCCAAGCCTCGTGCACATCTAAAACTACTGGGAGGCAACCATTTCTAATTTAGGAACACTATATTTCGATTCACCTTAAGAAGACACTGAAAGGAAGGGTACCTACGCACTCACGGAGCCTCCGGGGACGGCCGAAAGTTATGTTCATCCGCGTCACTGCCCATTGTGTCCTGCTGTTTGCAGCTGTCAATCACTTCCCCCATCAACTCATTAGCACCGTTACTCACATTCTCTCCGGTTCTGATGAGGGCGTTTTAAGAGGCGGATTTTTCCTTCTCAATAATGCTTCAAATTCGTTGATATTTTATCGTATGATGTTTAGCAACAGTCTGAGCCTACCTTTTAAATTTCGCCGGAATATGTTGAAAACTTCCCGAGTTAATTTTTTTCTCCGTCTTTAAAGTTTGGGAGCCTTGTCTCCCAAACACTGCATATCTATGCATGCGTATGTTGGTCTAATTTTAAAACTTCATTTCAGAAAATAGATCATTTTTTATTAGATTTATGTCTAAAATAACTATATGTACTTATAAGTAAACAGCTAGGGCAATATAAAGTATGATTCGGGCAATAAATGCGTTGATTTTTACGCAAAATGTTGGGAACTACCTTTAGTTGGTAGGTTTCACGTACCTTTCGCTTCAGTGTCTTCTTAGGGTAAATCGAAGTATAGTTCCAAGGAAGGGAGAGAACTTGTGATGGGCCGTCCCGGTGGCGTAGTGGTCTGAGCGATGGCTTATGACCATTCGTCCGGGTTCGAATCCCGTGAGGCATGGATGTTGTGTTTGTCTTACGACACTGGCCCGCTCCCTTCCCTGGAACCAGTGACCACAAATTAGGGACGGGCGACTGCTTATAGCCCATTGAGTTGCTCACGGTGGTCGTTAAACCTACAATCAAAAAAACAAACTTGGGATGGAAAGATAAAGACAAAATTCATATCTTGCCCCCATGTTTCTGGTTCAGCCCGCTGCCCGAGTAGTACAAACGTCAGATGCCTGCGTTCTCCACCACTTGATTGCAACCTAAAATTATGCTTCAGATCTTCAAGAAAAGAAAACTTATGTGTTTGCACAAACAGTGAGAAAGCGCGAATGACCGTTACAAAAACGGTACAGTCAGAAAATCTGAAGGAAAAGAAATTAAGACTGTATGAAAAATAGAATCTGTGAGCTAGGGGCGGATTCGTCTACCGGGATTTTCTTGGTGGACCCTCGAGAAATAGCCGACGTTTGCGTACTTATTTTGTTTGGGTTTTGGGGAGCAAACGAATAATTACCTCGGTATTCATGAATGATAATCGTTAACTTTATTCATATCTGTCTGGAAAATTATTTCCTGAACCCTTTAATCGGCTGAAAAGAATTAACGTGGGGTTATCAAAATGGGTTGCTATCAGCTCGAATGAATGAGACCGAACGCAGCTGAAACGAGTGATCTTACTCGTTAGAAAGTGTTGCATTCCCCTTATCGATGTTATTCAAAGTGGTCGTTTAGAGGGATGATTTACACTAATCCTTTTTGACTGATTTCTTGCTATAAGGGGATATATAACATTGGTAACGAGTCTAAGAAAGGAGAAAAATGTTTGAGTCACTTGTTTCTATCCTGCTGCATGATGTCCGCATCAGGGAAACTAGCCGTTCCCCATTATGACTTCAGTCACGAAGCAGAGAATAAAATACTCGAAGAGAGAGAGTTTATCGCCAGTGACAGGTTTGTGGTTTGTACTTCTTCGATGAGAAGGAGAAAGGAATCGTTTTGTAGTAGCTCCCGTAAATCCAAACCGTAATGAGAACATTTTGGTTTGGGAAGCGCAGAACAGTTTGGGCAACATTTGGTCCAGATACATCGGCCGCTTAAAGGGTTGAAAAAGAAAAACACGTTTCCTCCTATCTATATGTTGGGCGTTTGCACTGAAATGAAAAAACAAAATTCTCTGTACTTATTTGTGAAAAGTGCAGCCGGGCGAAGCACTTGTTCTAAATCAATACAGCTAAAGCTAACTACACTTAAACGTAGATCGTTGGATTCTTGGAGCTCAGGGTTATTGGTAGGCCCAACCCTCCTTCTGTAATCGTGTAGGAGACACTAGCGCACGCTATAATGGCCCATCACCCCTATATCCACAGAATATCATTAAAACAATTCGACGGCAGAGATGTTCCGAAATCTGTGTCCTACCCACATTTATCTTAAAAGAAACAGCAATTTACCAGTACTGGTTCATGAGCCAAAATAGTGGTTCTTGATTCAGAATAATGGGTAGACTTAAAAGAGGCATCTACTCAAGGAGAAAGTAACAATACCATTGCGCAGTAAACGATCAGTGACCAAATAAATATAAAAATTAATTGTGTAGGAAAATTGTCATGTAGCTTGTACACAGTTCAACTTTCAGAATGATCCTCATGGTTACTAAGTTAGAAATGAGGTACTTAAAATACTAGAGATTTTTTGTTGTTGTCAAAACCAAATTTTAAAATGAAAATAATTAGCTGGAATTTCAAAAATAGTCTCATGATTGAATGTTGCAGGTTTGACACCGGATTACTAAAATTCTTCATTGCTAAATTGTTGAAACTTGTCTGCGACTAAATTCGTTTTATAATGCGTATTGTAACTGTTCGTTTTCATCCAGGATCTAACAGCTCCTGCTGTGAACGATCTTTTAAGCATGGTTCGTGATGCTTCAAATACATTATAAAAAATGTATTATTATTTTTTTAATTACTGTATATCGCTACAAAAAAATGTCGTAATCACATTCAACAGGCTGCCCCGGTGGGACAGTGGTATACGCGGTGGCTTCTGACCATTCGTCCGAGATGTGTCCGGGTTCGAATCTCGGTGAAACATGGATGTTATGTTTACTTATGGCACTGGCTCTCTCTCTTCCCTGAAATCAGCGGCTCTAAATTAGGGACGGGAGACTGCTTATAGCCCATCGAGTTGCTCACGGTGATCGTTAAACAAACGAACACACACACACAAACATATGCAATAGTTTAAAACTGTAGAATCTAGAGTTATGGGATGGAAACACCAACAGCTCATCCGCAGGAGCACAGCAGGGAAACCGCACATGCATATTAATCGCTTGAATTGTAGCCACTAGGTTCAGTTGTGTCGTATGTTGTACCGTTTACGGTTATGGGCTCTCCGGACGTATCTCTGATCTTTAGTCGGAATATTTCACCGAAGGAACATAAGAGCAAAGTGATTTTCTTTTTCATTAATGGGACGGGGCGTATTAATTAGGTTCATTTGTTTTGTCGCAAAGCCTTATATATAGCGTTGACACTCTTCAATTAGTTTTATTTTTTGAAATAGCTGGTGAAATAGTAGACATTGAGATGCTTAGTGATTTAAACCAACTACATTCGTGTGTTAAAAGAAGAAGCGACTACTTAGAGCTAACGCAATTAAATGAACTTTTACTCGATAATGAGGAGATGGAAGATTTTAAATAGCAAAGCTAAAACTTCAGTTCTGTTTCCGCACATACCTCTAAGTGTAGGGGAAGAATCGTTAAAAAAGCCTGTGGGTCATATATTGAAATATTTACCTAAGGTATACTGATAAATTTTGTCCTGAATTTAAGGGCATTTTAAATGGTGACAGAATCATTGTTATGAAATTAACAAAGAATATTCCTTCGTTTTTGAAGTTAGGTCTTTTTTTTGGGAAGTATCTTATCGAGGACAGCCCTAAACTTGTAGAAAGTGCGGGGAAGAAGGACATATTGTTATTTACAAAACTGTAATATTTACTCTTCCTGACTGTCTCTTCACAGTTATTTTCTGTAAATAGTACTGCGTAAAACTGTAAGATTTAGGGTTCCTGACTGTTTCTTCACAGTTGCATTCTGTAAATAATACAGTATGAAACTGCTGTTTTTACGGTCTAATGATGGCAACCTCGTTAACGGTCCAAAACCGTAAAATTAATATTTACATTTTTTTACATTGTAGAGCATAAAATCGAAACAGCAAGAGAAGATTTGCCATGGCAGCAGCAGTTGTGTAGAGACACATAGCTATTAGGATGCAAGTTTCCAGGACCGAATACCCGGGGGTCGAATCCCGAATGACAAACGGGTCTTCTGTTTGCTCTTCATTTTGGTGTTCTCCGTTTCTGGAGACATCGACCTTAAATTACGGATTGACGACTGCTTCGATGCTTATATAGGTATTTAAGCCCAAAGATAAAAAAATTCTAGCCTCATGAGTCTTGATGCATAAGTAACACATGAATTAATTAAGCGGGTACCTAAAAAATGTATTTTTCGCTTGAAAACTGACGGCAACACTTGCCTGATATTGAAGTCTTGCGAAACTAAACGTGTAACATTATCTTCTCCATTTACGTACTCTCAAAACACTTGGATAATTTGCTTTTGATAAAAAATGACAGAAATTAAGCTAATTTTCCATCGAAATCTCGGAGGAATGAACTACTAACATATCATTAAAAATAAATTTTAATAGTCTGTCTTTTTCTCCTATTTCAAAATCATTAGGTTAAAGATTTCATAGATTTCCCAGATAAGAGATGTTCAACTGTTCTTGCATTTTGTTTCCTTAAAATTGGAAAACATTACTATTCCAATGTGCGACGAGGGGAGTAATGGCCGGTTCACCTTGAATACGTTATATAAGCAAAGGGCACTCAGGCAAGCAGCGTTTGATTCCTTGTTGAAACTGGACAAACTGAATGATTTTGAAATATCACGCTACGATAAATGAAAAGAAAACATTTCTGAGATATTTTGGTTTCCCAGGATGTGGAGAGCTCACTCATTATGTACGCACGAGGGAGGTTCATTCCGATAAGAAGAAAACATCTCCGATAATGACTCAAGGGCCTTTCCCTTTAATTCTTCTTCACTTCCATCGGACAGCACGGTAGACATCTCGACGTTTACATTAACTTCCCCGACTTGGTTTATGTTAATTCACAGATTATTTGTTGTTGAAAACAGGAAAACTTTGGATTCTTTCTAGTCCTTGAACTTCAACCCTGAAATTCGTCGCTTTTTCCTCATTTGAGCACTACGAAAAAGTGAGAAAAAAATTGAAGTATCTGACGTCTTGCGAATTGCGCAGAATTGTTATTTTCTCATGGTTCATTCGGCTTTATTTGAGAGCATAGATTGTATCACAGCGTGTTATTCTGTTAGGTAGCGTATTGCTTAGTGAAGGTTAGAAATTGCGTATTTGATCTGATTTAATAAGTGTCTCATTTCATCACGAAAATACGAGGTACGACAAAAAGTTACATGATTTAAAGCATAAGAAAAATAAAATAAAGATGCCGCAAAGGCTCTTTATTTCCATTAAAGTAATGCACCCAAAAAAGTAAATGATATTCCATTTATTTCATCGTTCAAGAACTTTTGCAAACGTTATTTCAAACTCATGTGAGGTTATCATCATAATTCCTTTGTAAAATTTCTTTTAATGTCTCTAGTACTGTAAAGTTGAATGTGGATTGACTTTGGGAAATGTCGAAATCCTAAGGGAGGCAGATAAAGGGTCTAAGGAGGATGATACAATTCCACAACCCTTCACTTTTTGAAAATAGCTGTTTCACAAGCAGCGCGTAATTTGCTGGCGTTTTCTCCTGCTACAAGAACCATAATCGCGTTATCACTTGCCTAACCGCGTTCTTTCCATAATCGAATTGTCAGCCTGTGAAATTTTTATCGCTTTTGGTTTCTGACAATTTTTGATCACCCTCTATGCGGTATCGTTCTCCTGGCAGCACCACAATCACAAAACGCATTCGGAAACATAAAAACGAGGTAAAGAATTGCTCCCACAAGCTTTCGCTTTATTGATTCCTAAAATTTTATCATGGTTTTTTTTTCACACAGTGATTTCATGTGTTGTATAATTGTTTCATCATAAAATTACACTGGAATCCCAACGTATTGTTAATATTTGTTTCGGCATTGGTTGAAAGGCCGGAGACACCGCAATCTATATATACACTGAAGAGCAATTGAATTAGAGATACCTGTCTAGTAACGTGTAGCGCCACCTTTCGCCCTGATGACGGCGGCGATTCGTCTCGGCATGGACTCTACAAGACACCGGAAGCGTTGGGAAGCCATACGGATCCACGACCCCTGAACAAGCTCCCATAGTTCACGAATAGTTCATGGAGGGAGGTCATCTCTCTCGATGGCATCCCAGGTGTGTTCGATGGGATTGAGGTCAGGTGACCTAGCTGGCCAAAAAGCGAGGTCACGTCGGTGGTTCATCCAACCATTCGGATACAATTCAGGAGCGATGGCACGGTTCATTGTCTTGTTGCAGTATGAGGTCCCCAGTGGGATGTCGAAGACGCACAAAGAGCAAATGGTCGTCCAGAATATCCAGGTAACGTTGACCTGTGAGGGACGATGTCACACGTACCAGGGGACCCATTTCAGTCCACGTAAATAGTCCCCAGACGAGAATGCCACCCCCACCAGCTTGAAGAGTACCCTGCTGGCAAGAAGGACCCATCGCTTCATGTGGTTTGCGCCGTACTCGTATCCTGCCATCCGCATGTACCAACATGAATTTCGACTCATCAGTCCAGGAAACATTTTCCCACATGTCTAGGGTCCAGTGGCGATGTTCCCGCGCCCATGCTAATCTTTGCACCCTGTGATGTGAGGTCAGCAGCGGTACCCTCGTGGGACGATGGCTTCTGTACCCCATAGCGAGGAAATGGTTCTAGATGGTGTGGCTGCTTACACGTTTTTGTGCACCAGCGTTAAATTGCCGAATGATTTCTTGCACTGTGGCCCGTCTATGAGCTGTTACAATGCGAGCTAGCCAACGATGACCCCGCTCATCCACACGCTGTTGTCCACGGCAGTTGGCTCTTGCAGGGATGGTTTTACCAGATTCGATGTACTCATGGTGCACCCGTGACACAGTGGCTCGTGAAAATCCCAGTGCCTGCACGACTTCCGAGATGGAGTGACCCATTCGTCGGGCCCCGACAATTTGCCCACGATCAAATGCGCTTAGATTCTTCGTCTTACCCATACTGCGTCCGACTCTTCCTGATTCCCGTCGCATCACTCCTTATATTGTCGGATCGCTGTATACGTCATGTCCTTTCCGTTTACAGGGCCGCCCACAGCGCCACATTTGCATAACGCCAGCTGTCTCTAACTCAATTGCTCTTCAGTGTAAATAGGAAAGCACAAAATGTTCGCCAGTTTCCCGTAGAGGGATATCCGACAGACCAAAATGTTTGACAGAGACTCCTCCAGAGATCTAGATATACCGTGCCGAGATGGAAAGAAGAAAGCTGTCCCCTCTCTCATGAAGGAAGAATCAAGGCTGAAGTGGCGACCACCGTGAGCAACTCGATGCGCTGTAAGCAGTCGCCCGTACCTAATATATGGCCACTGGTTCCAGTGAATGGAGAGAGCCAATGCCGTAAGACAAGCACAACATGCATGCCTTACAGGGAATTAAACCCAGACCCATCCATAGGCGCCGACTTTTCATGAATGCCACGAGGGCGAACCAAAAAATCACGAGAAAGGAGCATTCACTTTTAAAATGCTGGATATTCCAGACAAAACATTTCTGGATGATAATTTTTAATAATAGTGTACACTGTACAGCATTTCATAATTTCACTTGTTTGCGATAATAGGCTCTCTTTGTCGTTATCCTAATATTTCAACTAAGAAGATTGAATTATGTAAAGAAAAAAAAGTTTTGGGGGTTGGACCCAATCCAGGCTGCGCCACTGGGACAGTAGAAAAAATGAGTTAATCAAAATCTACAAAAAGAAAACAATTTTTTTCTCACCATTTTTATCACTCTACAGGAATTTGGAAGCTCAGTGTGCTCCAACAAAAAGCGTTGTAGTAAATGTTAATATTTTTAAATGCGTAAATTTTTATGTCATGCTGTTGACTGACTTTTGAAACACAAAAAGTGAAGCGACGTATTGTTTACAGAAAATTATTCATTTCATAAAATACACTTCATACCTTTGGTACTGAAGATGATGAAAACTCAGCATTTGCGACAGCCACGATTTGTAACACTGATTCCGGCTGTACTATACATTTTTTTTTTGAAGTACGAATTAATGGTTTTAATTCCACTTTCGCTCTTCCTTTTCAAATTTTTCATGTTGAATATGCGACTCATCACAATTTTGTTGTTGTTGAGATTCCAAATGATCTAAACTTTCATTCTTTAATATATTTCATTTCTATCTCCCCAAAAGGCCGAACAATGAAAAAAAGTATGTCAACTGGTTAAGATTCTACCATTAACTCCAACAGAACAGTACGGTATTATGTTAAAAAAATTTCCAAGATGCATTTAGTTTCAGTGAAATTATTGGCTAGCGTTTTACTCATATCTTGAAACGACCAATGGACATCGGTCATCATATAGTTGGGCATGGGTCTTCTGCACTGACCCCAATCTGTGATCCTTATCTGATAGGTCAACTGCACTTAAGAAGGGAGAGAGAAGATCCACACATTTTTGCCCACCCCCTCTGGCGAAGGGGGAGGGGGAGGACAGGGAGCTTCCGGCATAAGATGTTCTCTGCTGGGCAATGCCCCACCGACCCTTTGCAAAATAGTAGTGTGGTTGCATTGCGCCATTCTTCAGACAGCGATTACAGAGGTAACAAGGAGTTTTTGTACAGCTAAAGAGGGAAAAATTATTGATTCATTCAGAACACAAATTCTATAAAGATGTAGAAACAGAGATAGATAGGGTGGAAGTGGCGTTGTACAGAATGCAAATGCTTGGCAAAAGTGTACTTGGATACTAGTTCCTCGGTTATTTTACAATCCGATTTGTGCCACAACCACGACCCTCCAAAACTGCTCTCCCGTCAAATCATATCAAATAGCGAAAAGCATCAGAGGATATTTCGGAACGGCCATTGAAACTGATCATACTACTGTGGGAAATGACTGTTTACTAATTGAAAAAATAAATAGCAACGATGGAGTATTAGTGCCAAGAAAAGGAAACGAATTAGAAAAATAAAATAAAAAAGCTAAAAAAAGAATAAAATAAAATGAGAGATAAAAAAAAAAGCTATAAAAAGAATAAAAAATCAAAATGAAAAAAATAAAATAAAAAGCTACAAAAAAAAAAATTAAAATGAGAGAAAAATAAAATAAAAAAACTTTCGGGTAATGCAAAAACAAACCTGGGTAATGCTAATATACTCTGTCGATTTTACCATAGACTCTGTCGAGGTTCACTGTTCCAGCAAATGTTTCCTCAGATTCCACAACTAGTAAAAATATCAATGTACTTTATTGCAATAGACTTATCAATAGTACAAGACATGTCCGATCTTTAAAAATATAAAACATGCAGTAATAAATAACGAAAGTACCGGAAGTTCTCTAAGCGGAAAAAGGCAGAGAAATCCGCGTATTTTTCTGTGAACCGTATGCCCAGTTTTGATAAACAGTGAATAGAACCCTTTATATCAAGTTTACTTTCCGGGAATTGCTCTCAAATCACAATGTTCGTCCTAATTCGGAAGAACGCAGCCTCCCAAGAAAAGATAATTGAAACACCTCAAATTCGATGTTCCCTGAATGCAGGGGGATGTGTCCATTAACCGGGAGAGGCTGGGAGGGCAGCTGACTTTTCGTAATGGGGTCAGTGCAGTTGACCAACACCCATATTGTTCATGCATCGGACAGACTTCCTCCAAGCAGCAAGAAAACATCTGTTACAGTTTATTGCCTTAGTGGGAATTGATGAGAAACTGGCTATTATATGGATAGACGAGAACCCGACAGCTTGTCGCCTGGCCTAGAGGCGACAAGTAGATGACTTGAAGTATCATTGTCCTGGCGTGCCTTCTGGTAAAGCCAGAACAACAGTGATTCTTCCTAAAAGACATTGGATGAGGGCTGGGATGAGGGGAAGGGGAAACAAGGAAGCGCTAACAACATCAAAGGGTCGATCCCGGTGACTTCTGTTTACAATTTCGCAACCGAAAATAGCTGGCGGTGGTCGCTCGAGCATCCCAGTATCTCTCCTTCTCTCTTTGTAGAAAGAGCACAGTTAAACTAAAAGAAAAAACTCAACATTGTTAGATAAAATTAAATGTTGATACAAAACCAGCCTGCATTTCCACAGAAGACCGAAGGGGCCAAAACATACTTTGCCCCAGCGGTCTAATCACTGAGGGGGCGATCGCCCCCGCGTAGTCGGCGCCTATGGACCCATCTAGTTAGAAGCCAGAGCTTAGGCCACTGCGCCACCGGGTCTACCTTGAGACTTCCTCCAAGCAGCAAGAAAACTTCTACTGCACGTCATCAAGGAGAAAGTGGCCTCACTTAAAGAAGAAATAAGGAAGGAAGTATTAGAAGAGTTAGACTCCAAGCGGCAACAGTTGCCAAGAGAAAGTATATTTTTAAAGGGGTGCCAAAACTCACTACTCCCAGGAAGAAGTTTCCACTGAACTAAACCTGAAGGGGATCAAGGCCCCGGATGTCATGCGGCTTTTCACTTTAGCCGGGCAGACTTGAGAACTTCTGACACTCATGGTGGAAGGTATCCTGCAGTCTGAACAAATTGTTATTTTCAGCAATCAGGTCAGGCTGGAGGAATATCGTCCCTCTCTACTGAGGGAAAGGTCAGCTAGACCCAGGCAGCCTAAAAAGTACTTCCAGAGAAAACTATAGGAGGAATAAAACCTTTGCACATGCAGCGGCACAGCTTCAAGCAATCATTGTAGCAACAATTACCCAGGGCAGCTCCAGCTCCATGGACTTCAAGAAGAAAATGAAGCTGGCAGCTTACCTTATTGGAATGAAGTAGTGGAGGATGAGGCAGTGGCGACGCCAGCAGCTCAGAACTGAGTGGGCTATTAGGAGGGCTAAGCATAATGCGAAAGGGGCGAGGGCACAAATTTAGAAGTACTTGGCAGAAATTTTGGCAATAAAAACTCTGTTTATGAAGATTTAACCCGACGCTGATGGTGTTATCCCCTCTAAAAAATAGTTTTCTAGTGCATACTGCACGTACTATTATTCAATATATGTAGTACTGGGAACCATGAATACGAATCTCCACGGCCTTTAACAAGTTACTATTTCTTCGCAAGTTTAGCTTATTTGCATCGTTTTTTTTTAATCTTTTTATAATACAGGGTATTTCACTCGCTCTCGGCCCCTGAATTTCCCTAATAACTTGCAGACTAATGGACGTAATTCAGTGAAATTTGGCAACGACCTACCCTGGTGTAATAGAAGCGTAATGATCTCAGAGCAAGTGTTGAAAGTGGTCGCCATTAGCATCAAGGCATGCCTGCACACGCTTCTCCATGTTACGGATTGTATTCACCAACACATCGGGAGTCACAGCCTCAATTTCCCGCCGCATGTTTTCCTGCTGTTCCATGAGAGTCCGTGGCTTGTTGCGATACATTTTCCCTTTCTGCATGCCCATATAGGAAGAAATCCGGTGAGGTGAAGTCAGGTGACCTTGGGATCAAAGAAGGAAACAATTTCAGCCATGCTGACATTAGAGGTGTGGCAGGTGGCACCATCCTGTTGTTGAAAATAGCCAGTACGGAGTCCATCGTCGTCCAACTTTTTCACAAACTCATGGAACATTTCCATTTAGACTGCCCCGCTACTCTCTAGCCCGCGTGTCGTGCCTGCGCGAAGTGAAGGCCAATTGCGTGTTCGCTGACCATGCTTCTCATACACCAAGGTAGGTCCGTGTCAAATGTCACTGAATTACGTCCATTAGTTTACAAGTTATAAGGGCAAATCAGAGTCCGAGAGCGAGTGAAACTCCCTGTATTTGCTGACATAAGCTGAAATTTTAGTTTGTAATCTCACAAAGAATATCTCGTTCTCGCTCTCTTATCTTTTAAAACTATAATTACAAGAATGGTGTCTTTAGTCTTTTAGACATTCTCTCAGAGAACTCATTCTATTTCACAGAAGGACAAACACTAAATTTAACAAAAGATTCATTTTATATAACACAATTTCTGTTAATTCGAAAAATTCATGCTTTTATCCCAGTTCTTTAAAATCTTAGTTGTTTGTTCTCTCCATGTGTTCTAACTGCTTAAATAGTTTTTGGGGAGCTAAAGGGTGGACTGAAGCCCACCCTAGCCCACCTATAGGGTGATGCCTGAGGTGTGGAAAGGGCCCTTTTAAGGGCCAAAAAAATTCTTTAAAAAGGAATTTCATATTTCGTACTTCTTGTTAAAGGAATTAAAACAGCAGCAGTTGTTTTTGTTCCTGATGAAAATGTAGATTTGACACACATTCTGAGTCAATATTGTGTGCACTTGCACAAAAGATATAGAAACAGCACTTGGAAAAAAATTCTGTTGGTCGCAGTCTGATTTCATTATGTTTGTAATGCCTATAAATTTTTCTAAGTATAGAAATCTAGAAAAATCTCACCTTCCTTACGTAGAGGAAATTGGGTAAACAAACTTCACACAAGCGAAAAAGTGAGGAGAAGAAGTAAAAACCATAAAAAAGACCCGACGTTTTTAAGGGCCGGCGGGTTTTCTCTGGTGTTTTTGTGTAGCTCCTGGGATGTTCTCTAATTTTTCTCATAGGTTTTCTTTCCTCTGCCTGGCATATAAGCGTTATTGTCTGGAATTACTGTACCAGTGGCAGCTCGGTACGTATTTTAGGTCAGTTTATAACTTACCCTACCGCGCGGGAAACCGTATACTCCTATAACTCTAATATGTCTCTACTTTTTCTTCGGAATCTTTCCTGTTAGAGCATTCTACTCCTGCTACTAATATCTTCTACGCCCCCTCTCTTACAAGAAGTTCTTCCGACTGTAGATGAGAGAGTCCTAAATTTTAATATAGATAATCGTCGTCGTTGTAGTACCCATGTGAGGAATAACTGTTATCAAATTTAAGCAATGTTGGTAAAAACAGAGATTTCCATTTTTGAAAACTTTCTCTGGTGTTTTTAATATGCAGCTGTTCAAATGGTTTTTATATGTTGATTTTAAAACATGGGAACTCTACCAAGCAATAGTTCTTAACAAATTTAAAGAATGAAATGAAAGCTTCTTAATCACATTTCTCATAAAAAGGCATACACAACGCTTTCAGTAATCATTTAGCGCCTAAAAATGCGTGAAAAAAAAAAAAAAAAAAAAAAGAACAATACATTTTGTCATATTTGTGCCCGTGTTTTTAGGGGTCCAAAAGATTCAGTTTCCATTTTTGTTTCAACAACTTTCAAAACTATCTTCGTCGGAACTATCGGTTTTCGGCATCCAATAATAATATGGAGTCATATTCGCACTCCACCGTCCTCGTAACACTTCTCCATTTCTTTTATATCACGGTGAAAACTTTTGTCATGTGCTTTGCTTACGCTTCTTAGTTTTTCGTGAAAAGACTCAAGATGAGAGTGCAAAAGAAGTCATATTTGGATTTATTTTACACCGGAATGTTTGAAAGTTCTTTGGCATATCTTTTATGATCGTACTATAGTTCGGACACTTTCCCACCAAGAATTTGAAAACATTTCTCGACCTACTTCATATTTGTTCTTCATTTTCGTCCGTAGTTTATTCGAATTCTTTGTTCTGGAATAACTTTCGTATTTCAGGGTCAGCAAAAATTCTTACTGCGATTTTGGTTGACAGTGAGAAAAATAACTTGCTGCAAAAGTATTTGAAGCCATCACTCTCCTCGTTTAAGGTGGATGCAAACCATTTTATTAAACGCAATTTAATATGAAAGGGATATAACAGTACTATTTTTGGGGTCAATCAGGAAACTGCGTTTCAAATATTACATGTTCTCCAGGAGATCAGTATACTTTTCAGTCGTTTAACTAACACATAACTTTCATCTAATTAGTGTAATAAATGTCTTTTATGTAAATATATAGTACCGATCAGATCGTTATGTGGATTGTGTGTTTCCTGACTGAAAGGAGGCTCTACACCGAGATTAAACCCTGAAGTCAGCCACCGGAAGCATTGCGAGAGGTGTGTGAAATTCACCATTTTTACCGGTGGTAGGGATCGAAGCCTCGCTCTGGAGTCGGTTGTTCTCACCGACTAAACTACACCGACGGAGTGTAACGCTGCAGATTTGTCGTCTTGATACTTGCTTCACCTCTGTAGTACGTCACAGGTGTTGGCAACAACAACCGCCACATTGCGTAGAAATTTAATTTTTCGTCAAACTTTGTAAAAATTCTAAATTTATTAAGAGCATAGATATCATTTGCATATCTTCTATTTGATACTTTTTGTTCGATTTGAGCACAGATTCGATTTTTCGCTTAGGTCCCACATCTGGTGCTTGACCAATTAACTAATACACACAATACATTATTACTTATAGTTTTGCGACGATATGCAATACTATGTAGCAGTTTTCAAATCAGGTGCGTACCGATTTACCAACGCAACTATGATCTTCACGCAAGTTCATTTCTTGTTCAATTATCCCAGTAACACACACACGATACATTTTTTGATATCAAGATTTTGACCAGACAATAAACCATCCACTTTAAAATCACATCGAAACCAATTGCGTTCTTTGTATAAGATTTTTCTTTGAGAAGCTGAAGATTTTCAGTACTGTCTTTCAGCCTTACAGAGTAGTCCACAGGAATCTATGCATGCATGTTATTGTTGTGCGGCAGAACTTCCTTGAGGCACCTCTTTGTAAAGTCGGTAAACAACCGCCCTTTGATTGCTTGATAGATCATTATTGCAATATGCCGTTGAACCCACTTCAGAAGAATATGGAGCAAATTCTCGTTTACGATGCCTGTGTCATAAAAAAAAAAAAAGAGAGAAAGGAAGAAAAAGAGTACGTACGGAAAGCAGGTTCTTGGCTTTTAGCTTTTTAGTCTGGATGCCAAAATCTCCTCGAAATCTTCTGCTGCTTTAAAGCCTTGACTAAATCATTACATCCGTGTTCTGCGAACAGTTATGAAACACAATCATGATTTTGCGATGGTGACATACAGTTTCCTCGCCTGAAACGTAAATTTTATTTTGCATTAAGTTTCCTTTTCAGAAAATAAATGAGATAATATATTTTGGTACATCCTCCATAATATCTGATGTGTCATGGGAAGGAAGATCGCCTGATTCGGCACGTCTGGCACTGATATAATTGCATGTTAAATATGACCAATTTGTTTTCGCGTTGTTCCCATCTACTTTTATCAAGCTGTGATTTTGTTGTTCCCTACACACTACAGAAGTTGTAAAAATGGCATATTACTTTTCCTTCTCTTTATCTACGGTCGTAAACCTTATTTGTAAGCACATTTTATATTGTGCCTATAATTTGGTGCGCAAAGTACACTTTTCCCTCAAAGTCTGCGTCTATAATTTCTTTTGTAAAACGTAACTACTACCTATGTCAAAACATGTTAGAACTGTTTACACAACACGGTGATACAGTTTTTACAGCAAAAATAACTTACATGATTCACATAACAGCGACTTGCTGACACAATTTTTTTTGTTTTAGGGTTTTAACGGGCACCATGAGCAACTAAATGGGCTATTTGGGATATCGCCCGTCCCCAATTTAGGGCCACTGGCTCCAGGAAGGGAAGAGAGCCAGTATCATAAAACAAAATACACCATCCGTGCCTTACTCTGGATTAGTGCCCGGATCCACCTCGGACGAATAATTTCCCTAGAGGGAGGGAATGAGACTCTGGCAAAGCGCGATTGCCAACAAATTGATGTGATCGTCTCTAGACATATTTTAGAAAGTCCGTTTGCTCTGTATCGTATCTTGTGTATTACACGAAGTATATGAGAACTCGTGCGTTTATACACAGTCCTACATAATTCTTCCTTTAAATTATGTATATGTAAAATAAAAACAGGTTATTTGTGTGCAGATAGTAATTTTGCGTGGTAGTCAGAAACAGTTTTGTTTCGCAATCAAAACAAAAAGGGGTGACACATAGCTTGAAGTTCAGAATTATTAAAATCAATGCTGAGAGCCAGGCGCGGACTGGCCCGCCGGAATGTCGGGAGGATTCCTAGTGGACAGCCATATTCTGGGCTGGTAGGCCTTATGCTAACTCAAGAGAAAAAGGTACATATATACCTGTACTTCAATCTTGCTAACTGAAGAAAAAGAAAAGTATATACAGTATATACTTGTACTTCAGTATTCTTGTAGAAGAAAATTAAGTTATGTTAAAACGGCAAAGCTCGTTTACCAATTTGACGGCTCCAGAGAAAAATGAAAAAAAAAAAGGAAACAAAAAGCAAGAAAAACCTGGGTATCAAATTTTCTGTTGAGCAGCTAAATAACACTGTGGAACAAAATCTGAACAATTACGTGTTTATTTGAATATTTTTACGATTCTTTATTAATTAGGGTGCGAATATTTCAAAATTGCCGCTATTTTTGGCATAGCATCAATAGTTTAGCCACATTTTACTCTTATATAATGTACGACGTGTATTACAATGAATTAAGCTATAGGACAGGGAATGTAAGAGAGTACAAATTATGAACACTATCAATATACAGCACGAATTGAAACAAAGACAAGGAGTAATCTGTTCTAAAAAGTAACTTTGGATCGCTGTTGCTTCTTATGAACACTATTAGCATGACGCACCAAATTCCAGATGAAGTCTTCCATCGTGGCTTCATCCCATCTTCCTTGATATCTCTCTTCCATATTTTGCATGTCTTGATGAAACCTCTCACCATATTCATCACTCACTGCTCCCAAATTTTCTCTGAAAAAATCGATATGTGAGTGCAATAAAGTTTCACTGACAATCGACACCCCAGTCTTCCAAAATTGGGTACTAAATTCTCAACATGCTGCTGGTAGTTGGTGCTCTTCCGATTTCCAAGAAATTCATTCACAACAAGACTGAGTGACTGCCAGGCACCCTTTTCAACATTAGCCATTTCTCTCTCTAATTCTGAGATCTGTATTGGCTTTATCTGTGTCCCTACAAATATACCACCTTTTACTTTGGCATCCGAAAGATTTGGGAACATTGAGCGAATGAACTTGAATGTTTGTCCAATAGGTTTCAATGCTGTCACAAACTGCTTTGACAGTTCCAACTTGATATGCAGTGGAGGTAATAAAATTTTCTGTACTTGAACGAGGGCGTTGTGTGTAACATTCTGTGTACCAGATTGCAACTCAACTTTCTGTGGCCGTTCTTTTGTTTTGCAATGTTTACTGACTGTTCTGCTGTCTCACAAGCAAAAGGAAACAATGATACTTTGTAAAGCCAGGTTGCAGGCCCCAAAAGAACTCAATCATCTTAAAATCAGCGCAGACATCCCAATTGTATTCATGATATTTGATTTTTTTAGAAGAAGCTTGACATTGGTGTAGTCTTCCTTCATGTGCATGGAGTGTGCTACCGGAATTGGAGGGTATGTACTTTCATTATGCAATAGCACTGCCTTCAGACATCAAACAGAACTGTCTATAAAGAGTCTCTGTGCATATGTTTCATGTCTTTTTCTGTACGTAGTGAATATGCAGCTGGGATCTTCTAAGTTCCACTCTTTCAAACGAGAAGCGAAAAGTCCTGCATTTGATTGTTTGCCCCCATAGTATCTTATTAAATCATCTAGGTCTTGTTGATTTGGAAAATGTGGCTAAGCACTACAAGATGCACCTTGGAAGTCTAGCTTTGTCGTCCTCACAATCGCCACCAGACTGGATATCTTCAGCTTCTGTCTCCACGTTTTTGGTGGTTGTGGAATGGGAAGTTCATCGCAGTGTGTGACTGGTGCAGTAGATGATGGTATGCTGGGATATGTAATGACATTCTGGTCTCTAGGTTCCTTGTACTTGGAAATGTCCACCATACAAAAGAAACGGTCATCAAGATGACTCTTTGGTAAGTTCAAGGAATGTCAAATGTCATTGCTTCCCTTGCACCACAAAGCCAACCTTCCAAAGTTGACCTGCAACTACCACTGCAAAAATGGGATGCCCAAATCTTGTCTTATTCTCTTCTCTCATAGGAATTCCGAACTAAGTTTGATATGCAACGGAAAACTTAGTCCCTGTGGTAATTTTGTGCTTGACTTGCTTAGGACCAATATAGTACCCACAAACACAACATACACAGAAAGAGTCCGGGAAGAGCTAACAACCTCTTGTCGTGGTCATGTTATAAAAGCAAAAAAATTAAGATAACTAAAAAAGTTTTGATAATACAAAAAAAAAATAAAAAAAAAATCACTAAGACCACCGTTGGAATCAGCGTTTAGGAATTGTATAAGGAACATTAAAAAATCAACATAAACAATTTTTGTGTTACACAGTGTAATCAATATATATGATTAAATATGCTATTAATAAGAATAGAAACTCGGAATTCGTTGTGTAAGCTAATGCATTGAGATAACACCTACGGTAAATTTTGGGGGTTGCTGGATTTTATATGTATTAGCTTTTTTTTTTTTTTTTTCTTTTAAGGAGACCTGCATTTGATTTACTTACATTTTGGGCCTTAAAGCTAAAAAAAACAACAACAAGAAAACATTGAGTGACGTTGTGGAACTTTACATGCTTTTTTCGATTCGACAAAGTTGGATGCTGGAATAGTAATAACACCGAAAACGAAACAATGCGACCCTCCAAGCAATGTTTATGAAATTCCATGCATACGTTTATGATAAAATCGAGTTACGAGTCCCTTGTAGGAGCAGAATTGTAGTACAAGTGATTCTTTGATGGTCTTGTGTCTGGCGCTCTTTGGCCAAACATGGCCCTTGCGCCACATAAAAATCAACCAACCGTAGTACAAATGACCCCGAAAAACAAACTGCATCGGAAGAAGAATGAAATAAATTGGTCGTAGTGTGGTTTTCGTGAAAGGATTTGCACTGATATGTATTTACATAAAGGCGTGACTTGTACAAGAAATGGGTGTTGTTACCTGAAAGTAAATTTCACAGGAAACAGCACATGTTAGTTACATAGTTTTAAGTAGTTGCAAGGAATATTCATATGTAAATTTCTTTAGACGATCATGCATGTACCATACGTTGCAATCAGAATACGGCACCGAAGAGAAACAGTGGCTGATCCCACAATTGGAGAATTCTAGTTGAAATTTTGATGCAGCTTTATACACTCAGTAAACAAGATAGGGGTGATGGCCAACTAACATGAGCATCCCCCGCGCAGAGCGGAACAGCCCCTAACCAAACGCAGGTGATGAATAGATGGACGGCAAGGCTTCCCAGCAGTGTATCGCAAGCGACGAGTATGGGTAAACGTGGTGATCTGAGAGACTTTGATCGTGAGTGCATTGTCGGCGCAAGACAGATGGGTGTAACCGCAACCGCAGTAGCGGTTCTACGCCGGGACCGCCTTCCCAAACATAACCGGATTTTAATTTCAATTAATTACCGGGCCATGCAGGAATTTGTGCCCCCCCATTTTTTTCTTTAGAACCGCCACTGGGCAACCGTATCAAGAGTGTACCGCTAGTATACCATTGACGGACGTTACAGAGCCCAGAGAGCAGGCGGTGGCCGACCACAGGCCATTGATGACCGTGGTCGACGTAGACTACCAGGCTCGTACAGACAGTTTGGCAACGGCGGCGCAAATCACGTCCAGGTTAAATGTCGGAGGCCCAAGCAGCGGCAGCGATTGAACGGTATGGCGCACGCTGCATAGCTTGGGCTACGGAAGCCGACGCCTTACTCGTGTGCAACTGTTGACTGCTCATCATCGGAAATAACTTCTCGCCTGGTGCCGGAAACATCCAAACTGGACCTCTGCAGAGTGACGCGCGTCAGGTGGTCAGATGAATCCCGTTTTCAGCTGTACCGAGCTGACGGGAAGGTCTGGGTGTGTCGTCGACAGCATGAGGCTATAGCCCCGTCGTGCCAGGTCGGCTCTGTTCAAGGCGGTGGGGGCTCTGTGATGATTTGGGGAGCTTTATCATGGGACACATTAGGTCCCTTAATGTGGCTGGAGTGGTCCTTAACCGCTGCTCGCTACCAGAATGTGCTGGCTGATCACCTACACGCGTTCATGGCCTTCGTGCATTCTGCGGCCGTTGGTCTGTCTCAGCAGGACAATGTGCCACCCTATCTGGCCGCAAACACCCTGGTATTGCTCGAGGAACGATCCAGTGGCCTCCAAGGTTCCCCGATATCAACTCTGTGGAAGCTGTGTGGGATGCCGTGGAGCGGAACATGAAATCCCTGGATCTTAAACCGACGTCTCGGGCGGAGTTGTGAATAATGCCGCAACAGGCATGGCTGCATTACCTCCGGAAACCCTCTGGCCTCAGCATGGACAGGCTGTTATTCGTGCTAGAGGAAGACCAACACGCTATTAGGTAGGTATCTCTAATGATTTGTCCATTGAGTGTATATGCGGTGAAGGAAAGAATGTGGTTGCTTTTCTGCAGAAAGGACAGGAAGTGTGTAGTACGTAGATGAGAACAGGGGCGACAGTGACAAGATGAAATGCTTTGCAATAGTCGAAGATGGGGTGCGATTTTGATGTGCCTTCGTTTCCCAAATTGGAAAACGTCAGTATGGGCAAGGAACTTTCGTTTTTCATGATTATCTTCATTCTTGGCATAAATTTGTACGTGATCCTTCAGTGTAATGCCAGATTCATAGGACGAGAAAAAAGAAATTCTGATGTCTACAAGTAAATTCATATACACTGACGGAAAAAAAAATCCCAACACCAAGAAGGGGTTGTGTTAGATAAACGACAGTTGGTAGGCGGTGAGAGTACATCTGCAAGATGACGTCTATGCAAATTTCGCACTCGGCGCATACGTGGGGCGCTAGTAGCGCCCCTCGGAACATGCAAAGCAGGTTTGCTGTAAATACGCGCAGTAACGTTCGTGAGCGTTAGTTATCGTTGAGATTCGACGTAGGGTGTTGATGTTAGTCAAGAATGCCTTTAAGAAGACGAAGAAGCCATTATCAACAGCTCACGCAGTTTATACGAGGTCGTGTAATAGGGCTACGAGAAGGTGGATTTTCTTTCCGCAATATTGCAGAACGACTTGACAGGAATGTAGCCACTGTGCATGATTGTTGGCAGCGGTGGTCAAGGGGAGGTACTGCCTCAAGAAGACCGGGTTCCGGCCGGCCACGTGGCACTACTGAGAGGGATGACAGCCGTGTACGGCATATGGCCGTGGCGCATCGTACCGCGTCTGCGGCAGCAATTCGAGCTGCAGTTGCCACTACAGTGACACAACGAACTGTTACAAATCGGTTACTTGAAGGACAGCTCCGAGCCAGACGCCCTGTAGCGTGCATTCCACTTACTCCAAACCACTGCCGTTTGCGAAGTCAGTGGTGTCAAGCTAGAGCTCATTGGAGGACGGAGTGGAGATCTGTTGTGTTTTCTGATGAAAGCCGGTTCTGCCTGGGTGCCAGTGATGGCCGTGTGTTGGTTAAAAGGAGGCCAGCTGAGCGCCTGCAACCAACCTGTCTGTGGCCGAGACACACTGGACCTACACCTGGAGTTCTGGTCTGGGGAGCAATTTCCTAAGACAGCAGTTGTACGTCGGTCTGGTGATTCAACCTGTTGTGCTGCCATTCATGAACAGCATTTCAGGTGGTGTTTTCCAACAGGATAACGCTCGCCTGCGTACCGCTGTTGTAACCCAATATGCTCTACAGAGTGTCGACATGTTGCCGTGGCCTGCTAGATCACCAGATCTTTCACCAATCGAGCACGTATGGGACATCATTGGACGACAACTCCAGCGTCACCCCCAACCAGCATTAACCGTCCCTGTATTGACCGACCAAGTGCAACAGGCATGGAACTCCATCCCACAAACTGACATCCAGCACCTGTACGACACAATGCATGAACGTTTGCGTGCTTGCATTCAACATTCTGGCGGTTGCACCGGTTATTAATGTACCAGAATTTCACATTTAAAAATGGCTCTTCTCGCGCTTTTAATAAGCTATGATCTTGAAACCTTAATCGATTAAACATGTTACCTATACGAATGTATTGCCGCCATTTCATTACTCTACAACTATTTTTTCGTGGTGTTGGGATTTTTTTCCGTCAGTGTAAAATCAGTGTTGAAAGCTGCGGTGCTGAAGTTTCAAAAAACGAAGCAGTTCAAATGTTACTTTATCTGATCTGTCAGTAGCGTGAATTCATCAGTTGAAGCAATTTTATCATTTTTCTAGGAAAATTTCAAGCTGTTTCTGGCTGACGACCTTGTTGTGTTTGGAAGGCATCCGACCGTAGATATTCTGGTTCTTAAAATACTTTTTTTGAAGACCGCTTTGTTTGTTTCGTAATTTTCGTATCTGACAAAGCTGACCGAAAATGTGTAAAAGTCTGTGTGTTGTTTTTCTTATTCTTCACTTTCTGAAGCATCAGACAAAATTTCGCTGTTTAAAGGGGAATCATGTTTACCACGGGAAATTCAATGTCAGCAGCCAAAAAAATCGGAAACCCTTTGACTTTCAAAATAAAAAAAGTCAGCAGAGGTCGACGACTATATTGTTTCGAAATGTTAAATTACTAAATGTTAAATTACTAAATGTTTACGTATTGTATGTTCCATGTTCTTCAGACTTATTAATTTGATTAATATCAGATCATTTAAAGTAAATTTGCATTGAAACGAGGCACGAAATTTTTGTGAAACAGGCATGGGTAACAGTGAGGGATGAAAACAGGAATTAGGTAGATTTCGAACCCTTTCCACGGGATCCAAAAATATATGGTAAGCATTGGGGCTTTTATATGTATGCGCTACACCTGCTGTATTCAAAGCATGTTGAATCCCCTCCCTAGAAACCTCTTCTGTAAGATTATCCTGACTACGCCACTGATATGTAAATTTCGAATCACGAAGAATATCTGCCTGCTAATAGTATGCTAATTATCATTTATTCATTTTAATACCAGTTGTTATTGTCAACGTGATTTTAATGGCTATATATTCAACCCAAAGATGCTTGTGAACTAAATTTTATGTAAAGTGCTTAGACGTCAGTAGGACGAAAACTTTTATTGTTTTTACTAAGAGTTGCGTATTTGGTTGACTTCAAAACAGAAATAAATGACGACAACGTCTTAAAATACAGTCCAAGTGGATAAGGGAGCTCGGGGCCAAACCAGGACTCTGTGAGGCCTTTTTCCGGAGCTTCCTTGCTGTTGTTGTTATAAAAACAGATAAATAATAATATAACAATACATCAGGAATCTGTAACAGCAGAAATAATAAATGAAAATGAAATGAAAGATTCAGCCGAGTTCGGATGTTTCGTCGTCGTCATACCTCTCACAATTGCCCGTACTAGAACAATCAAGTAGTTTTTACAGACTTGCATTATATTGTAATTCTTATTTTTCACCATAAAAGCTCAAAAAGAACATCTATCACTAAACGCAGTACTAATTTAAAATTATTCCTCCATTCAATTTCCCATGAAAAGGAATCCAACGGTATTCACAAAAACGTGGAAGGAAGTCCAAGTTCTGACATAGTTTCAAGAACTTTAGTGGTAAGTTTCAAGAACTTTAGTGGTAAGTTTCAAGAACTTTAGTGGTAAGTTTCAAGAACCTAGTGGTAAGTTTCAAGAACTTTAGTGGTAAGTTTCAAGAACTTTAGTGGTAAGTTTCAAGAACCTGAGTGGTAAGTTTCAAGAATTTAGTGGTAAGTTACAAGAACTTAAGTGGTAAGTTGCAAGAACCTAGTGTTTCAAGACCCTTAGTGGTAAGTTTCAAGAATTTAGTGGTAAGTTTCAAGAACCTTAGTGGTAAGTTTCAAGAATTTAGTGGTAAGTTTCAAGAACCTTAGTGGTAAGTTTCAAGAATTTAGTGGTAAGTTTCAAGAACCTTAGTGGTAAGTTTCAAGAGCTGTAACAACAGGAATAATAAATGAAATGAAATTTTCATTTATTATTTCTGCTGTTACAGCTTGAAACTCTGTCGGAACTTTAAAGTTAAGGTTCTTGAAACTCTGTCGGAACTTTAACTCACAAACTTTAATTCATTGTTACGTATTTGAAGACGTTGAAGTTCTCTGTCGGAATTCTAATTCTTCGAGTGAACAATAGTAATGGATCCGTGTTTTCCCATGTTTCCCTCTCTGTTTGCTATGTACTAATCGTATGTGACTGCCAATTTTCTGAAAATTGGAAGAGTAAGAAGGTTTAATGACCACCGTGAGTAACTCGATAAGTTATAAGCAGTCGCCCGTCCCTGATTTAAGGCAACTGGTTCCAGGAAAGCAAGTACTCTAAGGTAAACACATCATCCATGCTTCACGGGATTTGAGCCCGGACACATTTCGGACGAATGGTCAGAAGACAGCGCTTAGACCATTAAACCACTGGGGCGGCGTTCTTTTAGAGTATATGAGATGCAAATTGTCAGCAGTGACTTTCCTCTACGACACAGGCCCCTAGCCAGACAGAGAAGTCAGGAGAGGCGGCTGATGATTGAGGTCGGTAAACAATGTGAAAGAAGTCGGCCAACAGATAAAAAAGATGCTGGGCACTGGGCTGTAGTGTGGCTGGCTAGGTCGGGCAAAAGGAAACTCAGGTCGGATGCCGCCCGGCCTAGCGGTCTCCTGGCTACGGTTGTGCTGCGACATATGAAAAATAAAACTTATTTTGAGTGTGATATTTTATTTAGCCACATCAGATTGAGATTTAATAATTAATTATCACGACAATATTTTGCAATTTACGCTTCTTTCTTCTTTAGGAGTAATTTTTATCGAATCATCTTTCTTGGAATTGTAGATGGTCCTATCCATCACGACGGATTTCCCCGTAAAACATGTGCTAGGAAATAGGGAATATACACTATACTGACAAAAGTCACCGGTCACCTAGAAGAGAAACACAACATAGCATTTATTTACATACATTAGTGCGGTGTCTGTCCACCTTTGGCTTTAATGCATGCACTGACCCTTCGATTCATGCTTTCGACAAGGTTTTAGAACACAGCAATAGGTATGCGCTTCCATTCAGTACATAATGCTGCCGCTAACTGTTGCTTAGTAGTAGGCCTTGGTTCCAAACTTCTTATGCGGAGCTTTAATTCATCCCATAGGTGTTCCATGGGATTAAGATCATGGCTCTGTTCTGGCCAGTCCACACACGATACGGAATTATCGTCAAACCACGCCGTAACAGTCCTTGCTTTATGGCTCGGGGCATTATCCTACTGGTACCAACAAGGCTCGGTTCCATAGTATTGCCACAGGGTTAGTAGGGCATAATTGTCCAGAATATCAAGGTAGACGTGCTGGTTAACAGGTTTGTCCACAATAACCAATGGGCCGGGACCATACCACGAAAAACACCCCCACACGAGTACACTGCCAGCTCGAAACCTGACCGTAGGAACAGTGCACTGTGGTAAATAGCGTTCCCCCTGCTGCCACCATACCCACACACAGCCATCAGACTGTTGGATCGTGTATCTGGATCCATCAGTCCATAGGACCCGTTTCCATTGATCTACCGTCCACGATAAATGTTCTTTACACAATGTTAAACGACGAGTAGCATTCCGAGTGGAGATGAAAGGCTTATGAGCAGCCGCACGACCACGGTAACCCATGGAATGAAGTTCTCTGAGAATGGCACGTGTACATACCGAGGTTCCAGCATTGTTACTTACCTGTACACTGAGGTCTTGTGCAGTACTCCGTCGATTAGCTGTAACGACTCTCCTGAGGCTTCGACGTTTTCTATCACTGATTTTCTTTCGTCTGTCGGTACGTTTTGCTGCTTCAGGCACGCCATGTGTCTTCCACTTATTCAGTACATCCAAAACAGTTGACTTGGGTATGTTTAAACGCTTCTCGGTTTCTCTTATGGACAACCCACTAATATAACACCCAACAATCTTTCCTTTCTGAAAGTCAGTTCTCTCCCGCCGCGACATTTTCACTCAACCTCACAGTGCGATATGATCGCGGTCAGCTGCAGGCTTGTTTTTATACCGTTTGCAGCTGTACCGCGCATCTTAACAACGCAGCGGATCCGTTCATTTGCTTTTGAAGGGGTGTCTGGTGACTTTTGTCAATATAGTGTATATTCACTTCTGCTGGATTTTGTCAGAAAGTTTTCTAGGTTTGTTATTTTTAATGTCGCTCTAAGAGCAGTGCAAATATTTTATGTTGAAGGACAAACTAGAAGAATGTTGATTATTAACTAAAGTGAGTGTAAAAAAAAGCATCGCCGTCACTGTTATAGGCTGGTCACAAAGCTTACGTCTCGAATGCTATTTTTTAATAATGATACCTGAAGAGAAATATTTGAATGGCACAATATACACTGGCAGAAAGTGAAAAAAGAACACCAAGAAGGAATTGGCGGACGATCATGAAATTTACATATGTTAATGGGGTCGAGTTTACGTAGGTGTGATGTTAATTTCGGGGCCAACCGGTGAGCGCTTACGCCACAGCACGGCAGAATATGCAAATTATCGTCGGTGGTATTTAAGGAGTACGGCGAAGTGAATGTATTCAGTCGTCGGCGTACGGACACGTGCGAAGACCCTGAAGAAGCTGCAATGCCTGGACATGGAAGACGTGTACGATTTCAGCAGTTATCGGACTTCGAGCGAGGTCATCTAGTCGGACTCCGCGAGGCCGGGTGGTCGTATCGTCGTATTGCGGAGCGAATTGGACGGGAAGTATCGGTGGTAGTACGATGGTGGCGTAGATGGTCCGAGGAACATTCCCCCACGAGAAGACGGGGAACCGGGAGTCACAGACGGACTGATGAGCCGACCGATCGACGCATAAGAAGAGCGGCGTTGTCAAGCAGAACATCCACTGCGACACGAATCCGAGCTTCCGTTGCACCTGAAGTGACTGTGCGAACAATCCGCAACCGTCTACTGGATGCAGGACTACGTGCACGTGTGACTCTGGCATGTGTGCACGTAGTCCGCCGTCAGCCCACCGTCAGGAACGGCTGCAGTGGTGTCGCCAACGTCTGCACTGGAGAACGCAAAGGTGATCTGTCGTGTTCAGAGATAAAAGCAGATTCTTCTTGGGAGCCTCCGATAGCCGTATGCGTGTTCGCAGACGCACAGGGGAGCGTCTCCACCCTTCTTGCATCCACCAGCGACACACAGGGCCTACACCTGGTCACCTGGTGTGGGGAGCGATCAGCTATCAGTCCCGTACAGAACTAGTGTTTGTACCGGGTACGTTAAACAGCACCTCCTACATCAACAACATCATTCAGTTCATTGTTGTGCAGTTTGTAAGGTCGGTCGATCGTGGTGTTTTCCAGCAAGATAACGCACGCCCACACACGGCACGTGCAACGCAACATGCACTTCAGGGTGTGAGACAACTTCCATGGCCTGCACGTTCACCGGATTTGTCCCCCATTGAGCTCGTGTATGATTTTATGGCACTACGACTTATCTGGTCTCCACGGCCAGCCACGACCGTTCTTGATTTACGCGTCCAGGTTGAGGATGCTTGGAACTCAATACCCCAAACTTACATCCAACATCTGTACTTTTTTTTTCGATTGGAGGTTTAACGACCACCGTGAGCAACTCAATGGGCTATAAGCAGTCGCCCGTCCCTAATTTAGGGTCACTGGTTCCAGGGAATCGAACCCGGACCCCGTTCGGACGAATGATCAGAGGCCATCGCTTAGACCACTGCGCCACCGGGGCGGCCAACAACATCTGTACGACAGACTACATTCCAGAGTTGCACAGTGTGACGCAGTTCATGGCGGTTCAACCTCGTACTAACCATGTTACATGGAAATGTTATTTTTCAGTTTACCAGCAAATACAGCTGTATTTTGCCATAATGTTTTGATCACGTTATCCTCTGTATTCCGTTATTATGCTGTATAAATTTCGTTGGTATCAGACGTCTCCTTCTTGGTGTTCTTTTTTCACTTTCCGCCAGTGTATTACAGTATCCTTTTTCATTTTTTTAATGACTGCCACTAAATGGTACAGTACGATCAAATAATTTTATGATGCTTGTGATGAAAGGAAGTTGAAATTCGTGCCGAGAAAAGAAGTTGAAAACAAACTTTTTATTTTTGTATATTTAACTATTCTTCGAAATGTAAATCTCTGTTCGTTGTTGCTTTCAAAGTCAAATAAGCAGTTCCTTTGCAAAGGAGATACATTCAACATAAATTTCGGATAACATTCTGCATTGCAAGCATAAATAAATATTTGATGATGAGGACTACGCTGATCTAAGATCAGTTACAGTGGATGATAACGATTTTGTTAACGGGTACGAATGATGTTACCTGTGTTTCACTCACATCTCTTAAACGTACACAAACGCTTGACTTTCGAATCACATGTTTTAACAGTTTATTCAGGCATGTACGTGAACTGTTTTGGCTTAACATTATTTGTTGCAATCAGTTTTACACCTCAACTTTAATCGTGCGAATGATAATACTATTATTTTTTTGCCAATACCCGGAATGAAAACAGTCGTAATAATTTAATGCAGGTAAGATGCAGTGCGTAATATTACGTATAAATGAAAAAAAATACCTCATTTTCGGAATGTTTTAATTTTAGCGATGTTTCAGCATCGTGTTTGAAGGACTAGATTTTTCGGAAAATGGCAATGAATCGTTTTTCGTTTTGTTTGTTTTCCTCTTTGGTTTTTTTTTCAGGGATAGGAAAATTCATACGTTGAAATACCCGAGGTAATTTACCCTTAATTCTCCTTAGAAGACCAGAATTTTTACACCCTGCTTAACTTGTAACATTCTCTTTGACAAATTAGGATAATGCATGAGGGAGATAAATCAGTGGTAATTTAAGGATGACAACAAAATGTTTCAGGTTGGAGGAAAGTCACCAACGGTTGTCTTTGCTGGAGACTGATACGGAAAGGGAAAAAGAAATGCAATCGAGATTTGAAAACAAATTGTACTTGCTTTTCCGACACCAGAGGACTTTCGTTAAAATTATTCGCATCTGGCTTCATAGTAGGATCATCCCTTGGAGGATGTAAGGATCAAACAAAACATCTATGTCTTCTTCAAGAATAAAGTTGTGGAGTAAGAATACAGCCCCAGAACTTTATTTACCATTACAGCCATAAGTAAACTAAGAAATCCTAATGTACACTGGCGTGCAAAAATTAAGGACGAGACGGTTTTCCGAATGTAACGTCGTGCAGAAGTTCTCCACATCGACTCAAATCATACCATAAGATCCCCAAGATGTAAGAATATGGGACAAGTGAGCAAAACCGTCCAAACAAGGAATCCAAAGGATACAAAGGCACTTTATTGAAAAGGTAGCTTATAGCACAACTGGACAGAAGACAGAAACGTCCATGTGACAGGCGGCTGCCAAGTAAAATCCAGTCTTTAGTAGGGGATATGATCAGTGTTTCTTTCAGGCATACATCCAGGGGGGCGAAGCTCTCCCGGAAGCAAGGATCCCCCCCTCCGAGACATGTTAGGATACCGAACCAAATTTTAATAAATTCAGGCTATGATCAAAAAGGAAGTTTCGTTTCGTTTTCGTTCCTACCCTATCTACGGCCTTGAAGCATAGTGTCGGCTGAGACCATTTCGTTTCACTTTAGGTGCATTTGAAAATGGCGTCAGTAACACAGTGTTAGAACTGATCGATTACACCGATTGCAGTTTAGGTTATGAAGCATCTTCAGCATCTTCAGCATCTTCGTATTTAATAACATAAATGTCTGTGTTATGAAGAAATATTCTATGTATGTATTTTTTTCTACTATACGTACCTATATAAAAGAAATTTATTTTGCTCTTATTATTTTGAACACCCTACAAAGTAGCGAATGCTAAATTATTTAGTGCTGGGCGATATCAAAAACCATATCAAAAAAAGAATTCTGTTTTTAAATTTGCGAAATCATAAGATTGTTTGATTTTTGACTAATCAGCATTGTAGCTTTACAAAGTGGCGCAGAAACGCGGGGCAATGAGAACTGCCGCCTCCGTACTCATTTGCGCGCAGGTGCGAAATATCCCCCCCCCACTTTTTTTCTTTCTAATTATATCGGAAATCGGATAAATAATTGGGCCATTTCACCTCGTTAAGAATTCCTTCTGTCAGAAGTAAACATTATTTTCAATTTTTATAATTAACAATCAAGACGCAGAATTTTGTAATGTCATTACTGAGACGCGTGTTGAGCCACCTTACTGCAGTTATAATGGAGGTGATGGCATAGGCGTAGCGTCGGAGGGGGTGGGGCACGTGCCGGCACCCCCAAACCAAAAAGTTTAAAAACTAATAACTGTAGCCGCAGGGCCAGATTAAGGCCTTACTGGGTCCCTAGGCTAATTCATCTCAGTGGGCTACCAAGGCTAAATTATCTCATTATCTCAGTGGGCCCCCCAAAGAAGTTATGACAGACAACCATTATTGAAGTCCGTTAAAACACGAAACTCTAGCAATATGCTTGTTATAATAAATATGTATGTCATTCTCTAAACTAATAAAATACCTGCACAATTTTCATAAAAAAAGTTGCTGTATTTTCCACTGTCCTCACGAGCAGTGTTTCTTTCAGGCATACATCCAGGGGGCGAAGTCCTCCCGGAAACGACCATCCCCCCTCCAAAGACATTTTAGGATACCGAGCCAAATTTTAATAAGTTCAGGCTATGATGAAAAAGGAAGTTTCGTTTCTTTTTATGCTACAAATATTTCTCCAATTATATATTTTTAAATATTTGTTCAAATGGTACTAGTTTTAGTTTGTTTTATTAAAAAGTGTATTACGCCGCATGGTATTCTTCAAAATATAATAAGTAGACTAATCATACCTAATTGCCTGGGAATCGGGATTCATGATCAAGAGTGCTTTGAATGCATTTTAATAGATGAAAATTTCAAGCCTGCGGAACCTCCCCTCCCTCCTTTAGCTGAAGAAAGTTTGTTATCCCTGAAATGTTTGAAGAAGTAATAGCTATATCAGAGATGTATATAGAATTTTTCTTCGGGAGAGGGGGTTTTTGAAATCCACCATCTGGAACAAAATCAAAGTTAATGAAAAATTGAAGAAAAATTAAAGCATTTTTTTTCAATGTAAGTCGATACATTTTTATTAAATTAAGGCATTGTTTTTCTAATGTAAGTAACATTTTAACCAAAAAATAAAAAAAGACACATTTTCCGGGGGGGGGGGCTATCTAAATGCGCCCCTGTGCTAGATATATAGTAATTACTTCTATATATATATAAATATAGTAGTTAAAATTACATATATATATATAGCAAATGGAAAATTTGCACCCTCTAGGGTTCCATTTGCCCCCTCGGCCAAAAAGTCCTGAAAGAAACACTGGATATGATCAACCCTAACTGCGTTGCAGGATTTACAACGTCTGTCCATGCTGAGGACGAGGTTGTCAAGGAGCTGTTAAATCATCGCGGCCCATTCCTCTTGCAGCGCCAATCGCAGCTGCAGAATCGTTGATGGCGGTTGGTGACGTGCTGCCAAGCGTCTCCCGAGAAGGTCCCACACGTGTTCGATTGGATTTAGGTCCGGGGACCTTGCGGGCCAATCCATGCGTTGAATATCTTCACTCTCCAACAGCTCTGCGACAGCCACTGTACGATGAGGTGTAGCGTTGTCGTCCATGAAAAGGAACTCAGGACCCACAGCACCTCTAAACAGACGCACGTGAGGCAGGAGAACCTCGGTACAATAGCGGACACCAGTGACTGAACCTCCTTGGAAGATGTGGAGGTCATAACGGCTACCAAGCATGATACCGCCCCAAACGAGAACTCCGCCACCTCCAAACCGGTCCCTTTCGATGATGTTGGAGGTGTGATTGCGTGTTCCCTGCTCTCTCCAGATGTTAATACTAAAAGTCTATCGTAAGAAAGGTCACTATAAAATATTCACCGATGCTGTCGCACGTACGGTCATTCACAAACATAATTTCCAAATTGCAAGTCAAGATTAAAACACTTTTTACAATTAAAAATTAATATTTACAAGCGAGATCTTTCGGGGCTGAACATAGCACCCATCATCAGGTTCTAGGCGCCACGAAACACAGGAGCAGACATTATATATTGTCAACACGACCCACAATTCACTCGGTTTTTTCAATCACTGGTGATGCCATCAACAAATCGTTAAAGTCGAAAAATCAAGTCTTAATTTCTTATCAGATATATTCCTCTTCTTCAGAGTTGTGTACAGAGGGGGCAACCATCCTTCTCCACTGTTTTGGTACAAATGTCGGGAGTTCAATGTTACAGCATGTTTCCCCATATGCAATAATGAAAAGGCTTTCTGTAAGGAAGACAGTACGTTTATTAACATTTGAGTTAAGTACCCTAACATTTGTCCAATCTGGGGAGTAACCTCCCTGGTTAACAGCATTAGTGAAAGCTGTGGAAACTGTTCCAGAACGAAGAGCGTATTTATGTTCACCCATTCTGACATTTACGGTTCTTAGGGTAGAATCTATATAGTATTTATCTGCACTGTCTGAGTCTTCATGAATTAATGGTATGCCGTAGACGCCTGGTTTGGTAAGAGCTGGGACTCTATCTCTATGATTTCTTATCAAGGAAAAGAGATTTCTTGTTGACACTCCAAACGTAAGATTGTGTTTGTGACAGGCTTTTCTTAAGATAGACACAAGAGGTGGAATGAAATCTACTTTGCCTATGTACTTAGTAGGTTTTCTCTCAGTGGACAAAGTCGTGAATCTCAGTCTTTGAAATTGTTGTACGAGTCCTTGAAAGAAGTTGACAGAGAACCCAAACAATAAGGCCAAGTTTTGAACTGTAGAAAGTTCATCACACCGAGTTCTACTTGTCGAGGAATGGGTGAAGGCACATCTTATTAGGAAACGTAGAGCTGAAGCTTTATGGTCGGCAGGGTGAGAAGAAGTGAATGGGATCATGCAAGGTATGAACGTTGGTTTACGGAAAACACAATGTTTGATTTTATTGGAATTCAAATCTCGAGACATTAAAATGTCTAGGAAAGGCAATTTTCCCTCTTTTTGAAGGTCTTTTGTAAACTTTATAGTTGGAAACTGGGTAGAAAGACAATCTACAAATTCGTCCAGTAAAGGTAAAGAATGTGGCCAAAAAACCAACATGTCATCTACGTACCTAATCAACAGTGACGGTTGATAAGGGAAGTCCAACAGGACCTTATTTTCTAGATACTGCATGAGAATCTCAGCTAAAACGGGGGAGACGGGGAACCCATTGGTGCCCCTTCCTTTTGATGATAGAACTTGCCATCAAATCTAAAGTAAGTTCGCTTTGCTACAAGTTTGAGAGCAGAGATTATTGCATTACCTTCAGGTGGGGAGATGGAATTGTCTTCTTGTAATTTGTCCTCGATAATTGAGTGAACGGTGGTGAGTGGTACACTTGGAAATAGTCACACTACATCCCGCATTATGAACTCAGTTCCCCCAGAGTCAAAGGTTTTGATACGAGAAATAGCTTGCATAGAACTTTTAATGGATACAGAGGAATTTGAGGTGAGAGGTTTTAGAAATGAAGCCAACGCTGTCTCGAGTGTACGAGTCGGATTAACATATCCTGAAACAAGTAACCTAAGAGGTTGATCTGGTTTATGAATTTTCATTTTTCCGAAGAACTCGGGTACCCTAGGTCCTACTGGAGGTCTCAGTTTAGTAGAAATAGATTTGGGTAAGAAACCTTGGTTTCTTAGTTTACTTAATTCTGCAATAGTAGCTGAAGTCGGGTCGGACCTGGGAACACGGCGGGAACTAAATAAATGGCCTGGTTCATCCTAGCGTAATAGTCATCACGGTCCACAATAATAATTTGTTGTGTTTCATCTGCACAAATGATTGACAGGTTTGGGTTTTTTGCTAGCTGTAGTAACTGTTCTCGTTCGTATTTCAGAGCTGGTGATGTTTTATTTCGCCCTGCAAGAGTTTTGGCCAAAGTGTAACGAGTAGAGTCACGTTCTTCTTCGGGAAGTGCACTGATAATGTTTTCAACCTGTGGGATGGTGTGTAGAGGTCGAAAAGAAGACACTGGAAAGCTGCATTTAAATCCTCGACTTAGGGCTGAACGTTGACTATCCGAGAGTTCTACAGAACTATAGTTAAGGAATGGTTCTTGTAGCGAGTATTCATCAGCATGTTCAACATTTTGACTCGGTAGCTGAATTATTAAGGGTCGGTTTAATACCAGGACCAGGACCAGGCCACGGAGTTTCCCTATATGTCGTTGATTAACACCATTCGCTTCTTTTTGTAAATTAGAAAAGAAAATCATTAAACGCTTACCCAAGATAATTTGGTGAGTATGTCTCGTCAGAAAAGCATATGCATTATATTACTTACGGTTGAGCATGTCCACATAGCTTCGTTTCCTCCTTATTTCAGCTGTTAATCTTTTTTGTTGTGCATTGGCGATGACCCGGGCATCTCTTTGAGACATTGCGAAACATCTGATTTTAAGAAACTTTGGTATCACTTTCAGTGAGCAACAATTACTTAGAAAGCTTAGGTAGGCCTCGTTGACAGATAATTTTCTGCGAAAAACACAGAAGATCTTAAGAGCTTTCTCCATGTCTCGTGCACTTTAGGTAAGGTAGCCACTTGAAGAGGTTCCTTACAAAGCATTAGAAATTTGCAGCTAAGATATGATTAATACTAAAAGTCTATCGTACGAAAGGTCACTATAAAATATTCACCGATGCTGTCGCACGTACGGTCATTCACAAACATAATTTCCAAATTGCAAGTGAAGATTAAAACACTTTATTTACAATTAAAGATTAATATTTACACGCGAGATCTTTCGGGGCTGAACATAGCACCGATCATCAGGCTCCAAGCGCCACGAAACACAAGAGCAGACATTATATATTGTCAACACGACACACAATTCTCTCGGTTTTCTCAATCACCGGTGATGCCATCAACAAATCGTTAAAGTCCAAAAATCAAGTTTTTATTTCTTATCAGATACATTCCTCTTCAGAGTTGTGTACAGAGGGGGCAACCATCTTTCTCCACTGTTTTGGTACAAATGTCGGGAGTTCAATGTTACAGCATGTTTCCCCACATGCAATAATGAAGAGGCTTTCCGTAAGGAAGACAGTACGTTTATTAACATTTGAGTTAAGTACCCTAACATTTGTCCAATCTGGGGAGTAACCTCCCTGGTTAACAGCATTAGTGAAAGCTGTGGAAACTGTTCCAGAACGAAGAGCGTATTTATGTTCACCCATTCTGACATTTACGGTTCTTAGGGTAGAATCTATATAGTATTTATGTGCACTGTCTGAGTCTTCATGAATTAATGGTATGCAGCAGACGCCTGGTTTGTTAAAAGCAGGGACTCTATCATTTCTTATCAAGGAAAAGAGATTTCTTGTAGACACTCCAAACGTAAGATTGTGTTTGTGAGAGGCTTTTCTTAAGATAGACACAAGAGGTGGAATGAAATCAGCTTTGCGGCAAAGTTGATTTAATGAGGTGGAATGAAATCAACTTTGCGGCAAAGTTGACTAAAATGAGACCTCCAGTAGGAGCTAGGGTACCCGAGGTCTTCGGAAAAATGAAAATTCATAAACCAGATCAACCTCTTAGGTTACTTGTTTCAGGATATGCTATTCCACTCGTACACTCGAGACAGCGCTGGCTTCATTTCTCAAAAATCTCACCTCAAATTCCTCTGTATCCATTAAAAGTTCTATGCAAGCTATTTCTCGTATCAAAACCTTTGACTCTGGGGGAACTGGGTTCATAATGGCTTCGCGGGATGTAGTGTCACTATTTCCAAGTGTACCACTCACCACCGTTCACTCAATTATCGAGGACAAATTACAAGAAGACAATTCCATCTCCCCACCTGAAGCTAATGCAATAATCTCTGCTCTCAAACCTGTAGCAAAACGAACTTACTTTAGATTTGATGGCAAGTTCTATCATCAAAAGGAAGGGGCACCAATGGGTTCCCCGTCTCCCCCGTTTTAGCTGAGATTCTCATGCAGTATCTAGAAAATAAGGTCATGTTGGACTTACCTTTTAAACCGTCACTGTTGATTAGGTACGTAGATGACATGTTGGTTTTTTGGCCACATTCTTTACCTTTACTGGACGAATTTGTAGATTGTCTTTCTACCCAGTTTTCAACTATAAAGTTTACAAAAGACCTTCAAAAAGAGGGAAAATTGCCTTTCCTAGACATTTTAATGTCTCGAGATTTGAATTCCAATAAAATCAAACATTGTGTTTTCCGTAAACCGACGTTCATACCTTGCATGATCCTATTCACTTCTTCTCACCCTCCCGACCATAAAGCTTCAGCTCTATGTTTCCTAATAAGACGTGCCTTCACCCATTCCTCGACAAGTAGAACTCGACGTGATGAACTTTCTACAGTTCAAAACTTGGCCTTATTGTTTGGGTTCTCTGTCAACTTCTTTCAGGGACTCTTACAACAATTTCAAAGACTGAGATTCACAACTTTGTCCACTGAGAGAAAACCTACTAAGTACATAGGCAAAGTTGATTTCATTCTTCCTCTTGTGTCTATCTTAAGAAAAGCGTGTCACAAACACAATCTTACGTTTGGAGTGTCTACAAGAAATCTCTTTTCCTTGATAAGAAATGATAGAGATAGAGTCCCAGCTCTTAATAAACCAGGCGTCTGCTGCATACCATTAATTCATGAAGACTCAGACAGTGCAGATAAATACTATATAGGTTCTACCCTAAGAACCGTAAATGTCAGAATGGGTGAACATAAATACGCTCTTCGTTCTGGAACAGTTTCCACAGCTTTCACTAATGCTGTTAACCAGGGAGGTTACTCCCCAGATTGGACAAATGTTAGGGTACTTAACTCAAATGTTAATAAACGTACTGTCTTCCTTACAGAAAGCCTTTTCATTATTGCATATGGGGAAACATGCTGTAACATTGAACTCCCGACATTTGTACCAAAACAGTGGAGAAGGATGGTTGCCCCCTCTGTACACAACTCTGAAGAAGAGGAATATATCTGATAAGAAATTAAGACTTGATTTTTGGACTTTAACGATTTGTTGATGGCGTCACCGGTGATTGAGAAAACCGAGTGAATTGTGGGTCGTGTTGACAATATATAATGTCTGCTCTTGTGTTTCGTGGCGCTTGGAGCGTGGTGATGGGTGCTATGTTCAGCCCCGAAAGATCTCGCGTGTAAATATTGATTTTTAATTGTAAATAAAGTGTTTTAATCTTGACTTGCAATTTGGAAATCATGTTTGTGAATGACCGTACGTGCGACAGCATCGATGAATATTTTATAGTACTCTCCAGATGTGTATACGTGCAGAATCGCTCGTCAGACCAAATCGGCTCTCATCCGTAAAGAGAACTCGACCCCATTGCTGATGTGTCCAGTTCTTTTGTTGCTGGCACTACAGAAACCGCCGTCTCTGATGAGCAGGCGTTAATGGCACAAACCGTACTGGCCGTCGTGCAAAAAGACCACCCTTGTGCAGCCTCCTAGCCATGGTAAAACGCGATAACAAACGTCGAGTTGTCAGTTGTATGTGCCTTGCGATTTCTCCCGCTGTCTGCCGTCTGTCTCTTCTCGTCTGTAGGACAATATATCGGTCGTCCGCCGCCGTGGTTGCTGGTGGACGACCACTGGTAAACTCTTGGACAGCTGTTCCTGTCGTTTGAAATGCTCTCCAGGCTCGTGAAACGATGCTTTGAGCGATCCCGAACTCCTCGGTCCCACTTCGACCTTCTTCCAACTTCCCAATGACGCGACCTTGGATAAAATCATCCAGATGTCGTCTACTGGATTACCTGTTGACCATATCACACGGTGGCAGCAACTCGACGTCGTTCAAACTGATGTACACCGTGCAATAGCTTTCACCGAATTGCTGAGCGTACACCGCCCGTGTGCTTTATATCCTTCCGACACCCCCCCCCACGTCATGCTGCATATATGCGCATGACCTACCGTACCGGACCCTAGTCTATCTCCTGAGTGGTCTTTCGGTCCGTTCTGCCTGCTCGTTCCGCTGTTATGGCAATTTCCCTTCTTCGTCCTTAATTTTTGCCCACCAGTGTACTTCTCAAGGCAATAACTGACAACTTACACTATCTACCAACAAGTAATTGGAAACCCCTGCAATCAACGATATCTAGGGTCCTGATACACGTCACGGCCGCCGCCGTTAAATATCGTGTGGGAAACAAAAACGCAACCAGTCGCATGCAAGATGCCACGCAGTTCGGAGCTCTCTAATTTCGAGAAAGGTGTAATCTTCGGGTATAACAGAAATGGCTGATCCATACGTGACATATCCAGCTAGTTGAAGTACCCAAATTTGACAGTAGCCTACGTGATTGGCAAGTGGAAGATGAGAGGTGACTGTCGGAATGTGCCCCGATCCAGCAGACCCACAAAACTGGGAGTTAGAGACCGACGGGTGCTGGCCAGAGAAATTCGGAAGAACCACACCAAATTGATGGGCCACATCCGTGAGGAGTTTCAACAGGCATCCGGGAGTGTTCTTTCGATGAATACGATCCGTAAGGAAGCCCATCTGTTCGGTTATCATGGACGTGCTGCCGCCCACAAGCCTTTGATCACCAAGTCCAATAGCGCTGCTTGGCTAACGTGGTGCAAAGAACGTCGACAGTGGACCGTTGAACAGTGGAAACAGGGTCTCTGGAGCGATGAATCAAGGTTCACCCTCTACCGTTCAGATGGCAGTGTCTGAGTTTGCTGTCTGCCTGGAGAACGCCTCCTGTCGGAATGTATTGTGCCAACTGTGAAGTTCGGCGGCGGTGGAATTATGCTATGGGGGTGTTTCTCCTGGTATGACACGGGACCCTTGGTCACAATTCCTGGTAGACTCAACTTCGAGACCTACTGCACCATTTTGGATGACCATGCGCTTCCTACGTTGTGGCAGTTTTACGTAGTGGACCCATGTTACTTTCAGGATGACAATGCCACCTGTCATATTGCGAGGTCCACCATGGCTTGGTATGGTTACAATGGGGTTAATCGAATGGAGTGACCTGCGCAGAGCCCGGACCTTAACCCTATCGAGCACCTCTGGGACGAGTTGGAGCGTCGACTTAAAGGGTGCCCCCACCGTCCGAAATCGGTGAAGGAACTGTCCTGTCTTCTCCAAGCCGAGTGGGAAAAAATACCGCTAGCCGTCGTACAACGCCTGGTTGAGAGTATGCCCCGGAGGGTCGCAGCTGTAATCGCCGCTCGTGGAGGCTCCACCAACTATTGAAGCTAAATAAACTTCGTTTTCCTTTGCTATCACAGGTGTCCAATTACTTGTTGGTAGATAGTGTATATCCGACTTGTGTAACCAATGCCTGAGTTGTCTGGGACATTAAAAACCCACAAAGACGGGCACCCTGTTAGATCTTTAGTTTCAGGCTATGCGAGTGCTACCCGCTCGCTGGGAAAAAAAGCTTAGCAAAATTTTTGGCATCTCTCACTACATGTTCTCAGTACTCAATCTCCACCCAGGCTATGAACATTATTAAGGCTTACCAACATCATGATGCATCCTTTATAATGGCGTCCTTAGATGTTGTATCGCTATTCCCAAGCATTCCTGTTGAATCAGTTCATGAGATAATTGAATCCAAGTTAAGCATCTCAAACCAATTTTCACCCGAGGAGATAAAGGGGAGAACTAGTCTGCTTAGAAACTTATTTAAAAAACGCACATACTTTAAGTTTGATGGCACAATCTATCGTCTATCGTCATACTTTAAGTTTGACGGCACAATCTATCGGCCATCGTCATACTTTAAGTTTGACTGCACAATCTGTCGTCTATCGTCATACTTTAAGTTTGACGGCACAATCTATCGGCCATCGTCATACTTTAAGTTTGACTGCACAATCTGTCGTCTATCGTCATACTTTAAGTTTGACGGCACAATCTATCGACAGTGGGACACCCATGGGTTCCCCACTGTCCCCAAACTTAGCAGGAATTATTTTAGAATTTCTTGAAAAGAAAGTGCTGTCAGAACTACATCGTGTACCAAGCCTTTATGTAAGGTACGTTGAAGATATTCTGGTATTCTGGACGTACAGTATGGACGACCTACACTCATTTACTACTTGCATGTCATCACAGTTTTCCACTGTAAGCTTTACCTTAGAATGTGAAAAGGATTACTGCTTATCTTTTTTTGGATTTTACCTTAAAAAGAAATCCACTATCTCAGACCTTGCAATATTCAGTTTACCGTAAGTCCACGTCTACTAGCGATATCATTCCGGCACAGTCCTTCCACCCAATGACGTATAAACTGTCTGCCATGCAGTTTTTCGTACAAAGAGCCATTACTCACTCGTCAAACAACAAAAGTAGACGATTAGGACTCAAGAAAATTTGTGAAATAGCGAGAAACCACGGCTACTGCGACTCGGTGGTACGTAGTACCTTCCGAAAAATATGGAATGCACGTGGTATCACCCTGACCAGAGAAACCTCACGAATTAAGTATGTCGGATCCATTGAATATGTTCCACAGTAGTTAATATTCTGAAAAATATGTGCAAACCACATGGACTTGGTTTTGGCATTAAAACATGAAACATTCTTTCAAGTATTAAATGGGACCGAGATCTTGTGGACATGAGTGCTGGATTCGGCATTTACCGCATCCCACTTAAAGCGACTGACCCAAGTGGAGTGGATCAAGAATATATTGGTTCTACTTCCAGCACACTGAACACTAGAATCAAAGAACATATGTATAATGGCCGTGTTGGTGCCATGACAACCGCACTCTCTCGGTTGGTGAACTCGGGACCACACTACCCTCTTTAGAAGGATACGACAGTCGTCGTCACCCCAGGTAAGAAACTCATTTAACTTTCACTGAAAGTTTATTTATCATATGGAAGGGACAATCCTGTTGTAATGATTATGTTCCGCATATTATACCAAGACCCTCTACTTTTGTGTTCACTGGAAACACTGTCCATAATGTATCAAATGAATCAGTTACTGTTTAATCATTAATCATAATCGTAATCAAGTGCTAGTATTTGGACTTTTTTTTACACCAGATGGCATTTTGTAATTGCATCACATACGATGTTATATATGTGTTTCTGTCCATCCCACTTTCCCTCTTTTTAACTTGTCTATAGTATGAGTCCAATAGGTCTCATACTTTTAACTTTTTAACTTAATCATTTGGTTTTAATAAATCTAGACTGGTAGACCCAAGGTGGACTTCAGTGTACATCGTGTATTAGACGGCATTCTTTATTATTGGAAGGAAGAAACAACCAGGGTGAGTCAAAAGTTCGTCCCGTTTAGAGCTACACAAAATGTTGGAGTTCTATTCCTGTGTGAAACGCGCGCCAGTGTTGACTGCGTACTGCGATGGCGTAGAACAAGGGAGGCTGATGATATGCATTTGACCCAGAGCCACATTGCATTGTCAGGCGAGCAGAGGATGAAGGTCGATAAATCTGTTGTTCAGGTGCTCCTACGTGCCATCATTGGAAAAATCTGTAAAACACAGCAGCAGCAACCAGAGATATTTGTGCAGCTGAAGGAGAGAAGACACTGGACAGCAACACTGCACGATAATGGTTCCGGCGTTTCAATGCTGGAGACACCCGTCTCGAAGGCAAGGCGAGGTCAGGACGTCCAATGGCCACCAACTCTGACACCCTGGTCAAAACTATGTCAGCAAACTCTGTTACCATTTTTTATCATCTGCATCAGCTTGGTCTCCACCATTGTTTGTTATCTGCATCAGCTTGGTCTCCACCATTGTTTGTCATCTGCATCAGCTTGGTCTCCACCATTGTTTGTCATCTGCATCAGCTTGGTCTCCACCATTGTTTGTCATCTGCATCAGCTTGGTCTCCACCATTGTTTGTCATCTGCATCAGCTTGGTCTCCACCATTGTTTGTCATCTGCATCAGCTTGGTCTCCACCATTGTTTGTCATCTGCATCAGCTTGGTTTCTCCTCCAGGAGCCATCAAATGGTTCCCCATGAACTGACACCCCAACAGGCGGAACAACGTGCCGCTCTGTGTCGCAGATTGCTGACAAATCCACAGGACGATAAGTTATGGTGTCTTATAGTCACAGGTGATGAAAAGGAGATATTTCTATGTTACCCTGTCACTGGGAACCAGTGGCTGAGGCCTCCCAAGGAAGCACAGCCAGTGGTGCAATGAGGGTTGTTCGACGATAAAGTCATGCTGTGCATTTGGCCGAATTGTAAGGGTCCTGTGCACTCGGAACTTTTTCCAGATGGCCAGGCTGTGGACAGGAACTTCTATGCAGCGCGTCCATGATACTTTGAACCAACGCCAACCAGCGCCCATCAATAGGAAACGGGTGTTGCTGCAAGCTCCCCAAGTCACACTTCCAGAGTGGTCTATGGTGCTTTGCACTAACGCCACCCAGCCCTCATCAATAAGAAACGGCTGTTGTTTCAAGTTCTCCAGGTCACACTTCCACAGTAGTCCGCCCAAAACTATAAGAACTGGGAGGGGTTGATATCCTGCTCCATCCTCCATGCAGGACCTTGTTCCCATTCGACTGCACCTGTTACGCTCCATGGCCCGTTTCCTATAAGAATGGCACTTCGCTTTATTGGTGGACGTCGGATCTGGCAGAGAGTTTCTGTCCTCAAAAGCCTACCGAGTGGTACCTCCGTGGCAGTGTGTCTCTGGTGGAACGTTGGCAAGTGACTGTAGAAAACAACGGCCTGTACTTTGCAGAATGAGGTGAGCGTCCATGGCTATCTTGCATCATTAAACTTTTTATCTGCAAACGGGATGAACTTGTGACTCATTCCGGTATCTTCTAATTTCAAAGTGAAAGAGACATGCATAATGAGAACGGTGAGTAAAGCGAAAACGAAAAAGCATGCGGACAGAGGGTATCACAGCATTGCCAAGTAACCCCCCACACGCTCATCAGTGAATAGATTGGAACAGGAAAGACTAATATGAGGGAAATTTACGCTATACCGAGTGTCCCACGATTCGTTAGACACTGAAATATTTTTTGATATAATGAGGCTACTCCGAGCTATGGAGCGTAACAAGTGGTGACAACAAAACACATATGGTGCTTTAACGGGATTCGGAAAAGAGAAAGTGAATAAGATGATAATCACTTACAGCAGTGCTTTTTTGCCGACGGTACACAACGGTAAAAAAATTACTGACACCTTTTTTCTTAAGGTGTTAAAAATTGCGATTTATTGCCAGCAAAATGTATTATTTGATGTCCGGCAGATGTACTGTGTTCACGAATTGAGGCTAATGCCAGACAAGTTTCCTAGTGTTATTTTCTGGCATTGTGCTAGCCATTGCTTTGAATTGTCTGTTAGTGACACAGCTGTGAACAATGTGGCAGGAGTGAATCGTTCTAAGAGTTTCATGGACAAACTTTATGTGACTTCTCATGCTTCACCTAAGAATGCTAGGGAACTACAGGAATGTGTAGCGACTTTAGAACTTCAACTTCTTAAATTTGGCAGAATATTAAGCACTCGCTGGGTTGCATCTAGCTTTCGCACTGTTTCTGCAGTGTGGCAAGAGTTTGAAGACCTCGTCCATAACTTTCAGGAGGCAAAAGAAGACAGCAGAAGAAGCAAAACAGATCGCTGTCTTTTTGAGCGCCTTTTAAGAAAAGTAACGTCATGCGAGTTTGTTCTTGATTTGGGCCTTATGTGTGAAACGAAGTCTAGATTTACAGGAGAGAAATATTGACTTGTACAAAGCAGACAGGAAGATAAAGAATACAGTTCAACTTTTTGAGGAAAGAATTGAAAATCCTGGTCTGTACTACAGTATGTCTCTTCAAATTCAGAAGAACATGAAGTTCAAAGGGATTGAGCTTCACACAAATGAAAGACACAGTCATGCAAGAAGTTCATCCGCATTTTATAAAAGTCTGAAAGAGTCTGTTGGAAATCGTCTGCTTCTGAAGGAGATGATGCTGATTTATCTCAGTGTGCCAAGATTTTAGATTCCAAGTATTCGCCAGAAAATCCTGGGAAGCATCTGACATTTAGTGAAGCTGAAATTAGAAAGTTAGCACGCAAATTCTGCTTAAATAAAAGAGAAGCAGTTCGTCGTTTCCGTGAATATCTTCAAATAAATAAAGTCCTGGACATACTATTTCATCTAAAGCACAGTTTGAGCACAATTGCAATATCTTCCAGTGAATGTGAAAGGGGTTTCTCTCAGATGAATCTTATAGTAACTTCATCTAGGTCATCTCTGCTTGTACGAACAACTTCTGCACTGATGTTCATCAGGATAGTACACTGGTGTGCAAAAATTAAGGACGAAGAGGAGAAATTAGCATAACAGCGGAACGAGCAGGCAGAACGGGCCGAAAGACCACTCAGGCGATAGACTAGGGTCCGGTACGGTAGGGCATGCGCATATATACAGCATGACGTAGGGGGGGGGAGTGTCGGAAGGGTATAAAGCACACGGGCGGTGTACGCTCAGCAATTCGGTGAAAGCTATTGCACGGTGTACATCGGTTTGAACGATGTCGAGTTGCTGCCACCGTGTGATATGGCCAACGGGCAATCCAGTAGACGACATCTGGATGACTTTACCCGAGGTCGCGTCATTGGGAAGTTGGAAGAAGATCGAAGTGTGACTAGTGTGGCCGAGGAGTTCGGGATCGCTCACAGCATCGTTTCACGAGCTTGGAGAGCATTTCAAACGACAGGAACAGCTGTCCGAGAGTTTAGCAGTGGTCGTCCATGAGCAACCACGGCGGCGGACGGCCGCCCCGGTGGCGCAGTGGTCTAAGGCGCTGGCCTCTGATCATTCGTCCGTAAGGGGTCCGGGTTCGAATCCCGGTCAGGCATGGATGTTGTGTTTGTCTTACGGCACTGGCTCTCTCCCTTCCCTGGAACCAGTGACCCTAAATCAGGGACGGGCGATTGCTTATAGCCCATTGAGTTGCTCACGGTGTTCGTTAAACCTCCAATCAAAAAAAAAAAACGGCGGCTGACGACTGGTATATTGTCCTACAGGCGAACAGAGACAGACGGCAGACAGCGGGAGAAATCGCAAGGCACATGCAACAGACAACTGGACGTCCGTTATCGCGTTTTACCGTGGCCAGGAGGCTGCACAAGGGTGGTCATTTTGCGCGACGGCCAGTACGGTTTGTGCCATTAACGCCTGCTCATCAGAGACGGCGGTTTCTGTGGTTCCAGGAACACAAGAACTGCACACATCAGCAATGGGGTCGAGTTCTCTTTACGGATGAGAGCCGATTTGGTCTGACGAGCAATTCTGGACGTATACACATCTGGAGAGAGCAGGGAACACGCAATCACACCTCCAACATCATCGAAAGGGACCGGTTTGGAGGTGGCGGAGTTCTCGTTTAGGGCGGTATCATGCTTGGTAGCCGTTATGACCTCCACATTTTCCAAGGAGGTTCAGTCACTGGTGTCCGCTATTGTACCGAGGTTCTCCTGCCTCACGTGCGTCTGTTTAGAGGTGCTATGGGTCCTGAGTTCCTCTTCATGGATGACAGCGCTACACCTCATCGTACAGTGGCTGTCGCAGAGCTGTTGGAGAGTGAAGATATTCAACGCATGGATTGGCCCGCAAAGTCCCCGGACCTAAATCCAATTAAACACGTGTAGGACCTTCTCGGGAGACGCTTGGCAGCACGTCACCAGCCGCCAGCAACGATTCTGCAGCTGCGATCAGCGCTACAACAGGAATGGGTCATGATGCATCAACAGCTCCTTGATAACTTCGTCCTCAGCATGGACAGGCGTTGTAAATACTGCAACGTAGTCAGGGGTGATCATATCCCTTACTAAAGATTGGATTTTTCTTGGCAGCCGCCTGTAACACGGACGTTTCTGTCTTCTGTCCAGTTGTGCTATAAGCTACCTTTTCAATAAAGTGCCTTTGTATCCTTTGGATTCCTTGTTTGGACGGTTTTGCTCACTTGTCCCATGTTCTTACATCTTGGGGATCTTATGGCATGATTTGAGTCGATGTGGTGCACTTCTGCACGACGTTACATTCGAAAACCGTCTCATCCTTAATTTTTGCACGCCCGTGTAGGACCTCCCCGCACTCAGTTCAACCCTAGCAAATATGTGGACTCATATCTGCTCCGAGGTCGTCATTCTGCAGTTGATACCAAAAGCAAGAAGCGATCTAGAGACGACGAGGGTATATCGGAGGATATGTTAAAAGTGGGGAAGTTGCTGTAATAACATCTTCATGGTGAGTAGCGGCACCTTTTTTTCCCAAAAAAAAAAAAAAAAAAAAAAAAAAAGAAAAGAAAAAGCACTGACTTACAGTTCGTTTTTTATTGTCCTTGCCCGAATTCAAGCTTCAAATGTTTTAGTTGAACACGAGCAGATGAAATCAGGGATTAATGCTTAAACACAATAACAAAGGACTTTGCTAACAGCGATATCTATGTTGTGTTATGAAGCACTGGTAACAAATCACTAGGTCGCAATAGTGAAAATCCTCTGAATACGCGGCGTCAGTGAATAAACAAAGACATCGCTCTTTCCACGTTTATCAACTCATAGCAACCGAAAAATTGTTATCCGGCCACTGCTGGGATCGTACTCCAGATCTCTCGATATCTAGTCGAGTACGTTCGCCTTACGCTACAATGGCCTAGCCAGTGGCGTTGCCAAAGAGGGTGTGTGTGTGTTCGGGGTTTGACCACCCCCTCGAGGGGAGACTGAGCACGAATTTAAAGCGATATATATGTGTATACGAGGCGCTCACTAATTAACCAAACCCATGACCCCCCCCCCCCTTAAGAAATTTCTGGCTACGCCACTGACGCAAGCTAGATCACAAATCCCACCTGTCAGACTACAGACAGAGCCGTCTCATTTTATAACTCTTGTTTTACCCGCTTCCAGAGTTGTCAAATGCATGGAAACTATTGAGAATTCAGACATGACGTTAAGGTAAGAAGAAGTAGCGAGAAGTAAAATAAATTAAAGAAGAGCAGACAAACAAAATTGAAAGTTATTTTAGAGTACAGCAATATAAAGAAATGAACAGGTCTACTCATGATTGGGGAATTTACGTTCCACTCGTGTTTGTGGGGGAGGTAAAAGAAATATTTTTTTTTCAATATAAAAGTTATGTCAAAGGACATTGTATATGAAACTCCTTATTATGAAGAGATTATTATCAAAAACAGAATAGAATTTCACCAAAATTTCCGCCAAACGGGCAGATTTCAAAATTTACAAATACACTATACTGTCTGTGAAAATTGCAACACCAAGAAGGAACCATGCGATTCGAATGAAATTTATAGCACACATTACTAATATGACTGTAAATAAGTGATTTAATTTTCAGAACAATACAATAATTATTACCTTCAAAAATCAGTATCTTGTGAAGCCTCCGCGAGCTGCAATAAGAGCTTCTAGACGGCGTGGCATTGAATCGAAAAGGCGTTTGATTGTGTCCTGGCTATAGGTGTACTTGCCAGGCGGTATGTATGCGAGTCCACAGATCATTGGTACTGACCACTGGAGGACTGATGAGCAATTGCCGAGTGACCATACCCCAGATATGTTCAATAGGCGACATGTCTGGCGAGCGTGCAGGCCAGGGAAGAAGCGGTATCTGCCGTGCTGTGAAAAGGGCTTGAACATTCCTAGCAATATGTGGTCGGGTATTGCCCTGCTGGAATATAGCACCTGGAGTGCTCTGAAGGAAGGGTATGACTTCTGTATGTACAACCTCCCTGATGTAGCGGTCGCTGTTGAGATTGCCCTCAAGTCGTGCAGCCGAGATCGCGAATGGTTCCCAATCGCACTCCACATCATCACACTTGGCGTTCGGCCCGTATGACGCTCGACAACGCATGCTCACCACAATACCGTCTAATGCGTATGCGGCCATCATGGTAGTCCAAGTTGAATCGGTACTCGTCCGAAAACACGGCATGTTGCAAATCAGCACGCCATTGTCTGTATTGAAAACCTCATTCCAGCCTGAGATGTCCATGGTTCAAAGTCAAAGGAATCCACCGCAAAGGGATGCGTATAACCAGTCCTCTGTGCAGCAGACGGCGTCGAACTGTGGAAGCAGACAATGCCACACCTGTTGCAGTGCTCCACTGTTGTGATAACACTTGCGAAGATGCGGAATGGTTCGTCACTGTCATGCAGATGAGATGTTGTCACATTTCTCGGTGCACTGCCGGATTGTCGATGCACCGGGTTCTCCTCGGTCCACTACCGCCACACGCGCATCACTATCGTGGCGTTATGTCCCGTTAGAACCGCAATGTCGCGGTACAAAAATGCACCACCTTCACGCAGACCAATCATTCGTCCTCGTTCAAACTCTGTCGTATGGTGATATTGCGCCCTTCGTCGTCGCCGAGGCATTATTGAATCCTGGAGACCCTTTTACAATTCGCTGTTGGCGAAACACTACTGCTGTGTATCCTAAACTGCCCTCTCTTAATACCCCTCACTCGACTGTTCAGAGGGCGCTGCCGGGCCCAGACACGCGCAATGACTGCATTTCTAATCATTTGCATGTCCTACCCGGCTCTGCATATCCTGTGAGTTTTACGTGATTACCATAATTCCTTCATGGTGTTGCAATTTTCACAAACAGTAGGTTATGTAGATCTCCATCTGAAGTGAAAATCCTCCAAATACGTGGCGTCAGTAAATAAACAAATACATCGCTCTTTCCACGTTTGAAACGTGGAAAGAGCGATGTATTTCTTTATTTAGATCTCCATCTACTGGAAAAAAGCCAAAGTGTAAACCTCAAAGGAACTCATTGCATTGAAGAATAAATTTATCATTAACTTATGTAGAAAACACAAAACGTCTGTTTGTCTGAAGCAGCAAAAACTCTCGAACGCCGAACTGTGGCATCATGAAATTTGCATAGCTTATTAATACTGGATTTTCTAGGTCAACGCAACTATTTTCTAGGTCAACGCAACGTTGTACCGTTTGCGAGTTATGAATTAATTAATAAGCTAATAAATAAAGTCAGCGTCGTTTGCTACGTCATCCTGTTCCAAATCTGAAAGCACGCGACTGCGTTCATCACCGCGGCCCATCCCCAGGTGTTTCTATTCTTTGAGAACTGTGCATAAAAAAATGTAAAAACGAACTTTGTGAAATCTTAAAGAAACGGGCTGACATTTTTATCAAAACCATGAATTGGTAATAAGAGGAGTCCCTCAAAATTTCACCGGAATCCGGTCCAAACTTTTTAAAATAGGCATGGAATTTTTAATTCATCGGTAAACAGTAATATATTCGCCGAAACGGTTAATAAAATTTTGATAGCTAATTTAAAAAGTTATTTACCGATTCAGAAGAAATTTGGAGGTCATGTTCCTATTAACTATTTATGGTGTTCATTAAAATTTCAGTCAGTTTCATAAAATATTCGCAAAGATAAAATTTAACTTTTTTATCCCAGAGATTCGCCCCTCAAAGACGTCTGAAACGGAAAGCACGTGATGCATTTGATCGTCTATAACAAATTTTTAGCGAATTTTGTTCAGTCAGTGTTCTAATGCTGTGTCTCCTGGACGCGTGTTAAGTAATTCGTAACGCTTTTGGTCCGTTTGATTCTACAGATTCCATACATTCTTAACCGGGCAAAGCCGGGTAGTAAAGCTAGTAAATGTATAAAAATAACGTTCTATTTGGGGTATGCAAACATTTCCGCCGTTTTAAGGACAAAAGAGACAGGAACAATCAGGAAACAAGTACACATTTATTTAACGAAATATTGGCCGTTAGCATCAATGACCTTTTGCCATTTTTCAGGCAACAAATGAATGCCCCTGTGATAGAAGGACTCGGGTTTTGAGCTGTAGAACGTAGTGAAGAAATTTTCTACCTCTAGAACTGGGGTGAACTGCTGTTGGGCTAGGGCATGTTGCATAGAGCGAAACAGATGAAAGTCTGAGGGTGCAATGTCCGAGGAGTAAGCCGGGTGTGGTAAAACCTCCCAGTGTAACTGTTGATTTCGTGGTGGCACCGACATGTGTTCTGACATTATCGTGTAACAGGATGACTGGGCGGCGTCCTTTACCTGTCCATGGGCGTTTTTGCTCGATTGCGGCGTTCAGTTTTTTTCAACTGATCGCTATATCGTTGTGCAGTGATTGTTTCGCCCGGTTTCAGCAGTTCGAAGTACAGAACTCCATGCATATCCCACCACACACACACAACAGCACCTTTTCCCCGTGGATATCCTGTTTTGCAGTGGATGTTGATGGCTGGCCTGGATCGACTCAGGATCGCTTACGTAGGGGGTTGTCGCAATAGACCCATTTTCATCCCCGGTGACAGTCTTCCACAAGAAATTTTTCCATTGAAACCTCTTCAGCAACGACATGCAGATGCCCAATCGTTGACCAATATAACGCTCCGTTAAAGTATGCGTAACCCACTTACCAATCTTCTGGATCTTTCCCAAGGCCTGTAGACGCCGTACCACCGTCGATTGAGCCACTTTCAAATGTTTTGCTAGTTGCGGGGTCGATTGTGTGGCATCCTCTTGCAACAGCGATTCCAGCTCCTTGTCTGCGAGTTCCTGAGGCCTACCTGCACGTGGCTTGTCTTCCAAGCTTAGATCACCTTTCTTAAACCTGGCAATGCAGGACGTACATGAGATAAAGGCAGATAGGAGAGTGAACATACGTCTGCGTAGCTCAGTTGGTAGAGCTACTTATTCCGGAATAAGGGGACTCAGGTTTGATGCCCGGCGTGGACAAAAATGACGGAGAAATTTACTTCGTTATACAGGTCATCTTGCTGAAACCACAGGCTTTCCCTTTCATTTTGTGGTATGTCTTCTACGAAACAGGGCAAAACATTCTGCAGAAAACGAAGATAACGATTTATGTAGGATTTCTGCTTATTCAGATGGACTAACTATTGTAACGACAATTTTGCCTCACAGATGACGGCACAGTACCGTCTACACGAGAACTTCACAGATGAGGACGACGCCCAGAGAGCAGAAGAGAGGAAGTGAAGAGAGAAGAAGGTTGTTGGTGGTTGTTCGTTGTGCAGAATGAATTCGTTTAAGTTGTTAATTATTGTCTTGTGTTACTTGTGTTGTGTGTTCGAATAAAGTGTTAAGAATATGATGGCTGACTGTAGTCGTAGTGCAATCTTGTCGTAGTGCAAGATTGAATTCCCTAGACGCCACGAGCTCTACAAGAGAAAGTTGGGGCTCGTCCGGGATTTGATTCCAAGGAGAAACGAAAAGTTCTAAGTCAGCCATGTTGCTCTGTGTCACCCTGACACGTAGGGAGTTGTAAGTCGGCCATGTTGCTCAGCGTCGCCCTGGCACGCACGGATTTGTTTCTATTTTTTGAGAGCCATTCTGGCTCGACAGTGTTGCTGAGTGTCATCCTGGTACGTGTGGATCCGTTCCTGTTTTCCGAGGAGTCACCCAGGCTCGACGATTATAGCGAGCGTCCTGCTCGAGGGCAAATATTTCGATTTGTTCCTGTTGTTTGAGGAGTCGTCCTGGCTCGACAGTGTTACTGAGTGTCACCCTTGCACGTGTGGGTTCGTTCCTGCATTCCGAGGAATCACCCAGGCTCTACAGTTATAGCGAGCTTCCTGTTCGAGTGCAAATATAATATTTCAGTGGGGCTTATTCCGCAATAAGGGGACTGAATGTCCGAGAGATTCAAGTTTTGGTGGGACAGTCTTGCCCGGAACGCTAGTTTTGTGCGTGGATACTTTCGATCTTCTTTCAAGACCGTAAGTTTTTTTCTGTTAACAATGGTGAAAATAACTTTCGATTTCTTTATTTTTTATTGAAATTTTCTTGTGGATACATTTTAATTGGACTATGAAGGAGATTTCAGGTTAGTCAAAGTGAAAATTAATTAGTGAATTTTGACTTTAACGAATGTCAAAGTGTTTAATAATTTGTTTGCGCTGAATTAATGGTTATGAAAATTAATTAGTGGATTTTGACTTTAACGAATGACAAAGTGTTTAATAATTTGTTCGCGCGGCATTATCTGTTTTGCAATGGTGGTGTAAGAATTCATGTGTGCAAGTGCCTAATTCACTTTAATACGCCCTACACTGCACTTTTGTATTTGGTAAATTCGAATATATGCATTTTCCAGTCCGGTGATTTGTAGACTTAGTACATAACTAAGAATGACGTAAGTAGTTACAAATGGCGTCTTCTGGGACAAAGGAACGCATCCTTACGCATCCCTTACGGCTCATTACGGCACCGGGTGGAGTGAGGCAGAATGGACGGTGGGCGGGTCTGAGTGACGGGCTCAGCTATCAGCGGGTGGTGGAGTGCGTGTGATTTATGTTTCTGGAGGGGGATGTTTTTAATTGGTGGGGGGAGATTTCGTAGGAAGATGGGGTAACGAGGGATGATTGTAATCTTTTTTTTTTTTTAAGGTTTTATTTTTAATGTGGAAAGTTAAAGGAAAAAGGCCTAACCTATCGCGATGATGTAGCGAAGTAGAGCTATGTATTGATTGTTTGTGGTCTTTTCAAAGTTTTGGATGATTTTATTTTAATGTGGAGCGTTGAAGCGTTGCTTGCTAAGTAATAATGCAAGAATGTATACTTTTTCTTGATGGTAATGTTCAGAAAATGTTTATATCAATAAAAATGTGCATAAAAAATTTAGTTGATCTGTTCGAGGATGAAATGATCTCAGGTACGATGTATGTGATATAATCAAATAAAGAAAGATGCAATTAATCAAGAACATTGGTAAAAGAAAAAAAAATGAGAAGACATTTCAATTGTAAAAAAAATGAGATGAAGGTAAGTTTTGGTTATAAGAAATATTTGTATGAACACCTTATTTTTTTCTTGACGATAAGTGCTATTGTGTATGTGATGTAATCAAATAAAGAAAGATGTAATTAATCAAGAACATTGGTAAAAGAAAAAAAATGAGAAGACATTTCAACTCTGATAAAAAAATGAGATGAATTTAAGTTTTGGTTATAAGAAATATTTGTATGAACACCAAAGTTTTTCTGGACGATAAGTGATACTTTGTCTGTGAAGTGATTTTTTGTAAAATCTTTGAATCACATCAAGCAGATACTACAGTAAGAGCTATCTGGCTGACCGACTTCTAAAATATCATTCATTTAGAAGACCTTGAAAATTGTGATTCTTATGGTTTCGGTCATAAAGCTCCAGACCAAATACCCCACCTTCCCATCCCACCCAATTTTGATATTTTGTTTTTCTAGCTGAGCATTTTAGTTTTGTTTTTAACAAATTCTCATTTTCTCAATGGGTGGTTCTTCTATAGACGATAGTAGATTAAAATGACCATACGGCAAAGTGTGTATATTATCAGAGCATATTACTCGTTTTTTATCATCATGACTTAGAGTTTTTTTGTTTGTGGAAAGACTGAAAACAGTATGTTTCAGACTTCTGATGCTATTCGAAACATTTCTTATTTCTTTTTTTCCAAGAGGCAACTTTTATAATCGGAAAAGCTGAGCTGATGAGCTACAACTGTACTACTAACTCCTTTTGCTTTCTTTACAACAGATTTATTTTCTCCAGTGAAAGCATACATTTTGGGTCTAAGGCCTACAAATTCGTTAATTATATTCCCGTTCATTTCATCCTTAAATGTTCCGAGTACTTTTTTGTTTTTTAAACTGTAGAGGAAAGATCTGCAGGAAAATCGCTTGTGTCAAGTAAATTCGAAATATTTTTCATGTCTTCATAGACATCTTCAGTTACTGTCTCATAAAAAAAGGAATCAGTATCCATGTATAAAATTTTCAAATTCTCCGGGTAAAATTTCCTCATCACATCGTAATGGAAATGATACATCTTCACTTTTGATATATCTAGAATAGATGTTCCAAGGTAGACTGGTTTATCAAATAATAATTTTGTTACATTCATATGCATTAAAACCAAATAGCTATCATCTGCTTCATTTTTAAGAATGGTACGGTCTTTTAAGTTTGGCTTTCTGAGTACCTTCTCCAATCGCTTATCTTCATATACTAGTTCAACTTTTATTCTATTTCGAATGTTCTCCATAGTTTTTCCAAACACGCTATTGTTCATTAGTTTATAAAAGTCTTTCTCGAATTCGTTTTTTGCTGCCTTTCTCTTCTCTGTGTTTAGATCGATATATGGTTTCAACCATTTACTTTGAGAAAATGATATTCCTCGATGAATCTTTTTAATGATCAATCCTGCTTTTATTGCTTGTTTTAACAGCCTATAATGTGCAACATATCTCTCCTTATTCCTTAACGTTGTTAATAATTTTACTTGGTGAGTTCCTGGAACGATTTCGGTCTCCGGACAGTAAGGTAAATCAGCATGCTCTTCGTGAAGTTCCATCGGATACTCAGTGTCAACCTCTAGAATGTAGCCAGTGTGACTATCGTCTGACACAAACGTGATGTCGATTTGTTCTATTTCCTCCGACGACATCCAAGTAAATCCAGCATATAAAAGCGATTGCGTCATTGCAAAACTGTACAGGTTTGTGCAGTCAAAATAATTGATAAAAGTTGATGGGGATGACTCATCATAATGACTCATGTACTTATTATTAGCTCTTGAATATCTCTTAATGCATTGGCAAAGTCCTCCGCGCTTTCCATGCTCTGCAAATAAAAGTTTGTCGTAATCATTCAACAGCTCAAGTGAGATTTTTGTATATTTTAGCATTGCACTGAATGATAATCCCGGAGCGCTGAAATACCAGCTTGGATCCAAAGCGTATGTACGTAAACATATGTCCCGAAAATTTTCAAAGACGTCAGCTAATATTAACACATCTGTTTTTAAGTACAAGTCTGTGTATTCCCCCAAAGTCCTAATATGTAGTGCATGCCACGCGTTTTTAGCATGTTGATATTCTTTTTCTGAGATATGTTGGTCTGAAATTTTGCTAAAAAATTCTGTTGCAGGAGGTAGAGAAGTTTCAGAGAGTTTCTCGTAAGAAGTTAGGTATTCGTAAGGAAAGATTCCTTTCTGAGTGAGGAGATCAAACTTTTTTTCATCTGGATAATGTTGTTTTGTTATTTTAAAATCACTCTTCGGGAGGTTTTCGGCTAATTTTGACAAACTAGTAGCCATAAATCGGAAACTATCGACAAATCGAAGTTCCAAACCACCAATTTTCTTAGAAAATGCAATAAATTTTTCACTCGATTCTGGAATGACAGTTATGTCTCCGGATGCAAATCCTAATTCTTTCACTATAAAATGAGAGTCATACCCAGACAAGTTATGCATGGAAATTGGGATAAATGTAGGATTTTTGAAATTAATATTACATGAGGTGTCTCGAAAATTTGCGGTTCTATGGTCATGATCGGCAACTTTCATTTTTGCTTTGTCAGCAGGGTCAAAATCTCCTTCATCACAGATATAACATACCGTAGCCTTCTCATAAGCTTCTCGTTCGAACGATGTCAAACGTTTCATGGGAAGATTTTTCTTTAACAACTTTCCAATGGCTTCCACATCGTTTTTGAGAGAGTTAAGAAAATGCTGGACAACTCCTTGTTCCGCCCTGTATGATCTATACACACTATACTCTTCCATCACGTCTTTGATGTAATAGCCATATGCAATGACCTCATGAATTTGAGATGGGGTAGAAAATGATTTTTCGGGGTTTGGTGATGAACCTTGAATTGGTTTTAAAAGGCTTTCAAAATCTGCAAATATTATGAAAGGTACTCTTAGTGAGTGATTATAATTTTTGAAAGTAAGGGATTTATCTTTTGGCATGTTAATTAAAACGGCTTTATGTTTACTACACAGAGGTTTGTGTTCTCTTAATTTTTCTTGCCCGTTGCACCTTTTATCGTACGTTATAAAACACTTTTTGCATATAATTGTTTGATGTTTATGAGGAGCAATTTGACGGGATACCAGTCTTTGAAAATTGGAGATAAAAGCAAAATGCGATTTGTTTCCATCTTCTAAAAGCAACAAGTCTCGGTGATCTTCTTTCTCCTCATCACACACTCTGATGGGGTAAATAGCTCCTTCCTCGTTCAACCCGAAAACGTTTATACTCATGTTATTAACCTTTTTAAAGATTGGAATGGCTTGGATATTAACTGGGTAATCGATACATCCCCAGTTATATCCGTTGGAAAAATGTACATCGTACTCGTAAGTTGTCACCCTCTCTCGATGCATCTGTTCCTCCGGTAATCGCGGAGTCCACACCGCATATCTGAAGCAAAAGTTATCAGCAGTGTTTTTGACATTTACCACTGCTTTTTTCCTCTGTATATGAGACGTAAGCTCAATAAACAATCTACCTCCTCTCAGAGGTTTAAATCTGTTTATTCTGAGTTCCAACCATACAACATGAGAGAAAATCCAACCGGATCCTTTCATCTCACACTCTGATTTTTCATTCTCTAGTTTTCGTACCACGGTATTGAAAAATTCCAAACGATCCGTGGATCGGAAAAGTGGTTTGTTTGAAGTCTTCAGATTGTATGTGCAGTAGTTGAATTCGTCAGGGTTTTCCTTTTTTTGTTTTTTTGAAAACAGTTTCCATAAAAACGCTAGATTTTATACTAGGATGCTCTCTCAAATTTTGCTGAAGTATTTCTACCGTCGATTCTCTGATGGTGTTAAGAAACGTTAGAAGAGAGTTCGGAATTTCAGGCTCAGTTTTGTATGTTTTTAGTCTATTCCTAGCAACAGATTTGGTTTCCCGAAAAGGTCCTAAATTTTCTCTTCTTTCTTCGTGTAAAGGAAGCGCAAGCGGTTGGTTGCTTGGGCCAGCAACGGAAGCATCATCTATAATATTCATTCTTTCTTCGCGTAAAGGACGCACGGATGGTCGGTTGCTTGGACCAGCAACATCGGCATCAATTACTCCTGATCCAGCTTGTTTATGAACTCGTCTTTCATGACCCTTTAAGTTGGATTTTATGTTGAATTGAGCAGGACACTGTTGACAATGAAATGCTTTTAACCACTATGAGATGTTACATGCCTTTGCATATCAAATTTTCTCGAGAATGCTTTGTTGCACACCTGACAAATAAAGTCGGAAGTAACGTTACCTTCTACTAAGGAAGCATCATGAACAAAGGAATTAGCCCAATCCTCATCCAGAGGAATTTCCTCGATAGCGGAAAAAATATCATCGTTTTCAGCAAAGATGTCGGAATCTTCATACCACCAATCCCCGAAAACCTTACAAAGAAATAGGATAAAAAAAGGAAATTACCGTGGGATTCCTAACTCACTAGCATGTATTAAAAAAACAAAAAAACAAACAGAGTTTAAAAAATAATTAAGTAAAACGAACTATCCTTAATTTATTCTTGGTGGGAATTAAAGTCTAATTTCTTAAAATAAATCGAGTTCCTATTATTTCTCCTAATGTTAAAACATAAGGGAAAGGCAAATAATAAGTGTGTCTTACCTCACGTATGAAGGAATCCTGGGAGACTGTTGAAGACATGATGCGAAAATTGTAATCCTCTTTAAAAAAGGAAAAGAGAGAGACTGATACTTTCTTCAAACGCTACGCATGGATTTGAAACAGTTTACTCCTCCCATTTTTGACCCGTTTTCCAATGAAAAGTTTGGATAATAAGATTTCTTTTTGAAAGACAGAGAAACCCACCCTCCCCCTTTTTCCCCTCATGCTCATATCAACACGTGCTTCCTTTCCTAGGAAACTGACGATGGGAAAGAATTCATCATTCTTGTTATCGAACAAGCGTTAGTATGAAACCATCCCCAGTTAAAACGAATAGTGACTTCTTCCTGTAATAGACCTCACATGAAGAAATCCATTCCCGCTCAAATAATTTCTGAAAGAGAGAGTACCAGCCTAACATTCGCATAGGTTTTTCTTTTAACAATTACATACGTTTTCTGTCACACACTTCCTTATGCAGGGAAAAGCTTTTCTTCCCCACATCGTAAAAGCGAGTAATGGAACAAAGAGAGATGTCCCCCTTGGTGTCTTGCGGGGATAAAGCCTCAGCAAACTGACCAGCACGCCTTACAGATAGACGCGAAAATTCCTCATTCACAATAGAATCCATCTGAAAGCTATTCACAGTTAAGCGTTATATACCTTCGAGTGCATCCAATTAGTGAATGATATAATGGTTATTTTGCATGCGGGTGCTAAAGATTCCTATTCTTCGATAAGATGGAATCTTCTGAAAGCTCTCTAACGAAAGGGAAATCTTTCGAAACCTCTCAGGCAGATAACCATCTTGGTACCGCGTTTTCATTGCTAGACGCCATCCACAATAGAATCAATCTGAATGCTTTTCACAGTTAAGAGTGATATATCCAATCATGTAAGTGGTTGATATAATCACTATTTCCTTCCTCTTTGCAAGTATGTGTTAAGGATTTTTTTCGCAGTAGAAAAGGCTTATAACGAAGTAAATTTCTCCGTCATTTCTGTCCACGCCAGGAATCGAACCCGGATCCCCTCATTCCGGAATAAGTCACTCTACCAATTGAGCTACGCGGACGTTTATTCTGATTCCTATCTGCCTTTATGCCGTGTGCGTCCTTCTGGAAGGTACGTCACATCTCCTGGTACGTTACATCATCTCCCCCTTATTTTTTTTTTTTTTTTTTTTGAAGTGCTGGAGAAGGGATTCTCTTATTTTTCCTATCTCGCGGTGTGGAAATAACATCACACCATTGCGAGATTTTGAACGGTCGGGTCATCCGGATAGTTCGGGCGCCATTATAACGAAGTAAATTTCTCCGTCATTTCTGTCCACGCCAGGATTCGAACCCGGATCCCCTCATTCCGGAATAAGTCACTCTACCACTTGAGCTACGCGGACGTTTATTCTGATTCCTATCTGCCTTTATGTCGTGTGCGTCCTTCTGGCAGGTACGTCACATCTCCTGGTACGTTACAGGCTGCCATCGCATGATAGTCCCCTTAAGGTCGTGGAATCTCTCTAATGAATGGGAAAATCTTGAAACCTCTGAGAGGGATAGTGAACAAAAAAATTTACGGTTGTCATCCTGAAAGGGGTGTGTGCTCTCACACGCTTTGTGTAAAATTATCCACTGAGCGAAGGTAGGTGGGTTAGTTTACCATTTCCGGTGGGAAACAGACATTTGCAGTTAGTCAGTAAGAATTCTGATTTCATTCCCTTGTTTGCTGTCCTAGAGGCCCTGTGATTCTCTCTCTCTCTCTCTGCATTTTTTTGTTGTGTTTGTTTGCAGACGAAAAACACACAATGAAGCGATACAGTGTCTCCGCTGCAAGTGATGCCGTCGCTATCAAGCAAAAAGTTCCCCCGGCGAAGCAGGAGGACATACGTGCATCTCATCAATCACTTTCTGAAGATGTTGCTGCAGTAGCCACTTCTTCTATGATCAGATCGAATGAGATATTCATCGATTGTCTCCCATCAGGATATTTTCAACTCGGTGGTAATAAATTTATTGTTGTGAATGACTACACGGGGGAAGTAAAATTTCATTTTCGGAGTTATTCATACAATGGGCTTGGATATGTACCAACGAAATATGGATTTACAATAAAACCTTCAACTTTCTTCGAGCTGGTTTTAAAATGTTTCTCCATTGAAGGACATGGACGTCCATTAGTGATCGGGGAGGATCTGCTTGTTCACTTTCAGTCTTCATTCAAAAGTGTAGTATCTTTCCAAAAACTGTATGTGGATAGGAATAAACTACAACATGTGGCTCCTGGAGGTATTATGCTAAATGAAAAGCAGTTTGAATCACTCGAAGACACCTGTGATCAAGTATGGGATGCTATTAAAGATGTGTTTCTTTGGACTGTTTTCAAAACAACAGTAAAAGGATCAAGATTCCCACAATCTGAGTGCATTGCTACCAATGCTTTAGATTTAAAAACTGTGGTTCAAGGAACCATAGCCAGAGCAATTAGAAGCGACATCGGCAAGGTTTTTAAATGTTTGGAATGCAGAAAACCACCAGAGTTATGGCAGCCAAATCAGTTGGCTCACGAATGTATGACAACTGGAGAAAGCGAAAAATGGGTTTTCTATCATATAGAAGCGACAGCACTATTACAACCCAAGCTCTTGGCTGAGTCATTCACTAAGGAATGCAATGCGGTAAAACCAGGGCCGTAGCTAGAGGTATTGGCGCCCGGGGCAAGCAGTAAAATTGGCGGCCCCCTGCCCCAGTCCAACTGGAACAGGCGATGGTGTCAGATTTTATTATATACCTGTTTGCAGATATAGTACAATACCTGTATAAAAAATTATTGCGATTTTTATTGTTATTTGCAATTTTTGTCCCGTATATAATTTGCTAATTGTATGAAACAGTAATAAAATATAAATTTTTTTGTATAAAATATTGCTCATAATATAATATTTAAAAAAAATAACTTATATTGGTAATCCTATTCAATAGCCTGTGGTGACTATGTGAGCTTCAATAGGGATTGTTGAAGAAAAAAAAAACATTGAACATAGTTTGAATGAAGAATATTTTTTATTTATAATTAATTGCTACCTCAAGTGCTTATGAACAACTGAACAACTGAAAAAATAAGTACAAGTAGCATTTGTTTAAAATTATGCTTAAGCCTTAACAGAATGATTTTGTATTTACAAATGTACCTTTCGAGCTTTAACAGCAGCAAAATCATTTATTATTTGATCATAATTAATAGTTTTAGCAATATCTTTTTCTATTGACAGAATTGCCAGGTGCGTTAATCTCTCTTGTCCCATTGATGACCTTAAGTATTTTTTTATTATTTTCAGCTTACTAAAACCTCGTTCACTAGATGCATTAGTAATTCGTAATGTTAAGAATAATCTGAAAACAATTACTAAGTTTGGATAAGATGTAGCTAGAGGCATTTGGTGGATTAAATTTAATAGGTCAAGAGAGGTTGCTTTTGAAAAATCCTGATTTTTTTAAAATAAAGAAGTGGCCTGAAACTTAAAACTAGCTATTTCCCCCTCTATTTCAGTAGCATCCAGATCCTTATCATATTTATTTGCTAAGCGCATTGCACTAGCCTTTAACTCTTCTAAGGTCATAGATTGCAAAGACTTGCCCGTTAAGAAATTAAAGTCATCTAACACTTAAATCAAACATTTATAACGCCATTCCATTTGTTCTAAGACTTTGTCCAAAACAGCATAAAAGTTCATACTGAACCTTTGTTTTCCTGTCAAAACAGTGTCCTCACTTTCTTCCAATGTCAGTCGTTTCCTCTTCCTTGCCCTTTTATCCTCGAAGAAGCCGTCAAGAGATGTTGCGGCACAGATGCCCGATGCTTCGCCCAGTATGACATCAATCCCTGTATCCCGGATGTCTTGTAAAGCAGCTTTCAATCCTGTCAAGTGACTAACTGCACATTCCACGGTCACATCTTTGCGCTGTAGTTGTTCATTCACGCGGGAGATCTGTTTTAGCATTTTGTCCCACATAACAGAGTAACAAACAAACTTATAACTAATTTGTTTCAGAAGATTTTTAACCACTGATAAACAGTCATCATGGAATTGAGGGTTGTCAGAAATTTCCTCTAAGGCTTCGAGGACTTTATCAAGCTGTGAATAAAGTGCATGAACAGCAGAGTATTTGGATGTCCATGTTGTATCACAGTGACGCTTGAGAGTGGTAGAAAGTTTGTTGGATAATATTTCCCACATTTTGACATTGTGAGCAAATATTTTGTACAGTTCTTGCACTGTGCCAAAAAATGTGATAACATCTGAAGAGACTCCAGCAGCGTGAACACCAACCAAGTTTAATGAATGAGCAGCACATGGCATAAAACGTGCATGGCTGCAAATTGCTTGTATATGGGCCTGGACTCCTGAATACTTCCCCGCCATGTTTGAACCATTATCGTATGCTTGCCCTCGGCAATTACGAATGTCAAGCCCATCGGCTTCTATTTTTTGTAGAATTTCTTCGGTTAAACCAGCCCCAGTCGTTTCAGTAGTTTTTATGAAATCGATGAAACTTTCTTCAATAGAGCAAACATCCTCTGAAACTTTCACGTACCTAATAATCTGGCACATTTGTTCTTGATGGGCTACATCTGGTGTACAATCAAATGAAATTGAGAAATATTTTGCCTCTCTTATGTCTTTTAGTATTTCTTGGCGTACAGTGTCACCTATTAAATTGATGAACTCGTTTTGAATTGTTGGGGAAAGGCAATTTGGAATTCCTGGTTTTTCTTTGGCTATGGTAATATACTCTTTTAGCTATTTATCATAATGAGAAACAAACTCTAGCAAATGTAAAAAAATTCCACATTTGTCTTCACCTATCTTTGTACTTGAACCTCGAAAGGCCAAGTTGTTGACTGAACAAAACAAAATGCAATCGACAATGATTCTGAGAATGTGCCGCCATTTCTCTTTTTCTTTTGTAATCATTTGCTGTAGTTCAGTATCAATTGCACAGCCTGTAACGTATACTCTAGATTCACTTTCCTTTTGATTTTTACTATCTCTGGTTATTTTATTTTCCTATGTAAATTATCTTCTTACTGAACGAGATGTTATTTCACCCGCTGAATGAGATCTGGCAATGAGTGTAAGTCATGACGTGGTGGTAGCCAGTATAAATAGGCGCGTTCAACGATACCAAGGGAGAGCGTTTGTTGTTTATGTGTCAGAGAGCGTTTGTTCATGTGAGTAGAGCTTCGTTCATGTGCAAGGAGCTACGTGTTATTTGAGTAGCTGTGTGTGAAGTGTGTGTGATGATACCAGTAGAAGTTCATAATAAAAGGTTTTAAGTAAGTACGTTTTTCTCAGTTCATAGTACTTTCAGACCTCTGTCTGGCTGTTAGGTTTATTTCATTTAGTGTTATTAGTAACAACCAGCATAAGACTTTATTCATCTTAATTACTACTACAACATTACTACCAGTTATAAACTTGTTCATTATTATTACTACACTACTAGCAGGAAAGTTTATTCATAATTAATAACACAACAACCATTAGCTTACAAGAAGCTGAATTCATCATAATTCAGTAGCAGAAGCATTATAAAGCATTATACTTAGCTTAGTACAAGCATTGAATTCATTATAATATTAGTGAAAGCTATATTCACTATAATTAGCAAAGTAGCAGAAGAGCGTTATTCATTATAATTGGCGCCCGAACTTTTCTCGAACACGAGATCTTGACAATTATTACCCATGTCTTCCTTACCTGAGACAACTCCAATTTTTCACCCTAAGGCAAGTTTCGAGGGTGATGGTGTTTTTTTTGAGAATTTGCAAGAAGCCTGTGGGTCTCACTTTGATATGAATGATCTACACGTACCCAGGCATTCTTCACAATTTCGTAATGCACCAGCTTCCTATTACTCTGAGTCGCGGGTCGTACCTGAGGGAGTTCAATCCTCTCAGCGAAGCAGAATGCTTGCCCATTTCGTGCCGCATGCAGGAACAATTCATTTCAATGGGTTGGAGGGATCTTTAAAATTCCTCGAAGATTTGGAAGATCATTTTGATCTATACAATATTCCTGAAGATTGCAAAGTACAAATCGCAGGCACTTGCTTGAAGGATACCGCTAAGACCTGGTATCGGCAGTGGAGAGTGTCGAACCCGGATTCTCATTATGAGAATTTCCGAGCAGAATTTTTGAAGGTCTTTCCTTTCGGCCTCAGTCGAGCTAGCCTTGCACAACAACTTTTTTCTCGTCAGCAAGGACCCAACGATAGCCCTGTTGCATTTGCGTTGGAAACAACACGCTTATATAACTTATGGGATCCACATGCCAGTCATGTTGACATGTTGGATACCCTATTGCAGCAGCTCGACCCATTTTTACAAGATTTTCTTGAGGTTCGACACCCTGCTACAATTCATGAATGCCTTCGCCTCATACGAACGTATAAAGAGCGACATGGCAAACATTGTTTAACTCACCATGCTCGGGCACCCCGCGAGGCTTATTACGAAAACCCTCAGCGGCATAATAACTTTCAGCGCGAGCATACACAAGTGCACGCCCAAGCTTCATACGTTCCACCACACAGAAGAGTGGCAAACCAACCGCGAGTTTCTGAACAATCTTCGGGATATCGTACAAATGCACAGTATGCTCGACCCCGTTCCAATCCGCAGCATTCGGAACGTTGTCATGCTCAGGGCAATAATGACTTTTCTGCCCGTGCTGAGGGAAGTAATAGATATGAAAATGCCAACAGACACGCGGAGTTCCCGAAGCAGGTTTCACGCAGTTTTCCTCATCGTGAAAATTTTCCCGATACCCGGCATAGTCGAGGTTTCAGACCGCATGATAATCCAACCAGGAATCCTTTAAACTTCCAGAGGAAGTAGACCAAGGGTCGGTCCTGCTTCCTGATACCAAGCATTCTGACCCTAAAACAGTATTAGTGACTGTCCAAACTCCTCAGTTACCTGATGTATTCTTGACAATTGAAGATATTATTGTCGAGACAAAGTTCGACACTGGTTCTGAAATATCAGCCCTAAATACGAAGTTTTGCACTGACAATTTTCCTGCAATACTCGTTCAGCCTGCGACGCAGTATTTGCGAGGTGCAAATAACGAAATCTTCAGTATCACAGGAACTGTCACATTATCTCTAGGGCTGGGAAAGGCTTGTTTTACGCATTCTTTCCTGCTTATAGACGAACTACCTGTGAAATGTCTAATGGGAATGGACTTTATTCATACGTTTCAAATAACTTTGAATTTCGTACAACATGTGATTTCCTTTCCGGAACCTGTCGAAATGATTCCTACGGTTCCTATAGACATAACGAGTTTGTTACTGAGTAACCAACTGAATGAGAGGCAACGAAACCAGCTTTCTCTACTTTTGCAGGAAAGCCCTGGTTTATTTTCTGATCAACCTGGTTTCACACAGGTGGTTTATCATGTCATTGACACTGAGGATTCGAAACCGATTGCGACGAAACCTTACCCTTGTGCTCCCCATAAGAAACAGGAAATGCAACGTCAAATTTCTGAAATGATTAAACAGTGCATAATAAGGGAATCAACAAGCGCCTGGGCTGCTCCTGCCTTTTTGGTTCCAAAGAAACAACCCAATGAATTTTGTTTCGTGACAGATTTCCGCAAGCTCAACCAAGTCACAAAAACGATCAATTATCCACTACCTGTCATGTCGCATATTTTGCATGACCTGTCGTCAACTAAATGGATGTCAACTTTGGATTTGGCGAGTGGATATTGGCAGGTAGCAGTACATCCGGACTCTGTTGATAAAACAGGCTTTGTGACTCCTTTTGGGGCTTATGCCCTTTGGACTAGCTTCTGCACCTGCTCCTTTCCAAAAGCTTATGGATACGGTTCTCAGACCTGTTCTGGGTCCCCATGTGCATGTATATTTGGATGACATTATTATTACATCCGAGACTTTTGACGAGCACCTTTCTCTGCTCAAACAGGTATTCCAACTCATATACAATGCTGGCTTGACGTTAAAACCTAGTAAATGCCAGATAGCGAGGGACGAGATTGTATATCTGGGGTTGAAAATCACTCCCCACGGCTTATTTACGGATAATGAAAAAATTAGGCCTATTGTTGACTTTCCTCGGCCTAAAACAGCAAAAGAACTATCACGCTTTCTGGGAATGACCGGATGGTATCAGCAGTTCGTCCCCGCTTATGCTACAATCTGTGAGCCATTGTATGCTTTGAAACGTAAATACAAGAAGTTTGTTTGGACACCTGAGGCTAACGCTGCTTTTGAAACATTGAAGTCTGCGTTGACTCAGCCTCCTGTGTTGGCTTTCCCGGATCATACTAAGGAATTTGATATTTATACTGACGCATCCGGAGTTGGTCTTGGTTGCGTTTTGTCACAAGCTGGGCATCCAATAGCTTTTGCGTCTCGTACTTTAGCCAAAGCTGAACGCAATTATTCAGCTACGGAACGTGAATGTCTTGCTGTTGTATATGCTCTTAACAAATTTCAATGTTATCTTAACGAATTGACAGTTAACATAAAAACGGATCATTCTGCCCTTCAGTATTTGAATTCTGCTAAGCACCTATCTCAAAGGCTTATGAAGTGGGCTCTGAAGTTACAAGAGAGCAATATCAAAATTTCGTATCAGCCCGGTCATAAGAATCAATTACCGGACGCATTGTCTCGCGTTCCGATTAGTGGGGTCCCCACAGAAACTACTCCTGGATGTCAGCCTTTACTTCTAATAGCTGATATAACATCCAGAGAGCAGATAATGGCAGAATTAATAAATGATCCAGATTTCGGGGATATCTGTAATTTTTTGCTTGCGGGTTCGGCCTTACACAGTGACCCTTCGCTGGCTGGAAGGTCACAGCATTTTGAAGTCATAGAGGGTCTTCTTTACTATACGAAATCTAGGACTACTAGGGAAGAGTTTCGCCCATGTATTCCGCGAACCCTTAGAATGGCCCTTTTAAACGAATGTCATGACAAACCTCTTGCAGGCCATTTAGGTATTCGCAAGACCCGTTGTAAATTGCGGGATGTTGCCTATTGACCTGGCATGTACCAAAGTGTGCTCGCATACGTTCAATCATGTCACTTGTGTCAGATTAATAATTACCGTAATGTAAGACCGGCCGGTCACTTGAAATCTAGTTCAAGCTCTCATGTTTTTGATATTATTTCAATAGATTTATTGGGACCTTATCCTTTATCTGTTAAAAACAAAGCTCGTTACGTTTTAGTACTAACTGATAATTTTTCTAAATGGGTTGAAGTTTTTCCCATTAAAGCCGCTACGGCAGAAGTTATTTGTAATGTATTAATTAATGAAGTATTCTCTAGATATGGTGCACCTAATAAAGTAGTTTCGGATAATGGTCCCCAATTTATTTCTGACATTTTTGAAAGAATGTGTGCGAGACTACACATTAAGCATAAATTCATTTCCCCATATCATCCCCAGAGTAATCCTGCGGAACGAGTAAACCGTACGCTAGTGAAAATAATTGCTACATTTGTCATGGATCATCACGAACGATGGGATGACCATCTGGAGCTTTTTTCGTTCTCCCTCCGCTCGTCTGTTCACGAATCTACTAAAATTACTCCTGCAGAACTTTTTCTGGGTCGCAAAATTAAAACCCCTTTTGAAAATTTAACGGGGATTATCGACGAACTAAACCAGCGACCAACTCCGCAATCAGTGCGAATCATGGCAGAAAAAGCTCGTGTTGCAATGCTAGGAGCACGAGCGGCTCAAGCAAGATATTATAATACTAGGCGTAGGGAACCAGATCTTGTCGTTGGAGATCTCACTCTCGTGGAAACGCACTTCCAGTCTTCTGTTTCTCATACTTTAGTGAAGAAATTTGCACCCAGCTACGAAGGTCCATATCGGGTGGCAAATGTGTTTGAAAATAACATTGTTCTTGAAAAACCTGACAATCAGTTTCAATACGTACACGTTGCTCAGTGTCGCAAGTATCATGAACGAAATATCGATTTTATAATCAACCCTACTCAACCTTCTGTTCCACAGACTCAAGAGTCTATATATCACGATCAACCTCCAGAAATTTTGGACGAACCAACAAACATTTTTGAAGAATCTCCCGTGATTTTTTCTTCACCCTCCCTTCCTCAAGACGGGTTTCCAAACACGCAACCTGATTCTCCTATGAGACCAAGGCTCGAATCAAGTTCTTCAAATACTAGTATCGTTCCTTTCCCTCCAACCATTGCCAAGACTATTGCTGCACCATTTCCTGATAACTCTGCACCAACACAAGCTCCTACTTCCTTGAATACCTCTTCAGAGAGTATTCCTATAGGCAGAAATAAACATCGCCCTGCCTGACCACTAAATTAAAGCAGCGACTCAGAGGCTTCGGATATTTCTGATTTATCAGTTATGAACAATAATTTGACTATTTCTAAACGTCAGACACCAATGACAAACCGTCCAGTAACACCAAAAGCTGGTCGAAAACGTAACTTGTCTCCCCAATCTGCTTCGCCGCAACAGCGACGAAGGCAGAGATCCTTGCATCCGCCCGGGTTTCGCCCCTGGAACGTACGCTCAGGGCAAACAGGGCCGATGCCTGCTGCTACTCTCATGCCACGAGGGCGAAAGCGAAAGCAAACGATGTGGCCGGAGCCACATCCGTCCAAAAGAATGCTGGAAGGACACCACGGGCCCCAGCACAAAGGGACTACATATCAAAAGCCTGGGGGAGCCCGTTCCTGTCAGCCGCAAGGATTTCCGGACCGCCAGACTTCGGCCGTTCCTGATCGACGGACTTCAGCCGTTCCTGACCGTTCCTGTCAGCCGCAGGGATTTCCGGACCGCCAGACTTCAGCCGTTCCTGACCGACGGACGTCAGCCGTTCCTGACCGTTCCTATCAGCCGCAGGGATTTCCCGACCGCCAGACTTCAGCCGTTCCTGACCGACGGATTTCAGCCGTTCCTGACCGACGGATTTCAGCCGTTCCTGACCGACGGATTTCAGCCGTTCCTGACCGTTCCTATCAGCCGCAGGGATTTCCGGACCGACAGACTTCAGCCGTTCCTGACCGTTCCTGTCAGCCGCAGGGATTTCTTGACGGACAGAATACAGATGTTCCAGATTCATTCAAATCCTTGAAACGCTCTAAGCCACCTGAATTTACCAGTCCGATTAGGCCTGGAAAACGTTATCGTACTAGAGTTTTTTATGCGTCCTCGAGATAAGTAAGTTCTCGTGGACAGGTTCTTTTCTCCGTTTGTTTTTCCTGCACGACCAGTTGGCGTGTCAGAATTTTTTTCGTGTGGGCCTATGCATTCTTTTTTGTGTATATATGTGTTTTTTTTATATTTCTTCTATGTCCATCTACTAATCCAAATTTTTTTTATATATATCTATGTGCTTAGGGGTAAAAAACTAAAATTGTTACTGTTAGGCAGCTCCAGGCAATCTTCGCTGCTGATACAGTTGGTGTGTATTCAACGAATAATGAAAACGTAATTTGAAATTAAAAAAGTGATTCCTGCTAGGCAGAATAAAAGGAAGGTATGCCGATGCAGGTTTGTTTTGTTCAAAAATACAAGTGTTTCACAGACGAATACAGATTTCTTGATTTTGTCATGCCAAGTTTGAGATTGTACATACTGCTGCCACCAAACAACAAAACAAAAAAGAGGTCGATAAACGTCAATCAACGAAGTGTAAGACTTACACTCCAAAATTGATAGGTTTTTCGAAAAAAAAAAATTAAGGGGGAGATGATGTAACGTATACTCTAGATTCACTTTCCTTTTGATTTTTACTATCTCTGGTTATTTTATTTTCCTATGTAAATTATCTTCTTACTGAACGAGATGTTATTTCACCCGCTGAATGAGATCTGGCAATGAGTGTAAGTCATGACGTGGTGGTAGCCAGTATAAATAGACGCGTTCAACGATACCAAGGGAGAGCGTTTGTTGTTGTATAGGGAGAGCGTTTGTTGTTGTATAGGGAGAGCGTTTGTTGTTGTATAGGGAGAGCGTTTGTTGTTGTATAGGGAGAGCGTTTGTTGTTTATGTGTCAGAGAGCGTTTGTTCATGTGAGTAGAGCTTCGTTCATGTGCAAGGAGCTACGTGTTATTTGAGTAGCTGTGTGTGAAGTGTGTGTGATGATACCAGTAGAAGTTCATAATAAAAGGTTTTAAGTAAGTACGTTTTTCTCAGTTCATAGTACTGTCAGACCTCTGTCTGGCTGTTAGGTTTATTTCATTTAGTGTTATTAGTAACAACCAGCATAAGACTTTATTCATCTTAATTACTACTACAACATTACTACCAGTTATAAACTTGTTCATTATTATTACTACCCTACTAGCAGGAAAGTTTATTCATAATTAATAACACAACAACCATTAGCTTACAAAAAGCTGAATTCATCATAATTCAGTAGCAGAAGCATTACAAAGCATTATACTTAGCTTAGTACAAGCATTGAATTCATTATAATATTAGTGAAAACTATATTCACTATAATTAGCAAAGTAGCAGAAGAGCGTTATTCATTATAAGCCCTCTTTAATCCTTTTTTCAAAGCTTTTCCAGGAAACATAGCACTCACGGTGCTCTACAGAATTTTCATGCTCTGGAATTCGAGGGTGTAATTTTTTCCACTCAGAAAACCCCACTTTTGGATTTGCCAAACGTGATTTCAAATGGTTTCCAAATAGAGTGCAGGGAAACAATAAATAACTTTTGTTGCTTCACTGTAAATTAACCAATTCTACATTTTCTCATTCAAAAGTTTTTTGTGGAACCAATTTCCCGTAAAATGCCTGTTTTCTGCATTAATTGATAAAAGAAAATTACCATTTTTATTTTGTTCTGGACCGTGTTCAACTAACAAGCTTCTGACATGGTCATTCAAATCAGGCCATGTTGTGGGATCACTAAAATTAAGTTGAATTTTGGTTTGTTCATCTTCAAAATCCTGTTCCTGTACGCCTTCATAAGGACTCAATGTTGGAAAGGACGGGTTAAAATAAGGTATAGAATCATCTGAATGCACACTAGCACTACCAGTTATATTCTCAGTATATAACTGGGATACAACATGTTGACAGTCTCAAATCCGAGCTGCCGTTGCACCTGAGGTGACTGTGCGAACAATCCGCAACCGTCTACTGGATGCAGGACTACCTGCACGTGTACCTCTGACTCCAGCCCACCGTCAGGAATGGCTGCAGTGGTGTTGCCAACGTCTGCACTGGAGAACGCAATGGCGATCTGTCGTGTTCAGCGATGAAAGCAGATTCTGCTTGGGAGCCTCCGATGGCCATATGCGTGTTCGCAGACGCACAGGGGAGCGTCTCCACCCTTCTTGCATCCACCAGCGACACACAGGGCCTACATCTGGTCACCTGGTGTGGGGAGCGATCAGCTATCACTCCCGTACACAACTAGTGTTTGTACCGGGTACGTTAAACAGCACCTCCTACATCAACAACATCATTCAGCCCGTTGTTGTGCCATTTGTAAGGTCGGTCCATCGTGGTGTTTTCCAGCAAGATTAAGCACGCCCACACACGGAACGTGCAACGCAACATGCACTTCAGGGTGTGAGACAACTTCCATGCCCTGCACGTTCACCGGATTTGTCCCCCATTGAGCACGTGTGGGATTTTATGGGACAACGACTTATCCGGTCTCCGCGGCCAGCCACGACCATCCCCGATTTACGCGTCCAGGTTGAGGATGCTTGGAACTCAATACCCCAAACTTACATTCAACGTCTGTACGACAGACTCCATGCCAGAATTGCACAGTGTGACGCAGTTCATGGCGGTTCAACCTCGTACTAACCATGTTACATGGAAATGTTATTTTTCAGTTTACCAGCAAATACAGCTGTATTTTGCATAATGTTTTGATCACGTTAACCTCTGTATTCCGTTATTATCCTGTATAAATTTCGTTGGTATCAGACGTCTCCTTCTTGGTGTTCTTTTTTCACTTTCCGCCAGTGTATTTTAAGTGAGAAAAACGTGCATTCACCTAACGTTTTTTTTTTGTTACAAAACACTGACTCAGTGTTAATCTTGTATTTTGTTGTTGTTATAAATCTAAGAAAGAAAACAAAAAAAGAATACTCACACCATTTAAAGAAAACATACGAATCTTTAATATGGAAACCAGCGATGTGATACACTTTTTCCAGATGGAGAACTTTGAGGGTTTAACATATGATCAATTAAATCGATGATGTTAGAATTTTTAAGTGTTTTCCCGCGGTATACTAATTCTGCGTGAGATGTCCAAGATATAATGTCTGAATGTTCTTTAAACACATCCAGAACATTCTGGGCAGAGCGCTTGGAATTTTTTAGAACCGTTAGCACAATCAAATCTTCCACAAAATCACGCTTCTTATCTTTTTGTTCTCCAACAACTTCTGTTTCTTCTTTTTCCACTTTAGCTTGAGTTTCCTTTCCACGTGTTTGATTTTCATATTCGAGCTGATGGGTTTTTGAGAGTGGATTAAGGAAAGGCATCTAAAGTCGTTTGTTTAACACTTGATTATATAACATTATTTTTATATGATCAGGCTGTTTACTGAATAGAATGTTTTTCATTTCTTTATCAAGTTCTGACAAAAAGTTCTCCGAAGGAATGTGTCGCAACATTCGCTCTTCAGGAACTAAAACAACCTTATGTGTATGTTCCATGATTTTTTTGAAAGAAGAGATGCCAATAAAGACAGAGCAGCCGGTACCAATATATTTAGAAACCCTTCACATTGAACAATGAGTTTTCTCTTTAAATATAACGGTGTCTTTTTTCGTACTAAAGCACGTAACGTGTGTCTGTGACGTTGAAGTCGATCTTTCTGAGCGGGAGACAGGGGAATATTTCCTTTTAATACGTTCAAACAACACTCACATATACACAGTGCGTCAAATAATTTTTAAGACTGGTGCTAGATTTCAGCCTACGGTGGCGCCACCAGTGTAATCGCGCATGCGTTATAAACCGTGACCATCTGCTTGCTTTTTGCTAAAAGTACTGCGCAGTTGTTAAAGTAACTGAAACGAAACGGCCGTTCATTAGCGAAGTACAATTTTTTTCATGTTGAATCATTAAGATGGAACAAAGGGCTGTTATTAAATTTAAGGCAAAATTGGTAAAAGTGCCTCGGAAACGTACCAAACGATGAAAAAAGTTTACAGTGAGTTTTGTTTAAGTAGATCAAATGTTTTCCTGTGGCACAAACGTTTTTTGGACGGAAGAGATACGCTAGAAAATGATAGGCATATCGGAAGACCAAGTTCATCGAGGATACCTGAGATTATTGAAAAACTGCGTGATTTCGTGGCAAACCATCGATGTGCGTCACTAAGAATGATGGAAGAGTCTTTAAACATCAACAAAGAAACGATTCGAACCATCCTGCATGAAGATTTGGGCAAAACAAAAGTATGTGCTAAATTTGTTCCACACACGTTAACCAATGAACAAAAATCTAGGAAAAGTGCACACTGCAGAGACATCATTTCAGCCGCTGAAAATGATCCAAACTTCTTAAAATCGATTGTTACTGGTGATGAAACATGGTGTTTTCAATATGATCCTAAAACAAACCAACAAAGTGCGGAATGGAAGTCAAAAAACTCGCCACAAGCCAAAAAAAAAAAAAAACAAAAAAAAAAAACAAGAAAAGTTCCATCAAAAATGAAAACAATGCTCATTACATTCTTCGATAGTAAGGGTATTATGCACAAAGAATTTGTTCCAAGTGGACAAACAATTACTGGTGAGTTTTATTTAAATGTTTTGAGGCGTTTGATGGGCAGAATCAAGATGAAAACAGTTGGCGTTTGTTGCAGGATAATGCACCCAGTCGTGCCTCACTTCTTGTTCGTAGATTTTTGGCAAAAAATAACGTCTGTGTGTTGAATCATCCACCGTATTCGCCTGATTTAGCACCCTGCGACTTTTCTTTGTTCCCAAACCTTAAAATGACGTTAAAAGGGTGTTATTTTGATGATATTTCGACCATACAAACAGCTTCGACGAGTGCTTTGGAGGCAATTCCGCAAAGTGAACTGGAAGAGGCATTCGAATCATTATTAAATCGCTGTAACAAGTGTATTGGAGCCGGAGGGACTTATTTTGAATAACAAACCAAAACAAATTATAATTACTTCTTTCTATTTCATTTTACAGACCCAGTCTTAATAATTCTTTGACGCACTGTGTACATCGTAGTTTTCGATTCGAGCATTTCGTTAGCAGTTCTGTTAGCACTTGCTTAGAACAAACTTGAATTACATGAAGAAATTGGAGTTCCTCTTTGGTTAGAGTCATTTTGAACACTAATCTCCTAATATGGTTTGCTTATACTTTTAAATTATATCAGCGAGGCAAATATGCATATTGAGTTTCCCCTGGAAGGATGTTGGTTCGTAAACGAATTTCTTCCGGTGTATCAGCTCTCAAGTCCACTAAAAGGTAAGAATATGGCTTTTTGGTAGCATCTAAAAATGCCTCTTGAAAAAATTTTGTTTTAGAAGGATACAACTGTCTTCCCAAATGAGTAATCTGTGCAACATCTCTTCGAGACTTGAATAAAAACATATAATGTGCATTCAGTGAAATTTCTCTCATTTCTTTGCCTTTATGAAATATATTTTGGGTGATAAACATAACTGATACATTATAATGATGACTCCCTCTGGTGAATAAATGAGTTAGTTTATTATCACGAGCACACTCAAACATGAGATCGTCGAAAATAAACAGAGTTTTGTCTTTAATATATTCCTGAAAATTGCTAGGGATTCCTTCAATAAAAGTTACATTAGGAATATCTTCGTATAGAGCTTGATAAACGCCACAGAACCAAACCACATGTGAAGGAGATGGATTAATAACTTCTCCAACATAAGTCAGTAGTCTCGAAACGAACTGCGTCGTTTTACCACTTCCTGTCGGTCCACTGATGAGCGCTGTAAATGGGTGATGTAACGTCGGTGCTTCCATCGTTTCAACTAAACAAAATGAATAAATTTCAACGCATTATAAAGACAGACATGGAAAACTGAAATTTAAAGATTTTTTTATTTGAATTTAACTGTTACACCAAATTTTTTCTTGACAAAATTATATACGCGTACATCGTTTGATATGCTTTTTGAATTGAAAGAATGTACACTGGATTTAAGACTTCTTTCACGACATCTAGAAAACAAATAGAAAACACAAAATTGACCACACACAGTAGTAAAAGGGTTCTGAAGAGTAACATCATTATACTTCACACAATGAAATTTGAAAGTGAATCTTGTAATATATCCGCCGAAATATGTTGGTAAATGTCCATAAGAATAAAAAAATTCTAGTGTTTTACAATTAGTACATAGCTAACCAATGTTTTCCAGGTTTGTTATGAGGATCTGTATTAACTACTATACAAGCAGGGTAATTTGCAATTGATTTTGGAAGTCTATAGCAAGGAAATAGATCAATGAATATGTGTCGAGTCACTTGATCTTTTCTCAACGCTTTGCATATTTCAATATTATTCATTTTTTTTCAGTTTGAAAAGTCACAGAGAACACTTCTAGATTTTGTAATTTCGATAATATTTTGAAATTCTGCGTAGATTAATACACAAACCGATTTTGTTAATGCAGTGCTAAATTTTATTTCCACTCTTAAGTTTCCTTGACGAATTAAATTCATGTGACCACCATCACACAGGTCAGGAGATAGATCGAATGCATACATCGTATAACCTTTTCCATACTCTTCCCTTGAAATATCGATTCCTTTGTCTTGATTCAGTTTTTCAGTTGCTTGAAATAAACTGTGATAAGATCGAATAGTGTTTCCAGAAGAAAAGTCTGGTTCGAAAGCTTTATGTGGTACTGGTTGTCCATCAACATATACTCATATAAAGTTAACATCATAATGTTTCAATTTGAACGGATTGGTCTTATATGTACCATTAAAGGCTTCATTATCGATGCATGTAATGACGACTCTTTTGGGCATTTGACCTAGGAATACGTTGTCTTGTACAAATGACATGCTTCCTTGAGAAATGGGGTATACTTTGCACAGTACACGATCGATGGGATATTTCGCAGAAGCTTTCTCTAGAGCCTTTGCATGACCGATAGAAATTCCAGGATTGACTTGAACTTTTCGAACAAAGATGGAAGCATGTTCTATACATACTTTATAGTCCGGGGTGGTAGCTGAGGAGATAAGACAAAACTCTGGCTTACTTCGAATGAGTTTGATTTTTAAATCCACCAGATTGAGCATTAATCTATTTTGGTAAAAAATATCACAGTGGAGATTTACGATGAGATCTAAAGTCTTACTGTGTTTTACTAATTCATAGCGTTGATTCAAACCTTTGTTAGTGGTTGTAACTGTGGGATTTGATTCGTGTAAATTGCCTGCTGTATCTTTGTAAAAACACTCCGAAGAAAAGACAGTTTGTTTTGCTTCTGAACCGTAATTCAGTAGAGTTTCAATGTAAGCTCTGTATGGATACGTATTGCTGGAGGATGATATTGCTCGCTCATTTAAACTAACATCGACCTGAGAAAATAGAGAATGTAGAAATAAATTGGTTGGAGCGACAGGTTCCTTGTCTGGCAGTGCGGCACCGTTCCCTTTCACGATTTTCACTTTTACGTAGATTTGTGTCATAGACAAATCCATATATTCTTCCCCGCTTCCGGAAATGTTGAAATCTAAAGAACCTCCATCTCGAATATTTTCAAGAGGGTGATACTCAACCCATTGTCCTCTTTCTATACTAATTTGAGTTGGTGGTAAAGCAAACAAGTCCAGTTCAGATTTAAGACATACAGCAGAATTATGATGAATCAGTGCCATGGTGAATAAATCAATCGGGTTCAGAGGTCGAAAATGTCGCGTGTTGATCTCTTGGCTTTCTTTGAAGGAATGATACGTTTCTTTATCACTTTCTTCCTTTTAATACGTCCACCTAACATTTGTTTCGCCTTGTTAGCAGATTTGGTAGCTAGCATCTGTCCAGCTTCCTGAGCTTTTTCCTTAGCAGCATTTTTTACATTTTTTCCATGAATCACATCTTGGGCAAAATCAATTCCGCTCCTCAGCGCCTGCTTTCCTATGGTTTTCGCACCTTGCTTCAATAAAGGCATTGCTGCCCTAAATAAAGAGCGAAATAATCCTCCTAAACCATAACCTTTCTGCAGTGGAATTCCTTGGTAATAATTGAGTCCTTTTCCCGTTTGATTGACATAGTACTCCTCGAACGATTTTACACAACACTGGTAAGGTTGGTACATGTTTATCAAAGATGTTTGAGACGAAAATGAAGTTTAGCAATTGTTCTCCCACGCTCAAATGGTACTAAATGACCTGAGTGGCTTCTTATAACGATTTCAATATTCTGGAAATTTTTTCTAGCGAGAGGCAAATAATGAGGTCGATCGAATAATGTGCTGACCATTTCTCTATCTTCTCCAATCACTTTTACGATACGTTGCAATTGTGCATGGATATCTCCAACTAATTGTGGTTCCACTATATCTGAATAAACGTACAACAAGGAAAAAGGAGAGTTCAGATCCGCTATGAAATTTCCGTTGATGGTGAGATCGTTGTCTTTCTCAGTAAACAATATCGGTTCCACTCTTAAAATTTCTGCAAGTCTTGGATGAATCTTTAGACACGTTCCTGCTAGAAGTGTACATTTAATTCTTCTTGTAGCTTTATTATAAAACATACATATTTTTTTATTAAACTGTTGAGTCAGAGCTTTAACCACATCTGAAACTGACTCGTAATAACCAGCAGGGATTTTCCCCAGTTTCATCTGTCCACCACCTAAATCATATTCAAAATGATTAGATTCTCCATTAATATTAAACCATGAATGAGGGTAAATTAGCTCAACAAGCCCCACTTCCCACTCTCCAGTTAAATCAATTGAGGATGGTAAACGAGTAAAAAAATGTGATATACTGTTATTCGAGAAATAACTGAGGGAACTGTCACTTGGAAGCGTCAGGTAGAAACTCATTTTTTTAAAGTGGGCAAAAATCTCTATCTTCATACCTTTTTATAGAGAGGTCATATTCTCAGCAGGAATCCATCCATTAAATTTGGAGGAATATCCTCTAAATTTTACGAAATATTCAACCTTTCCTCTTTCGTTTTTTCAGAATTTTTTCAGCTGTGTAGGACTCATTTTGTTTCACCTTTTCCATTTCCTCCTCATAAAACGTTCCTTCAATAACTTCGTTCAGCAAATCTTTCACTTTATAAACAGGAGGTGATCTTGGTAAACGCTGAGAAATAATAAATGCTTCATCTGTCCAGTTCGACTCATAACCCTTTTCAAATGGTAATTTTGTTTTACTGAGACGCACGGTGTCACCGATCTGAAATTTATATGAAGCAGTCTTCTTCCTTTCTTTCCCGTATAAATTGTTCCAAGCATACTTTTGGTTATGCTTGTTCACATCCACAGGTTACATTTTAATACTACTATGGTGGGTATTGTTATATCCTTGAACTAAGTCATCCAGTACGTCTATATAATTGTAAGTATTTCGACTCGTGAAATATCTCCACATCCGAGTTTTCAACGTGCGATTAAATCTTTCTATTATGGAAGCTTTTGTTTCATTGTTCGTAGTAAAGAAATTAACACTTTTTAGCAACAAGAAATTCTGAAACACTCTCTTTCTAAATTCGGTGCCCTTATCTGTTTTCAGTTTTTCCGGTACTCGTTGATTAAATATCTGAGTGAATGCTTCCACTATATTGGATCCAGTTTTTTTTAACGGAATGGCCCAAGCAAACTTAGATAAAATATCAATACAAGTCAATATAAAACGAAATCCATTATTACATAAGTGTAAACTTGACATGTCTACGAGGTCTGCCTGCCATTGACTGTCTAATTTAGAAACGTAAACTCTATTTTTCAGAAATTTTCGTTTCACGGGCTTGTGAAATGTGTAAGCATTCTGGATTTTCAACCATTCTTCTACATCTTTCTTTTTTATTCTTCCTTGAACAGCACGGTATAAAGCATCCAGTCCAGCAAAACTTCCCTCTAGCGTTGGATTGTAATAAATCCGATTTAATTCGGCATCCATTAAAACAGTTAATTTCAATGCTCTTCACACTGAACGAAACATTGATCTTTCTACAAAACCAAACATCTAACAAATGATGAAATATATGCATAATCAGTCATACTTAAATTCCCTTTACCTCATCTTCCTACGAAACGCCACAGATTAGGCTTTTCTTTAACTTTCTACATTAAAAATAAAACCTTAAAAAAAAAGATTACAATCATCCCTCGTTGCCCCATCTTCCTACGAAATCCCCCCACCAATTAAAAACATCCGCCTCCAGAAACATAAATCACACGCACTCCACCACCCGCTGAGAGCTGGGCCCGTCGCTCAGACCCGCCCACCGTCCATTCTGCCTCACTCCACCCGGTGCCATAATGAGCCATAAGGGATGCATAAGGATGCGTTCCTTTGTCCCAGAAGACGCCATTTATAACTACTGACGTATTTAGCAAAAGGTCTTAAAGAGAACTCAAAAATACTGGCTTATGAGTTGGGGTTAGAAACACCACCAGATTGCAGAATTGTAGATTTTAAGAGAGCCATTCTTGAAAGTGAAAATTATAATGAGTTTTGCAGGGAGATGTTGAACGCGATCATAAATACAAGGAAAAATGTCATTGAAGAAACGCGAAGGGAAGACGAAATGTAACTTGAACTTGCGAAAATAAGGGTCGATGCTGAATCCAGTCAAGATGGGAGGGTTCAGGTTGAAAATTACATAACTCCAAGTAAAGAGTTTCAAAACTTAATTCAGAAATTTGATATGGGAGACGATATAAGCCTGTACCTAGTGCGTTTTGAGCGGCAAGACCGTCGTGTGTCGTTACCACAGGAGGAATGAGTCACTCATCTTTTGGGACTTCTCCCCCACGAAATAAATCAGCTGATTGCTCGTGAGCCAGAGGAAAAAGTTGAGAGTTATGACCACGTGAAAGAGTTGTCGCTAAAGAGGTTCAAGTTAACTCCTTAAAGGTTTCGTCAGTTATTTACTTCGCATCAGAAGAAACAGACTGGTACCTGGCGGGACTTTTATCATGAATTATTTACGTATTTTGATGATTGGATTTCGGCCTTAAAAATAACTTTTGAACAATTGACTGATCAAATTAAAAAACGAACTCCAGTGGATTTTAGAGAATATTATTTGGACGAATGGAGCAAAATCATCTCTCCCGTAGAATTATATGAAAATCTCGATGGTTATGAAAGTGTTAAAAGGCCCGCGAAAACAGCATTTAGTGTCGAGCATGAACGACCAAAGTTTCCAAGGCCGCCCTATCATGGTTTTCCAAAGATGTTCAACAAAAACAGAGATATGAAAAACAAAGTTGTTGGAAGAGGGATGTCTTGAGGCAGACAGGCTGAGAAGTTCCAGAGACGAGGTCCAGTACGATGTTATGAGTGTGGGAACAGCAGACGTTTGAGGCCCCAATGCCCTGAACTCACCAGAAACGACAGTGGTCAGCGAACAGAGGCAGTGAGAAGGAAAAGGCATTGGACGCCCACATTACACGAGCGCGTAACAGGATTGTGAATGAGAAGGTTCGAACCAAATAGATGACATTGAATAATTTGACTGTTGTTGCACTTGTCGGCACAGGTAGTTCAGTATCCCTTCTACGTGAAGATGTATATAAACAATTTGCTGGCCTGCCGAAGCTGGTGAACAAACCCTTGCTTTTATCTGGATTTGGAGCGTCGCAGGTTTGGACTAAGGGATCTTTTGAGCTGCAGATTGCCATAGATGGACATCATTTTTCATTTACGTGGTATGTTGTACCCAACCCACAGCTAAGTTTTCAGGCGGTAATTGGTGCCGACATTCTGGACCAAGCTTCGATAAATTTCAGCAACAGTGACACTGAATTTTGTAAGAACGAGGCGAAAACGTGGCTGCCGCCCCGGTGGCGCAGTGGTCTAAGCGATGGCCTCTGATCATTCGTCCGAACGGGGTCCAGGTTCGAATCCCGGTGAGGCATGGATGTTGTGTTTGTCATACGGCACTGGCTCTCTCCCTTCCCTGGAACCAGTGACCCTAAATTAGGGACGGGCGACTGCTTATAGCCCATTGAGTTGCTCACGGTGGTCGTTAAACCTCCAATAACAAAAAAAAAAAAAAAAAAAAAAAAAGAAGCAGAAAAGACCAGATATGACACTTTATGTCCCTCGAGCTAGAAAATTACAGGAGGAGACATCTGAAACTCAATGTGCAAACAGACACACATCTCCAGGTGCATTTTACCAGCCCCCCCCCACGGAATTTTTTAATTTTTCAGACACCATTCGTTTGTACCACGTATGAACCGGAATGAACTCGGTTTTTTTCGTTTGAACCGCAATAGTTTTGGAGATATTTAGAAAACAAAGTGGGGGAGGGGGTAAAACGATAGCCCCCCACCACGGAATTTTTAAATTTTTTTTGCACCATTCGTTTGTATCACGTATGAATAGGAATGAACTCATTTTTTTTCGTTTGAACCGCAATATTTTTTGAGTTATTTAAAAAACAAAGGGGGAGGGGGCGGTGAAATGGTACCCCCAAAAATAGAAACTTCAAATTTCAGCATAGCCATTCGTTAATAAATCGTATGAACCGGAATGAACTCCATTTTCATCGTTTGAACCGCAATAGTTTTTGAGATATTTAACAAATAATATTGAGAATTTACATATAAATATAGGAGGCCGACCATTTCACCAGCCCCCCCCCACCATGGAAATTCAAAATTTCAAAATAGCCATTCGTTAGTAAATCGTATGAACCGGAATGAACTCCATTTTTATAGTTTGAACCGCAATAGTTTTTGAGATATTTAAAAAAGAATGTTAGTAGCCCACGATTTCACCTGCCTCTCCCCCTCTCCCCCCCAACCTGGACATTTCCTATTTCAGGATAGCTATTCGTTAGCATGGTGTGAACGGGTAAGACCTCCTTCATCGTTCGAATCTTGATAGTTTTTGAGAGATATTTGTAGTAAGGGTAATGGAGGATAATGAAGAAATAATTTGTTTTGTACAAAGTCTTTCATTCGTTCCTGTCATTAGCTGAAAGAACTCCCCGTTTCTAGCTTTGAACCGCAGCAGTTGAAAAGACATTCCAAAAACAACATGACTTTGCTTTATTAGGTATCGAGGACTAGTACACAGGAGAACGGAAAATACATGGCATGATAAAACAATAAGAATAACGGTACTGGACGAGCAGCACAAAGCAGTTTGTAAAAGTCAATCAGGACATACAAAGATAAACGAAGGTGAACGAGCAGCACAAGGCAATCTGTGATAGGCAAAGCACACTAGAACAGTCACTGAGCAGAAGGGACGACGGACATGGAGATGGAGAATACATCGAACTGGAGGCTGCTTTTCATGTTCCGGGGCGTAGCATGAAAAGCAGAAAACGAGGTGCAACAGATAACACTTGCAAAGATAGCATGGTGTAGGTAACAGCACGGTGCAATCAATTAGCATGAGGCAAAGCAATAACGGTAAGTATCGGACGAGATGAGTCACACTGGATGAGCAAGTAACGTAGCACAATAGTAGAAGGTATGCTAAGGCACATGACATGACATGACATGACGTAAGACAAATACTCGACGAGACAGGAAAAACAAACCCACGGAGCACCTGAAAAAACTAACTGGGTGCGAACAGCAACATAGGGATTTTCTTTTTTGTCCTGAAAAAACAACGTGGCAATCCAGGACAGTGACGAAATGTATAAGAGGAGAATCGCGCATAACAATGCACACAGGAAGAAGCTCTGTGAACAAAACGATGTGACGGGTTCACGGAAGTAGGCACCGGGCGGATGTTTGAAAGAACCGAGATGAGGAGAAAACATGGTGGCACTGTAACGTATACTCTAGATTCAGTTTCTTTTTGATTTTACTATCTCTTGTTATTTTATTTTCCTATGCAAATTATCTTCTCACTTAACGAGATGTTGTTTCTCCCGCTGAATTATATGTGGCAACTAGTGTAAGTCATGACGTGGTGGTATGCAGTATATATAGGCGCGCTCAAGTATACCAAGGAGCTTCGTTTTATATGTGATAGGTTCTTCCTGATTATTGATATGCGATTTACTTACGTTTCAACGATATTACGATAGTACGAAAGTTCGGGCTATCAGTAGTTGTGTTATTTTGGAGTGTGTATTTGAGTAATACCAGGAGCTCTCCAATAAAAGGTTAAAAGTGAGTACGTTTACTTAGTTCATTTTATTGTCAGACCTCTGTCTGGCCGTTAAGTCTATTTCATTGAGTGTTTACGTTAAGTTCAGGGTATATAGTGTTTACCGCTCTAATAAGGAGCCTTCAAGGTACTAATGTACTAAAACCGAAGTTATATTACTAATATTCAAGATAATGAGGAACGCCGAGTAAAAATAAATTCCATATTCTTGGAATTTATTGCACGTGCGTGTCTTACCTAAACAAACTCTAGCACTTTGAGGTTTAAGCACACTTTAGCTACGTCAAGTAACCTTTCAATAACCCTAACGTGACTTAACGTAAGCTTTCCTGCACTACACGTCCAGCCGGATAATTTTATTCATTATAGTACATAGGATACAACGGAAAGAAAAAGGTTGGGTACAACGCATAACAGAAACATGCAAAGCAGTAAGACGTAACAGCAGCAAGGCAAAGACGGCAGGAAGCGAAACATCATGCAAGAGCAGACAGAAGCTAATCGGTCAGAACCAGATCAATGAGGCGATTTTGAGCATCACCAAGGTAGCAATTAAGAAAACTGTAATAACGGAATATCTCAGGGGTAAGATCTCGTGAGGTCAACGAAAACTTGGAGGAAGCAGCGAATATCCTCGATCATATTCAAGTAATCAGCTGGATCATGTGAGTCAAGAAGGTGATCCAAAGCAGCGTCACAAGAAGAGGCAAAGAACATGGGTTGGCAGCATCTGGGAAGAGAATCTTCGAATACCCAGGGACAGCTTGGTGGCGAGCGATAATTGCAGTGGAAACGGATTGAGTACCAATAAGGTCGGCGAAAGAAGCAACAGTAGAATCAGGAGCGGAACCTGAAGAACGATGAAGAGAAGGCTGAGCGACCGCGGTTTGCTTAGTACGAGTCTTTCAATTAGAGCGACGACGGCGTTTCTTATTAGAAGCAGTACCAACAGGGACGTGGTGATGAAGCAGAGCAGACGATGAAGAAGGAGTAACCGACAGCGAGTGAGAAGTCTGAGAAGAAAGATCTGGATCATGTGCGGATAACGCAAGCAAAGAGGCAACTGATGGGGCAACAGGAGCTGGTGAAGGTGAGGCTTCACACAAATCCAGAAGAGTAACTGTGCTGGAAAGCGGGGACCGATCACGGGACCAGAAATCGAAAGGAAGGCAACAACACTAGAGGCATCAGAAGAGCTCGGAGAAGGTGAAACGGGCGGAGAGCAAGCACACCGGAGTACTGGAACGGCTGAAGAAAAGATGAGCGTCTGAGGGTGGCGAAGCTGACGTACACAGCAGAGATGATGGAGCAGAAAATCCCGGGGTTGGGATTGACGAGGTGACGTGCGAAAACAAAGAAGGCAGCACCTGAACAGGCGGAGAAAGGTCGGCAACGGGATGTGACCAAGCACAGACAACAGACGACGAAGAAGAAAGCAAGACAGACAAAGGCACCGAAGCAGGAGCAGTAGATCCAGATGTATCCGCAGCAGGCGACGCTAGTGGAGAAGGAAAAAGACCTACAGAGGAAGGCAACGACAATCGAGATGGAGACTAAGAAGGTGGGAGCGAAACAAGCGCAGGCGTGGTGACCGGAAGTGAAGAAGGGGGTTCTGTGATTGGCACTTGAGCAGCCGTTGAGGAAAAACAAGAAGAGGTGAGCGGACACTGCGAGCGATGAAGACCAGGCGTTGTACATGAGAAGCAATGATACGCAGTGAACACGTTTATAACGACGTTGTGATGAACACAAAGCACCTGGAAAGCAGTGGGGCAGGAAGTAATGAAGTCCATATCAGGGAAGAGAACTAAGGCTTGGCGTCGGAAGCCTAAATAAGGACGATCACCTTGATCGGCGGGGAGCGTGCGAATAACACCAACAATGCGCCCACACCGAGAAAGAAATGCATGTAAAACCGTCGTCGGGGCTTACGTTTGCAAACGGAGGACTTTGCTATGACATTTGGTACAGTTCAAACTGTGGTTACGAAGACGCTGCAATATCGGAAAGTGTGTTTACAATTAATCCCGAGGATGCTGACTGACCACCATAAGGAAGAATGTATGGGTTGGAGTTTGAATCACTTGCTGCGTTACAAAGCAGAGTGTGATGCATTTATATCGCGCATAGTGGTAAGTGACGAATCGCGGTGCCACCACTTTGAGCCATCCAGCAAACCAGCGAGCATGCAATGGAAACATCCCGGATCACCAAAACACATAAAATTCAAGTCACAGGACTCTGCCGGTGAGGTTATGCTGACCGCATTTTTTGACCATACTGGCTTTCTCCCTTCCGTGGAACCAGTAGCTCCAAAATAAGAACAGGCGACTGCCTATAGTCCCTAGTGTTATTCGCGGTGGTTCTTACGTTTTTTTACACATTTCGAAACAAGTACTTACTGTGCTGCTGACGGCCTGGATGTCTTTCGTTGTACTATAGGTTTACTGCATGACAACTTCTTTTCGCATTTTCCGGAAATGAGTAACATATCTAGATATTCATTATTTGAGAAAGCTATAACACGCTTTGTTTCCCACAGCTACAATACGATTATACAAAAATTTACGGTAAAAAAGTATTGCATAATAAAGTGTAAATCGCAAGAATCGGTGCCACTGAGGTTGCTGGAATGGCCTCAACTTGATGCTGAAAAGAAATGCCAAATTCAGTTGTTTTAGTGTTGTAGAACAACCAACTTCTGACATCAAGCGGCTTGGTAATTAAGTATAAAAAACTTGCATTTTCTCTCGAACGCTAGCATCCTTGATTCGACGGTTACTTGCGTACAAGAGAGTCGCTTTCCGACTTAATGCCTTAATTCTTGTACGTTTATAATATGAGTTTCATTCTTTAATACAACGAGTTCCTTTCCGGGTTACTCAGCCGAGGGAGATCTAAGTCTACGTTAACTTTGAAACCGCGCCATTTTGGTGAAATTCAATTCTGTTTTATATAGCGATCTCTTTATAAAACTTATTTTAAACGACATATGATGTCTCATGAATGAAGTACGGGATTACACAAATACAAATTTTGAAGATGGCAATCCGTTTTTTGGTGTAATTGTGACAAGGATGGTAAGTCAGATAATATCCGAAAACTTAAAAATTTCGTCGTCCTGGAGCAGGAATCGAAACCGCGTCTTCCAGATAGCGCTCGAGTATGCTAACCCGGGTGCTATGTTATTTAACATATGTCATTTAACATAACATCAAAGTTATGTTAAATGACATATGATGTCGTTTAACATAACTTTGATATTGAAATTTTTTTTAATGGAAATTTTCTTTTTTTATTGTAAATTCCACAATAATACACTGCTGGCCACCCAAAATGCAACACCAAGAAGGAAGCATCCGATTGGCCTGAAATTCGCAGCATGCGTCGCCCGTGAGAGGACATGCAAACGATTAGCATTGCAGGGCATATGCAAATCATGTGCGCCCAGCACGCCACCGAGAAGCACTATAAGAAGGGTGCACAGAAGGCGGGGTGTAAGTAAAGGAAGTGTGTTCTGCTGCCGGACCTGTGAGTGGGAAGCTTCCTGATGCCTCGTCGCAGAATACGGCAGTCATTCCAGCACGTTTCGGAGTTCGACAGAGGACGAATAGTGGCTTATCATGACAGCGGTTTATCGTACCGAGACATCGGCGCCCGTGTGGGACGACATCCAGCCACAGTGAGGCGAGTATGGATTCGGTGGGTGCAGGAGAGACGGACGGACCGACGTGAGCGATTGCCGCAGCCGCGGCACACCACCGAACAAGAGGACCGGCATGTTGTGCGGCGGGCATTGACGTTTCGCACCGCCACATCACGAACGTTAGCGCAGGAATTAGGGTGGGTTGCGCAACAACCTGTGCAGCACGTACCGTTCGACGTCGTCTGCAGGAGCGGAGACTTGTCGCACGGCGCCCATTGCTCCGATTATCATTGACGTTACACCACCGGCGAGTGCGGCGGCAGTGGGCCATTGAACGCTGCACCTGGACTACGGAATGACACAACATTGTCTTCTCCGACGAATCCCGCTTCTGTCTGCAACACCGCGATGATCGGATCTGCGTGTGGCGTCACCGTAGCGAGAGACTGTATGACGCCTGCATTATGCATCGCCATACCGATCCGTCGCCTGGCGTTATGGTTTGGGGCGCAATTGGATATGACACCCGCACTCCTATGGTACGCATCGCCGGTACACTCAACAGCCACAACTACATCTCCGACGTTTCGGAGCTTGTAGTCATCCCTTACCTGCAGGACCTGCCAGCGGCCACATTTCAACAGGCCAATGCGCGCCTACACGTGCAACAATTCTTCACGGCCCACAAGGTGTCACTGCTGCCGTGGACCGCCTGTTCTCCCGATATGTCGCCCATCGAACACGTCTGGTAGCTGATCGGCAGCCGAGTGGCCCGGCAAGCACCACCCGCGGCTACGCCTGATGAACTGTGGCAACGTGTGGAAGCAGCCTGGACCGACATACCCCAAGCCCACACCCAAAGCCTCTTTCGTTCGATGCCGCGGCGTGTAGCGGCTGTTATTTCCAGCCCTCGGGGCCACACGAACTGTTGATGTCTGCGTGTTCCGCAAGTCGCACGGGCCTGTAAGCTCAATCGTTTCATCGTTGTATCTGTTGTTATGTGTCCAGTAAATCTGGCTTTGCTATCTTGTGTCCTTCTTGGTTTTGCATTTTGGGTGACCAGCAGTGTAGTTTCCTCTGTTCAAATTTTTCATATTGATTTTTGCTGCATCGCAATAACTTCATTAGATCAAAAGATATTTCAGTGACTAACGAATCGTAGGACACCCGATGTATAATATACACTGACGGAAAAAAAATCCCAACACCACGAAAAAATAGTTGTAGAGGAATGAAATGGCGGCAATACATTTGTATAGGTAACATATGTAATCGATTGAGGTTTCAACATCACAGCTTAATGTAAGCGCGAGAAGAGCCATTTTAAATGTGAAATGCTGGTACATTAATAACCGGTGTAACCGCCAGAATGTTGAATGCAAGCATGCAAACGTTCATGCATTGTGTCGTACAGGTGCTAGATGTCAGTTTGTGGGATGGAGTTCCATGCCTGTTGCACTTGGTTGGTCAATACAGGGACGGTTAATGCTTGTTGGGGGTGACGCTGGAGTTTTCGTCCAATGATGTCCCATACGTGATCGATTGGAGAAAGATCTGGTGATCTAGCAGGCCACGGCAACATGTCGACACTCTGTAGAGCATGTTGGGTTACAACAGCGGTATGCGGGCGAGCGTTATCCTGTTGGAAAACACCCCTGGAATGCTGTTCATGAATGGCAGCACAACAGGTTGAATCACCAGATCGACGTACAACTGTGCCGTCAGGGTGCGTGGGATAATCACGAGAGTGCTCCTGCTGTCATAGGAAATTACTCCAGGTGTAGGTGCAGTGTCTCGGCCGCAGATAGGTTGGTTGCAGGCGCTCACCTGGCCTCCTTCTAACCAACACACGGCCACCACTGGCACCCAGGCAGAACTGGCTTTCATCAGAAAACGCAACAGATCTCCACTCCGTCCTCCAATGAGCTCTAGCTTGACACCACTGACGTCGCAAACGGCAGTGGTTTGGTGTAAGTGGAATGCACGCTACAGGGCGTCTGGCTCGGGGCTGTCCTTCAAGTAACCGATTTGTAACAGTTCGTTGTGTCACTGTGGTGGCAACTGCAGCTCGAATTCCTGCCGCAGACGCAGTACGATGCGCCACGGCCATACGCCGTACACTGCGGTCTTCCCTCTCAGTTGTGCCACGTGGCCTGCCGGAAACCGGTCTTCTTGATGCAGTACCTTCCCTTGACCACCGCTGCCAACAATCATGCACAGTGGCTACATTCCTGCCAAGTCGTTCTGCAATATTGCTGAAAGAAAATCCACCTTCTCGTAGCCCTATTACACGATTTCGTTCAAACTCCGTGAGCTGTTGATAATGGCTTCTTCGTCTTCTTAAAGGCATTCTTGACTAACATCAACACACTACGTCGAATCTCAACGATAACTAACGCTCACGAACGTTACAGCGCGTATTTACAGCAAACCTACTTTGCATGTTCCGAGGGGCGCTACTAGCGCCACACGTATGCGCCGAGCGCGAAATTTGCATAGACGTCATCTTACATATGTACTCTCACAGCCTACCAACTGTCGTTTATCTAACACAACCCCTTCTTGGTGTTGGGATTTTTTCCCGTCAGTGTATGTATCTCCAAAACGGAGATGCAGCATAAGAAGAGATTTACATATAAAAAAAAAATCCAGATAATTCATTGTTATATGAATTTTAGTTGTGCAAATGAAATAAGGCTGTTATGGAAATGTAGCATTTTTTATGTACTGTTTATTCTATGTCTTACCTACTGTAAACCCCAGGTTTATTTTGCAGTTTTCAGGAAACAATTGAGACCGCAAATAAAGCAGTTCCTATGGAAATAAAGAGAGAACATTCATAGAGAAATTATCATTCATTAAAGATTTATTTCCCGATGAGACAAAATTGACATGCAATTTGAAATTAAATAAATGAAAATTATAATTGATCTGAGCTGTTTTTATCTACTGAATATTTGCTCTTCAGCAGACGGTACTAGGTGTGACGCCTAATTTTACAAGATGTCTGGTACCAAAACTTTGAACGCTATCATGAAACATTTCGCTGGCTTGTGGCTTTAATAAGTCCTTTTAGATTTCTAGTTCTTGTATTTTTCTATTGATCATATTTTGGGGCTGATTTTTTCTTCGTTCAGTTCATGACTTCAGCTCTTAATTTCAACTTTTGTCGGCTTCAGTGTTTTATATTACTAAATCCATTGGCGTGCCGTGAACGTTATGTGTAGGCATGCAAAAAAAAAAAAAAAAAAAAAACAGCAACAAGAAAAAAACGTACGACATTTGTAGCGTTATTTCTTATGCTTCTGTTACTTTGTGTTAAAATATAGATTTCGACATCAAAATCTTCAGTATAACTTTTTCAATTGTTATTAAACTTTTTTTTAGATCATATATATGTGTGGTCTTTGTGTATATCATATGAATAGGTTTTTGTTCGCACAATTTAATAGCACAACGTATTAGTTCCTTCAAGCATTTATCCAAGCGAAGTTCATGCGAAACATCGAACAATTTTCTCATTGTTTTACCGCTTAATCCAAGGTATAATGAATAAAATTATCCGGCTGGACGTGTAGTGCAGGAAAGCTTACGTTAAGTCACGTTAGGGTTATTGAAAGGTTACTTGACGTAGCTAAAGTGTGCTTAATCTTTAAAGTGCTAGAGTTTGTTTAGGTAAGACACGCACGTGCAATAAATTCCAAGAATATGGAATTTATTTTTACTCAGCGTTCCTCATTATCTTGAATATCAGTAATATAACTTCGGTTTTAGTACATTAGTACCTTGAAGGCCCCTTATTAGAGCGGTACACACTATATACCCTGAACTTAACGTAAACACTCAATGAAATAAACTTAACGGCCAGACAGAGGTCTGACAATAAAATGAACTAAGAAAACGTACTCACTTTTAACCTTTTATTGGGGAGCTCCTGGTATTACTCAAATACACACTCCAAAATAACACAACTACTGATAGCCCGAACTTTCGTACTATCGTAATATCGTAGAAAAGTTGGTAAATCGCATATCAATAATCAGGAAGAACCTATCACATATAAAACGAAGCTCTTTGGTATACTTGAGCGCGCCTATATATACTGCATACCACCACGTCATGACTTACACTCGTTGCCACATATAATTCAGCGGGAGAAACAACATCTCGTTAAGTGAGAAGATAATTTGCATAGGAAAATAAAATAACAAGAGATAGTAAAATCAAAAAGAAACTGAATCTAGAGTATACGTTACATCATCTCCTCCTTATATATCATCATCATCATCATCATTGTCAACCGTTATCAATCCACTGCTGGACGAAGGTCTCCCCAAGTTTCCTCCACAACGGTCTGTCTTGTGCCAGTCTCCTCCATGTCACCCCTGCATACTTTCGAATTTCATCCACCCATCTCCCATGTGGTCTTCTTCTGGGTCTTTTCCTATCCCTTGGAATACAATCTAAAATTTCGGCTGTCCATCGATGATCTGTCCTTCTGGCAGTATGTCCAGCCCATTGCCATTTCAGGGATTTAACTCTGATCATGATGTCTTCCACTCTTGTCATTTTTCGGATCCACGAGTTCCTCTTCTTATCTCTCCTGGTTACACCAAGTATGCACCTCTCCATGCTTCTTTGAGTTGTCTGCAGCATTTGTATGTCTCTTTTAGTTAAGGTCCACGTCTCTGCACCATACGTAAGCACTGGAAGGATGCATTGATCAAACACTTTTCTTTTAAGACATAATGGCATATTGCTCTTGAAAATTATGCTGTTTCTTCCAAAAGCTCTCCAGGCAAGTTTTGTACGCCGATTAATTTCTTCATCAATGCGACCCTCACTTGATATCTGCTGTCCAAGATAAACGTACGTGTCTGTTATCTCCAGCTTTTCTCCATCAATCGATAAATCTTCATTTCTTGTAAAAGCATTGAACATCACTTTTGTCTTCTGAAAGTTCATTTTTAATCCCACTTCTTTACTCTTGTCAGCAAGTTCCTGGATCATACTCTGCAGCTCTGATGGGGTAGTTGCAAAAATGACTACGTCATCAGCAAAACGAAGGTGGGTTAGATAATCTCCATTAATCTTTATCCCCTTGTTTTCCCAGCTCAGCGACTGAAAAACACCCTCCAATGTGGCATTAAAGAGCTTCGGAGATATGGTGTCACCTTGTCTCACTCCCTTTCCAATTTTTACGTGTGTTGTATTTTCAAACAGCCTAATCTTTGCACTTGCATTTTCATAGATGTTATTAATAATATTAATGTATGCATCTTCAATACCGCAGGTTTTCAGAGCCATTGTAACTGCTGATGGTTTCACCGAATCAAAGGCTTTTTCATAATCGATAAAAGCCATGCACAATGGAAGTTCATATTCCCTCGCTCTCCTTATATATATATATATATATATATATATATATATATATATATATATATATATATATATATATATATATATATATATATATATATATTTTTTTTTTGAAAAACCTATCAAATTTTGAGTGTAGTCTTACATTTCGCTGACTGACGTTTATTGCCCTACTTTTTTTTGTGGCAGCAGTATTCAACTTCAAGCTTGGCATAACAAATTCAGTAAACCTGTGTCCGCAGCTATTGTCGTCTGTGAAGCAGGAAACACTTTTTATATGTGTACAGAACAAATCTGCATCGGCATACCTTATTTTTATTCTGCCCAGCAGGAATCACTTTTTTGATTTCATTTTACTTCCTCATATTTTCAACTCTATATATATTTATCGTTGATTACAAACAAACTGTATCAGCAGCGAAGATTGCCTGTAGCTGCCTAACAGTAACAATTTTCACTATTTTACCCCTAGCACACACATATATATATATATATATATATAAAAATTCGGATTAGTAGATGGACATAGAATATATATATAAAAAAAACAAGAAAACTACATATATCACAAAAAGAATGCGTAGGCCCACACGGAAAAAAAAATTCTGTCACGTCAACTGGTCGTGCAGGAAAAACAACATAATGAGAAAATAACCTGTCCACGAGAACTTACTTATCTCGAGGACGCATAAAAAACCCTAGTACGATATCTTTTTCCAGGCCTAATCGGACTGGTAAATTCAGGTGGCGCCGATCTCTTCTGCGACTTGAATGGATCTGGAACATCTGTAGTCTGTCGGTCAAGAAATTCTGAAGTCTGTCGGTCAAGAAATTCTGAAGTCTGTCGGTCAGGAATTCCCTGCGTCTGACAGGAACGGTGAGGAACGGCTGAGGTCTGTCGGTCAGGAATTCCCTGCGTCTGACAGGAACGGTGAGGAACGGCTGAAGTCTGTCATTCAGGAATTCCCTGCGTCTGACAGGAACGGTGAGGAACGGCTGAAGTCTGTCGGTCAGGAATTCCCTGCGTCTGACAGGAACGGTCAGGAACGGCTGAAGTCTGTCGGTCAGGAATTCCCTGCGTCTGACAGGAGCGGGCTCCCCCAGGCTTTCGATATGTTGTCCCTTTGTGCTGGGGCCCGTGTTGTCCTTCCAGCATTCTTTTGAAGGGATGTGGCTCCGGCCACATCGCTTGTTTTCTCTTTCTACTTTTTGGCATGACAGTAGAAGCAGGCATCGGCCCTGTTTGCCCTGAGCGTAAGTTCCAGGGGCGAAACCCGGGCGGATGCAAGGATCTCTGCCTTCGTCGCTGTTGCGGCGAAGCAGATTGGGGAGACAAGTTGCGTTTTCGAACAGCTTTTGGTGTTGCTGGACGGTTTGTAATATGTGTCTGACGTTTCGGAATCGTCAAACTGTTGTCTATATCTGGTAAATCAGAAATATGTGATGACTCTGAGTCGCTGCTGTAAGTTAGTGGTCGTGCAGGGCGATGTTTATTTCTGCCTATTGGAATACTCTCTGACGAGGTATTCAAGGAAGTAGGAGCTTGTGTTGGTGCAGAGTTATTAGGGAATGGTGCAGCAATAGTCTCGGCAATGGTTGGAGGGAAGGGAATGATACTAGAATTTGAAGAACTTGATTCGAGCCTTCGTCTTATGGTAGAATCAGGTTGCGTTCTTGGAAGCCAGTCTTGTGGAGGGGAGGGTGAAGAAAAAATCACTGGAGATTCTTCAAAAAGGTTTGTCGGTTCTTCCAAAATTTCTGGAGGTTGATCGTGTAATATAGACTCTTGAGTCTGTGGAACAGAAGGTTGAGTAGGGTTGATTATAAAATCGATATTTCGTTCATGATACTTGCGACACTGAGCAACGTGTACGTATTGAAATTGATTGTCAGGTTTTTCAAGGATAATGTTAATTTCATACACATTTGCCACCCGATATGGACCTTCGTACCTGGGTGCAAATTTCTTTACTAAAGTATGAGAAACAGAAGACTGGAAGTGTGTCTCCAAGAGAGTTAGATCTCCAACGACAAGATCTGGTTCCCTACGCCTAGTATTATAGTAACTTGCTTGAGCCGCTTGTGCTCCTATCATTGCAACACGAGCTTTCTCTGCCATGATTCGTACTGATTGCGGAGTTGGTCGCTGGTTTAGTTCGTCGATAATCCCCGTAAAATTTTCAAAAAGGGTCTTAATTTTTCGACCCAAAAAAAGTTCTGCGGGAGTAAACTTAGTAGATTCGTGAACAGACGAGCGGAGGGCGAACGAAAAAAGCTCAAGATGTTCGTCCCACCGCTCGTGATGATCCATGACAAATGTAGCGATCATTTTAAATAGCGTGCGGTTTACTCGTTCCGCGGGATTACCCTGGGGATGATATGGGGAAATGAATTTATGCTTTATGTGTAGTCTCGCACACATTCTTTCAAAAATGTCAGAAATAAATTGGGGACCATTATCCGAAACTACTTTATTAGGTGCACCATATCTAGAGAATACTTCATTAATTAATACATTACAAATAACTTCCGCCGTAGCGGCTTTAATGGGAAAGACCTCGACCCATTTAGAGAAATTATCGGTTAATACTAAAACGTAACGAGCTTTGTTTTTAACAGATAAAGGATAAGGTCCCAGTAAATCTATTGAAATAATGTCAAAAACATGAGAATTTGAACTAGATTTCAAGTGACCGGCCGGTCTTACATTACGGTAATTATTAATCTGACACAAGTGACATGATTGAACGTATGCGAGCACACTTTGGTACATGCCAGGCCAATAGGCAACATCCCGCAATTTACAACGGGTCTTGCGAATACCTAAATGGCCTGCAATAGGTTTGTCATGAAATTCGTTTAAAAGGGCCATTCTAAGGGTTCGCGGAATACATGGGCGGAGCTCTGCTCTAGTAGTCCTAGATTTCGTATAGTAAAGAAGACCCTCTATGACTTCAAAATGCTGTGACCTCCCAGCCAGAGAAGGGTCACTTTGTTGTGGTGAACCCGCAAGCAAAAAATTACAGGTTTCCCCAAAATCTGGATCATTTACTAATTCTGCCATTATCTGCTCTCTGGATGTTATATCAGCTATTAAAAGTAAAGGCTGACATCCAGGAGTAGTTTCTATGGGAACCCCACTAATCGGGACGCGAGATAATGCATTCGGTAATTGATTCTTATGACCTGGCTGGTACGAAATTTTGATATTGCTCTCTTGTAACTTAAGAGCCCACTTCATAAGTCTGTTAGAGAGGTGCTTAGCAGAATTCAAATACTGAAGGGCAGAATGATCCGTAATTATATTACCTGTCAATTCGTTGAGATAACATTGAAATTTTTCAAGAGCATACACTACAGCAAGACATTCGCGTTCCGTAGCTGAATAATTGCGTTCAGCTTTGGCTAAAGTACGGGACGCAAAAGCTATTGGATGCCCAGCTTGTGACAAAACGCAACCAAGACCAACTCCGGATGCGTCAGTGTAAATATCAAATTCCTTAGTATGATCTGGGAAAGCTAATACAGGAGGCTGAGTCAACGCAGATTTTAGTGCTTCAAACGCTGCGTTAGCCTCAGGTGTCCAAACAAACTTCTTGTATTTACGTTTCAAAGCATACAATGGCTCACAGATTGTAGCATAAGCGGGGACGAACTGCTGATACCATCCGGTCATTCCCAGAAAGCGTGATAGTTCTTTGGCTGTTTTTGGCCGTGGAAAGTCAACTATAGGCCTGATTTTTTCATCATCCGTAAATAAGCCGTGGGGAGTGATTTTCAACCCCAGATATACAATCTCGTCCCTCGCTATCTGGCATTTACTAGGTTTTAACGTCAAGCCCGCATTGTATATGAGCTAGAACACCTGTTTGAGCAGAGAAAGGTGCTCGTCAAAAGTCTCGGATGTAATAATAATGTCATCCAAATATACATGCACATGGGGACCTAGAACAGGTCTGAGAACCGTATCCATAAGCTTTTGGAAAGTAGCAGGTGCAGAGGCTAGTCCAAAGGGCATACGCAGGAATTCATAAGCCCCAAAAGGAGTCACAAAGCCTGTTTTATCTACGGAGTCTGGATGTACCGCAACCTGCCAATATCCACTCGCCAAATCCAAGGTTGACATCCATTTAGTTGACGATAGGTCATGCAAAATATGCGACATGACAGGTAGTGGATAATTTATCGCTTTCGTGATTTGGTTTAGCTTGCGGAAATCTGTCACGAAACAAAATTCGTTGGGTTGTTTCTTTGGAACAAGAAAAGCAGGTGCGGCTCAGGCGCTTGTTGATTCCCTTATTATGCCCTGTTTAATCATCTCTGAAATTTGTCGTTGCATTTCATTTTTTTTATGGGGAGCACAAGGGTAAGGTTTCGTCGCTATCGGTTTCGAACCATCAGTGTCAATGAAGTGATAAACCACCTGTGTGAAACCAGGTTGGTCGGAAAATAAACCAGGTCTTTCATTCAAAAGTTGAGAAAGCTGGTTTCGTTGCCTCTCATTCAGTTGTTTACTCAGTAACAAATTCGTTATGTCTATAGGATCTTTAGGAATCACTTCGACAATTTCCGGAAAGGAAATAACACGTTGTTCGAAATTCATGGTAACTTTAAAAGTATTGATAAAATCTATGCCCATTAGACATTTAACAGGTAGGTCGTCTATGAGCAGGAAAGAATGCGTAAAACGAGCCTTTCCCAGCCATAGAGATAATGTGACAGTTTCTGTGATACTGAATATTTCGTTATTTGCACCTCGCAAATACTGCGTCGCAGGCTGGACGTGTATTGCAGGAAAACTTTCAGTGCAAAAGGGCTGATATTTCAGAACCACTGTCGAACTTTGTCTCGACAATAATATCTTCAATTGTCAATAACACATCAGGCAACTGAGGAGTTTGGACAGTCAATAATACTATTTTAGGGTCAGAATTCTTGGTATCAGGAAGCAGTGCCGACCCTTGGTCTACTTCCTTTGGAAGTTTAAAGGATTTCTGGTTGTATTTTCATGCTGTCTGAAACCTCGGCCCTGCCTGGCATCGGTAAAATTTTCACGTTTAGAAAAACTTCGTGAAAACTGCTGCGGGAACTCCGCATTTCTGTTGAAATTTCCATTTCTATTATTTCTTCCCTCAGCAGGGGCAGAAAAATCATTATTGCCCTTAGCATAAAAATGTTCCGAATTCTGCGGATTGGAACGGGGTCGAGCATACTGTGCATTTGTACTGTACCCAGAAAATTGTTTAGAAACTAGCGGTTGGTGTACCACTCTTCTATGCGGTGGTATGTATGGTGCTTGGACTTGCACCTGTGTACGCTCGTGTTGAAAGTCATTAGGCCTATTATGCTGCTAAGGATTTTCGTGATAAGCCTCCCGGGGTTCCCGAGCATGTTTAGTTGGTCCATGTTTGCCGTGTCGCTCCTCATACGTTCGTATGAGGCGAAGGCATTCATGTATTGTAGCAGGGTGTCGGACCTCAATAAAATCCTGTAGAAATGGATCGAGCTGTTGCAATAGGGTGTCCAACATGTCGACATGACTGGCATGTGGATCCCATAATTTATACAAGCGTGTTGTTTCTAAAGCGAACGCAACAGGGCTATCGTTGGGACCTTGCTTACGAGAAAAAAAGTTGTTGTGCAAGGCCAGCTCGACTGAGGCCAAAAGGAAAGACTTCTAAAAATTCCGCTCGGAAATTCTCATAACGAGAATCCGGGTTCGAAACTCTCCACTGCCGATACCAGGCCTTAGCGGCATCTTTCAAGCAAGTGCCTGCTATTTGCACTTTGCAATCTTGAGGAATATTGTATAAGTCGAAATGATCCTCCAAATCCTCGAGAAATTTCAAGGACCCCTCCAAACCATTGAAAGTAATTGCTCCCTCATGCGGCACGAAATGTGCAAGCATTTTGCCTCTGTGAGAGGATTGAAATACCTCAGGTACGACCCGCGACTCAGAGTGATATGAAGCTGGTAAATGACGAAATTGTGAGGAATGCCTGGGTACGTGCAAATCATTGACATCAAAGGTAGACCCACAGGCTTTCTGCAAATTGTCGAAAATAACCCCACCTCCACCGAAACTTGATTTAGGTTGAAATAGTGAAGTTTTCTCAGGTAATGAAGACATAGTCAATAAGTGTCAATACCTCGTGTTCAAGAAATGTTCGGGCGCCAATTATAATGAATAAAACTCTCCGGCTGGACGTGTAGTGCAGGAAAGCTTACGTTAAGTCACGTTAGGGTTATTGAAAGGTTACTTGACGTAGCTAAAGTGTACTTAATCTTCAAAGTGCTAGAGTTTGTTTAGGTCAGACACGCACGTGCAATAAATTCCAAGAATATGGAATTTATTTTTACTCAGCGTTCCTCATTATCTTGAATATTAGTAATATAACTTCGGTTTTAGTACATTAGTACCTTGAAGGCTCCTTATTAGAGCGGTAAACACTATATACCCTGAACGTAACGTAAATACTCAATGAAACAGACTTAACGGCCAGACAGAGGTCTGACAATAAAATGAACTAAGAAAACGTACTCACTTTTAACCTTTTATCGGGGAGCTCCTGGTATTACTCAAATACACACTCCAAAATAACACAACTACTGATAGCCCGAACTTTCGTACTATCGTAATATCGTAGAAAAGTTGGTAAATCGCATATCAATAATCAGGAAGAACCTATCACATATAAAACGAAGCTCTTTGGTATACTTGAGCGCGCCTATATATACTGCATACCACCACGTCATGACTTACACTCGTTGCCACATATAATTCAGCGGGAGAAACAACATCTCGTTAAGTGAGAAGATAATTTGCATAGGAAAATAAAATAACAAGAGATAGTAAAATCAAAAAGAAACTGAATCTAGAGTATATTTTACAAAGGGAAAAAGTAAAAACCCTTAATTCACTTTTTTACCGAACGAAACCAAAACGAGTGGGATATGTTTCTTTGAGTGTATTCAGGCTCTCTTCGGGAAACCCGATGCTTTTTGTATCACAATTTTTTTGAGCCCATAAGCTTTCCATATAGAATAGTTATGGGGGATGATTATGATTCATATATTTTTGCATGTTTAACTTGCGTACTTAACGACGATATTAAGCGACTCAAGTTTAAGATTGGTGTTTCATTACTTACGCAGGGTCGGACTGGGCGCATACCTGGCCCCCGCGCTCCCGGATTTGCAAGCTGTTAAAATCGTCCACTCCTGGTGAAAAATTATTAGTGTTTTTGATTTTAAAAAGTTGTATACGAATATTTCAGATTGAGTTCTCTAATTCTAGTATTTTTTCATTAGTGTTATGTTTTGCATTTTTATTTTTCTGGCAGTGTGCGCGTCAACGATTATGCAGGAACCGGGGGGGGCGTAGCGGATGAATAAGGATTACAGTAGTTTTAAAGGTTTTCTTTTGAGACAGGCACAGGGCCGTCTTATCAAATACCAGGGCCCTGGACCAGAACATTTTGGGGGGGTCCTTTTCACACTGGCTATTCAATTTAAAATTTTTAAATTTTTTTTACCAATATTTTTTTTTCAGATTACAATTTTGTTTACGGCGATACAAGATACAATAAAAGAAAAAATATGCTGATAAACAAGTAGACTCTTCTCAAAAGAAAAAAAAGGAGGAGGGGGGAGGTGCTGAAATTTAAAACAGCAATTGAAACTAAAATTAACACAAGTTTAGTGCAGGAATAGAAAGTATCACATTGAAAAGTCTTTAAAGAAATTTCAGCGTGCGAAGTCTTTAAAGAAATTTTATTGTCTTGCATTAGTTTCTGTTAGCATTTAAAGCTGCAGGAATAGTAGTGGCCCCTGCACCGACTTCACCGTCACGGTTAAGGCGAACAGCTGAAGTTGAACTCGGAGCGTTTGTCTCTGAAATACCACAGCAAGTTGAGGGAGAAGAGGCTCGGGAGACAGTAGTCGAGGATCAGAATCAGATTTATCAAAATAGTTATGATTCCACGCCAACTTCTTCAAAACCTCAGTTACCTCACCGACATGCTAAAAAGGAACAAGTATAATATGTGAATGGTTTTATATAAAACTCTACTAAACCAGGTACTTAGTTCAAACTTCCGATACATAATAGCAGCACAAAACTTTCTTCGTGTAATTCTTTTGTTTTCAGAGAACAATTTTTTGCATTTCATTAGGGCATGCAATGAATGCATGCGTTGCATACAACGACCGCACGGCACTGACTAAATCTGTTATAGTTTTCGTGCTCAACGGTGAGAGAGAGAGAGAGAAAGAGAAAGAGCTTCTTTTTTAATGCCCTGCTTTAATAGCTTTTTCCCAGGTACCAACGTTCAGATTTTGACTTGAGCTCTGTGATGTCTGCTGATGATTTTAACACATTTAAAGAATTATGGTGGTAGTCCCGAGCACATCATTTACTAACATCCTAATTTCCTGGATACTTCTTCTAGAGTCTAGACGCTCAAAAACAGTTTGTGAGGCAGTTTATTAAATGGTTGCTTTCCCATAGTACGAACAGGGTAATTATGAAATATGAGCTTCCTGCTGCTTGGCATTTTGTAGCCATACCTGCCATCTGCGCCTCTAAACCCGGTGCCAGGTTTCCAGGTTTAAAGACCACCATGAACAACTTTAAAAGCTGTTCAGTCGCTCGTCCCTAATTTAGGGCCCTACTACTAGTTCCAGGGAAGGGACACAGTCAGCGTCATCGGACAAACACACCACCCATGCCTCATCCAGGACTCTAACCCAGGCCTATCTCGAACGAGTGGTCAGAAGGCAGCGTCTCTGACCACTCGATCATCGGTGCGACAGATTTCAGGGCTCAATAAATAAGTCGGTGGCAAGAAAAGACCTACAGGTTATGTCTGAGACAAGAGTTTTATATCTTCCTCCTTGAATGGTACATCACGAAGTTCAGTTCGTAGACAACTCCCAATAGTTGTCGTAGAATAACAACTCCAATAGTGATGTTAACTGCCGAACTGACAACAACAAATGCTGACGAACTTCGAAAAGCCACTCCCCTTTAAACCGAATGCGCCGCCCCGGTGGCACAGTGGTCTAAGCGCTGGCGTATGACTGTTCGTCCAAGTGGGTTCGGGCTCGAATCCTGGTGAGACGTGGATGCTATGTTTGACTGCTTATAGCCCATTGAGTTGCTCACGGTGGTCGTTAAACCCTCAACCTCTCCCCCCCCGGTACAAACGCTCGAACCACTAAATATCCGCCGTGCGTTGGATGGGCACGTTAAGCCGTCGGACCCCGGGTACTGGCCTCCCGGTAGTAAATAAGGGCGTCTTCTACCTCGCTTCCGTGTCACTTTCGTATCGGGCACTCTAGCCCAAATCTCCTAGCTTCCTATTTCTAAGGGTTGTTTAAGACCTAGGGGCAGACACTACCTTCCTAAAATCCTCTACATATGATTTGATGTTAGATGGGTCCTCCTCAAAGAAGTTTTGCGGAATGGGTGAGATAACAGCCACTACTACGCCCACTCCCCGGAAACAAAAAATGTGGCAGTTAACAAAGTGTGGTCAACTGCCGAAAAGCAGGGGCAGACACTTATGTGATTTATTCCATTTCACGGAAGTGAGACGACTGGTGTGTGTGTGTGTGTGTGTGTGTGTACACGTGTACGGTTAAATATCAAAGTTTGCTAAGCGGAGCGGTTGGGATTAATTACCCTGCTCATGTGGTTTCCTTTACGGTCAAATGACAACAGCTTAACTGCTGCGTCTTACATTTTTATAGAGGCCATACTCTCTCTGAAAATGACATTTCCTGCCTCAGATTTCACATTTTGGATTCTATAACTTCTAGTAATCCAACGACTTCGGTAGTCACTGTTTTTCGCAGGGGCTGTTTGTTGTGTGGGCTTTTTTCATCCTGCAGTTTTTGTTTATTTTAAAGCATTCTGAAATGGGTGAACATTGTTGGATGTTCATGAGAAAAGTTTGATATGCGAATTCAAAGATCATAATTCTGGATCTAGCCATCAGGTAGTAGCAAATCTCTTTTCCTACCTTTCTGATAAGTCAATTAGCAAATGAACAGTAGGAGACATATAAGCGATAAACATAACGACATATTAAGCGATAAACATAAAACAACTGCGTACTCGTTTAAAAAAAAACTTTAATAATGGCATGCATGAAATTTAGAGAAAGCTTTTGTTCTATGGATTGGCCAGGTAAATGCCAAGCATGGGGTTATTACCGATTAAGTTATTCTTGAAAAAGCGAGAAAGTTTGGGAAAGAAAACCAAATTCAAGGATTCAGCTACAGTAACGGTTGGCTTCAAAGTCAGCACAGATCATCATTGAAAATGCGGCACGGTGAAACAGCCCAAACCTCTGAAAGTTCAGTGGATCAGGCAAGAAAAAAATATATGTTAGAAATCATGTTTGGCTATGAATTAGAATATGTGTCGTAGAACATGGATGAATCTGATTTGTTTTATAGGATGATACCAGATAAATCGATGTTAAACAAATATGAGAAATTTTGCAAAACGATGAAAGACAGAATAACATTTCACAGTGTAAATGCCGATGGTACTGATAAACGAAGTATTGCTATAGAGAAAATTCTTAAAACACGTTTTAAGAATTTTCGTCATGAAGTCTACTTAACCACTGTGTTTTAATCACTACGTTCTCAGAATTAGAGATCCGATTTATAAAAATGTGCGTTTGCTATTATTTCTTCCCTACACCACACTGCAAAAGAAAAAAAAAAAAAAAAGGATGGGAATTGACGGAAAATTTCTGAAAATAACGTGCAGCAAAGTTGCCGGTAAGTGTCCGTCTTTTAACGGAATTTCCATTTTTAAAGGTGCCATTTTTTTAACCCTTATTTTCACAGATTTTCCGTAGTCAGTAATTCCGTTTATTTCAGAAAAGTCCGTTTTAAGTTTTTCCGTATTTAGACAGAAATTTCGCAGAATCCAACTCGCAGAATATCTCAACTCTTACGCGAGGGAACCCTTTTTCGCTTGTGATCTATCCCAGGGCGTTTGGGTTGAAGTCGCGCGTCTTAACCACTGAGCCAGAAAGTCCCAGCAATCTGGCTCACGTTCAAGGTAAAACTAATTGGGTGATAGTGAATTTTTATTTTTTAATGCGAGTGATTTAGTCATTTAATTTTATATTGGAACTTATTATTTTTTTGAATACGCTTGTAATAATTTTATTTTTTCTGTAGGAGGTCTTATTACAAATAACGTATTTTTTTCATCGTGATTTTTCGAAGCAACAGAATGATTTGGAGTTTGAGATCTTTTTTCAACTGAAAATAACTTTCAATTATCTGCATTGTATTGTACTGTTTTATAATATTATTTCATAAAACTTCACAATATAAAATTTACTCTTGATAGCTAAACATCTTTTGTCTTAAGGACTCCACAGACTGATACATAGGCATCGTAAAATCATCATGCACAATAAAGTAACTACCCGGTTTCTTATAGTAACACAATATGTAATAGCTGGTGCACAAAATGGGAAAGAAGAGAAGAACTATCCTGTGTCAGAATAACCAAAATTCATGCGATATACTATCCACAATATCCGATCTCGCTACAAAACTTTAAAATTAAATACTTTGAAAGACTATTGGAATTCAACAGTTAACCAAACCCCAAGTATTCCCACGAATCTTTCCTATTTTTCGTCATATGGATACGGAAAAAGTTAGTACGGAATTGCTGAAAGGTTTCTGAAAATTCAGAATTTTTCTGGCGTACAAAAAATCCGTGAAATTGACAGTTTTTCCCGTCATTTCAAGAAAAAAGTTGTATTAATTCGCGAAAATAATCACGGAAAGTGGCTCGTAAATTTCAGAATTTTTTTTACAGTGGGTCATTTAATTAACTTTGCCTTTTTTTTATATGAACTTCTTTAAACCGCCACCCTCGCTTACCGTCAGAATATGGCGATTTGACGAGGTTCGACTGTATACTGTATTTTAAATACAGCAGCAACAGTATAACGTAGCCTAGCTCGTCGATCGTTTGGACATCGTTGATAGTTTTCACATCTCCACCTAACACAACATCTATTCAAAGAGATTCACATAGAGGATTGTAGGAAGGGCGTGTTTGATCCCAGGTCTTAAAACAACCCTTAGAAGTAGGAAACTAGGAGATTTGGGCTAGAGTGCGCCACAGGAATATCACACGTAAGGGAGGTAGGCGACCTTATTTATAACCAGGTGGCCAGTACCCGGGGTCCGACTGCTTAACGTGCCCATCCGACGCATGGCGGATATTTAGTGGTTCGAGCGTTCGTACCTGCCTGGGATCGATCCTGGTACTTTTCCGTGGCAGTCACGAATGGCAGTCACGGCAGTCACCTGTAAGCCATCCGCGATCCCACCGCACACGTTCAGATAAACTGTCCTGTTTATATCTACGTCTACTTGACTTTCCTGCTCGCCAGGGTACCTAATGAAATACTCACTTGGGAGTTCTGACGTAACGTTCAGTCCAGAAAAACATAAGAAGAGGTAACCAAAACTTACATAAGCGAAACTAAACAAAAACGGAAAGTTAAATAGGTAGTATACGCTCACCGGATATTCATTCAGTCATTATGCTTAAAGCTGCAGCAAATGCGAGGTCTAAGAAACGTTAATCTATCGAAACTAATATCATCTTTGCTTAGACTTGCGACATAATGCTTCACCAACTTGTCAACTCCTTAGAGATTTAAAAATTCTGGACAAAAAATCCCAAACTCTAAAAATCCCACTCAGTAACGAATAGGGTAACCATCCTTTAAGATATATCTCGAACGTGGCTCGGTATGGATTACATAGTAAGGATTTCCAGTGCTAAGTGGAGCCAAGTGCTAATCATTCCTCCACCAAGATTTCTGGTAGCTGACGTACAGTCAACGGCAGTGAGAAAAGACATTGAAGAGCTGTTTCCAACATGTCTCAAACATTATCGATAGTACTGGATAGTGCTGAGGTCTGAGTGTGAAGTGGGTCGTAAAACGTCTACGAAGTCCTCGGGTTGCATATTGAACCAATCATACTTAGTAAAGGAGTTGTGAGCAGGTGTGTTGTCGTCTAGTAAACAACTCGATCATTTAGTGTAAAAATGAAGCACGCAAGGATTCCCGTTACGTGTCAGAAACTCAAAATATACTCTGGAAGATACATAACCAGCCAAAGGGTTCATATGACGCATCCTGTGCTAGGTGAATGTGCTCCATTAGGTAACAACTCCTCCTCCGACTTAAACGGCTGACTGCTGACATTCTGAGCTTTATGCGGCTGGGGCCAGGATTTTATCTGGCCACCAGCGCAAAACAGCATGTAGCAAATCTCTTCAGACTACTTGATGCCCTTCCATTGGACAACTTTCCAGTTTCTGCATCCAAAGCACCGTGCCACTCGTATTCGTTTAATTTTTAGTGATACCAAATGTTCCTGGGCAGGTGACTGACAAGAAACACCCAGATATCTGAGTTCTCATTATTAGTGAAGAGGTGGTTTTCCCGGCCTAAGCTGGGCTCTCGTGTCAGTTTTTGCATGGACGCATGCCTATTCGAGCACATCTTTTTTATGCGAAAGCCATCTCGACAGTTGATGCACCAGAAATATCCAGGTATCTCGGTTTTCTTCTCTCACAGTTCGTCCGGAGATGGTTATCCCAGTCTAAGTTATGGCAGTTGCAGAACGGATTATTGCCTGTTCTGGCGCATTATGCCAAATAGTCCGGAAATCTCATTCTTATGGGAATTTTGCTTTTTGGAAGCGGACAGCTTCTTCACTTTTTAACTTTTTAACCACGTCTTATGTTAATTAGCTTTAGAAAAGCCATTAATTTCCGCGGCCGATTGAGTATGACTCAACGTAAGCGAGCATCGGCTACCAAAACTTTTTCGAAATTGGAGATACCCGTGTTTTTCCTCGTGATTACTTCCAACTGCGCCGACCCGGTGGCGCAATGGTTTAAGCGCTGGCTTATGCCCATTCGTCCGTAAAGGGGTCCGAGTTCGAATCCCGGTGAGGCTTGGATGTTGTGTTTGTCTTATAGCATTGGCTCTCTCATTTCCCTGGAACCAGTGGCTCTAAATTAGGGACGGGTGACTGCTTATAGCTCACGGTGGTCGTTAAACCTTCAATAAAATAAACCCAACTTCCTACTGCATTTGCTAGTGCAGACCCTATTATACACTGCCTGGCAGAAAAAAATGCCACACCATGAAGGAATGCTCGAAAACAGACCAAACTGCCCACATAGATAGCCAAGTAGGCCCTGAACAAATGATTTAATTGTCACATACAGACTAGGTAGGCTCCAGTGGCCGAACATAGAGGATGATCAATAAGAAGTGCGTCCCCCTTTCTGGGCGATACAGCGTTGAATCCGACGTGGCATCGAAGCAATGAGATTCCGAATTGAGTCCTGGAGTAACGTGGACCATGTGGCGTTAATCCGAGTCCACAGTTCATCTTCATTTTGTGGGGGTGGGAGGGTACTCAACCGACGTTCAATCGTGTCCCACAGATGCTCGATGGGCGAGAGGTCGGGGGATCGTGCTGCCCACGGAAGCATCCGCACACCGTGTAAAGCATTCAGGCTGATTCGAGCGGTGTGCGGCCGGGCGTTATCCTGTTGAAAAACGGCGTTTGGGATGTCCTGCAGATACGGTAGGGCCACGGGTAGCTGCACCTCGTCAACATAGCGGGTGCCATCAATACCGCATGGTTCCACTTTGCTGGACCGTGTGGCGCTCCACAATGGCGGAGGAATCTGCCCGTTGGCCACGTCGTTTCCAGACTCTCGCACGGCAATCATCCGTGGTGAGACAGAACCACGATTCGTTGCTGAACACCACACTGTTCCATTCGGCACCCCACGCATCTCTGGAGCGACACCACGCCAAGCGGTGACGATGATGGCTCGCTGTTAAGGGTAGCCTTCGTAACGGAAGGCTGGACTGCAAATCGGACGCATCCAATCGGCGCGACACTGTTCGCGTCGATTTCGGAGCATCCAAGCCCCCCTGTACACTCCGCAAAATGTTGCCCGTTGTGGCCTGTGTGTCCGCTACGGCATGACGTCGGATGCGACGATTGGTGCGCTTGGACGTCCGTCTCTGTCCTACGACGTTGCACAGATCCTTTCTGGGACCACTATGTCCAAATGCGACCGATGGTTGTGGCATCACGTTACGTTTCTTTTGCAATACGACGCAAGGACCATCTGGCGGTACGAAGGCCTACGATGACACCTCTCATGAACTCATCCATTTGACGAAATAGCGTACGACGGCGTCTTAACGGCATTGGCACCCCTTGTTCGTTCTCTAGACAAGGTTACAGCAGAACCCAGTGGTGGATTTTCAAATAGGTGCACTAGGCACGCCCCTAGGGCCCCAGAGCTTGAAAGGCCCCGAAAACGCATAATTGAATTGCCAGTAATGTTTTGGTTTTCAGGGACCGAAATAAATAAATCCTTAAAGCGATCAGTTTATTTGTATTGTGATTTGATAATTCACTTTATCATATTTGTAACATATACCGGGTGTCCGAAAAATAACTGTGCACTGAAAGTAATATCTACTATGTGGAAAAAATTCCTACAAGAGGTGATGGAAATGGGCCCCACCAACGTCCAGACATGTTTGCACACGCTTCTGCATGTTGGTGAAGACCTTTCTCAGGGTATGTGGTGTGATTTGTTGGATGTGGATCGTTATTGCAGCCTGTACCTCTTGAAGTGTATGCGGATTACCTGTGTCCACCTTTCCCTTCAATGCATCCCACAGAAAAACGTCAGGAGGTGTCAGATCCGGTGACCGAGCAGGCCACTGTCCCCGGAAGATGATGCGAATTCCGAAGAATTCCCCCAGAAGCTGTATTAATGCGCCAGCGGTGTGAGCAGTTGCACTGTCTTGCTGCAACTATCCTTTATTGATTTCCCGTTCCGTGAGTTCGGATATGAATGACTGGATAATTTGGGCAAAGTACTGTTCTGAGTTCATGGCTTCACTGAAAAAAAATGGGCCCAATAATGCGCGTACGAGTCATGGCACACCATACACCGACCTTCTGGTTGTGGAGAGGTAGTTTCCTAAATTCGTGGGAATTTTCAGTATCCCATAGACGAGTGTTTTGGCTGTTGATGTATCCGGACAGGTGGAGCCATGTCTCATCTGTAAAGAAAGTTAGCCGCCCCGGTAGCGCAGTGGTCTAAGCGATGGCCTCTGATCATTCGTCCGAACGGGGTCCGGGTTCGAATCCCGGTGAGGCATGGATGTTGTGTTTGTCTTGCGGCACTAGCTCTTTCCCTTCCCTGGAGCCAGTGACCCTAAATTAGGGACGGGCGACTGCTTATAGCCCATTGAGTTGCTCACGGTGGTCGTTAAACCTCCAATCAAAAAAAAAAAAAAAAAAAAAAAAAAAAAAGAAAGTTACGTCCAGAAGGTCTTCACCTTCTTCAGACAGGAACTCTTGCTACCACCTGCAGTACCGAACACGGGCCTCGTAGTCTGTTTCTTTCAGCTGATGCACGACAGACACTTTGTACAGGTGGAAACGCAACTTCCTTTTCAGAATATTGTGGGTTATACTCCTTGGCATATTGGCTTGTTGTGACAGCTGCCTCACTGACTTGTGTGGACTCCTCTGTATCCTGTCCTGGATATCCTGTACGGTCACCTCTGCCGTGGATGGCCTACCGGGGCGGTGGGCAATCAGAACACTGCCAGTTCCCCGAAACTTTGCTATGAGCTGACGTACCGCATTACGGTGGGGGACGTCTGCATTACGAAATTTCCTGGCGAACTGCTTTTGTACTTCGTTTCGTTCGTGTACTTATCATCATGGCGAAAGCCATGTTCCACCAAAAGCACTCTCTGTTCAACCGTCAACACCACTGTTCTTGTTCTGAGACGAGTGATCAATTGACGCGTCTGTCTCCGTCGACCAGGCTCTCGGGAATGACCTTCGTTCGAAATGACAGCTGCGCGCACCTCGGGGTGGGGAGACCAAGGTTACCAGACACAGAGCACTTCCACGTGGGGAGGCACTCCTACTGTAGTTCCATTCAACATTTATTTATTATTACATTCAGTGCACATTCATTATTCGGACACCCTGTAGTTTTCTTGCTGTTGTTGATACTCCAAATTTTCGAGTTCTTATCGATGTTCTGGTTTTGAAAGGAGCAGTTAAAATAATTTAGCCTTCCATTTAGTGATATGTGAAGGAAGAATTCGCGCTTCTTACACTTTTCATTGTGTAAGGCGAATACTTAACTGGCCTGCTGTTACATAAATTACTTTCATGCTACTTCCAGCCAAAGGAAAACATCTGTGTTCGAACCTCCTCCTGCCTGAGTTGCGATAAAGAGTGCTTGTAGAAACTGTCTTGATGATCGAGGGTATTTTCTGTTTATTGCCTTTTCCATTTGGGGTAGCGTAATCAAGTTCTTCCTCAGGCCGAATTTCCCCTATACCATCCTAAACCAAAAGAGCTAATATTTAGGCTGAAAAAATAAAGAAATTCGAGAATGTCACAGTATTTATCTTTTTCTTATGTAATAGTGTTAAAAGAAATGTCTTGTATTGCAACAACATTTTCTTATTGCTATCTCCTCCTCTGGTTTAATACTGATAATTATCAAGTATTCTCACTTTTCTATTCCTTAACTCGACACAATTAACGTTTGAAAAAGCAATAAAAGTTTCAATGGTACTCTTACTCGAAAAGCTGTGGTTTCCACTTTTGCATTTGATCCTTATGCTTCTGTTTCTGATAACTGCAGTGCAGGTATAAAAAATCTCACGCATATTTTTGACCGAATGAAAAAAATGCAGACCTTCTCAATTTTCCGATGTAAATAATAAGAAAAAATGCTTTCAAGAAACTTCACATTCTCGCTTTTCTGCACTGACTGATTCAATTCTTACTGTCCACCTATCTTGGTCCATGGCATTCGTATATGCCATGGACGGCTGAATCTCTTTGATTTAGGAAATTATTCGCTCCAGGAAAACTCCTCCACGAAAAATCACCCACCCTTTTCAAGTGAAGTACTGTGCACAAATTGCATTTTACCCGTATATTCTAATGCGGAGAACTTTTCCGGTTGCCAATCTTTTCAAGTATTTTACTTTAGCTTGATACCATGCTCGTTGCCTACTAATTTGCTCATAACGTGAAAAACAAGATGAGTTTACAAAGCTGAAGCAATGGAAAAAAGACGATTTGTAATTGAAACGTAACTGAGTACCTTTTATGACAATTTACACGCAATGTGCTGATAAATTTAGTGAAATTCCATTTTCAGCGCCCTTAGCGTTAAATTTGCCAAGAAAGTTGCAACTGAAAAGGTGCTGAAGTAATCAGTTTTGCCTAAAGTATCAAACTCAAAAAGCACTTTTGCTGTAACAGAAATAGCCTCTTCTTTTTAAAAAGAAGAGACTAAGATTATTTTTCCTTATTATTAAATTCACTAAATTTCCACCTTGAAAACTCCTAGCAGGAAATTTATGAACTAGTGGTGAGATTTAAAATAGGAAAATTTTAATGAATTTTTACGTCCTATTATTCGCAAATTTAATTTTTGAAAAATCTGTGAAAATCAAATTTTTTAGCCTTCAGCGCCTCTAGCAGGAAGTTAACGAACTAGTTGGAAAATTTAAATGTTTGAGAAAGAAGAGTTAAGCATAATCTGAGAGGCACAACAATAATTTTTTCCTTTAAGTTTAACAGCGGTTTCTTCACAACAGAACTTTAATTTTCTGAATTTTTGACTTTGACAGCCCTTAGTGGTAAATTCATGAAGTATATGGGATATTTAAAGTGCCAAACATAATATCCTTAGATTTCCTATTTGCCGCAAAAATAATTTTTGAAGTACCTCTAAAAACAATAAGTTCGATGTGCACAGACAGACAAAGTGATTACACTAACACTGTTTCTTACAAAATTCTAATAATAGAAAGATAGAATGTAATTTAGAAAAGCTTAAAAAAAATTTCTTGACTTTACTATTATTATTATTTTTTAATCTGACGAATGAAAATTTCTGAGGCGATAAGAAAGGGGGGGGCTAAATCTTTTAGCGCCTAGGGCCCCAAAAGATCTAAAGTCGCATTTGGCAGAACACTCACTTCTCGCGGCCGTGACGACGTCTCGACTGAAGGCCTCACGGGCTAGTTGTCCGCTTATATCCCGCGCGCCGCAATTGGCCTGCAAATGCAATCATTTGCATAACTTTTACGTGTGCACCCACCCTGCAATTTGCATGGCGCTGCGTTCACGTCTTCGTGGTGTGGAATTTTCTCTATCAAGCAGTGTATATCTCACACATGTGGAGATGCCAGCAATCCATTATCCCGTAGTAGTTGTATACGTCACCGTACAGTGCATGCTGTTTGCGCATGTCTTCGGTTTGCAATTTTTTGACCAAGTTGTGTAAAAGTTAAAGTGATTATTCTTTTAGAGTTGTTTCACAGATACTTTCCAACCTATCTGGATTGACGACTAGAATGGAAACAGTTTACAATCACCAGGGCCGTAGAGAGCGAGCTCGGGACCCAGTGCAAGAAAATCTCCGCCCCCCCCCCACCTCGGCTCCTCCACTAACCACATAATCCATATTTCCGTTCTCTCACCTACCCACCATTCCCCTACTTCCCGACAACCCGACCGGTTGCAAATCCTCAATCTTTTCTTTTGCGTTGGATAATTTTTCATATTCTCCCCTCCGTAAACAAACCCTCGAACCATCATTTTCGAGAAAAGAGTTTTCTCAGAAACTCTTGAACGTCATCTACCGACAGACATTCTTATTTTTCTTAGAATTTTTTCTTAATCATCACAGTTTTCACCTTTCATTTTTAGAGTGTAATATACGTCTAAAGATGCAGCCTCTGGGAAAGTATCCACAAAGAGTTCTCATAAGTAAAAGTTAAATTTTGTGTTTTCTCTTTTAAGTTGCTGCTGTGAACAGGACGACTTCATCGGTAATCAGAATAAAGGAAAATAAACGAAGTCGGAATTACGCACAAGGACACTATGTTCGTTTATAAAAATTGCCGCAATGCGAAAATAATGAGTTGAGCATAAAATAAAAAGACAAAAGATGCCGGCTTCTGGTGGGAAACACAAAGTGACAAAATCCCCATGATGAAAATTGTTTGCAGCCTTTGATTACTAGCAATAACGTTGTATATCATACACAATGGCCTGTGTCGGTGAGTAGCAAAGCAACACAGAGAACCCAATGTGTGGTGTTGGCGTGTCGTTGGAATGGAAAGAAGAAATGAAAAACGTAATATGGAGAGTTCGTTTGATTTGTCACAGGTAACCCACGCACGTGTTGCAGTGGGTTACCTGGGAACTCGAGTAACATTGTAACACTTCGTTTTTTTTTCTTTATGTATTTAAAGCAAGTTTTGAATTTATTACATTTTTTATATTTATGACATAAATTACGCATTTTTACGCATATTTTACGTGTCACGTCGAAAAAAAAATTTTTTTTACGCGTAACTTCCCAACCCTGGTGACGGTATAGCTCGAAAAATATTCGGATACCATAAAATAATAATTAGAAAAAAATTACTTTAGAAACGGGCTCTGGGCCCTCTTAGGAGGCCCGGCCCCGGTGCTACAGCACCGCCTCCCCTTCCCTCTCGTCAGGCCTGACAATCACACACATGTATGCTCCTTGGAGTACAGGAACAGCTTCTCTACAAATACCTCGGCCGTGAGTTTCAATATTCTATAAGTCCAAAGCACGCAACTTACATAATGTTCACACCGGAAGTGTAATGCTGTGATGGACGTAAACTGTTCATCAAAGTCTTAAAGGAATAGTAATGAAAGGTAATTTTGAAATTGGATCATGATATTTTTAGTTTCAAATTTTCGTACGGTAATTGTACTGAGGTGATCATATCTCGTGGTTATATACTCAGACGCCCAAAAGTGATTGACATCTGATCGATAGCATGTACTTTCACTCTCATCCTAGTCGTCCTTCACAATCTTGAATTGATTTGCTCAAAGTTCGGGGTGAAGGTCAATAGCTTGGAGCCTAGAACCGTCTGGCTTCCATATCTGATGAAAGAGGATGTCAGACTAATTAGTTATGTTTGGGAGTGAATTCTAAATGCGTATATCAAATAATTCATAATCCAGTTCAGTTACCTTGGTAACCAAATTATCATATTTTATCAGATCAGATCAGATCATATGTAGGAAGTGAGTGTTTGACCCCAGGTCTTAAACAACCCTTAGAAATGGGAATCTAGGAGATTTGGGCTGGAATGCCTGATAGGAAAGTGACACGGAAGCGAGGTAAAAAGGGGAGGAACACGCCCTTATTTATTACCGGAGGGCCAGTGCCCGGTGCCCGACGGCATAACGTGCTCTATCTTATTTTATCAGATCATATGTAGAGGATTTTCGGAAGGGAGTGTTTGACCCCAGGTCTTAAACAGCCCTTAGAAATAGGAAGCTAAGAGATTTGGGCTAGAGTGCCCGATAGAAAAGTGACACGGACACGAGGTAGAAAGGACCGGGCGGGGGGGGCGACAGTACCCGGGGTCCGACGGCTTAACGTGCCCATCCGACGCACGGCAGATATTTATTGGTTCGGGCGTTCGTACCTGCCTGGAATCGAGCCTGAGGTTTCTCCGTGGCAGTCACGAACGCTGACCACTAGTCATGTCTTATTTTATAAATGAAAGTACCTAATTTAAAGGACGCTACTTCAATATTTTACGGACTTTTTTAAAAAAATACAATGCATTTAAAACAGGTAACTGAAAAGGGCAATTTTTAAAATAAAAAATCAATCGTGAATGAATAGTAAATTTGATTTTATTAAAGTATTTTTGTCATTCGTGCTGTATTTGATCAATTCGCAATTCAAGACTAATGCATATCAATAATTTGTAACCAATTAATTACTCGAACTAATGTGACTATACAAATTGCATTGCAGTACAATTGCGTCATGAGCAAAATTATTAAGAATCTGAATTGTCTGAAAGTTGGCTGACATTAAATTAATGCAATTACAGTGATACATGCACACAAAGTATTTCTTGAAGAAGATTCCATACATTCCAAAGGGATGTCTGTAGATGCTGAATGGTCCTATACGTTATCGAATGTTTGAGTATTGAAGAAGAGAGCGCTCGCTCGGCTCGTGTGCTGGGTTTGCGGACTTTGAATCCCGGATGCGGCCTCTGTGCCATTCTTTCTCTGAGATCAGCAGCTTTAAATTGAATTAGAGCGACTCCTGCTAGATTTAAATGTTCCTGGGGTCGTTGAACTCAAAAAGAAAAGAAAAAGAATGTTGTTCTTTAAATCTTCAGCTAGTAAAGTTGGTGTCATAAAAACGATAGAAATCTTCAGGTTCAGACCGATGGAAAACTTTTATTTCAGAGAACGATGGAAAACTATTTCTGGATGTTTCTTTGAATTTCATGGTGCATCTTTAGGCACTTTACATGCCTCGTTACTTAATTTATGAGATAGTGCTGTGCGGTACACACATCGTAGATATTTTGACATTTTTCTCGAAGTATGTGTCCGTGGAAGTTCACGATTTCATTCCTCATCTGCTTTTTCTTTTTCTTCTTACCATATTAAATCATGTAACTGAAGGGACAGAATCCTTTTAAATGAACTCATGATGATTGTTTTCTTTTGCGAGAAAGCTGATGCCTTCCCGGTGGCGCAGTGGGCTAAGCGATGTCTTATGACCGGTTCGAATCCCGGCGAGGCATGAATGTTGTGTTTGTCTTACGGCACTGGCTCTCTCTGTTCCTTGGAACCAGTGGCCCTAAATTAGGGACGGGCGACTGCTTTTAACTCATCGAGTGGCTCATGGTGGTCGTTAAACCTTCAACCAAAAAAAAAAAAGAAGAACCCTTCGACAAGCTTCTCAGATGTGTTAATGAAGCATTCGCAACTTTCTTTTGTAGCTATCCATTCTGCATAATCAATGCTTAAAATTGGGAAATCCTTCAGGTGGATATGCCATATTCGCTTCTAAGGATGATTATTTTCTTTTACGAGAAAGCTGATACCTAAGAACCTTGGACAAGCTTCTCAGGTGTGATAGTGAAGCATTCACAACTTTCTTTTGTGACTATTCATTCTGCATAATCGAAACTTAAAATTGGGAAATCCTTCATGTGGATATGCCATATTCGCTTCTACAGAAGGTAGAAGCGAATATGGTATTTTTATCTATTAAACTGTTATTTTTCTTTGCAGGAAAATAACAGTTTAGTGGGCAAAAATATCATAGAACTGCAATCAAATCGTTAAACAATAATACACAAAACTTCAAGGATCAATTGGGTATATACATTTTTGACATAAACTGTTCCTCCAAAAATCGGGGTTGGATATAAAAACCCCGGTACGCTGTTAAAAATATTTGCTTGGGTCCAATTGAAAGAGTGAAAAAACAAAAACAAAACGCGGTCTTGGAGATAAATAATCGCATTTAAGAAAAACTCAGTTTTATTAACCCTCCGGGTTGCAGGAGCTTTGGAAGATGTAATGCGAAATTCTCTCACATGTATAATACCCTAAAAGCGTCGTGTTTTTCTGTAGTATTCGTCGTCGTTAACTCTTTCACTGTCGTGTATTTTGTGCATGCACAGACCTTCTGTGTCAGGTTTTTGAATAACAGAAAAATGCGATGTCGGCAAATACAGTTATGGTTCTTAATTGTATCCAAATAGTTAACCACAATGCAATGTATTGAAAGTGCAGTGGTGTTATAAGTCATGTTACATGATACTCAACAATAATAAGATAATAATTAAAAATGCATCAGATTGCGATATTCCGCAAAACAGGGAACTACACATAGTCCAACATTACAGTCTGGACACATATAACGTGATTCCTTTCTTCTCTTTTAATTTCTCTTGGTTTGGAAACAGACCATACAAACACGAGCAGCATTCTTCTTCTCCGTAGCAGGAACCAGGGAGGGGAAATGTCGAGGAGTGAGTCTTGTCGGGTTGTCTTGAGATGTCAATGTTCTTTCTCCTTTCGGTTTGGGTGTCAGTCTGTGGAATCTTTGGATCAGGTGATGGATAAGTGCCAAATGATAGTCTGCCAGTGATGGTTTCTTTCCTGCTTTAGTGCAGTACATGAAGTATGAGTTGAGCAGAATAAAACCGTTGAAGTGGAATGCCAATTTCTCGTACCATTTTATGCTTTTCCTCATACAGTCCAATTTGCTCAGCATCATATCGGTCGGGGCTAAGGAGCCTATGTTTTCATTGTATACCAGTATACAGTTAGGTTTTTGTTGTGGTTGGCATGAACTTTTGTCCGTCTTTGACGTCGGTGTCATCTCATTAGTATGCATCGTAGTCAGCATGCGTATTTCTCTGCGGTCCATACACTTCAAGACCATCATAGTTCTATCGTGGTACGCTTCTGTCGCACCTTTGTGCAATTTATGGAGCAGTGGAGGCATTCTCTTTCGGTTTTGTTTTACAGTGCCACAGGCATTAGTTCGATGTTTATGCAGAAAGTCAAAGAGAGCGGGACTGGTATACCAATTATCCACAAACGAAGAAAGTCCCTTATCAAGGTAGGGTTCCATAAGGGTTGTGACAACTGCACCAGACATTCCTAAAGAGAATTTATCCGCTATGTCTGTTCCTTGCCCGGTACATACAACAAAATATAATATGAAACCGGTTTCCACATCACAAAGAACAAACAGTTTTATTCCAAATCTATGTCTTTTGCTCGGTATGTATTGTTTGAAACCCAGCCGAACTCTGAAAATGACAAGTGATTCCTCAATACATAGATTCTGGTTGGGGTGCAGTGTTTGTTTGAACACAGTTAGAAGATGATCTATGAGAGGTTTCAATTTGTACAGTTTATCAGTACTGTCTACAGGGGCGAAACTCGAGAAATGAAGCGTACTGTGAATATTTGGATACCTGTTTATGGACATTGTCTGAGAGAAAATTGGAGTGTTACGCAGGGCTTTTGTGGACCAATATTCAGAAATTTTCAACTTTTTCATTCTTGTCATCAACATGGTAAGGGCAAAGAACAAATACATTTCATCGACATTAGCGTTTTGCCACTTGAGAAGTCTACTGGTTGAAGAGATTTGGGTACTTGTCAAAACCTTCTGATAATACTCATTTGTCGCTTGTACGAAAGTCTGGATCAAATCAGAAGTCAGGAAACACAAGAAAAAATCCATTTAACGGGAATCATCAGTTAGTGAGGCATTTGTAATTCTTGAATTGCATGCAAACATGACTTTGACAAACATTTTTGGGAAATCTTTTCATGTTTTAATATATTTTTTTAACAAACTTAGGAAATCTTTTCGTGCTTTGAATTCTGATTTATTAGGGTTTTTATAAAACGTATATTATTTTAGAACTTGAGTGAGGTGTTAGGAAATTTTTTATAGGCGTTGCATTATTGCTCAAGTATTATTTATTGTTTACAACAAATATTTCCTGCATGTCCCTTACTCAAGAAATGTTTTATGTAAAACAAATGAATTATTCCTTCTTGAAAAAAACACTCATAAAGCGTTTGCATGGTGATCATGATTAATATTTTGTAATTTCATTTCCGAAGAAAGAAAGAATTCTTTTATGCAGTGATACATGCCATTTATTTCTTGATGGGAAAGATAAAACCTTGAGACGTTATCTTTGTTTCCTGTTAGCGATAGTGCAATCTCCCCACCAAGAAGACTTCAATATCTTGTGAGTCAAATAAGATCTATTCCAGAATTTCTTTGTGTGGTTAATTGATGACCTTTACTAATCAGTTCCCGTGTCCAATTTCTTATCTTTTCACCTGATTTGTTAGAGAAGGTTAACTGATTTCAGTACCACAGGAAGTTGATAACACAACTTTTGGAAGGAAATGCTTTGTTTCGTACACAAACAAACACTTTCTCTAGAGCAAAGGTTTCTGAACCGCTTAATCTTTATATATATGTTTCCTTTTCGTGTTTTTAATTCTGATTTAATAACATCTTTGATTAAACAATTTAGGATTCTTTTTTTTTAAATTCGTAATTTGTTCGTGTATTATTTCTTGTCTTTATTTTGTAAAACGTATATTTTTAGAACTTCCGTGGGGTGTTAGGAATTTTTATAGGCGTTGCATTATTTTCGCTCAAGTACATAAAAAAATGCTCTGATGGACCAGCAAGATTCGAACTCCCAGTCCTTTGTTCAGAAAGCTTGCATTCTTTCCACTAGACCATCGGACCATTGGAAAAGGATGCTTGAAAGAGTAAGATTTATGGTTTTTCATGGTGTTCAAATGTTTTAGGGGATTTGGAATTTCTTTTAAAATGATGTGTGAGGAGAGTGGACGTTATTTGAGTTGTGATCGAGTTTGAGTGAACATGAGTTTTTCTGTTACAGTGGATCGTCTCTCGTTGAACTGTTGTAATGGAGGAAATGATGAAACAGAAGTATCTAACAACTCAGAAAGTTGGAAGTTTAGGTGGTCTCGATGCTTTATACCGTGCTGCCAAAAAAGAAGGCGTCAAGAAAAAAGACGTCATGAATTGGTTGAAGGGGGAGAAAACGTACACCCTTCACAAGCCGGTGAGACGACATTTTCCGAGAAATAGAGTAATGATGAATAAAATAGGACAACAGTTTCATGCAGACTTAGCTGATGTCTCCAGTTTGAGTCAATTTCGTTACTTGTTAACATGCATTGACATATTTTCCAAATATGCATGAGCGATTCCCTTAAAGCAAAAGTCAGGGTCCCATATCGTTCAAGCATTTTCCCAGATTTTCCAAGATAGAAAACCAGTAAAACTTCAAACAGACAAAGGAACTGAATTTAAGAACAAAGAGTTTCAAAGGTTTTTAACACAGCACGGTGTGCATTTCTTTACGACGAACAACGAAACGAAAGCAAGTGTTGTGGAGAGATTCAATCGCACGCTCAAAACTCGCATGTGGCGATACTTTACAAGTCAAAATACGTTTAAATTCATAGACGTGCTCAACGATTTAGTTCATAGTTACAATCATTATCCCCATCGAAGTATAAAAATGAAACCTGTAGATGTAAACAAAGATAATGAAAAGCAAGTGTTTCTCAATCTGTATGGTGATCTCAAGAGGGAAAAACAGTCCTATAAATTTCAGGTGGGTGATCATGTGAGGATTAGTAAAGCGAAATTGACATTTGAGGAAGGATACGAATCAAATTGGACGGAAGAAATCTTTGTTGTGAACGGTCTTGTTCCCAGATCCCCTCCTGTCTATAAAGTTAAAGATTTATTGAACGAAGAGTTGCAAGAAACTTTTTACGCTGAAGAGCTTCAAAACGTTACTCTGTCCGAGGCCTTTCCTGTGGAACGTGTTCTGAAGAAACGTAAAAGAAAAGGAAAAAAGAAATACTTTGTTAAATTTAAAGGGTATCTTGATAAATTTAATGCCTGGATTCCCGCGGAAGACTTGACCTCTCTATAAAAACGACCTTGTTTTTAGATGAAACATCATTCGTCAACATGAGTTTCTATCTAACGTTACCTAGCGACAGCTCTCTCCGCTGCTTTTCAGACAATAAAATTTCTCATTTTATCACGCGCCTTCCTTCCCCGATCGAACTCAATGGTGACTGGGAAGTGGGACTTGTCGAACTCATCTACCATCATTCCTGGTTTAATGTGAATATAAATTCAAATTCCTATGCTTACGGTCTCGGTCCAAGTCAACTGAAATCCCTGCTGGATATTATGATTCTGTGGGAGATGTGGTAAAAGCCATGTCACAGCACTGGTCGAAAAAAATTACGATGTTTTTTAATAAAACCACGAGACGTGTCAAAGCAGCTTTAACTCATGGTTCTCAGCTGCAGTTATTTCCTGGAATAGCCGAAATTCTAGGTTTTCAACCTGGAGTGTATTCAGCATCAGAAGGGAGTGATGTCACAATTCATGGAAATTTCGTAGCCGATCTGAACACGTCGCTTTCCCTATTGTACGTGTACAGCGATATTGTGGATCCTCAGCCTGTGGGAGACATGGTTGCTCCTCTCCTTCGCATCGTGAAAGTGAGCGGAGAAGACGGAGATGTGGTGAGCGCCTTATAGGACCGCCCTCAATATTTGCCTCTAGCAAGAAAACATTTCCAAATCGTAGAAATCGTTATAAGGAATCACTCGGAACAATTAGTACCATTTGAACGTGGGAGAGCGATCGTGAAACTTTATTTTCGTCTCAAGGCTCTGTAGTCATGTATGAACCATACCGCTGTTGTACAAAATCCTTCGAGGATTATTTCGTCAATCAAACTGGAAAAGGTTTAGCCCCGCACGGGGATAACTGGTTTTCCAGTTATTTGGGGAGCGGCGCCCCCACGGCCCGAGCTGACCTTGTGACTGGTCAACTTCTGATGTCATGCCACCGCTTGTTTTTTATTTTGGTGCTGTTAGTGTTTGCAGGGACGGCTGTTCATCCAGCTGTTGGGGAGTCGCGGCCCCACGATCCCGAGCTGGTCTTGTGTCTCGCTTTTTCGTTTTTATTTATTTTCTCCACTGGCTAGTTGCCCGTGTTGTGTTCTCTACCTAATCTCTACCACGTTATGTACTAACACCCCGGTCTTGTGGTTTTGTTACCCTCCACCACTAACTGTTTTATATTAACCGCTCAGTTCGTAGGTTGCTGAGATTCCGTTTAGGTTCCCTTCCAGGATTTGTCTTCTTTGGATTTCTTTTTTTTTCCTTTTAACTGGTTTGGGTGCTAGACCTACCTGCATGTTTGCCGCGTGCGGAGACCCGTGAGGCGGAAATGGGATGTCTGCCGGCTGAGGTCGCAGGAGACCGGATAAGTGCCTCCTGTGTACCAACACTCCTCTTCGACCCCGGCTTCGCTGTAAACGGGAGGCTAGAGACTAACCCACCTCTAGTCAGAAGTCTTGTACCAAGGTGTGTACAGGGCTTTAGCGGCTTTTTTGTCGTATAGCACGGCAGGGTAAGCCCGGGGGTTGTGGGACCATGCCAAAGGCGTTGGCATGACGGTACTCTGGAGGCCGAAGTGTCCGCCGAGTGCATGTGAACACAACCTTTGGACTATATTTGCAACTAAGCTCTAGAACTGTGTCTTGCTTCATGTGTTTGGCTTGCGGACCTCCAGTTCTCCCCTGTTGGGCTCGATTGTGGGCGGAGTACGTTGCAGATGAATTCTTTCTTACTCCCATGGGGAAACATAAACCCTCCTCAAAATTTAAAAAACAACAGGATATGGTGATTGATCAGGCGCCAAATTTGCCTCAACCACCTCCCAAACATAACACACTGAAGAGAACTTTCGTTGAAAAACGACATCACCGCGACGTATCTTTAGATCCAGGTGTTGAGCCGTCAGCTCAGAAACGTCGCATTACACTTGCAGATTCGATACCTCAAGCTACTTTTCTCGTCATTTCTTCTACTGACCAGATGTTAAAACTTTCCTCAAAGTCTCCTTTTTTCATCTCGAAGGCACTTGCGGGTGTTGCTGGCTCTTTGAAGTCAGTAAAGAAGCTACGCTCTGGAGACCTGCTTGTGGAAACTTGCACTCTCTCTCAGAGCAAATCTCTTCTGCAGTTGACCAGACTTCAGGATATTCCAGTTCAAGTGACGGCACATCCGTATCTCAACACCTCCAAGGGAGTCATTTCTGAGCCCGACTTGTTGGTCTGCGATGAAGATGAACTTGTGTGTGAACTTGCTGATCAGGGTGTCATAGCTGCCAGACGCATGACTTTCAGGCGCGATGGCGCGATCCCGAAATGTTATTTTGACTTTTAACAGCCCGAAGGTACCTACTGAAATAAAGGCTGGTTACTTGTTATGTGCAGTTCGTCCTTATATACCAAATCCTCTACGCTGTTTTAAGTGCCAGAGGTATGGACATTCCCAGCGGTCCTGTAACAGTGCTGCGAGGTGCGCAAATTGTGGATCCCGAGACCACGAAGGGACTGGATGCACTTCAGAGCCCTGCTGTGTAAACTGTGGTGACTCCCACGCTGCTTATGCCCGGTCCTGTTCGAAGTGGAACGACGAGAAGGCGATCCAGCGCCTCAAGACCCTGGAGGGCCTCTCGTACCCTGCTGCCAAGGCCAAGTTGGGTATTCCCAACAACCGACAGCGTACTTTTGCCGCAGTGGTTCAGTCTCTGCCGCAACCCGTGCAGCCCTTTGTTCCGCGCCCTGTAGCTCTCGCCGCACTTGCCAAGCGATCTACAGTTGAACAAGCGACACAGGTGGATTTCACCGAGCTCCAGCTTATTCGACCAGCTGAGTCTGCGCCTTCTCTTTTGAAGACGACCGACTCTTCCGGTTCCCAGCAGACAGCCTCCACGTGCGGAAGACCCGGCCCTCAATCCGCAAAGGTGTGCCGTGTCCATCCAACTGCCGCGGTCCACCTGACCAACATTGCACCTGTCTCGGACTCAGCGAGGTCCCCACCCTCACCCAACATTATAGAGGAACATCGGGGGAAGGAGAGTGACAGTTCGTCCCCAGCCTCAACTAACATTGCAGAGGAACATGAGGGGGAGGATAGTGACAGTTCGTCCTCGCCCTCGGCCAGCATTATATTGGAGTGTGTGGGGGAGGAGAGTGACTCATCCTATGTGTAGTTGTGTTCGATTTCGTAATGTGTTTTATCATTCTCATTCCTCAGTTTTACTTAATCGGCTTGTTTCTCACCATTGTACCATGTTTTTCATACTGTTTGTTTCATTGTCTTTTTTGACCCTTCCTTTGTACTCATCGTTCGGTTTTACTTGGTCAGCCAGATTTTGCGATTTATGCCCCGTTTTTTTTTTTTTTTTTTTTTTTTAAATTTTGTCTGTTTGTCTTGTGTCTGGCGCTCTTTGGCCAACCATGGCCCTTGCGCCAATAAAATCTAATAACCAACCAACCAACCGAAAAGGTTTAGTCTACTATCAAGGAGCACCCCTTCAAAAAGGGTATGGACTTGGAGGACGTTTTCGCTCGTTATTTAGAGCGGCGGTACCATTATTTAAACAAGGTGCAAAAACGCTTGGAAAACAAGTCTTGCGAACGGGGGTCGACCTTGCAAATGATTTAATGCAAGGAAAGGATGCAAAACAGCAGCCAAACAACGAACTAAAGAAGCAGGACAAATTCTCACTGACAAAGTAGTTATTAAAGTGAAGAAAATGTTGGGAGGAAGCGTTAAAAGGAAGAGAAATACGAAGAAACGTATCATTGGTTCAAAGAAAACCAAGACGACAGCGCACGATATTTTTGATCCGTAAACCATGGCTCTGATTCACAGTCATTCTTCTGTATGTTTTAAGTCAGAACTTGATTTTTTTTGCTTTACCACCCACCCAAACGAGCATAGAAAAGGGACAATGGATCGAATATCACCCCTTGGCCAACATTCGAGATGGAGGACCTCTGGAATTTAATATTTCTGGGAGTGGAGAAGAATACATGGACTTGTCTTCCGCCAACTCTACGTGAAAATTAAAATTGTGAAAGCTAACAATTCTGTCATAGCTGACAAAGAGCCCGTGGGGCTCATTAACTGTTTTCTTCATTTTCTGTTTTCCCAAGTTGATGTTAGTTTAAACGAAAGAGTGATTTCGTCCTCGAGCAACACGTATTCTCACAGAGCATATATTGAAACTCTATTAAATTACGGAGAAGACAAAAAGAAATCTTATTTAGCATGTGAAGGTTTTTTACAAGGATACAGCCGGACATCTGAACGAAATTATTCCCACGAATGCTGCAACAAACAAAGGATTACATCAACGCTATGAGCTCGTGAAAGACAGCAAAACGTTGGACATGATTGGAACCTTGCACTGTGATTTATTTTTTCAAAACAGGCTGCTTTTCAATTTAGTGGATGTGAAAATTAAACTGGTTCGAAGTAAACCTAATTTCTGCCTCTTTCATTCTCCGAGGCCCCCAATTACAGAGTTCTCATCGAACACGCCTCCATTTTTGTGAGAAAAGTGAAAGTCAACCCGGAAGTTGCCATCGGCCATGCAAAAGCTTTAGAAAAATCTCCCGCCAAGTATCCTATTGATCGTGTTTTATGCAAAGTGTATTCCGTCTCTCAAGGAAGTATGTCCTTCGTGCAAGACAACGTATTCCTAGGACAAATGCCCAAAAGACTGATTATTGGATGTGTAGATAACGATGCTTTTAATGGTACATATAAATCCAACCCCTTTGAATTTAAGCATTATGATGTTAACTTTATCGCAGTGTATGTTGACGGACAGACAGTTCCTCATAAACCTCTAGAACCCAATTTCGAAAAGGGAAGCACAATTCGCTCTTTCCATAGTCTATTTCAAGGAACCGAGAAACTGGGCCGAGATTGTGGAATATATATCGATCGAGAGGAACTTTCCAAGGGATACACTCTTATGCATTCAATCTCAGTCCCGACCTGTGTGATGGAGGGCACATGAACCTGATCCAACAAGGAAATTTAAGAGTGGAAATCAAATTTGGAAAAGCTTTAGCAAAAACCATTTCTGTGCTAATCTACGCAGAGTTCCAAAACATTTTTGAAATTTCAAAGTCCAGAAACATTCTTTGTGACTTATCCAATTGAAGAAATGAACAGTGTTCAAATTGCAAAGACCCTAAAGCAAGATCACGTAACAAGACGATCCTTCCTAGGAGTGTTTGCCTGTGACAGACTTCCCAAGAGAATTGTCAAGTTCCCAGCATGCCTTGTTGTGAATACGGATCGGTATGGAAATCCTGGAAAACACTGGTTGGCTATGTACATACCAAACCCGAAAACAATGGAATTTTTTTATTCTTTCGGACATTCTCCAGAATATTTTCAAGGACCTATTGCCATATTTGTCTCCAAGTTTGATACTGTTAAATTGAATGAAGTACCTTTTCAAAGTTCGTTTACAGCCGTATGTGGACAATATTGTATTTTTTTCTTGTATTCTAGATGTCGCGGAAAAAGCTTGTACTCTATTGTAAGAAATTTTTTGATGGAAATCTGAAACAAACGACCTGCGTGTCTTTCATTTCGTTCGAAATAAATTTCAAATTGTATCAAAATTTAGAATTTAAAATAAAAATTGATTGAAATCTATTTTATGTGTCTTTAAATTATTTTGTATCTTTTTTAATGACTTCAGTTGCCAACATGGAAGTGCCCAGACTACAACATCCTTTCACTGCTCTGATAGCGGGTCCTACTGGCTGTGGGAAGTCTCAGTTTCTAAAACGTTTACTTCAGCATCAAGCGAAAGTTATATCCCCCCCTCCCGAACATGTGGTGTGGTTCTACGGGGTTCACCAAACATTGTATGATGAAATAGAAAACGTGACATTTGGGGAAGTCCTCCTCTCCAATTTCCGTGACTATGTGAAAGGAAGAACGCTGTTTGTTATTGACGATCTCATGACTGAATGCGGAAGCGATAAAAAATTAATGCACTTGTTCACCAGAGGGAGTCATCATTTCCCAGTGTGTCTGTGATATTCATTACTCAAATTATTTTTCATAAAGACAAATAAATGCGAGAAATTTCCTTGAATGCTCATTATTTGTTTCTGTTTAAAACACGAAGAGATGTGAATCAAATTTCTCATTTAAGGTGGCAGTTGTACCCTAGCAAACTTAAATTTTTTCAAGAAGTTTATATGAATGCCACAAAATCGCCTTACAGCTATTTATTGATTGATCTAAAACCTGAGACCGCCGCCCCGGTGGCGCAGTGGTCTAAGGCGTTGACCTCTGATCATTCGTCCGTAAGGGGTCCGGGTTCGAATCCCGGTGAGGCATGGATGTTGTGTTTGTCTTACGGCACTGGCTCTCTCCCTTCCCTGGAACCAGTGACCCTAAATTAGGGACGGGCGACTGCTTATAGCCCATTGAGTTGCTCATGGTGGTCGTTAAACCTCAAAAAAAAAAAAAAAAAAAAAAAAAAACCTGAGACCAAGGAAGAATTAAGATTACGCTCCCAGATACGGCCTGGAGACATTCAAGTAATATATCAACCTCGGTGAAATGAAATAAGTCTCAGTTTTCATCATGACGCTGTCTAAGCAACAGATCCAACTTTTATGTATTATTCAACACTGTCTAAGAAAAGTATTAAAAGACCTAATATCAAAATGTAGAAAAAATGGAATTAAAGCCATATGTGAAGTTTGTATGAATACGTTAAAAGGAAATGTTCCGCTTACTCCTTCCCAGAAACATTCATTGCAACGACATAAGCACACCTTACGAACACTCTCTCGAAAAAAGACACCTCTGTATAAAAAGAGGAAACTCCTTATTCAAAAAAAGGGATTTTTAGGTGTGTTGATTCCTGCTGCTCTCAGTGTGTTAACGACTCTGTTTACGAAATAATGGAATTTGCCAAGAAAATGGTTCTGATTCCCGAAGAACGGATTTCTCGTCATATACCAACAGAGGAAACGTTAACTGACTTAGACAAAGAAATGAAATAAATTCTCTTAAGCAAAGAGTCTGACGAAGTCAAGGTGAAATTATATAATCAAGTCTTGAATAAACGCATTCATGTTTCCAGTTTTAATCTTCCGGTTACGTCTCAGAAACACCATCGAGAACTGAAGAACCAGCGAAAGAAGAACATATCAAAGACGAGAAAGTAAAAGATGTTGTGGAAGACCTTGTCGTTCAGTCCGTTCCTACTAACTTGAAACGCTATGCGAGAAATGTGTTGAACGTCTTTAAAACGAACTCTGATATTATTGGTTGGAGTCCCAAAGCCGAATTTAAATATAATGGACACATTGTGAAAAACACGAATATAGTAGATCTCATAGACTCTATGTTTCGAACCAAAGGAACTAAGCTGCACATACCTCCTGAAATTGTAAAAGCGTTAAAGGACATTAATTTACCTTCAAAGTACATTAAAAATAAACAAATGTTGAAAGTTCCTGTACAAGAAGGAAATTCGGTTGTAACTTCTAAACGGAAAAAGACAAATTTATGTAAAAATGTTCGTTGGATTCCCTATTAAAAAAATTTAGATGGAAAAAAGTGTCATTCTTTTTCGAGTTGATTTTCTCTTTTTAAATGTAATCATTTTCTATAAGTTTATTTTGAATCGAGTAAAATTTTGTAAACGGTCGTTTTTAAAATCATTTAAATTATAACAGGACGAAAATGGTTTGATTGAAAACGTGCCAGGGCAAGCTTCGAAAAAGTACGTTCTCTTATAGGGATAAAAATGGAAATTTTCGTTTTCTTATAATTGCAAAAGTCCCATAGGATCACATGGGAAAACTAGCATGAATAAAAAACGGTTTTGGATCGAGTAAAAATCTGTAAACGGTCGTTTTTGAAATCGTTTAAATTATAACAGGACGAAAATGGTTTGATTGAAAACGGGTGCTCCTTGATAGTAGACTAAACCTTTTCCAGTTTGATTGACGTATAATGAATATGGTTTTCACTAATATTATGAATTCAACTTCTTCTACTACTAAGCTTCCTTCTAACGAATTATAATGAATTCAATGCTTCTTCTAATGCTTGTTGTTTGTTAATTATATCATGAATAAACTTTCCTGCTAGTAGTGTAGTAATAATAATGAACAAGCTTTTAACTGCTAGTAATGTTGTAGTAGTAATTAAGATGAATAAAGTCTTATGCTGGTTGTTAATAATAATCAACTAATGAAATAAACCTAACAGCCAGACAGAGATCTGACAAAACTATGAACTGAGAAAGACGTACTTACGAAGACAATCTTTTATTTGGTAAACTTCTGGCTCTCACATAAACGAAGATCTCTTTACACACGAAACAAAGCTCTCACGCACATAAACAACCGCTCTCTCTATACAACAACAGCTCTCTGACACATAAACAACAGCTCACTTCGTACAACAACAGCTCTCCCTACGCACATCAACAAAAAGCTCTCTTCCACATAAACAAACGCTCTCCCTAGGTATCGTTGAACGCGTCTATTTATACTGGCTACCACCACGTCATGACTTACACTCATTGCCAGATCTCATTCAGCGGGAGAAATAACATCTCGTTCAGTAAGAAGATAATTTACACAGCAAAATAAAATAACCAGAGATAGTAAAAATCAAAAGGAAAGTGAATCTAGAGTATACGTTACATCATTTCCCCCTAATTTTTTTTTTTGTTCGAAAAACCTATCAATTTTGGAGTGTGAGTCTTACACTCGTTGATTGACGTTTATCGACCTCTTTTTTGTTTTGTTGTTTGGTGGCAGCAGTATGTACAATCTCAAACTTGGCATGACAAAATCAAGAAATCTGTATTCGTCTGTGAAACACTTTATATACTTGAACAAAACAAACCTGCATCGGCATACCTTCCTTTTATTCTGCCTAGCAGGAATCACTTTTTTAATTTCAAATTACGTTCTCATTATTCGTTGAATACACACCAACTGTATCAGCAGCGAAGATTGCCTGTAGCTGCCTAACAGTAACAATTTTATTATTTTCCCCTAAGCACATATATATATATATAAAATTTGGATTAGTAGATGGACATAGAAGAAATATAAAAAAAAAAAACCACATATATACACAAAAAAGAATGCATAGGCCCACACGAAAAAAAGAAATTCTGACACGCCAACTGGTCGTGCAGGAAAAACAACAAACGGAGAAAAGAACCTGTCCACGAGAACTTACTTATCTCGAGGACGCATAAAAAACTCTAGTACGATAACGTTTTCCAGGCCTAATCGGACTGGTAAATTCAGGTGGCGTAGCGCGTTTCAAGGACTTGAATGGATCTGGAACATCGGTGGTCTGTCGGTCAAGAAATCCCGGCGGCTGACAGGAACGGTCAGGAACGGCTGAAATCCGTCGGTCAGAAACGACTGAAGTCTGTCGGTCCGGAAATCCCTGCGGCTGATAGGAACGGTCAGGAACGGCTGAAGTCCGTCGATCAGGAACGGCCGAAGTCTGTCAGTCAGGAAATCCCTGCGGCTGACAGGAACGGTCAGGAACGGCTGAAGTCCGTCGATCAGGAACGGCCGAAGCTGTCGGTCAGGAAATCCCTGCGGCTGACAGGAACGGGCTCCCCCAGGCTTTTGATATGTAGTCCCTTTGTGCTGGGGCCCGTGGTGTCCTTCCAGCATTCTTTTGGACGGACGTGGCTCCGGCCACATCCTTTGCTTTCGCTTTCTACCTCGTGGCATGAGAGTAGTAGCAGGTATCGGCCCTGTTTGCCCTGAGCGTAGGTTCCAGGGGCGAAACCCGGGCGGATGCAAGGATCTCTGCCTTCGTCGCTGTTGCGGCGAAGCAGATTGGGGAGACAAGTTACGTTCTCGACCAGCTTTTGGTGTTACTGGATGGTTTGTAATTGGTGTTTGACGTTTAGGAATAGTCAAATTATTGCCCATAACTGATAAATCCGAAATATCTGAAGCCTCTGAGTCGCTGCTGTAATTTAGTGGTCGTGCAGGGCGATGTTTGTTTCTGCCTATAGGAATACTTTCTGACGAGGTATTCAAGGAAGTAGGAGCTTGTGTTGGTGCAGAGTTATCAGGAAATGGTGCAGCAATAGTCTTGGCAATGGTTCGAGGGAAAGGAACGATACTAGTATTTGAAAAACTTGATTCGAGCCTTCGTCTCATGGGAGAATCAGGTTGCGTGTTTGGAAACCCGTCTTGAGGAGGGGAGGGTGAAGAAAAAATCCCTGGAGATTCTTCAAAAATGTTTGTTGGTTCGTCCAAAATTTCTGGAGGTTGATCGTGAGATATAGACTCTTGAGTCTGTGGAACAGAAGGTTGAGTAGGGTTGATTATAAAATCGATATTTCGTACATGATATTTGCGACACTGAGCAACGTGTGCGTATTAAAATTGATTGTCAGGTTTTTCAAGAACAATGTTATTTTCAAACACATTTGCCACCCGATATGGACCTTCGTAGCTGGGTGCAAATTTCTTCACTAAAGTATGAGAAGCAGAAGACTGGAAGTGCGTTTTCACGAGAGTGAGATCTCCAACGACAAGATCTGGTTCCCTACGCCTAGTATTATAATATCTTGCTTAAGCCGCTTGTGCTCCTAGCATTGCAACACGAGCTTTTTCAGCCATGATTCGTACTGATTGCGGAGTTGGTCGCTGGTTTAGTTCGTCTATAAACCCCGTTAAATTTTCAAAAGGGGTTTTAATTTTGCGACCCAGAAAAAGTTCTGAAGGAGTAATTTTAGTAGATTCGTGAACAGACGAGCGGAGGGCGAACGAAAAAGCTAAAGATGGTCATTCCATCGCTCGTGATGAACCATGACAAATGTAGCAATCATTTTCACTAGCGTGCGGTTTACTCGTTCCGCAGGATTACTCTGGGGATGATATGGGGAAATGAATTTATGCTTAATGTGTAGTCTCGCACAGATTCTTTCAAAAATGTCAGAAATAAATTGGGGACCATTATCCGAAACTACTTTATTAGGTGCACCATATCTAGAGAATACTTCATTAATTAATACATTACAAATAACTTCTGCCGTAGCGGCTTTAATGGGAAAAACTTCAACCCATTTAGAAAAATTATCAGTTAATACTAAAACGTAACGAGCTTTGTTTTTAACAGATAAAATATAAGGTCCCAATAAATCTATTGAAATAATGTCAAAAACATGAGAACTTGAACTAGATTTCAAGTGACCGGCCGGTCTTACATTACGGTAATTATTAATCTGACACAAGTGACATGATTGAACGTATGCGAGCACACTTTGGTACATGCCAGGCCAATAGGCAACATCCCGCAATTTACAACGGGTCTTGCGAATACCTAAATGGCCTGCAAGAGGTTTGTCATGAAATTCGTTTAAAAGGGCCATTCTAAGGGTTCGCGGAATACATGGGCGAAACTCTGCCCTAGTAGTCCTAGATTTCGTATAGTAAAGAAGACTTTCTATGACTTCAAAATGTTGTGACCTCCCAGAGAGAGAAGGGTCACTGTGTAGGGGCGAACCCGCAAGCAAAAAATTATAGATATCCCCGAAATCTGGATCATTTATTAATTCTGCCATTATCTGCTCGCTGGATGTTATATCAGCTATTAGAAGTAAAGGCTGACATCCAGGAGTAGTTTCTGTGGGGACCCCACTAATCGGAACGCGAGACAATGCGTCCGGTAATTGATTCTTATGACCTGGCTGATACTAAATTTTGATATTGCTCTCTTGTAACTTCAGATCCCACTTCATAAGTCTTTGAGATAGGTGCTTTGCAGAATTCAAATACTGAAGGGCAGAATGATCCGTAATTATGTTAACTGTCAATTCGTTAAGATGACATTGAAATTTGTCAAGAGCATACACAACAGCAAGACATTCACGTTCCGTAGCTGAATAATTGCGTTCAGCTTTGGCTAAAGTACGAGACGCAAAAGCTATTGGATGCCCAGCTTGTGACAAAACGCAACCAAGACCAACTCCGGATGCGTCAGTATAAATATCAAATTCCTTAGTATGATCCGGGAAAGCCAACACAGGAGGCTGAGTCAACGCAGACTTCAGTGTTTTAAACGCAGCGTTAGCCTCAGGTGTCCAAACAAACTTCTTGTATTTACGTTTCAAAGCATACAATGGCTCACAGATTGTAGCATAAGCGGGGACGAACTGCTGATACCATCCGGTCATTCCCAGAAAGCGTGATAGTTCTTTTGCTGTTTTAGGCCGAGGAAAGTCAACAATAGGCCTAATTTTTTCATTATCCGTAAATAAGCCGTAGGGAGTGATTTTCAACCCCAGATATACAATCTCGTCCCTCGCTATCTGGCATTTATTAGGTTTTAACGTCAAGCCAGCATTGTATATGAGTTGGAACACCTGTTTGAACAGAGAAAGGTGCTCGTCAAAAGTCTCGGATGTAATAATAATGTCATCCAAATATACATGCACATGGGGACCCAGAACAGGTCTGAGAACCGTATCCATAAGCTTTTGGAAAGGAGCAGGTGCAGAAGCTAGTCCAAAGGGCATACGCAGGTATTCATAAGCCCCAAAAGGAGTCACAAAGCCTGTTTTATCTACGGAGTCTGGATGTACCGCAACCTGCCAATATCCACTCGCCAAATCCAAGGTTGACATCCATTTAGTTGACGATATGTCCTGCAAAATATGCGACATGACAGGTAGTGGATAATTTATCGTTTTTGTGACTTGGTTGAGTTTGCGGAAATCTGTCACGAAACGAAATTCATTGGGTTGTTTCTTTGGAACCAAAAAGGCAGGAGCAGACCAGGCGCTTGTTGATTCCCTTATTATGCCCTGTTTAATCATTTCAAAAATTTGACGTTGCATTTCCTGTTTCTTATGGGGAGCACAAGGGTAAGGCTTCGTCGCTATCGGTTTCGAACCATCAGTGTCAATGACATGATAAACCACCTGTGTGAAACCAGGTTGATCAGAAAATAAACCAGGGCTTTCCTGCAAAAGTAGAGAAAGCTGGTTTCGTTGCCTCTCATTCAATTGGTTACTCAATATCAAACTCGTTATATCTATAGAAACCGTAGGAATCACTTCGATAGGTTCCGGAAAGGAAATCACATGTTGTACGAAATTCAGAGTTATTTTAAACGTATTAATAAAGTCCATTCCCATTAGACATTTAACAGGTAGTTCGTCTATAAGCAGGAAAGAATGCGTAAAACGAGCCTTTCCCAGCCCTAGAGATAATGTGACAGTTCCTGTGATACTGAAGATTTCGTTATTTGCACCTCTCAAATACTGCGTCGCAGGCTGAACGAGTATTGCAGGAAAATTATCAGTGCAAAACTTCGTATTTAGGGCTGATATTTCAGAACCAGTGTCGAACTTTGTCTCGACAATAATATCTTCAATTGTCAAGAATACATCAGGCAACTGAGGAGTTTGAACAGTCACTGATACTGTTTTAGGGTCAGAATGCTTGGTATCAGGAAGCAGGACCAACCCTTGGTCTACTTCCTTTGGAAGTTTAAAGGATTCCTGGTTGGATTATCATGCGGTCTGAAACCTCGACCCTGCCGGGTATCGGGAAAATTTTCACGATGAGGAAAACTGCGTGAAACCTGCTGCGGGAACTCCGCATGTCTGTTGACATTTTCATATCTATTACTTCTTCCCTCAGCACGGGCAGAAAAATAATCATTGCCCTGAGCATGAAAACGTTCCAAATGCTGCGGATTGGAACGGAGTCGAGCATACTGTGCATTTGTACGATATCCCGAAGATTGTTCAGAAACTCGCGGTTGGTTTGCCACTCTTCTGTGTGGTGGAACGTATGAAGCTTGGGCGTGCACTTGTGTATGCTCGCGCTGAAAGTTATTAGGCTTATTATGCCGCTGAGGGTTTTCGTAATAAGCCTCGCGGGGTGCCCGAGCATGGTGAGTTGAACCATGTTTGCCGTGTCGCTCTTCATACGTTCGTATGAGGCGAAGGCATTCATGAATTGTAGCAGGGTGTCGAACCTCAAGAAAGTCTTGTAGAAATGGGTCGAGCTGCTGTAATAGGGTGTCCAACATGTCGACATGACTGGCATGTGGATCCCATAAGTTATATAAGCGTGTTGTTTCCAACGCAAATGCAACAGGGCTATCGTTGGGTCCTTGCTGACGAGAAAAAAGTTGTTGTGCAAGGCTAGCTCGACTGAGGCCGAAAGGAAAGACCTTCAAAAATTCTGCACGGAAATTCTCATAATGAGAATCCGGGTTCGACACTCTCCACTGCCGATACCAGGTCTTAGCGGTATCTTTCAAGCAAGTGCCTGCGATTTGTACTTTGCAGTCTTGAGGAATATTATAGAGATCAAAATGATCTTCCAAATCTTCGAGGAATTTTAAGGATCCCTCCAAACCATTGAACATAATTGTTCCTGCATGCGGCACGAAATGGGCAAGCATTCTGCTTCGCTGAGAGGATTGAACTCCCTCATGTACGACCTGCGACTCAGAGTAACAGGAAGCTGGTGAATTACGAAATTGTGAAGAATGCCTGGGTACATGTAGATCACTCATATCAAAGTGAGCCCCACAGGCTTCTTGCAGATGGTCGAAATTAATCCCATCACCACCCAAATTTGATTTAGGGTGAAAAACTCAAGTTGTCTCAGGTAAGGAAGACATGAGTAATAATTGTGAAGATCTCGTGTTCGAGAAAAGTTCGGGCGCCAATTATAATGAATATGGTTTTCCCTAATATTATGAATTCAACTTCTTCTACTACTAAGCTTCCTTCTAACGAATTATAATGAATTCAATGCTTTTTCTAATGCTTGTTGTTTGTTAATTATATCATGAATAAACTTTCCTGCTAGTAGTGTAGTAATAATAATGAACAAGCTTTTAACTGCTAGTAATGTTGTAGTAGTAATTAAGATGAATAAAGTCTTATGCTGGTTGTTAATAATAATCAACTAATGAAATAAACCTAACAGCCAGACAGAGATCTGACAAAACTATGAACTGAGAAAGACGTACTTACGAAGACAATCTTTTATTTGGTAAACTTCTGGCTCTCACATAAACGAAGATCTCTTTACACACGAAACAAAGCTCTCACGCACATAAACAACCGCTCTCTCTATACAACAACAGCTCTCTGACACATAAACAACCGCTCTCTCTATACAACAACAGCTCTCTGACACATAAACAACAGCTCTCCCTACGCACATCAACAAAAAGCTCTCTTCCACATAAACAAACGCTCTCCCTAGGTATCGTTGAACGCACCTATTTATACTGGCTACCACCACGTCATGACTTACACTCATTGCCAGATCTCATTCAGCGGGAGAAATAACATCTCGTTCAGTAAGAAGATAATTTACACAGTAAAATAAAATAACCAGAGATAGTAAAAATCAAAAGGAAAGTGAATCTAGAGTATACGTTACAGACGTAATAATAATAATAAGGATTTTGTACAACAGCGGTATGGTTCATACATGACTATGTCCTTGAGACGAAAATAAAGTTTCACGATCGCTCTCTCACGTTCAAATGGTACTAATTGTCCCGAGTGATTCCTTATAACGATTTCTACGGTTTGGAAATGTTTTCTTGCTGGAGGCAAATAATGAGGGCGGTCGTATAAGGCGCTCACTACGTCTCCGTCTTCTCCGCTCACTTTCACGATGCGAAGGAGAGGAGCAACAATGTCTCCCACAGGTTGAGGATCCACAATATCGCTGTACACGTGCAATAGGGAAGGCGACGTGTTCAGATCGGCTGCGAAATTTCCATGAATTGTGACATCACTCCCTTCTGATGCTGAATACACTCCAGGTTGAAAACCTAGAATTTCGGCTATTCCAGGAAATAACTGCAGTTGAGACAAATGAGTTAAAGCTGCTTTGACACGTCTCGTGGTTTTATTGAAAAACATCGTAATTTTTTTCGACCAGTGCTGGGACATGGCTTTTACCACATCTCCCACAGAATCATTATATCCAGCAGGGATTTTTGCTGCTTTCAGTTGACTTGGACCGAGACCGTAAGCATAGGAATTTGAATTTACATTCACATTAAACCAGGAATGATGGTAGATGAGTTCGACGAGTCCCACTTCCCAGTCACCATTGAGTTCGATCGGGGAAGGAAGGCGCGTGATGAAATGAGAAATTTTATTGTCTGAAAAGTAGAGGAGAGAGCTGTCGCTAAGTAACGTTAGATAGAAACTCATGTTGACGAATGATGTTTCATCTATAAACAAGGTCGTTTTTATAGAGAGATCAAGTCTTCCGCGGGAATCCAGGCATTAAATTTATCAAGATACCCTTTAAATTTAACAAAGTATTCCATTTTTCCTTTTCTTTTACGTTTCTTTAGAACACGTTCCACAGGAAAGGCCTCGGACAGAGTAACGTTTTGAAGCTCGTCAGCGTAAAAAGTTCCTTCCAACTCTTCGTTCAATAAATCTTTAACTTTATAGACAGTAAGGGATCTGGGAACAAGACCGCTCACAACAAAGATTTCTTCCGTCCAATTTGATTCGTATCCTTTCTCAAATGTCAATTTCGCTTTACTAATCCTCACATAATCACCAACCTGAAATTTATCGAACTGTTTTTCCTACTTGAAATCACCATACCGATTGAGAAACACTTGCTTTTCATTATCTTTGTTTACATCTACAGGTTTCATTTTTATACTTTATAAAGAAGTAAATTTCTCCGTCATTTTTATGCACGCCGTGGCTCGAACCCGGGTCCCCTCATTCCGGAATAAGTCACTGTACCAATTGAGCTACGTGGACGTTCGTTCTGACTGCTATCTGCCTTTATGTCGTGTGCGTCCTGCTGGCAGGTACGTTAGATCTCCCCCCGAAAGAGGGCCGGGGGCATGGCCCACGGGTCAGCCGTGACCATGAATCGTTGCAGGCAGCCATCCGCTGTAGAACTTGCACTCGAGAACTCCCAGTCAATCTAGTGTGTGGAATGCAACATCACACATTTTTATTTTTCGAAGCGCTGGAGAAGGGATTCTCTGATTTTTCCTATCTCGCGGTGTGGAAAGAACATCACACCAATGCGAGATTTTGAACGGCCGGGTCATCCGGAAAGTTCGGGCGCCATTATAACGAAGTAAATGTCTCCGTCATTTTTATGCACGCGGGGCTCGAACCCGGATCCCCTCATTCCGGAATAAGTCACTCTACCAATTGAGCTACGCGGACGTTTGTTCTGACTGCTATCTGCCTTTATGTCGTGTGCGTCTTGTTGGCAGGTACGTCACATCTCCCCCCCGAAAGAGGCCCGAGGGCATGGCCCACGGGTCAGCCGTGACCATTAATCGTTGCAGGCAGCCATCCGCTGTAGAACGTGCACTCGAGAACTCCCAGTCAATCTAGTGTGTGGAATGCAGAATCACACATTTTTATTTTTCGAAGCGCTGGAGAAGGGATTCTCTGATTTTTCCTATCTCGCGGTGTGGAAAGAACATCACACCAATGCGAGATTTTGAACGGCCGGGTCATCCGGAAAGTTCGTGCGCCATTATAACGAAGTAAATTTTCCCGCCATTTTTATGCATGCCGGGGCTCGAACCTGCGTCCCCTCATTCCGGAATAAGTCATTCTACCAATTGAGCTACGCGGACGTTCGTTCTGACTGCTATCTGCCTTTATGTCGTGTGCGTCCTGCTGGCAGGTACGTCACAACTTCGATGGGGAGAATGATTGTAACTATGAACTAAATCGTTGAGCACGTCTATGAATTTAAACGTATTTTGACTTGTAAAGTATCGGCACATGCGAGTTTTGAGCGTGCGATTGAATCTCTCCACAACACTTGCATTCGTCTCGTTGTTCGTCGTAAAGAAATGCACACCGTGCTGTGTTAAAAACCTTTGAAACTCTTTGTTCTTAAATTCAGTTCCTTTGTCTGTTTGAAGTTTTACTGATTTTCTATCTTGGAAAATCTGGGAAAATGCTTGAACGATATGGGACCCCGACTTTTGCTTTAAGGGAATCGCCCGTGCATATTTGGAAAATATGTCAATGCATGTTAACAAGTAACGAAATTGACTCAAACTGGAGACATCGGCTAGGTCTGCTTGAAACTGCTGTCCTATTTTATTCACCATCACTCTATTTCTCGGAAAATGTCGTCTCACCGGCTTGTGAAGGGTGTACGTTTTCTCCACCTTAACCATTTCATGACGTCTTTTTTCTTGACGCCTTTTTTTTGACAGCACGGTATAAAGCATCGAGACCACCTAAACTTCCAACTTTCTGAGTTGTTAGATACGTCTGTTTCATCATTTCCTCCATTACAACAGTTCAACGAGAGACGATCCACTGTAACAGAAAAACTCATGTTCACACAAACTCGATCACAACTCAAATAACGTCCACTCCCCTCACACATCATTTTAAAAGAAATTCCAAATCCCCTAAAACATTTAAACACCATGAAAAACCATAAATTTTACTCTTTCAAGCATCCTTTTCCAATGGACCGATGGTCTAGTGGAAAGAATGCAAGCTTTCTGAACAAAGGACTGGGAGTTCGAATCTCGCTGGGACCATAAGAGCATTTTTAATGTACTTGAGCGAAAATAATGCAACGCCTATAAAAAGTCCTAACACATCACGGAAGTTCTAAAAATATACGTTTTATAAAATAAAGACAAGAAATAGTACACGAACAAATTACGAATTAAAAAAAAAAAGAATCCTAAATTGTTTAATCAAAAATGTTATTAAATCAGAATTAAAAACACAAAAAGGAAACTTATATATAAAGATTAAGCGGTTCAGAAAACTTTGCTCTAGAGAAAGTGTTTGTTTGTGTACGAAACAAAGCATTTCCTTCCAAAAGTTGTGTTATCAACTTCCTGTGGTACTGAAATCAGTTAACCTTCTCTAACAAATCGGGGTGAAAAGAAAAGAAATTGGACACGGGAACTGATTAGTAAAGGTCATCAATTAACCACACAAAGAAATTCTGGAATAGATCTTATTTGACTCACAAGATATTGAAGTCTTCTTGGTGGGGAGATTGCACTATCGCTAACAGGAAACAAAGATAACGTCTCAAGGTTTTATCTTTCCCATCGAGAAACAAATGGCATGTATCACTGCATAAAAGAATTCTTTCTTTCTTCGGAAATGAAATTACAAAATATTAATCATGATCACCATGCAAACGCTTAATGAGGGTTTTTTCAAGAAGGAATAATTCATTTGTTTTACATAAAACATTTCTTGAGTAAGGGACATGCAGGAAATATTTGTTGTAAACAATAAATAATACTTGAGCAATAATGCAACGCCTATAAAAAATTTCCTAATACCTCACTCAAGTTCTAAAATAATATACGTTTTATAAAAATCCTAATAAATGAGAATTCAAAGCACGAAAAGATTTCCTAAGTTTGTTAAAAAAAAGTTATTAAAACATGAAAAGATTTCCCAAAAATGTTTGTCAAAGTTCTTATTTCCAGAGATAAGACATTTCCGGTAAGCTCACTCGAGAGTAGCTTTGCCCTTCCGTCCATGCTGCGGCCCCCGTGAATTGCTGTCGTGAGGTGCACAATGCTAAGTGAAGAGATCTAAAACCTATCCTTTATCACTACTGATGAAACTTCCCAGAAATCCAGTTAAATAAATGATAGTTATCTTTTTTTATGCGTTTAACTGGTGCAGGTTGACTTCTGTCATCATCTTGTACTTCCGACTGGTCACAGGCACTATCACCGTCACTCTCCGCCGATTTTTCAATTACCGTATCATCAGAGTCACATTCATCGTCCAAAAGTCACCTTCCGAGTCGCTGTTGACTATATAAGTGTTAATTTCGTCATTCCGTAACATCGCTCGTTTGCTTCGCCCGTCATCTTTCTTGTTCTCCGTAACTCCCAGCAGGCATATATTTCAGTCGTCAATCGGAACTCCGAACTATAACTATTCCGTGGAAGTGCGCAGTTGCTTTCATTTACTACCACATTGCATGTTACGTGCAACATTCAACTAGCGCCGCTGTTCTACGTATATGTACGGAGTTGACGAACTGAACCCTGCCGAGAAACGTACATGTACGGGTTTGTTGCAATCGGCATATCAGTGCGCGCCGTATAATTACGTGTTTTACAGGGAAACCGATATGTAAGGGGTTGACAGAGTGCAACGCACATTTACGGGTTTGACAGCACCGGCGTAGTAGTGCACCACGTGAAATTACGGGTTTGACAGTGAAAAGGTTAAGATGCGCATATATGCGGTCTCGCCACTATGAGCCTGATAATTCTTTCGACGCAATAGTGCGTTCTCACGGCTTTAGGAACAGAAAGCTCCAAACGTATATGTGCATGCTTGCCACCTGGAGGGTTAAATAGGTATTGTTTTGGTGAAAATATTGATCTACTGTATACCTGGTTCCAGAGATACCGCTGTTGCACTTAGGTATTTGTGACTTATATCACTAATTTAACCTTCGTTTTGAGTTCCTTTGTTCTCATGTAAATTTAGTTTTTCCTCGTTAAATATTTTCTCACTTACATACATACATACATACATACATATCACTAAGCTGTTCTCTGAGATTCAGAGGTTAGCTCCAAAAAGAAATACAAACTACCAGATATTTTTACTTATTGTTGTCGTATCAAACTTCTCCATTTACAGCGATCTTGACATACAACTCGTGCTTCACTGATATCCATTACACGCCGTACACAAGATCTTTTATACTTCATACTCATAATCTTTTTCTCATGCAGACACTCCTGAATCTGATCCACCCATGTCTTCCTTGGCCTTCCTCTGCCTTTCCTTCCTGCCCCATTGGGCTGAAAAGATTTTCTTAGTAAGCATTTCATCACTCATTCTTTCAACATGGCCAAACCACCGAAGCATATTGGTCTCCACCTTGCTAACAACATTTTGCTTCACATCACATAACTGCAATACATCTTCATTTCTCACACAATCATATCGTGTCTTGCCACAAACCCCACGTAAGTAACGCATTTCTCCAGCACACAAACGACTCCTATGTTTCTTCTGCAGTACAAAGGTTTCACTGCCATACATCAGAGTAGGAACAATTACACTTCAAACACAGCCATACGGGACTCTCTAGAGAACCCATCATTCCTGTGAAAACCTCCCAGAGTAGCTATGACTTTCAAAGAAGAATTCACTCGCCTACTGATTTCACCATCCAACTTGTTCTCTCTGTCAAACATGCTTCCTAAATACACAAACTCACTCACCTGGTCAATCACAGTGCCATTTATACTTAGATTACATTCAGTGCTGCCCATTCCTCTCTCAAACACCATAACTGTGGGTTTTCCCTTATTTATACTCAGTTTGAATTTCATGCAAGCTTCGTGCATCCGAGTCAACATACTCTGCAACTCACTTTTGCTCTCTGCCAACAGGACAGTGTCATCAGCATACAGCAATCTGCACATACGGATATCACCAAGACATAAACCACTATTATCTATTTTGGCATCACGCATGCATGCATGCATCCATAAATATATTAAACAGCCATGGTGACATTACACAACCTTGTCTAACTCCTGCACCAATGGAAAACCATTTTGATAAAACACCATTCACTCGTACACAAGCTCTACTACCAGCATACATGGCTTTTACACTATTAAGTAGATTCCCAGTAACACCATATTCATTCAATACCTTCCACAAAAGTGTCTTATTCACTCGGTCGTAAGCTTTCTCTAAATCTATGAAGGCAGTAAAAACTTTCTTCCCAACAGCCAGATACTTTTCAATCATCGTGCGTAATGCAAAAATCTGGTTAGTGCAGCCTTTACCAGGCATAAAACCACTCTGAACATCCCACACTTTCAATGATGTAAGACCCCGTACTTTTTCAATAACAACCTTACCAAACACTTTCCCTGGCCCCCTCAGTAGGCTAATACCACGATAGTTCTTGCATTCAGTCTGATCACCTTTTCCCTTATACAAGGGAACAATGATAGCATCCTTCCAATCTCAAGGGACCATTCCTAACTTCCAGCACAACTGGCAAATTTCAGTTAACCAGTCAATCATAGAGTCACCACCATATTTCAACATTTCTGCAGTTATGCCATCAACACCCGGAGCCTTACCATTCTGAAGAGATTTTAGAGCTTTACACACTTCTTCTCTTGAGATCCCTCCTGTGCTTTCATCCCTCGTTGTGACACCATCTGCGTCTGTCTCAGAATCATCTTTGCTTTCCTGATCTAATGACTTACAGAAATATTCACCCCATCTGTCACTTAACTCATTGGGCTCCCATATCATTTCCCCAATCTCATTCTTCACACAACTTACAACTTTGTCTCCCCTATTTTTCCTGAGTCTCATGTACTTCCAGAAGAACTTCCTATCTTTCCAAAAAGCCAGTTCATGCCTTTCCACTTTCTCCTTCCTATCTTTTGCCTTACTGTGGCGAACCAGCTTAGCAGCTTCACGCTTCTTACAGCGATATTCATCCACAGAGACTCTACCTTGCAACATCCCCAAATAGGCTTCCTTCTTTCTCTTTACTGCCTCTTCAATCTCACTATTCCACCAAGCATCACCTCTATTGTTACCCACTATTGTGGTGCCACAGACCTCTTTAGCAGCAGTGACAACACAGTTCTTAAAACATTCCCACTTCTTTTCTACATCCCTCTCACCAGACTTCAGATATTTCAGTCGTTCTCTGAGTAAGTCAGAATACCGCTGATGATCTTCAAGGAGCCTATCAACCTTTATTCTTTCTATCCTGGGTCTCTTCCTATTCCTTTTCCTCCAACCAACATTAAGTTTTACTCGTGACACTACCAAGTAATGATCAGAACCAACATCCGCACCTCTCATCACACGGGTGTCAAAAACTAAGTGTTTCAAACGCTGATCGTAGACAACAAAATCTAGCACACTCTTTTGACCAAGAGTACGATTTTCCCAAGTATATGTGTGGATAGTGGTAGAAGTTGAAAGTTCCTCTGACAGAGCTGCACGACTCGTTATCCAACTATCGAGAAGATACCAGGCTCAGATTATTCAAACTTATGCACCCACCACAAGTCATCCTGAAGAAGAAATTGAAGAATTTTATGAGGAAATTCGTCATCTAAATAATAAAGGTAAGCAGCACTTGAAGATAATTATGGGAGATTTCAATGCAAAAATAGGGCACCGGCAACAGAATGAAACTTCAGTAGGTAAATTCGGTCACGGCAACAGAAACCAGTGTGGAAATACTCTCGTTGAGTTTGCAGAGGCAGAAGGATTTTTCATCTTGAATTCCTTTTTCAAGAAAAAGCCACACAGGAAATGGACATGGAGACATCCAATTGGGACGACAAGTGAAATTGATTTTATTATGTGTAACAAAAAATTCGTCATCGAAGACTGCAGTGTGCTGAACAAGTTCAACACAGGTAGTGACCATAGATTGGTGAGATGTAAGATGCACCTCAACACTAAACTGGAACGTGGCAAGCTCACAAGACAAACAAAATGTATTGACATAACCAACCTTAAAAAACACCATAATACTTTCAAGTTGGAACTGAAGAACAGATTCTCTGCTTTAGAAGGCCTAACATCGGAAGAAGTGGATATTTCGGAAGTTAACAGAAAAGTAACCAAAGCTCTTATGGAAACAGCAACAAAGTTAGCTGGGTCTAAGAACAAGTTGCATGTAAACAAATTATCAGGAAAAACCAAAATGTTGATGCAAAAAAGAAGAGAGATGAGGACAACTAAAGAAGATGTGACTTCCAAAGTGGAATATATAGAGCTATGCAAGACAGCACGAAAAAGTATCACTGAAGACGTAAGGAAATTCAACTGTGAACTAGTGAGGAAAGCAATTGAAAACAACCAAAGCCTAAAGATAGCAAAGGGACATCTCAGTAAGGGAAGAAAACAGATTATGGCTCTGAGAAAAGAAGATGGTTCTATAACAAGAAATAGAGGCGAAATTTTGACAAGAGTGAAAGATTTCTACTCCAAATTATATGAAAGGGATGATACATGTACTCCAGACATCATGAAAGGTACCAGAGTTCTTCCAGTCCTCCCAGCAGAAGTTGCTCATGTAATCAAGAACATGAAGCGGGGGAAAGCTCCAGGAGAAGATGGAATTACTATAGACATCATACAAGAAGCAAGTGGAGAAATTGAAACAGTACTCGCCCAAATTTTCACTCGATGCCTTAATGAAGGGAAGATTCCTGAGGATTGGAACAATGCTACAATGATCCTGCTACATAAAAAAGGTGACATTGAGGATCTCAGGAACTACAGACCTATCAGCCTCCTATCAGTGGTTTATAAAATCTTCACTAAAGTTCTTTCACACCGCTTGAAGGTAACACTGGACATGGCTCAACCGAGAGAACAAGCTGGATTCAGGAGTGGCTACAGCACAATAGATCATATCCACGTACTGAGAGAACTAATTGAAAGAGCGAGGGAATATGAACTTCCATTGTGCATGGCTTTTATCGATTATGAAAAAGCCTTTGATTCGGTGAAACCATCAGCAGTTACCACGGCTCTGAAATCCTGCGGTATTGAAGATGCATACATTAATATTATTAATAACATCTATGAAAATGCAAGTGCAAAGATTCGGCTGTTTGAAAATATAACACACATAAAAATTGGAAAGGGAGTGAGACAAGGTGACACCATATCTCCGAAGCTCTTTAATGCCACATTGGAAAATGTCTTTCAATCACTGAACTGGGAAAACAAAGGGATAAAGATTAATGGAGATTATCTAACCCACCTTCGTTTTGCTGATGACGTAGTCATTTTTGCAACTACCCCATCAGAGCTGCAGAGTATGATCCAGGAACTTGCTGACAAGAGTAAAGAAGTGGGATTAAAAATGAACTTTCAGAAGACAAAAGTGATGTTCAATGCTTTTACAAGAAATGAAGATTTATCGATTGATGGAGAAAAACTGGAGATAACAGATACGTATGTTTATCTTGGACAGCAGATATCAAGTGAGGGTCACATTGATGAAGAAATTAATCGGCGTACAAAACTTGCCTGGAGAGCTTTTGGAAGAAACAGCATAATTTTCAAGAGCAATATGCCATTATGTCTTAAAAGAAAAGTGTTTGATCAATGCATCCTTCCAGTGCTTACGTATGGTGCAGAGACGTGGACCTTAACTAAAAGAGACATACAAAGGCTGCAGACAACTCAAAGCAGCATGGAGAGGTGCATGCTTGGTATAACCAGGAGAGATAAGAAGAGGAACTCGTGGATCCGAAAAATGACGAGAGTGGAAGACATCATGATCAGAGTTAAATCCCTGAAATGGCAATGGGCTGGACATACTGCCAGAAGGACAGACCATAGATGGACAGCCGAAATTTTAGATTGGATTCCAAGGGACAGGAAAAGACCCAGAAAAAGACCACATGGGAGATGGGTGGATGAAATTCGTAAATATGCGGGAGTGACATGGAGGAGACTGGCACAAGACAGACCGTTGTGGAGGAAACTTGGGGAGACCTTCGTCCAGCAGTGGATTGATAATGGTTGACAATGATGATGATTTGTGGATATATTTGTGGTTGAAAAATGTATTAGATACACACAAACCATTCTCAATGCAGAGTTCAATTAATCTTTCACCATTATTATTCACACAAGGATCATTGAACTTACCCAGAACATTGTCAAAAATTGCATTCTGCACACCTACTCTAGCATTGAAATCTCCTGCTATTATAACTTTTTCTTTAGCACCAAACTGGCTCAAAACAGCTTTTAGCTCATTCCAGAAATCTTCCTTCTTATCAGAAGGTTCCGAGTCACAAGGAGCATACACTAAAACAATTACAATTCTCTGAAGTTTCACTTTCAAACGAATCCAGAGAATTCTCTCACTTACGCAACTATAGTGAATCAAGTTGTTCTTCATCTTTGCACTTAAAATCAGACCTACACCAGCCTGTCCTCTCATATTATCCAATACTCCAGACCACACACTCACCGTGCCATTCACTTCTTCTACCCCAATTTCCTTCTTTTTGGTTTCATTTACACACAGCACATCCAGTCTATACTTATACATCTCCTCAATCCCCTCACTCATCTTGCCATTTATACCTCTAGTATTCCATACACCAATCTTACATTCACTCAGCCGAGATCTCTTTCTCATACGCCGTTTAAAAAGTCCAGGTCGATTCCGTGGTGGACCGTCCTTCTCAAGTGTGGTAGGTCTACCATATTCCACACTTGAGTCATTCTTACTATTTCTTTTTGTCTTTTTAATCAGGTAAGTATATCAGTGTGGGGAATTACCCCACAGCTGAGGATTCCAGTTGGTCATTCAGCCTAAGGATTCTGGAACAAAACCCAGTGAGTTGGGGTATTTTCGCCAATATCACACAGAACTAGCTTGCAGCTCTCCAAAATTCACAGAGGCCCTAGTTGCTGTTGTGTGTGCCATTGTTACCACGGAGCATCCCGAGGAGGCAAACCCATCGCTTAACGGCACATTTATTCTCTAACGAATACAGAATCAATAAACATTCGCGTTCACTGGCTGAATAGTTTCAGCCTTAGACAAAGTTTGCCACGCATGAGCAATAGGATGCTGATTTTGTGTCAAAAGTAGTGAAAATTTCAAAGTGGTCAGCATGATTAGGAAATGCTAACACTGGAGGAGAAATTAAAGCATTCTTCAACTTGTTAAATGGGTCGTCTGCCGCTGTTGTCCAGATTAATTTCTTGTATTTTCTTTTTGGAGCTCACAAAGTGTCGCATAGTTGAGAACGAACTGCTGGTACCAGCCTGTCATACCTAAAAAGACTGCCAGCTGCAATGATACATCGAACCAAGGGAGTGGTGTGACAAATGACGCAGTATCGTGTTCTCAGACGAAACGCGCTTCTGTTGAGATGAAAATGATGGCCGCATCTGTGTCTGCCGACGACAAGGGGAGAGACATCGGGAAGAGTGTATTCGCACCAACACGAGGCATTATGGCCTGGGGTGCTATCGGGTACGAAAGCAGATTCATTCTCGTGAGAGTTCGTGATCTCAAAAGAAGTTCTAAAAATGTTTAATGAAATATTTTTCTCAGTTACATTACATGCTTTAACTTTTTTGGTACTACGGATATCATATGCAAGATGCATGTATTTACAAACAAACATGTTAAACCGTAGTTTATATGTTTCTTACTACAAACAGAACGTGAAAAAAAGAAGTATTTATAGAAAATTTATTTCAATAAATTTAGCCCGGAAACCCGAGCAAGGTTATTCCTGAGCCCTCTTTCAATCGATTGGTACAAATGTATGTAGTACAAGAAGCTGGTATAATGCTATATTTTTTTAGTAAAAACTACGGCATTATCACTAAATTCACTGTTAAAAATCCACAATGATGCCCGTCGTAGCGATGGCGCCGGGACATTTAAAATGCTTCACGTCAGCTGAACCTCTACCAATAGGACTTATCATTTTTATCTCGTTGGATACAACAATTTATAATTAAAAGTTCACTTTTGACTGTCATAATTCCAAAATACATTTGTACGGAAACATAAATTTAGATTAAAAATTCAATTCAAGTATTAGGATATGCATCCAGTACATGTGTCATGTAATGGCACGTCGATGAATGCCTTTTTGAAATTATGACATCACGCATTACATCTTTCTTTGAAACCTTCAGGCGCTCCGAAAAACTGCGTTTGAAGATCAGAACTAGGGTTGCGATTTTATCAGCCATACCTTGTGAATTTGTTGAATATAAGTGCTGGAGTTAACATTTCAAAAATACAGTAAATAAAACAGAAAGACACCAAGATACATGCGTGTTCCAAATTTCCAGGAGAATATTTCGAAAACCAATAAATTTTGACTTAAAATATTGAGAAGAAACTTGCTGCTCACCCTCAGCTCATGTATCGAATTTTAAGACTGAATTTCTTGGTTTCCGAGAAATGGCCCTGTTGAACAATTTGAAACTCGTTCTTAAGGTCTTCTTATTTTTTGTGAAGAGCATTGGGTCCCTGAATTTCTTGATTTTTTTGAGAAAAGACTTTTGACCAGAAATTTTGATTTTTATAAAATATAAGACCAATGGGTTACACATTTAAAATAATGATCCCAAAGTACATATCCCCAAAGATTTTCCAAGTATGTGTAACAAAAGCCGTCTCGAGTACTAGAGGCCTTAGTCCCCGATTCGTGACGTCACCATCACGGACATAACAAACGCTGCGGTGACTGCCATCTTCGCTAGCAGCGGGGTTACAGCGAGGCAATATTAGGATTCTAATTTTTCGTAATTTCACAACATCGATGGAAAAAAAGTTATAGATTTCGGTAAATGCAAAACATTTGGTTAAAAATCAAAAGGCTAACAAATGACTACGTCATCAGCAAAACAAAGGTGGGTTAGATAATCTCCATTAATTTTTATCCCTTTGTTTTCCCAGTTCAGTGATTGAAAGACATTTTCCAGTGTGGCATAAAAGAGCTTCGGAGATATGGTGTCACCTTGTCTCACTCCCTTTCCAATTTTTATGTGTGTTGTATTTTCAAACAGCCGAATCTTTGCACTTGCATTTTCATAGATGTTATTAATAATATTAATGTATGCATCTTCAATACCGTAGGATTTCAGAGCCATTGTAACTGCTGATGATTTCATCGAATCAAAGGCTTTTTCATAATCGATAAAAGCCATGCACAATGGAAGTTCATATTCCCTCACTCTTTCAACTAGTTCTCTCAGTACGTGGATATGATCTATTGTGCTGTAGCCACTCCTGAATCCAGCTTGTTCTCTCGGTTGAGCCATGTCTAGTGTTGCCTTCAAACGGCGTGAAAGAACTTTAGTGAAGATTTTATAAGCCACTGATAGGAGGCTGATAGGTCTGTAGTTCCTGAGATCCTCAATGTCTCCTTTTTTATGTAGCAGGATCATTGTAGCGTTGTTCCAATCCTCAGGAATCTTCACTTCATTAAGGCATCGAGTGAAAATTTGGGCGAGCACTGTTTCGATTTCTTCACTTGCTTCTTGTATGATGTCTACAGTAATTCCATCTTCTCCTGGAGCTTTTCCCTGCTTCATGTTCTTGATTGCATGTGCAACGTTTGCTGGGAGGACTGGAAGAACTCTGGTACTGGTACCTTTCATGATGTCTGGAGTACATGTATCATCCCTTTCATATAATTTGGAGTAGAAATCTTTCACTCTTGTCAAAATTTCGCCTCTATTTCTTGTTTCAGAACCATCTTCTTTTCTCAGTGCCATAATTTGTTTTCTTCCCTTACTGAGATGTCCCTTTGCTATCTTTAGGCTTTGGTTGTTTTCAATTGCTTTCCTCACTAGTTCACAGTTGAATTTCCTTACGTCTTCAGTTGTCCTCATCTCTCTTCTTTTTTGCATCAACATTTTGGTTTTTCCTGATAATTTGTTCACATGTAACTTGTTCTTAGACCCAGCTAATTTTGTTGCTGTTTCCATAAGGGCTTTGGTTACTTTTCTGTTAACTTCAGAAATATCCACTTCTTCCGATGTTAGGCCTTCTAAAGCAGAGAATCTGTTCTTCAGTTCCAACTTGAAGGTATTACGGTGCTTTTTAAGGTTGGTTATGTCAATACATCTTGTGTGTCTTATGAGCTTGCCACGTTCGAGTTTAGTGTTGAGGTGCATCTTACATCTCACCAATCTATGGTCACTACCTGTGTTGAACTTGTTTAGCACACTGCAGTGTGCTAAACACATCTAAATATTTCATACAAAATAAGACGAAACATTACTGGACAAAAAAACAACGCATAATGATTAATGAAACGTTGCTAAGCCTAATGATGCGTTAAACTAATTTATTTAGTATCTACTAAGTTGTTTAAGACTGATGATACACGAAACTAATTTACTTAGTATCTACTAAGTTGCTTAAACCTACTTAGTTTCGCTGGAACTATTATATTTGCAATAAAATATTAACAGTCTAATTCATAAGAAATATGTAATCTAAATTAATCAAAATAGTAACTTCTCTTCTGATCCTCACATCGCACATGAAGTCTTCAGCACAAGACTCGCCGAGCAAACAGACTGTTTCTCGGTTTAAATCGTAGTGGGTTTGGTTTGTAATTTCTCGGTTGCTGACGTCACAAACCGAAAATCGCGTAGGCTTAGGCCTCTAGTACTCGAAACGGCTTTGGCGTAGGCCTCCAGTACTCGAGACGGCTTTGGTATACCCCTAATAGTTTTTTTTTTATTGAAGGTTTAACGACTACCGTTAGTAACTCAATGGGTTATAAGCAGTCGCCCGCCCCTAATTTAGGGCCACTGGCTCAAGGGAAGGGACATAGCCAGAGACGGAAGGCAAACACAACATCCATGCCTCACCGGGATTCGAACCCGGACCGTTGTCGGACGAATGGTCATAAGCCAGCGCTTGAACCACTGCACCACCGGTGCGGCTCTAAAAGGTTTCCCAAGTATCTAATGTGATCTCATTAATAATCGGCCGTTGTCAGAGGCGACAGAGAACGAAATTTTTAATTAATAAATTTGCCGAATCTTGTCAATTAATGTACACCGAGTTTTAAGCATCTACATTTTCTGACAGTTTCGCGTGAAGACAGTCTCGTGACATCGCTGCGTTAGATGAAATCTAAGCCGCCCCGATGGCCGAGCGGCCAGAAGTGTACGTTTCAGGCCAGTTGCCCGAGTCTCGGATGAAGCAACTGGCCTAAAACGTACTCTCGCCAGCCTACCACGGAACCAGCGGTCTAAAATCAGGGATGTGCGACTGCTTATTGCCCTTCGAGTTGCTCATATTGGTCGCTAAACCCTAACAACAACATGCAATCTGTTATCGTTAGCGATAAGAATTGTGCTCTTCATAATGGTCGATAGATGTTCTTGCGATCAAGATAAGAAAGGGAGTAAAAGCATCGCCCTCCCCCCCCAAAAAAAATATAGAAATTCTTTTTCACGAACTCGTCATTTATTCACATTCTTCAAGTAGCCTATTTTATGAGCAGTTTAGAACAGGATATCTAAGGTAAATAAAATAAAGGGGAATTTTTCTTTTGTCGTGGATGATGATTCATTGCAACTATTAAAGTGCGCTTACATATTACAACTTCCACAGTTGCAGCGAACTTGATGACGTGTTCATTCCGTGAAAAAAAGAATGGTTGTCGTTGTTCATTCATTAATTACTGTATATAAGGTACCACGTACCAGGCCCGAATAACACCACCTTAACACTTAAAATGGTGTAGCTCTGGAAATAAGGTATATAAAAACAGGAAAGTAATGACGAAGACACTTTAAACTCTTCTGTAGATAATAGCATAATGATATGGATGATAAATATTTCAGGAGGTGAAATAAAACTGAGTTCGGAAAAGTTTGCATTATGGCGTTATTAGGAACAGGTGGCCTATATAATTAACGCCATCTATTCTTTAACAGTACGAAATGTTTTTTCTCAAAACTAATATTTTTTAATCAAAATGCAACAATATCGAATCCATTTTGAATTTACGTAACAAAATGATAAATATTCATTCATGATTCAGTTTTTCTTGGTCTGCAGCTGGAACTACAGCTGTAATAGGTAAAAATATGTTATGAACTTACTGGGTTATTAAAAAGAATGATATGGGATACAAAAATACAATCTTTCACATAATACGAACACTGTGTTAGAAAAGTTTTAAAATGCATAGGAGTTTGAAAATTCATTGGGAGGAAGCCATCACTCTGCACATTCTAGACATCAGTAAGTTGAAAATCTTGTTTTCCTTCTGATATCGTGTAAATACCTCACACAAAATTTTTACAAAGACATGATCTTTACAAGATCTTCATCACAAATAAAACACTTCCAGCTTTTTGCTTGCGCTTAGTTGTGGCTCAACATCTTTACTTCTGGTAGAGCCTGGTTCAGATCTTTTCTGAGTTTTCTTTGCCGTATACATACGTCGTCATTGAGTTCGCATCTTTAAACATGGAAGTCTTGATTACGTTTACCTTGTAATTCAAAGATTTACGTGTGATCCTCTGACAAAATGGAAATCAGTATAACATGGCGAAAGTGTCGTGAATAATCTAAAAATCTGGTATCTACAACTTTAACGCCACCATGGCGAAAGCGCTACCGAGTATTTGATGACATTCTACAACGGCCGTTCCATAAAAACTCAGAGTAAAATCACACAAAATGAAGAAATATAGATACAGCAAAATATACACTATATTGACAAAAGTCACCGAACACCTAGATGAGAAATCCAATATAGCATATATTGACGGTGTTGCTCAACCTTTGGATTTAATGCATGCACTGACCCTTCGAGACATGCTTTCGATAAGGTTTTGGAACACAGCAATAGGTATGCGCTTCCATTCAGTACATAATGCTGCCGCTTACTGTTGCTTAGTAGTAGGCCTTGCTTCCAAACTTCTTATGAGGCACTCTGATTCATCCCATAAGTGCTCTATGGGATTAATATCAGGGTTCTGTGCTGGCCAGTCCACACACGATACGGAATTATCGTCAAATCACGCAGCAACAGTCCTTGCTTTATGGCTCGGTACATTATCCTGCTGGTACCAACAAGGCTCGGTTCCATAGTATTGCCGTAGAGTTGGTAGAGCATAATTGTTCAGAATATCGAGGTAGACGTGCTGGTTAACAGGCGTGTTCACGATAACCAATGGGCCGGGACCATACCACGAAAAACATTCCCACACGAGTACATTGCCAGCTCCAAACTTGACCGTAGGAACAGTGCACTGTGGTAAATAGCGTTCCCCCGGCTTCCTCCACACCCACACACGGCCATCAGACTGATGGATCGTGTATCTGGAGTCATCAATCCATAGAACCCGTTTCCATTGATCTACGGTCCACGATAAATGTTCTTTACACCATGCTAAACGACGTGTAGCATTCTGAGTGGAGATTAAAGGCCTATGAGCAGCCGCACGACCACGGTAACCCATGGAATGAAGTTCTCTGCGAATTCTACGTATACATACCAAGGTTCCAGCATTTTTACTCACCTGTACACTGAGGTCTTGTGCATTACTCCGTCGATTTGCTGTAACGACTCTCCTGAGGCTTCGACGTCCTCTATCACTGATTTTCTTTGGTCTGCCGGTACGTTTTGCTGCTTCAGGCACGCCATGTGTCTTCCACTTATTCAGTACATTCAACACAGTTGACTTGAGTATGTTTAAACGCTTCTCGTTTTCTCTTATTGTCAACTCACTAATATAACGCCCAACAATCTTTCCTTTCTCAAAGGCAGTTCTCTTCCGCCGCGACATTTTCACTCAACTTCACAGTGCGATATGATCGCGGTCAGCTGCAGGCTTGTTTTTATACCGTTTGCAGCTGTACCTCACATCTCAACAACGCAGCGGATCCGTTCATTTGCTTTTGAAGGGGTGTCCGGTGACTTTTGTCAATATAGTGTATGTTATTCTTTCGCAAAGTATCTTCCCTCGGATGATATGCAACGGTACCATCGTTCAGTCCACTTTTCAAAGCATGTGGCGAAGGCGTTTTATGGAAGCTGTTTTAGTGACCCCTATACAGCTTGAATAACATCAGCATCTGTGTTGAATGTTGCGCCACGGAACTTCTCCTTCATCGTTGGAAACAACCAGAAATCGCACGGGGCAAGCTTAGGACTGTAAGCAGGCTGTGGCATGATTTCAATACTGCATTGAACACAAGCAGCCACATGTGGGCGGTCGTTTTCATAGTGTATGGTCCATTTGTCCTCCAGTTCCGGTCGCTTAATCGACATGTTTCGTCGCAGACGCTTCAATACTAAAATGTCAAACACAGCATTAACAGTGATTTGTGGAGGAACGGCATGCTTGTAGACTACGCCTTTATGATAAAAGAAAATTATTATCATCACCTTCCAAGCTGATCTGATTTGGTGGACTTTTTTCGGAGGAGGCGAGCCTGTGTGTTTTCAGACACTCGTTGCGCCCTTTGTGACGGGTTCGATATTGTGGACCCATGTTTGATCGGCAGTTATTACTATTGTGTTTAGAGAGTTTGGATCCTTTGCAATCATTTGTTTCCACTTATGACGCACATGAACTCTTGATGGGTACCCATCTGGAACACACACGATGCAGCAGTAATTTGTCGCGTAGAATGCGGAATGCCGACGCTTTTGAAATATTATTTTAGGAACGGGCGACTACTTATAGCCTACATAGTTGCTCATGGTGGTCGTTAACCCTTCAATAAAAAAAAAGTATTAGTGACGCTGCTAGGTCTTCAAACGTCATTCGGCGATCTTCTTGCAGGATTTCCCAAACAGTGTTAACAATACATTTCGTAACAACACTTTCAGGTCTACCAGGCTTAGGAGCGAGTTCTGCCGACTAACGCCATTTTTTTATGAAATCATGGTGCCATCTAAAAATCATTGACTGACCCAAACATTTATCTTTGTAAGCTTTTTTTCATTAAATAAACTGTTCCTGGAGCCGTTTTACCCAAATGATTGCAAAATTTTTTCGCGCATTTCACTTCTTAACTCTAAATCACTCACCTCCATAGCTGTATGGCGAAATGTAGACGTACCTTAAATAACTGCGCAATAACAAAACCAGAATCGTCTGCCGCGGCTAATAACTGTTGCCATAGATACTTCCTTAATTCAGTTAGTCGTCTGCGTTATTATTTTTCTCCTTCGCACTGTTGCCAACTCAAAAAAAATACTCTTAGTTTTTATGGAACGGCTTTTGTACATACGTTTCTGTAACATTTCGAAATTTTATATAGATCAACTAACTTCTCTCTATAGACAAAGCTTCAAACATAAAGAACATTGATACACTGGCGGAAAGTGAAAAAAGAACACCAAGAAGGAATTGGCGGACGATCATGAAATTTACATATGTTAATGGGGTCAAGTTTACGTAGATGTGATGTTAATTTCGGGACCAACCGGTGAGCGCTTACGCCACAGCACGGCATAATATGCAAATTATCGTCGGTGGTATTTAAGGAGTACGGCGAAGTGAATGTATTCAGTCGTCGGCGTACAGACACGTGCGAAGACCCTGAAGAAGCTGCAATGCCTGGACATGGAAGACGTGTACGATTTCAGCAGTTATCAGACTTCAAGCGAGGTCATCTAGTCAGACTCCGCGAGGCCGGGTGGTCGTATTGTCGTATTGCGGAGCGAATTGGACGGGAAGTATCGGTGGTAGTACGATGGTGGCGTAGATGGTCCGAGGAACATTCCCCCACGAGAAGACGGGGAACCGGGAATCACAGACGGACTGATGAGCCGACTGATCGACGCATAAGAAGAGCGGCGTTGTCAAGCAGAACATCCACTGCGACGCGAATCCGAGCTGCTGTTGCACCTGAAGTGATTGTGCGAACAATCCGCAACCGTCTACTGGATGCAGGACTACGTGCACGTGTGCCTCTGGCATGTGTGCACGTAGTCCACCGTCAGCCCACCGTCAGGAACGGCTGCAGTGGTGTCGCCAACGTCTGCACTGGAGAACGCAATGGTGATCTGTCGTGTTCAGAGATGAAAGCAGATTCTTCTTGGGAGCCTCCGATGGCCGTATGCGTGTTCGCAGACGCACAGGGGAGCGTCTCCACCCTTCTTGCATCCGCCAGCGACACACAGGGCCTACACCTGGTCACCTGGTGTGGGGAGTGATGAGCTATCACTCCCGTACAGAACTAGTGGCTGTACCGGGTACGTTAAACAGCACCTCCTACATCAACAACATCATTCAGCCCATTGTTGTGCAGTTTGTAAGGTCGGTCCATCGTGGTGTTTTTCAGCAAGATAACGCACGCCCACACACGGCACATGCACTTCAGGGTGTCAGACAACTTTCATGGCCTGCACGTTCACCGGATTTGTCCCCCATTGAGCACGTGTGGGATTGTATGGCACAACGACTTATCCAGTCTCCACGGCCAGCCACGACCATCCCCGATTTAGGCGTCCAGGTTGAGGATGCTTAGAACTCAATATCCCAAACTTACATCCAACATCTGTACGACACACTCCATGCCAGAATTGAACAGTGTAACGCAGTTCATGGCGGTTTAACCTCGTACTAACCATGTTACATGGAAATGTTATTTTTCAGTTTACCAGTAAATACAGCTGTAATTTGCCATAATGTTTTGATCCTCTGTATTCCGTTATTATGCTGTATAAAGTTCGTTGGTATCAGACGTCTCTTTCTTGGTGTTCTTTTTTCACTTTCCGGCAGTGTAGTTTCAGAAATTTATTCTTTACGGCATCTACAAAATCAGTTCTTTTCGCTTACCTTGATATAGTAAGAAACTTTCAGTTCCGAGAATTCAAGAGCAAATGGCGGATATGCCGCTATGTTCGCAAATGATGGCGGATTTCTACTAACAAATTTTTCTCTCTACATGGCCTACGAATACCGACCCGTATGAACCGTATGATCCTACCACTATATCTATATCGTTACAAGGAAGCGGTTTGGTGGCGATAAAGGGATACTTGGCGTTATTTAGCGTAAGTACTTTATATTTAATTGCTGAATTTTGTCAATTAATTTATTAATAAACTTTTTTATTCTAATCCACGTACTGGCTTTGTTTCTCGCAAGCTTGCCGACCATGTTTTGTGATAAAATCTGATGCAATCTCTATAACGACCGGTTGATATCACGGATTAAAGAACGAAGTTCCGAGACAACTTTTCGGACATCATATACAGTCGAGCCAAAATGTCTGCACCAGTAGACTGAAAGCAAATTTCTTATGTTTGAAGTCAACTTATACAGCGTAATGGTAAAGTCAGGAATACTTATTATACATCATTTTAAAGGAAAGTTAATGCTGAATTCAAATATTTTTAGCCGCCCCGGTGGCGCAGTGGTCTAAGGCGTTGGCCTCTGATCATTCGTCCGTAAGGGGTCCGGGTTCGAATCCCGGTCAGGCATGGATGTTGTGTTTGTCTTACGTCACTGGCTCTCTCCCTTCCCTGGAACCAGTGACCCTAAATTAGGGACGGGCGACTGCTTATAGCCCATTTGAGTTGCTCACGGTGGTCGTTAAACCTCCAATCAAAAAAAAAATATTTTTACGGAATGTTATTACCAATAATACAAGTGTAGTTAAAAGCAAACGTACAGCGTCTAGTCATAAAATTAAAAAAATAGTGGAATTTCTGAAATTAGTGTACAATTAATTTAACGTAAAATACTGCACAGTACATTATTGAAACTTGCAGGACAATTGAAATAACTTACCAACATGCAAAATACGCTTTAATATTTAATTGGATAACCACGGTTTCTTAGTAACAAAGTGCACCTTCTTGGCATGAAACTAATGAGCTTCTCTAGTTGTCCATTGGTGGACAACAATTAACTACGGACAACAATCTCACCCACAGATTCTCTATGGGATTAAGATCCGGTGACAGTGTCGGCCACTGAAGTTTTCTTATAACTTTTCGATTAAACCACTCGTCAACCAACTTTGACCGATGACATGGCGAGTTATCGTCCTGAAAGAAAAAATTCGCAAACCCATGTCTTGTGCAGATGGTAGCAGTGTGGACTCCAAAATATCCACATATTTTGATCCGTTCAATGTGCCATCAACAATGTGTAGACGGCCAACACCACTGGCGGAAACACAGAACCATAACATCACCGAATGTGGGTGCTTGATTGTTAGCTGGGTGCAGCATGCCTTATATCTTTCACTAGATCGACGACGTACATAATTATTTCATTATTAGCGGAAATAGTAACAGATATTTCATCACTGAAAATAACATTTTTTTCATTCATCAACAGTCCAATTATTGTGTGCCTTGACCCAAGGAATTCTTTTGAACCGTTGTTGTTCAGTAAGGAAAGGTTTTCGTGCAGTCAGTCCATTTTCTTGTAGCCTACGACGAATTGTACGCACAGATGCAATAATGCCTACTTCATTCTCCCACTCATTTCTTAAATCAGTGGCTGTTTTAAACCTTGATTTTAAGGAACGATGAATCAACATGCGATCATCACGTTCAGTACACAGCCTTGGTCAACCTGTTGTTTTTCTGTTTCCCACACATCCAGTTTCTGCAACTTTTTTAATAGTGCGCAAGACTTAGAATGATCACAGCCACATTTAACAGCAATTTTGGCACCGTGTTATCACCAATGGACAACTAGAGAAGCTCATTAATTCTATGCCAAGAAGGTGCACTTTGTTACTAAGAAACTGTGGTTATCCAATTAAACATTAAAGCGTATTTTGCCTGTTGGTAAGTTATTTTAAGTGTCCTGCAAGTTTCAATAATGTACTGTAGTGTACAGTAATTTTACGTTAAATGCATTGTACACAAATTCCACCATTTTTTGCTTTTTATGACTAGACGCTGTACGCTTGCTTGTAACTTCACTTCTATTACTGGTAATAACATTCTGTAAAAGTATTTGAATTCAGCATTAAATTTCCTTTAAAATGATGTATAATATGTATTCTTAACTTTACCATTACGCTGTATAAGTTGACTTCAAGAAAAATTGACTTTCGGTCTACTGGTGCAGAACTTTTAGCCACGATTGTATGTACGCAAAAGTGAAAGTGCAGAGCAGTCATTTTCATCAGAAATCATGTAACATGCGGAGTGAAAATAGGTTTCGCTATTTTACAAGTGTGTCCTCCAGAAATGTAGCAAAGCAAGGAAGATGACACTGAATTCTTGAATGTAATGAGTTCGTTTTTTGAATCCTTTCTGACATGAAAAGAATATATATAGTACTTTTAGAGAGTATATGTAGTACCTGTAGATTTTCAGAAAAAGAAAAAAACAGAGAGCAAAGTAATGCATTTACCATCCCTTGCGGAAAAACTACGTATTATTTAAAATACGCAATGTGAGCAATGTTCTTCATATAGTAACTGGAATCGGTTATTGAAAAAAAAACCAATAAAAAGTAAAATAAAATAAAAATCAATCAACTTTCTACAATTGATAAGACATCCACAAACAGAAATACTACTTATGTTCACCAGCGGCAGAAATGTGTTGTTACAAAAAATCACAAATTGTACACAAAATATTCCTTATAGCGGAAGATATCGGAGGTAAAACGAAGTTCCAAATCGCTCTATTCGAAAAAGAGATATAGAAGAAAAAGTTTGACATAACTTTTCCTCCTCTTCCGAAAAAAATGGATGCACAATATTCTTCAAAATGAAGAGTATTTTACGAAGGAAGAATTTTTCCAAAGAATTTGTAGAATTGGAGATACTCTTTCAAACATAAACATAAGCCTACGCCGCTCGGCGGCAGAATTGTGGGTAATGAAAAAGTAGAAAATATGCGTAAAATGTTCTTTATAGCAAAAGCCATGCAATGGAAAATTTTTTTTGAAATGCGACTTCTAGAAGCAGAAACCTCGAGAAAATTTTTTTATATATACGTCCCCTACCGGGAAAACTGTGCATTATTTAAAGAGGATAACGTGTTCTCAACCTTTACCGTAAAGAATGTCATACGGCACAAAAACGAATTTGTTCAATAGAACGCTTAGAGGCGCAGATACAGCTGCAAACAGAAATACACCCTGAATATCTCCTAGCGTCAGAACTGGGCATTATAAACATCCAAAAGTACAGGGTGATCCATTTAAACCAGCACCCTGAAAAAACCTTACATTTTTGCAAGGGATCGCGCAAGGAACTTCTTCTTTTTTCAATAGAAGCAGCAACTCCTGGAGAATGAAAACTGCCACCGTGAAGAAGATTGTTAACCGTAACTCAGCTCTTGATTTGTTTGTTGTTGCATTGTCATTCACTTGCGTGCATTCGGAAACATGCAGTACTCTGTTCCAGAGCGTGTTTTTTTAGTGAAATCGTATTGGGTAACCAATTCTGTCATCAAAATGCAACGAACATTTCGAAGAGAGTTTGGAGTTCGAAAAGTGCCAAGCAAGTCAACAATTCTGTCAATGGCAAAAAAAACTGGAGCAAACTGGTTCTCTTCTCAGCGGTAACGGTAGACATCACCCTCCGATGTCCCAAACGCGTGTGGACGATGTTCGGCACCGTTTACTGCAATCTCCGACGAAATCGTTGCGCTGATTAAGCCAACAGACAGGATATTCATACGGAACTTGTCAAAGGGCAGCAAAAAAAGCGAATATTCGACCATTTAAAGTGCACGTAATCCATCAGCTGCAGGAACCGGACAAGGGAAAGAGAGTAAGTTACTGCAAATGGTTTCAAAATTTTCTTAATTTGCGATCTGATATTCTCTCCATCACTTGGTTTACGGATGAAGCCTGGTTTCAGCTGTCAGGCTACGTCAATTCGCAAAATAGCAGATACTGGGCTGCCGAAAACCCACACGTTATGTGTGAAACACCGATGTATTCACAAAAGGTTGGTGTATGGTGTGCGGTTTCGTCTACGAAAATTATTGGCCCCATTTTTTCTCTGAGACTGTCAACACTAACGTTTATTGCCGCATATTCAATGAATTTGTGGAACTACTTGATGACATTGAATTAACAGAGGGCTACTTTCAGCAGGATGGCGCTACGTGTCACACATCGAAAGTCTCAATGGAACTCATAACCAGCTTCTTTGATGACAGATTAATTTCAAAAAACATATGGCCTCCCCGATCTCCGGACTTAACTTCCCCTGACTTTTTTTATGGGGCTACTTAAAGGATAGAGTTTACAAAACCCATCCAAAAACATTGGATGCATTGCGTGAAACAATCACGACTGAAATTGGCAATGTTACTGCTCGTACTCTACATGATACATCACTGAATATGGTGCGGCGTGTTCAACTGTGTTTACAAGAAAATGGAGAACATTTCCAACATTGGCTTTGATAAAATGATTCTCCAATACCACATGTATAATTCTCAACTTACTGTATGATTTTTTTATTATTTATAAAAAAGTTATAAGTAAATCACATGGTACTAGTTTAAATGGATCACCCTGTATATGCACAATATTCCACAAAGTAAATGGTATTGGTGTTAAAGTAAGTTTTCAAATGGGGTCATTAGAAGCAGACATATTGAGAAAATATGTTATAAATTCGCGTCCTCTACCTGGGAAATTGTGTATTATTTTGGGCAGGGAATACGCACAAAACGTCTTCGTAGTGAGTGGTATGCTACAGAAAAAATGATTTTAGACGCGCAAATATGGTTGCAAATATGTTGTTAAGAGAAATATGCAGTTACACCCCTAGTGACAAAACGATTTGTTACGAAAAATTGGAAATTATATGAAAAGGGTTCCTCACCACAATTACATCCGTCTTAAAAAGAATTTTTAAAATCAGAGTTTTGTAAGCAGAGATGTCGGGGAAAATGCGATTCCCTTCTAGCGAGAAAACTACGATTATTTGAGAAAGAAACTGTATGAAAAACGTTCTTCGTTGTAAAAGGTATCGAAGGGAAAAATATTTTTTCAATTTGTTATTTAGAAGCAATGGTATGGAATAAAATAGATTTTGAATTCGATAGCTTTCAAATTTACCCTCTCTAGTGGTGAAATTACTAATCGGAAACAGACCAGAAGGCAAAAATAATCGTTCTCACGGTTTCGGCTTCCCAATGCAAAAATAATTTTTCACATTAGACTAATAGGTACGTAGATGTGGTGTCCACAAACGGAAGGCCATTATGATAACATACACTGAAATGCCAAATAAAAAATAAATAAAAAAATCTGGGATACCTCTCAAATATCGCGTTGGTCTTCCTCGCGATCGGATAACGACAGCAACGCGACGGGTCCTGGATTCCACGAGCTCTCTCTAGTACTGGGGAGACAGTGCACGCCAGTGCACAAGAGCGTCCCACAATTCCGCTTTGTTTGCCGGTGGAGGATTCCTGGCATTGACGGCACGTTGAATAGCTTCCGAAATGTGTTCGATGGCGTTTACATCAGGAGAACGAAGGTGGCCAAGTCAGGATGCCAGACTCCGTGGAATGTTCCTCCAACCATAATCGGGCGACTGTGGACGTGTGTCGAAAGAGGTCGGAATCGTTGCATGACATGGACGGTTGCCAATGATCCCTTAGAATGGTTACGTCGCCTTCACCGGTCAGAGAGGTCTGCAGACGTATCAGGGGTACTAATGCGCGACAACTGTAAACATCCCACACCATAACAGAGCAATTGCCGGCCTGCACTGTCCCTTGTGGGCATGCGGAATCCATTGTCTCGTGGGGTTGTCGGCCATCTGCCCGAAACAGTTGGTACCGTGAGTCGTCGGACCAGGCTACACGTCTCGACTTATCTTGCGTCCAATGGCGATTTTTCTGAGCCCAGGTGAGGTGCACAGCCTTGTGTCGTCGGGTCAGCAATGGCACCCTAGTGTGCCGCCGGCTTCGGAAACCCATAGAACAACGGGAACGTTGCACTGTCCGAACGCAGATGCTACTACTGACCCCAGCATTGAGTTGCGCGGTGATTTGTGGCAATGTTGCACGCCGGGCAGATGTTATGATGTGTGTCAGATGCCTCCGCCAACGATCGTCCAGAGCTTTTCTACGGCCACACATATCTCGCACTAGGGATTTCCTCCCTAATTTCGTGTAGTCCAGGTAAACCTCTAAAATTGTTGACCATGTAAATCCGAATTTCCTGGTAATTTCCTAGTGCATATATATATATACACTGTATTGACAAAGGTCACCGGACACATAGAAGAGAAACACAACATACCATTTTTATTGACATACATTAGTACGGTGTCACCCAACCTTTGGCCTTAATGCACGCACTGACCCTTCGAGACATGCTTTCGACAAGGTTTTGGAACACAGCAATAGGTATGCGCTTCCATTCAGTACATAATGCTGCCAATTACTGTTGCTTAGTAGTAGGCCTTGCTTCCAAACTTCTTATGAGGCGCTCTAATTCATACCATAGGTGCTCTATGGGATTAAGATCAGGGCTCTGTGCTGTCCAGTCCGTACACGATACGGAATAATCGTCAAACCACGCCGTAGCAGCCCTTGCTTTACGGCTCGGTGCATTATACTGCTGGTACCAACAACGCTTGGTTCCATAGTATTTTCACAGAGTTGGTAGGGCATAATTGTCCAGAATATCGAGGTAGACGTGCTGGTTAACAGGTTTGTCCACGATTACCAATGGGCCGGGATCATACCACGAAAAACACCTCCACACGAGTGCACTGCCAGCTCCAAACATGACCGTAGGAACAGTACAATATGGTAAATAGCATTCCCCGGCTGCCGCCATACCCACACACGGCCACCACACTGATGGATCGTGTATCTGGATTCATCAGTCCATAGGATCCGTTTCCATTGATCTACGGTCCACGATAATGTTCTTTACACCATGCTAAACGACGAGTAGTATTCCGAGTGGAGATGCAAGGCTTATGAGAAGCCGCACGACCACCGTAACCCATTGTGACGTACTACAGAGGTGAAAACATGTGTCAAGACGCCAAATCTGCAGCGAGACATCCTGTCCGCTTAGCTCAGTTGGGAGGGCGACTTACTCCGGAGTGAAGGAACATGGATTCGATACGTGTCGCGGACAAACTTGTGTTTTCACATTAGCGCCCGATTGTTGAAAATGGATCTACCGGCCGTCGGGTTCTTCGAAAAATGTGTGACGTTTGTTCCACACATTGTTTGGAACTAATGAAAAATTCCTAATTCGCTTCAAAAACAAAAAAAAAATTAAAAATAAGAGGGAGATGATGTGCCGTACTACAGAGGTGAAAACATGTGTCAAGACGACAAGTCTGCAGGAAGACATTCTGTCCGCGTAGCTCAGTTGGGAGAGCGACTTACTACGGAGTAAGGGGACGCGGATTCGATGGATGTCGCAGACAAACTTGTGTTTTCACACCATGGAATGAAATAATCTGCGAATGCTACGTGTACATACCAAGGTTCCAGCATTTTTACTCACCTGTACACTGAGGTTTTGTGCAGTACTCCGTCGATTAGCTGTAACGACTCTCCTGAGGTTTCGACGTCCTCTAGCATTGATTTTCTTCGGTCTGCCAGTAGGTTTTGCTGCTTCAGGCACGCCATGTGTCTTCCACTTATTCAGTACGTCCTAAACAGTTGACTTGGGTATGTTTAAACGCTTCTCGGTTTCTCTTATCGACAACCCACTAATATAACGGCCAACAATCTTTCCTTTTTCAAAGTCAGTTCTCTCCATCCGCGACATTTTCACTCAACCTCACAGTGTGATGTGATCGAGGTCAGCCGCAGGCTTGATTTTATAGCGTTTGCAGCTGTACCTCGCATCTTAACAACGCAGCGGATCCGTTCATTTGCTTTTGAAGGGGTGTCCTGTGACTTTTGTCAATATAGTGTACACATACTGTATATATATACGTAATTTGCGGACGATACCGCATGGGTGTGGTGGCATGTAATGGAAATGGTGGCTTCCTTCCCAGTTTTTTTGGCACCTCGCCTCAGCGTAAACACACGTCTTTTGTGACGTATATTCTAATTTAACTTTCAGTTTTAGTTCCTTTTCCCATGTAAATATTTGAGTTTGTTCTTTTTTGCACTTTCCAAACTTAACGTGATATCTTCTCTTTCACATGAATGAGGTTGGTAACACCTTTGAGGTCAGAGAGAGTGACGCATGATTGTGATAAGAACGTTAGATAAAAAGGACGGTACAGGAATTGCTTAGTGTGTGTGTGTGTGTGTGTGCGTGTGTGTGTGTGTGTGTGTGTGTGGCAGTGTTCGATCGTTGTTAAGATAGATTATACGACAGATAATTAAGGCATTATGTGTGAAGTGTAAAACTCGCAGTGCTATATTTTGAATTTCATCTGCTGTGCTGGACCAATAAAAGGTTAAATGTACGTTGGACTTCTGTATACGTTTCGTCTGGCCATGAAACCTTAATTTGAGCTATACCGTGCAACTATTGCATCGAATTCTCATTTAGTTCAACATTTCCTTAGTCATTGTTTTAGACATAGCGTGACACCAATCTTGCACACAAAAAAGGGTTACGTTTATTGGCGCCCGAACTCTTACGAACAGATTATTAGAGGAAGTTAGAAATGGCAAATATCGCGGATCCTCTCGGTCTCTTTGACCACCCTAGACATTATGTTGTGCCTAATAATACTCCAGAAAATACTCCACGCGCTCAGCGTTATACTGTACTAATAGTTATCCTGTACTACTGTACCAGGACTGCGGTTCAGATTTATCGGACAGTGAATACGCAAGGTACGAAAATCATGTTCCGCGTACTTCAACTGCAGTTCTTCAGCAGCAATTTACCCCACCACTCCCAGTAAGAAGGAGCAAAATCCTTGCTCATTATGTATCCCATGCTGGTTCAGTTGTATTCAGGGAAAACGGTGGGTCGCTTAGGTTTCTTGAAGATCTCGAAGATCACTTAGATTTTTTTTTTCTTTTTTTTGATTGGAGGTTTTAACGACCACCGTGAGCAACTCAATGGGCTATAAGCAGTCGCCCGTCCCTAATTTAGGGTCAATGGTTCCAGGGAGGGGAGAGAGCCAGTGCCGTAAGACAAACACGACATCCATGCCTCACCGGGATTCGAACCCGGACCCCGTTCGGACGAATGATCAGAGGCCATCGCTTAGACCACTGCGCCACCGGGGCGGCGACACTTCGATTTATATAGTATTCCTGAGGATTGCCAAGTGCCTATTACTGGCACATGTTTACAAGACACTGCCAAGGTCTGGTACAGACAGTGGCATCGGAAGAACCCAGAGGGCTGTTATCATCAATTTAGGGCTCAATTCTTGGAAGTATTTCCTTTGGCACAAATAAGGCCGGTTTTGCTCAACAGCTGTTTTACAGGCGACAGCAGGCGTCAGATAGTCCCGTCTCGTTTGCTCTGGAAACAGTTAGGCTTTATAAATTATGGGATCCCGCTGCTGTCGATTCTGACATTATTGACACTTTACTATATAATGAATAAAATTCTCCGGCTCGACGTGTAGTGCAGGAAAGCTTACGTTAAGTCACGTTAGGGTTATTGAAAGGTTACTTGACGTAGCTAAAGTGTGCTTAAACCTCAAAGTGCTAGAGTTTGTTTAGGTAAGACACGCACGTGCAATAAATTCCAAGAATATGGAATTTATTTTTACTCGGCGTTCCTCATTATCTTGAATATTAGTAATATAACTTCGGTTTTAGTACATTAGTACCTTGAAGGCTCCTTATTAGAGCGGTAAACACAATATACTCTGAACTTAACGTAAGCATTCAATGAAATAGACTTAACGGCCAGACAGAGGTCTGACAATAAAATGAACTAAGTAAACGTACTCACTTTTAACCTTTTATTGGGGAGCTCCTGGTATTACTCAAATACACACTCCAAAATAACACAACTACTGATAGCCCGTACTATCGTAATATCGTAGAAACGTAGGTAAATCGCATATCAATAATCAGGAAGAACCTATCACATATAAAACGAAGCTCCTTGGTATACTTGAGCGCGCCTATATATACTGCATACCACCACGTCATGACTTACACTCGTTGCCACATATAATTCAGCGGGAGAAACAACATCTCGTTAAGTGAGAAGATAATTTGCATAGGAAAATAAAATAACAAGAGATAGTAAAATCAAAAAGAAACTGAATCTAGAGTATACGTTACAACTACAGCAGCTGGATCCCTTCCTGCAGGATGCTTTGGAAGTTAGACGTCCTGTCACAGTTCACGAGTGCCTAAAACTCATCCGAATTTTGAGGAACGTCACAGAAAAGGGCAATGTTCACAGAACAACCCATTACCTCAGGTTCAAGAGTACCGCCAACCCAGGCAGGTCCAAGAACCTCATCTTCAAAGACAGAGTTATCAGCAGCCTGAACAGACCTTTCCATAACAAGGACAATGTTTTAATCAGCCCAGACAGGCTGCTTATCAATCGAAAGTGGATAATTCTGATACTCATGCAGCCTCAGTGATACTCATGCTGCCTCAGTGATACTCATGCTGCCTCATTGATACTCATGCTGCCTCATTGATACTCATGCTGCCTCTTCTGCACGTTATTACAACTCAGCACATTCTCGTGCTTCTGCAAATTTTCAGGATCGACCAAGACATGCTAATCAAATTCACCCTAATTTAAACTTCTGCAGTAGGTAGATGGGTCGATTCTATCTCCTTGCATCTCTGAAGACCTTAAGCATCTTTTTCTTAACCATTCAAGCCCCGCAGTTGCTTGAAATTCTTGTCACTTTTGATCGAGTGGTGGTATCCACAAATATAGATTCCGGATCTGACATTTCTGCATTGACTTTGAGCATGGGCTAATCTTAATGCCTGAGGTTAGTCCTCCCACCCCAGAACAGCCTATTGATTTTTCTCCAGTCCTTGCGAGCGAGAGCCAACTTGGTCAGGTTTTAAACAGCCGACCAGGGTTATTTTTAGACAAGCCAGGGTTCACACAGGTGGTATATCACACCATTGGTACGGAGGAGGCTAGTCCCATTATCCATGTCCGAATCAGAAAAAAACTGAGTTCCAAAAACAAATTCAGGACATGCTCCATTCGGGGATTATCAAAGAATCACTTAGCCCTTGGCAGCACCAGCTCTTCTTGTTCCTAAGAAACAATCTGAGGAGTATCGTTTTGTGGTAAATTATCGAAAGGTGAATTCTGTGATTAAAGCTATCAATTACCCGTTACTTATAATAAGCGATATTCACCTGGCTTTATCATCAACAAACTGGTTAACAACTTTGGACTTAGCTAACGGCTATTGGTAGGTTGCTGTCCACCATAATTCAGTGGAGAAAACTAGATTCATTACCCCGTTTGGAGTGTATGAGTTCCTGAGAATGCTCTTTGGACTGGCATATGCACCCGCAACCTTGCAACGCCTTATGGACTCAGTCTTACGTCCTATGCTCGGGCCTAATGTCCATGTCTATCTGGACGACATTATTATTTCTTCTGAGACTTTTGAAGAGCATCTGTCGCTGTTGGACCAAGTTTTTGAACTTTTACATAAGGCTGGTTTGACATTAAAACCTGCCAAATTTCAAATTGGACGAGACGAACTGGTATATCCGGGACTAAAAATCCCCCCAATGGTCTTCTAAGCCAATTTCTGAATTCCCACGCCTAAGTCAGCAAAAGAGGTGTTTCGATTCTTGGGCATGACCAGGTGGCATCAACAGTTCGTTCCGGGGTACGCTACTCTATGTGAATCCTTATTTGCGTTAAAACGAAAGTATAGACACTTTGTTTGGTCCACGGAGAAAGAGACTGCTTGTAATACTCTAAAACATGCTTAAGTTTCACTACCTGCCTTAGCATTTCCTAACCATGCAGAAATGTTTGATATTTATATTGATGCTTCAGATGTTGGCCCTAGTGATGTATTATCTCAGCGGGGTCATCCTATTGCATATGCCTCTCGAACTCTTAACAAAGCAGAACGCAATTACTCTGCTACTGAGCGAGAATGCTTAGCTATTTTGTTTGCAGTTACAAAATTTAAATGCTGTCTCAATCACTTAACTGTCAATGTCATCACGGATCATTCGGCATTACAATACTAAATACCGCAAAGAATCTTTCTATTTAGTAGACTGCTGAAATGGACACTCAAACTTCAAGAGTTCAATGTCTAGATTCAGTATCGCCTTGGCAAGTCTAACGAGCTACCGGATGCGCTGCCTCGCTGTCCGGTCAGTTCTGGTGGCCAGGCGGATACTGGACCCTCCCTCTCTATTTCTAATCTCTGAAATCACTTCAAAGGAGCAGATAATTTCTGAGCTGCCGAATGATCCAGATTTTGGGGAAATTTAAATTTTTTGCTCGCTGGTTCTTCTGCTCAGAGTGAACCCTCTTTAGCGGGTCGTAGTCAAAATTATGAGATCATCGATGGTATTTTGTATTACAAAAAAATTATGAATTGGAGAGCTGAGTACCACCGTGCGATACCCCACTCTCTCCGCATGGCTTTGTTACATGAGTTTCATGACTTTTCTCTTGCCGGCTACTTAGGCATACGAAAAGCTCGTGCTAAGCTTAGAGACGTAGCCTACTGGCCGGGAATGTACGATAGTGTACTCGAATACATTCGCTCTTGTGAGTACTGTTAGAAGTACAATTATGATAACAAACAACCGGCCGGTCACCTTATTTCCAGTTCTGGTAATTATGTTTTTGAAACTATATCTATAGATTTATTAGGCCCTCATCCATTATCAAATAAAACTAAGTCTCGTTATATTTTAGTTGTCGCAGATAACTTTTCTAAATGGGTGGAAGAATTCCCCATTAAAGCAGCTACTGCGGATGTAATATGTGACACTCTTATACATAATACTTTTTACTCGTTTTGGCTGTCACCGTACTGTAGTCTCGGACCACGGGGTTCATTTCATTTCAGAGTTATTCGAGCGAATGCATGCAAGGCTCCAGATTAAACACAAATTCATCAGCCTATATCACCCTCAAGCCAATCCGGCTGAGCGTGTTAATCGAACTTTACTAACGATGATCTCAACTTTCATTGGCAATAATCATGAGCGTTGGGACGAGCATATTGAATTGCTTTGCTTTGCTCTTCGCTCATCTTTTCATGAGTCAACGCGGCTTACGCCCGCTGAACTTTTTGTCGGGCGCAAGATTTGCACCCCCTGTGAAAATTTAACTAGCATTGTGGATGAAATTAACCAGCGACCAACACCTGAATCTGTAAAGAAACTGGCAGAAAAGGCACAAGCTGCTATCATTCGAGCTCAGTTAAATTAAGCTTGACACTATAATTCAAAAAGGAGAGAACCAGATTTCGCAGTTGGAGATCTGATGTTGTTAGATACGCATTTTCAATCCTCAGTTGCATATACGTTTGGGAGAAAATTTGCACCCTTATATGAAGGCCCCTTTGAATTGGTGGAATTGTTTAATAATAATGTAGTATTAAAAAGGCCAGATGGCTCCCTACAGTCTGCCCATGTGCAACAATGTAGAAAATTCTGTTTGATATATTGCTGTAATTATCGACCCTAAGCCTCGTAGGAATCCTCAAGCAGAGGGTGGGACTCCTTCACAAGCCTTTACAGTTGATGATGAAATTATTGACTCCACCTTTTTCCTGTACGATTTCCTACCTCCGTCTGAGCAGGTCTTTCCTTCAATTTCTTTTCAAGATTCTCATTCTGACATTCTCCGATTCACTCGGGGTGCTACAATCATTTCTACTCCTCCATCTCCTGCCTTCCCAAGACACGAGAGATCACCTTCAAGTACTTCCAGTTCCTCTGGGTATTCTCGTCATGTGCAACGTGCTTCATTTTCATGTGCTTCTCACAAATCAATTGTTTCTTTTACTTCTTCACGCACGGTGCCTCCCTTTGGTCTTACGTCTAAGACATTAAAAAGACAAAGTAGTGATGTTTCATCTTCTTCAGATAGCTCTATCTCTCCTGTGGCCAAGAGAGCCGTACCTCTTGTTAACACTGATTCACAAACACTATAGTTGAGGTTCTTCAGTCTTCAAGTGAGGAAATCCCTGCTTCTGTTCGCATTGAGCAGTTACCTACTTCAAGAACATTTAGTCACTCTACAGCAGGGCAAAAACGTCCTGTTTCACCAACTGTGTTCTCAAGATCTATCAAGCGTCCGCCGCCTGAATTTTCCCCTCCTGTTCCGCACACGCACAGTGCAGCTTCAAGTATTAGTTCACAACCCCGACGACGAGTTCAGCCTTTGTATCCGCCTGGATTCCGTTCTTGGAATCTCCGCTGGGGACGTACGGAGCCAATACCTGAATCGACTATCCTTCGTCGTCCACGGAAGCGGCCTTCTTCCTTTACGCCGCTTCTTCGCCAGCCAAAGAAATGGCCTGATCTACAGTCGTCTCCAATTCCTGGATCGTCTCCAAGTCAGCCTGGAAATTTCTTGAGTCATCCTGGAACCTCCTCGAGTCAGCCTGGAACCTTCTTGAGTCATCCTGGAACCTCCTCGAGTCAGCCTGGAACCTCCTCGAGTCATCCTGGAACCTCCTCGAGTCATCCTGGAACCTCCTCGAGTCAGCCTGGAACCTTCTTGAGTCAGCCTGATGACCCCGTTTCTTCCGGTCAACTTGTTCTGTGAACAAGGAAACCTAGCACATCCCTGCGATCCAGTAATTCTTGACGTGGGCCTTTGAAACGTTAAGCTTCAAGTGCATCGTTGTTGCCCCGACAACAAATCAAGCGTATTGCTACGCAAATCTTTGTTGCCACTAAAAGGTAAATTGTTCAAATTTTTTTGTTATTGCAATTGACTTTTTCAATGTCCAGGAACTTTTGCTGCATAGAGCCTTGCTCTATAGAAAGACTATTTACTTGAACATTTTCTCAGATACTCAGTGACATGTATCACAGAACGTTTTTACGATGAACGTTTTTACGATGCACTTCAATAGCACTCATCAAATATTGCTTTTTGCTGTCACCGTGGAAAAATTGCAATAACTTGACAAATGCTTTGTTGTCTCCTCGTCAGTCAGCTAAGTTTTCCCACTGTCATGGAACCTGTGTAAACTTGAATTTGTACACGCAAAGTTTAAGGTTAGTTTTCTTTTGGAGTGGAGCCACGCGGATTTTTTTTCAAATAGCAAGTTTAATTGTACTAAAATGCTTGTCAATTTATTTTGTAAATGTTGCCTTTTCGTCATGAGTTTGATATCAGCCATTGCCTTTCTGTTGATATCTATAGATGCTTAACTCCCAGGGTAGGGTTTTCCCTATCCCATCTAAAACTCAATGTGCGAATACATGGGAGTAGTCAGAAGTCGGCCCTGGCCGCCAAGTGTTCAAATAAAGGTTTTGTGTTGTTGTTCTATGATTAACCTTTTTGTGCTTGACACTTGTTGTGTTGTTGGGTTCTTTTTCTGCAAAGGGCATTTTTTTAGCAGCAAACTAAATTTAAAATATGTTTTCTGTGCTCAAGTGTTCTTGGTTCAGCTAACTTAGTTTGAATGCTTTGTCTTCCCTGAGAAGTTATCAGGTGTTGAGGAATGTGTAATTTACCTCAATGTTTAATCTATTGTAGTTTTTTTCTGCATTACGCAGTTTTTTTACTGCTATGCCACTTCTTGAATGTGTATTGATTAAAGTTGTTCACACGTATTGTTGTGGCAAAAACAATTAGCACGATTTGTGCCTATAATATGGATATATTTCATATTTGATATTGTCGTCAGTCGCATGATCATTTTATGCCACGGTTACGTACCATTATTTCACGATATTGAACAGAAAGTTTAATGTTTCTGCTATGAAAATTGGTGTAATATGAAAATGTGTTTCTTCGTTCGGCATGTTGGTTCTCTGCACCGTATGTCAATGCATGTTTAGGATATTGGAGAGATGTAAGTATATCTCATGATGCTGTGTTAGTTTGTCTATGCGATATTTTCGGTATTTAGAGGATTTGTATACTAATTTGAAGTCAGCTGCTAGCAACTGTTCAACGAATGTCTTCATGTCTTCATTATTAGGTAAGTTCTTAGCTGAATGACTTGCATGAATGACCAGATTATGTTTTGAATGGAGACCTCTACTAAATTGATATTTTCTTGGCACAACAAAGACCAAAAAAAAAAAAAATTACGAGGGGGATGATGTGAGGTATATTCTAATTTAACTTTCATTTTTAGTTCCTTTTCCTATGTAAATTTGAGTTTGTTTTCTTTTGCACTTTCCAAACTTAACGTGATATCTTCTCTCTCACATGAATGAGGTTGGTAACACCTTTGAGGTCAGAAAGAGTGACGTATGAATGTGATAAGAACGTTAGATAAAAAAGACGATACAGGAGTTGCTTAGTGTGTGTGTGTAGAGATCTTCAATCGTTGTTAAGATAGACTATACGACAGATAATTAAGGTATTATGTGTGAAGTGTAAAATTCGCAGTGCTATATTTTAGATTTCATTTACTGTGCTGGACCAGTAAAAGGTTAAATATAAATTGAACGTCTGTATATGTTTCGTCTGGTAGTAAAACTTTAATTTGAGCTATCCCATGCAACTATTACATCGTATTCTCATTTAGTTCAGCATTTCCTTAGTCATTGTTTTAGACATAGCGTGACACCAATCTACCACACGAAAAAGGATTACGTTATACTTTGTTTTTTTCCAAAAGACGTTCTGAGATAATTCATCGTCAAGGGTAAAAGAATATTCTGCTGATGGATGTTTTTTACAAGGGACATGTAATACATGTCGTGGATATAGCCTCGTTACTTTTGATACTTTTGCAAATACTTGGGGAGAAATTCAAGCAGTATATGCTTAAAGAAAACGAAAAAAAACCCCACCTATTTGGCACATTTCAAATCATATTTACCTTCAATGTTTGAAAATTTTATCTAAATTTATTGAAATTCTAATTGATTCTACGTACTTCTAAGACCACCATAGAAAAAATCTTACAATATTTCAGAGTTTTTGCAGCGTACTGCGATGTCTTGAGAAACACTCCAGCAGGTTTTTATTTTAATTTTATCATATGTAGAGGATTTTAGGAAGGGAGTGTCTGACCCCAGGTCTTAAACAACCCTTAGAAATAGGAAGCTAAGAGATTTGGGCTAGATTGCTTGACAGGAAAGTGGCACGGAAGCGAAGTAGAAAGGGGGAGGAAGACGCCCTTATTTATTACCGGGAGACCAGTACCCGGGGTCCGACGGCTTAGCGTGCCCATCCGACGCACGGCGGATATTTAGTGGATCGAGCGTTCGTACCTGCCTGGAATCGAACCTGAGGTCCTTTCCGTGGTAGTCACGAACATTGCCCACTAGGCCACCCGCGGCCCCTACTCGAGCAGGTTATGTTTCGGATACAAACTAAGTATTGGACGTACACTGCCTCACAGAGAAAACTCCACACCATGAAGGAATGCCGAAAACTGGCCAAACTGCACACACAAATAGCCAAGTAGGTCCTGAACAAATGATTTAATTGTCACATATGGACTAGGCTAAAGTGACCAAATATGCAGGATGATCCATAAGGAGTGTGGCCCCTATTTTGGGCGACACAACGTTGAATCCGACGTGGCATCGAGGCAATGAGAGTCCAAATAGAGTCCTGGGGTATCGTGGACCATGTGGTGTTAATCCGAGTCCACAGTTCATCTTCATTTTTTGGAGGTGGGAGGGTACTCAACCGATGTCCAATCTTGTCCCACAGATGCTCGATGGACGAGAGGTCGGGGGATCGTGCTGGCCACGGAAGCATCCGCACTCCGCGTAAAGCCCTCAGGCTGATCCGAGAGGTATGCGGCCGGGCGTTATCCTGTTGAAAAATGGCGTTTGGCAATACTGATGAGTCGCACAAACTTATCTCACGAGTAAAAGCCGTCTTTGTAAAATAAAACTCGGCTTAGCTCAAATCAAATTAACTCATATAATGAGACATCAATTTAATAAAACCTTATGTTATCTTAAAAACAGATTAAAAGACATGAGTACTTTCGGGCCATCGCATGGCCCATCTTCAGATGGAACAGCCAAATTGACAAGATCCGCATAATATATACACACATGAACACGTCAAAGTCGGTTGTTGTACATATATGCAAAGAAGGAAGATTTTCCTCCCGGCACATTATCCCACGGTTATAGGTAATTTAAAGCCCCTAGGATTAGAGTTAATTAATACCTTATCTACATTGGGGAGCTCATACGGCATATAATCATTACAACAAATATTTTGTGAGTGAAAAATGAACATGCTCTCAGTAAGAAACAGCGTGCTACGATTTTTAGGGGTAACCACAATTTTTAAATTTTCCCAGTCCGGATATAAAATCCCTTTTGTAACTTCCCTAGCAAGTGCAGAAGACAAAACCAAAAGTTAACGTCTCTTCACTTTTTTATTCGTAGAGCCTACACCCATTCCTCAACTCGCACTGCACGCGTTACAGAACTACAATGGGTCTCGTCGTTCGCCTCCCAATTTGGATATCCTGAATACGTTTTTAACCGGATCCATTCCCGAGTTAAAAGTAAACTTGCTACTACATTACAACCATTTTTGCCCACACCATTTCGTTTCATTGCTTCCATCGATTACATCCCTTCAATTACTCAACCTCTTCGTAACATTTGCCGGAAATTTGGATTGGATTTCGGCACTCGCTCTCTTAATATACTACCACTTGTTAGAAAGGACAGGACCCAGACGGATATTTTACAAAGATGGGGTGTCTATTGTGTTCCATTGAAAGATGTTTTCGGAACTACTCAATCTGTCTATATAGGATCGACCGGACGGAATTTGTCTTGCAGGGTCAAGGAACATAAATATAATATCCAGACAGGAGGTACCAACACTGCACTTGCTAGGGAAGTTACAAAAGGGATTTTATATCCGGACTGGGAAAATTTTAAAATTGTGGTTACCCCTAAAAATCGTAGCACGCTGTTTCTTACTGAGAGCATGTTCATTTTTCACTCACAAAATATTTGTTGTAATGACTATATGCCGTATGAGCTCCCCAATGCCTATAAGGTATTAATGAACTCTAATCCTAGGGGCTTTAAATTACCTATAACCGTGGGATAATGTGCCGGGAGGAATATCTTCCTTCTTTGCATATATGTACAACAACCGACTTTGACGTGTTCATGTGTGTATATATTATGCGGATCTTGTCAATTTGGCTGTTCCATCTGAAGATGGGCCATGCGATGGCCCGAAAGTACTCATGTCTTTTAATCTGTTTTTAAGATAACATAAGGTTTTATTAAATTGATGTCTCATTATATGAGTTAATTTGATTTAAGCTAAGCCGAGTTTTATTTTACTTTCAATTATCCGCACAAAGACGGCTTTTACTCGTGAGAATGGCGTTTGGGATGCACTGCAAATACGGTAGGGCGACGGGCCGCAGCACCTCGTCAACATATAGGTGTGACGTCAATGTGCCCGTAATGCGTACCAGCGGTGAGCGGCTGTTGTCGCTGATAGTACCCCACATCATGATTCCACGTTACCTGGCTGTGTGGCGCTCCACATTGGCAGAGGAATCCGCCCGTTGGCTACGTTGCCTCCAAACTCTCACACGGCAATCAGCCGTGGTGAGACAGAACCGCGATTCGTCGCTGAATGCCACACTGTTCCATTCGGCACCCCATGCATCTCTGGAGCGACACCACGCCAAACGGTGATGACGATGGCTTGCTGTTAAGGGCAGCCTTCGCAACGGACGGTTGGACAGCAAGCCAGATGCAGACAATCGGCGCGACACTGTTCGCGTCGATATCGGGGAATCCAAGCATCCCCGTACACTCCGCAAAATGTCGCCTGCTGTGGCCTTTGTGTTCGCTACGGCATGACGTCGGATGCAACGATCGATGTCTCGGACGCCCGTCTCCGTGCTCCGGTCCCCCTACGACGCTGAACAGATCCTTTCTCGGACCACTGTCTCCAAATGCGACCGACGGTTGTGGCATAACGTTGCTTTTCTTCCGCAATACGACGCAAGGACCATCCAGCAGTACAAAGGCCTACAATGATACCTCTCGTGAACTCATCCATTTGACGAAATCGCATACGACGGCGTCTTAATGACATTGGCACCCATTGTTTGTTCTCCATACACGGTTACAGCAGAACCACTCAATTCTCGCGGCCGTGACGACATCTCGACTAATGGCCTCATAGGCTGGTTGTCCGCTTATATCCGACGCGCTTTTCGTGCGATTGGCCTTCAAATGCAATCATTTGCATGAGTTGTACGGGTGCACCCACCCTGCAGTTTGCATGGCACTGCGTTCACGTCTTCGTGGTGTGGCATTTTCTCTGTCAGGCAGTGTATGTTAATTCTGGAAACCGTAACTAAAGTGCAAGACAGTTCAGCTGCCCATGTATTTTACGAGTAGCCTACAGTTCTTTGTTCTATTGCATCTCTGTCTTTCTATTCTAAAAGAAATAATGTTGCTGATACAACCTAGTCCGGATCAGGGACGTCGCTAGACTTCAAATGCAGGGTGGGAGACGGGTGGACAAGACATTTTACCACCCATCATCACATTCTCTTCCTGACGTCCCTGGTCTGGATCCTCAATTGTGCAAGACTGCAACAGTGTATTAAAGAGTTGTTTTCGCAGTGGAATAGCAATAGAACTTAGGCTTTCATTCACGTAAAGTCCTAGAAAATTTATGAACAAAATATCTTCCAACAAGCTGAGAGGCTCTATCTCAAAGTCACAGATCATGAGGAGTGTCCATGTTGTGGGATGGCGTTGCAGTAGAGCTTCGCCTGGGCAAGTCACTTTATCAAATAATTACGTCCAAAACATTCACCTTATCTTAACGGCCAGAATGTCAGTGGCGCACATGTGTCTAATCAAAGTGCACAGTTTAAAGTTTTTGATGGCAGTTGCTTACGTGATTAAATAAATAGCTAGCTAAATCTCGTAAAGAACTTCGTTGAACATATATTCACATTTCTTGAATAACTAAGTAAATACTATTGCCAAGCAGAAAAAAAAACATACATATAAAGTTTTCCTTTACTTTTTCCACTCACGGGACGTTCAAAGGGACATCAATGAAGTTCACTGATACAGTACATCTCGCTGGTATTAACACAGATCTCAATCGTATGACAACAATACGTATTCGGCTATCACATCCGTAACAATCATCAACAACAACCATGGGTAACATTCCAGTAGGACCCTACTGCCATGGGGCAGCAGATTTAATTCGTCTTACATTGTTTGTACTACCAGCGCATCTGGTAAACCCAGGCATCCTGGGAAAGGGGATATAGGGACAAAGCTGGTCCGGGACCAACTACCGAGAGAAGCATCTACGCATTCACGTCCCAAACACGGGGAGTTTGCGAAAAACCGCAGACTAGATGGCTAACAGAACTGTGGCTTGAACACCCTTCAGAAACGTCCGTCTCCCACACAGGGCATAGCGACTGAACCAACTGCGTCATGCATGCATACATAACAAAACAGGCTTTAATAGCTTTCGCGCGATCAACCCTTCACAATCGAATCGCAATTTATTTACGTCTCCACTACTGTACTTCACATTCAGTGACGTCATTTTACGTTGCTCTCACTCACTGTCATCGTTGCCAAAATGTACAAGCTGTTCGGAGAAGTACTGAGAAAATGTTTAACGAAGAAATAACGAAATTTACATTAGAAAATAGAAACTCAAAAGGAAGGTTAAGTAGAAACTAAAAAAAAAAAGGTTAAGTAGAACTCAAAAGGCAGGTTAAGTAGAAATTCAAAAGGAAGGTTAAGTAGAAACTCAAAAGGAATGTTACAAAAGGATGTAACCTCATTTACACGAATCTTGTGTCAAGGCATTTAAAGTCCTCCAAAATTAATCACTATTGACCCTGCCCAGGGCATACTGGCTAAAATAGTGCTCATTTTGAAAATACTAGTGGTACAAATGGAAATTCATGTTTTCCTTGAGAGAGTCCACATCCGTCTGTGCCTGAATGATGTTTAGGCGCTGATTTGGATACCACAAATGACAGGACCAGCTCCCAGTGTAATGGAGAGGTATTATGCTCACTGTGACTGGGAGAATCAAGAATTCCCTGTCCAGGTTTTGACTATTTTTCACATGAGTTAAATCTCTGAAAAAAAAAATAAAAGAATGAAAGAAAAAGATACGTTTTTCCATAACATCCTGCACGATATCGTAGACGCACAATTTCGAAGTTTCTTTTGTGCCATTTGAAAAACTGCAGATGTCTTCATTAGTTGATAAGCTCATAAGGTAATCTGTTTCCTCTGCTGTAGAGCGCAGTTATACCTATAGGTACTCACCATATTTTTTGCATACACCATAGAAAAAAATGGGTCCTTTTAACATGCCGCCTAATTTAGCGAATTACAGGTACATTATATTCGCATTAATAAGTTATGACACATACTCTAATTTAACTTTAATTTTTAGTTGTCTTTCTCAATGTAAATGTTGAGTTCATTCTCTTTAAGCGTTTCAACCTTAATGCTATATTTTCTCGTTCACGGAATGTATTTTCTCGTTCACGGAATGTATGTTGGCAACAGTCTTGAGATCAGAATGCGTGACGTGTTAGTGTTAATAGATAAGAACGAGAGATATGTAATGTTGAAACAAGCAGCGAAAAGTGTGGTGGAGTGGTTTACCTAGTCGTGATATTTGATAGCAAATTGTTGTTGTTGAATACATCCAGCAAATTGTTGTTGTTGAATGTAAAAAATGGAACCTAAGTTGATAGAGGTTCATTATTGTAACTGATGCGGATGTGATGGTGTCTGATTAATTTGAAGTACCGTATGGCATGTTTATGCTGTTCCTGGAACACCAATAAAGACCATTTATGTCAGTAATTGAAGTCTTCTCTCTTCTGGCCGTTGGGTCGTCTAATTTAGCTTAGTGTATAATTAAAGATTTTTGTGTGCTAGCTATCCCGTGCTCAAGACTTCGAAGTTACAGTGCTACGAGTTCAACTGACAGATAGTACGATAGATAATGTTTTAAGTAATGAAGTAGAGACGATTAAACGAAAAACATTACAAAGTGATGGGCATACATTCTACAGAAGAAGTCCGAATCGTCTACAGAGATTTGGAAGACTTATCTCAATCTTAATTGAAGAAAATGTAACATCAGTGCCCACTTTTTGAGTACATGATGAGAGATCGGTAAGAAAAGGTTGCCTAAGGTCTTCCTCGGGAAATGCAGTGTCGTAGTGTAGCAATTAGGGACAAGGGCTTCATGAAAGACAGTAGTGCGCTTATTTGACAGATTTTATGAAAACGCAAGGCTTATTAACGTAATTGTCTTTCCGCTGTAACTTAGTCCTTACTTCAGTAAGTACGTTATGTGTGCTAAAGTCAATGTAATATTAGAAGGCACTCATACGCATTACAAGAAAGAGGTCAATTGTAGTACTTACAAATACGTTTATTTTACTTGTATGGTTTGTACTCCACGCTCACATTCGGTTTATTAGCGTACTCGATACAGAATCAGTCGTTTAACATCCAATGGCAGTATAACAGCACGTCTATCATCAATAACATCAATCCCACAAAACAACCGCAGCATTGCCTTTTTATCTATCGTTCTTCTCCGGCCACACATACGTCACTCTTGTTCCGACCTCAGATTGTTGCCAACATTATTCTCGTTTGAGGGAAAAGACATACCGTTAAGGTTTGAAAATGTCTAAGAGAACGAAATCAAATTTACATAGAAAAAGAAACTCAAAAGGGAAGTTGAAATAGAATATACGTTACATGCTGCAAAATTCATTCTGTTGGTTTTGTTTTTCCAGTGAATTAGAAGAGATACATGCCATTTTTTCTAGAGATTACAATCTACACCTGAAAATGTAATTTGGCTCGTGCTCTCATTGGGCTCATTAATTATGAAACCTCAAACGCCAAACTTATGGAGAAATTCCTTTTCCTTTTTCTTGGTGCATTTAAAAATAGTTATAATAATTTTCTAACTGGTTTACATGCCGCATACTTTAAGATTTGCTGATTTACATAAAACACGAATTATAAATGTAGCAGTAAATATTCTGCAAGATATAGTGAGTCCATTTGATCCAAATAGACTTGCCTCTTTTGGAACGGAAGGACTTTGTGACGTATACTCAAATTTAACCTTCCTTTTTATTTCCTGTGTTCCTATGTAAATTTCGTTTATTCTCGTTAAACGTTTTTCTAATTTTAACGCCACAGTTTCTCTCTCGACGAAATAAAGTTTGGCAGCCCTGTCAATAGGTGAGAAATGAATGACGTAAGCTCATATTAGAGATAAGCGCTGCTGTTTTGAATGTTTCAGCTCACTTGTTTTCTGGTAGATTATGCTTTCGATGACCATGCTTTGAGCACAATGTTTTGCAAGCATTATGTTTTCGAGTACTGTTTAGAGCACAGCTGATGGTGTATGCTTAGGCGAGAGTTGTATCCTCACGTTGTGACGAGCTGAGAGGATATTCATATATGGATGGTTGATTGACTGCAACTTACGTGCTATGAAATAAACAAGCTTGAACAGTAAACCTTGTAGTTTATTAAGAAGTGTTTTATGTGTGCATAGTTAAATTTTCAGCTACTACGACTGAAAGTCATCCGGGAAAACAACCTTTAAATAGCGTGTAGTTGAAGTAACAAATAAGCTAACGTTGTGCTAATAGTTCATGTAATGTTTACAGATAATTCTCACGAAGCTCCACTAATTCAAGTTAAACATTATAACTTGTGTGGGTATTATACAGAACTGTTCGAACAACATGGTATGACAGAAGATATCCATGATGACTGGACGGATTTCTAAACTTCCTGGTATTGAATTTTAAAGATTTCTTACTAAACGAACTTTCCAAATACAGAATACAGTGCTCCACAGAAATATAAGTCCACCATAATTCACCTCAAACCGGGTACACGGAGAACGTTTTTAATGTAATTACTAGTTTTGTCCATTACACACACGCATCAACTGCAACGAAATGCAACAACTGCAATAGACAATTCTGTTTTATTGTTTTATGAACGAAAAATGAAAAAACAAAAGCTGCATGTGGTCTTACACATAAATATAGGTCCATGCACACTAATAATTAATGGGACCAACTTTTTTTTTGAATGAAACTGAAAATTCTGTGTTTCATACTGTTAGCAAGGTTTTTGAAGGTGATACGGTCCAAATTAGTCCATTCATTCTGAATAGCTTGCTGTAATTCTGCAACAGAACCGTAAGTCACGTTATTCTCAAAGATTTCGCGAACGCGGAGTCCCCAAACATTTTCCATGGAGCTACAGTCGGGCGAAAAAGTTGGTCAGTCCAATACTTCCACGTTCTGATCCTCTAACCACTGCTTAGTGCTGCTGCTGACATGAATCTCTACGTTGTCTTGCTGATAAATGGGACGATTTCGGCGAAACCTACGTAAATACGGCAAAAGGTTGTTTTCTTTTAAGAATAGCTTGATACGAAACGCTGTTCCTTTTGGTTGACACAAACTCCAAGGAAACAGTTCCACAAGCACTGAAGGCTCCCCAAATCATGCAACTCTCCCCTCCAAAATTTCTCTTAGACAAAAATTCGGCTCTTTCCGCAAAGCAAATTTCTCTTACACAACAACTTTGAAATTTCTCTTGACAAGAATCAAATTTCTCTTAGACATTAGGGATTAAATCCATCCGGACCGTCTAGTTTAAACTTTTTCTCATCACTGAACACGACCTAGAGATAAATATAGCAATAATTAGACACTGGGATCCGCAAAAACAAAGCAAATTGATTCAATGAAAACAAGAGAAAACTGTTTTACCTTGCTCCAATCTCTGTCCGTTTTTACGAGCAAATTTCAGTCGTCTCTGTTTGTGGCGGAGGTATAACCTCCGCCACAAACAGAGATATTTTTTGCCGGGGGTAAGGGTACCTTTTTTCGGTACGCCACTGTAGCTACCTTAAAGGTAGACTGGAGGAGAGAGAAAGTATGGTTCAGTGGCTGTTCAATAAGGTAGAGCGAAAACCACTTTTTTTTATTTGAAACGTCACCATGTGCAATAGTTGCGGTTTTATTACTGAAATGACCCCCCGAAATATGTATGACATTATTCGATATCTTAGGCTTCCCCAAGAACCTCAAAGTTTGAAAGTTATAGGGAAAATGGTTTAAAAACACCCGCTTTCTCCATTTTGTAAATATAAAAAATATTGTGTTACCATGTTATTTAATATCACCTTTGATTGTATAAACACGGATAAAAATTCAACAGACATGAGTTAATTTCTTAGGCTTCCCCAGATCCCTTAAAGTATGTAATTTTTCACCAAAAAGGGCATAAGTTGCGTAAGCATTAATTTCGACAGCAGCCTTGTTACCAATTTGGGCTTAACATTAACAATCCCCCCCCTCTCATAATTTCTGGAAATCTCGTGTTGACTTTCAGAAGCATAGCTTGCTGTTTTGCGCTCTCCTTTGTTTTTGTTACCTTCGTCACCTCACTCCACCCCCTTCCTCACAGCAGAGCCCTCTTTGCGAACTCGCTGCGTTATCTCATCACAGTCGCACAGATCCTTTTGGGAGAGAGTGTTGGCGGATTTGCGTCATATAGATGCAACGGTTTCTTTTACTGCAAGTGACGTTGATTGGAGCGTACCGGCATTTTCGTTTTGTCGTTCAACTACTTAAGATGGCTGAAAAAAGAAATAAAGCTGATTGCCCTATCCTCGGGAGTTATAAGGAGATGCATGAAAATGTGTTGCCTACGTACGGAGATGTAATGCGCCATTACTAGCTTAGGAGGAATACTCTTAGGCAGGAAGGTGCAAATTATGAGCCTGCTGCAGCAGAAATAGCAAGTATTGTCGCAGACAAAGTGCTCAGTATATGGAAGAAAGCATCTCTTCCGACATCACTCCACAAATCAGTTGTAAAGCGTATTACCGCATACAACACTGAAATCCAAAAGCTGAAAAAAGAAACGCTGCAAGAATGGATGAAACCTACCGAAAGTAGGTTGAACAATGTCGTGCAGATTCGCAACGTATCTTTGACATATGCTCATGCAAGTGCAAATGTTTTAGAACCTGAAAATGAAGATCTGCAAAAAAGGTATCCGTGAAAGTGCGAGACTTTCTAATGGACCAGAGAACAAACAGAAGAATGATAGTAGGTGGGCTTGACGCAAAAACCACCAGTGTACTGAAGAAAAGATCAGCTCGAAAGAGTGTTAGGGAAGAGCACGTCCGTAGGAAATTACAGAAAACTGCATCACTGAAATCGGCACTGCGAGTCGAGGATGATCCTTCCGAAGAGGATACGAATACTAATTCTGCAAGGAAACCAGACGAGCCGGGTCCTAGTCATTTGTTGGCTTCGGAGAAAGATTACGATTTCACTCCACGTGGCTCTTCAAAACCTAGGCGTCAAATGACACTGTCTGCATTTTCTAGAAAGTGCGATAAGCGAGGCATCGGCGATCGAGCGGCAGCAGATTTTGCGTCGGCGTTGCTTCATGATGTAAGTGAACCAGTTCAGTCGAAAGAATGTAACGTATCTGTTATTGACCGGCATAAAGTACGACAAGAGAGGAGAAAGACTTGTCAAACAATTCAAGATGAGGCAAACTTGACTGGTGGCAAGATTGTAGCTCAATTTTTGGGCGGAAGAATGGATGAAACTCTTACGAATACACAGGCATTATGGCAAGTGGCGCAAGCGAAAAGAATGGGAGGAGCGTATCACACTTCTTGAAGAACCAGGTTCGGTCTATTTGGACATTTTGCACCAAATAGCAAGAATGCAAAGGACATTTCCGATGATATCTTCAGCTTATTTGACCAGAAGGCCTTTGACTTCTCGGAATTAGTCTTTATTAAAAGTGACGAGGAAGTGACTAATACCAGCACAAATGCAGGTATATTTAGGCGCCTTGAAGAGAAACTCAGTTCTCCCTTGCACTGGATTATATGTCAACTTTATTTTAATGAACTGCCTTTACGCCACCTCACTGAAGCACTCGACGTGAAAACATCAGGTCCAAGAGGATTTAGTGGATTGATTGGAAAGAACCTGAAGACGTGCGCAAACCTTCCTATCGTTAATTTCCAGAAAATTGAATTTTCGCTTCAGTCCAACATTAACTATGGAGATCTTAGCTCGGATCAACTTTATTTGTGGGAAATTTGTAAGGCAGTCTCTGCAGGTGATTGCCCACAAGATCTGGCAAATCGGGATCCTGGAACACTTGCCCATTTCCGTTGGCTGACGCTCGCAAATCGCATTCTGCGTTTGTGTGTTGGAACTAGTGATCCAACACAACAACTTGTCTAATTATCCACCTTCATAATGAAAGCATATGCACCATCTTTTTATATCTCGGTTTCAGTATCTTCCAGATAATTTAAAGGATATTGTAAAAAGAGTCGTCCAAGACAATGCGTATTTTGCCCATGCAGAAATCTTGCTCGCTGCGATGTTGTTTGATGGCAGAAAGTATGTCAGTGAGCTTGTTGTTCGACGCATCATGAAGGCCGGGAAATCTTCCGAACAAACAACTACCATTAGGAAGTTTTGGATTCCTAAGCTGAATTTCCAGAGCAATGATTACATCGACCTAATCTACTGGCAAGAGTGTATTGTGACTGAGCCTCCCATCACACGGAAATGGAAAAACCATGAGCTTTTGGAATTACTACAGTCGGATAAATATCCAAGTTCTTGCCACTAATTTACGAAAATACCCTACCATTCTCAGGCAGTAGAGAGGATGGTTAAGATTGTAACAGATTCTTCTGCTCATGTGTGCGGCTTTCTTGCAACAGATGGATTCATCAGAGCAAAAATTTTGGATAGGAAGCTGATGCCCAGTTTTGAAAAAAAGTCTGATTTCCAAGTGAAATAAACTCACTCCTCAAGTTATGCTACTAGTTTACCTAGTAGCATATCATATTTAGCTGGTGCATATCATATTTAGATACGTTATGCTATTTTCGGAGAAATATGACAAATTTTGAGCTCTTTGAGGAAGCCTAAAAAATTAACCTACGTCTGCTGAATTTTTACCCGGATATACATATAAACTCAAAGGTGATATTAAATAACATGGTGATACAGTATTTTTTTATATTTACAAAATGGAGAAAGCGTGTCTTTTTAAATCATTTTTCCCTTTAACTTTCAAACTTCGAGGTTCTTGGGGAAGCCTAAGAAGATATCGAATAATGTCATACATATTTCGAGGGGTCATTTCAGTAATAAAATCGCAACTATTGCACATGGTGCCGTTTCAAATAAAAAAAGTGTTTTTCGCTCCACCCTGTTCAACCAGTGCAAAGAACATACGTCGAAGCTGTTAAAAAGAGTTCAAACCGCCTAAAAAACAGCTCCAGAGGCATTGACCGCCTAAAAGACAGCTCCGGAGGCATTGACCGCCTAAAACACAGTTCCAGAGGTTTATCCAAAAGAAAAGGACGTTTCGTCTGAGGCAGTTAAGAGGAAGGTACAGAGAGAAATTGTTCCATCACAATTCAAAATTGGAATTAAACCGGTGAAAAAATTAACAATGCAATGGTGGATTACTGATAGATTGTGATTCAGCAGAAGAAGTAGCTACTTTAGAAAAGGTCTATGATACAAATCCTATCTTAAGAAGCTCCCAAGACTGATTCTCTATAACATTACTGAAGAAGTAAGTAAAGACTGGCTAGAACATTATGTGCGAGAGCAAAATAACTTGAAGGAGCATGAGAGACTTTCAGCCCAATTCTTTTTAAGGGGTAAAGAAGGCAAGATCCACTGGGTAATTGAATTATCTCCTCTAGAGTTTAAGATTCTCCTGAAAAGCAGAAAAATAAACCACTATTGGACAGTTCACTCAAGTCGTGAATTCCTTAAGGAAACAAGATGTTTCAAGTGCAATGGCTTCGGCCACTACAAATCAAAATGTCCAGAGGTTTTTGAGAGCTGTGATGGCTGTTGACAAGTCGGCCACAAACATTGGAAATGTTTGAATGAAGAGAACTGTCTGAACTGTACCAAGTTGAATCTAAAATTCAAGTTGAAACTAGAAACTAAGCATTCAAGTCCGGCTGGGGTTTGTCCCAGTGTAAAAAGAGAAGTGGAACTTCAGAAAAATAAAATTAATTATGGATGAGGAATCCTTGCAGGTTCTTCAATACCTCGCTGCAATTTTCATTAAAATTTTTGACCGTATCTCTGAAAGACCCTTCCCTGGTCTTCCTCAGGAATGCAAAAGTCACTACAGTTGATTTAATATGAATGATAATAGAACTTTTCATGTTTTCTCAGTAAAAGAAGGCACTTTTGGTTTTGTAATTATGATTTTTCTTAGTAGTGCCATAAAATTGTGTGTCAATGAGACGCTTGGTTCTCTCTTTCTGGAAAAAAACTCTGTTTAAAACTGTTATTTTTAATGAATTTTAATATTTCCAAGATGGTATTCACTGTGCTGAATAGTCTGAAGATGTGAAATGTACTGTTTTTATTTTAGAATTTTCCTTATTCGTGTTAGAGTTGTAAAATCTGTTCTACAATTGAGTATCATTTGATATCAAGTTTGAATTTTATTCCAACTTTGTAATAATTGAAATGTGTTTTTGTTTACAATTTCCTTTCAGAGCTGTGTGCCTGTTTTTGTTTTTAACTCAAAAGTTATGCGTTCTGCAATGTAATAATTCTGATTTGTATCTATTTCGTAAATGTCATATGAAATTATTTTTAAAGAATTGAAGGCCTTGTGCCCAAAAATAGAGCAGGTTGTTCGTGGAGGGAACAGTCTCCTGGTCAGTGTTCGTCTGAGACTTTCCCGTTTCTTTCCACTCGTTCAGGTGCTCGTGCTTGTGGTTCTGGTAGTTGGGATTGCTATCGTAACGTCTTTCTCATAGATATGCTCAGAGAGTTTCATGAATTCCTGTTATGCCCTTCTCTGTTAAAAATTTTGCGGTAGGCTGCATCAAAAAGTGGTGCTACTCCATCTGCATCCCTTTCCGAGAAAAGATACACCACTGTGTGGAGCAAACAAAACCCAACAACATGGTGCAACCTTGCACCATAATGTGTAGGAACCTTGTGCTATAACGTGGTGCAAAGTTGCACTATGCTGTTGGGATTTGTTTTCTCCACACAGTGGTGTATCTTTTTTCAGAAAATGGTGCAGTTGGAGTAGCACCCCATTTTGGTGGAACCTACCATAAAAGTTTTAACAGTGTAGGGTGGTACAGGATTATGGACTTCAGTCATACCCCCAATGCACAGAAATCTACAAATACTACCACAAGTGCATGCAAATCCACGAAGACTATTTTTTCTGATATCGCTGAACTATCAGGAACAAAAAGCTAAAAGTACAAACCGCCGGGAATTCAAAGCCCGTTTGGTAATTTACACAAATCGGATTCACTGGTAAGACTTATGGCGCAACAGTTACATTTATTCTGTTCTTGTTTGCCGCCGAATGACCACACTTCTTAGTATTCGGCATTTTCTCTATCAGAAACATTGCTAACTACACCTAAGAGGCAAAACCTTATGATCAACACGTTCTTATGCAAATCAAAGCAACTGCAAGGTCATGAAAAGGTATAAATACACTGCCGGAAAGTGAAAAAAGAACACCAAGAAGGAATTGGCGGACGATCATCAAATTTACATATGCTAATGGAGTCGAGTTTACGTAGGTCTGATGTTAATTTCGGGACCAACCGGTGAGCGCTTACGCCACAGCACGGCATAATATGCAAATTATCGTCGGTGGTATTTAAGGAGTACGGCGAAGTGAATGTAATCAATCGTCGGCGTACGGACACGTGCGAAGACCCTGAAGAAGCTGCAATGCCTGGACATGGAAGACGTGTAGGTTTTCAGCAGTTATCGGACTTTGAGCGAGGTCGTCCAGTTGGACTCTGCGAGGCCGGGTGGTCGTATCGTCGTATTGCGGAGCGAATTGGACGGGAAGTATCGGTGGTAGTACGATGATGGCGTAGATGGTCCGAGGAACATTCCCACACGAGAAGACGTGGAACCGGGAGTCACAGACGGACTGATGAGCGGACCGATCGACGCATAAGAAGAGCGGCGTTGTCAAGCAGAACATCCACTGCGACGCAAATCCGAGCTGCCGTTGCACCTGAGGTGATTGTGCGAACAATCCGCAACCGTCTACTGGATGCAGGACTACGTGCACGTGTGCCTCTGGCATGTGTACCTCGGACTCCAGCCCACCGTCAGGAACGGCTGCAGTGGTGTCGCCAACGTCTGCACTGGAGAACGCAATGGTGATCTGTCGTGTTCAGCAATGAAATCAGATTCTGCTTGGGAGCCTCCGATGGCCGTATGCGTGTTCGCAGATGCACAGGGGAGCATCTCCACCCTTCTTGCATCCGCCAGCGACACACAGGGCCTACACCTGGTCTCCTGTTGTGGGGAGCGATCAGCTATCAGTCCCGTACACAACTAGTGTTTGTACCGGGTACGTTAAACAGCACCTCCTACGTCAACAACATCATTCAGCCCGTTGTTGTGCCATTTGTAAGGTCGGTCCATCGTGGTGTTTTCCAGCAAGATAACGCACGCCCACACATGGCACGTGCAACGCAACATGCACTTCAGGGTGTGAGACAACTTCCATGGCCTGCACGTTCACCGGATTCGTCCCCCATTGAGCACGCGTGGGATTTTATGGGACAACGACTTATCCGGTCTCCACGGCCAGCCACGACCATCCCCGATTTACGCGTCCAGGTTGAGGATGCTTGGAACTCAATACCTCAAACTTACATCCAACATCTGTACGACAGACTCCATGCCAGAATTGTACAGTGTGACGCAGTTCATGGCGGTTCAACCTCGTACTAACCATGTTACATGGAAATGTTATTTTTCAGTTTACCAGCAAATACAACTGTATTTTGCCATAATGTTTTGATCACGTTATACTCTGTATTCCGTTATTATGCTGTATAAACTTTGTTGGTATCAGACGTCTCCTTCTTGGTGTTCTTTTTTCACTTTCCGCCAGTGTATACCTGATACTGAGCTCTGTTAATCAGTTTTATTCTTGTTCTTCATATGGCAAAGGCAGTGAACTCAAGCGAGTTTGATAAAGGCCAAATTGTAATGGCTAGACGACTGGGTCAAAGGATTTCCGACACGGCATGGCACGGCTTGTGGGGTTCTCAAAGTCAGCCGTGGTTAGTACCTTGAAAAGTGGTTTGAGGAGGAAAAAACCACAAACCGCAGACAAGGTGTGGGTAGACCACGGCTCATCAATGCTAGAGATGAGCAAAGGCCCCAGAATGTTACGAGCCGACGAAGGGATACTGTAGCAACAGTTGGTGACGAGAGTAAGGTGTCAAAACACACAGTATCTGATGACTTCTACCTGCACCGTTCAATTGCGGACTTCGCAGGGAAATAAGGAACTCACTCAAAGAACAGAGTGTATCAAACCCTGTTGAAAATAGGGGTGCGTAGCCTCAGTCTCCTCCGAGTGCCTATGCTAACCTCGGTTCATTGTCAAAAGCGCATGCAATGGGCACGCGAGCATCAAAACTGGACCTTAAGTGATTGAAAGAAAGTCGACTGGTCAGATGAATCTCATTTCTTGTTGCACCATGTAAACGGCTGGGTACGTGTGCGTCGACTGGGGAAGTGTTAGCACCAGGATGCATCGCGAGACGGAAACACGCCGGTGGAGGAAGTTTAATGCCTTGGGCAATATTCTGCTGGGAAATCCTGGGTCCCATTATTCATATGTAGGATACTATGACGTTTACCACCTACCTAATCATCATTGCAGATCACGTACATCCTTTCATGGCAACGGTATTTCCTTGTAGTAGTGCCTTTTCGAGAATGGTTTGCGGGACATAAGAAAGTCTTTCATCCCTGGCCTCCAAATGCACCAGGCATCAATCCAATTGAGCATCTGTGGTTTGCGTTGGAACAGCAAATCCTACCTGCGGCGGTTCAACCACGTAACCTACAAGAGTTAAAGGTATGAGTTGTATCTCGTAAGCAACACGTTACCAAGAGTTGGTAACGTGTTGCTTACGAGATACCACAAGACACATATAGAAATCTTCTAGCTTCTATGTCTCGCCGGGTAATGATATTTTGGCTGCACGAAGAGGACCAACGTCATATTATGCAGGTGGTCATAATATTTTGGCTCTTCAGTGTATGTAAAGAGGTATTTCTCAGGCTTTAATTATTTGAAGTGTCGCTAGGGAAACCACGTACATCTTTCAAACGCGATATGAACTGATTATGTGCATGCAAATGAGGAATCATTGTTGGTTGCCAGCCCAAAATATCACTGTGTTTTCCTGCCAAGCTTCGGCACAGCAAGTTCAGCCCGCTACACTGGAGTGGCCATGTAAAGTATACTCACCGCATTTCAAAATTCTTTGCGCAGCACACAGAAAAGAGCCCACTGTTTCTATTTCTTCACTTATGAGTTTGGATCTTTTTATATAGAGAAGAATATTCTCGATTCTCAGAAAGCTGCACAACATCGCTTTTTTAAACTTTGAAAGAAAAGCTCTGATAATGCATGTAATTTCAAAACCAAAAGTAGATGGGTCTTGCATCAATGTGTTCTTCAAATATATTTACTATGGAACTCTGACTTTGGGTTTGCGTTATTTTAAAAAAGGAGATATTATCGTTTTTTCGAAGAAAAAATTCTCCCATGCGCCAAAATCTCCGAAATTTAAAAAAATCATATATCTACTGATCTATCAGGATTAAAAAATTGAATCTTTGGGAATTTCTGTATGTAGGATGTATTTACTTGGGAAAAAATAGTAAAAATCGGTGATGGGGTGGGATAAAGTTAATTAATATTTTACTTATTGACACGGAGTGCCACTGCTTCGTATATCACACGAACGTTTATGTTTTAATAGCTTCTCTGTTACTGAAATGTTGCTCAAAAAGTTGCGCCGTCTACAAACTTTACATACGGTTCATGTCGATTAAAGAAGAAAAGAAACTACTATGCGCTGATTCTTATACATCTGTTTGGTTTAGTACACTTTAAAAAACAAGAAAATAATATGCATTTTAGACCTAAACCTAAAGTAGAGATTTGTAAGACAAGCCTTAAAAATATGCCTTTTAAAAATAGCTATGCATTAAATTAAAAAAAAAAACACTATTTTTTAAGAAATGATCTACAAAGTTGGTGAACACTATGTAAGTGAAAATCTACATTGAAAATTGCTATCCAAGTGGCGAAAGGTCACCAAGAGAACGTTGTTGGAAAACAATGTCTGAATCATAGGATGCACCTGGTCATCTAAGAGGTGTACAGTTACTGGAAGTAATTCTACCACGCAGCGATGGAACTTACGAAATACCACGATATCGCTGCCCAAGCAAGTATTATTCATGTTAGACTGTTGGCATGATATAATCAGCATTATATGCTGCTTTTGGCATTCTCCAAACATAAAACCTGCTGGATGTTGGGAAAAGTGCAAATGACGATTCGTCAAACCCTTTGACGAAACTAGCCTTCACGGTGGCGCAGTGGTCTAAGCGCTGGCTTGTGACCATTCGTCAGAGATGGGTACGGGTACGAATCCCGGTGAGGAATGGATGTTGTGTTTGTCTTACGGCATTGGCTCGCTCCCTTCCCTGGAACCAATGACCCAAAATTAGGGACGACCGACTGCTTATAACCCATCGAGTTGCTCACGGTTGTCGTTAAACCCCGAACAAAGCAAAATTGCGATCATTTGATGCCCACGTCTTATGCACATTTAACCACTTCTTGAGCATGAGCATTGTAATCATAGTTTAAAGTTGTGCCTTTGTGCAGCTTCAGACGAATTATTAAGCTGGATCGTTGAGATACGTATTGCAGTGACAACGATTTTGTGGGGTTTATCCTCAACATTTGAAACATAGCTTCTGTCTCTCTTGGTGATCTTACCACTGCTCGCCCTCACATATGTTGTCTGATCATGTTTTTGTGAGTGATGCCTCTGAAGACAATGCCTTTGAAAGCAGTGCCTCTGAAGACAATGAAACAAACTAACAGTTTCAGTCACGAATGCCCCTGATAAACGCGCACCACCAATTTTCTCTCTTTGATAGAAAGCACTAATTAATCATTCTTCTTTGTATTATGTGTTATATGTCGGGGAAATTTACTTCTTTGTTTATATTAAAACACCTGGCAAGTACACTCTGTAAAGAAACGAAAACATCTGTTCATCTACAAATATGTTGCAAATATAAATTCACTTTTCTTTCGAGGTCTTACCAAATACAGAACGTTCTCCTTACGTTGTTCACACTTGTGTATTTGTAACATTCATAGGTAGTGCAGTTATTGAAATTCCAGTTCCACGTGAGACCTGTACTTCAGGAATGTTAAATAGGACTGAATCTGCGTAAAACGCTCAGATCTGTCGTCATTTATTTATCACATTTCAAAAATACGGGGACTTCAATGCACTACAACCATCAGCAGGAGCAGCTGGGTAAAGCTCATGACAAAGAAGCAGGCTGAGTGTTGGGGGTTTCAAACTCCGTCGCAGACTATCTAGTTCGCGGTTTTCTTCATTTTATATTTGGAGATTTAACGACCACCGTGTGCAACTCGATGAGCTATAAGCAGTCGTCTGTCCCTAATTCAGGGTCACTGATTCCAGGAAAGCAAGAGAACCAGGACATTAAGACAAACACCACATCCGTACCTCACCGAGATTCGAACCTGGATTCATCTCGGACGAATGATCAGAAGCCAGCGCTTAGACTACTGCGTACCGGGTCGGCTTCGCGGTTTTCCAAGGTTTCCGTAAATGTAACGCGAATACGTGAATTGATCCCTAAAATCGGCCCTTGATGTGTTGAAACATCATTGAGGGTTGTTTTTGGATTATCGTAGGCCCAGTTGGATTAATGGCAACGATAATGTGATGACGAATGAGAAAAGAGAAGCCATCTCAGTATAATTCCTAAGCAGTTTATTGTCATGGCAGGGCACAGTTCTTGATAATAATGGCCAACGTTCGTGGAGGACACGGCACTTAAAGAAGAATGTACTACACCATTTTTCGGCCTCTCACAGATTCTGTTCCAGAATTTCGTTAGAATGAGAGAAAGGAAGTCATTGTTTGCATGAATTTAACACATGTGGACGTGTGTATAAAATGTATTTTTTTTTAGTCTTTCAGTTTCATTCAGAATCGGGAGGAAAGGAGAAATAACTCTCAAAACTTTGAGCTCTCGTACTTTTAGATACGTTAAGTCAAGTCTAACTTGTCTACAGTGCAGTAATTACTGTGAAAACATTATTTAAAATAGTGTACTGCTTACGGCATGGGTCTTCCTTTCCGTAGACAGAGCGTGAGAACGGTGTTCTTGAAGTGGCCCAGCACAGTGTCTGTGTTGACACAATAATGGGGGCGGGGAGTAAAAATAAAAAAATTATTTCCCTTTAGTCGATCCTGTATAGCGGCGAATTTTTCGAGAAGTGTACACGTACCGAGGCAACTTGGTACATAAATAATCAAAATCGTAATGGAAAACCTTTGTTGACAGTATGGCAAATACTTATGTAAGCTCTGTGCCAGACGGAAAAAGTAAAAATACAACGGAGTTAAAAAAAGAAGTTGAAGGATGAATACTACTTGCACATAACGTTTGTTTGTACAGCTTTTGAACAAAATGGTGACGCATTAACTCCGTTTTCCAGAGATAAATGAAATAATATCCGAGCCAAGGAGCAAGGAGCTCGAATATATGTTATAAGTGTATCTGCTTCCATTCTCTTTTATTTTTTAGATTGATAGAATTTTTTCCTGCCGAAGGTCATGAGCTTTGTTATCGAAATGTGTCATCGATGGAGAAAAGATGCTTCAGAGTTTGCCTAGTCATCAAACACCGGGCAACTGGGGATATGCTCCGTAAGCAAACGTTTAAAAAGCAAAAAATATGGAGCATAAACTTTGTGCATGTACATTCTTCCGCGCTGCAATTTAGGGCAGTCCTCTTAATCAGTAAAATAGAAGGGGCTTAGCGCGCCTTAGCGGCGCTAAGGTACTATTTTTCTAGGCTTAGCGGCGCTAAGGCTCCTTTCGTGGTTGCATGGCAAGAGAATCTGAGAAAAGGAACTTTTTAAAATGATCATGTATGCAAAACTATGGAAAACTGTGTTTTTTACGCAAACATACTCGTATCTTAACCGAATGTTCACACTACAGAAATGGCTGCCCCGGTGGTACAGTGGTCTGAGGCGCAGGCTTCTTACCATTCTTTCGAGCAAAGCCTGAGCCTCAGCCCCGGATGAGGCATGGGTGGTGTGCATGGCCAAGAGTGCTGGATCTGTCTCTCCCCTGGAACAAGTGAACTGAAATTAGGGACGGGCGACTGCTTATAGCCATGCGAGTTGCCCATGGCAGTCGTTAAACCCAGAAACAAACAAACAAAATACTGTATAGATAAACACACTTGGATCATGCAGTACGGTGTCTCATATTTCATAAAATTCTATCACAAAGAGAAGTGAACTTCTTTGTCTAGACGGCAGTCAAAATAAATTCGTAGGAGATGGCTGCTCCGTTTCATTAAGATTGCGGTGCTCAGAGAGAAAACGGTAGTGATGGATACTTATTGTGTTAAAAACTCGCCACGTAAAGTAATCCCCTGAGCTTACTCTCTGACTCCTTACGGGCAACACAAAAATATTTTACATCTACCATAAAATCTTAGTAAAAGCGGCGCATTAGTCATATTGAATTGATGTTACTGTGTTAGTTCACAAATATTCCCAATGCGTATTTAAAATCGTATAGAACGACATAGAGCCGCATTTAAATAAACATATTATAATCTTAGCATATGACTGTGCTCAGATTACGCAGTTGTAATATAAATCGATATTAGTAATTAGTAATAAAAATTAAAAAAATAATAATAAGAACAACGAATCAGATTTGTTTAAATTTTAAGAGTATTTTTTTCTAATGTGTTTGTTCACCGCTAAGGCACTTTTTTTATTTAGAACTACATCACTGTTCTTAATGCGGTCAAACGGTTAATGTGATAAAATAGTAGGTTTGCAGTCATTTGCCTAGGTAACAGGGAATCTATTCGCCCAGTCTCTCCATCCGAATTTACATATTTCTGCTCATAAATATTCACAAGTTTACAGAAAAAAAACCCCATCAACTGCAATGTCACGTAGAACTTCATACTGAGGCAATTATCAGTTAGGTTAAGAGTAACCTTGCTGAATTTAATTCTATCAAAACCTAATTAATAGTTAACAGAAGGCAAAAAAGGGAAAACAAAACATTGTTCTTCTATTATCATCGCCAAATAAGTCTTTGACAAGTAATATTTCTCTGCTGAAATGTTCTTGGTCTGAACATTTTCTCCAATTTTTCATGGAATATCGCCACTGCAAAACATGCTCCAAATAAGCTAAAAAAAAATCATTTGAATTACGCGGAATTTTTTTCTGAAAAACTTTTAGCACTGCGCAAACCCTAAGATTACCCAATCCCTAGAACAGATTTTACGTTTGAAATGGTATGTTTGAATCACTTCTAAAACAAAAGATATGACACCGAATTTTCGGTTGTAATGAGCACGTATTTTGAATCCTTTCTGACACAAAAAATATCCACTGGTCACAAAAAGTTAGGTATATTGCGGTTTCGAAGGGAAAAAGTGGTGAAATGCAAATTTAGCGACTACTGGAGATGGGTTATCAGTGTGGGTAGCTACGTCATACGTAAATTAAGAACACAGCACGTGGTGTGCTAGCTCGGATAAAAATGTGGAAAACGGGTCGTTTCACCGCTTGGTCTACAAGTTTGCTCAGTAAATTGCCTTCATTGTGGGATTAACCTGAAATGATGCTCACACGACGTTTAAGCATTGACAACAGAAATAGGGCTGTTGACACGTTACAGGCAGGTTTACGGCAATTCGAGGTGCTGCTGCTTTAAGACTTTCGCTAAGTGTAGTAAGTCGACTACACACAAGATTTCTACGGCATTGAAATGTTGCAGATCGACATAGGTGTGGTCGCCCGAGGATAACCACCAGGAGGCAAGATCGCTACCTGACAGTAAATGCTCATCACAAATAGCAAACTTCGGGAATCACTTTGAGCTGCTGCTTCTGGCGTCAATGTATGTACTGAAACGGTACGGATCTGTCTTCACGAGTACGGACTCAGAGCAAGGAGGCCACTGAGATGCACAGCATTGACATCAGCTCACCGTCGTCAAAGATGTACCTGGGTCCGACAGTACATATCATGGAATACAGAGCGGCAACATGTACTTTTCACAGACGAATCTCCTTGAGCTCTTTATCGTGATAATCGACGAGGGCGTGTGTGGAGGAGAACTGGCACACGAATGCAACCACACTATGTGCAATCCGTCCACCCTTACCATCGGCAGTCAGTTCTAGTCTGGACAGGAGTGTGTTTTAATGGCCATTCTTCCTTCTATGTTTGTCAAGATAACATGAATGCCTCAATGTACCGAAGTGTCTGTTTCACCCTGCTATTGGACATACATTCCGTTTTTCCGACTACAATGCAACCAGTTACCGTGCCTGAACTGGAAAATCACGGGATTGAATAGTTACAGCTGCCTTCGAGGTCTCCTGACCTTTATCCTATTGAGAACGTTTGGGACGCTGTACAGCGATGTATGGATAATCACATTCCATACCCCTGTACGCAAGCAGACCTCCGTAACGTGTTGCCTGTAATATGGGACAAGCTGCTCCAGACACTTATCAATAATATCATTGCAAATATGCGTCGTAGGTGTCAAGACGTTTTTCGACAGAGAGGGCGCTCCGGGGAACTGAAATCCAGAGGTATGGACATTCTCCGAATTTACCATTTTGTCTATATTGTAGAGCTACTTTGTTGTGTGTAGAAATTGCACAATGAATTGTTTTTGCAAACTCACTCTTTATAGCTTGTGTTACGCAGCCAAACATGTTATTTCAATGCGAGTTACTTGAGTCAGGTACATACACCCTTCATTTCATGCAATGCCCTTAACTTTTTGTGACCAGTTTATTTCAAAGCAGATTTTTTTAAAATCTGAAAATTCAACAGAAAAGGAAATATACTTACACCACCTAGGGGAAAATTGAGCATAATTTAAAATATGCAATGTGAGCAGGGTTATTAATAGTCAATAGGAACGGTCAAAAAATTCAGAGGAATTTTTACAATCGACAAAACATCCAGAAATTTAAATAGCTATACTTACATTCACTAACGGATTAAAAGTATGTTACAAAAATTAACAAATTGTTCACAAAAAGTGGATATCAGAGAAAAAAGTGTTTTTAAATCGAACAGTTAGCAGAACAGGCATAGAGAAAAATATGACATTACTTAACGTTCTCTAGCGGAAAATCTTTGCGTTACTTAAAGAAGAAAATGGGTTCAAATTCTCTTCGTAACAAAGAATATCCGACCAAAAACGGATTTTTGAAAGACATTTTTGTAATCGAATTAATTTTTTCAAACAGAAATATACACCGATGTCCCCTGGTGGTAGAATTTTGAATGATGCAAACGTAGCAAACATACTAAAACTATTCTTCATAGCAAAAGCTATGCAAAGGAAAAATATTTTTTTCAGATACATATCTAGAAGCGGAGATAGCGAGGAAAACGTTTTGACATTTCCGCCCCTAGCGGGAAGACTGTGAATTATTTAAAGACGATAATGTTCCCCATATTTACTGAAACGAACGACATAAAAAATAATTTTCAATAGGATATTTAGAAGCTGAGATACGGTTCCAAACACAAATGCACTCTAACACCACCTTGCGCTAGAACTGTGAACTAAAAAACTCACCAGTACATTCAAAGTGTTCCACATGATAAATGGTTTCCGGTGTTAAAATAACTTTTTAAATCGGACTTTTAAAAGCAGAAATATTGCGAAAAACAGATTAAGTGTTTGCGCCCCTAGCGGCAAAATTGTGCATGACTTTTTGGCAGGAAATTCCCACAAAATGCTTTCGTAGTTAGTAATATCTGACCGATAAAAGATTTTTTGAATCGGTGTTTAGACGCTCAGATGTTGCTACAACGGAAACATGTACTCTAGTGGTAAAATTGTGCGTTAAAAAATTGGAAATTATATGAAAGCATTTTACACCAAAAACGCTCTACGACAAAGAAAGAATTTTTCCGATAAGAATGTTAGAAGTACAGATATTGAAAAAAGTGTGATATATAACTACGCCTCCTGGCAGGAAAACTATGCATTACTTTAAGAAAAAGGTATTCTCAAAAGATTTTTCGGGATGAGAGGTATCTTATCACAAAATATTTTTTAATCTAGTTTTCACATGCGCTGATATTCCTAGAAATACTGTATATAATAAACAGAAAATATACAGAAATAGAAATAGACATTTAGAGGCAAAATCATTCTTCAAAAAATTAGAAATTACATACAGAGCATTTCCTACCGGAAGTTCTATCCGATTTAAAAAGGATTTTTCAAAATCAGACTTTTAACAGCAGAGGTATAGGAGAAATAACAAATTTCCTTTACGCCACTCTATAGAAAAAACTGTGCACTGCTTGAAAAAGAAACTATACCCATAATAGTCGTCGTTATAAAGGGTATCGAAGGGAAGAAAGAATTTTTATAGTCGGTTATTTAGAAGCAAATGTATGGAATAAAATGTATTTTGAATTCGACAGCATCTATATTTACTCCCTCTGGTGGCAAAGTCGTGCACACAAAAAAACAAAACAAAAGAAAACATAAAGCAGGGATCATCGTTCTAACATTTAAAGCTTCCTAACGCGGAAAGAATTTTCCAAATCGGTCTAACAGTTGCAGAGACATGATGTCCACATACGGACGGCCGGACGGACGGACTAAGTTATAACATGAGCACGTAGTTTTTTACAAAATACGTGTTAAAAAGGTTACTGCTTCGAGGCAGAAAGCAGAGCCTAATTTAATTATTCGCTTACATATCAGTGAACAATGATTGTAACTTTGACAGGTGATACCCTGCTATGTATTATAGATCTATCAGCAAATACCCTAACAGTAATATACAGGAAATTGAGCCATCGGCAACAGTACTGTATCTGCCTGAGCCCACAGGTTGTTTGGCTGATTCCTTCACTGTAATTCTGACCAAGTGAGGTTTTCCTTAAATTTCAATTTTTAGTTACTTAAATCAAAGTGAAGCAAACTATTTTTGATCAGTTCCATGCGGTGGAAAATATCGTCATGTTATGCGCTATACAGCACTATAGGCTTTGCTTTTTCCTCACCTGTTTCCCATAAAAAAATTAATATGACGATTCTGTTGTGGTACTGCGTGGCTTTTCATAATGCGCCATACACACACAAAAGCTCTCACTATGGTTGTGACAAAATGAACGTAGAATTTTGAGCCCAAGTCACAGTATGGAAATGGATTTAGATTCTTTTAAATCGGACATTTGCCTTAATCAGACGTAGAGTTGATTTTAAATTTTTAGATGTATAAGTTAATCAGAAAATCCTCACGTCGCTTCAATGACAGAAAATTGGTAATTCTTGGCGTGTCTTTACCGCCTTATTTCATATGGGAAAATGTTCTGATATTAAAATAAAATACGTTTGGCAGTTTTTCGGGAAAGTGTATTTGAATTCACAGTAATTTCTGCAGAATGAAGATTTTGAAGTTCAATTTACTGTTTCACACGTTATTAACTGTTCATATTTTCAAGAAGTAGCTCAGACCTGTATCATTTCATTAAAATTTGCATTTGTAAAGCTATAGTTGTCAGAGAATATATTTTGAACAAAACGTAAATCTCACCGTATATTTTCTGATTCAAAACGAACATGAGGTTGAGTGGAAATATGGTCAGTATGAGGTTGAGTAAAATTCCCAGCCTGGTTTCGTCGCATTGGGTCGACGAAAATAGTCCGGGAATTTTAATCTTGCGGTCTACTAGAGAAACACATGTACTCACAAGAGAACATCTCAGAAATTTCCTCGTGGGAAAAAATTCTCTTAGCTCCTGGGTAACAGAGAACTGTTGAAATACACATTGTAAAACTAATTTAGTCGTGAACAAATTTTAGCAGCAATTTAAGAGTGAAAGAATTTTAAAAATCCACTCATGACTGAATGTAGCTCAAAACAGGGAGTTTTACCAGATAATTATATTTATTTGGTCACTGATCGTCTACTGAGCAACGGTATGTGTACCACCTCCTTGAATGAACACCTTTTTTACGCTTTCCAACCGTAGGTTGAAGAAGCGTATATGCTCCAGCTTTGTCAGTCCGTCCATCCGTCCGTCCGCACGATAACTGGCGTAAAAATGGATCGATTCCTTCAACGAGTTTTACAGATTTAAACATCAATACAATAGGTGTTATACGGGAAGACAGACGCCTATGAATTAGAGATATCTAAGATATGGTTCACATTTCAAAATCACCAATTCACAGAATTTTAACCGAGCATTTGGGCATGAAACGAGTTTGTTCAACTTGGGTTCCCCATTTCTTTTCATGTGCGAACCAATGCAAGGCAGCACATGGCCAGTTCTGTCGTTTCTTATTTGAAGAAAATGAATATTAAGTTGATGCCCCAACCTGCATATAGGCCAGTCTTGTCACCATGGGACTTCTGGTGGTTCGCCATTTAAAAAAAGACATTAGGGGGACTACAATTTGAGACTGATCAACAACTTATTACGGCTGCGCAGGGGTGCTTCAACAGCATTTCAGAAAAAGAATTCCAGAAGATGTTCAAAAACTGAAAGAAACGTTGGGACACCTGTATTCAAGGCAATGGGCAGTATTTCGAAAAAGATAACCACTTCGCTGATAATGAAGGTAAGCATATTTTTTTTATAAAACATTCTCAGTTGTTTTGGACAGCCCTTGTAGCTGTTTCTATTTCTGGATGTTTTATCGATTGCATAAATGCGGTTGATTTTTTTCTAGCCGGTTCCATTGACTATGAATAACTTGGAAACTTTTTATTCGCGTCGGAAAGTATTCAAAAGACGTGCTTATCACACCCGAAAAGGCCGCCCCGGTGGCGCAGTGGTCTAAGCGATGGCCTCTGATCATTCGTCTGAAAGGGGTCTGGGTTCGAATCCCGAGTGAGGCATGGATGTTGTGTTTGTCTTACGGCACTGGCTTCCTCCCTTCCCTGGAACCAGTGACCCTAAATTAGGGACGGGCGACTGCTTATAGCCCATTGAGTTGCTCACGGTGGTCGTTAAACCTCCAATAAAAAAAAACACCCGAAAATTCGGTGTCATTTTTCTTGTTATAAGTTGTGTTGTTACATAATTTAAAAGCTTCGAACATGACAGCAGAAAAAATAAGCTGAAATTTCCCTCTACTTTTTCTAACTTTTTCTGGCAGCAGGAGATTTCTTATTGAATATGTTTTAACTGCAAACTAATAAAACATTTCACCCCATTAAGATCTAAAATGTCAAGTTTCTATTATCCTTGGCATACCTTTACACTATTGCTCGTGACATCATCACTGGATAGTCATTCAAAGAACTCTTGTTTTTAAAATAGTATAACTATACTAGTAATCCGAATTTATTGGCGTTGTATAGAAAACAGTTTCCAAGCTTTCGCACATCAGCCAGATGGCCTTTTCAAGGAAGGTAGACAGCAAACTGGATAATAGAACTCTCAACAATTTGAACGTGGTGACTTGACAATAAATGAAGAGATGCAAATATAATTATTCATTCAAGGACACGAGGCATCATGTTCGTTTAGCACGAGGAATCCTGGGAGGAAAATTTTCAGATCAGATCATATGTAGAGGACTTTAGGAAGGAAGTGTCGAACCCCAGGTCTTAAACAACCCTTAGAAATAGGAAGCTAGGAGATTTGGGCTAGAGTGTCCGATAGGAAAGTGACACGGAAGCGAGGTAGAAAGGGGAGGAAGACGCCCTTATTTATTACCGGGGGGGCCAGTACCCGGGGTCCGACGGCTTAACGTGCCCATCCGACGCACGGCGGGTATTTAGTGGTTCGAACGTTCGTACCAGCCCAGGATCGAACCTGAGGTTATCTACATGGCAGTCACGAACGCTGACCACCAGGCCACCCGCGGCACTGGGAGGAAAACAAGAGGCATTCACTATTTGAAGAATTGATTCCAAATTCGTGGTAACTCTAACTAGACGTATCAGTGCAGGACTCACTGTTGGTAATGATCTCCAAAGTTTCTCGAATGGCAGTGGATTTTGGGATGGAAAAAGAAGCTAATTTATTTATGTCATCTCTCATAAGATCAGCGGATTCGAACTGGACTTCTATGGATAGGGCAATGGTTAAGTTGTTGTACTTTGTGTCCCTCTTATGCTCGTTGACTCTATCCGGACGGCTATTATTACCAAAATTTAAGGAACTTTAACAGCAAAGCAAGATCTTACGGGAGATCCCCCTATTTCGATTTATCCCAGAGATTTACATGTTCACAATATGTTATTTTATTAAAGAAAATTATGTTACGAAAAATATGTAGCACGAAACTCAAGGTCATCACAAAGCACACTTCGCAGAAGCCGAAGACCTTACGGCCTAGATACACAATCCACTTCGACACTTGTTCTGTTAGTGGTCTTTACCCTCCAACGGTAGCCATACGTCCCGCAGTCAACGGGTCGGACCTCGAACTCCCAAATTCGTCCGTCTCATCTTGCCGCTTTTTTACGCTTTCCAACCGTAGGTTGAAGAAGCGTATATGCTCCAGCTTTTTCCGTCCGTCCGTCTGTCGGCACGATAACTCAAGTAAAAATGGTTCGATTTCGATGAAATTTTAGTATGTGGTAGGGGACCACCAGGAGACGAACCCTATTGAAAATGGGTGAAGTGGGGTCAAAGGTCACGCCATAAGAGTGGGATCCATTCAATTGCCCTTATGCATCATAACTTGCGTAAATACGGTTCGATTTCAATAAAAGTTTAGTATGTGGTAGGGGACTACCTGGGGACGAATCCTATTGAAAATGGGTGAAGTGGATTCAAAGGTCAGGACATAGGATCGGGATGCATTCCATTGTCCTTATGCGTCATAAGGTGCGTAAAAATGGTTCGATTTCGATAAAAAATTTAGTATGTAGTAGGGGACCACCTGGAGAGGAACCCTATTGAAAATGGGACAAATGGAGTCAAAGGTCAGGACATAGGATCGGGATCCATTCCATCGCCCTTATCCCACACTTTTAAGGTGGACGTCAAGTAATTTTGCTTCCTATATTTCCAATGGAAAACCTTTTGTACATATTTCCTTCACAATTAGTGTGTTCTCAAGGATGAAAATTTTAACATCGATTAAAATAACTTCATACTATAACTTGGAATACTTAACATTTTCTAAAACATAACCATAATTATATTAAAAAACAATAACGTTTCCTTTGGTGGAGTTGAAACCAGAAAAAAGATGGCGCGACCTGTACTTTGATGACGTCAGTGGACAAATAAATGTTGGATTGCATAATTACGGTTATGGTTTAGAAAATATTATTACGGTTATGGTTTAGAAAATATTAAGTATTCCAAGTTATGAAATGAAGCTATTTTAATCGATGTTCAAATTTTCATTCTTGGGAACGCATTAATTGTGAAGAAAATGTGTACAGAAGTTTTTCCATTGGAAGTATAGGAAGCAAAATTTCTTGACGTCCACCTGAAAGTAGCAATTCTTGTATGTATGTATGTACATTTTATTTTGAAAACGACTCTGAGAATTTTGATGAAAGTCGTTAACCTACCGTTTCCTGGTACTAGAAATCGATTTAGCTTGATCTCGACTTTAGGAGAATTCGTTTAGTGGGTTAAATAACCACCCCGAATTATAATGTTCTTAGTGTCATGGCGTCGCTCCATTAATGTTTCCAATGCTTAGAAATCTTATGACGTCACAATCTCGCGTTTGAGAATGTTGGCGCGGTCACGCCATCTGTCTCATTACGTCACGCGTTGTGTGTGGATACTATTAAAGTTTTATGACGCCATACTCTTGCCAGCAGATGGTCGCGATTCTCATCTGCTTCATTACGTCACGCGGTGTGTGCTTATGTCCGTCCGTACGATAACTCACGTAACAATCGTTTGATTTCGATGAAATTTTAGTATCTGGTAGGGTGTCATCTGGGAAGGAACGATATGGGGTGAAAAGTCAGTACATAGGAGCGGGATCCATTCCACTGCTGTTATGCGTCAAAACTAACGTAAAAAAGGTTCGATTTCGATGAAATTGTAGTATGTGGTAGGGGACCACCTGGCCACAAACCCTATTGAAAATGAGCAAAATGGGGACAAAGGTCAGGACATAAGAGCGGAATCACTTCCATCGCCATTATGCGTCATAACTTACGTAAAAATGCTTCGATTTGGATGAAATGTTAGTATGTTGTAGGGGCCTGCCTGGGAACGAATTCTATAGAAAATGGGCGAAATGGGGTCAAAGGTTAGAACACAGGAGCGGGATCTATTCCATAGCCCTTATGCATCATAACTTACGTAAAAATGCTTCGATTGCGACAAAACTTTATCATGTTATTTCGGAGGTATACCGAACCAGTTCTGTTGAATATCATCGATATGGGATCAAGGGTCAGGTCACTGGACCGAGATTTTTCCACAGCCATTATTCTCATAACTTGAGTGATAACTTGAGTAATGATTTCTGGTATGTTGGAAAGCTATTATAAGCAATGCATTGTATGATTTTACTAACTTGTTTTTTTCTTTTTATCACCACAAAAGTTATCACCATCCTCTCTTCCAGCCTTTCAACTTGGATCTCCTGACCGCTAATTTACCAATTTCATCCCATGATGTCCTCAGATGTTCACATCTTCAAACACCTGCACAACCGAAAGTAGAGTAAAACAACAACAACAATAATAAAAGAAGCGGCTCGCTCTTAAGAATCGAAACTATCAGGTAACCACAAAAGTATTTGCCGTTTTGGGAGACTTTAGGAGACTGAAACAAAGTATAACACATACGTAATAGAAAAGCGTCCGCCGTACACACACAGCATAACTTTACGTGCCTGCAGTGCTGGCTTCGATGTGTGGGCAACCAATGTCTGGAACGTTTCGGGGTGCTGTACTGGACCCACTTCTCATCACATGTGAATACCCTATCCAAAAAGGGTTCCTTGCCATAGCGTGATAGCAATGCAAGACAGGCTGATACACGTTGCTCTTTGTTCACTGCAGACAATTCGTGGGAGACCCACTTGGACAATTTGAATGCCTTACCTATTGCATGCAGATGTCTTCGGACGGTTTCACCACTAACATAAAATGACTGGGCTAGTTCCTGGCATGTTTGGCTACTGTCCTGATCAATAGCAACTTTCAGGGTTTCTGTGTCAAAACTGACAGGACGACCACTTCGGTCCTTTCCTTGAAGGGATTCATCTCCGTCTCTGAACTTTTGAAACCAATTCGGAGTTGTGCATTCCTTCACAGCATTTGCCCCAAATGCTAAGCAAATGCAACGAGTTTTTTCTGCAGCAGATGAAATTAGTTTAAATTCGTACAACAAACACCCAAATAATAATCTTCACTGGTACCGTCATTAGAGTCGCACGTCTTTCCACTACCAAACTGCTTACTCATCTGATTCATGCGCGCAGGGCATCTTGAGATTTAAACTGATGATATACCACGGAAGGAACACCATTTCTCGGCAAATTCAATCATTACAAGGTGTTTCTTTGGCTCCCTCGAAAAACGGCAAGTACTTTTGTTGTCACCTGATATACACTCACAGACAATGAAATTTGCGCACCTAGAAGAAAACATGCTACAACCGCGAAACTTTGCAAATAGCTAGAGTGCGTGATGGTAGGCAAATTATACACGCTTGGTGCGAGTGCCGCATGACCGCACACCCTGTGCTGGCGCTGCAAGCAAGAACCTGCAGCCTTGTAAACCGGCGTGTAGTCGATACCCCATGAAAGCGAAAAGCATCGGCCGACGCAAGCAAGCGTACAGAGTGACAAGAATGCCGGGTAGACGCCAGAGACGTCGATTTACGCAACTTACGGGCTTTGACACAGGCCTGATCATCGGGCTGAAAACCGCAGGATGGTCGGCGCGCCGTATAGCCCGCCACGTGGATCGTTCTTACAATACCGTCCGACTGTGTTGGGAGCAGTGGACACGTGACGGCACAGCCACACGGCGGAGAGGCTCCGGACGGACCAGGAAAACCACCGGTAGAGAGGATCAACGGATCGTGCGCCAGACACGAACGGATCCCACGGGAACCCGGTCCATTATACAGGCAGATGTAGCGGCTCTTGTGTGCCCACGAACCATTTCCGGATGCCTCGCGGAAGCGAATCTGCTATCCTAGCGCCCCTTACGTGTGCTGCCATTAACACCGGAACATCGTCGGCTCCGTGTGCAGTGGTGCTATACCAGAGTGACGTGGAACACCACAGATTGGCGACGTGGGATGTTTAGCGATGAGATCCGCTTCGTTTTGGGGACAGATGATCATCGTGTCCGGGTGTGGAGGTCCCCGGGTCAATGGCGCAATCCCAACCTTGCTATCGAGCGCCACACCTCCCCCACTGTAGGCATTATGGTCTGGGGAGCCATTGCCTACGATAACTGATCAGCTGTAGTAGTGGTACGTGGATCATTGACGGGCCAGCGGTATGTTGATGAGATCCTACGGCCCCATGTGCTCCCATTCCTGGCCGGGATTCCAGGTGTGCTATACCAGAAGATAATGCCCACCCGCACACGGCTCGGGTTGCCCAGGACTGCCTACGTCATGCCCAGACACTTTCATGGCCTTCCCGCTCCCCGGACATGTCTCCTATCGTGCATGTGTGGGACCAGCAGCTGCCGCCGTGCCGCACTTCCGGGATGTGAAGCAGACCGTCCAACACGTGCGACCCAGTCTGCCGCAGGGCAACATCAGGTGTCTGTTCGCCTCCATGCCGGACTGTATTGCAGCATGTATCGCCGCACGAGGTGGTGCGACGCGCTATTGAAGATGGCCGGACTGCGTGCCACAGATCCCTCTGTAATTGTTTTGCAGCTCTGTTTTTGCCCTCATGTGTATCATTCATCTGCATCATTACGTCCACAAAATTTCGGTTCAATCCGATGCTTCCTTCTTGGTGCGCAAATTTCATTGTCCGTGAGTGTAAATACAAGCTACTAACTCGCACATTATTTCCTTTCTTCTTTTATTTTTCTTTCTACTCACTCTTTCTCGGATTTTCTGTATCTCCATCTTGAATGGCCTTTCACAAGTTCGGTATATTTTTGCAGAGGCCGTTGAACTAAACTCACTCGAGAGGAAAAATACGATGGTGGGAGTGCCTGTAGCCGTTGCTTGTGGTAAAGGTACAATTGCTGTTAATGACAGATATGCTATACAGTGGAATTTGATGCTCCCACTCTTCGGCTATTCTTCTTCTTCTACAGCAGTTTCAGGCATTTTCGCAGTAATGTACAGCACCCGTTTTCTAACGCAGGTGTACCCATATGTCTGGGTCGTCCCCGATCTGCAGTGCAAGGTGTCATTGATCCCGTCTGTTTTAGATGCTGATGGACAGCTGCAAACATTGCTATGGAGGAACATTTGTGCAGAAAAGTCATCTGTAGAGGTGCTGCGCTTCCTTGCCATTTTCATTCTCTTGTCTGTACGTGAAATGAATGTCAGTCCATCCAGCATTGATAAACGGAGTCTGCCTGTTCAGGGTTATACAAACCTAATCGTGCCACCCCGGTGACGCAGTGGTCTAAGCGATGGCTTCTTTCGTCCGAGATGGGTCCGGGTTCGAATCCTGCTGAGGTATGGATGTAGTGTTTATCTTACGGCACTGGCTCTCACATTTTCCTGTAGCCAGTGCCCCTAAATTACGGACGGGGGACTGCTTATAACCTATTGAGTTGCTCACGCTGGTCGTTAAACCACCAACTAAATAAAAAAATAAAAAAAAGGAATTTTTACGTCGGAAAGTATCTTTTATTAGAAACGTTTTGCGTTACGTTTTGTACTTTTCAATATGCCCAACTCCGCCGCTAAAAATCTCAAATGGATTATTGGATATCTCCATCTGATATTATAGCTCCTGTTCTAATATGTCGATAAGAAGAATTCCTTTTGCATAGGATACCACTCACTGTGAAATATGTATACATACAATCCCTGCTTTTAATGATATTCAGTTCTCCTGCTACGGTGATAAAATATTTATTTCTATTTCCGACCATATCTCAATTTCTGAAAGACTGACCAATTTTTTTAAAGCTTTGGGTGGGTTTCGTTGTGAACTACATTCTGAGTGAATTTTCTGCTACCTTTATTTCAGCTTTCTAGTGGGGTCAAATGGAAATTTATGTTCGTAACAGTTTCTCGGCTTATAAAAGACCGATTTAAAAATTCTTTCTGCATCGAATTGCACTTTCTAGACGAACACTTCGTTAGTAATAATAAATTCTCGGTCACAAGATTTCATATGGCGAACAATGCTCGACGATTATTGCATTTCATTTTATTACACAGTCTTTTGAGTTAGAAGGCGTGCTTTCTCGGCACTGTCTTCCGGTTGTTACTACTTTTGTTATTTCATTACTAAGTTTTAAAACACGCTCCATGCCTAACAACATGATAAATAAAGCGAAGAAAATTTCCTCTCCCACTGTCTGCAGCAGTACACTTTTCAGTATGTCCACGAAATACAGTAATTTGCAAACGTTTAAGGCCACCTATTGGTATTAGGAGATTTCTGCCGATTGCGTCAGTTACTGTCTGTATTACTCAACTTTCTGTCGCTGTTGCATCATCCTACAGCGGCAGCTGTTGATAGAGATGGGGTAAGCGTGCGAGCGTCAGTTTGCTTCAGGTTTTCATGCTGAGTGGTTTTGTACGTATTTTCTATATAGAGAAAAATGGCCAAGAAAGCGTCATTAAGTGTTACTCAGAGGGCACAAATAGCGACTTTATATCATGAAGGATACTCCGAACGCGACATAAGTAGAAAGGTGAATGTGAGCAAGACTGCTATTCATAATACGATCATGAAATATCGAGATACAGGTGAATTTAGTGACCGAAAGAGAAGTGGACGTCCAAGGAAAACAACCCCACGTGATGACAATACCAAAAGGCGAATAGTTATGCTTTCTCCGAGGAGTTCGTACAAGAAAATCGAGGCCTTTCTACATTCAAAAGGGTCTGATATTAGTATCAGCACTGTTTTCCGACGTCTTAGCAAATATTTTGGAATAAAGACTTATAAACCTACACATACGTCTAGACTAACCTCTGCCATGAAAAAGAAGAGACTCCAGTTTGCGAAACGTCATCAGTCGTAGACTGCTGAAAATTGGAGCCAAGTTCTTTTTTCCGATGAATCAACTGTGCGTCAATTTGAATCACGTCAAGCACATGTTCGACGACTAAAAGGCAAAAGGTTTGATGAAAAATACACCGTTAGCTCCGTGAGACATCAGATGATATTGGGTGCTATGTCAGCATCCGGTACTACTTCATTATCCTTTTTGCCGAGCACTACCATGACTGGTCCTTTTTATGTGGAAATGTTACGTGAGAAGCTGTTAACTCAGATGCACAATCTTTATGCATGATGGTGCTCCATTCCGCAGATCGTAGACAATAAAAGACTACCTACAGAGGAAAAACATAAATGTGCTTGACTGGCCCCGTAACAGTCCTGACCTTAACCCCTCGAAAATTTGCGGACCATTTTAAAAGACAAGGTAGCACAAAAACAGCCATCAAATCCCCAAGCTTTGATTGACGCGATAAAGTACGTGATGGAAAGACATTTCAAGTGACTACTGCAAATCCCTCATTGAGAGTATGCCACATTTTATTGTGTCCGTTATAAAAAAAACAAAGGTAGTCATACAAAGTGCGGATTTCGGTCTTTTTGTGTTCTAAAGAATGTAAGTATTCATCTGTGGTGTCATTTTTTTCAAATATCCCCGGCTAGTAATTAGCTGTTTCTTTGAAAATCTTAATTTTCAATAAAATAAACTTTTGCAAATGACTGTAGTACATTACATCTAGCTAAAGAAAATGTGACACCTGTATTGCTTTTTACTCCATATGTTTTAGATTTAGGTAAGTTTCGTTTGTTTTTGCTTTCTCTTCCAGGTTTGAAAGTGACGCATAACTTGAGATACATACTCATGCGGTTTGGTTTTTGTGTTGTTCAGGTTTTTACAAGCATGGGCGTAGCATGAGGGTGGGGGCGTGTGTACTGGGGGACACTTATCCCCAACTTTGGAAAATTTACAATCCTACGATGAGGCAGCAAATATGAATAAGATGTTTGACGAAGTCCTATGAAGTTCAAAGAGGAAGAACCAAGAGGCACCAATTATATATATATATGTACACAGGCACCATTATACTTGCCTTAGATTTGGCTGTGATTTGTTTTTGTCAGGAAGCAAACCCACGGCAAAATGCTATCGATGTACAGAACTCACATTAGAACGGCGGTTCCATAAACACTGAGAGTAAAATAACACAAAATGAAGAAATATATGTACAGCAAAATATATGTTATTCTTTCTCAAAGTATCTTCTCTCGGATGATTTGCAACGGTCCCATCGTTCAGTCCACTTTTCAAAGCATGTGGCAAAGGCATTTTGTGGAAGCTGCTTTAGCGACCCTTGTACAGCTTGAATAACGTCAGCATCTTTGTTGAATGTTGCGCCACGGAACTTCTCCTTCATTGTTGGAAACAACCAGAAATCGCACGGGGCGAGTTAAGGACTGTAGGCAGGCTGTGGCATGATTTCAATACTGCATTTCGTAAAAAACTGTTGAACACAAGCAGCCACATGTGGGCTGGAGTTATCGTGGTGTAGGGTCCACTTGTCTACCAGTTCCGGTCGCTTAATCGATATGTGTCGTCGCACATGCTTCAAGACTGAAACGTAATACTCAGCATTGATAGTAATTTGTGGAGGAACGGTATCCTGGTAGACAACACCTTTATGATCAAAGAAAATTATCATCATCACCTTCCCAGCTAATTTGGTTTGGCGGACTTTTTTGCGGAGGAGGTGAACCTGTGTGTTTTTTGACACTCGTTGCTCGCTTCCTGAGGGGGTCGAAATTGCAGACCCATGTTTTATCGGCAGTTATTACCGTGTTGAGAAAGTTTGGATCCTTTGCAATCAAAAGTTTCCACTCATGACGCAACAGAACTCTGGCTAACAGTTGTTTTCTCATCACCTGGCTATCTCGTCAGGTTATGAGGTACCCATCTGGAACACACACGATGCAGCAGTAATTTGTCGCGTAGAATGAGGAATGCCGACGTTTTTGAAATAATAATTGACGCCGCTATGTCTTCACACGTCACTCGTCAATCTTCTTGCAGGATTGCCCAAACAGTGTTAACAATACGCTTTGTAACAACACTTTCAAGTCGACCAGGCCTAGCAGCGAGTTCTGCCGACAAACGTCCTTTTTTTGAAATCATGGCGCCTTCTAAAAATCGTTGACTCAACGAAACATTTATCTTTGTAAGTTTTTTATTAACTGTTTCTGTAGCCGTTTTACCCAAACGATAGCAAAATTTTATCGCACAACGCATTTCCCTTCTTAACTCTGAATCACTCACCTCCATAGCTGCATGCCGAAATGCAGACGTACCTAAACAATTGCGCAATAACAAAACCAGAATCGTCTGCCACAGATAATAACTGTTGCCATAGATACTTCCTTAATTCAGTTAGTCGTCTGCATGGTTATTTTTCCCCTTTGCACGGATACCAACTAAAAAAAATTACACTCAGTTTTTATTGAACGGCATTTGTATTGGGTTGATGCATAAGTTCATGCCGCTTTTTTCACCGCACTACAGGAATGTATTACATCAGAAGGGAAAACGTAATCAATCAATTATGTATCTCCCCCCCCGATTATTTACGATGGTGTCCGAACATCTGAATAGGTCTGCAATGCAATTCTTGAAAAAACAATGCAGGTTTAGCTGCAAAAAAATCATCAAGGAAATTCTGGAGATCAACACCATTGTTGAACGTTCTGCCACGCAGTGCATTCGACAGAGATCTGAACAGTTCGTAGTCTGAAGGGGCGACATCTGGGGAATAGGCTGCATGTGGAAGGATCTCCCATTTCATGTCCTGAATGACCATTTTGGTCATGTTTGTAATGAGAGAGCGTGCGTTATCATGCTGGAGAAGGACACCATGGCGTCGATTTGACCGTTTCTGCTGAATTGCTCCCTCCACACGGCGGAGTTGCTCACAGTAGAATGCAGCATTGATGGTCCGATTCCTCGGCAGCATTTCCCAGTGAATAATGCCTTCCATATCTCACCAAACACACAACATGATCTTCGCAGGATGTTTTGGACGTGGTGCTGGCGACTTGTTTGGGCTTACCCATTCCCTCCGATGCCTGAAATTCACGTACAGGAACCACTTTTTATCTCAATTAACAATACGTGACAGAAAGGGTTTGTGTTGCTGAAAACATTCGCGATAACGAGCGAGCGAGGAACCACATATGACAACAGCCGATTCTTGTTGTCCTCGGTGAGAGTGTGAGGCGCCCAAGACCCAATTTTTGGACCTTTCGCATACGTTCTAGGTGTCGCACCACTGTGGCCTGATCACAGTCCATCTCAGTGGCCAATACGCGTGTGGTTTAATGCGCTGATCCAAGTGAATGAGATGGTTCAACCGATCCTCGCGAAAGTGCGATGGACGACCTGAGCGTGGAGAGTCGTTGAGGTCAAAATTGCCACCATGGAACCACTCAAACCATTTGCGGGCTGTCCTCGGAGCAATAGCATCCTCCCCATATACAGCACAAATTTGTCGAGTAGCCTTGGCGACTGAAGATCCCTTGTTAATCTCGTAGAGGAGCATTTGTTTCCATTCATGACATAGCTGAACTCTGGCTAACAATTTGTACCTGGGTACCTCATCACCTGGCTGTCTCGTCAGGTGATGAGGTACCCATGTGGAACACACACGATGCAGCAGTGATTTTTCGCTTAGAATGAGGAATGCCGACGTTTTTGAAATATTAATTGATGCCGCTATGTCTTCACACATCACTCGTCTATCTTCTTGCAGTGTTAACAATACCAAACAGTGTTAACAATACGACGCTCTGTAACAACACTTTCAGGTCGACCTGGCCTACGAGTGAGATCTGTCGACAAACGCCCCTTTTTGAAATCATGGTGCCTTATATAAATCGTTTATACACCCAGAATCAACTATTTTGGAGCAGTTTTACCCAAACGATAGCAAATTTTTATCGCACAACGCATTTTCCTTCTTAACTCTGAATCACTCACCTCCATAACTGCATGCCGAAATGCAGAAGTACCTAAAACTGCGCAATAATAAAACCAGAATCGTCTGCCACGGCTAATAGCTGTTGTCATAGATACTTCCTTATCTCAGTTAGTCGCCTGCGTGGTTATTTTTTCCCTTTGAACGGTTACCAACTAAAAAAAAATTAGTCTCAATTTTTATTGAACGGCCTTTGTATTGGGTTGATGCATAAGTTCATGCCGCTTTTTTCACCGCACTACAGGAATGTAGAAAGGAGGGAAAACGGAATCAATCAACTATGTACCCCACCCCCATTGTTTATAATGTCTGGAGAGGTCTGCAATGCCATTCTTGAAAAAACGTGCAGGTTTGGCTGCGAAGAAATCATCAAGGAAATTCTGGAGATCAACATCATTGTTGAACGTTCTGCCACGGAGTGCATTCTACAGAGGTCGGAACAGGTGATAGTCTGAAGGGGCGACATCTGGAGAATAGGCCGCATGTGGAAGGATCTTCCATTTCATGTCCTGAATGGCTATTTTGGTCATGTTTGCATTGTGAGGGCGTGCGTTATTATGTTGGAGAAGGACACCATGGCGTCGATGTGGACGTTTCTGCTGAATTGCTCCCTCCACACGGCGGAGTTGCTCACAATAGAATACAGCGTTGATGGTCCGATTCCTCGGCAGTATTTCCCAGTGAATAATGCCTTCCGTGTCCTACCAGACACACAACATGATCTTCGCAGGATGAGGATCATGTTTTGGATGTGGTGCGGGCGTCTTGTTTGGGCTTACCCATTCCCTCCGATGCCTGAAATTCACGTACAGGCACCACTTTTCATCTCAAATAACAATACGTGACAGAAAGGGTTTGTGTTGCTGAAAACATTCGCGGTAACGGGCGAGCAAGGAACCACATATGACAACAGGCTGATTCTTGTTGTCCTCGGTGAGAGTGTGAGGCACCCACGACCCCAATTTCTGGACCTTTCCCATACATTCCAGGTGTCGCACCACTGTGGCCTGATCACAGTCCATTTCAGTGGCCAATATGAGTGTGGTTTGAAGCGGATCCAAGTGGATGAAATGGTTCAAACGATCCTCATGAAAATGGGATGGACGACCTGAGCGTGGAGAGTCGTTGGGGTCAAAATTGCTTCCTCCAAACCTCTCAAACCATTTGCGGACTGTCCTCGGAGCAATAGCATCACAGCCGTCGAGGCTACTCGACAGCACAAATATGTCGAGTAGCCTCGGCGGCTGTGGATCCCTTGTTAAACTCGTAGAGGAGCAGATGTCGGAAATGTTCATTCCGCTCTACTTGACACTCCATACTTCCGGACCTGAAAAAAAAAACCATTAGCCACAATCACACAACACAATTTGATTTAGATACACGATATTGCTGGCTACATTTTGATACGCAACTGGCCATCTGCACCCTCATTACTGACCTGGGAAACACTCGTGAAATAAAACGGCATGAACTTATGCATGAACCCAAAATGTAGCATTACTCATGCATCAGCAAAAAGATTTGTAATATTTAAATGAATGTGTCTACAAGAGAGGAATTTATTTTCCGAAAACTTAGCACCTAAGCCTACGATGAGCGTAGATGATAAGTTTTAATATTAATAAAAAATACTCTGAACTGTTCGTCATCGTTCACTATCAGCAGTAATTGAAGAGTAATGCATAACAAAAAATGTTTGTTATGCACTTGAAAGGCCTAAATTTTGTGACATTAACTGAGAAACTGTTTCCAAGAATGACCTCCCCACAAAAGAAAAATATTAGTTTACATCTTTTCGTGACCCCACCAAATAAAAACACCAGTTTACACTTACTCGTGCTCCCCAAGAAAAACATAAGATTACACTTATTCTTGCCCTCTAAATTTTTTGAGCAAGCTACGCCTATGTTTCGAAGCACTAATACACTTAGTAGACAAAAACATTATAGATACACTGCAAACGCTCGGCACACATTTGGAACACGTTGGGAAAGCTTTTTTTATAAATACGTTCCAAATGTGTTCCGGTTGTGTTCTGCTGACGACAGATGTGTTCCCAATGCGCCAAATATGTTCCAAATGTGTTCTTCTCCTGTACAATATGCTCTAGTGTAAATTTTTAGAACATATTATTTTCCAGATCACATTCGGAACACTTTGCGCGTGAGAATGGAACACATTCAGAACACATTTAGAAAGCATTGGGAACATATTACGAATGTGTTCTAAATGTATTCCGAATTGTTATGTCTCATATTTGCTTTCGTTTTGAGCAATTTTTCATCTCTTGGGCGTTCCCATATCAGAAATTTTTGTTCTGGTTGAAACACAATGAAATCATAGCTTAATATAATTTAACAAATCGGCAAACGAGATGGTTGAACAAACGCACCATTATGCGGTCTAAGCAGTCGCATTTGCCGCTATACGGAGTTTTAATGGGGAGGGGGCGTATCCCCCAAATAATATATTTTTAAATCATATATTTTACGGGTTTTTTTTTTTTTTTTTCGTTGTTTGTTTTTCTTATACGATTACATTAACCCATTATTTACAGACTTTCCAATCTTGGAATGTGCTGTATACGAACAGCACATTCCAAGACACTGAGTTCTATTTGTACAGTGAGGAAAGACACAAAGCTCATGATTGAATTTTACGAATTTTTACTTTAGTAATTTTTTTCTCTCAATTGCACGAATCGATTATTCCATTTCAGCAGCGCTGCCTCGCACTCGCATTTGCCATGACATGAAGATTTATGCAAAGTGCTCAAAAAGTTATAAGACAAGTTTTATGATTTTTTTTTCAAAACAAAGAAAGATATAATACTGGTTCAAGCTGCATACATACTGACTTTTCATGCCATTTATACGTACATACGCTCAGTGTACCTGCCCCTGTCAGCGAACTTTTGATAGAAGGATTTATTGTTACTCAGTTTACTGTGAGTTTATAGTCACAACATGTTGATTGATTCCTACATAGACATATTATTTGAAAATCAATAATCCAGTCGCTGTTGAAACACAATATTTTCAAGAAATTTTGTGATTTTTTCTATTGTAAAGTGTCAGTAATATTTTTCATGAATTGAAGCAGGTGCTCATTTTATGAACTTCGTTTATTATGTATTTGTTCTTTTTACGAAATCTTGAGAATTTCATTTCGAGAGAGCTCAGCTGATGAAGGCATTAAAAACAGCGCCTGATTTACGAGAGGTCATTCGGGGCACGTACTCTGGGCCCCGAACTTTGAGGGTCCTAAGATATAGCTATATATTACTTGCTTTGCACCTAAGCGATTCACACGGGATGCCGGGGGACCACTAAAAGCCTCTTGCCCAGTGCCCCAAACTGTCTAAGTCTGTCCCCGATTAAGAAAGCTAAGCATGAGATAATAATATGGGTTTTGCATAGACTACTATGCTGCTAGAATAAGTTTTGCGTTCCTCCTAATCCAGGCAGCACACACGCAGGCTTGAAATTTAACTTAGGCCCAAGCAGGGATCGACCTAGGCTAGTCAAGGCCCTGTGCACATCCTGTGTATACCCTCCTCCCCTCAATTAAAGTTTTCAATCAACCGTTTAAAAGAATATTTGCTGAAGATCTATATTATTATTATTTTCAAGATAGTTCTGACCCCTCCCCCCGCCCCAAATTATAAGGTCTTGTGCACGTGCGGAAATCAGGCTCTGGGCCCAACACTGAGCAACCGTCTGTACTTTTCTATTCCTAAATTCGTTGGCACAGTGTTTCCGTTGTATGTTGACGTAGGTAGAACAGCCTACACTTTTCTAACAACCACGGTGTGGATTCACTAATCCGATTAGCAGCAAGGGAACAAAGTTCCAACCTTTACCACCTGAGGCAACATGCAAGCAGCTTTTGTGGAGCAACATGTGAGCTACCCGAAGGCTTTGGTTCCACTGTTGTTCAAACAGCACGTGCTACAACTGGATATTTCCACAATTTCAAGTAAGTAGAATGGTTAGAGGAGTTTTTTTCATACTTTTACTAAACATAAAATAATTCTAAAATATCTGTTTGAAAATTGACGGCATAATTTTGTAGATACTGGATCTTTTTTTTTTTATTATTGAAGGGTTAACGACCACCGTGAGCAACTCGATGGGCTATAAGCAGTCGCCCGTCCCTAATTTAGGGTCACTGGCTCCAGGGAAGAGAGAGCCAATGCCGTAAGACAAACACATAATGCCTCACCGTGATTCGAACCCGGACCCCTTCACGGACGAATGGTCAAAAGCCAGCGCTTAGACCACTGCGTCACAGGAGCAGCAGATACTGGTTCAAGTTGTATATTTATTGTGCTTTTATTTCTGCAGTACGTAACTGAATTTTAGAAGATAAACACATCGCGCCTAAAATAATAATGATTAAAAAGCCGCTCCCCGCCCCTCAAAAAAAAAAAAAAAACAACCTTGCGTTACATTCAGACACAATGAGCGGTAAACAAAACAAGCTACTCCGTAAAGCGAGTTCTTGGTGGCGCAGTGGTCTAAGCGATGGCCTCTGATCATTCGTCCGAACGGGGTCCGGGTTTGAATCCCGGTGAGGCATGGATGTTGTGTTTGTCTTACGGCACGGGCTCTCTCCCTTCCCTGGAGCCAGTGACCCTAAATTAGGGACGGGCGACTGCTTATAGCCCATTGAGTTGCTCACGGTGGTCGTTAAACCTCCAATCAAAAAAAAAAAAAAGCGAGTTCTTCGTCACTTCCGCTATTCTTGAGAAACAGGAAGTTCCGCCATTGATGGAGGAGGATGGCTCACATGTTTTTTTTTTTTTTTTTTTTTTTTGATTGGAGGTTTAACGACCACCGTGAGCAACTCAATGGGCTATAAGCAGTCGCCCGTCCCTAATTTAGGGTCACTGGTTCTAGGGAAGGGAGAGAGCCAGTGCCGTAAGACAAACACAACATCTATGCCTCACCGGGATTCGAACCCGGACCCCGTTCGGACGAATGATCAGAGGCCATCGCTTAGACCACTGCGCCACCGGGGCGGCTCTCACATGGTTGGCGAGCGCGTTCATGTGTGTGCGCGGGATTTGAATTCTTACCTAAAAAAAAAAAAACTATAAACGCAACCTGGCTAACTTTGAATATCACCCAGCTCTGATGGATATGTCATTTGACAGGTGATTTAAATTGTTTCGCTCACACTGTCGTTTATACGCTGTTAAATGTGTAGATTAGCGTTCTTTTTTAGATAGCAGTGTTCAGGCTTTTTATTCAAATTTTTCAACCACTCTGTAATAATTTCCCTCACTTCTTTTGCATCATTCCTATTAGTAAGAAAAAGATATTTTTAACCTGATCTACGAGAATTTATCGAAAAGCAGATTATTTCATTTCAGAAATGTTGTGTTGCAGTAATAATTAATTGCTAAATATTCATGATATCAAGAAAACTATTTAGTTAATATTGTAAGTTATGTGCCCTTCAAAATCCAAAGTAGCATATCATGTCTTCAGTGACTGTAGATAGAGTCTATTTCAAAATACACTGACTGTCCTCTGTAATATGCTTTGAAACTGATTTTGCAGAAAGATTACAGCATGTTCTTCAATAATAGTAAGATATTTTTAACCATCCCATCAGGTGGTGTTTACATGCTCATCACAAGACAGCAGAACCATAGCAAGCTTTTCTCATCTGGTAGGGCGAGACTGGAAATTATGTCCCTTTGACTTCCATTCAAGTAATACATGGTTTTTACTTTCTCACACATTGCCGTTATATAGGAAGATATTATGATCATTCAAAAATTACACATCAGGTTTTTGATATAATTTTATTAAAAATGTAAAAACTACGTAAATACTCAAGAACCACAGGTTGTAAATACCAAATAAAGCGTAAACGTTATGTGAATGACAACAACACAACACTCCACAGAAATGCATAGCAAAAAATAAACCAGTGCAGAACAAATGAGTATACCGGATAGTGAACATAACAATGCCGCTCTGGTGGTGCAGTGGTCTAAGCTATGGCCTCTGATCATTCGTCCGGAAGGGGTCCGATTTTGAATCCCGGTGAGTCATGGATGTTGTGTTTGTCTTATGGCACTGGCTCTCTCCCTTCCCTGGGGCCAGAGACCCTAAATTAGAGACGGGCGACTGCTTATAGCCCATTGTGGTCGTTAAACCTTCAATCAAAAAAAAAAAAAAAAAAAAAAAGAACATAACAATAGGAAGAAGCTTTAGGCGTAGGGTTTGGGAAAATTCCGTTAAAGGCTAAACACTGGGATAGACGACTTCTTGCGACAGAGCACAAATTATAAATTAGGTCTTCATCCCAACTACATGTTTGAAAAGGTCATGGAGGTCAGGCATATCAGCATTTGTTTTATGTGCTTCCACTGTTTTAGAAAATTCCCTTCCTGGATATATGAGATGTTCACACCTCATAGTGTATGTTACTATTTACTGCATGGAATGCTGTGTGAGACTAAGTCAATTGTCTTTAAAAAGAAAGTACTGAAGGGTGTAACTATCTCTTTTGGTTAGAATTTCTATTTTTTACATTTCTCAGAGCATGAATTTATGCCCCTTTAATGACCATTCTCCTTACCCTTTCTCTAACTATGGCCCTGCAAGTCGGTGAAGAAGGTATTTTTGATAAATACCATAGGCACAGTAAACCACAGAAGCAGAATATAGAAGCAAAATTTCTTTAAGCAGTGTATGAAGAACTTCCAATCAAAAGATTGCTTTTGAATTTCAAACACTATGATAAATATTTAAACTTATGCAAATTTATTTAAAGCAACAGTGCTTAAATATTTTACAATAGGGCATTTCACCATGGAAAAACTAAGACACAGAATGTCACCAAGGTATGGCATACCTTTATCAAACTTGTGCATTTCTGCATCAGTGAAGGTGCCATTTATAATAATGGACTATTTAGTTACATATCTTCAAGCTGGAAATTTTTTTTGTCTTATAAAAGCGCGTTTTTAAGAAGAAAAGGAAAAAGCTTTCTTTCTACCATTTTATTCCTATTGCAGTCAAGTCAATTTGCTGACTTTTAGTTCATGTAAAAGATCGAATCATTGCAAAAAGAAAAACAAAACTTGTTCATCACCATTTCAATCTTTCAGTGTCTATCCTATGCCATTTTCTTCTTTTTGATGTTATTCAAGAGAACTTAAAAAAATTTTGTGTTGTAACTTGTTCCTCAGAAAAAAAAAAAATCACAAGTTTTAGTCAAAGAAAAAATTTAGTTTAAGAAAAGCATTACTGCTTACATGTATCAGTTAGAGGGAGTGATATATTAATTGTTCACTTGTCTATTTACTTCACATGAACATGTTTATGGATGATCAAAAGTGTTCGTTTATAAAATTAGATGACATTGAGTGATGTTTTGTTCATTCAAGTCATACTGTATGTAGAGATAGCTGTAAAAATTATAATTCATTGAGTATGAAGGCAGCACTGCAATTTGGATGTCTGAGGAAAAGCAGCGATGGTCTTGTAAACCTAAAACGTATATCATCATCATCATCATTGTCAACCATTATCAATCCACTGCTGGACGAAGGTCTCCCCAAGTTTCCTCCACAACGGTCTGTCTTGTGCCAGTCTCCTCCATGTCACCCCTGCATACTTTCGAATTTCATCCACCCATCTCCCATGTGGTCTTCTTCTGGGTCTTTTCCTGTCCCTTGGAATCCAATCTAAAATTTCGGCTGTCCATCGATGATCTGTCCTTCTGGCAGTATGTCCAGCCCATTGCCATTTCAGGGATTTAACTCTGACCATGATGTCTTCCACTCTTGTCATTTTTCGGATCCACGAGTTCCTCTTCTTATCTCTCCTGGTTACACCAAGTATGCACCTCTCCATGCTACTTTGAGTTGTCTGCAGTCTTTGTATGTCTCTTTTAGTTAAGGTCCACGTCTCTGCACCATACGTAAGCACTGGAAGGATGCATTGATCAAACACTTTTCTTTTAAGACATAATGGCATATTGCTCTTGAAAATTATGCTGTTTCTTCCAAAAGCTCTCCAGGCAAGTTTTGTACGCCGATTAATTTCTTCATCAATGTGACCCTCACTTGATATCTGCTGTCCAAGATAAACGTACGTGTCTGTTATCTCCAGCTTTTCTCCATCAATCGATAAATCTTCATTTCTTGTAAAAGCATTGAACATCACTTTTGTCTTCTGAAAGTTCATTTTTAATCCCACTTCTTTACTCTTGTCAGCAAGTTCCTGGATCATACTCTGCCGCTCTGATGGGCTAGTTGCAAAAATGACTACGTCATCAGCAAAGCGAAGGTGGGTTAGATAATCTCCATTGATCTTTATCCCCTTGTTTTCCCAGCTCAGTGACTGAAAAACACCCTCCAATGTGGCATTAAAGAGTTTCGGAGATACGGTGTCACCTTGTCTCACTCCCTTTCCAATTTTTATGTGTGTTGTATTTTCAAACAGCCTAATCTTTGCACTTGCATTTTCATAGATGTTATTAATAATATTAATGTATGCATCTTCAATACCGCAGGTTTTCAGAGCCATTGTAACTGCTGATGGTTTCACCGAATCAAAGGCTTTTTCATAATCGATAAAAGCCATGCACAATGGAAGTTTATATTCCCTCGCTCTTTCAATTAGTTCTCTCAGCACATGGATATGATCTATTGTGCTGTAGCCACTCCTGAATCCAGCTTGTTCTCTCGGTTGAGCCATGTCCAGTGTTACCTTCAAGCGGTGTGAAAGAACTTTAGTGAAGATTTTATAAACTACTGATAGGAGGCTGATAGGTCTGTAGTTTCCGAGATCCTCAATGTCTCCTTTCTTATGTAGCAGGATCATTGTAGCGGTGTTCCAATCCTCAGGAATCTTTCCTTCATTAAGGCATTGAGTGAAAATTTGGGTGAGTACTGTTTCGATTTCTCCACTTGCTTCTTGTATGATGTCTACAGTAATTCCATCTTCTCCTGGAGCTTTTCCCCGCTTCATGTTCTTGATTGCATGTGCAACTTCTGCTGGAAGGACTGGAGGAACTCTGGTACTGGTATCTTTCATGATGCCTGGAGTGCATGTATCATCCCTTTCATATAATTTGGAGTAGAAATCTTTCACTCTTGTCAAAATTTCGCCTCTATTTCTTGTTACAGAACCATCTTCTTTTCTCAGTGCCATAATCTGTTTTCTTCCCTTACTGAGATGTCCCTTTGCTATCTTTAGGCTTTGGTTGTTTTCAATTGCTTTCCTCACTAGTTCACAGTTGAATTTTCTTACGTCTTCAGTGATACTTTTTCGTACTGTCTTGCATAGCTCTATATATTCCACTTTGGAAGTCACATCTTCTTTAGTTGTCCTCATCTCTCTTCTTTTTTGCATCAACATTTTCGTTTTTCCGGATAATTTATTTACATGCAACTTGTTCTTAGGCCCAGCTAATTTTGTTGCTGTTTCCATAAGAGCTTTGGTTACTTTTCTGTTAACTTCAGAGATGTCCACTTCTTCCGATGTTAGGCCTTCTAAAGCAGAGAACCTGTTCTTCAGTTCCAACTTGAAGGTATTATGGTGTTTTTTAAGGTTGGTTATGTCAATACATTTTGTTTGTCTTATGAGCTTTCCACGTTCAAGTTTAGTGTTGAGGTGCATCTTACATCTCACCAATCTATGGTCACTATCTGTGTTGAACTTGTTTAGCACACTGCAGTCTTCTATGACAAATTTTTTGTTACACATAATAAAATCAATTTCACTTGTCGCCCCATTTGGATGTCTCCATGTCCATTTCCTGTGTGGCTTTTTCTTGAAGAAGGAGTTCAAGATGAAAAACCCTTCTGCCTCTGCAAACTCAACGAGAGTATTTCCACGCTGGTTTCTGTTGCCGTGACCGAATTTACCTACTGAAGTTTCATTCTGTTGCCGTTGCCCTATTTTTGCATTGAAATCTCCCATAATTATTTTCAAGTGCTGCTTACCTTTATTATTTAGATGACGAATTTCCTCATAAAATTCTTCAATTTCTTCTTCAGGATGACTTGTGGTGGGTGCATAAGTTTGAATAATCTGAGCCTGGTATCTTTTTGAGAGTTGTATAACAAGCCGTGCAGCTCTGTCAGAGGAACTTTCAACTTCTACAACTTTATCCTTCAGTTTCTTGTTTATTATAAATCCAACACCACTAGTTCTGCCAGTATCTGTCCCACGATAGTAGAAGAGATGTCCACTTTTCAGTTCGATGAGATCTTCTCCTTTTCTCCTTACAAAATTATATAAAACAAAACATTAAACAGATGAAAAGAAACTGACTGTACTAACTTATGTGCAGTGTAACCACACAAGTTAGTAAATTTCAATGTGAGATCTCTTGGTTGCTCGTAGTACGTCCAAGCGATACTCGATTTCATGCCATGAATTGGCAAGCATCTGAGGAGTTATGGAATTAATAGCAGCTGTGATACGCTGCTTCAGTTCCTGCAAATCAGTACAAGGCGTTTGATAGACGCGGTCCTTCACATAACCCCACATGAAATAATCCAATGGAGTTAGATCTGGAGAGTGAGGAGGCCACGGAATGGGACCACCACGCCTAATCCATCTGTTGGGGAAATGCTCATTTAGGCACTTACGTACAAACGTTGACCAATGCGGAGGCAATGGGCCGTCTTGTTGGAAAACGACGTCATATCTTTTGATCTGGGGTATAGCAAAATTTTCTAGCATATCCAAGTAAATGTCACTATTTATGTTTTTCTTTTTGCCGAAGAAGAAAGGGCCAATCACTTTTTTTGATAGGGCGCACCACACATTAACTTTTGGAGAATCACGTTCCAGTTCAATAGCAGCATGAGGCGGTTCACTGCCCCATATCCTACAGTTACGACGATTCATAATACCTGATACATGAAATGTGGATTCATCACTAAAAATTACAGTACTGAGAAAGTTTTCGTCGTTTTCCACTCGATGCAGCATGTCCACAGCGAAATCGTATCGCAGAGTGTGATCATTTATATGCATCTTTTGCACTATTTGAATTTTATAGCATGAAACTTTAATTTTTTGTGCAAGATATCGTGAACTGTCGATTTCGGAATGTACAGTTCTCTGCTTGCTTTATGAACGGATTTCCTGGGGCTTCGTCGGAAACTTTTATTAATTTGGTCAACCGCCTCACCGCTGACGCTAGGCCTGCCGGCTCCTCCACGATGTTACACATTGCCAGTTTCTTTAAACTGTTTCATCCATCGCTTAATTGAATTCATTGATGGAGAATTACAACCATACTCTAAACGGTACCATCTTTTAACTTTAATGACATACTTTAATTCCGCAAGCCATAACATACACATCGCCTTCTACTGTACGGATGACAAAACTACTGATTGCGCATTTCTCAAACATTCCTCATCAGGCCACACCTAGCGCCATCTATCGGATTCTGGGAATAACAATTCGGCAAAACAAAAATATAGAAACCGTGTTAGTAATACGTGACATAGAAAAACAGACAGTGCTCATAGTTTTTTATTTATTTTTTTGTACATAATTTTGTAATGTGTTCAACAATTCTCGGACACCCTGTATAACACCGTATTTTCTATTTACGATAATAGCTGATTTTTGTCGAAATTGAAAACTTGCTAATTGCAATTTGATTCTGAAATGTGTTCATAAGTGAATATTCTTTCTGCATTATTTATGCAATACTTTATGAGTTGAATCAAATGCTGTACCTTTCCAATAGCCATGTATTTTCCACCAACTCCCACAATCGCAGAGGGCATTCCCAGCTCAATTGATTTCCTTCATTTTTTCCAGAAGTGACAGCATTACATTTGCCCATCTATCTTCCTCCAATGCATTTGGTTTCATCCCATGGTTATTTTTTTTGTTATGTTCAAGAAGTAAACAACTGTACCTGTGCATGAGACAACTGTCTGACATGAGACGATACTGCCTGTGTTTCAGCATTTCGTTTTGGTTACTTCGACAGTATCAAAAATTTAAATCAGGGTAAGTTTGTCAGTAATAATTTTGCAAGATTACTTTATTTGCTTTGGCTTTTTAGTTTTTTTCATTTGTATGTCAGAAAACATAAAACAAGTTGCATGCTTCTCTTTCCCATCTGCTGTTTGATACACTATATGTGTAATGAGGACAACAAGTTCCTTGTGCTGTCTGCAAACATTTTACTGTTCTCAATTCTTGATATTTTGGCATACTGTTGTCTTGCATCAAAGGACTGGCTGTAGGGGTTTAGTTTTCTTTGGGGAGAGTTATTTGAGGCTAAATTTTTTTTGTCCTGAGTCTAAAATATAATTTTGAAGAAACTTATAAATAATTCATCTGAAATAATTTTAAGATGGTAATTAGTAAATAAAAAGACACATTAAGGATTTATATCTTTAGATATGTTTTGCACTGTTCATTCTTTCAAAAGGCACGAATCCTTAATATTGTTTGTTTTAACGTATAATTGGAAGAGAAACAACTATATGCATCAAACTATTTAGAAGTGGCTATTATGCATTTGCGATGCAAAACACTGTAGAGCTATTCTATCCATTAATAAGTAACAAGAAACAGTATGCTTAAACTACTAGCCAAATACAGATGACAAATTAACTTGATTATCCACTTATATTTTTTTTATTTGTTAAACGCAACTGATCAGATCAACTTAGAGCTGGATTCCAAATGTAATTTTCAACACCTGTTCAGTTAATATCTTCAGTTGCAACGCAATTTGTATTGAAAACAGAATCAAAACCCCTCTTCATGCATATTACTGTACTTTCAGTGTGACTAGTTTAACCAATATACACACTTGAGTTCATGCAGAAGAAGTGAAAATTCACACAATTCGAAATTTTATATTCTTAGATTTCAGTTCCTTAAAAAAATTGTGTGTGCTCAGTAAAAAAAAGCAAACATAAAATTAATTTCAGTAAATTTTAGGTTATGGTGTGAACGGACTTCAATGATGCTGCATGCTTTGGAATGGCCTCCTGTTTTAATATTACCTCGGTGAGAGAAATTTTTGCAAATTTAGTGGTAATACATTTTTTGGACACAAAACATGCAACTAAAAATATTTTCTGTGGTCAATGAAATTGAAATTACTTTCATGCAGTCAATGATAGGAAATGTGAATATTTTTCTGTGCTGTCTTTAGCACAAAAGTGTTCAGTATGAACAGTTTTGAATGAAAACAAGTCTTCTGTGGTATTTTATGATATTAACACTAATTTTTGCTGACACAATTTATTTGAAGTATGTGCAAAATCAGCTAATAATTTAAAACGTATCTGCAAAATCTGCTAATAATTTGAAAACTATCTACGTACGTCTACATTCTGCTACTCTGACCATAACACACAGCTTTGTTAAGTACAGTGTATTAACGGATTATGTAACTTTTGGATCATCCTGCACAGACACACACATACACACTTTTGTAAATGGATGTGGTCAGAATATTTTGGTATGTGAAATATAAATAGAAAGAAAATACCAACGTTTACCACAATAAAAGGTTTATTATGCATTGACTATAGTTTCGCAGAGCGTTTGGCTCGGCATCATCAGGATGAATGGAGCATAAACATTCAAATCATTGTGACATTTTGTAAACATTCAAATCATTGTGGAAGATTTTCCCAACAGACAGAAGGCCTTGCAATGGGCAGCACACTGTCGCCTATTTTATGCAAAGTCTATATGTGTCACTTTGAGGACAAACTCTTTCAGCTTGTCACATTTGACCTGTAGATTCGATATGTAGATTATACTTTTATTCTCTGGAATGGCATGAACTCGGAAATACCTAAATTAGTTGAACTTGTCAATTCAATCGATCCTCATACAGTTCATATGTGAGACTGAAAATAATGGCTGCTTACCATTCTTTGACGTCCTTGTGCCACGCTGTGAAGTATACTTTAGTACAACAGCTTATCGAAAACCATTTGCTATTCCCTTACCCCCCCCCCTATGCAAAACCAAATCACCCATGGAAACAAAAAATCTTCGCCTTCTACATATACGTATATCGGGCAATACACATATGCCCCACTGAGGATTCCTTGCAGAAAGAGGTTGATTTTCCTAAACAAATTGCAGTACACAGAGGATATAGCCCTTCCGTTATAGATAAAGCTGTCCAAAAACTTAGGAAACTGAAACCAGTCTGCTCGCTCATGCCAACAGACCTTGCAATACGAAAGAATCGGGCGGTTATCCCTTTTGCTCCTCAGATTTGCTTTGGAATTTCAAAAATTCTCTAAAGTTTTAATTTCAAAGTCGTTTTTAAACCCATAAACAAGATAAATTTTTACAGATCAAAAGACTACGTCGAAGATATAAATTCCTGGGGAATTTATCAGATACCTTGTGAATGTGGACTTTCATGTATAAGACAGACCCGCAGGGCTTAAGTTTCTGTGTGAAGGAACCCAAGGCTTACGTACAGAACTGTGAACTGAAGAAGTCATCTGTAGCCCAACATTGTCACGAAAATAACCATGAATGTTTGTTTGAAAACGCTACGCTTATTGATAAATCTGATTCGACTGTCAAGCTTAATCTATTAGAAGCTTTCCACATATACCGGAACTCTTCACGGCTTGTCACCAACATGACATCAACTCCATTTCTTTCAAGCGCGTGGAATCAACTCACGAAAAACCGTGACCGACCAGAACTTTGATGATGTCACGATGATTTGAATGTTATGCTCCATTCGTCCTGATGATGCCGAGCCTAACGCTCTGCGAAACTATAGTCATTGCATAATAAACCTTTGATTGTTTTAAACATTGGTATTTTCATTCTATCTCACCACCACAAGTTCTGTAGTCACAAATTATATATATGTGAAATATAAATCTCTTCTGTTAAAAATGTTCATACCAAATTGTGATCTTAGTTTTTCATAATGAAAATGAAACGCCTAATGCAGAGTATATTAATGTAAATACATTCTATGAAAAATTGAAACAGATTTAAACTAATGAAAGCTTCAAGAAGAATGTAATGAAGTAAGTGAAACTTTATTCCATTTATACATTGTTGGTAATGTAAGAAGGTTCACCGCTACAGTATATTTTGGTAAAGTAAAAATAAACAATATCCTGTGAAAAGAAATTAGGTTTCTAGGTGAAAGTGTACTAATATAAATGGTTACTAGATGCGGATGTTTTTTGTGCTCATTTATTGTTTTTATGTACTTCATCATTCTAAAATTAGATTTTGAATAGAACCACACACACACATCCAGCATTTTTCCAAATTCTGAAATGTCTTACGCTTACTTTTTCTGTGGAAAGGGGTTCTGTGTGAAGGAACACAAGACTAAATACTACAGAACTAAATAACGATAAAAAAAGTTGATAATCAGAAAATTTTGTTAATGCCCTTTTTCTATTCTTTTCTGTCCAGCAGCCCATATGAAAAGAAATATTTATCAATCAAAATATCGAACCCTTAGAGCTTTTACCCAGGAATCTTTCCTCAGCAAAGTTATCTAAAATTAGATTCGTAATACTTTGTTGTGATAGTCAGCAGAAAGAATTATTTTCAAACATTTTCTCTTCAGCTGTTTTTGTAGTAGTGTCTATACAAAAAATAATAATTGAGGTCTCAGAGATCCTAAACAAAAATATATTTAAATTGATTAACAGAACATGGCTTCAATTAATTACTTCACTGTGGGTACAAGGGAAGCTTTAATTCATAACCATTTCTATGATATTTAACACCCTGGTGTGCATCAAATTGTAACAATCTATGATGCCTGATTGCCTGTGAATACATAATTCATTTCTTTGTATTGCACAAATGCAGGCAGGAAATAGAATAGTGGTGAAATATTGTACATTAAGATGCTGTAAAAGCTTTGTTAAACTTAGCCCACCAGAAAGAACATGTATGAAGTGAAAATACTATTTTTCTCCCTATACTTGTTAAACTGCAGGTTTCAAAGCATATTAGTTTGCTTCCATAACAGAAAGCTTGATTTGTATTGTTTATCTTTCATTAATGCCATTTTAAAAAAAAGGCATCAGTGAAATTTTTCCTTCATGGAAAACATATACGGTTGTATCAGAATAATATGACCACCTACCTAATAATGGGAATAACCACCCTTGGCCTGGATGACAGCTCGGCGAGACGGAGTACCATGGACACAATGAGGCCCTGAAACATTGCCCGAGGCACACGGACCCATCGGGACTGCAGCAGAGCACGAAGGTCCTGGAAATGACATGGTTTGTGGGTCAGCACGTCAAACCTGTCAATCCAAATAGTTCCACAAGGGCTCTATGGGATTGAGGTCGGGCGATTTCACCGGCCAAGGGAGAACAGAGACACCACTCTCATGTTCCTGGAACGAGTCATGCACCCCCTTAGCGACATGACAGGGCACATTGTCCTGTTGGTAGACACTATCACTACCAGGGTAAACATCTAACATGAAGGGATGCATGTGGTCAGCGAGGATGGACAGGTAGCCATTGGTGTTCAGGGACCCATTCAGTAGTACCAGCGGTCCCAGGTCATACCAGGAAAATATCTCCCAGACATGCAAACTGCCATTGCCAGCCTGTACTTGGCCGACAAGCGTGTCCGGGTGTTAGTTTTCATGTGTCCGACGTTCTATCCGCCACTGCCCGTCACTTCTGTGGAGTAGAAACGTCGATTTATCTGAGAAGGCAACCTTTTCCAACTCTTCCACTGTCCAACGACAGTAATCCCATGTGAACTGCAGACCTTGTTGCCGATGGACCTGGGTTATCATGGGCGCATTGACAGAGCGTTGACTCCAAAGACCCATGTGTGATAGGAGTGGCTGTACTGTTATTGGGAACACGTACCTGGGTGCCCCAGTGTTCATCTGCGTGGTCAATTGCTGCACTGGTGCGCATCAATTGCCCTTTACCAGTCAACGGAGGCGACGTTCTCCATAAGAGTCGATGGCTTTGGGCTCCACAGTTATGACGTCGGGAGGTATTCAGTGTGCCAGCAGTCCATCCTTAGTACACCCTTACTACAGCACCTTGCAAACAGCCGCAAATTCTGCTGTTTCTGAGATGCTTTCACCTTTGATGTGGTAGCCAATTATCATTCCCTTTGATCATCTGTCAAATCACTGCCTCTGTCCATTGTGTTTACTTAACACACTTTGGCTCATCTGTCCTGACCGGCCGCTTATATCTCCATGTGGTCGTCCTTGTCACATGCACTCCGTGACGCGCCTGGGAGGGTACACTGGTTTGTGATGAATTGTCCAAGCTGGGCACAAGTTCAGCTCCTGGATACGACACGGGTGATGTGTTTTACTATCTTACAGCATTGACTGTCTTTCCTAAAACCACTTACCAGGGGTCCTTAATTAGGGATGGAAAACTGCTTATAGCCCTCAGAGTTCCTCAAATGGTCATTAAGAACCTTAAAACAAACTCGGAACAAAAGTATACATTTTTTTCTTGCGTATTGTATGTACAGCAGGGCCGTAGCTAGATCTCCACCAGGGAAGGCTGATGATACATTGGGATGGGATGGGCAGGGAGGGGAGGTCATTGTTCAAATGATAAACTACATTAATTCAGGAATACAAATACAAGTTTTGCTTTGTGTTTTTATTCCTTTTGTGAATATTTCCCGACCCAATGATTTCTCCAGCCGAAAAGTAGGAAAAAAATAAGAAAAAAGAAATTTAGAATATGAAAAAGAGGGGAAGGATGAAGGAAACTTTGGAAGGGAAAAAATAAATTGCATTTTCAGAATTTGTTCAATGGTGGCTAAATGTCAGGGTCATTATCACTGGAGGAAAGATAACTTCCAATAGCATGAGAATACGATTTTTTAGTTTACTATTCTGGTTTTGTTTCATGAATACATGCAATGGCATCAAGGAGTTGATGCCAAATTTTGGCGCTTTCTTCTCCATCATTAATCATGCATTCTCCTTTGCTGGTGCTCAGAGGTAGCCTCTTCCTAACAGGATGAACAATCAAACACCCCCGCCCCTACTCAAAAACCCGTAGATTCCTGCCGATAAACACTTCTGCCACACATGCATCGAAAAACTACTCGTACTGAAAAACAATCAACAGTAAGAAGTTAAAAGCTTTCTCTCTCTTTCTCTCTCTCGTACAAAAAAAAACAAACAAAAAAAACCCCTCTTTGGTACTGCTCTACATCATCTAGAAGAATGTTTAGCTAAAACATTCCCATGACAACACTTCTTTGTAGGAATATGACTGGAACTTTTTAAACACCAGTCTAACATATGTCATAGTCAACTACCTAGTCATGATGAAATGTTTTATTCATATGGTGAACTGTGCTTTTGCCCCCGCCCCCTCTCTCTCTTTTTATTTTAGGTTTTTTTACATTTCATGTTTCTTAAATAATAATAATAACATTAATAATAATACTCTTTAAACAATGTAGGTTAGACTAAAATCATGCTGTAAGAACATTAAAAGTGTAGCTTTCGCCATCTTTACATGATATTTCAGAAATGATTAATACATTTAAATTCTAAAATTTAATGATAGTTAAAATCACGAGTTCTTTCAAAACGCCTTGCGTTTCACCATCAGGTAAAACGACATACAAGCACAACAGGGAACACTGTTTTAAAGACATTAGCCATGGAGTTCAAGAAATGCATGCCCACAGCCACAATCAAGATCTAATCTCTTTAATCGCAATGCGTTTTGAAGGATCTGATGATTTTAACTATAATTAAATTTTGGAATTTAAATGTTGTTTTAATCATTTCTGAAATATCGTGTAAAGATGGTGAAAGCTAAACTTTTAATAATACTCTTTCCTGACCCTTAGCAGCAGCAAGTCTGGTGCCCATGTGGCAGAGAATCATTGACACAGCTGTTCCTACTGATTCATTTCCAGAAGGAATTTTTTTTCAGTTATCCATTGTTCGTGGTGCATGAGTGCAATTTTGCTTTTTTTAAACTACATGAATATACAAGGCAAAATATTTGTGCTGATAATGAAATACAAAATGATTTTCATAAACCACTGAAAATAAAATTACAGAGAGCTTACTATAGCATCAACTTTTCAGGGGAACTTGCCTGCCTTGTGCATTTTCAACTTGACTACCTTGGATTTTCATGAAACTTTGCAGTTTTGTTAGCAGAAATAAGACGTGATTGTGAGTTAAGTTTTCAGCGCCATAGTTTTTAAGTTAACAAAGCGAGAAAGTAAAAAAAATTAGAAAATTTGCCAAATTTTTCTGCTGCTTACATTGGAGAAATATAACTCAAGTTAATTTTACCACAGAGTAAGAAAATTAGTGTCCCGTAAGTGCCTTTTTTCAGGCTTCAAAATGATACTTTAGTGCACAATTTGTTTTAATTTAATTTCAGTGTCGTGCAATATTAAATTTGATATTGAGTTTCTCAAAAACTGGATTTTTTTTATTTGTGTTATTACCCTGGAATAATAATTTGCCATAAACTGTGATGTAGCTACTGAAAAGTATTACAATTTATAGGGAATCAAAAAATTACATGATGGGGTCAACATCATGTGACAAATATGTTTCAGGAGGAAATTAGATAATCTTAGCGAAAATGTGAAATCTGCTCAGTCGGTATCATGAAAGGAATGTTTTAGCAGTTTCACTTGAAATCACAGTATGCATTGAAAAGGGTTGGTTGTTGACATAATAAAGGCATTTAAACTTTGCACTAATCAGTGAATAATTTAAAACATCGTAAAAACATTTAACTCCTAGAACCGTGGTAATATTATAATGTAACCAAAGAACAATATTTGAATTATAAGTAAAGCAGGGATTAGAGTTGCCCTGAAAATCTCGATTTTTCTTTTTTGTGTCCTGGAAAGTCATTATCTTTTACCATTTTGTTCTGAAATTTTGAAAATATAATAATTCACTCTTAAAATTTGTCCTGTCTTTTTTTTTTGTTGTTGTTGTTAGGTAACTACAATTAACAATAGTGAAATAAATAACTTGCCCTGGATTAGAATGTAATAACGACCACTTGCAATGCTTCCCACTCCCTCTCCTCCACAAGCGATAACAGGAAGCAATAGTTCCTGCCATTAAAAATTTCAACATTTCTAATAATGGGCCAAAGACTGGATATTAGTTTCCTCAAAACATGATGCCCCAAGGTACATATAATGGCAGTGTTTCTCTAAATAGCTAACTAAATTTTTTTATGTGTAATTTGATACATTTTCATTGGATTCGAGTGAAATTTGAGGGGTAACCTTATACAGTCTAGTTACAGAATCTATAAAACTCAGAAGATGCAAATTTCTGTAAATATTGGTTCGAGTTTGCGGATATTAAAGATTCTGCTGGTGCATTTAAATTTGGGTCCTTACTAGCCCACATTAACGCAGGTCTAATACTATCACATGCTAACATACAGATGAAAAGGAGCTTTTCACAAAATAATTGCATTGTTACAAAGGAAAGAATTTCTTTTGGATGCATGCATCCACTCCATATGTTTGTAACGATGCAATCTGATTGCATAAAAACTCCATTAATTCCATTCCAATTGCTAAACAGCTCTTGAATGATGTGAAGCAGTCCCATGCTATATACACTGCCGGACAATTGCTAAGGACGGATGCCAATAGCAACGATAGCAACGATAAAATGGAAGGCAGGAAAATGTGGAAATTAGCATAAGTGCGGGATACAGTAAGACGTGTTGTGCGTATGCAAATTTTGGATTGCCGAACTTGTTCATGACGTCATAGCGCTGATAAGAGATATAAAGGATTTGACGCGTATTGACCGTTGTTGTTCAAACGCAAAGTTGAAAGGGAAAGAATCAATTGACGAACTTGCAATTTTCAGTATGTCTTCCCGACATCACCTAGATGATTTTACGCGTAGCCGTATTATTGGCAAGATTGAAGAAGGGTGAAAAATAACAGATGTTGCCAGGGAGTTCGACGTCAGCCACAGTGTTGTTTCAAGGCTTTGGAAATCATTTCAAACAAATGGAGAGTGTAGCAAACGTCACGGGGAGGCCGTGTTCGCAGTACGACACCTGCAGAAGATCGGTACATAGTGCTATCAACAAAAAGACACCGGCGCAGCACAGCTAGTGAGGTAGCAAATCAGTTTATGGCTGCTACTGGCAAGCAGATCTCCCGAAAAACTGTCGCCAGACGTTTGCATGAAGGAGGACTATACGCCCGCCCTCCTGTTGTGTGCAACCCATTGTCCAGACGTCACCGTACCGCCCGTTTGCAATGGAGCCATCAACATCGCAATTGGACTGATAACGACTGGTCTGCTGTCCTCTTCTCAGATGAGAGTAGATACAGTCTACCGTCTGATTGTCAACGACAACTGATCTGGCGTGATAGTGGTACCGCATATTGTCCAGCAAACATACAGGAAAGGGATCGATATTCGACTGTAGTGTCATGGTATGGGCTGGCATCATGATCAATGGCCATACGTCCGTCCCTATATGTGTTTCCAACTGAGACTATGATTGGCCAACGATACATTAATGATGTTCTGCTACCTCATGTTCGCATGTTCCGTGGTGCTGTCGGTGATAGATTCATTTTCATGGACGACAACGGAACATGTCATCGAACAGTCACTGTCCAGGAGTGTCTTGAGAGCGAGGATATTCAACGCCTCATATGGCCAGCACGTTCTCCAGATCTGAATCCCATTGAAAATGTGGGATGCTTTAGGGAGGAGTCCTGCTGGTCGCCAATGCCCTCCAATAAACAAGGACACCCTCATCCGTGCACGGACAGAGGAATGGGATAAATTACCCCAACATCTGCTTGATAATGTTGTGCAAAGCATGACACGACGTGTGGAATCTTGCATCGCCCTCCATGGTGGCCATATCCCGTATTGACATCTTACGCCGGAACGCCTGCGGATGGTAATTGCATTTTTTTTACGTTTACGTATTCTGCACAAAATGGCCTGTTTGTCCCTTGAACACGTTCCAAAGCTTTCTGGATTTCAGAGTACAATAAATTGTCTTTCATGTAATGTCCTGGCATTCTGACATTATTTTATTGCACTTGGCATCCAACCACACTTACTTTTTTATGCGCTATATAGCCGTTTATGATCCGTCCTTAGCAATTGTCCAGCAGTGTATATGCTTCATACTTAAAACAGATAAAGGAAAGTGAGAAAAAGAAATGGCAGGCAGATAAAATAGCTGATTTATTGAATGCAGTAAAGTTCTTGGTGATCTAGCAAGATGCATATATCACGTTACCAGAATTGCCTTTTTTTACTGTGATTATAACTAAGAACATTTCTATAGATACTAGAGAAACAACCTGACATACAGTACATTTTAACATAATGCTTTGTATGATATCCGAATAAGCTACAAGTTCAAAGCCTGTTAGTGCATATCCATAAAAATCATTGTATGCAGTTGTGGCAATGGAAAAAGTGGTGAAATATATATTACATTAGCACATATTACTTCTCAGTACCAGCTCATACAATCTATAATTTTTGTTTTTGTAAAAAGAACACATATTTTAGGGGAGGAGAAATAACAAATGAATAGCAGTGTTAGATTTCACATAAAATATATATGTTTCTGTAAATATACTTAAGGGAAAACCAGACTATGGGAAAAGATTGGGTTTCTATTAAACAAATGATTTGCTCTTAAACCTGCAAATGCAATTTGTGATTAAACAAATTTTATTTTCTGAGCATGTTTGTCCTAAATTTTATTTTAAAAAAATGTCAAATTTGGATTTGCTATCCATAATTTCAAATATCTTAAGTCATTGCTCAGAGTGCCATATACAGCTTATTTGTTTGTCTTTTTTAATTTCAGGATACTGTGGAATTCGTAGAAAAAGTGCAGAGTGTAGAAGAGTATGTTCTACCCTATACGATAGCACAAATAGAGCGAAAAAAAACAACAGATGCTGCTGTTCTGTTCCATGGGAATTTTGTCACTATTGCCCAGACCCTGTTAACTGTGCTGCTAACATTTTACTACACATTTGAACTGAACTACCTAAAAAAAATATCTCCAGACAATGACCACACTGACCTTATATTCACTAGGCCAAAAATCAGAAAGGCTATCAGCTCAATATCATGAAACTGATAGAATGAAAATCAGCTCAATATCATAAAACTGATAGAACGTATGTTGTTTGGGAAACTAAATAAAGTCCTTATTAAAAATAAAAAAATATTGTCAAATTAGTTTGCTGTATAGTGGACTATTTGTGTTACATTTATATGAACATTTATTTTTCATTCATATTGAAGCAATATGTTATTACTTTATGGTGAAAATTTCATTGGTAAACATAGTTGAAAATTTACCCACAAACATCCAAAACATATTTCATCACTCAGCACTATTAATTTAAAGAGAGTAAATTTAGCTTGAACAATTAACTGTCTTAGACGAATGCTACCCCATCCTTAAGAGAAGTGTCGCGTAAAAGTAGGTCTTGCACCTTTACGCTACACTTAAAATATCAACATCCTAATAAATTGTTCCTAAATGAAACAAACCTTAACGGCCAGACAAAACATATAACCAGAAGTCAACTTACGGAAACAGTCCTTTATTTGGAATGGAATCACAACACTCTCCACACATTTATCTCAACACTATTCAATTCTTTCGTACAGCACTTTCTTAACAACGCTCATCATAATCGCTCACAATAATAGCTCTCAATAATCGCTCTTATAAACACACCTCAATAATCGCTCTCAATAATATCAACACCTCTCTCATACAACAGATCAGTCGTCGCTTTTTATCTCTTGTTCTTATCTTATTACATGCATACGTCACGTGCATTCCACCTCAATTGTGTTGCCAAACGTATTCATTTGAAGGAAAAGATATTTCGTTAAGCGGGAAGAATACTGAGAATAAACTCAAGAATTACATAGGGAAAGAAACTAAAAAAGGAAAGTTAATCTAGAATATACGTCACATCATCTCCCTTGTATTTTTTTTTCTTGCCAAAAACCTATCAATTTTGTAGAGGTATCCTTTCAAACAATCTGATCATTCATTCAACCTTTCAGATAAGAACTTACAAAAATTGATGAAGAGATTCGTCGACCTGTTGCTGTAACCGACTTCTCAGTACATATAGTCTGTAGACATCAATAGTTCAATAAACATTCATAGAAAACTTTCTGTACGATTTCAAATCTTCATCTTATACTTCGTGATAAATACTTTGTCAATACGTTGTAACGTATACTCTCGATTCACTTTCCTTTTGATTTTTACTATCTCTGGTTATTTTATTTTCCTATGTAAATTATCTTCTTACTGAATGAGATGTTATTTCACCCGCTGAATGAGATCTGGCAATGAGTGTAAGTCATGACGTGGTGGTAGCCAGTATAAATAGGCGCGTTCAACGATACCAAGGGAGAGCGTTTGTTGTTGTATAGAGAGAGCGTTTGTTGTTGTATAGTGAGAGCGTTTGTTGTTGTATAGTGAGAGCGTTTGTTGTTGTACGAAGTGAGCTGTGGTTTATGTGTCAGAAAGCTGGTGCTGTATAAAGAGAGTTCGTTTATGTGAGAGCGAGAAGTTGACCAAATAAAAGATTGTTGTCGTAAGTACGTCTTTCTCAGTTCATAGTACTGTCAGACCTCTGTCTGGCTGTTAGGTTTATTTCATTTAGTGTTATTAGTAACAACCAGCATAAGACTTTATTCATCTTAATTACTACTACAACATTACTACCAGTTATAAGCATTATTATTATTATTACTACACTACTAGCAGGAAAGTTTATTCATAATTAATAACACAACAACCATTAGAAGAAGCGTTAGCTTAGAAGAAGCTGAATTCATTATTCATTACTAGTAGCAGAAGCATTATAAAGCATTATACTTAGCCTAGTACAAGCATTGAATTCATTATAATATTAGTTAAAGCTATATTCACTATAATTAGCTTAGTTAAAAGCCTTATTCATTATAACGTGTGGAGAACACTCATCAATATACATATAAGTACCATAGTAGTCAAAAAACTGCGTATGGCAGGAAAAAAAACTACAACATTTTAAACGTGATTAATTACACATTCGTCCACTCCTGAAAACTTCTCAGGGAAGACAAAACATTCAAACTAAGTTAAGTGAATATTGTAATACAGTGTAAATGTAGTTAGTTGAAAAAAAAAACTGCACTTGCAGAAAAAAATTCAACACCAACTCAACAAGTATCAAGCACAAAAAAAGGTTAGACATGGAACAACAACACAAAAAGCCTTTGATTGCTTGGCGGCCAGGGCCGACTTCGAACTACTCCCATGCATTCGCACATCGAATTGTCAGATGGGATAGGGGAAACCCTGGAAAACCCTATCCTGGGAGTGAAATCTTTACAAATTATCAACAAAAGCAATGTTGATTTTCGTGTTATGCCGCAAAGACAACATGCACAGAATGAAATGACAAGCATTTTGTATTAAAAAAAATTAATGTGGCGCCACACCAATAAAAAAAAGAAAAAACATTACATACTGACAAGATAATGCATGCGATATTTTGTCTTCAAAGTTTGTCCAAAAAAGTTCTGTGATATTTATTTGTCGTCACATTTTGTGAGAAAAGTTCAGTGATTTTGGTTTGTCTTGAGGACAAAAAAAGTTCAAAGAAATAGTCTATAAGTATCAAAGTTCTGTGATACAAGAAAGTTCAAATTATCTTCATAGAGCAAAGCTCTATATTGTAAAAAGTTCTTTTGAGCTTGAAAGTCAGTTTAAAAAAAAAACTTAACAGTACCTGTTGCTCGCAAAGAATACCAGTGTGCGGACACGCTTATGTTGTTGTCGGGGCGACAACGGCACTCTCGAAGCTTCACGCTTCGCAGGCTGAGGTTGCAAGTCACTGGATCGCTGAGATGTGTCAGGAATTCTCGCGGACAAGACAAGCTGACCAGAAGAGGCAGGGTCATCAGGCTGTCGCAAGGAAGTCTCAGGCTGGAGCGAAGAGGTCTCAGGCTGAAGCAAAGAGGTCTCCGGCTGAAGCGAAGAGATCTCAGGCTGAAGCGAAGAGGTCTCAGGCCGGAACGAAGTAGTCTCAGGCCGGAACGAAGTAGTCTCAGGCCGGAACGAAGTAGTCTCAGGCCGGAACGAAGAAGTCTCAGGCCGGAACGAAGAAGTCTCAGGCATGCTTGGAGACGAACCCGGAATCTGAGAAGGATGAAGATCCGGTCGTTTCCTTGGTGGTCGAAGAAGCGGTGTGTAACTGGAAGGGCGCTTCCGTGAACGACGAGGAACGGTGGAGGAAGGTATAGGCTCCGTCCGTCCCGAGCGAAGATTCCAAGGACGAAAACCTGGCGGATGCAACTGCTGGACTCTATATCTGGATTGTAGCCCAACACTAGAAGTTGCACGAGGAGAGTGTGGAACAGGAGGGGAAAATTCAGGCGGCGGACGCTTTGTAGGTTGAAATGGCACAGATGGCGAAAGAGGACGTTTTTGCCCTACGGCAGATGGATCAAATGTTCCTGAATTAGGAAACTGCTCAGCAGAAACATAAGGAAAGATTTTAGTTCTTGGAGACTGAAGAACCTCAACAATATTGTCTGATGATTCAGATGCAGCAAGAGGTACGACTCTTTTAGGCACAGGAGAGATGGAACTGCCTGATGAAGAAATGTCAGTTCTTGTACGTTTTAAGTTTTTTGATTGAAAACCAAAGGGAGGCACTATACGTGAAGAAGCAAACGGAGCGATTGGAGTATGAGAAGCAGATGAAAAAGAACCTCGTTGCACACGACAAGAATATCCAGAGGAACTGGAAGCACTAGAACTCTCCTCGTTTGAAAAGGCAAGAGACGGAGGAGTTGAAATAATGACAGCACCCCGAGTGAATGGAATAATGTCAGAATGTGAATCGTTAAGAGTAGAAGCAAAGATCCGCTCAGACGAAAGTAGAGAATTGGACAGGACAGGGGTGGGGTCAATAATTTCATCATCATTTATATATACTTGTGAAGTCCCACCCTCTGCCTGAGGATTCCTACTAGATTTAGGGTTAATAATTGCATCAGTGCTTCTAATAACCCCTTTTGTACATTGCTGCACATGGGCAGAATGTAGGGAGCCATCTGGCTTCTTTAATATGACATTATTATTGTACACTTCCACCAATTCAAAGGGGCCTTCATATAAAGGTGCAAATTTTTTAACGAATGTGTGTGCAACGGAGGATTGGAAATGAGTTTCCAATAAGACCAGATCTCCAACTGCGAGATCTGGTTCCCTTCGTTTCGCATTATAGTGCCTAGCTTGGCTTAATTGAGCTCGACTGATAGCAGTCCGTTGCGCAAGTAGTTTGAGCTCGACTGATAGCAGTCTTTTGCGCAAGTAGTTTTACAGAATCAGGTGTTGGTCTTTGGTTGATCTCATCGATAATGCCAGTTAAATTATCAAAAGGGGTGTGGATTTTGCGCCCTAGAAAAGTTCCGCGGACGTAAGCCGCGTTGATTCATGAAATGATGAGCGAAGGGCGAAACAAAACATTTCAACATGTGCATCCCAAAGCTCATGGTTATTACCAATAAAGATTGAGATCATCTTTAGCAATGTTCTATTCACACGCTCAGCCGGGTTGGCTTGAGGGTGATATGGACTTATGAATTTATGTTTAATTTGAAGCCTCGCACACATTCGCTCAAATAACTCCGAAATGAACCTGAACCCCGTGGTCCGAGACTACGGTACGGGGACAGTCAAATCGAGTGAAAACATTATGTATTAGAATATCACATATTATATCAGCCGTAGCTGCTTTAATGAGGAATGCTTCCACCCATTTAGAAAAATTATCTGTAACAACTAAAATATAACGAGATTTAGTTTTAGTTGATAATGGATAAGGGCCCAATAAATCTATAGAGATAGTTTCAAAAACATAATTATATGAACTACAAATAAGGTGACCGGCCGGTCGTTTATTATCATAATTGTACTTTTGACAGTACTCACATGAACGAATGTATGCGAGTATACTATTGTACATGCCCGGCCAGTAGGCTACGTCTCGAAGCTTACTACAAGTTTTTCGTATGCCTAAGTGGCCGGCAAGAGGAATATCATGAAATTCGTATAATAAAGCCATGCGAAGAGACTGAGGTATCGCAGGGCGGTACTCAGCTCTCGAGTTTACAAATTTTTTATAATACAAAATACCATCGATGATCTCATAATTTCGACTACGACCCGCTAAAGAAGTTTCACTTGGAGCAGAAGAACCAGCGAGTAAGAAATTTTAAATTTCCCCAAAATCTTGATCATTCTGCAGTTCAGAAATTATTTGCTCCCTTGAAGTTATTTCCGAAATGAGAAATGGGGAGGGAGGGTCAGTATCCGCCTGGCCACCAGAACTAACCGGACAGCGAGACAGTGCGTCAGGCAGTTGGTTTGATTTACCAGGGCGATACTGAATTTGAACATTATATTCCTGAAGTCGAAGTGTCCATTTTAACAATCTTCGAGACAGATTCTTTGCTGTGGTTAAATATTGTAATGCTGAATGATCCGTAATAACATTGACAGTTAAATGATTGAGATAGCATTTAAATTTGGTGGCAGCAAATGAAATAGCTAAGCATTCTCGCTCAGTAGCAGAGTAATTACGTTCTGCTTTATTAAGAATTCGTGAGGCATATGCAATAGGATGCCTTCGTTGAGATAGAACAGCTCCTAGACCAACACCTGATGCATCGGTAAAGATATTAAATATTTCGGCATGGTTAGGAAAAGCTAACACAGGTGGCGAAACCAAGGCATGTTTAAGAGTATTAAAGGCAGTCTCTGCCTCTGTGGACCAAGCAAAGGGTCTATATTTTCGTTTCAAAGCGAATAAAGGTTCGCATATAGTAGCGTACCCCGGAACGAACTGTTTGTACCACCCGGTCATGCCTAAAAATCGCGACAATTCTTTCGCTGACTTAGGCCTCGGAAAGTCCGAAATTGGCTTTACCTTTGGGTCATCAGTTAGAAGACCTTTAGGGGTAATTTTCAGTCCGAGATATACGAGTTCGTCCCGGCCAATTTGACATTTGCTAGGCTTTAACGTCAAACCTGCATTATGTAGCAGTTGGAAAACTTGGTCCAACAGAGATAGATGCTGTTCAAAAGTTTCAGAAGAGACGATAATATCGTCCAGATAAACATGGACATTAGGTCTTAGTACAGGACGTAAGACTGAATCCATTAAGCGCTGAAACGTTGCAGGAGCATATGCCAAACCAAAGGGCATGTGTAAAAACTCATATGCTCCAAACGGGGTAATAAATCCAGTTTTTTCAACGGAATCTGGATGGACAGCCACCTGCCAATAGCCACTAGCTAAATCCAATGTTGATAGCCAGTTTGTTGACGATAAGTCCTGGAGAATATCACTAATTATAGGCAATGGGTAATAAATAGCTTTGGTTACCGCATTGAGTTTTCGGTAATCTATTACGAAGCGATACTCTCCAGATTGTTTTTTTTTGGAACAAGAAAAGCAGGTGCTGCCCAAGGACTAAGTGATTCTTTAATTATCCCCGAATGGAGCATGTCCTGTATTTGTCTTTGGAATTCAGCTTTCTTCTGGTTTGGACATGGAGAAGGCTTACATGCAATGGGCTTAGCTCCCTCTGTATCAATAGTATGATACACCACCTGTGTAAACCCTGGTTTATCTGAAAATAATCCTGGTCTGCTGCGTAAAACCTGACCAAGTTCGCTTTTATGTTCAGGCAATAATTTGTCACTTGCAAGAACTGCAGAAAAATCAGTTGGCTCTTCTGGGGTGGAAGGACTGATCTCAGGCATTAAGATTAGGCCATGTTCGAAATCAAGTGTGAGCTTAAACATTTTAATGAAATCCACCCCAGAAGGCAATCCACGGGTAACTCTTGGATTAAAAAAGAAAGTATAAGAAACTTGCACTTTGCCAATCTTGACAGGTAAATTAACTGATCCAGAGATTGCAAAAATATTATTGTCGGCACCTCGCAGACATTGCTGGGAGGGCTCGACACAAGCATTTGGAAAGGTAGCAGCACAGAAATCAAAATTTAATGCCGAGATGTCAGATCCAGAATCAATTTCAGTAGACACCACCACTTTGCCCAAGGTCACAAGAATATCAGGCAAAAGCGGAGCTTGAATAGTTAACAAGAGAGATTTGAGGTCTTCAGAGAAACGAGGAGATAGATTCGACCCATCTACCTCCTGTTGAAGTTTAAATTGTCATGAAACTTTTTAGAATGTCTAGATTGATTTTGGAAATGTGGCGAACCACCAGGACGTGCTGAATTGTAACGTGCAAGAGAGACAGCATTATTATCATTAGGCTGGCCTTGCCCCCCAGCACGGTGTTTTGGATATGTCTGGTCCACCGGGTAGTAACTATCCCGGGGACGAGAAACTTGGGTGTCCTGATTTCCATAATGGCCAGGATGTCGCACCTCTGGTACCCGACAATGCGGTGGCACGTATCTAGACTGCTGATAGGTGTTTCTAGGCAGATTGAAAAATTGTCTTTGATGAATGTTCTGGTTTGGCTGCTGATTCCTGTTGTTTTGAGTATGAGGTTCACGGTACTGCGTAGGTTGGCGGTACTCGTGAACCTGTGAAGACTGACCTTTGCTGTGGCGGTCTTCATAAACTCGAACGAGTTTTAAGCACTCGCGAATGGAGACAGGACGTTGAACTTCAAGATAATCCTGCTGGAAGGGATCCAGCTGCTGTAAAAACGTGTCACAAATCTCAGACTCGGCTGCAGCGGGATCCCATAATTTGTAAAGTCGGACTGTTTCCAGGGCGAACGAGACTGGGTTATCTGACGCTCGCTGTCGCCTGGAAAACAGTTCAAGGCCGGCCTTATTGGTTCCAAAAGGAAAGACATCCAAAACGTCAGCTCGGAATTGCTGATAGGAACCCTCTGGGTTCATTCGACGCCACTGTCTGTACCAGACTTTTGCCGTGTCTTGCAAACATGTGCCAGCAATAGGTATCTGACAGTCTTCAGGAACATTATAAAAGTCAAAATGATCGTCCAGATCCTCCAAAAACCTAAGCGAACCGCCGTTTCCCCTAAATATAATAGAACCCGCATGGGGTACGTAATGAGCAAGAATTTTGCTCCTTCTCATAGGGGGTGGTGAAGTAAATATTTCTTGAGGCACTGCGGTCGACGTACGCGGTACATATAGGCTTCGTACCTCGCGTACTCGCTATCTGGTAAATCAGAACCGCAGGCCTGGTATAGAGCGCTTGGTGAGTTATGAGGAACTCTATAACGCTGAGTACATATATTGTCAGCTGTAGAATTATGAGCCTCATCATTGCTATAGCGGTCATAAAAGAGACCGATAGAATTCGTTAAATTTGTCATTTTCGTGACTTCTATGAATTTGTTCGAAGTAAGGTTCGGGCGCCAATGTCGCGTAAAAGTAAGTCTTGCACCTTTACGCTACACTTAAAATATCAACATCCTAATAAATTGTTCCTAAATGAAACAAACCTTAACGGCCAGACAAAACATATAACCAGAAGTCAACTTACGGAAACAGTCCTTTATTCGGAATGGAATCACAACACTCTCCACACATTTATCTCAACACAGTTCAATTCTCTCGTACAGCACTTTCTTAACAACGCTCATCATAATCGCTCACAATAATAGCTCTCAATAATCGCTCTTATCAACACACCTCAATAATCGCTCTCAATAATATCAACACCTCTCTCATACAACAGATCAGTCGTCGCTTTTTATCTCTTGTTCTTATCTTATTACATGCATACGTCACGTGCATTCCACCTCAATTGTGTTGCCAAACGTATTCATTTGAAGGAAAAGATATTTCGTTAAGCGGGAAGAATACTGAGAATAAACTCAAGAATTACATAGGGAAAGAAACTAAAAAAGGAAGGTTAATCTAGAATATACGTCACAGAAGTTTCAAAATTCTCATCGGTTTCTGGGAGAAAACATCTGAAATAAATTTCTAATCCACAATACCGACTTGGAATTCAGAGTTTGCTAGCATGGTACACCTGTATTTCACAATAAATGCATTTGTCTATGATTTTTGCAGAATGTGTTCGTAGTGGGTGCCTAACATGTTTTGCATGTGTATAATCCATCTTATTACACACTTGAAATTCAGAGTTTGTTGGTATGCAACAAACTCTGCATTTGCATTTCACAACAATCCATTTTGCACTTGCATTTCACAACAATCCATTTTGTCCACAAGTTACCCAGAATGTGTTCAAAATAGGTTTTGAATGTTTCCAATATGTTGGTAATGGGCTCCTAACATATTTTGCATGTATTCCCAATCAATTATGGATGTGCTCCTGACATGTTCTCAATGTGTTTCAAACTGAAACAGAATGCGTTCTAAAATTTACACCAATGCGTTCTAAATTCGAACACATTAAGAACACATCAAATGTGTTCTTAAACTGTAATAGAATGTGTTCTACATTTTACTGCCAATGCGTTCTGAATTGGAACACATTGGGAACACATTTCAGAAGGCATTTAAGAATGTGTTCCTATTAGAACACATTGGGAACGCATTTCATTATTGTGTTCTCATCAAGAACACATGGAGAACACATTAATGTGTTCTTAAACTGGAACGGAATGCGTTCTAAAACTTACCCCCAATGTGTTCTAATTAAGAACACATTGGGAACACAATGTGTTCTCAAAATATGTTCTTAAAATGTGTTCCAAATATGTTCTAAATAAGAACACATTAAAGTGTTCTTAATCTGTAACACATTGCGTTCTAAAATAAAGTCCTAATGTGTTCTCAATGTGTTCTAAGGATTTGCAGTGTATGGGTGATAAACAGTTGACATGGGCATCCCCCGAGCAGAGTGGAACACACCCAAACCGAACGTAGGCGATAAATAGGCGGATATCAGGGCTTCCCAACAGTATATCGCAATCGACGAACATGGATAAATGTGGTGTTGTGAGCGACTTTGATCGTGGACGCATTGTCGGCGCGCGAGAGATGGGCCATTCTATCGACCAAGTGGTAAGAATCCTAGAGTACCCGAGGACTACCATATTAAGAGTGTACTGAGAGTATACCACCGACTGACGTACCAGTTCCCAGAGAGCACACGGTAGCCGACCACACGTCACTGATGACCGGGGTCCAAGTAGGTTGTCCAGGCTCGTACAGACCTCCTGCTTGGCAACTGCGGCGCAAATCACACCCAGGTTGAATATCGGAGGCCTAAGCAGCGTCACCGAGCGAACGGTGCGTCTTACGCTCCATACCCTGGGCTACGGGAGCCGACGTGCTACTCGTGCGCCGCTGTTGACTGTTCATCATCGGGCATTACAAGCCTCGCTTGGTGCCGGGAGCATCAAAAGTGGGCCTTTGCAGAGTGCCCTCGCTTCGTGTGGTAAGATAAATGCCGTTTTCAGCTTATCAAGAAGACGGGAGAGTGCGAGTGTGGCGTTAACAGCATGAGGCCATTGCACCGTCATGCCAGGTCGGCTCAGTTCAAGGCTCTGTGGTGGTTTGGATAGCCTTCTGATGGGACATATTAGGCCCCACAATGTGTCTGGAGAGGTCTTTAACCGCTGCGCGCTACCAACATTTGCTGGCTGATCACCGACATGCTTTCATGGCCTTAGTACATCGTACGGCCAATGATCTGTTTCAGAAGAACAATGAGCCGCTCCACCGAGATGCAACCACCCAGGCATAGCTCGAAGAACACTCATCTGAGCTTGAAACCATACTGTGACCCCGAATTTAAACACCATGGAAGCTCTCTGGGGTGCCGTGGAGCAGAAATTCAGATCCACGGATCCTGGACCGACGTCTCGGGCGGAGTTGTGGCATTACCGATGGAAACCCTGCGGCTTCTCGTGGAGTGGATGCCTCGGAGTGTACAGGCTGTTATTTGCACTAAAGGAGGACCAACACGCTATTTTTTTTGATTGGAGGTTTAACGACCACCGTGAGCAACTCAATGGGCTATAAGCAATCGCCCGTCCCTAATTTAGGGTCACTGGTTCCAGGGAAGGGAAAGAGCCAGTGTCGTAAGACAAACACAACATCCATGCCTGACCGGGATTCGAACCCGGACCCCTTACGGACGAATGATCAGAGGCCATCGCTTAGACCATTGCGCCACCGGGGCGGCACACGCTATTAGGTAAGTACCTCTAATGTTTTGTCCATTGAGTGCCATGAAAGCATATCGGTGATCAGTCAATACATGCAGGTAGCGCATTGCACTGCGTTTGTGAATTTGAGAATCATATCGATCTTCAAACAATAATCGCAGTTTGTAGTTATCAGCATTCTACGTTTTAGAGTGACGACTGGAATCATTAATCTAGTCAATTGTTTACTTTATAATGTTCTGTGCAGAGAGGCTAATGAAGCAGAGTATATATTGTTTTAATCTGCACATTCAGTTCAAGAGAGAAAAAAAGCTTGGTATGCAATAAAGTAGTGTTTTGTTGTAGATCTGAAGCATGCCGCCCCGGTGGCGCAGTGGTCTAAGAGCTGACTTGTGATCATTCGTCCGAGATATGTCCGGGTTCAAATCCCCGGGACGCATGGATCTTGTGTTTGTCTTACGGTACTGGCTCTCTCTCTCTCGTCCCCGGAACCAGTGACCCTACATTAGAGACTCTATGGGCTTATAGCCCATCGAGTCTCTAATTTAGGGTCACTGGTTATAGGCGGACATCAGGGCCTTACATCCGGGTCTGAGCCCATCAAGTTGCCCACGGGGGTTGTTAAACCCCGCGGCACGTTTTTTGTATGCTTCTCAATTGCTTATGATTTTCTGTGTGATTTGACGCTCTTTCTTAGTTTATTCCTACTTACGCTGCTTGTGAAGGTTTCCAGCATCTCTGCGCCTGCAAGGAGTCAAGTATTATACTGTTATTTGTTCACACCTCGTTGTTTTTTTCCACTTGTGATTTTTATAGTCATCGCGGAGATCGCCATTGATCCCACAGATCAGGCATAGCTTCGTCCAATCAGCGTGCGCCAACGTGTATCGGCGTTAAACGATGCTGCTGACGGTCAAGGATCTTACAGTTCTGTCATTGGCCAAAGGCCACTACCAATGAAGTCGTCTGATGCACATATGACATCACGGAAGGTACGCAATCTTTACTAGTCCATCCTCGCACCTCTTCTTCCCATCGTTGACTGACGTCATTCACGTCGATTGCTGGTTGCGTCCTACAGATTGCTACTTTCATCTTTCCACCTCGCTCCACTGATAGAGAACAGGTTCCTGATGCTTCCTTCTCTGCTACGTCATACTCATGGGCCCAAACGGCTAATCAATCAGCCTCTAAACAAACTGCTCCAGGGACATTTTCAATTCCCTCTTCTAAAATACTGGGTCTCACACTCCCGGATACTCGGAATGAAGCGCAACACATTCGTAACCGCGCTGTTGAGTTGGATGACACTAATTTTTTTCTTATCTTACAGCGCTGGGTAATACCCTTCCACCGAATGACATTAGTGATACTGTGCGTACAGCGCAAGGTGTTGTTTATCTGAAGACGCCTCGAGCAAAAGATAACTTGATGGCTAGTGGTCTAGATATTAACCCACTTAGTCATCTTTCTGTGAAAGCCACGTTTACGAATATACCTCCAGATGTTCCTGATTTAGCTATACTTGATGTTTTAAAAACACATGGGAAAGTTCTCAGTCCGATAAGGAGGATACGGGCTATCCTCTCTGATGGCAAATTTGGTCATGTTTGTATTTCCCGACGAGTTGCTCGCTTTGTCTTTCCTGATCAAGCGGCTCTCAATGCTCTACAGTCGCTCATTTTATTAACATTTTCTGGCTAAAATTACAGAATCTATGTTCATGTGGGTGACACATGCTCGTATTGTAAACAAGATGGACATGTACGTGCGGCATGTCCTTATCTTTTGCATCAGCGTGCTTCTGCACCTTCCCACTCATTGGAAACTGTGGAAAAGCTTACCCAGCCGCAAACTCTTCTGTCTGAACTTGAACATTCCGTTGCAGCTAATGTTCCAGGTCCAGGTGAACAGACCATTCTCCCCCCCCCGCTACCAGTTCCGTCAGCAGTTGATCATAATGGTTTCACAATGACTAAGCTTTCAAAGTCTTCCAAGAACGAAGTGCCTACCTCATCTTATAATGTTTCTTCACGTACTCTGCCTCCTACCTCTTCCAAACAAGATGTAACTGTATAATGAATTTAGCTTTTAACTAAGCTAAGTATAATGCTTTATAATGCTTCTGCTACTGAATTATAATGAATTCAATACTTGTAAATTGCTAAGCTAATTCAATGCTTGTACTAAGCTAATGCTTCTTCTAATGGTTGTTTTTTGTTAATTAAATCATGAATAAACTTTCCTGCTAGTAGTGTAGTAATAATAATGAACAAGCTTATAACTGGTAGTAATGTTGTAGTAGTAATTAAGATGAATAAAGTCTTATGCTGGTTGTTACTAATAACACTAAATGAACTAAACCTAACAGCCAGACAGAGATCTGACAAAAACTATGAACTGAGAAAAACGTACTTAAAACAAATTCTTTTATTAGATAACTCTTGAATCATCCAACGCACACACACTAATCGTATCACAATAATGAAGAGTCAACCTAATCACATAGAACGAAGCTCTCCCTATCCAACAACAAACGCTCTGGCTATACAACAATAAACTCTCTCGATACAACAACAAACTCTCTCCTTCACATAAACCAACGCTCTCATTAGGTATCGTTGAACGCGCCTATTTATACTGACTACCACCACGTCATGACTTACACTCATTGCCAGATCTCATTCAGCGGGTGAAATAACATCTCGTTCAGTAAGAAGATAATTTACATAGTAAAATAAAATAACCAGAGATAGTAAAAATCAAAAGGAAAGTGAATATAGAGTATACGTTACATCATCTCCCCCTTAATTTTTTTTTCTTTTTTCTTTTTTTTTCCGAAAAACCTATCAATTTTGGAGTGTAAGTCTTACACTTCGTTGATTGACGTTTATCGACCTCTTTTTTGTTGTTGTTTTGGTGGCAGCAGTATGTACAATCTCAAACTTGGCTTGACAAAATCAAGAAATCTGTATTCGTCTCTGAAACACTTTGTATACTTGAACAAAACAAACCTGCATCGGCATACCTTCCTTTTATTCTGCCTAGCAGGAATCACTTTTTTAATTTCAAATTACGTTCTCATTATTCGTTGATTACACACCAACTGTATCAGCAGCGAAGATTGCCTGAAGCTGCCTAACAGTAACAATTTTATTATTTTACCCCTAAGCACATAGATATATAAAAAAAAATTTGGATTAGAAGAAATATAAAAAAAAACACATATATACACAAAAAAGAATGCATAGACCCACACGAAAAAAAGAAATTCTGACACGCCAACTGGTCGTGCAGGAAAAACAACAAACGGAGAAAAGAACCTGTCCACGAGAACTTACTTATCTCGAGGACGCATAAAAAACTCTAGTACGATAACGTTTTCCAGGCCTAATCGGACTGGTAAATTCATTTAGCGTAGATCTTTTCAAGGACTTGAATGGATCTGGAACATCGGTAGTCTGTCGGTCAAGAAATCCCGGCGGCTGACGGGAACGGTCAGGAACGGCTGAAATCCGTCGGTCAGGAACGGCTGAAGTCTGTCGGTCCGGAAATCCCTGCGGCTGATAAGAACGGTCAGGAACGGCTGAAGTCCGTCGATCAGGAACGGCCGAAGTCTGGCGGTCCGGAAATCCCTGCGGCTGACAGGAACGGACTCCCCCAGGCTTTTGATATGTAGTCCCTTTGTGCTGGGGCCCGTGTTGTCCTTCCAGCATTCTTTTGGACGGACGTGGCTCCGGCCACATCGTTTGTTTTCGTTTTCGCCCTCGTGGCATGAGAGTAGCAGCAGGCATCGGCCCTGTTTGCCCTGAGCGTAGGTTCCAGGGGTGAAACCCGGGCGGATGCAAGGATCTCTGCCTTCGTCGCTGTTGCGGCGAAGCAGATTGGGGAGACAAGTTACGTTTTCGCCCAGCTTTTGGTGGTTCTGGACGGTTTGCAATTGGTGTCTGACGTTTAGGAATAGTCAAATTCTTGTCCATAACTGATAAATCATAAATATCTGAAGCCTCTGAGTTGCTGCTGTAATTTAGTGATCGTGCAGGGCGATGTTTATTTCTGCCTATAGGAATACTTTCTGACGAGGTATTCAAGGAGGTAGGAGCTTGTGTTGGTGCAGAGTTATCAGGAAACGGCGCAGCAATAGTCTTGGCAATGGTTGGTTGGAGGGAAAGGAACGATACTAGTATTTGAAGAACTTGATTCGAGCCTTCGTCTCATGGGAGAATCAGGTTGCGTGTTTGGAAACCCGTCTTGAGGAGGGGAGGGTGAAGAAAAAATCACTGGAGATTCTTCAAAAATGTTTGTCGGTTCGTCCAAAATTTCTGGAGGTTGATCGTGAGATATAGACTCACGAGTCTGTGGAACAGAAGGTTGAGTAGGGTTGATTATAAAATCGATATTTCGTTCATGATACTTGCGACACTGAGCAACGTGTACGTATTGAAATTGATTGTCAGGTTTTTCAAGAACAATGTTATTTTCAAACACATTTGCCACCCGATATGGACCTTCGTAGCTGGGTGCAAATTTCTTCACTAAAGTATGAGAAACAGAAGACTGGAAGTGCGTTTCCACGAGAGTGAGATCTCCAACGACAAGATCTGGTTCCCTACGCCTAGTATTATAATATCTTGCTTGAGCCGCTTGTGCTCCTAGCATTGCAACACGAGCTTTTTCTGCCATGATTCGTACTGATTGCGGAGTTGGTCACTGGTTTAGTTCGTCGATAATCCCCGTTAAATTTTCAAAAGGGGTTTTAATTTTGCGACCCAGAAAAAGTTCTGCAGGAGTAATTTTAGTAGATTCGTGAACAGACGAGCGGAGTGCGAACGAAAAAAGCTCCAGATGGTCATCCCATCGTTCGTGATGATCCATGACAACTGTAGCAATCATTTTCACTAGCGTGCGGTTTACGCGTTCCGCAGGATTACTCTGGGGATGATATGGGGAAATGAATTTATGCTTAATGTGTAGTCTCGCACACATTCTTTCAAAAATGTCAGAAATAAATTGAGGACCATTATCCGAAACTACTTTATTAGGTGCACCATATCTAGAGAATACTTCATTAATTAATACATTACAAATAGCCGCCCCGGTGGCGCAGTGGTCTAAGGCGTTGGCCTCTGATCATTCGTCCGTAAGGGGTCCGGGTTCGAATCCTGGTCAGGCATGGATGTTGTGTTTGTCTTACGGCACTGGCTCTCTCCCTTCCCTGGAACCAGTGACCCTAAATTAGGGACGGGCGACTGCTTATAGCCCATTGAGTTGCTCACGGTGGTCGTTAAACCTCCAATAAAAAAAAAAAAAAAAAAAAAAAAAAAAACCATTACAAATAACTTCTGCCGTAGCGGCTTTAATGGGAAAAACTTCAACCCATTTAGAAAAATTATCAGTTAGTACTAAAACGTAACGAGCTTTGTTTTTAACAGATAAAGGATAAGGTCCCAATAAATCTATTGAAATAATGTCAAACACATGAGAACTTGAACTAGATTTCAAGTGACCGGCCGGTCTTACATTACTGTAATTATTAATCTGACACAAGTGACATGATTGAACGTATGCGAGTGCGAGCACACTTTGGTACATGCCAGGCCAATAGGCAACATCCCCAGTTGCAAATTGTATGTGATTCTCTCGGTGGTTTCATTTTATGTATGCGTTTTCTGTGGGCTTCATACTTCGTACATCAATTTTATGGGTTTTGTACGCTTGTGACAGTAGAGAAAAGCAAAATTCAGTCTGCTTTGGCAATAACGTAAGCTTTAGAGAAAGTGAAATAAAGAGTTACTTTTTAAAACGAACTTCCTGTAAATGCCAGACATTTCACATTTTGAGACCTACCCTTTTTAAGACTACAGATTTAGGTATTTGCAAGAAAAGTAGAAATTTTGAAAGACTGGGTTTGAGAAGCACATCTTCCTGTCCAGAAATACACAGTGCGGCAATTGAGTAATGAGAACGAATTTTTAAAAAAATAGAAAAGCAGGAAAACTTAGGTGAATATATTTTATTCGAAGTACATTCCTTCTGCGTTAATACAAGATATGGCCCGATAAGTCAACGAAAGGAAAGACTTTGCAGGGGTCATTTTTTGGCATGGAATGAAGAGCTGACGTCACAATTATTTGTACGTCTCAAAGTGTTGAAAAATTTTTACTTTTAAAGGCAGCTTTAATTTAGGAATAGAAAGTAGTCCCACGGTGGCAAATCTGGAGAATAGGGACATGGTTGAGTACAAACTCTTGTTGTCGCTCCAGAAATTGTTGCACACAGACTGCTTTGTGTGCGGGTGCGTTATCGCGAAGAAGGAATCATTGCCCGTTTTTGCACTCAGGCCTGACACGAACAATCCTCTTCAACGATCGTTCCAAAACGGATGTGTAAGCATTGCCAGAGACAGTTGTACCTTCAGGACTGAACTTGTGATGAAGGATTCCCTTGCTGTCGTAAAAGCACGCGAGCATTGTCTTGATTTCAGACTTCTGTAATCTGTTCTTCTTTCCCTTGGGTGACTTTTGCGACTTCCACTGAGCACTCTGACGCTTCATTTCAGAATAATAACAAAAGCACCATGTCTCATCACCTGCCACAATGCTCTGCAGAACATTTTGCACCGTTTCTAAAGTCTCCGGGATGTCTTTTACGTACTCCATTCGTGCATGTTTCTGGTCGTCTGACAAAGCATACGGAACAAAACGAGCACAAACCTTTTCCCCTCAAAAATCTTGCACTAAAATTTGACGAATCGTCTCCTTATGAACACCGAGCTCACATTCCAGCATTCCCAATGTCACACAACGATCACTTTTTATCCTTTTGCGAACTTTCTCAATGAGTTCAGTCGTGCGCATTGGAATCGGGCCTCCAGGCCTTTCATCATTTTCCAAATCTTCCCGCCCATCCTTGAAACGTGCATACCATCGGAATACGGAATATTTGTGTACAAGATAAGGAATTTGCCTCCATACACATAACGCAACAATTCAACTGTCTCAGATGGAGATTTACCGATTTGCGAACAGAATATTGCAATTCGGCTATTTGCTCTCTGCTTCATGACAGAGCAGTGACAATGTTCTTCCACCGAATGACATCGTGCACAGCATAAATAGCCACCCCGGTGGCTCAGTATTCTAAGCTCTGGCTTATGACCATTCGTCCGAGAAATGTCCGGGTTCTTTTTTTTTTTATTGGAGGTTTAACGACCACCGTGAGCAACTCAATGGGCTATAAGCAGTCGCCCGTCCCTAATTTAGGGTCACTAGTTCCAGGGAAGGGAGAGAGCCAGTGCCGTAAGACAAACACAACATCCATGCCTGACCGGGATTCGAACCCGGACCCCTTACCGACGAATGATCAGAGGCCAGCGCCTTAGACCACTGCGCCATCGGGGCGGCATGTCCGGGTTCGAATCCCGGTAATGCACGGATGTTGTGTTTATCTTACAGTTATGACTCTTTTCCTTCCCTGGAACCAGTGACCCTAAATTAGGGACGGCCGACTGCTTATAGCCCATCGAGTTGCTCGCGGTTATCATTAAACCTTCAATAAAAATAAAAAAAAAGACAGCGTAAATAATCATCTGCGCATTTCTCACGCAAACGCTGTTGCCACCGCATAGCTGATAAATGACTGATCGGAAGCCATTTATTACTTATTACAAGACACTGTAAGTGATCGATGAGAATAATTATGCAAATCTACATCACAGCAACTGTTCGAAATGGCCTCCCTGAGCAGTAAAACACGTCTCACAGCTTCTTCTCATCGACTGTCGAACACTTTCAAAAAGTCCCGGAGTGTTTTGAATTATTTAGCAACCATCCACGTGTTTGTAAGATGCGTAGAGTAAAGGTGTTTTAAGGTGTCTCCATAAGAAGAAATCCAGTAAATTCAGATGTGGAGAGCTTGTAGTTAATGCAGCTGGCTCACCTCTATCAATCCAACGGGATGATTGAGATGTTCTCTAGCAGTGAGGCTGAAATGTTTCTCTTTTTTTTATTTTTGTTGATCGGGGTTTAACGACCACCGTGAGCAACTCAATGGGCTATAAGCAGTCGTCCGTCCCTAATTTAGGGCCACTGGTTCCAGGGAAGGGAGAGAGCCAGTGCCGTAGGACAAACAAAACATTCATGCCTCATCGGGATTCGAACCCGGATCCATCTCGGACGAACGGTGAAATGTTTTGGAACCCCATTATATGGGAGCCACAAACGGCAGTGTGTTGCTAATGTGACGTCTTCCAGTAATATGGGTAGTTTCACTTCCAAGAAATGCTGTATTATTGTCTATTGCACGTTAGTGGCAGGAAAATGGACAGAACAAATATCATCAAGGATACCAACCCAAATATTCATATGAAATCTCTGTTGATGACGAGGCTGGGTTATTGTATGAGATTCTCTTTTGCCCAGTAGTGAATATTGTGAAAATTCATAAGATATCTCTAGTGAATTGGGATTTATTGGCAAAAACGCACGATGGAAGAAACCGGGTGCAATACATTTTGCAGAAGTCAATGAGATAGCACGACTCATGGATGAAAATCAGCTGGTGAGAGTGACTGCACTAGCTGCATGTGATATGCGCAGGGCCAGTTCAACTATGATAATTAACACAGCACTCAGACATTTCTGAAGTAAGTGTATTTACTGTTCTTTGCGTAATGTTAATCACATCAGAAAACTTGAAAATTTCATCGCCTCGGACGGGAATCGAACCCGCATCTCCCGATTACCGTTCGGGTATGCCGTTACACCACTCAGTACAATAAAGTCACACGCGTCTGAGTGTTAAAAGCATCGGAATATAGTCCGACCGCATTCTTATTCGAAGCAAATTGCATCTACCGTTGTTAAGTATATCAAGTTTTAAGTTAGATGATGTTATTGATATTACGTGAAGAACAGTAAATACAGTCAATTCAGAGATGTCTGATTGCTGTGTTAATTATCACGACGTATTTTCCATATATTATCAGAAGAATATTTCTTCCGCACTATATACCGGTTCAACCATTAAGCGAACTAGTCGGTAGCCTAGGGCGCAAAAATTTGGGGGACATAGAATTGACAAAATCAAAAAATTAATAAATGAGAAAAAAATAAAAACAAACACAATTTCATTTTCTGTTGCTCTTTCGATATTCCATATAACTTGCAAATTCTTATACATTGAGAAACGGAGACCTGTTCTTACACACCAGGTAAGTCAGTATGCAGTAAATCCTCCACTCCAGGGGAGGATCCAGAAGCTTACCTAAGGTGAGAGGGCCGGTGCTGTAGTCTAAAAAAATAAATGATTGAGAGACTTTGCAAAGGGACAGAGAGAGACTGGCAGATGTGCCTCTCCCTGGCATTGCATGACTTTTTTAAAACTTTTTCTATCAAAAACATTTGGGCTAAATTTTCAAATCGAAAACTGGAAAAAGTAACTGAAAATTGAGCACTAGTTTCCTGGAGTTCAGCTGCCTGCTTTGCAAGGAAACGAGCTCTGTGCTTTTTAAATATAAAGTCTGGTTAGAATCTTTCAAAGTAAATTTGAGCCCTTTTATTCTGATGGCTAAATTCAATGGGACAATTTCCAGCTTGAATTGTCGAATCATTCCTAAGCAGTATGACCAGTAATTTCTCTGTAAAATATTCGTTCATTTATTTTGCAATACACAATTGGAAATTTATTTTGAAAGCAACTTCCATTTCTTTCACTTCATAACGTCATTCCCCTGCCATTCATTGTCTTATTGGCGATTTTCTCTCGGTACACTGTTAAAAATTTCAGCTCAACGTTTCACCCAGAAATGGTCAAAGTACGTAAGGAAGATGAATGTTTCACCCAACTTGGGTGAAACCGACAGGACCCATAATGCGATTGTGCCTGATGGTCCAAACAGGCACCCCAATGTGGTTCAAAGGAATCAAGGCTCCGATCAAGGCAGCCTGGCCAAATCACACTGCGGGCGATCGCGCCCTCCTTAGTGTGTGGCGGTGGCGCTGCTGTCGCGCGTGCTGATAGCTTGCTGGAATGGCGGCGGTCTGGCGATAGTGAAATTTGCAGGGATTTTATGAGTTCTTAAAAGGTAAGTTCTTTTCCTGTTTCAGTTCTTAATCTTCTAATTCGAGCACAATTCATGTTTTCGTTTTGTAACACGTGGAGAAACACTGGAACACATTCATGCATTCGTTTCATAACATGTGGAGGTAGTCTTAACAAGTGGACGCGTTCATGTATTCGTTTCTTAACACGTTTATATATCGTCGACTGCATTTTAAACTAGGAGTAGTAAAACATTTGTTAGATTTTCGCATCTAAACATAGCTGTTTCGTTTTTAATCTATGCTGTATTTTTGTGAAAGGGTACTAAAAATGTATTTCAAGGAAAGGATGGTGGTGCATGTCAAAATGATGTTTTAATTAAACCTTTTTATTCTTATGAGCTAATGAATATTTGTTTAGAGAACAGTATTGAATTTGTACTTAATCACTCAAATATGCTTCCATGTGCCTCTGTGTAGCACACATGGTTACAAACGGAGCTTATTGGTATGCTATAAAGAATACTCTATATTGCTCTTATCATACACTAAATCAGCATTTCTTAGGGCCAATTCAGCCAGTTGTATGTAAGAAATATATTGGGTGCAGAGTAACAGAGACAGGGAATCAGTGATTCCACATCACAAAAATTCAGTACCCTAGATTTCAAATTACCCTAGATGTAGTCAAATTACCATAAATTCGAAAAACAATACTCTGTTTTAAACTTGTTTTCAAATTAAAAATATAACCAAGTTTTCTACCATTTTTTTAGCCACAGGTACATAGTTCACAGACTTTACGATAAGCCAGCTTTTTTTTTGTAAATTCTCAGAGTGGCTTTTACTAGATTTCTGTAACGACAGTTTCAATTCAGGTTCTTGCAACTAGCTGCTCCCATAATAAATTGTTGCGAGTACTAGTTATTAGCAATACCTAGACATTTCTTTTTGGATAGAGTTGCATGGATGTTCACACCTCTTCCACGTTCATATTCAGAAATAGCCACTGTTTCTCTTTCAACATTTACTCATCAGCATTTTGGAGTGCACTTCACTCATACTAAAAATAGTCAGCTTTAATCAACTTTAGTTTAAACAATCGCAGAGCTTACTAATGATGTAATACCGAATAATGCCTGAAACTCGTCTTTGGAAACAAAGAAACAGGTGACACGTTTTACTACGCAGTCCAAGCCTTAATCAGGTCAGGTACCAAACCGTATGTCACAGTCATGGAGATGTACTTACTGGTTGACGAAGTAGTTGTCACATACCATGACCGATACAAACACAAATTTTCACTTTGACCAAATGTTCGGTTAAGGGTACTTGCAAAAATAAAAAAACACATTTTGAAAAAGACTCACATTACCATAAAATACCCTAAAACTCTAAAAAAATAATTTTTATCCTAAGAGGACTACAAATTACCCTAAAAGTGGAAGCACTGTATAGAGAATAAGCTATTGGGGAGATACTTATTAAATCCAGAAAGCTTCAAGGTTCAAAAAAATTCAAAACGCGCTTTACAGAGAGAGTCCTGTAGCGAAGAAGTAAATGGTCAGTCACAACTAAAAATATACATAAGGCATGAAAAAATTTAACAATTTTTTTTTTTTGAAAATGCACGTTTAGTACCAGATGTAAATTAAACATACTGAAATCATAATGTATCTGTATTCAAATGGAATATATGCAAATATCCAATATAACATTTTTTTTAAATTGTTAGAGTACACACATCCAAATGTGGCCATCTCCCCCTTCCTCATATCAGAGCTGTGCCTATCAAATAATGAAACAGAGAAACGCTATTGAGCCTGTCGTTGGCAAGATGGCCAGTTCTTTTGTTTTTCCAGTAATGTTTTTATTACTAAACTTTTGTTCAAATTTCAGGAATGGAGGGGGAAGGAGAGGTTGGAAGTATAGTTTTTTAAGGATTTTTTTTTAAATTGAACTCATTTTCCCTCAACAATATTATTTCTGAACACATCATTTACCCTTGGTTTCCATAATTAATGTTTCAAAACCATCTTGATAGCTGTTTACTTTTGGTACTACTGGTTTTGAATTTAATGTTCCAACTCACTTTGAATTTTGTAGCTGTCCGTTTCCAAATGGCAAGAGTAATAGACCAATTTTTTTATTTGCTAGTTGATTCTGTATCTTCAGATTTCTCTAAATAAATCATCTTTTCATTTCTAAGCAATTAAATTAGAGAGCCACAAACCAATATTTATATTCACTGTCGGATTAATACTTTTCCGATTCAGCCAGTGCTTCCTAATTAGCCTTTCTCTGAATTATAGATCTCTTCTATTATCAAATGTTAGGCCAACAGATTAAAGGCAGGTTACCATATCTACTATGCTATGTGGAAAAGCCATACAAACTGTCACAGTATGATTGTACCTCCCCAGCAGATATAACATTGGGATATGACATTTACTTTCCCACAATGTATGCGTGCATATATACACTATCTACCAACAAGTAATTGGACACCTGTGATAGCAAAGGAAAACGAAGTTTATTCACCTTCAATAGTTGGTGGAGCCTCCACGAGCGGCGATTACAGCTGCGACCCTCCGGGGCATACTCTCAACCAGGCGTTGTACGACGGCTCGCGGTATTTTCTTCCACTCGGCTTGGAGAAGACAGGTCAGTTCCTTCACCGATTTCAGACGGTGGGGGCACCTCTTAAGTCGACGCTCCAACTCGTCCCAGAGGTGCTCGATAGGGTTAAAGTACGGGCTCTGCGCAGGCCAGTCCATTCGATTAACCCCATTGTCACCATATCAAGCCATGGTGGACCTCGCAACATGACTGGTGGCATTGTCCTCCTGAAAGTAACATGGGTCCACCCCGTAAGACTGCCACAACGTAGGAAGCGCATGGTTATACAAAATGGTGCAGTAGGTCTCGGCGTTGAGTCTACCAGGAATTGCGACCAAGGGTCTCGTGCCATACCAGGAGAAACACCCCCATAGCATAATTCCACCGCCTCCGAACTTCACAGTTGGCACAATACATTCCGGCAGGAGGCGTTCTCCAGGCAGACGCCAAACCCAGACCCTGCCATCCGAATGGTAGAGGGTGAACCTTGATTCGTTACTCCAGAGTACCTGTTTTTACTGTTCAACGGTCCAATGTTCTTTGCACCACGTTAGCCGAGCAGCGCTATTGGACTTGGTGATAAAAGGCTTGTGGGCGGCAGCACGTCCATGACAACCGAGCAGATGGGCTTCCTTACGGATGGTATTCATCGAACGAACACTCCCGGACTCTTGTTGAAACTCCTCGCTGATGTGACCCATCGATTTGGTCAGGTTCTTCCAAATTTCTCATGCTAGCACCCGTCGGTCTCTAACTTCCAGTTTTGTGGGTCTGCCGTGTCGGGGCACATTCCGACAGTCACCTCTCATCTTCCACTTGCCAATCACGTAGGCCACTGTCGATTTTGGGTACTTCAACTTGCTGGATATGTCACGTATGGATCGGCCATTTCTGTGATACCCGACGATTACACCTTTCTCGAAATCAGAGAGCTCCGAACTGCGTGGTATCTTGCATGGGACTGGTTGCGTTGTTGTTTCCCACACGATATTAAACGGCGGCGGCCGTGAAGTGTATCAGGACCGCAGATATCGTCGATTGCAGGGGTGTCCAATTACTTGTTGGTAGATAGTGTATATACACGCTGGTCACAAAAAGTTAGGGATATTGTATGAAGTGAAGGATGTATCTGACTCATAATACGTATTACACTCAAATAACACGCATTGAAATAACATCAGTGAATCTGCGGAACACAAATGACAGTGTGCGTTTACAAAACTAATTTATTGTGCAATTTCTGCACATAACAAGTAGTACTGCAATATAGACAAAAGTCTATATTCGGCAAATGTCTATACCTCTGGATTTCAGCATTCATTAACACATCACCTATGTGTTGAAAAACTTCTTGGCATGAACGAGGTATACTTGCAGTGACATTATTGAAGAGTGTCGGTGCAGCTCGTCTCATTTTACAGGCAACACATTACAGAGGTCTGCCAGTGTACTGGGGTATGGAAAGCGGTTATCCAAACATTGCTGTACAGAGTCCCAAATGTTCTTAATAGGATTAAGGTCAAGAGACCTCAGAGGTAGCTAAACTAACTATTCAATCTTGTCATTTTCCAGCCAGGGCTGGCCCGAGGGTTTGGCAAGATAGGCAGCTACTTAGGGCAGCACCAAAGGGAAGGGATGCCAAATTAGCCTATGGATTTGTAAATTTTCTTGCATAGTAAAATTATCCGCTAATATACGTACTTTCACTCAGACAGGCCCTGTTTCCCACTCCTGAAGCATATTCCAGGCATGGTGACTGATGGCATTGTCATCAGAATGAAGCCCAGGTGGTTTTTATCGAGGCTTTTTCTTCTTTAAGTTTAATATGGTTCTTCAATAGTTTAACATTGATAAAAAAGTTACACGTGTTACTTATATGAAATCCTGAAATTACCATGAATATATACAAACTAAATGAAAGCCCGACAATAATTTTTTTTTTTTTTTTTTTTTTTTGATTGGAGGTTTAACGACCACCGTGAGCAACTCAATGGGCTATTAGCAGTCGCCCGTCCCTAATTTAGGGTCACTGGTTCCAGGGAAGGGAGAGAGCCAGTGCCATAAGACAAACACAACATCCATGCCTCACCGGGATTCGAACCCGGACCCCGTACGGACGAATGATCAGAGGCCAGCGCCTTAGACCACTGCGCCACCGGGGCGGCCCCGACAATAATGACGGGGAAAAATAAAATTTTTGATACAGAAATTATTGACATTTATTTATTGAGTTTTTGAGTTCCACGTCAATAGATGGCGACGTTGGCTCACAGCTTTCTGAAAATTTCCCTAGCAGTCGGTTATGGAATTCGATATGACGAGGTGTCCCTTATGTGTTTTGTAAAACCTTTAGTCCTTATTTCGTCAACACTTCCTTGTACACAACATTTTTTGTATACACTGACTGTGAATCCTGTATAAATTTACCCTGTTCTTTTCCGTGAACTATTTTTATCTTGACGTCAGATCGTCGTACTCTTGACGTTGCCGCATACAGATGGCTAAACACCGGTTCAGGTAGTGAACCAAAATTTCTGATGTAAAGTTTTTCGTAGTTGCTCTGGTGGCGCAGTGGTCTAAGCGATGGCCTCTGATCATTCGTCCGAAAGAGGTCCGGGTTCGAATCCCAGTGAGGCATGAATGTTGTGTTTGCCTTACAGCACTGGCTCTCTCCCTTCCCTGAAACCAGTGACCCTAAATTAGGGACGGGCGACTGCTTATAGCCCACTGAGTTGCTCACAGTTGTAGTTAAACCTCCGACCAAAAAAAGTTCTTATCTCTAGAGTTGACCATGTGACGTAACGATCTCTGACGCCATGAGAGAATGATTTGGATTAGATGTCACACCAGCAGCTGCATTCTTTATTGCTATGACAACAAAACAAAGTGATATATGCGTGGACTGTGTGCGTGTAGGTGATGACGTCACCTACACGAAAAGCTAAGCTTGACGTCACAAACATTTGTTCTTCGGGTGTTGCTATGACAACAAAACAAAGTGATGTATGCGTGGACTGTGCGCGTGTAGGTGATGATGTCACCTACACGAAAAGCTAAGCTTGACGTCACAAACATTTGTTCCTCGGTTGTTGCTATGACGACTTAAAAAGTGGCACGGAGGGGAGGAGGAAGGCTCTTGCAGATTATCATATGGGATTTGACTCAACGCCGCTGTTACGTGTGTTAGCACACATGGTATGTATGTGCGCACTTATCTGTGTCTTTCTGACTGTCAAAAAAATAAATAAATAAAAAAGGTTAAATGCCATGAAGACATAGCACCTTCAATAGGTTTCATTAGTGGTTTAGCTCCTTTTTTTTTTTTTTTTTTAATTTTCATTCCAGTTAATTGTTTGTAACTGCAGCTTGTGCACATTTCGGCTTTTCACTTTACTAGTAACTTGGTTTTCAGCGTTTACTTCCCTTTTTGTTTCTTCTTGCTTGATTCTTAATATATATAAAGATAAATGAAAACTGGTGGTATATCTAAATATAATTTTATGAGCATAATTTAGAAAGTTTCCAGCACTGTTGAAATACTCCAAATACGTGGCGACAAGTAAATAAATAAATACATCGCTCTTAACCACGTTCTAGAAACCCACAGCAACCGAAAAATTGTTTTTCAGCCGCCGCTGTGGAATTGAACCAACAGAACTCTCGATATCTAGCCGAGTGCGTTACATATACGCCACGGTGGCCAACAATCCACGGTGCACCGTGGATTGTTGGCCACCTATAGCACCGTGGATTGGACATAGCACAGTGGATTGTTGGCTACCTTTAGCACCGTGGATTGTTGGCCACCGTGGCGTATATGTAACGCACTCAGCTTGATATCGAGAGTTCTGTTGGTTCAATTCCACAGCGGCGGCTGAAAAACAATTTTTCGGTTGCAGTGTGTTTCTAGAACGTGGTTAAGAGCGATGTATTTATTTATTTACTTGTCGCCACGTATTTGGAGTAACTCGCCCTTTGATTTAATTGCTATAATATATATATATATATAGCTAGTGCCGTTAATGCCCACCAGATGGAGACGTCTCAGTAGCTGATCCCATCTTACGGATTTATGATGTCAGAAGCTGACTTAATCGTACACATAGCACCGTGGATTTTTGGCCACCGTGGCGTATTTATAACGCACTCGGCTAGATATCGAGAGTTCTGTTGGTTCAATTCCACAGCGGCGGCTGAAAAACAATTTTTCGGTTGCTGTGTGTTTCTAGAGCGATGTATTTATTTATTTATTTTGTTTCCAGCACTAATTAGCGCAAACTTTTCATGCGAATTTACATTAACAATTAATTGGGCATTCAAAACAGTTGAATTATCTCAAAAATTTGCATACTTTTCTTTTTTAGTTTTGTTTTTAAATTTTACTCAGGTTTGGTTATTCATGGCTCTAGTTAGAAAAGTTAGGGATATTATGCAGAACACAGGTGAGTAGGAATTTAATACAACCTCTTGTAGCTTTAAAACTTGCGCTTATATCCCTCAGTTCAGTATCTCCCCTCCCAGTAGATCTCTCTGTTGGGTACAACTGGATCACCCTGTGAAAGTCAACCAACTTGGTGACTTCACCAAGTTAGTAAATATAATATTGATGGAATTAAAGGATTAAACCATGTGTAAAATTATAGAATAAATAAGCAACATTTATTCACAAATATTTTATTTTAAGATCTACTATAGTTTTGCTGAGCATTGAGCTCGGCTTCATCAGGACAAAAGCAGCGTGTAAACATTCAAATCATTGTGACATGATCAGCTATCTGATGATCATGGATTTTGGTGAGTTGTTTCCATGCAATTGAAAGAAATCGAGTAGATGTCATGTCGTTGACAAGTCATAAAGAAAAGTCACGGAAACAAGAAATCGGGGCTTTCTACACGTATGTATATCGTGCAGTACATATATGCTGAACAGAGGATTCCTTGCCAAAAAAGCTTGATTTTCACCATCCTGGTGGTGCAGTGGTCTAAGCGTTGGCTTATGACCGTTCATCCAAGTCGGTCTGGGTTCGATTCCCGGTGAGGCATGGATGCTGTGTTTGTCTTACAGCATTGGATCTCTCCTTTCCCTGGAACCAGTGGCCCTAAATTAGGGACGGGCGACAGCTTATAGACCATTGAGTTGCTCACCATGGTCGATATACCCTTCAACAAATTTAAAAAATGAAAAAGAAAAGAAAGAGCTAGATTTGATTTAAAGAAATTGCAGCACACAGAGGATATAGTCCTTTCATTGTAGACAAAGCTGTCCAAAAACGTAGGAACTCTCAAAAGTTCAAATTTCAAAGTTATTTTCGAATCTATGAAAAAGGCAAATTTTTATGGATCAAAAGACTGTGTTGAAGACAAATTTCTGGGGAATTTATCAGATCACTTGTGAATGTGACTTTCATATATAGGTCAAACCCATAGGGTGTTTAAGTTTTCATGTGAAGGAACAAAAGACTTACGTATGGCACTAAAGAAGTCGTCTATAGCCTAACATTGTCATGAAAATAACCATAGTTTTTTTTTATTAATGCTACGCTTAAAAAAAACAACCTGATTTGACCATCAAGCTTAATATATTAGAAGCTTTCCACATATAGTGCAACTGCTCATGGCTTGTCAACGATATGACATCTACTCCATTTCTTTCAAGCACATGGGAGCAACTCAAAAAAGCAGTGATTGTCAGAATGCTGATGCTGTCACGACGATTTGAACATTTGCACTCCATTTGTCCTAATGAAGCCAAGCCAAATGCTCACCGAAAGTACAGTAGATCTTAAAATAAAACATCTGATTTGACGTGGACCAGGAACATCAAACAAAGGTCATCGCTTTCTCCACGTTTATAAGTGAGTCACGGAAAAATTCTCATTGGCCGCCACCGGGAATCAAACCCATGAATTCCGGCGCGTAACTGGAAGACCATGGGTTTGATTCCCGGTGACGGCCAATGAGAATTTTTCCGTGACTCACTTATAAACGGGGAAAGAGCGATGACCTTTGTTTGATGTATATAAAATATCTAATTGTGAATAAATATTGCTTATTTATTCTATCTCAACATCACAAGTATTGTAGTCATAAAACATATTTAGGAATTACTTGGAGCAGAAACATACCATACAAAAGCATTAACCGGAAAAAATCGTGTGTTGCTCTGAAAATTAAAAAAACAAACAAAAAAACACTGTTTGGAGTGGGTGTTGGTGGGGGGTGGGGGGTAAAGTGAAACCCCCACCTGTTTATGGTGGGAGGGGTTTAAAAACCCTGCTCGATCTGTGCAGCATTACGATTCGGTAGAAATTTTGTGTGCAGCTGTTTTGCTATACTCTGCAAAACTCCTAAAGCAGCAACTGCATCAATCTGCCGTACACCTGCTTGTAACAATGTCAACAGCCCTATTTCTGTTGTCAATGCTTAAATGTCTTTTGGGAATCTTTTCAAGTTAATCCTGCTCTGAAGAAAATGCATTCAGCAACTTGTAGTTCAAGCAGTGAGACGACCTGTTTTCTACTTCTCGGAGGCTACTTTTATCGGGGCTCGCACACACATCACATGCTGTGTCATCGTGATGCTAAGTTACGCTGATAATCTATCTCCAGTAGTCACTAAATAGGCATATCACCATGTTTCCCCTTTGAAACCACAATATCCCTAACTTTTTGTGAGCACTGTATATATATATTCTCTTATGATTCAGAATACATGAATTGTGTTTGAAGCCTATGAAAATAATGAAATAAATACGTGAAATGTGCATTGGTTTCATTATAACTTTTTTGTGACCACCTATGAATTGAAACAGGAAAACAACTTAATACCTTTTAAGAACTTGAAGTTAATGTTATGTACAGAAATAGAGAGAAGAGAAGAGCACAGCACAGTGTGTAACGTATACTCTATATTCACTTTCCTTTTTGATTTTACTATCTCTGGTTATTTTATTTTACTATGTAAATTATCTTCCTACTGAACGAAATATTATTTCACCCGCTGAATGAGATCTGGCAATGAGTGTAAGTCATGACGTGGTGGTAGCTAGTATATAGGCGCGTTCATCGAGACTTAGGGGAGCTTTGTGTTGTTACGAGGAGAGCTTGTGGTCGTTAAGCGAAAGCGTGTATATTACGAGGAGTGATTATTCATTATTGTTCTACTAGTGTTGTGTGTACCTTAGTTGACCAAGAGTCGTTGAAATAAAGAAGTTTTCAGTAAGTTCAGTCTTTCTCAATTCATAGTTTTTGTCAGACCTCTGTCTGGCTGTTAGGTTTATAACATTTATTTGATTCCTATAAATAACCAGCGTTGAGACTTTGTTTACGTTCGTAATTAACTAGTAGCAACACCTTTTTGAATTCATCATTTTGAAGCTTAGTACAAGTATATCATTAGCTAGCTGGTAGGAAGAGAATCATTCATAATAATTAGCTTAGCGGAAAGTAAATAAAGCTAATTCATTATAAGTGTCGGAGTGCAACAACAAACGGTATTAATGAAAAACCAATAGAAGACAAGTTTTTTTCTGGTTGACCAAACAATGCAAAAGGTTATTCTTGAAATGAATATATATATGTATGAGTAGCAACAGAATTTAACACAAGCCACAACAAACTAGATTGGGAGGCTGTTTTCGTATCTGATTTCCATACAAATTCTCCAAAAAAGTGTTTCAACATACATAATCAATTCATACCTACAATAAAATAAAGTTCTTACAATTATTTATATGCTACGTACTACAATGCAAAAGGACCCTCAAGTGGAAACTAAAAATTGCAATTCCTAAGCACAAGATTTAAACTAGGGATACTATGCTAAACAAACGTCCTCAAATACTAAGACAATTATAACCAAAAATTTAGTCTAAATTCCCAAACTAGTGATAAATATGATATACTGTGCCCTTAATGTTTAAGAACTAAATACACAAGGATTGGGAAAATATAAAGCAACTAACATACCAAAATAAAATAAGGCTCCTCTCGATAAAAATACAGAAAAAAATATAGAAAAACATAAACAGATATAAATACACAAACTGCAGCAGGAACACAGATACCACCTAAAAAAATTAAAAACAAGGCTGTGAAAGTACTACTTGATTTATCTCCCAGCATTTCACCACTTTTCTAATAATCTATCAGCAAATTTCAGATGTGTCAGAAAAACTGTCATTAATGACAACACAACTGACCCCGTTTTATGTTGCGATACTTTAGATGTTATAGTGGTATTAAAATGTCTGCTTTATGTTACAGGCGTTTTTCGTCATAAGACTTAAATATGAGCAACAGTATTCCCAAGAAAATAGAAACAGCCACGATGAAGCCACTGAAATGGACTTGTGGAGTCAAAACATATTTTATGAAGTCCTATAAGTTGTGAACAATAAAATATAATGGTGTGAGATTGTGTTGTAGTAGTAACCGTGATAGAAATGCTTTCTTTTCTATAACATTACTCCCCTAACAAAGTCATCCCTTATAATGCTTCATCAAAAATAAATGATAGTAAAAGTAACTTTTAGAAACAGGAAAAGTTTTGTGGAGGGGCCCTCATATGATGAAACTGACTTTTTATGGCATTCTAAATAAGATAACCCTTTAATACTTCATTAAAAATGAGTGGAAGTGAAATAAAATGTTGCTAAATCAAAATTTCTATTATGGTAATTTCTGGTAGGAAAATTTTTATTTTAATTACAAATTTTTTGAGCAAACTCTTCGCCTTCAGGCTGTCTTGTGTTGTCACATTTTGCCGTCAATAGGTTTCTCCGAAAATTTGCAATTAAACTAAATTTTCTAGTAGAAATTCCCATAATGGAAGTTTTGATTAAGTAATTGAATTAAGAAACTAGGAAGCCAATTTTTAACAAGAGCTTTATTCAAAAAAAAAAAAAAAAAAAATATGCCAAACAGAATTCTGTTGTGAATCTCAATGAGATCTACCTGTTTTCCACCAAACATTAACATTAGTATTTTGGCAAACTGCAACAAAATGTTCTCTTCTGAAACAAATGTTTTCTGTAAAAGCATCTAAATTCATCTACCCCAGCATCATGTTGGCATAATCTGACCCTGAATACAGTAACTTACAATATTCTTAGGAGTTATAGCAGTGAATTTTTTCATGCTGCTAACAAACCTTAGTAATAAAATTGCATATAGTATTCTCAAAGAAAAAAAGAGTAGTGCTCCATCTGTTAACTTGCACTGCGAAGAAAGAAATCTCATCTATGAGATTTTTAGCCAACAAAGTTTTCATGTAAGGGTCATATTTATTGAATTAACTACTGACGAGTCTGAAGATATTTTGACATTATGAAACAGAATTTTTTACATAAAATTGCTTTTTTATGCCCTGTGCTGACACAGTTAGGCTTAGTTTTTTTATTATTAAGAAAGAATATTCAAAATTAAATGACTTTTAAGATAACATTTGATAGAAAAAAAAAAAAAAAAAAAAGATGTGCCAAACAGAAGTTGTGAAACTTAATGTCTACTTATTTTTCACCAAATATTAGCATTGGTATTTTGGCAAACTACAACAAAATGTTCTCTTAAAAGCAAACTACAACGAGTGAACAGAAATTGTGAGATATCTACATAGTAACATGTAAGCCCACCTTTTGCCCGTACAAGGGTAGTCACATAACACAGTATTAAGTCCACTAGTTCATAAAAGCATTCCACTTGCTTTTAGCTGAGTGTTGAAAAGTTGACGGAGATGCATAAATGTTTCTGGGCTGACAGGCACCTATTTTTGGAATTGTTTCATTTCCTAGATAAGAAAGATACACAGGATTTTTTTTTCAAAAGAGGGAAAAATCATGTTTTTGTTTTTTTAAAAAAAAATCTCAAGGAGGAAAAAATTGGGTGTATTAACCAAAACTACACCTGACAAACATAAAAAAAAAAAATGTGTACTGGTATGTATTTTTTGAAAGTGAATGTCGTTATATGGACTTTTTTTACATTCATTTAAAAATTTTATATATCACTGATCTACCTGCACACTACATTCCAAAACTTGCTAAAACAAAAGGAACTTCTATTGCCATCCCAGTGGCACAGCGGTTCCGAGCTCTGACCGTCTGAAACCCAGTGAGGTGAGGCATGTATGTTGTGTTTATCTAACTGCACCGACCCTTTCCTTCTCTGTAGTAAGTGGCCCTAAAGTGCTTATAGCCCATCGAGTTGCTCACTGTGGCCATTATAAAAAAAAACAAAAAAAAACTTGCTTCAATATATCCATTATTAACTATGTAATGTATGTAGAAAATGTTGAAAACTGTGGTAGATATGTATCAAACATTTGGATCACACCAAGACTCAAGAAAACCACGGGTAGAAGTAGCATTTGTCCAACCTGTAAAAATGTGCAGAAAACAAGTTTTTTGCATATAAACATCTGAATGTTTGTTTTGTTTTGTTTTCCGTCTGCAGAACAGGGAGTTAGGATACTCTTATGTGTGCCTCCTTGTGCAAATATTTATAGCATTTTCAAAGTGGACTTCAAGTTGGTGCAGCTGACATGAAAAACTAAATAACATTTTCAGATTAACGATGGGAACTGGTGTGGAAATTTATACATTGTTTAAAAAAAAAGCTAGAAATAGAGAGAGAGTCCAGAACTATTTTCAATAGCTCACACAGAATTTTAATTGCAGTTTCACTGCCACCTGAATGTCCTTTAGCATTTCCAGGAATTTTGAGCAAGGATATATTGTAATTCATCTCGTCCATTACTGTAACTTTGAAAGAATTTTCCGCACGCTAGCAGCATGAGGTGAATGGCTGAACCAAAATTATGTTCAATACTGCATAGTTTTTTTGGTTCAATCAAGCCCAGTTAAGATTGTCAAACCACTCCAGTTTCCCAAGAGAGCTGTGGAAAAATTTTAATCTTTCAAACCTTTAAAAAGTTTTGCCATTGGGCCTCTGGGAATGGGTGATTTGACGACAACCTTAAATGAACCAAACATTGATGTGGAAATGTATCTTGGTTTGGTTCAAGGTTGTAACAAAGCTGGAAATGAAAGCACGAAAATGTGGTTCAACCTTGTATCAAATCATGCAAATGGAAGCATTAAACTGTGGTTCAACCTTTCACCATTAGTTGGTTCAGGTGGAAGCAACAAATTACGGTTCAACCGTTCACCATTAGTTGGTTAACTGAAAGCACCAAAATATGGTTCACAATTTCACGATGTTTTGGTGCACGTGGTAGCTCCAAATTATGGTGTACTGTTTACCCATTTTTGGGTTGCAGCTAATTTATTTTTTGTTTAACCATTTTTGGGTTGCCCTCATTTGGTTCAACCAAGCACCAAATTTTTAACAGCGTAGTTTGTGAAAATATTACTTCAGACAAAACATACCTATTGTTTTTCATGATCAGTGAAAATCTCTTTTTCCTTCCGCTCACAACTTCATCGGTTTCCGAAATTCTAGGGGTTTTTTTTGTTCTTTTTTTCCTTTGTGCTCTCTCTCTCTCTCTCTCTCTCTCTCTCTCTCTCTCTCTCTCTGAAGCTGGAACAGATGATTTAATCTTTAAATTCACAGCAAATTTTAAATGTTATAAGAACTTTTACTAAAATCTACGCATTTACTGCTGTAATTAAAAAAACAAGTACATTAATTATTTTAAATCTTGGATGTTAAAAATAGAAGCTTTGTTTTAGGGGGGCTATCCCCCCCCCCCGAAAGCACGCATGTGTCAAAAAGAAGTCATTAACCCGTCCCGTCCCTGTACAGCAGGCAAGTCAGGCTACGTTTGAGGGTACTAGGGCAGAACAATTTTTTTTAAAGAAAATGGATTCTGTATTATCCGGCTTTCAATGGAAATATCAAAACTGTCCACTTCTTTTATCACAAACAGCAACAATGCTCAATGTCTAGTCTTTTTTTTTTTTGGAGGGGGAGGGGGGTAACGACTACCGTGAGGGATTCGATGGGCAATAAGCTGTCGACCGACCCTAATTTAGGGCCACTGGTTCCAGGTGAGTGAGACAGCCAGTGCCGTAAGATAAACACAACATCCGTGCATCAACGGGATTCGTACCCGGACCCATCTCGGGTGAATTTTCAGAAGCCATCGCTTAGACCACAGCGCCACGGGAAGGGGTTGCTTAAAGGTTAGGAACTGTCACACACACACACACACACACACACACACACACACACACGCACTCTCTCTCTCTCTCTATCTCAGACGATTTTCGAATGAGAACAGGGGCAAGGGATTCTGTATTATCCGGCTTATTAATGTGACTGCTATATTCATTCCGCAGGAATTCCTTTTTTTCCCCTATAGTGGCATCCAGGTAAGAACCTTCTTGGGTTATCTGCATAATTTATAGAACAAAAAATTGCCATTGACATAGATCTGAAGACACTTGTTGGTAATTTTGGAAAAAATAAAGCATGCCGAACAAAATTTTAATGTAATTTTAATATTCACTGGGCAAGTAAGTGAATTAGATGCATTTCCCATTAGTTTCTTCCTATTTAGCTTTTTTGCGTCTCGAAATTATTATTGAATAAGTGCAATATGTTTGGCAACACGAAGAGTAACATAAATTTTGGGGGCGCAAAGCTGATAACCTGCCTAGGGCGCCAAACACACTAGCGCCGGCCCTGAATATGCGTAAAGCTCCTCCTGACGACAAATTCTCCATACAGTTGAATGTGAAAATTCTATGTCTGCTGCTGCGGTTTTCGTGCTACAAATGTAGTTCGGGGATCATCCGCGGCCATATCCAGCACCTATTCCTCTAAAGCAGGCGTTCATCTATTATCTGGCTTTTTCCCAATCTGGAGTAATAGGCGAAAGATATCCTGTCTCTCGAATATGCCATTGAATGGCTGCGAAAGATGCAATGGAAGACGGCATTGAATTGCCACGGGAAAGCTATCTTGTAGAGGCGTTGAACTTCAGTGCCATTTCCGTTCGCTCGTCCATAAATGAAATGAATGTCTGCCATTTGAGCTTTAGGGAGCTGATTATTCATGATAAAGGCCACAAATATCGCGTAGATTGAGAGTAGCTACAAGACTGCTGATTCTATTACGCGTATTTCCGAACAGCTGCAGACTTTGTATATCATTACCTCACCCAGGAGTTCTTGAATTTTGTCCATTTGCATACATGTATTAGGTGTGCAAATAAGTTTCAAAGCATTCCAAGACAACGCAACATGTAATTTGAGAGAAAGCAACAATACCTTTTACGAATCAAAATATACGCCGTCATTATCTATCACCTTCCGCCATTGGTCGGGCAGCTGACGGATTCCAGCCATGAAGAATACTTCGTCGTGTGACGCGATGAAATCCTCAACCCATTTTTGCACTTCGTCACATGTCCGGAACCGTACAGAAGACAAACCATGTTGCATCGATCGGAACAAATGATAGTCTGAAGGGGCTATGTCGGGACTATACTCCGGGTGCTCCTAAACTTCCCACCCAAGCGTCAATAACGTTTCCTTCACCGATTTCGCGACATGCGGCCTAGCATTGTCATGCAGTAATTTCACGGGACGCAATCCTTTGCATGTGAATGGACGTTTCCGACAGTTTTCCTGGTTCAATCGCAACAATTGCTGCTTGTAGGGATTAGCAGTAACAGTTTAACACTGTTCCAGTAGTTCATTAAAGAGCACACCCTTCATATCCCACCAGATGCACATCAGATTTTCTTGGAGTGAATATTGCGTTTCAGTGTCGAAGTCGTTGCTTCACCGGGGTCTACCCAGTATTTTTTGCGTTTGGGATTGTCGTACCATATCCACTTTTCATCACCCGTAACGATTTTTTACAGAAAAGACTTTCTGTGTTGTTTATTCAACAGATTCAAACACTTCATGACACGCTCATCCTTGTTCCTCTGGCTCAGGTCATGTGGCACCCATTTTCCTTCCTTCTGAATCTTTCCCATTGCGCGTAAACGACTGGAAATGGTTCATTCAGTTACCCCTAGTGGTTCAGTTAGTTCTTTTGGCGTTTGAGACGAATCTTCATCCAGCAATGCTTGCAGTTCCTTATGTGCAACCTTCTGTGGCCCGCCGCTACGTTCTCGATCGCTAACATCAAAATCACCTTCTTTAAACTGTCTAAACCAAAACTCACACGTGCTTTTCGACACAATATTCTCCCCCAGAACAGAACAGATCGATGCACATGCTTTTGCAACACTTTTTCCTTAATGAAATTCGTAACGAATGCAGTGTCGAGTAAATGCAGTATCGTTTGCTGTCTTCTACCTACCGATCTGCAAGTGCGTTTGACTGTTGGGCAAACTTCTGGGTGACATTTTATACTCTGGACCAGTTACAGTAACATGATAACAACGCGGGTGAATGTCGGATATGTAAATTAGCGGTATACGCTACACAAAAAACGCTTTAAAACTTATTTGTACACCTAATACTGTGCCGTGAGACATTTAAATGATGCAAATTTAGCTTGCAGTGTACATTTGACAGGCTTCCTTACTTACACCCTCAGAAAGTGCTAAAACTAGGAAAGGAAGCGTTTTTGGCACAGTGTTCACAGGAACTTTTTCCCTCACTAGAGGAACAAGTCCCCAAAGTTTGACTAGACGTTTTGGAAATACCCTGTATACAGTGGCCTCAGATGTAGCAGTAGTGCTTTAAGAAATCTCAAGGCATTCGAGGAATAAATGTACAACTGCTTTATCTGAAATGATAATGAAATGACCTGTCTATCGGTTGCCTCCCGAAAAAACTACTCATAGTCGAAGTTTGAAATTTGGCATAAACTCGCAGAAGTACCTGCGTTGTGCATCCACCTGGGAGCTCTTTTTTTTTAATTCAAATTTCTGAAGTTTTAATTAATTTTTAGGTAATCTTTGTAGGGACACTAAAATCACAAAGCATCTAAAATCCACATTCCCGATAGATGGCAGCACATTCGTTCTTTTTTTTTTATTTTGATTGGAGGTTTAACGACCACCGTGATCAACTCAATGGGCTATAAGCAGTCACCCGTCCCTAATTTAGGGTCACTGGTTCCAGGGAAGGGAGAGATCCAGTGCCGTAAGGCAAACACAACATCCATGCCTCACCGGGATTCGAGCCCTGACCCCTTTCGGACGAATGATCAGAGGCCATCGCTTAGACCACTGCGCTACCGGCGTGGCTTCGTTCTTTTGGAAAACAGGTTTAATCTGTAAGGAAACAAGTCTATGAAGTTTTTAAAATTATTTTAGGACATCACACTTGCTTCTACTGACAATAACTATATTGTTACTTCATTGTGGCGCGTCATACTGTGTGAACAACGTTATTTAATTTCCTTTTCTTTGCAGCGGCTGCCAGGGAAGAGACTATCACCTGGGTCAAAAGAAAACTGCACTAATGATGTCATTATTATTATTATTATTATTATAATAAAGTAATGAGATTCCACCTCTTCCTGGGGTTCTTCTGCTCTTCCTTCCGGGACGGGTACACGTATCAAGTCTGGGAAGTGGTATTTCTTTCTCTCAGTTGTCCAGGAACTTCCTAACTATCCTACAAGTGTTCAGGATAGCTGCCTTCTGTAGTTCCATGTAGGTGTTAGGTTGAAGGTCTAGTGTCTGCATAGATCTGTGAATGGTCTTAGGTACAACTCCTGTGGCTGATATTACTATGGGGACGGTGGTGACGTTCTCCATATACCACATTTCCTTAATTTTGTATCGCAGGTCGTTATACTTTGACAGCTTCTCTCCGTGTGTCTTCTGAATGTTGCACGTGTTGGGCACGGCTACGTCAATGAGGAATGTTCACTTCTTCTCCTTGTCGACCAGGACGATGTCGGGCAGATTGTGATGGATGGCCTTATCTGTTCTGATCGATCTGTCATAGTACATCTTGTGGTTGTTGTTCTTTAGAAGCGTTGTTGGCTCATACTTGTAGTAGGGGACAGGATCAGTTGTAATGAGGTTGTTTCTGATGGACAATCTTGGCGACTTGATTGTGCCTGTTCATGTACTCTGTTTGTGTGAGGACTCTGCACCCTGCTGTGATATGTTAGATGGTCTCTGGCGCTGGATGGCATTGTCAACATGTGTCGCTTTCCACTGACGTGTCCTTCAGGATATGCTTCCGGTAGTTTCTGGTGATTACAACTTGATCTTGTATAGCCATCAGGAACTCTTCGGTCTCGGGGAAGAGTGATCCGTTTGTTAGCCATGCATTGGATGCAGTCTTATCCACATGGTCCGATTGCAGATCGTTGTAGTGCCTTCCGTCTAGGACTTTCATGCCCCAAGCTTTTTCTTTTGGTTCCCTCGTTCCAATCTTGATGTTCTGAGTAGAGAAATCTAGGGTTATGTATTTTTTGTCACTCTGGTTTATCGCTTGGTGAAGGGGTCCCTTGCTCTGATGGAAGTATTTTCTGAGGCTGCTGATTTCTTTGTGTCGGTGTTCCAGGAGATCAATCATTCCCCGTCCTCCTTCTGCCCGTCCAATGGTCAACTTTTCTATTGCTGCCTTCGGGTGGTGCTGGCGATGTTTAGTGTGGGTTGTCTTAGTATTGCGCATTATTTCCTCAAGCTCTGTTGTGCTCCACTTGATAATTCCGAAGGAATACGTGAGGACTGGAAGTGCGTATGTCCTAATAGCCCGAGTGCTGTTGCGAGCGTTGAGCTTGGTCTTCATTAGTCTCCTCAGCCTTTCGTTATATTTGGCGGCTAGATTGCTTCTGATTTCTTTGTGCTCTAGGCGTTGTGCTTGAAGCATATCAAGGTACTTATAGACTTCTCCTTCCTCCATAACTGCGATCTGTTCTCCGGTCTTCAATTGGTAGCTACGTGCATCATGCTTTCCTTGGTTCATACCTTGTGTCTTGCATTTATGTAGGCCGAATTCCATCCCGATGTCATTGCTGAAGCCCTCGGTGATTCGGATTAGTTGCTGGAGTTGGTTCTGCGACGATGCGTACAGCTTGATTTCATCCATGTACATGAGGTGGGACAGTTTGTACTTGTTTGGTTTTGTTGCACTTGATGGTAAACCCATACTTGCTTTCGTTGAGCATGGTTGACAGCGTGTTGAGTGCTAGACAGAACCATAGTGGGCTAAGTGAATCTCCCTGGAAGATGCCTCTCCGTATGTGGATGGGCATAGGCGCCGACTTGAAAAATTATTGGGGGTTCCTGAAATTTTTAATCGAATTACCCATGCATTTTTCAAAGTATTTAAGTCTAATTTAAATTTTATTCAGTCAAATTATCTGGCATAATAAGACACATCAACCTGTGCTCCAGCGCAGGTCTTCAGCAAGTGACGACACGTCACTGAACCCTCCCCACCTGGAGGACGCTAGAAACCAGATGATCAGAATTGGCTTCACCAGCGGCTGCTGATGCCATTTCTCTCTCTTCTAACCTCCTTGGTCGCCGACTGTCCGAGGACAGAGTGGGTCAACAAAAATACATCAGCACCTCGTCTCCGAATGTAGAGCTACACTTTTGTATTTGTGGAAACCCAGACAAACCGAAGAATTTTTTTTTTTATAACGGAGGCAGTTTTAAATGCTCTTAAACAACGGTGCTTGTGGTATTGTCTGTCTCGTCAAATTTGAGGAGCACAAATAAACACTAATTCTTTTTTTCAGGCACAATAAACAGTCTGGGGGAAAATGTCTATAAACACTTTCTACATATGGTAAACGGGGAATGAATAATAAAAAACTTGAAGAATTGATAACGAAAAACAAAATTTATCATACATGCGTACGTGTATCTTCCCCACGAAATACGCGCACAAATATTAAGGGTTCGAGGAACCCACAACAAAATCATTGGGAGTTCAAAAAGTGTCTCGAAGCCACGAAGTCGGCGACTATATGGATGGGCTTGGTCGTTATGTTATCGACTTTCATTGTTGTCTTCTACACTGCTCGCCACCCAAAATGCAACACCAAGAAGGAAGCATCGTATTGGCCTGAAATTCGCAGCATGCGTCGCCCGCGAGAGGACATGCAATGACATTGCAGGGCATATGCAAATCATGTGCGCCCGGCATGCCACCGAGAAGCCCTATAACAAGGGTGCACAGAAGGCGGGGTGTAAGTAGTGGAAGTGTGTTGTGCTGCCGGACCTGTGCGTGTGAAGCATCCTGATGTCTCGTCGCAGAATACGGCAGTCATTCCAGCACGTTTCGCAGTTCGACAGAGAAAAGAATAGTGGTTTATCGCGACAGCGGTTTACCGTACCGAGACATCGGCGCCCGTGTGGGACGACATCCAGCCACAGTGAAGCAAGTATGGATTTGGTGGGTGCAGGAGGGACGGACGGCCCGACGTAAGCGATTGCCTCCGCCGCGGCACACCACCGAACGAGAGGACCGGCATGTTGTGCGGCGGGCATTGACGGCTCGCACCGCCACATCACGAACGTTAGCGCAGGAATTAGGGTGTGTTGCGCAACAACCTGTGTCAGCACGTACCGTTCGACGTCGTCTTCAGGAGCAGGGACTTGTCGCACCGCGCCCATTGCTCCGATTACCATTGATGTTGCACCACCGGCGAGTGCGGCGGCAGTGGGCCGTTGAACGCGGCACCTGGACTACGGAATGGCACGACATTGTCTTCTCCGACAAACCCCGCTTCTGTCTGGAACACCACGATGGTCGGATCCGCGTGTGGCGGCATCGCGGTGAGAGACTGTATGACGCCTGCATTATACATCGCCATACCAGTCCGTCGCCTGTCGTTACGGTTTGGGGCGCAATTGGATATGATACCCGCACCCCTCTGGTACGCATCGCCGGTACACTCAATAGCCATCGCTACATCTCTGATGTTTTGGAGCCTGTATTCCTCCCTTACCTGCAGGACCTGCCAGCGGCCACGTTTTAACAGGACAACCCGCGCCCGCACGTTGCACGCAGCGTGCAACAATTCTTCACGGCCCACCAGGTGTCACTGCTGCCGTGGCCCGCCTGTACTCTCGATATGTCGCCCATCGAACACGTCTGGTCGCTGATCGGCAACCCAGTGGCCCGGCAAGCACCACCCGCGGCTACGCCTGATGAACTGTGGCAACGTATGGAAGAAGCCTGGACCGACATACCCCAAGCCCACATCCAAAGCCTTTTTCGTTCGATGCCGCGGCGTGTAGCGGCCGTTATTGCTAGAAATGGGGACCACACGAACTATTGATGTCTGCGTGTTCCGCAAGTCGCACGGGCCTGTAAGCTCAATCGTTTCATCTTTGTATCTGTTGTTATGTGTCCAGTAAATCTGGCTTTGCTATCTCGTGTCCTTCTCGGTGTTGCATTTTGGGTGGCCAGTAGTGTATTATGTCATGGCCGCTTTAAGGAAGTTGATGATTACAGGACTTACTCTGTAGATCTCAAGGACCTCTATCAGCCAGCTGTGGGGTACGGAACCGTAGGCTTTACGGTAATCGATGTATGCTGTGTACACGTTGCGGTGCATCTTGAAAGCTTGCTCCATTATAACAGCGTCGATGGTAAGCTGTTCCTTGCACCTTCTACAGTCCAGTTAGTATCCCTTTTGCTGTTCTGCCATAAGTGCTTGTCCTTCTATGTGCCTCATTATCTTATTGGCGATGCACGCTGTTAGGATTCTATACAGCGTAGGTAGACACGCTATTGATTAATAGTTGGCTGGATTTCTTGTGTCTTCATCTTTAGCTTTTAGTATCGTTACTCTCTGGGTGAGGAAATCCGGGATTAGCGCTGGATTTTGGATCATGTTGGCCAGTTGATCTGCCAGATATTTGTATGTACAGGTGAACCTCTTGTACCAGTAGTTATGGATGTTATCAACACCTGGTGCTTACCAGCTATGTGTCTTAGCTATGGCTTGCTGAAGGTCCTCTTCTGTGATCTTCTAGTCTGCCATTTCCTGATATTGGCTCGCTGTCCCCTTTTTTCTCGCTGTAACCATGCGGCTTTGCTGTTGTGGTTCGTATTCCTTGCCCAGAGGTTACTTCAGAATTTTTCTACCGTTTCACATTCTGGTGGTCCTTCGCCTTTGATGTCTTTCTTGGTGGTATTGTTATTATTATGACTATTATTGTTATTATGACTATTATTGTTATTATGACTATTATTGTTATTATGACTATTATTATTATTATTATTATTATTATTATCTTTTATTCGAAATATACGAAACACAGCATATGAGAAATAAAATTAACAACAACATTATCATTGACTGGTGTTGTTGAGCTGAAACGAGTTTCCACCGGAGACCTAGGTATCAGTTAAGTGTCAGCGTAGTACACTGCCGGACAATTGCTAAGGACGGATGACAATAGCAACGATAGCAACCATAAAATGGAAGGCAGGAAAATGTGGAAATTAGCATAAGTGCAGGATACAGTAAGACGTGTTGTGCGTATGCAAATTTTGGATTGCCGAACTTGTTCGTGACGTCATAGCGCTGATAAGAGATATAAAGGATTTGACGCGTATTGACAGTTGTTGTTCAAACACAAAACTGAAAGGGAAAGAATCAATTGACGAACTTGCAATTTTCAGTATGTCTTCCCGACATCACCTAGATGATTTTACGCGTGGCCGTATTATTGGCAAGATTGAAGAAGGGCGAAAAATAACAGATGTTGCCAGGGAGTTCGACGTCAGCCACAGTGTTGTTTCAAGGCTTTGGAAATCATTTCAAACAAATGGAGAGTGTAGCAAACGTCACGGGGGAGGTCGTGTTCGCAGTACCACACCTGCAGAAGATCGGTACATAGTGCTATCAACAAAAAGACACCGGCGCAGCACAGCTAGTGAGGTAGCAAATACTGGCAAGCGGATCTCCCGAAAAACTGTCGCCAGACGTTTGCATGAAGGAGGACTATACGCCCGCTCTCCTGTTGTGGGCATCCCATTGTCCAGACGTCACCGTACCGCCCGTTTGCAATGGTGCCATCAACATCGCAATTGGACTGATAACGACTGGTCTGCTGTCCTCTTCTCAGATGAGAGTAGATACAGTCTATCGTCTGATTGTCGACGACAACTGATCTGGCGTGATAGTGGTACTGCATATTGTCCAGCAAACATACAGGAAATGGACCGATATCCGACATGTAGTGTCATGGTACGGGCTGGCATCATGATCAATGGCCGTACGTCCCTCTATGTGCTTCCAACTGGGACTATGACTGGCCAACGATACATTAGTGATGTTCTGCTACCTCATGTTCGCATGTTCCGTAGTGCTGTCGGTGATAGATTCATTTTCATGGACGACAACGGAACATGTCATCGAACAGTCACTGTCCAGGAGTGTCTTGAGAGCGAGGATATTCAACGCCTCGTATGGCCAGCACGTTCTCCAGATCTGAATCCCATTGAAAATGTGTGGGATGCTTTGGGGAGGAGTCTTGCTGGTCGCCAATGCCCTCCAATAAACAAGGACACCCTCATCCGTGCACTGACAGAGGAATGGGATAAATTACCCCAACAGCTGCTGAATAATGTTGTGCAAAGCATGACACGACGTGTGGAATTTTGCATCGCCCTCCATGGTGGCCATATCCCGTATTGACATCTTACGCCGGTACGCCTGCTGACGGTAATTGCATTTTTTTCACGTTTACGTATTCTGCACAAAATGGCCTGTTTGTCCCTTGAACACGTTCCAAAGCCTTCTGGATTTCAGAGCACAATAAATTGTCTTTCTTGTAATGTCCTGGCATTCTGACATTATTTTATTTCACTTGGCATCCAACCACACTTACGTTTTTATGCGCTATATTGCCGTTTATGATCCGTCCTTAGCAATTGTCCAGCAGTGTATATATGATGTCACAAGTAAAGCTGTTTTTTGCAGTTCTGTGGGTGGTATAACCGAAAGCTGCAATTTTCTGAAATGATTTACAATTTTTTTCAAATTGTTCTGAGTGCCCCAATGACAATGGGACTACTGCTGTGTGCTTAGTCTATAATCGAGTAACTTCTATGGCCAGGTATATTTGGTCATATATACCTGGCCATAGACGTTACCCGATTGTGGACTAAACACACTTCTATGGCCAGGTATATTTTATAATTGGGTAACTTCTATGGCCAGGTATATTTGGTAATCGGGTAGCTTCTATGGCCATGTATATTTGGTCATTTTTTTAATTTTTTTATTAACTCTGGCATCTCCAGGAATTGCTATATCAATTATCCAGACTTTCCAATTTTCTATGACTGTTATGTCTGGTGTATTATGTTCTAGGTGTGGATCGGTTTGAATTCAAAAATCCCACAAGATCTTGAACTGATCATTTTCTAAGACTTTCTCAGCTTAATGTTCCCATGAGTTTTTCGCTACTGGTAAAAAGGGGTTTCTGCATAATGACCAGTGGATCAATTTTGCAACCCTGTCGTGTCTAGCTTTGTAATCTGTCTGTGCAATTTGATACACTCGCAAATAAGATGAAACACAGTTTCCTTTTTTCTTGACAAAGTCTACACCTTGGATTTTTGCTGACTTTCTGGATTTTAGCCTTCATAACATTTCTTTGCAATGCCTGTTCTTGTGCAGCAAAAATCAGACGTTCTGTTTCTTTCTTGATGGAAGCCAGTTTCAGCCATGCCTAAGTCAAATTTTTATCACATTTCCCTTCAATATTTTTCAAATATTGTCCATGCAGTGGCTTGTTCTTCCAGCCATTTAATCTGCTTTCAAACTGCTTCTTGTATTCCGCCTTGCTTTCTGTTGTTTTTAATATATTTTAATTTTTCACTGTCTGAAGTAATTTTTCCCCTGCTTCTGTTGACGTAATCATTCAGGCTGCTTTTTTCTTCTTCTACTACCTGTTGTACTTGTAGTAGTCCTCTTCCTCCAATTTTCCGCGGTAAAATAATCTGTCAACATCACTTTTTGGATGGAGTGCATGATGCACGTTTAATAGCTTTTGAGTTTTTCGATCCAATATTTTTAATTCACTTTGGGTCCAATCAATTATCCCAGCTGGGTATCTGATCACTAGAATGGCCCACGTATTTATGGCTTTGATTGTATTTCCAACACTTAATTTTGATTTCAATACTTTTCATTATTATTATCATTTATTATTATTATTATGAGTATTGGAAGACTTTGCAATTACATGTTGAGCTAAAAAGGATCCTATTGATAATTTTAGGAACATCGACAACGTTGGCCTAAAAGCCGAATCACGCATTTTTAGCTAAACCCAGATAACGCTGAGCCCAGTGCTGGTGTCTTATAACTACGCCTTTAGAAACAAGCATTAACTTTTCAGCGCAGTGTTATCTCAGCTGCCCGACATGTCAGGTCACCACAGAAAACCATAAATAAGTTATCTCCATTGAATTGGACATTTTCGCGTCATGAGTTTTTACAGTGCGCTTAAATGTTTATGAACCACTACTTGTGTATTCTGAAATTGTTAAAAGTGGTAAGAGAAATGGTCACCCACTATACACGGTCGTATCAGAATAATATAACCACATCCAGAATAGCAGTGTACCCGCCCAGGCGCGTCACAGAGTGCACGTGACAAGATCGACTACACAGAGATACACGCGACCGGCCAGGACAGATGAGCCATAGTGCGTCACGTGAGCACAATGGCCAGAGGTAGTGATCTGACGGACGTTCAAAAAGGAATGATCATCAGCTACCGCTCCAAGGGGGAAAGTATCTCAGAAACAGCAGATTTCGTGGGCTATTCGCGAGGTGCTGTAATAAGGGTGTACCAAGAATGGACCGCTGGCACACCGAGTACCTCCCAACGTCATAATTGTGAAGCCCCAAAGGCCATCGACCACAGAGGAGAACGTCGCCTGCGTCGACTGGCCAAAGTCAATCGACGCGCAACATTGCAGCAGTTGACCACTCAAATGAACGCTGGGCACCCACGTATGTATCTTCCATAACAGTAGAGCGAAGCTTGTTATGCATGGGTCAACGGAGCCGAAGCTGCTTCAAGGCCCCCATGTTAACCTGGGTCCATCGGCAACGACGCCTGCAGTTTGCATGGGACTACCGTCATTAGACAGTGGAAGAGTGGAAAAAGGTTGCCTTCTCCGGCGAATCGAGGTTTCTGCTCCACTGAAATGACTGGACGGTAGGGAATACGGTGTCAGACACACGAGAACCAACACCCGGACACCCATTGTCGGTCAAGTACAGATCGGCGGTGGCAGTGTGCATGTCTGGGGGATATTTTCCTGGTATGACCTGAGACAGCTGGTACCACTGGATGGGTCCCTGAACGCCAATGGCTGCCTGTTCATCCTGGCTGACCACATGCATCCCTTCGTGTTGGACGTTTACCTTAGTAGTGATGGTGTCTACCAACATCACAATGCGCCGTACCACGTCCCTAAGGGGGTGTGTGACTGGTTCCTGGAACACGACAGAGATTACACCGTTCATCCTTGACCGGCGAAATCGCCTGACCTCAATCCCATAGAGCAATTGTGGGACTATTTGGATCGATAGGTTTGACGTGCCGATTCACAACCACGTCATATCCGGGAGCTCCGTGCTCTGCTGCAGTCCGAATGGGCACGTGTGCCTCGGGCAATCTTCCAGGGCCTCATTGCGTCCATGTCACCCTGTCTCGCCGCTGTCATCCGGGCCAAGGGTGGTTATTCCCATTATTAGGTAGGTGGTATATTGGGTGGTTATTCCCATTATTAGGTATTCTGATACGACTGTGTATGTTGAACTTTTAGTGATGGTAATGGAGATGGTGGGAATTGATTGCTGGTAAGGATATCGTTTATGTTTTTAGAGAGCGTTGAGACTTCAAAAAGTTAATGTATAGATATTTTGGACAAAGTACTTCGTTTCTTCTTTATTTTCCTTTCCTTTTATTTTATTTACGAGCTAGAAATACACTTGCCCTTCCTTTTTTCTTTCATGTTTTGTGTTTCGGAGTTTAACGACCACAGTGAGCAACAACTTGGTAGATTATAGTCACCCGTCTCTAATTTGATATCTCTGGTTCAAGGAAAAGGGGGAGAGTCAGTGCTGTAAGACAAACGTACCATCCATGTCTTACCTGGTATTCGAGCCCGGGCCGATCTCGGACGAATGATTGTATTGTTAAACTAGGTAAAAGCCCGTCAGCAATGACGGGGGAAAATAAGGTATCTAGAGTAAAATTTTATTACCCAGGTATTTTCTTTTTGTTTGTGAACTTAGAATTGCGCAGTTGCAACTGTTATGGTAGTTCATGCGCAGAAGCACAAACAATATTTTTCTTTTCTTTTTTTCTTTCTTTTTCATTTCTTCTTCAGATATAAATAAAAGAATACCTGGTTATATTCGACGAAAAAAATTAGTTATATTCCGCGAATTTCGTGGTTTAAGGTAAAAGAAAGTTCCCAAATCATATTTCTTCGGCATAATAATAACACATTGTTACCCACCGTATTGAAATTCTCAATTTTTAGACTTAAATGAGAAAAGAAACTGGTTTGACAATCTAAAATAATAATTTTACGTTCACGAGGGGAATCTTAAAATTAAATTTCATACGACAGTATTCAAAATAAAAAATTTTGCATGTCGTTTATGAACGACAGAGTAGAACCAAAATTCCTGACGTAACGTATTCCTGTTTCCAAGGCTGCTGCTGAAACGATTTTAATCGTGTGACGAAACGCATCTCTGACGTCATGTCAGAATGAGTTGGATGAGATGCCGTCACACCTGCAACTGTGAAAAATCCGTTTTTGTTGCAATGACAACAAAGCAAAGTGGTACACACGTGCGCTGTGTGGATTATACACTGAGTAGCCATTTTATTATGACCGCCTGACAGTTTTAAGCAAATGAACTATGGCTGCATGCTGTTGCCGCCAGAGGGAGAGGCTAGTATAAAAAGGGAAAGCTTAGTACTTGCGACAGTAGTAGAAGTGATTTTTGGGTAACGAGATGGGCAAAAAATGCGATTTGACGAACTTTCAACGTGGGATGATTGCAGGAGCTCGGAGCCATGGAGCGAGTTTCACCAAAACCGCCGCATTCGTGAAATGTTCCAGAGCAGCTGTTGTTAAGGTGTTTAAAGACTGGACTGTCAGCCAAAAAACTGGGTCTCTACGTGCAACGTGTGGTCGTCATCGACTAGTGACTGCTCGGGCGCAACGGAGAGTGTCCAGACTGGTTACAGACAACAGAAGGGCAACAGTGCAGCAAATTACAGACCATCTTAATCAAGGATCCCCTCAAATGATCTCTACACGCACTGTTTGCCGTACACTGCATCGGATGGGATATGGCAGCCAAAGGCCTATTCGAACACCTTTGCTGTCTGCAGTTAACAAGAGAAAACGTCTCTAGTTCGCACAGGAGCACAAGGATTGGACAGTCGATAATTGGAAACAAATTATGTGGTCCGATGAATCACGTTTTCAATTGCACTATGCCGATGGCCGAGTGAGAAAGGGGCGGAAACAGCACGAAAGCATGGACCGACCCCAAATGCATTGCTACAATCCTTCAAGCTGCTGGAGACAACGTTATGGTTTGGGGAATGTTTTCCTGGCATGTTTTGGGCCCTTTAATTCGTGTTGATCAACGTCTAACTGGCACATCATATCTAAACATCGTTGCGGACCAAGTGCATCCTGTCATGTGGATGGTTTATCCCAATGGCGATGGCTACTTTCAACAAGGTAATGCGTCCTGCCATAGTGCTCGTATTGTACAGGATTGGTTTCAGGAACATGCCGGTGAGTTTACTTTGCTTAGGTGGCCCCCACAATCTCCAGATCTCAACCCCATTGAGAATTTGTGGGATGAAGTTGAACGAGCCATCAGACAACTGGATCCACAACCCTGCAATCTCACACTCCTGGAAAGTGCCATTCATCAAGCATGGTCTCAGATTCCACAAACCACCTATCAACATCTCGTGGAGTCCATGCTACGAAGAATCGACGCAGTATTAAAGGAAAAAGGTGGCCCAACGAAGTACTGAGGGGTGGTCATAATAAAGTGGCCACTCAGTGTATAGTTTATTGTTGTAAAAATCTTACCTTGATATGGAGTGTCACAAAAATAGACGGGACAATGTTTCGTCAAAGGGAAACTGATGTGTTCAAAATGTGAAACCATGAACATTACAACAATAAAAAATAATACATTGTTTAAGGCAAAGATTCAACAATTTAAATAGGCAAGCACCAGGAGTCGTCAACAAAATGGGGAAAACGTTCAAACGTTCAGACAAAGAAAATTATACATGTTTAGATATTCGTTTGCGTGAATCTGTGCATTTAAAATATACCAGCGCAGTCATTTGAAGATAATATCAAAATTTTCGCCAGAGATCGCTTATTCTTTCCGTAATACATCATGTTCCTGATGAAGATGATGTGCAATATTTTCGCTAGGGATCGCGAATTCTTTACCGTGAAACATATGTTCCTTCATTCATTTGCTTTTGTTTAACGCGGTGAGCCAACCAAGGACTTGGTGTTTTGCAGCTTTTAAACGAATAACAAGCGATAAGGATTGATAAACGTAAATACATTAAACTGTGTAAGATACGCTCAAATTTCCTTTCACTGATAGCTCTGTCATTTGGATCTGCATAACAACGAACAGTTAGAACTTGTTAGTTTCAGATAACTCATCCTCCAGCAGGTCAAGAAAACAGGCAACGGTTTCTGCTTCAGCCCATGTGTAATTTCAGTTGATGTTCCTAGCGGAAATTCTTAAACGTTATCTATTCTAAACAATTTATAATAAACTTGAGTCATTCACTTTCTGAAAGCTAGACTTTCTATTTAAAAAACTGATATTTTTTTCAGTGCGCATGAATGAATTATTTAACTTTGTTTTATAATGTGGGTTCCTGATTCAGGTTTCCGCAACACTTGAAAACAATTTTGTTTTCTTCTGCAAATACTATGATCTTTCTTAGCATAGCAAACAATTCTGCTGATATAACTAATTTGCTTTTATGAGCCAATTTGCATGAGTATCTCGAAAATAGAAAAAGAAAAAATAATTCTGCTTGTTGCAAGTAATGAAACAGAAAATTGATCTCCTCCTACGAAGTTCATACCAAAGCATATCTACATTTCAAAAAGCATTTCTATTTCATCCATAGGTTGAACGAACAACTGTTCGGTATCACAGTGTTTTTTATTTTTATCTTTAAAAACAGTCGTATCTGAAGACAGCATCACAGTATCTTTGACGCGGGAGACTAAATATTTTTGGATGCGCAGGGTACAAGTTTTATCTATCTGCTTGTTCTCTTCATTCTGCTCACAAGTGCCATGGATGTGCCGAAACCGGGCGTACGTTCGTTTGTTTAGATAGCGACGATAGCAGAGACCATCAAGAGTTAATGATCTAGGAAAGTAGATCACTCCGGAAGTGGTGATCTAGAAAATTATTATAATTCTGAAAAATAAGTATTATATAATAAGATCCACAATCACCGACGCTATTTTCCGTTGCCAAGACCGCTGGATGTCCAAAATTAAATTTACATTACCGATCGTGTGCTTCTTTATTGTAGGTTTAATGCGTTCTCGTAATCTGACATATTTCTGAACGAATTTATTTCCAATACCGGAAGTACCCATTACGAGGTACTTCCGGTATTGGAAATAATATGTGTATCTATTTGTTGGATCTAAGGAGTGAAGTGTTTTTCGCATGAAATGGTAGAAAGGAATGTTTTTGTGAACAAACCATCTTGACGGACGTTTCTGTATGATTATACAGAGGGTGAGTCGAAAGTTTTGCAATATTTGGATCACTTTATGTCTTCATACGTACTTTTACGACGAAAGCTGACTAGCATTCAAAGTATAGGTCATCGTACTGCACCGTCTTTAGCCATCTGTCTGCCAGTTCTTCGATTCCGCGGCTGTACCAGTTCTGGTCCGTTGAAGAGAAGAACTCATTCACCCCAGCTGCCACCTCCTCCTGGTTGTTGAAGTGCCGCCCGCGAAGAAAGTGGGCTATGGACTGGAACAAGTAATAATCCGACGGGGCAAAGTCCGGACTCTATGCTTAGTGTGGCATCAGTTCGATGCCCTAAAGTTCCTGGAGTTTTGCACTGGTCGTGCACGCGGTATGAGGTCGAGCGCTGTCCTGCTTTAGGAGAGCTCACTTTCTGTCCACGAGTGCCGGGTACTTCTCCACCAAAACGGCATGCATCCGCTCCAGCTGTTCAGTGTAGAGGTTGGCGTTGATAGTCCGACCATCTGGGACAAATTCGTAATGGAGTATTCCCTCGAAATTCCACCAGACGCAGAGCATCACCTTGTGCTCGAAGCGCCTACGTTTGGCAACTGGTTCAGGAAGCTGGCCCGGGCTCAACCATTGCCGTTGTGTGTTAGGATTACGGAAATAACCCCACTTTCCATTGCACGTAACAATTATCTTCATGAAACGTACATCGCGTGTGTTTTCTAGGAGTTTCTTGCGCACTTCCACTCGGCGGTTTGCTTCAGCTGGCGTCAGTTCGTGAGGGACAATGCGGCAGCTCCTGTAAACCTTGCCAAGGTCCCGAAGGTGACAAACCACGGTGGTCTGTGATATGCCCAGCCCACCTGATAATGGACTGCAGTGTTAGGTATCCCTAGCAAAATTTAATATAAAAAACTTATTGCTTTCGCTGCTGAAGAATGAACATGTTACGTTCTGTAAGTGAGATTGTGGAAGATTTTATTCCACTCTTGCGAACTTCGTCGTTCTAATTGAAGTCAGAATTGTAAAAGTTTCTTTGTTTTCAGTGAAAAAGGGAAAATCTAAATGATCGGAAATTAAGGTTTATTTCTCAAAATTATTCCTTTCATAAAAAAAATAATTTCGAATAAATTGAAAATTTAAAATTTTTAGAAATGCAAAGTATTCAGAGCAAATTTACAAACTGACCGATATTCAAGAGTGCAACAATTAATGTTTATTTAATTACAGTGAAACCCTGATTTTACGATTTTCAGGGGACCAGCATAAAAAGTCGTACGATGCGGGAAAACGTAAAACCGAGGTCGAGGTATAATAAACTTTACAGGCATAAATAACTATTTAAAAAAATAGAAACCAATGTATGCTAGTATTATACTAGCACATATGTATTGTAGGCACATTTATATAAGAATAAAAAATTCTAATATAATTACGTACGTACTCACATTCTGGGATGTTGATTTGGAAAAAATCGATAATTTCCTTTTGCTTTCTATTTTAAGTGTTTAGTTCAAGCAAAGTTTTCTGAATAATTGAAAGATTTTCAAATGTTTTTCTTGAGAATCGTGACCAAGGAAAAGGTTTTTCACAAGTTTTAATCCACTTAATGCCGTTTTGGAAGAAGGTATAGATTCCGAAATTTCGGCTGCATTGTTGTCGTCATTATCTACTTCCAACGAATAATCCATTATAACGGAGATGTTTAAACCTCTCAAGTTAGCATATTTTCATCACATGTAGCATATTCTTCAAAATCAATTGCAAGTTCATTGATGTAATCATCCTCTGGATCAATCAGAACGTCAAGTGCATTTGAATCATCCTCTTCATCAATCGGAACTTTATGTGATGTTGGAAATCCGCCCTCCCCAAAAGAATGAGAAATGAAGTGCTTGACACGCAGTCCAATGAAGAAGATATGAAATGTATCGCTTCCAATACGTTGATTTTATGCTTCCACGTATCTTCAAGGTTTCCGGAATCAAGTTCAGGCAGTGCTTTTTTCACCATTTGTTTCCGGTGAAACCCTTTGAAGGAGCAAATAATCCCCAAATCGCACGGTTGAAGTTTGATAGTGCAGTTTGGAGGATGTGACGTATATTCTAATTTAACTTTCATTTTTAGCTCATTTTCCTATGTAAATTTGAGTTTGTTCTCTTTTGCACTTTCCAAACTTAACGTGATATCTTCTCTCTCACATGAATGAGGTTGGTAACACCTTTGAGGTCAGAGAGAGTGACACATGATTGTGATAAGAACGTTAGATAAAAAGGACGATACAGGAGTTGCTTAGTGTGTGTGTGTGTGTGGAGATGTTCGATCATTGTTAAGATAGATTATACAATAGATAATTAAGGTATTATGTGTGAAGTGTAAAACTCGCAGTGCTATATGTTGGATTTCATCAAATATTGCTGGACCAATAAAAGATTATCGTAAGTTTGACTTCTGTATATGTTTCGTCTGGCCGTAAAACCTTAATCCCGTTCAACTATTGCATCGTATTCTCATTTAGTTCAACATTTCCTTAGTCATTGTTTTAGACATAGCGTAACACCAATCTCACACACGAAAAAGAGTTACGTTATATTGGCGCCCGAACTCTTACGGACCGATTCATAGAGGAAGTCAGAAATGCCAAATATCACGGATCCTCTCGGTCTCTTTGACCACCCTAGACATTACGTTGTGCCTAATAATACTCCAGAAAATACTCCACGCACTCAGCGTTATACCGTACGAGGCCTGTGGTTCAGATTTATCGGACAGTGAATACGCAAGGTACGAAAATCATGTTCCGCGTACTTCAACTGCAGTTCCTCAGCAGCAATTCACCCCACCACCTCCAGTAAGAAGGAGCAAAATCCTTGCTCATTATGTATCCCATGCTGGTTCAGTTGTATTCAGGGGAAACGGCGGGTCGCTTTTTTAAGATATTGAAGATCATTTCGATTTATACAATATTCCTAAGGATTTCCCAGTTCCTATTGCTGGCACATGTTTACGAGACACTGCCAAGGTCTGGTTCAGACAGTGGCGTCGGATGAATCCAGAGGGCTTTTATCACCAATTTAGGGCTGAATTCTTGAAAGTATTTCCCTTTGGCACAAATAAGACCAGTTTTTCTCAACAGCTCTTTTACACGCGACTGCGGGCTTCAGATAGTCCCGTCTCGTTTGCTCTGGAAACAGTTAGGCTTTATAAATTATAGGATCCCGCTGCTGTCGATTCTGACATTATTGGCACTTTACTACAGCAGCTGGATCCCTTCCTGCAGGATGCTTTGGAAGTTAGACGTCCTGTCACAGTTCACGAGTGCCTGAAACTCATCCGAATTTTTGAGGAACGTCACAGAAAAGGGCAATCCATTACCTCAGGTCCAAGAATACCGCCAACCCAGGCAGGTCCAAGAACCTCATCTTCAAAGACAGAGTTATCAGCAGCCTGAATAGAACTTTCCATAACAAGGACAATGTTTTAATCAGCCCAGACAGGCTGCTTATCAATCGAGAGTGGATAATTCCTATCAGCAGACTAGATACGTGCGAGCACCAGACAGGGTCCGATTGGGTATAAAGGGCCCGGGTGGTGTATTGATGCGAGGGGCCCCGCGAAAAGTCCGAAACGTGCAAGTGGGCCAGGAGCGGCTATTGCCACCCCCGGCAGCCGAAGACGAAATTTTTTTTAAATTTCATATATACGGTTTTCTTACGTTTTAGCGCATTTTAAAATTCTAATTGTTAGTTGAAAAAAGGTATGTAATTAGGGCTCGGGGTATACGCAACAAATAATTCTTACATATTCTGATATTCACATATCAACACAGGTAATCGTTAAATTAAAACTGTAATGTAAATTGTAATTTTATGATTAAATTATAAAATACACTGACGGAAAAAAATCCCAACACCAAGAAGGGGCTGTGTTGGATAAACGACAGTTGGTAGGCGGTGAGAGTACATCTGTAAGATGAAGTTTATGCAAATTTCGCGCTCGGCGCATACGTGTGGTGCTAGTAGCGCCCATCGGAACATGCAAAGCAGGTTTGCTGTAAATACTCGCTGTAACGTTCGTGAGCGCTAGTTATCGTTGAAATTCGACGTAGGATGTTGATGTTAGTCAAGAATGCTTTTAAGAAGACGAAGAAGCCATTATCAACAGCTCACGGAGTTTGAACGAGGTCGTGTAATAGGGCTACGAGAAGGTGGATTTTCTTTCCGCAATATTGCAGAACGACTTGGCAGGAATGTAGCCACTGTGCATGATTGTTGGCAGCGGTGGTCAAGGGAAGGTACTGCCTCAAGAAGACCGAGTTCCGGCCGGCCACGGGGCACTACTGAGAGGGAAGACCACCGTGTACGGCGTATGGCCGTGGCACATTGTACCGCGTCTGCGGCAGCAATTCGAGCTGCAGTTGCCACCACAGTGACACAATGAACTGTTACAAATCGGTTACTTGAAGGACAGCTCCGAGCCAGATGCCCTGTAGCGTGCATTCCACTTACTCCAAACCACTGCCGTTTGCGACGTCAGTGGTGTCAAGCTAGAGCTCATTGGAGGACGGAGTGGAGATCTGTTGTGTTTTCTGATGAAAGCCGGTTCCGCCTGGGTGTCAGTGATGGCTGTGTGTTGGTTAGAAGGAGGCCAGGTGAGCGCCTGCAACCAACCTGTCTGCGGCCGAGAAACACTGGACCTACACCAGGAGTTATGGTCTGGGGGGCAATTTCCTACGACAGCAGGAGCACTCTCGTGGTTATCCCACGCATCCTTACGGTACAGTTGTACGTCGGTCTGGTGATTCAACCTGTTGTGCTGCCATTCATGAACAGCATTCCAGGGGTGGTTCCAACAGGACAACGCTCGCCCGCATACCGGTGTTGTAACACAACATGCTCTACAGAGTGTCGACATGTTGCCGTGGCCTGCTAGATCACCAGATCTTTCACCAATCGAGCACGTATGGGACATCATTGGACGACAACTCCAGCGTCACCCCCAACCAGTATTAACCGTCCCTGTATTGACCGACCAAGTGCAACAGGCATGGAACTCCATCCCACAAACTGACATCCAGCACCTGTACGACACAATGCATGAACGTTTGCGTGCTTGCATTCAACATTCTGGCTGTTACACCGGTTATTAATGTACCAGCATTTCACATTTAAAATGGCTCTTTTCGCGCTTACAATAGGCTGTGACCTTGAAACCTTAATCGATTAAATATGTTACCTTTACAAATGCATTGCCGCCATTTCATTCCTCTACAACTATTTTTTCGTGGTGTTGGGATTTTTTTTCCGTCAGTGTATATAGAACTCGTTACTACGTGTTATCGCACCTGGTGAATTTTATTGAAACTTGACTAACCAATCAACAACTTCGTTAAATTTTTGGATGACGCGGCAAACTCATTTATAACCTTATTATGAAACATAACATCAACGCCATTAGTAATATCTGTTTCAGTGTTCAAGATTACGAATGCATCAAAGAGTTCTTGTCCTAACAGTGTGCACGAAGCCTAGTCTTTATGCGCTTTAAAGCAGAAAATGTCCTTTCGCACCTTACTTGTGTAAATGCAACCGTCAGCAAAGTGCAATATGCAACATAGAGACTGTAGTATGCACTAATGTGTAAATTATACTGAGACAACAGCGTGCAAGCACAATGCACACAATTTCTACAATTATGTCCCGTCGATAAACAAGTCATGACACTCTCGTCCTGGTTATTGTCCTCAAGTGCATCATCTTCATTCGTCTCCATGTCGATCTCATATTCGCAGTCCCGTTCATATGTTTCACCAAATGTTTGGGACAGATCCTCATAATTCGCTGAAAACGATTCAAGTTTCTCTGCCAGCGTATTCCTGTCGATTTTGCTCAACTTAGCAATCGCATGTAGTGCACTCTCAGGAACACCCTGAGCGACTTTGTTTTCAAAGTTTCGTGGATCCAAAAAAGCTGCGTCTTTCATGAGGCCTTCATTGCTGTTAAATTTATCGATGATTTTTACCATCGCTGTGTTCATGACAGCTTTGTAAACTTGTATACAAAACATTGCCTTAGGATCGGTGATTAGCACTGACTCATCTTCGCATAACTCATCAAATTGTTTCTTTTTCTTTGCAATTCTTCACGAAGGCAACTCGGTTCCACACTAATTTCCTCTGCCAAAGTAGCGTCAGTTTCGAACTCTTGCTCAAGTTCTAATGCAAACGCCTTTGCTTTCTGAAACACGTGCTCAAATTCTTCTACTTTCTTTAATATTGTTTTCTGCAAGCCCGTTTTCAAGTTCCAGGCTTTAAAATAGTCCATTTTCGGAGTCTGCAGGTATTCGCTAACTGGAGTTGTGACGGAAATAAAGTCTTTGAAAACAAATACGACGAGAATAGTTTCAAACTTTAAAAATGAGTCCAGAAGTGATTTTGCTTCGAATGCTCCCTTTGACTCAAATTCCTTGCTGGTAGAGATCTCATGAAGAGTTTTGATCCGCACAACATACCGTATTTTATCAAGAATAGTATCCAAGGCATAGTCTTTCGACCACCATCTTGTCTTTCCTATATTTTGGAGTCGTCGCAGCTTCTCTCTCCCATTTGTCATTGCCGCTAGTGTCTCAATCAAGACTGAAGTACGTTTGGGAGATTCATGGATAAAAACGCCCACAGACTCCAACAGACCAAATAAATTTCTTGCTTGCACAAAGCTCGCTGTTGATTCAGTTATGACAAGATTAAGGACGTGTGCATAACAATGCGTGAATATTAAGTCCGACACTTCCTGCTTTAGTATGGCCTGGAGACCCTTGTATTGTCCAGACATATTTGCGGTGCCGTCAAACGATGCACTAATCATATGTTGCATATTTAGGCGTAAGTCCATCAATTCTGATTTTATAAGACTGTGGTAACTTCAACAGTGGCTCTTCTTATAGGCAACATGATTATTATTCTTTCACGTATTGTTGCTCTATCATTCACGTATCGTAAGCAGATCGCCACTTGGTCTATAACACCAACGTCCTGACATGAGTCAACCTCAAGACTGGAGGCTTTCGCTTCATTAACTCCTTCCACAATTATTTGCTTCACTTGACGAGCACAACTAGAAATAAGTTTGTTGACTGTTGTTTTGGATAAAAACGTCACCAACGAACCTCGTCCTCTAGTTTTAGCTGACTGCTTTCTCGCTTGACTGTGTGATATTGATTCGGAAACATGGTCCCGCATAACAGGATCGTACTTGGCTAAGAGAAGTACTAAGCTGAGATAGTTTCCATGGTGTCACACGCGCTTCATCCAGACAGAACGCTGACTCATTTTCACCTCGGTAAGAAAGTCCTTGCTAAGCTATAAACAATATAATGTCAATTATCCTGCTTAGCACGGCTAACTGGGATTATCAACTATTGATGTTACTGATCAAGGCTCCGTCACTCCTTATCCGTCAACATACAGGTAGTGTTCAATATTTCTGCCACGGTGGCGCTGAACGCCGACCCGTAACGATTCTTGTCTGGAAAATTTCCAACTGGAATTTCTTGGGTTCGGAATCTCATCCATTCGTTTCGTAGGGTCTTGTGTGGAATATTTTGACATGTAAATTAACAAGCCTTAGATGGGAAGTCATTTGATTTGTCTTGCTATTAAATTTCTTCAGTTGCTAAAAAAACAACGAATTCGTAATTTTACAAAAGAGCTATCCTAATGTTCCATTGGATGGAGCAAAAAAAAACCGGATAGATGAGATAAACTAATTTGTAATTACCACAACAACAACGAACTCTCGCAGAAGATTATTTTTTTATTACATTAAAATATTTATTAACCAACCAAATGTTTGTAGTTTAAAAGGTGTTAATTGCATAGTTCGTATACACTTAAAAAAACCACATTAAAACTGTATTTCCGGAAATATGAAACTGAATATACAAAACATCTGCAGAGAATTACAAGAATTATTGTTCATATACAATTCAAATTCTGACATTGGCTTCTCATTAAAAAAATGCTGATGGGAAACATGGGGCAATTTACTTGAATCACTTACGCATAATTTTTAAGAAAAAAGTGTATAACATGTTGTTTAGCTATTAACCTTTTACCTAATTTTTCCAGATAAACACATATTCATACATCCTTTTAGTAAATTAAGACATTTAGTGGATACTTTTTTTAATATTGTTATTATTATTATTAGAGGATCCTTTAATAATTGTCATTTTCTCATAATTGCAGACAGAGCAGACAACCAACTGAGAGGGTGGGAGCTTGCACAAGAGTTTCCGCTTGTTACAGGAAGTTCACAATTTATTTAGAAATCACTTTTTTGAACAGTCTACATAAACTTAGCAAGAGGTTCTTGTTAAAGGCATTGCAGATAAAAAAAAATGGCAAAAATTAGAGTAAACAAAATAACTTTTTTTAAAACATGAAAGAATAGGAAAGTGGTGTTACACAATAGTACAGGAAATACTTAAGATAAGATGGAAAAACACCAATGGATCCGGTTTTTTTTAATTATATTATTACAAATTAATTTAGTTTCCATGTATGATATTCCATTATAGTTAGATATTTCACTGAATACATTATAGTATTAATCAGTAAATTATTGAAATCCTAATGATATTATCAAAATTGATTTTAGTATTTTATTTTAATGTTTCTAACAAATTATTGACACGATATCGGGAACAAAAATTATATGTGTTAAAGAATTTAGTTTACTAATTTATACTTTTCAGTTTTTTTATATTTCACATTTTTACCCTTAATATTTTAATTTTAAATGCTTTATTCAATTATTTTATTAAGTACTTTTGTTCCTTTTTTATATTTTACTGGTGCTGGTACTTTCCGTTTATTAAAAGCTTTGTGAGCTCCAAACATTCTAGTTTCAAACTCCAGTATTCTTCTGAGATCACATTTAATAGCTATTTTAATCTGCTCCGTATTTTTTTATTTTTGTTCGTAAGATAAGGCATTTCGATTTTTCCATATATTATTTTTGTTATTGCTATTAAATAATGAATTGTTAGGTTTTCAGATTCAGAGCAGTCTAGTGGTGGTACAAAATGATGTGCAGTAAATTTATGTCTATAATTTAAATATTGTTGTTACCACTCTTAGATATACTTTACAAAATTGCATTCTACAATTACATGTTGAAGAGTTTCTTCTGAGCCACAGTAGTTAAAGTAAGGATTTGATATTATTTTAATTCTATACAACCATTTTCTTGCCGGGATAATATTGTACGAAATTTTAAGAAGTAGAACTCTAATATGGGTGCTTAGTTTTATTTTTGATTGCAGTGTCCAAATACTATGTATCATATTGGATTGCAGTGTATCCACACCCAAGGCTGTTACAGATAATATCTCACTAGCATTCTCTTCCTCCTCCGGAGTCTCTGTAGTTTTAACGATTGGAAGTCTTATACTTTAACAGTCTAAAATAATATTACTAGTGGAAGTAGTCTGGCATGGCAGGACTTCAGAATGTCTCAGAAAAACTTTCTTAGGAATTTTTTCCCCTGGAAATTTCCCATGAAGACATTTTTTTCTCAAAATGTGAAACAAATCCAGCACTTTTGTAAATAAAGTTTTTTCGGAATTTCAAAGTATAGGAACGTAAACAATACTTTTCCTGAAGCAATGATTTTCTCGAAATACAGCATTGACTACGTAAAAAATCAAATTTATACTCGATATTTAATAAATAAGCGGCTTACCTAATTTTCAAAATCCAAACCAGAAATATCCCAATCACAAAATTTCCAAATCATGTGGCGAAGCCACACAATAAACATAGAGAAAAAGCATTCAAAGTATGGCAATCAGATAAAAAATGTATAAAAAATAATCGAATCGAAACGAAATTGCAATAAGGAACATCGCCCAAATAGTGTGTGTGATCGAACCGATAAGCCTAACTGGAACGCCAACTCAGCAATCTCGCAATTCCAAACTTTCCGAATCAGAAACTCTCCCCTGGGTCTAAGGTTATTGTTCTGTTTTTGTGTGGCATGACCACACAATAACCGAAGATACTCAATAACCAATAACCGAATTATACTCAATAACCTTTGGTTTTCCCATTTTTGGAGTTACAATAAGGTTCATAGAAGTACACCGTGGTAGCTACTGAATTCAATCAAGAAAACCTTTGCAATTTGAGTACGATATAAGCTATAAAGTAAATGCTGCACTTTATTTTGCGTTCATGCAGTTGCTTAACTGCAAAGATTAACTTCACGAAAATAGATTAAAACAGACTCGATTTACCTCGCTATAATGCACGTTTAAACAGGACGGCACATGAAAAACTAATTACGATCAGCCAAAAAAAAAAAAAAAAAAACACTAACTGGGGTCGGCGTCTGCACCCTCTAGCGACGAAAAGATGCATTTTTCGTGTACGCGAATCCCCGTAGAGATCGCCGAAGTGACAGAGCCTTGAGCAGTAACAGTTGACAATCCCAGTTAGCCGTGTCCTTGTATCAGATGGCTGTTGGCAATTGCTTCCGCGTTTCTTTGCTTTGCCCGTTGTTCCATATTTTGCATTCTTCTAGCTAGCAACAGGGCTGACACAGCTGTCGTATGAGACTGGATCGTTTCATGCCTTACGACTTGATCGTATATATGCTTTGGGGATGGAGTCATTCCGGTTACAAAGGGACTTTCAAAATTATCTTCCGCAAAGCACATGCAAGTTGTGCAGAACAGTTTGTTTAAGGCTAAACAGTAAGAAAGCGATTCACGGTTAACAAGTCTGCCATTCGGTAATGTTCGAAAATATATTTTACTTGCATCGAAAGGCAAGCTGTTTTTTATCACTTGATGGCTGAATAGAATAGCACGATAGAAATCTCAGCTTTTCTGATGTGCATGCGTTGCTTCTAGGAGGTGCAAATGAAGCGAGATTTCTGTTTTCGTGGGTTATACTGATAGGCATAGGCTGACTTGCAGTCGCAGACGATGTGCTAAATTCTGTCGTTGTTGGTTCCCGTGACGATTTTGGTAGAAATGGTTCTTGGTCCTTTTTATAATGTCGGTGGGGTAACTGAGGTTTTGAAGAAATTGGCGTGGAATCATAATTATTTTGATAAATCTGATTTTGATCCTCGACTAATGTCTCTCGAGCCTCTTCTCCCTCAACTTGCTGTAATATTTCAGATACAAACTCTCCGAGTTCAATTTCAGCTGTTCGCCTTAACGGTGACGGTGAAGTCGGTGCAGGGGCTATTCCTGCATACTTTAAATGCTAATTTCTGTTGCTTAGGGTGTGATCCAGCACTTTGTAATTCCGCATTCCTTTTCCTCTGTCGTTTTTGAGAAACTGATTTTTTGTTTATAAGCCTAAAAGGTAAAAAGGAATATTGTGAATGTAATGTCAGCAATAACAGTGGTCTACAACTACAAGCAAAATTCATCAAGCAAACAGATTACAGATGTGCAATTTTGGGTATACTTAGACCCCTGATTCCAAATTTGCTATTAGTTTTACACTCTAACCTCCATATACTAAATAAGTATATTTAGTATAATACTAATATTATACTCCAACCAAAAGAACAAGTTGGATTCAGGAGTGGCTATAACACTATAGATCATATCCACGTACTGAGAGAACTAATTAAAAGAGCGAGGGAATATGGACTTCCACTGTGCATGGCTTTTATCGATTATGAAAAGGCCTTTGATTCCGTGAAACCATCAGCAGTAACAATGGCTTTGAAATATTGCGGTATTGAAGATGCGTACATTAGCATTATTAATAACATCAATGAAAATGCAAGAGCAAAGGTTCGGATATTTGAGGATACAACACAAACAAGAATTGGATAGGGAGTAAGACAAGGTGACACCATATCTTCGAAGCTCTTTAACGCCACATTGCAAAATGTCTTTCACTCTTTGAACTGGGAAAACAAAGGGATAAAGATTAATGGAGATTACTTAACTCACCTTCGTTTTGTTGATGACGTAGTCATCTTTACAACTACCCCTTCAGAGCTGCAGAGTATGATCCAAGAACTTGCTGACAAGAGTAAAGAAGTGGAATTAAAAATGAACTTTCAAAAGACAAAAGTGGTGTACTATGCTTTTACAAGAAACGAAAATTTATAGATTGATGGAGAAAAGCTTGAGACAACAGATTCCTACATTTATCTTGGGCAGTAGATATCGAGAGAGAGTCACATTCATGAAGAAATTAATCGGCGTATAAAACTTGGATGGAGAGCTTTTGGAAGAAACAGTACAGTTTTTAAGAGCAGTATGCCATTATGTCTCAAAAGAAAAGTGTTTAATCAGGGCATCTTGCCAGTGCTTACGTATGGAGCAGAGACATGGATCTTAACTAAAAAGACATACAAAGACTGCAAACAACTCAAAGAGGCATGGAGAGATGCATGTTTGGTGTAACCAGGAAAGATAAGAAGAGGAACTTCTGGATAAGGAAAATGACAGGAGCGGACGACATCATGACCAGAGTGAAATCACTGAAATGGCAATGAGCTGGACATGTTGCCAGAAGAACGGACCACCGATGGACAACCGAAATTTCAGACTGGATTCCGAGGGACAGGAAAAGGCCCAGAAGAAGACCCCATGGGAAATGGAAGGATGAAATTCGAAAGTATGCTGGAGTGACATGGAGGAGACAAGCCCAAGACAGACAATTGTGGAAGAAATTTGGGGAGACCTTCATCCAGCACTGGATTGATAATGGATGATGATGATGATGAATATTATATTTTATTCATCATCATGATCACCATTGTCAATCATTATCAATCCACTGCTGGACGAAGGTCTCTCCAAGCTCTTCCACAACGGTCTGTCTTCTGCCAATCTACTCCATGTTACTCCCACATACTTTCGAATTTCATTCCCCCATCTCCCATGTGGTCTTCTTCTGGGTTTTTCCTGTCCCTTGGAATCCAATCTAAAATTTCGGCTGTCCATCGATGGTCTGTCCTTCTGGCAGTATGCCAGCCCACTGCCATTTCAGGGATTTTGCTCAGATCATGATGTCTTCCACTCTTGTCATTTTTCTTATCTCTCCTGGTTACACCAAGCATGCACCTCTCCATGCTGTTTGAGTTGTCTGCAGCTTTTGTATGTCTCTTTTAGTTAAGGTCCACGTCTCTGCACCATACGTAAGCACTGGAAGGATGCATTGATCAAACACTTTTCTTTTAAGACATAATGGTATATTGCTCTTGAAAATTATGCTGTTTCTTCCAAAAGCTCTCCATGCAAGTTTTATACACCTATTAATTTCTCCATCAATGTGACCCTCACTTGATATCTGCTGTCCAAGATAAAGGTACGTATCTGTTATCTCCGTCAATCGATAAATCTTCATTTCTTGTAAAAGCATTGAGCATCACTTTCGTCTTCTGAAAGTTCATTTTTAATCCCACTTCTTTACTCTTGTCAGCAAGTTCCTGGATCATACTATGCAGCTCTGATGAGGTAGTTGCAAAAATGACTATATCATCAGCAAAACTAAGGTGAGTTAGATAATCTCCATTAATCTTTATCCCTTTGTTTTCCCAGTTCAGTTATTGAAAGACATTTTACAATGTGGCATTAAAGAGCTTGGTAGATATGGTGTCACCTTGTCTCACTCCCTTTCCAATTTTTATGGGTGCTGTATTCTCAAACAGCTGAATTTTTGCACTAGCATTTTCATAGATGTTATTAATAATATCAATGTATGCATCTTCAATATGCCTTTTCGTAATCGATAAAAGCCATGCACAGTGGAAGTTCATATTTCCTCGCACTTTCAATTAGTTCTCTCAGTACGTGGATATAATCTATAGGGCTGTGGCCACTCCTGAATTCAGCTTGTTCTCTCGGTTGAGCCATGTCCAGTGTTACCTTCAAGCGGTGTGAAAGAACTTTAGTAAAGATTTTATAAACCACTGATAGGAGGCTGATAGGTCTGTAGTTCCTGAGATCCTCAATGTCACCTTTTTTATGTAGCAGGATCATTATAGCGTTGTTCCAATTTTCAGGAATCTTCCCTTCACTAAGGCATCGAGTGAAAACTTGGGCGAGTACTGTACCGATTTCTCCACTGGCTTATTGTATAATGTCTACAGTAATTCCATCTTCTCCTGGAGCTTTTCCCCGCTTCATGTTCTTGATCGCTTGTGCAACTTCTGCTGGGAGGACTGGAAGAACACTGGTACTGGTGCCTTTCATGATGTCTGGAGTACATGTATCATTCCTTTCATATAATTTGGAGTAGAAATATTTCATTCGTCCAAATTTCGCCTCTATTTCTTGTTACAGAACCATCTTCTTTTCTCAGTGCCGAAATCTGTTTTCTTCCCTTACTGAGATGTTCGTTTGCTATCTTCAGCCTGAAGACTTCAGGCTTTGGCTGTTTTCAATTGCTTTCCTCACCAGTTCACAGTTGAATTTCCTTACGTCTTCAGTGATACTTTTTCGTACTGTCTTGCATAGCTCTATATATTCCACTTTGGAAGTCACATCTTTTTTAGTTGTCCTCATCTCTCTTCATTTTTGCATCAACATTTTGGTTTTTCCTGATAATTTGTTCACATGCAACTTGTTCTTTGACCCAGCTAATTTTGTTGCTGTTTCCATAAGAGCTTTGGTTACTTTTCTGCTTACTTCAGAGATGTCCACTTCTTCTGATGTTAGACCTTCTAGAAGAGAGAATCTGTTCCTCAGTTCTAATTTGAAAGTATTATGATGCTTTTTAAGGTTGGTAAACAAACAATACACTTTGTTTGTTTTATGAGCTTTCCACGCTCGAATTTCGCATTGAGGTGCATCTTACATCTTACCATTCTATGGTCACTACCTGTGTTGAACTTGTTTAGCACACTGCAGTCTTCCATGACAAATTTCTTGTTACACATAATAAAGTCAATTTCACTTGTCAATCCATTGGAATGCCTCCATGTCCATTTCCTTTGCGGCTTTTCTTGAAAAAGGAGTTCATGATGAAAAACCCTTCTGCCTCTGCAAACTCTACGAGAGTATTTCCACGCTGGTTTCTGTTGCCGTGACCGAATTTATCTACTGAAGTTTCATTCTGTTGCCGTTGCCCTATTTTTGCATTGAAATCTCCCATAATTATCTTCAAGTGCTGCTTGCCTTTATTATTTAGATGACGAATTTCCTCATAAAATTCTTCAATTTCTTCTTCAGGATGACTTGTGGTGGGTGCATAAGTTTGAATATTCTAAGCCTGGTATCTTCTCGAGACTTGGATAACGAGTCGTGCAGCTCTGTCAGAGGAACTTTTAACTTCTACAACTTTATCCTTCAGTTTCTTGTTTATTATAAATCCAGCACCACTAGTTCTGCCAATATCTGTCCCACGATAGTAGAAGAGATGTCCACTTTTCAGTTCAATGAGATCTTCTCCTTACCTCACTTAGCCCGACGATGTCCTACTTGATCCTTTGTAGTTCCTCTTCCAATTCAAGAAGCCTTGAAGCAGAAGATAGGGAGCGTCCATTGTAAGTAGCCAAGGTCAACATCAAATGGCTGCCTAGTTCGGTCCTCCGGTGATTCTTATTCTCTGCCTTCATGTCGCACTGGCCGCTGCCGTGGCCAGGTACATTCCAGCTGCCGGAGACTGGGAGCCAAGATTTAAGGTGTGGAGTCATTTTGGAGGGGTTTGGCCATAACTCACCACGCTGGCCAAGCGGGTTGGTGAGTGTGGGATAGCATCTCCTCTAATCCCGATGGTGTAGTTATACCGCTACTGGCGGTCATCAGACATTTGTCAAGCATCATCACAGCATGTTGCGCATCACCTGACCTTACATCCTATATTATATTATATTATATTATATTATATTATATTATATAAATCTTTAGTTCTTTAGTTCCCTTGGTATTTATTTAGTGTACGGAGGTTAGAGTGCAAGTAATTTTTAAAATCATATTTACTTGTATATCATCCCGTGCTTTTATAATTGGACTGTTTTAAAATGCTTGTATTTAGGCATTTATTTGACATTTCTTTTAAACATTATGATGCTCCAATGATGATTTATAACAGGAAGACAAATCTAACTCATTTTTAAATTTTCCTCCTCACAAATTAATATAAAAAAAGCTATGTATCATAAGTTTTGCTTTGTGATCACGTTTTACGTGAATATTAACACTAAGCTGTATTCCAAAAACTATAGGTGCTACATGAAAATTAAACTGATTTTCGTAATCAGCACATAAAACTTATATTAAAAAGTGTATTTGTTTTCTGATGATTAAAACATTTTTATTTGTAAACCAGTGACAGGGCCGGCTGGAGTATAGGGGTTAGGGGCAACCGCGGAAATTGCCCTGGGCCCACATTAAAAATATATAATAATTTTATGTCTCGCTCTCTCAGCATATATTTTGTGTTCGTCACTATATTCTTTTTGGCAGACAGCCCTTAAAGCAGCATTTTTACATTGTTTCTCTTCTTAGTTCGCAATTACCACTTTCAAATACGTAGGTTATCTCCCTTCTTCAGACGGATACTGAGATTTCCTCGATGCCCTAATTAAAAAATAGCATTACTGTTATTATTCAGAGATCACTGTAAGTTATCTTTTTATCGGGAACTTTTTATATGAGAATAAGAGAATCATCACGCAACCTCCCGTCCCACGGAATAAAATTGTAGATTTCTGTTTTCTACTCTCTCGAACCTTTCAGTTTACATTTCCACTTTATGGTCTATCTCTTTTTCTTTTTTTTCTTCCGTTCTCAAAGCAAATTCTTCTTTGATTGAGATACCTGTTTTCTACGACCGTTTTCTTGTGTAGTTAAAGAAAACAAAATATCTTCCCTATTACGAAGATGAATTTTTTTAAAAATGACAATTTTTTTTTTACTTAACCATTTTAAAATACGAGATTTGTTTTAGGGCCCCGAAATGCAATTTTGTCCCGAGCGGCCCAAGCCCCACAAAAGTACCATCCTGTCCTGACTAGTGTAATTGTTATAGCATGGTAAGTTTCAATATGCGGTATAAAAGATTATTAATGTTTACTCAAAATTTAAAAGTACGATGCTTAAATAGTTTGAAGAATCTTTATTTGACGTTCATTAATTGCTTACGTCCAGAATAATGGTTTACAAATAAAAATAAGCTCCATTTTACAAATAAAAATAATAAACGTGTTGGTGATTAAAATTTCTTTGATAATTCGCTAGTTGAAACGTGAAACTTAGTAAATACTTAGTTAAAAATTGAATAAAAATTTCAAAGCATAAAAATTTTACATATAACAATGTCTTTAGAGAAAAAATAATGTAATTGTAAAATAGAAACTTGAGTTCTACAGACACCTGGAGCTGATGTACTAATACTTGGACAAGAATAATGAGACATTATTTATACTAAGGCCTGATGTCCTAATAGTAGAACAACAGATACTAAACTCACATTTGCAATGCATTTTCTCATTATTTTTAAAATTAAATACATTGAGTTAGGAAAAAAAGAACCTACATTTATGAAATTGAATTTAAAAAGCAGTTAATTAATAAATATATATCATCATCATCATCATCATTGTCAACCATTATCAATCCACTGCTGGACGAAGGTCTCCCCAAGTTTCCTCCACAACGGTCTGTCTTGTGCCAGTCTCCTCCATGTCACCCCTGCATACTTTCGAATTTCATCCACCCATCTCCCATGTGGTCTTCTTCTGGGTCCTTTCCTGTCCCTTGGAATCCAATCTAAAATTTCGGCTGTCCATCGATGATCTGTCCTTCTGGCAGTATGTCCAGCCCATTGCCATTTCAGGGATTTAACTCTGATCATGATGTCTTCCACTCTTGTCATTTTTCGGATCCACGAGTTCCTCTTCTTATGTCTCCTGGTTACACCAAGTATGCACCTCTCCATGCTTCTTTGAGTTTTCTGCAGCCTTTGTATGTCTCTTTTAGTTAAGGTCCACGTCTCTGCACCATACGTAAGCACTGGAAGGATGCATTGATCAAACACTTTTCTTTTAAGACATAATGGCATATTGCTCTTGAAAATTATGCTGTTTCTTCCAAAAGCTCTCCAGGCAAGTTTTGTACGCCGATTAATTTCTTCATCAATGTGACCCTCACTTGATATCTGCTGTCCAAGATACGTGTCTGTTATCTCCAGCTTTTCTCCATCAATCGATAAATCTTCATTTCTTGTAAAAGCATTGAACATCACTTTTGTCTTCTGAAAGTTCATTTTTAATCCCACTTCTTTACACTTGTCAGTAAGTTCCTGGATCATACTCTGCAGCTCTGATGGGCTAGTTGCAAAAATGACTACGTCATCAGCAAAACGAAGGTGAGTTAGATAATCTCCATTGATCTTTATCCCCTTGTTTTCCCAGCTCAGTGACTGAAAAACACCCTCCAATGTGGCATTAAAGAGCTTCGGAGATATGGTGTCACCTTGTCTCACTAACTTTCCAATTTTTATGTGTGTTGTATTTTCAAACAGCCTAATCTTTGCACTTGCATTTTCATAGATGTTATTAATAATATTAATGTATGCATCTTCAATACCGCAGGTTTTCAGAGCCATTGTAACTGCTGATGGTTTCTAAATATATATATATATATATATATATATATAAACTTTTTAAGTTACACGGTTTTATTAAAATGCACTAAAAAGTAAAAAATAATTTTTTTAGCTATCACAACATTCTTTATCATAGTGACTAAAAATAAAATCGTGGGGGCCCCCATAAAAGAAGTATTGGTTGAGAATGAATACTATTTAGTAAAGAGTAATATTGAATACCTTTTGAAATGAAATTTGTCTAAGCAATTGTCAGCGTACTTATATATACATATATAATTTTCAGTGCTTTCCCAACCAATACAATTCCTTTACGGCCGCCCGACGATTTTATTTTTAGTCACATATGACGAAGAATGTTGTGATAGCTAAAAACATTAGTCACATAGATTTTATTTTTGTCACATATGGCCAAAAATGTTGTGATACCTAAAAAACTTATGTTTTACTTTTTAGTGCATTTTAATAAAACCGTGTAACTTAAACAGTTTTTTTATATATATTTATTTTATACTTTTTAGTCTTTTGTGAAATTGTGATTTTGTAATCAAAATCGGCTCGGTAGAAGTGGGTAAAAATTTGATTTCAGATTTCTACAGAGACAAACAAACAAATAAGTATTGTATTGTCATCGCAAATACGTATGTGTACAAAATTTCAAAAATTTATTTCAAGATTGGATCCAGAGATTCCAACCTAAATAAAACCTTGTAAAAATAGCAACATTAATCAGAATTCAGAACTAAAAAAATTCTATGCCTTCGTTCTGATTAACTGCAAAATGCAAATGTCTAGTCGCTTCCATTGCTTTGCAATTTGAGGTGTGTGCTGCCACGTGCCACCTGATACCAAAAATGAGATTATATTGTTTCTCCTGCATGTATTTTTAGTATGACACGATGTTTTAAAGTTACAATTGTTAAAAATGAGTAATGTAGGGTAGGGTAATGGACAGAACAGATGTGTTCACCTTTAATATTAGGACGCTATGGCCGAATTAACAGATGTGTTCACCTTTAATATTAGGACGCCATGGCCGAATTAACAGATGTGTTCACCTTTAATATTAGGACGCTATCACCTTATTTTCTCTGAGTTTTTTCGTTGAAGAAAAAAACGAATACGGCGGTGGTATCCGTTGTATCCATGACGCTTGATGGCACGCGGCAGAAGCTTGTTACTTGTTAAAATTATTTCTTTAATAAGTAAAATCAATCGTCCAATCTCTGTACACAAACACTGAAACACAATAACAAACAAACAGTGACAAGCTGGTATAAACAAGTTCCTGCACCTGCTGCATCAGCGGCGATCCTGCCAGGGGCGGAAGGGAGGACAAATAAGGTTTCCTGAAATCCTATTGGACAGAGACCAGAGGGTGTATGTAGGTGCAGTAAGTGACTATTGAACAGCCAGCACCATCCGGCCTCCGCCCTAGGAAAACAACAAGTTTTGATTCCAATAATGCGACGTTTTATTTATTAACTTATTACAATAAAAATTTAAGAAATTTAGAGTCACGAACATTAAAAATAAATTTATTTATTTAAAATGTTTTTTTTTAATTGGGTCCATTGAACTGAACTAACACAAAAACTTGACTATTCCGACGTCATTAAAGACTTTGCTACTTTTAAAGGAAACCGAAACTAATGTAAAACAATAAAATTTCTTTATGAAATTTCTTTAAAGACTCCGTCTGTCTATATTTGTTAACAAATTTCTTTAAAGACTTCGCACGATGAAATTTCTTTAAAGACTTTTCAATGTGATACTTTTTTACTCTGCACTAAACTTGTGCTAATTTTAGTTTCAATTGCTGTTTTAAATTTCAGCACACACCCCCCCCCCCGCTTTTTGGGGGAGGGGAGAGTCTACTTGTTTATCAGCATACTTTTTTTATTGTATGTTGTATCGCCGTAAACAAAATTGTAATCTGAAACAAAAAAATATTGGTAAAACATTTTTTTAATGAAAAATTGAATAGCAGTGTGAAAAGAAACCCTAAAAAATGTTCTGGTCCAGGGCCCCCGTATTTGATAAGACGGCCCTGTGCCTGTCTCAAAAGAAAACCTTTAAAACTACTGTAATCCTTATTCATCCGCTACGCCCCCCCCCGGTTCCTGTATAATCGTTCATACGCACGATTATGCAGGAACCAGGGGGGCTGCCAGAAAAAAAAATCAAAATGGAAAACGTAACACTAATGAAAAAATACTAGAATTAGAGAACTCAATCTGAAATATTGAAGAAGGTTAATAAGAAACATAGATGATTCTATTTCTTCTGGAAGATTCGATACAACTTTTCAAAATCAAAAACACAAATAATTTTTCACCAGGAGCGAACGATTTTAACAGCTTACAAATCCGGGAGCGCAGGGGTCGGGGGTGCGTTCGCCAGCCTGGGTATAAGGCCAGTCCGAACCTGGCACCAGAGGTGCGACATCCTGATTTTACATCTGTAAATCAGACTAACAGTCAAGTTTTTCGTCCCCGGGTTAATTATTACCCGGTGTACCAAACATATCTTAAACACCGTGATGTTTGAGGGGGGGGGGGGGGTTCAGAGCAGGCCTAGTGATACTCATGCTGCCTCTCCTGCACTTTATTACAACTCAGCACGTTCTGGTGCTTCTGCAAATTTTCAGGATCGGCCAAGACATGCTAATCAAATTCACCCCAATTTAAACTTCTGCAGGAGGCAAATGGGTCGACTCTATCTCCTTGCATCACTGAAGACCTCAAGCATCTTTTCTTAACCATTCAAGCCCCGCAATTGCCTGATATTCTACTCACTTTGGATTAAGTGGTAGTATCCAAAAAGATAGATTCCGGATATGACATTTCTGCATTAAATTTTGATTTCTGTGCTGCTCCCTTTCCAAATGTTTGTGTCGAGCGCTCTCAGCAATGTCTGCGAGGTGCTGACAATAATATGTTTTCAATCTCTGGGTCAGTCCATTTACCTGTCAAGATTGCAAGGCTCAACTTTCACATACATTTCTCATCCTCCAAGATTTACCCGTCGATTGCCTTCTGGGGGTGGATTTTATTAAAATATTTAAACTTACGCTTAACTTTGATCATGGGCTAATCTTAATGCCTGAGGTTAGTCCTCCCTCCCCAGAACAGCCTATTGATTTTTCTTCAGTCTTTGCGAACGAGAGATTGTTACCTCAGCACAAGAGCCAACTTGGTCAAGTTTTAAACAGCCGACCAGGGTTATTTTCAGACAAGCCAGGATTTACACAGGTGGTGTATCACACCATTGATACGGAGGGGCTAGTCCCATAGCATATAAGCCTTATCCATGTCCGAATCACAAAAAAACTGAGTCTCAAAAACAAATTCAGGACTTGCTCCATTCGGGATTATCAAGGAATCACTTAGCCCTTTGGAAGCACCTGCTTTTCTTGTTCCTAAGAAACAATATGAGGAGTATCGCTTTGTGATTGATTACCGAAATTTGAATTCTGTGACTAAAGCTATCAATTACCCGTTACCCATAATAAGCAATATTCTCCAGGATTTATCATCAACAAACTGGTTAACAACTTTGGACTTGGCTAACGGCTATTGGCAGGTTGCTGTCCACCCTAATTCAGTCGAGAAAACTGGATTCATTACCCCGTTTGGAGTGTATGAGTTCTTGAGAATGCTTTTTGGATTGGCATATGCAGCCGTAACCTTCCAACGCCTAATGGACTCAGTCTTACGTCTTGTGCTCGGGCCTAATGTCCATGTCTATATGGACGACATTATTATTTCTTCTGAGACTTTTGAAGAGCATCTGTCTCTGTTGGACCAAGTTTTTGAACTTTTAAATAAGACTGGTTTGACATTAAAACCTACCAAATGTCAAATTGGACGAGACGAACTGGTATATCTGGGACTAAAACTCACCCCCAATGGTCTTCTAACTGATGACTCAAAGGTCAAGCCAATTTCTGAATTCCCCAGGCCTAAGTCAGCAAAAGACTTGTCTCAATTCTTGGGCATGACCAGGTGGTATCAACAGTTTGTTCCGGGTTATGCTACTCTAGGCGAACCCTTATTTGCGTTAAAACGAAAGTATAGACACGTTGTTTGGTCCACGGAGGCAGAGACTGTTTTTAATACTCCTAAAACATGCTTCAGTTTCACCACCTGCCTTAGCCTCCCCTAACCATGCAGAAATGTTTGATATTTGTACTGATGCTTCAGGTGTTGTGTTGACCTGGGTGTTGTATTATCTCAGCGAGGGCACTCTATTGCATATGCCTCTCGAACTCTTAACAAAGTAGTACGTAATTTTTCTGCTACTGAGAGAGAATGCTTAGCTATTTTGTTTGCAGTTACAAAATTTAAATGCTATCTCAATCACTTACCTGTCAAAGTTATCACGGATCATTCGGCATTACAATACTTAAATACCGCAAAGAATCTTTCTAGTAGACTGCTGAAATGGGCACTCAAACTTCAAGAGTTCAATGTCCAGATTCAGTATCGCCCTGGCCAGTAGGCTAACAAGCTACTGGACGCGATGTCTCGCTGTCCGGTCGGTTCTGGTGGCCAGGCGGATACTGAACCTCCCTCCCTATTTCTAATCTCTGAAATCACTTCAAGGAAACAGATAATTTCTGAGCTGCCGAATGATCCAGATTTTGGAGAAATTTATAATTTTTGGCTCGCTGGTTCTTCTGCTCAGAGTGAACCTTCTTTAGCGGGTTGTAATCAAAATAATGAAATCATCGATGGTATTTTGTATTACACAAAATTTGTGAATTCGAGAGCTGAGTGCCGCCATGTGATACCTCAGTCTCTCCGCATGGCTTTGTTACATGAGTTTCATGACTTTCCTCTTGCCGACCACTTAGGCATACGAAAAACTCGTGCTAAGCTTAGAGACGTAGCCTACTGGCCGGGCATGTGCGATAGTATACTCGCATTCATTCGCTCTTGTGAGTACTGCCAGAAGTACAATTATGATAACAAACGACCGGCCGGTCACCTTAGTTCTAATAATTATGTTTTTGAAACCATATCTATAGATTTATTGGGCCCTTATCCATTATTAACTAAAACTAAGCCTCGTTATATTTTAGTTGCCACAGATAACTTTTCTAAATGGGTAGAAGCATTCCCCATTAAAGCAGCTACTGCTGATGTAATATGTGACACTCTTATACATAATACTTTTTACTCGTTTTGGCTGTCCCCGAACCGTAGTCTCGGACCACGGGGTTTAGTTCATTTCAGAGTTATTCGAGCGAATGTGTGCGAAGCTCCAGATTAAACACAAATTCATCAGTCTACATCACCCTCAACCCAATTCGGCTGAGCGTGTTAATCGAACTTTACTAACGATGATCTGAACTTTAATTGGCAATAATCATGAGCGTTGGGACGAGCATGTTGAATTGCTTTGCTTTGCCCTTCGCTCATCTTGTCATGCGTCAACGCGGCTTACGCCCGCTGAACTTTTTGTCGGGCGCAAGATTTGCACCCCTTTTGAAAATTTAACTAGCATTGTGGATGAAATTAACCAGCGACCAACACCTGATTCTGTAAAAAAACTGGCTGAAAAGGCACAAGCTGCTATCATTCGAGCTCAGCTAAATCAAGCTTCACACTACAATGCCAAAAAGGAGAGAACCAGATTTCGCAGTTGGGGATCTGGTGTTGTTAGAAACGCATTTTCAATCCTCCGTTGCTCATACGTTTGTGAGAAAATTTGCAGCCTTATATGAAGGCCCCTTTGAATTGGTGGACATGTACAATAATAATGTAGTATTAAAGAAGCCGGATGGCACCCTACAGTCTGCCCATGTGCAGCAATGTAGAAAATTCTATGTTCGAGATATTGCTGCAATTATCGACCCTAAGTCTCGTAGGAATCATCCTCAGGCAGAGGGTGGGACTCCTTCACAAACCTCTACTGTTGATGATGAAATTATTGACCCCACCCCTGTCCTGTCCGATTCTCTACCTTTGTCTGAGCAGGTCTTTCCTTTAACTTCTTTTCAAGATTCTCATTCTGCCATTCTCCCATTCACTCGGGTGTAACAATCATTTCTACTCCTCCGTCTCCTGCCTTCTCAAGACACGAGAGATCACCTTCAAGTATTTCCAGCTCCTCTGGGTATTCTCGTCATGTGCAACGTGGTTCATTTTCATCTGCATCTCACAAATTAATTGCGTCTTTTACTTTTTCACTCATAGTGTCTCCGTTTGGTCCTACGTCTAAGACATTAAAAAGACAAAGTAGTGATGTTTCATCTTCTTCAGATATCTCTATCTCTCCTGTGGCCAAAAGAGCCGTAATTCTTGTTGACACTGATTCATCAGACACTATAGTTGAGGTTCTTCTATCTCCAATTGAGGAAATCCCTGCTTCTGTTCGCATTCAGCAGTTACCTACTTCAGGAACATTTAGTCAGTCTACCGCAGGGCAAAAACATCCTGTTTCACCAAATGTGTTCTCAAGACCTAGCAAGCGTCTGCCGCCTATATTTTCACCTCCTGTTCAGCATACGCGCAGTGCAGCTTCAAGTATGAGTTCGCAACCCCGACGACGAGTTCAGCCTTTCTATCCGCCAGGATTCCGTCCTTGGAATCTCCGCTCAGAAGAGACGGAGCCAATACCTGCATCGACTATCCTTCGTCGTCCACGGAAGCGTCCTTCTTCCTTTACGCCACTTCTTCGCCCGCTAAAGAAACCGCCTGATCTACAGTCGTCTCCGGTTCCTGGATCGTCTCCAAGTTAGCCTGGAACCTTTTTGAGTCAGCCTGGAACCTTTTTGAGTCAGCCTGGAACCTTTTTGAGTCAGTCTGGAACCTTTTTGAGTCAGCCTGGAACCTCCTTGAGTCAGCCTGATGACCCCGCTTCTTCCGGTCAACTTGCTCTGTGAACAAGGAAACTTGTCACATCCCTGCGATCCAGTGATTCTCGACGTGGGCCTTTGAAACGGGATGCTTCAAGTGCACCGTTGTCGCCCCGACAACAAATCAAGCGTATTGCTACGCAAATCTTTGTTGGCACTAAAAGGTAAATTGTTCGAATATTTTCGTTATTGCAATTGACTTTGTCAATGCCTAGGAACTTTTGCTGCATAGAGCCTTGCTCTATAGAAAGGCTATTTACTTGAACATTTTCTCAGATACTCAGTGATATGTATCACAGAACGTTTTTACGAGGAAAGAGACTTTGACTTCGTATATGAATACGACAATTTTTTTGTGCTAGTGCTCAGATTTGTTTGCACTTCAATAGCACTCATCAAATATTGCTTTCTGCTATAACCGTGGCAAAAGTGCAATAACTTGACAAATGCCTTGTTGTCTCCTCGTCACTCAGCTAAGTTTTCCCACTGTCATGGAACCTGTGTAAACTTGAATTTGTACACGCAAAGTTTAAGGTTGGTTTTCTTTTGGAGTGGAGCTACACGGATTATTTTTCTTTTTTTCGTATAGCAAATTTAATGGTACTAAAATGCTTATCAATTTATTTTGTAAATGTTGCCTTTTCGGCATGAGTTTGATATCAGCCATTGCCTTTCTGTTGATATTTATAGATTCTTAACTCTCAGGGTAGGGTTTTCCAGGGTTTCTCCTATCCCATCTAAAACTCAATGTGCGAATACATGGGAGTAGTCAGAAGTCGGCCCTGGCCGCCAAGTGTTCAAATAAAGGTTTTGTGTTGTTGTTCTATGATTAACCTTTTTGTGCTTGACACTTGTTGTGTTGTTGGGTTCTTTTTCTGCAAAGGGCATTTTTTTTAGCAGCAAACTAAATTTAAAATATGTTTTCTGTGCTCAAGTGTTCTTGGTTCAGCTAACTTAGTTTGAATGTTTTGTCTTCCCTGAGAAGTTATCAGGTGTTGAGGAATGTGCAATTTACCTCAATGTTTAATCTATTGTAGTTTTTTTCTGCATTACGCAGTTTTTTTACTACTATGCCACTTCTTGCATGTGTATTGATTAAAGTTGCTCACACGGATTGTTGTGGCAAAAACAATTAGCACGATTTGTACCTTTAATATGGATATATTTCATATTTGATATTGTCGTCGTTCGCATGATCCTTTTATGCCACGCTTACGTACCATTCTTTCACGATATTGTACAGAAAGTTTAATATTTTTGCTATGAAAATTGGTGTAATATGAAAATGTGTTTCTTCGTTCGGCATGTTGGTTCTCTGCACCGTATGTCAATGTATGTTTAGGATATTGGAGAGATGTAAGTATATCTCATGATGCTGTGTTAGTATGTCTATGCGATATTTTCGGTGTTTAGAGGATTTGTGTACTAAGTTGAAGTCAGCTGCTAGCAACTGTTCAACGAATGTTTTCATGTCTTCATTATTTTGTAAGTTCTTAGCTGAATGACTTGCATGGATGACCAGATTATGTCTTGAATGGAGACCTCTACTAAATTGATATTTTCTTGGCACAACAAAGATTTAAAAAAAAAATTACGAGGGAGATGATGTGACGTATATTCTAATTTAACTTTCATTTTTGGTTCCTTTTCCTATGTAAATTTGAGTTTGTTCTCTTTTGCACTTTCCAAACTTAACGTGATATGCTCTCTCTTACATGAATGAGGTTGGTAACACCTTTGAGGTCAGAGCAAGTGACGTATGAATGTGATAAGAACTTTAGATAAAAAGGATGATACAGCAGTTGCTTAGCGTGTGTGTGTGTGTGTGTGTGTGTGTGTGTGTGTGTGTGTGTGTGTGTAGATGTGCGATTGTTGTTAAGATAGGTTATGCGACAGATAATTAAGGCATTACATGTGAAGTGCAAACCTCGCGGTGCTATATGTTGGATTTCATCAAATATTGCTGGACCAATAAAAGGTTATCCTAAGTGTGACTTCTGTATATGTTTCGTCTGGTCGTAAAACCTTAATCCCGTGCAACTATTGCATCGTATTTTCATTTAGTTCAAGATTTCCTTAGTCACTGTTTTAGACATAGTGTAACACCAATCTCGCACACGAAAAAAGGTTACGTTATAAGGAAAAAAACTGTATGCGTACCTTTCGAAATTTCAAATCAACATGGACCGAACACTGATATCGAAATAAGTTAATGTTTCGCTTTTGCAATCTCATTTTTTATCTAGATTGTGCAAAAAATCTTGAAATGTAGTTTGCGTCATTCAGGCTCTTTTGTTTGCTTCATAGCTTGTAGGGAAACTCATCACATTTTTGAAAAAACGTGGTTTCTCAGAATCTCCGATCACCAGAGGTGCTAATTTTTCAATCCCGTCGGCATTGCAGCATAATAAGACAGTTGATGGCATTTTTGACATTTTTCCACCGTGGCATGATTCTCCCTTCACAACATATGTTTTATGAAAAAAAAAAAGGCCAGTCTCATCGGCGTTGAAAATGTCCTTCGGAGCATAATTTAAGACTGAAGCAGGTAAGATCTTCATCTTCCATTCATGAATTTTCATCGGAACAACACTTGCAGATTCACGACAAAGTGATTGGTACGTAAGATTGTGGCGTTTCTTTGGTCGATCCATCTACCATTTGAAGCTGTGAAGTCGTTTAAACCAAGCCGAACAGCAATTTTTAAGGCCTTTTCTTTCAATATTAATTTATTTAGAGGTATGTTTGCTGCTGGAGCTTGCCTGAACCACTTCGTTAAAATTGTTTCCAGTTCATCGTAACGCGAACATTTCAAAGTCCTTCTTTTATTAACACATTGACCTAACCTTTCCGAAGTAATTTTGATTGACTCTTTCTGTTTTAAAATTGTTTTCAGTGTTGAAACTGATAATCCAAGAGACTTGGCTAATTCAACTTTAATTCCATGAAATTCGCTATCTTTTTGTATAATCGAGGTTTTTTCAACTAAGGAAAGACATTTGCGCTTCTTACTCGCCATCTTCACTCTCATGTCTAAAAAGCGAGATTTAAACAGGTGTGACATGCCTGCCCAGCAGGACGCACACGACATAAAGGCACATAGCAGCGATAACGAACGTCCGCGTAGCTCAATTGGTAGAGCGACTTATTCCGGAATGAAGGGACCCGGGTTCGAGCCCGGCGTGGACAAAAATGACGGAGAAATTTACTTCGTTATACAGGCAGCAAACTGATTGAATCGACCTCACACCATTGCTGCCAAGCTGAGACGAAGGCCCGTTCAACACGGGAATTTACGACACAACACGAGGCGCTCCAGCAAAGTTGCCAAGATAAGACACGTACAGTGTGAAGAATGTGGCCCTGCCCCAACTGATCGTCATGTGCTGTAGACAGTTTCTGGGGAGTTTAACCCCTTCAGTGGTTAATGGAACGGTTGGATCTTTGAATTAACCGTTCCATTAACAATTTCACTCGGCCAACATATGAACTACTTTCAAATTAGTAAAATGGGCCCGTAAATGTTTCGTGCGTGAACGCATTGAGCACTAAACAGACCACGGAAATATTCCGGTATAGAACGGTGCTAGCAGTAGAGCTAACCCCGGAAATTTTCCGGGCATACCACTTAAGAGGTTAAGGCAACCTGGGCATCAGATTCTGCTGAGGAATGCGGCAGAAGGGGGAAGAACCGTTTTAAAGCAATCTTACATGCACAGAAACTAAGAAAGATGCGAAATAGAGGAAAGTCAGGTTTAGCACCAAAAATTTTAAACGACATTCGATGCGGGAAATTGTGTGATTGAAAAAATGCATAACACGGGGAAAATGTGGGAGAATTATCGGGACTTCAGAAAAACGTCACTCAAAACGTAAAATGCGGGGAGTAAGATCGAGGTTTCACTGTACTTGAAAATAAAAACTGTATTTTTGTTGCATGTGAAACAAACTTTTCAAAACTGCGTTTCAAGGATTCATGCAACTGTAAGGACCAGAAGAGAATAAATCAGATGCAGATCCAGTAAGCAAAATATACGATATGTGTATACCTACATAAAGCAACCCACAAATTTTCTATAGGTGAGCCTAAATGCTTTAACGTTTTCAGCATAACTTGATTTCTTCTGTAAGTACGGTGAAGTACAAAAAAAAAAAAAAAAAAAAAATCAACCCTTTTTTTCAATTTGCCTTAGCAAAGGAGTTTACTGGCCTAGAATACGTTGGCTTCGTCAGCGTCTGCTTCCCCTGACCGGAAATTTTCACCTATACTTTCATAGTGCTTCCATATAGTCAGTTCATGTTACGATTTTTTTCTTTAAAGTATGATTATGCCATTGTTCCTCCAATTTCTCAGATAAAAACCATAGATTAGCTGTAATTGCGCAAATGAATTTATGTATAAAATACACGGTCGTATCAGAATAGTATGATCACGCCGGAATCACAGTGTACCCGCCAAGGAGCGTCACAGAGTGCACGTGATAAGGTCGACCACACGGAGATATAAGCGGCCGGCCAGGACAGATGAGACATAATGCGTGACGTGAGCACAATGGTCAGAGGTTTGACGGACGTTCAAAAGGGAATGATCATCACCTACCGCGCCAAGGGTGGAAGCATCTCAGAAACAGCAGACTTCGTGAGCTGTTCGCAAGGTGCTGTAGTAAGGGTGTGCCAAGAATGGATCCCTGGCACACTGAGTACCTCCCAACGTCATAACTTTAGGGCCCCAAAGGCCATCGACCCCAGAGGAGAAAGTCGCCTCCGTCGACTGGCAAAGGGCAATCGACGCGCAACAGTGCAGCAACTAGCCACGCAAATGAACGCTGGGGCACCCAGGTACGCGTCCACGATAACAGTAGAGCGAACCCTGTTACGCATGGTTCTCCAGAGTCGACGCTGCGTCAAGTCACTTATTTTAACCCAGGTCCATCGGCAACGACGCCTACAGTTCTCATGGCACTATCGTCATTGGACAGTGGAATAGTGGGAAGAAGTTGCCTTCTCCCACGAATCGAGGTTTCTACTCCACAGAAGTGACGGGCTGTGGTGGATGCGGCGTCAGACACACGAGAACCAACACCCGGGCACCCTTATCGGCCAAGTACGGGTCGGAGGTGGCAGTGTGCATGCCTGGGGGATATTTTCTGTATGACCTGGGATCGTTGGTACCATTGGATGGCCCCCTGAACGCGAATGGCTACCTGTCCATCCTCGCTGACCACATGTATCCCTTCATGTTGGGCATTTACCCTCGTGGTGATGGTGCCTACCAACAAGACAATGCGCCGTGCCGCGTGGCTACGGGGTGCTTGACTGGTTCCAGGAGTACAACGGCGATGTCTCCGATCTTCGTTGGCCGGCGAAATCGCCTGACCTCAATCCCATAGAGCACTTGTGGGACTATTCGGATCGACAAGTTCGATGTACCGACCAACAAATCCTCTCGGGGACCTCTGTGCTCTGCTGCAGTCCGAATGGTCACGTGTGCCTCGGGGAACCTTCCAGAGCTTTATTGGGTCCATGCCACGACGTCTCGCCGCTGTCATCCGGACCAAGGGTGGTCCCCGAGATGACGGGGTTGTTGATCGGCACGTCGAACCAGTTATTAGGTAGGTGGTCATATTATTCTGGTACGACTGTGTATGTCACACGTTCAACTTTTTCTGCGTAGATCATTGCATTTACGATATGCAGTGAAAGACTGGCAATCCATAAGCGGCCTCTGACGCGGATTTTTTGCTGCCCATTGTATGCGAATAATTATCAAACTAGTCCAAAACTAAAATTAACGGTACGTCAACGTCATTTTCGTGTTTAAACGTCTTTCCTACACAAATCTTCGAATTACTACATCGTTTCTGTTGAGACAATAATTAGTTAATAACATGCTACTTAGTTTTATGGATTGTATTGGGAGTATCCCCAGTAAAATTTAACGCAAAAGCTTTGTACGAAAAACAGTATTGGGCTTAACAGACCGCTTGCTACGTAAGTTTTTATTTGTTTTGTTATGAAGCCGTTAAAGTGGTATACGAACTTTGGTTTTTTTTCAGCACAACTTCATTTTCTTCTATAAATATGGATAAGTACAAAAACATTATACATTTATCTTTTTGGATTATATGGAGACTACAGTCCCAGAATACGGCGACCTAGTCCGCTCCTGCTTTTTACTACAGAGTCTCTCTTTTTACTTCAGTTAAACAGTTAAATTGATTACACGTGATGACATTTACGACCACCAAAGTTTTTTCAATAAATATTTTCCAAATTAAAGCTGGAACAAAGAGTGCGACTAGATAACAAAACCTGGCTTTTATTTTGTTTTTTTTTATATGATAATATTTTGTGGACAGCTCCAAAATGATTAAAATAAGATTAGATTCTTTGTTTGAAACTCATTTCACTGGAAGAGAACTTGGATACTTTGGATAACATCAAAACAAGAATACCCGCTTGTCGCAAAGACTGCGACATTCATCATGGTTCACTGCATCGCATATGTGCAAAAGTGCATTTTCGTTTTCTATGGTAATTAAAAGCAAGCACAGGTTGTGAGTTCGAAGGGAAATCTATGAACCGTCATTTCAAATATTTCATTTGACTGTTATCTACACTGCTGGCCACCCAAAATGCAACACCAAAAAGGAAGCATCCGATTGGCCTGAAATTCGCAGCAGGACATGCAAACGATTAGCATTGCACGGCATATGCAAATCACGCCACCGAGAAGCACTATAAGAAGGGTGCACAGAAGGCGGGGTGTAAGTAGTGGAAGTGTGTTGTGCTGCCTGACCTGTGCGTGGGAAGTTTCCTGATGCCTCGTTGCAGAATACGGCAGTCATTCCAGCACATTTCGGAGTTCGACAGAGGACGAACAGTGGCTCATCGCAACAGCGGTTTATCGTACCGAGACATTGGCGCCCGTGTGGGACAACATCCAGCCACAGTGAGGCGAGTATGGATTCTGTGGGTGCAGGTAGGACGGACGGACCGACGTGAGCGATTGCCGCAGCACACCACCAAACGAGAGGACCGGCATGTTGTGCCGCGGGCATTGACGGCTAGCACCGCCACATCACGAACGTTAGTGCAGGAATTAAGGCGTGTTGCGCAACAACCTGTGTCAGCACGTACCGTTCGACGTCGTCTGCAGGAGCGGGGACTTGTCGCACGGCGCCCATTGCTCCGATTACCATTGACGTTACACCAACGGCGAGTGCGGCGGCAGTGGGCCGTTGAACGCCGCACCTGGACTACGGAATGGCACGACATTGTCTTCTCCGACGAATCCCGCTTCTGCCTGCAACACCACGATGGTCGGATCCGCGTGTGGCAGCACCGCGGCGAGATACTGTATGACGCCTGCATTGTGCATCGCCATACCGGTCCGTTGCCTGGCATTACGGTAAGCTTGTCAAGTTTTTACACGGTACGCATCGCCAGTACACTCAACAGCCACCGCTACTTTTCCGACGTTTTGGAGCCTGTAGTCCTCCCTTACGAGCAGGACCTGCCAGCAGCCACGTTTCAACAGGACAATGCGCGCCCGCACGTGGCACGCAGCGTGCAACAATTCTTCACGGCCCACCAGGTGTCACTGCTGCCGTGGCCCGCCTGTTCTCTCGATATGTCGCCCATCGAACACGTCTGCTCGCTGATCGGCAACCGAGTGGCCCGGCAAGCACCACCCGCGGCTACGCCTGATGAACTGTGGTAACGTGTGGAAGCAGCCTGGACCGACATACCCCAAGCCCACATCCAAAGCCTCTTTCGTTCGATGCCGCGGCGTGTAGCGGCCGTTATTGCCAGCCATGGGGGCCACACGAACTATTGATGTCTGCGTGCTCCGCAAGTCGCACGGGCCTGTAAGCTCAATCGCTTCATCTTTGTATCTGTTGTTATGTGTCCAGTAAATCTAACTTTTCTATGTCGTGTCCTTCTTGGTGTTGCATTTTGGGTGGCCAGCAGTGTACTTAAATACAACATGCTGTCCGACCGTTCACGTCAAGGTGAGCTGCTTATCTTGGAAGGCTGTAGTTCTCTTCAAGTATCCTTACCTTTTTAATTCTCTGCGTGCATTTTGCAAGGAAAAGAATTTCTTTTTTCAGCAGAAAGGGTGTTCATGTATGTATTAAAATAATATGATTTTTTTTAAACACTTAGTAAAATTTTAACCATTGTGTTGGCTAGTCTTGAAATTTTTAGATAAAGTTTGAGAGCTGTGAGATCAGAGAGTTTAATTACATGATGTTGCGTATATTTTTGGAAAGTCTGGACGAGATGAGCTTTAGATATGAGCCCCCTAATCTTTGATCATTTCACAAAATTAAAGGAACCATTGTCTAGTAAATATTTTGGGACCACTGAGGTGGTGTTAAGTGAAGTGACCAAACCATGCAGATGACACATTAACACTAACCCCAAAATCAGCTGGCGGGTGTAAAAAACTTGACAAGCTTCCGACAGTGGTAGCAAGACGGGTACATAAATATTTTGCTAATCTTTAAAGTTTATTCACCAAATATGTATTTGGTTTTAGAAGACACGTGGAGTGCCCAAAATGTTTTTAATGACCTACCGATTCAACGTGCATTTGAAAATTTTAGTTAACCTATTCAGGGAAGTTTCGGATGATATCCAAGAATGCGATTTTTTTCTGTATATATAAATCTTCGTTGGTCCAGATAATCATTAAAATATTGCAGAAACATTTCATCCTTCGAAAATGTTGGGAGATATTACCTAAAATTACAGATTACAATGCATCGTAAACTGAAAATTTTACGACCCAACTGCGTTTTCAACTATGGAAAATCAGAACTTGTTAATAAATCATATTTCCAACTTTATTGCAAGCGTGCACACATCGTGGCTATTCTGAAGAACTGAGCGGTTGATTTATTTATGTGTTGAATGAAAAAGTAATATTGCAGCATTATTGTGAGATTTTGAATGTCTATATAATTTCGATTTTTTCAGTTATCTTCTCTCTCTCTCTCTACAATTTAAGGATTTTCATTTAACATAGAGAAGAGTTACGTTAACATAATACTTGAAATGTTGTTACTTTTACCTCAGTGTAATAAGAACTCCATAAAACGGATGTTTCGTGAAGTTAAGGCTCAGAAACAGTGCTTGCTATGACAAAAATTAACTAGTGTTTAAATTTTCACCCAGAAGTTGAAACCTACTTCTGGACTGTAAATCATTGTGACGACATTGTTTATTAGTGAAGCTCGCGATCACTTCATTTCAGTAGAAAACTTAATTCCCTTTGAATTTTTCAGGACGTAAGCAATGTTTCAGAAATCTTTGTGAATATACACCCAATAGACAAAACATTAGACATACCTACAGAGCAGCTTGTTGGTCCTCCTCTAATGCGAATAACAGCCTGTACATGCAAAGACATCGACTCCACAAGATACCGAAGGGTTTCCAGAGGTAATTCCAGCCATACCTGTTGCAGTATTGTCCACAACTCCTCCCGAGACGTCGATCCAGGATCCATGGATCTGATATTTCCCTCCACGGCATCCCACACAGCTTCCACAGGGTTTAAATACGGGGACTTTGGGAGCCACTGGATGGTCCTAAACTCAGATGAGTGTTGCTCGAGCCAGGCTTGGGTGGTTGTGGCCCAGTAAGGTGGCACATTGTTCTTCTAAAACAGACCATTAGCCGCTGGATGCGTAAAGGCCATGAAAGCGTGTAGGTGATTAGCCAGCACATGCTGGTAGCTTGCAGCGGTAAAGGACGTCTCCAGACACACTAAGAGACCTATTGTGTCCCATGAGTAGGCTCCCAAACCATCACAGAGCTACCACCGCCTTGAACAGAGCCGACTTGGCACAACGGGGCCCTAGTTTTCTGCTGCCGACGCCACATCCGCACCCTCTGGTCAGCTCGGTACAGTTGGAAACGGGATTCGTCTGACCACATAACCGGCGCCACTCTGCAGAGGTCCAGTTTGGATGTTCCCGGCACCAGGTGAGGCGTAATGTCCGTTGACGAGCAGTCAACAGTGTACTACGAATAGGTCATCGGTTCTCGTAGCCCAGGGTATGCAACGTGCTCCGTACCGTTAGCTCGCTGACCCTGCTTGGGTCTTTGACCTTTAACCTGGATGTGATTTGCACCACCGTTGCAAAGCGGTAGGTCTGTACGAGCCTGGATAGTCTACGTCGACCCTGGTCATCAATAGCGTGTGGTCGTCCACCGCTTGCTGTCTGGGGGCCAATACGTCTGTCGATGTTATACTCGCGGTATACTCTTAATGCAGTTAGCCTCGCAAACTTTCACACTTGAGAGACAGAATGACCCATCTGTCTTGTGCCAACAACGTCCTCGATCGAAGTCGCTCATATCACCACGTTTATCCATGTTCGTCGATTGCGATACACTGTTGGAAAGCCCTGCTGTCTGCCTATTTACCGTCTGGTCTGTTTCACTTTACGTGGGAGGGTATGTATGACGTATACTCTAATTTAACTTTTATTTTTAGTTGTCTTTCTCTATGTAATATTTTAATTTAAAGAGAACGAACTCTTTAAATTAAAATATTAAAGAGTTCGTTCTCTCCTAGCGCTTCGATCTTAAAGTTATATTTTCTCACTCACTGAATGTTATGTTGGCAGCAGTCTACAGGTCAAGAATGAGTGACGTGTACCTGTTTGACAAGCGAAAAACGCAGTATATAATGTGTAAAGCAAGCAAAGTAAAAGAGAGGGTAGATTAGTAAACGTTCGCTTTTGCATGTACCTTCATCTCAAGTAAGAATCATACGAATTAGCTTCAGGGTTTTCTTCAACGAAGTTCTTACCATTGGAATACTATTGTGATTAGTAATACTGTCATGGACGTGCTGATAGCCCCCGCAACTCCCGCAGTGCAGGGAGACCTCACGGCTAAGAGGGCCTCTAGCCTCAACTGATGGATTTTACAGAATTGTTTGCGGAAACTTTATATGAAAGTGGTCAAAGGAATAGCTAGAAATTTTCGACGACTGATTTAAATCGAGTATTAAAAAGATAAGCAATGCTTTTTACAGCAAATGAGCAAATCCTCAAGAAATCATTTTCGCTTTAGTTTATAATAACTGGGTGACACGAAAGCAACTATTCCAGAGGACTTTTCACAGCCATAAAAATAGTTCCTTTACATGTTATAAACAAGAGAATGTGAATGAAATATCAGTTGAATAAATATTTTTTTAACAATGAGGATAAGGCATTACAAGTTGTTTGCTCATAACTACGCATCTTTCAGAATATAATGAGCTAAAAGGTGTTCTTAGCGGGAACGAAAAAAACCAGGGACTTGTGTCATTTTTTATATATAACGGAGTCAAAAGAAAAGACTTACTATGTGTAAAACATTGTGACATTATGTTAAGTGTTTTTTTTATAATCAAGAGTAAATAAATTTTAGTAATTTTACTCTTTTTGTGCCACAATTCATAATCGTTATTTATTTATTTGATTTCTTAAGTTTTGTATTCTCGAATAAATCGGAAAAGGGCTTTAGACACTGTCACACGGCAGTTAGGTGCTTTGTGTGTGTAATCGTGAGGCATTTTTCAAAGAGGCTGGCCATATCTCTCTAAAAGAATAAAATTTGCGTGATATGATTAACTTTGCTGTAAGTGTTTCGTAACACTTTATATTGGTATAAAACTAGAGCAATCATTATAATTACAATGTGTACATTTGTGTTACACGCAATAAAGTGTAACAATTTTGGTTTTACGAAAACTACCTAGAGGTTCCAAATAATTTGAATTATTAAAACGCCCATAAAACCTAGTTAGTATCATGGAATTTAAAATTTTCAGTAATTGAGAGCAAATACAGTTTTGCAAAAGGGCCTCGATTTTTGTGGGGGAGGGGGACGAGTTTTTCAGGTACGCCACTGAATACCGTGTATCGTCAACCGAACCTGGGTGAAGAATAAAGGTCTAGTGCTGTTAAAGTAAGTAGTGATTCTTTGAAGGTTTTGAAATGATTCTTCTACATGTGGTAAGCTATCCAGAGTTTCACTTAAAGTGAAGTAGGACAACTTTACGTAGTGTTTCTGAGGTTGAGTCGTCATGTGTACACATGCCCGCTTAAACCAAGAAACATTGCAGGTGCCCATGTCAAATGTCCATCACCTCTATCTCTATCTCTGGTGTTTTGCCTACTGAGTGTAATTCATCGAAACAATTTTTTTTAATACGCGATCAGTCTCTTAGGTGGCGAGTGGTTTGGCGTGATGGATTTTGATCATTCGTTCGAAATGAGCGCTGGTTCGAATTCCAGATGAAGCATGGGTGGTGTACTTGTCTGATGATGCTAGATCTGTCCCTTTCCTGCAGTTAGTGGCCCAAAATTAGGGATGAGCGATTTTTTATAGACGGTAGAGTTGCTCATGGTAGTAATTAATGCTAGAAATAAACAAATAAACAAAAAAAGTGTACGCGCTCAATTCGGAACATAATATATAGCAGCAAACGTTTATACGCGCATTACTAGATACCAGTGGCGGCTCGTGGTAGGAAAAATAGGTGAAGAGCTACAAGAGCAATATGAAAAGATATCTATTGTCTTTAATGAAAATCAGTTAATGAGAACTTACCTATTTTTTTACATATTAGATCAATTCTTCTTCCCTTTAAAGCTGGAAATTTGTCGATTATGTCGTCAGAAAATGGCTGTTTCTTCGTGACATCAAGAAAATGTCTTTCTGAATAGAAATATTTGCCAAAGAAGCAAGTTTATCTGGAGCAATAGTGTTTCTTGAGTAAGTTTGTATTCTTTTAAGGCAAAAAAAAACTTCTTTCCACTGAAACACTTGCAGATGCAATTGTTAAAATCAGGGAAACCAATTTATAAGCTTCTGTAAAAATGCCTCTATCTCCATGAAGCACTCGAAGAAGTTCATGAGTCGATGTATTCCTTAACTTTTTATCAGCATATACAAGACTCAGTTCATCTTTAAGGCGCTGGTGTTCAGTAAAAGTTTTTCCATAAAAATGTTGTAGATTTTCAAACGCGTGAGAGAGAAAGCATTAATTAAATTGGTCGAATTTGGTTGTGTCAGCAAGCCAGGCAAATTGAAGTTTAAGTTTCTCACAGTCTTGAAATCTTATATTCATTTCCATAAGAATGTGGTACAAAATTTCAAAATACAATTGTTTATAATTTTGAAAAATTGTTTCTGGTATAAGAGCAGCACATTCCCGTTTAGATCTGCTTATTTCTGGGATTTTGCTAGCTTTTCCAAACAGTGTTCCAAATACCTCATCGTTCCTTTTATGGCTCAAAATTTCATAAGTTTTTTTTTAATTTGAGTAACACAGTATATGTCTAGTGATTTTTTCAGCAAAATTTCGAATAATAGATCGGTGAAGTCAAATATTTCATTAAATACTATTCCCAAAAATGTAAATTCAAAAGTGTTCATATCATTTAAAAACCCTTGGGCAAGTTGAATTGATATATTTTCTAATTGGTCACTATTTGTGAGAAATTCGAATACTTCCTTCAATTTATCCCAATCTTCAACTATGACACATACTAACTTCGAAGTGGAGGGCCATCGAGTTTCTGTTATGGTTGGCATGCATCTTGCGGTTGTTGATGTGAGTGTATTGTTTTTTCACCACCCAGCGAAGCGATCGCTTCGCTAAGCGGTGAAAAAACAAAGGAATTAAACTGAGGCTTGCAAAAATTCGACACTTAGAAATTTTAGAAAAACTCTGCTGTAATACAAGGTTCAAACGATGTACTAAGCAATAACAAAAACAGCTTGAGAAGCTTTATGCTTCATTTTCTTTTCTGGTACCCAGTCAAGTGTCCAGACATTACGTTTGCCCCATCGTAACATTGTCCTATTGACTTGTGTTGATAATCAAGCTGTTCCAAAATTTTGTCTAGCATTTTGTATAAAGCTTCTGACGTTCTATCTTCACTCACACCATGGAAACCCAAAAATCGCTCAACCGATACACCTTCCGAATCAACAGATCTTATTATTAAAGAGCACTCGGAAGTCTGGTTATGTCTTCCCATCTACTTGAATATAAAAGCATTGAACTTCATTTATTTCATTTTTGACGTGATCGTTTATATATTCAGAAATGCATTCAATTAATTCGTTTTGAATAGTTTTTGAGTCACCTATGAAGACATTTTTTATCGTTTCGTATTGATTTAGAATTTTTAAAGGAGTTCTTGATATCAACAGTGAAAGCAATTCCTTGAATTTCTACGATTTATCGAGTCAATGCCTTCGTCATGGTCACGGAATGCTAGTTCTTGTTTACTCAAATACAGTACTGCATCAATCATTGTCTGCCGGAAAAGTCTATTTAAACGAACGCTTTCGCTGAAATGCATTTTCAAAAGCCTAGCATTCTCCCACAGGGCATCGGCAATGGTATTCTGATTCTTTTCAAAATTATTTAGCATTAATTCGCATTTGAGGTGTTCGCCAGAATCACCACGTTTGTGAAGTGACCGTTTTATATTTAAGAAATCTGAAAATTGTCTTTATTCCACGCCGAATTTTATTACTAAAAAATAAGCAGGGCCAACAAAATAATTTTTGTAACACAGAAGGGCTACAAAGCCATTTATATTCAGTAAACCAACAATTTTTAAAATTATTATTGTAAGATTTGCCACTCTTCTTGATTTCTTTCTTGGCGACAATTGTCAGTGAATCCGTCGGTCGTCCTTGAAGTAAAATGTCTCTTTTATTTTCATCTTTCCATCGATTGAACGGAGTTTGCAATAAATTACAGACAATGTCGTTCACAGGATACATACTGAAAACTAAAACTATCACTATCAGTTAAACTGTACACGAAACTAAAGTAACTAATGAAGTTTTTAACAAACAATCACAAAACACAAGAAAACAAATCTCTTTCCGAAAGTATGTCCCGAAACACCGCAAAGAAAAAGCCCTATAGTGGATTGCCAAGGGTTCCCGTTCCATTGCGATCTCTTCGGAAGGTCACGACTTCAGGTGCAGAGGCTTGGCGTCTCAAGCTAAAACACTTCACTTGCCCGGCAGATAGGGGAGGGTGACGTCACTGTTACCATGGCAACTCCAACGAAAACTACAGACTTCCAAGCATTCTCATTTCAGCTCTTCACTTGAACTGTTTTGCGTATAAAGACTTGTTTTCCGTATTGGACGCGCATTGGGAATTGATATCTAATCAAAATTTTGAATATTTTAGCACGCAATAAAGGCAAAAAAAGAATATATTACACGAAATTACTAAATAAAACCTTATTTCAAATAAAATAGGTGAAGAGGCACTTCACCTACTTCACCTGAAAAGCCGTCTCTGCTAGATACATGTGTACTTTTGTATGGACCGACACTGGTGTGATCGGTGTGTAGACATGCGTTTATGCAACACATCAACACACACACACACACACACACACACACACGTTTCTCAATCTAACTAAAGGCACTAATCCTTAGCCATACACGTTTTTACAAATGTTCATTGCAGAGACTGGCGATAGTTCGCATGATTTGTCGCCCTTAGATAAATATTATAATAAGTGTATAAATGCATGTGTTCAATTGTTCTCTTTAAACTCTAAGGGGTAAATATGTTCTGTCAGTGTACTCCATCCTTATTTTTACCCATAGGGTTATTAGCTCACACAACCAAATTTGCTGTTATGAAATAAGTAAGAAATGTATCTCACGCGCTGGACGAGGACCTACTGTACATAATGTTGCTAAGAGGCATTTTAGAAAAATACACCGATTCTCATAATGAAAACTATTTTCGTCTCTAGATCTAATACAGTATATTTAAAATGCGCTCTTAGCAAAGTTGGCAAAAAAATGATGACCTCCTTTCGTCATATAAGGTTTGAACGCATCGCCCGTCCCGAAGTTAGGACCACCGGTCTCATGAAAGGAAGGGGAATCAACGCAATAAGGACAAATACAATATATGTGGCTTCGCCGGGATTTCAGCCCAGGCCCGGAAGCATGAGAGTCAGAAGTCAGAAGAGCAACAGTAACTAGTTTACCAGAATTGCAGCATGATTACAGTAGTGTTTTTTGTCAATCCGTTGACTTCATAATTCACAATATGCTTGCAGATCACAAGAGAGATGACACCGAATTTTCGGTTGTCATGAGCACGTTTTTAATCCATTCTGACGCGAATTAAATTTATCAGATGTTCAAAGTCAATGGAACCGGGTTGGAAAACAAACAACCGGTTTCAACAATCGATCAAACATCTAGAAATAGAAACATCTACTTAGTTCCACCAGTGGCTAAAAAGCCTGTTACAAAAACTAACAAATGGCGCATAAAAAGTGTCTCATAGCGCAAGGAAGGTATCAGAGACAAAAGATTATCAAATCGAACAGTTAAAAGAAGAAATATAGAAGGAAACATGATATAAGTCTGCGTCTGCTAGCGTCAGAATTTTGCGTAATGGAAAAGTTGAAAATAGGCGAAAAATATTGTTTATGGAAAAAACTACGCTAAGGAAAAATAACTTTTTAAGTACATCTCCCGGAAGCAGAGATACCGAAAAAAAGAAGGTTTCGACCGTTACGCATTATTTAAAGAGGATAATGCTTCACACATCTTTTGTAGCGAATAGCATACAGTAAAGAGGAAATTTCTCAATAATGTTTTTAGAAGCGGCGATACAGCTGAAAAACTGAAGTACACAAACACAACCTACCAACGGAACTGTGAACTACAAAATTCCTCATGTGCTAGACAAAAACATTGTACAAGGTAAATGGTATCCGGTGTTAAAAGAATTTTAAATCGCACATGTAGAAGCAGAGATATTAAGAAAAAATCGATTAAGCATTAGCGAAGAAATTGTGCGTTATTTTGGGAAGAAAATATGCACACAGAGTTTGCATAGTTAATAGTATCTGACCGAAGAAAAGTTTTTCAATCTGATTTTTAGTCCCGCAGATATTGCTGCAAACGGAAACGTGAACTTACGCCTTCTGGTGGCAGGCTTGTCAGTTAAGAAAAATCTGAAATTATATAAGACACATACCGTAGCGGAAACACTCTCCAACAATGAAAGAATTTTTCAAATCGGACTCTTAGAAGCAAAGATATCGACGAAAATAAGATATGCATCTACGCCCCCTGGCGGAAAACCCATGTATTATTTTAAGAAGAAAGTATTCTCAAAAGGTTTTCCGATCTGAGCGGTATGGGTCCACGAAATAATTTTTTCAATCGAGTTTTCAGGTGCTCAGATTTTGCTGCAAATACATCAGGAGCAGAAATGAATGCTTATGCCCCCTGGTGGCCAAACCATTCTTTGCCAAATATTAGAAATTATATGCAAAGCATTTCCCATCAGGAGCTGTATCCGGTGCGGAAAGAATTTTTCAAATCAGAGTTTTAGAAGCAGAGATATCAGGGAAAACGCAATTTACCTTTAAGCCCCCTAGTCTATGAATTGCTTGAAATTTTTGAAATCACATGAAAAACATGTTGGACCAAAACCTCTACCCGACAAAGAAGGAATTTTTGAAATCACATGAAAAACATGTTGGACCAAAACCTCTACCCGACAAAGAAGGAATTTTTTAAATCGGACCATTAGAAGCAGAGATACTGACAAAAATAAGATATACATCTATACCGCCTGGCGAAGAAACCATGAATTTTTTTAAGAAGAAAATATTCTGAAAAGGTTTATCGACGCGAGTGGTATCGGTCCACGGACGAATTTTTTCAGTCGAGGTTTTAGAAGCTCAGATTTTGCTGCAAATACATCAGAAGCAGAAATTAACACTTTCGTGGCAAACGAAAATTCGTGGCCAAACCATTCTTTGCCGAAAAAAATTAGAAATTACGTATTTGCAAAAGTTTTCTGATCAGGTGCTATATCCGCTGCAGAAAGAATTTTGCAAATCGGAGTTTCATAAGCAGAGATATCGGAGAAAACGCAATTTACTTTTACACTCCCTAGCGGAAAATCTATGCATAGATTGAAAAAGTGACTATGTCTAAAATAGTCTTCGACATAAATGTAATCGAAAATTAAAAGAATTTTCCAATCGGATGTTTAGAAGCAAATATATGGAATAAAATGTATTTTGAATTCGATATCATCTGCATTTACGCCCTCTAGCGGCGAAATTCTGCATCGTAAAAAAAACAAAAACGAAATGAAGGATCATTATTCGCTTATTTCAAGCTTCCTAATGCAAAAAGAATTATTCAAATCGGACTGATAGTTGCAGCGGTATGGTGTCCACAGACGGATGGACGGACAAACCGGTAACATAAGCACGATCTTTTTTTTACAAAAGACGTGCTAAAAGAACAAATACGCTAGTGTTGTGCTATGGGGAAATCATTTGGGTACTTTCTGCAAACTATTCAGCCAATTGAAACCGTGTTCAGTAAGTTCAATGAAATATCGCAATAACTTGACATAATTGGAATCAGATAAAATGAATGGAAGCAACTATGTGAATGGACTGCGAAGTGCGACGGTGTCATGTAATCAAGAACAATTAGTTTCTTAATCGTATAATCTAAAAGCGATATATAGAGACAGAGCGAGAAAAAATAAAGAAAAGTGAATATCAGCATAAGACACCAAGAACTTAAAGAATCATCGAAAGAACGACGTGTGATCCATGAATCTGAATTTTGAGGAACTTTCTGAAGTGATCTGGTGTGGCAACACTTACTTGATTCTAATGATGTTACAAATTTTCCCATCGCGCATTCATGATACACATTGCATCAGTTTTAAAATTGACGCAGTATATGCTCGAAATTAATATCCTATAGGAGATCAAGTTAAAAATTCCACAATAAAAAAAATGTAAGTCAGCATATGGTTTTATTACACAGAGAACACATTTATCATACCTATGCTGGGAAGGATCTGTATAACAAATACACCGAAGAGCCATTACATTTTAACCACTCCCAGCCTAGAAAAATGAGCGCGCCTGGTGACCAAACGGTGGCGCAATTGAAGTTCACAGAGCGGTATATATACAACCCAAGGACAGGCTTTCGGTTAGTAGTGTTCGGAGTCAGAATTGGAAAAGCTGTCGATTTATCGGAGTCTGATAAAAGACAAATTGTGATGGCACGGTGCCTCCGAACTACGATCTCGGAAACGGCACGACTTGTGGGTTTGTTCACGTGCCGCTGCAGTGAGTACGTATCAAAAGTGGTACACAGATGGAAAAACGACGAACCGTCGTCCTGCCGTGTGTCGTCCGCAGCTCATTGATACCAGACGGGAGCGGAAACTGTCGCGCATTGTTCACAGCGACCGTAGTGCCACAGTGCTACAAATCACCGGTAGCTACAACAGTAATGATCAGGGCAATGTGTCACAGCACACAGTTCATCGCAGCCTTCTGCCATGCTCCTGCGTAGCCCAAAACCCAGTCGAGTCCCCATGCTCACTGCACGTCATGGCCAACAACACATGAAATAGGCCCAAGATCATCCAGATTGGACCGTGGATGATTGGAAGAAAGTGGCCTGGTCTGACGAATCAAGATGCCTAGTGCACCACATATAGACGGCCGAGCGCGGATACGCCGATTTACAACGGAGGCTATGGCACCATTTTCATGGCACCAATGGAGGCTATGGCACAATTTTCTTGGCGCACTTTAAGCCCCATTATCCCAATAGCACAATCTCTGGCAGCTGTTAGGTATCTGAACATCGTTGCGAGCCTAGTTCACCCATTCATGGCAACTGTGTTCCATGCTGGTGATTGTCATTATCAACAGGATAATGCACCATACTACACTGCTAGAATCGTCAAGGAGTGGTTCTAGGAACATGCTGGTGACTTTCTGTTAATGCCCTGGCATCCAAATTCACCTGACATGAACCCAATCGAACATTTGTGGTTCGACTTGGAACAGCGGGTTTGCGCTAAATTACCACCACCCCATGATGTACGGGAACTGAAGGACCTGCTGTTGACATTATGGTACCAGATACCGCAGAATACCTATCGCCACCTCATCGAATCGATGCCTCGCCGAGTGGCCGGTGTTTTTCGGCCTAAAGGGGGTCCTACAGCTTATTAGGTAGGTGGTCATAATCTAATGGCTCATCGGTGTATAACACCGGAGGCGAATATACCCATTAGCTTCGGTGATACGTAAATCTGCTGGAAAGCTTCTTTGTAGGTACAGAATCAGACTGGAAACAGACAATTTCCACGATGATTATTTTGCAAAGACTATATTTTAGTTCCAAGAAGGTGATGCTGCAGTAAGGTTAACATTTTGATAGCACATGGAGTTTCCAGCTGGTAGTACTTTCATAAAAATTAATTCATGAGCTCTGCAAAATTAAAGCCTAAACATAATAGGTTTTACCTACGTCAGTTAATTTAGGTGACATTTCTGTACTATTGAAAATCTTGGACTGTCATTTATCGTATAAGCTTTCTCTGTGCAGATTTTCCGCAAAATGTAATACGAAGATGCCAAATTTGAAGTTTGAAATTACAGATTTTAGTCATGTGAGCTGTATAGGAAACAAATCGCCCGAAGAAATACCAATTTCAGGTTCTGTGTAGCTGAACGATTGTAAACAGATTTTTCAGAAAGTTGAGTTGGAGGGTTTTCTTTACAAATTATGAATTTCCACTATGTGGGACAGTTGCGGTGGGCTCCGTTGCATGTACAAGGGTAAAGAAAAAAAAAAGAGAGAAAGGTTCCCAAATTTTTATATAAAGAAAAAAAAACAGCATACCAAGTAACGCATCATGGTGAGATACAGTCTCATATTGACTTTACTGTTCCACATAATGAAGTCTGTTTAGATACTTATCATAGTGATAAACCAACATTTTGTTTTCACTATAAAATATTCACCGATGCTGTCGTACATACGGTCATTCACAAACATAATTTCCAAATTTTAAGTCAAGATTAAAACACTTTATTTACAATTAAAATTAATATTTACACGCGAGATCTTTCGGAGCTGAACATAGCACCCATCATCAAGCCCCAAGAGCCACGAAATACAGGAACAGACATTATATATTGTCAACACGACCCACAATTCACTCGGTCTTCTCAATCACCGGTGATGCCATCAAGAAATCGTTAAAGTCCAAAAAACCAAGTCTTAATTTCTTATCAGATATAGTCCTCTTCTTCAGAGTTGTGTGCGGAGGGGGCAACCATCCTTCTCCACTGTCTTGGAACAAATGTCGGGAGTTCAATGTTACAGCATGTTTCCCCATATGCAATAATGAAGAGGCTTTCCGTAAGGAAGACAGTACCTTTATTAACATTTGAGTTAAGTACCCTAACATTTGTCCAATCTGGGGAGTAACCTTCCTGGTTAACAGCATTAGTGAAAGCTGTGGAAACTGTTCCAGAAAGAAGAGGGTATTTATGTTCACCCATTCTGACATTTACGGTTCTTAGGGTAGAGCCTATATAGTATTTAACTACACTGTCTGAGTCTTCATGAATTAATGGTATGAAGTAGACGCCTGGTTTGTTAAGAGCTGGGACTCTATCTCCATCATTTCTTATCAAGGAAAAAAAGGTTTCTTGTGGACACTCCAAACGCTAGATTGTGTTTGTGACTGGCTTTTCTTAAGATAGACACAAGAGGTGGAATGAAACCAACTTTGCCCATGTACTTAGTAAGTTTTGTCTCAGCGCAGAAAGTCATGAATCTCAGTCTTTAAAATTGTTGTAATAGTCCTTGGAAGAAGTTGACAGAGAACCCAAACAATAAGGCCAAGTTTTGAACTCTAGAAAGTTCATCACGTCGAGTTCTACTTGTCGAGGAATGGGTGAAAGCACGTCTTATTAGGAAGCGTAGAGCTGAAGCTTTTTGTTCAGAAGGGTGAGAAGAAGTGAATGGGATCATACAAGGTATGAAAGTCGGTTTACGGAAAACACAATGTATAACGAAGTAAATTTCTCTGTCATTTTTATCTGCGCCGGCGTTCGAACCCGGGTCCCCTCATTCCGGAATAAGTCACTCTACCGATTGAGCTACGCGGACGTTTTATTCTGATTCCTATCTGCCTTTATGTCGTGTGCGTCCTTCTGGCAGGTACGTCACATCTCCTGGTACGTTACATCTTCTACCCCTTATTTTTTTTTTTTTTTCGAAGTGCTGGAGAAAGGATTCTCTTATTTTTCCTATCTCGCGGTGTGGAAATAACATCACACCAATTTGAGATTTTGAACGGTCGGGTCATCCGGATAGTTCGGTCGCCATTATAACGAAGTAAATTTCTCTGTCATTTTTATCCGCGCCGGGGTTCGAACCCGGGTCCCTTCATTCCGGAATAAGTCACTCTACCGATTGAGCTACGCGGACGTTTTATTCTGATTCCTATCTGCCTTTATGTCGTGTGCGTCCTTCTGGCAGGTACGTCACATCTCCTGGTACGTTACAAATGTTTGATTTTATTGCAATTCAAATCTCGAGACAGTAAAATGTCTAGGAAAGGCAATTTTCCCTCTTTTTCAAGGTCTTTTGTAAACTTTATAGTTGGAAACAGGGTATAAAGACAATCTACAAATTCGTCCAGTAAAGGTAAAGAATAGGGCCAAAAAACCAACATGTCATCTACGTACCTAATCAACAGTGACGGTTGATAAGGGAAGTCCAACATGACCTTGTTTTCTAGATACTGCATGAGAATCTCAGCTAAAACGGGGCAGATGGGGGAACCTATTGGTGTCCCTTCCTTTTGCTGATAGAACTTGCTATCAAATCTGAAGTAAGTTCTCTTTGCTACACGTTTGAGAGCAAAAATTATTGCATTAGCTTCAAGTGGGGAGATGGAATTATCTTAACCAAATTAGCATTAGCTTCAAGTGGAGAGATGGAATTGTCTTAACCAAATTAGCATTAGCTTCAAGTGGGAGATGGAATTGTCTTAACTAAGGATATTAGTATCATTTAATCAAAACGTGTTATAGAAATATACACTGGCGGAAAGTGAAAAAGGAACACCAAGAAGGAGACTTCTGATACCAACGAAATTTATACAGCATAATAACGAAATACAGAGGGTAACGTGATCAAAACGTTATGGCAAAATACAGCTGTATTTGTTGGTAAACTGAAAAATAACATTTCCATGTAACATGGTTAGTACGAGGTTGAACTGCCTTGAACTGCGTCACACTGTGCAATTCTGTCATGGAGTCTGTCGTACAGATGTTGGATGTAAGTTTAGGGTATTGAGTTCCAAGCATCCTCAACCTGGACGCGTAAATCGGCGATGGTCGTGGCTGGCCGTGGAGACCGAATAAGTCGTTGTCCCATAAAATCCCACACGTGCTCAATGGGGACAAATCCGGTGAACGTGCAGGCCATGGAAGTTGTCTCACACCCTGAAGTGCATGTTGCGTTGCACGTGCCGTGTGTGGGCGTGCGTTATCTTGCTGGAAAACACCACGATGGACCGACCTTACAAATGGCACAACAAAGGGCTGAATGATGTTGTTGATGCAGGAGGTGCTGTTTAACGTACCCGGTACAAACACTAGTTGTGTACGGGAGTGATAGCTGATCGCCCCCCCCCCCCGTGTGTTGTTGGCGGATGCAAGAATGGTGGAGACGCTCCCCTGTGCGTCTGCGAACACACATACGGCCATCGGAGGCTCCCAAGCAGAATCTGCTTTCATCGCTGAACACGACAGATCGCCATTGCGTTCTCCAGTGCAGACGTTGGAGACACCACTGCAGCCGTTCCTGACGGCGGGCTGGAGTCAGAGGTGCACATGGCAGAGACACACGTGCACGTAGTCCTGCATCCAGTAGACGGTTGCGGATTGTTCGCACAGTCACCTCAGGTGCAACGGCAGCTCATATTTGCGTCGCAGTGGATGTTCTGCTTGACAACGCCGCTCTTCTTATGCGTCGATCGGTCCACTCATCAGTCCGTCTGTGAATCCCGGTTCCACGTCTTCTCGTGTGGGAATGTTCCTCGGACCATCTACGCCACCATCGTACCACCACCGATAGTTCTCGTCCAATTCGCTGCGCAATACGACGATACGACCACCCGGCCTCGCGGAGTCCGACCAGACGACCTTGCTCAAAGTACGATAACTGCTGAAATCGCAATCGCACAAGTCTTCCATGTCCAGGCATTGCAGCTTCTTCAGGGTCTTCGCACGTGTCCGTACGCCGACGACTGATTACATTCACTTCGCCGTACTCCTTAAATACCACCGACGATAATTTGCATATTCTTTCGTGCTGTGGCGTAAGCGATCACCGGTTGGTCCCGAAATTAACATCACACCTACGTAAACTCGACCCCATTAACATATGTAAATTTCATGATCGTCCGCCAATCCCTTCTTGGTGTTCTTTTTTCACTTTCCACCAGTGTATAATATTAACATTACACAACTTAACAAGAAGTGTGTATGTTTGTGAAAAACTCTTCACACGTTATTCTTGAGTAGCCAAGGACATTTATGTGCGTGGAAGCATACCACATCCAATATATGAGAGCAATAATATCTGCGACCATTTGCAATAGGCTGGCTTATTACTGACATAGTAGTTTCTGTGATCATCTGCTACAGGCAGACTTTTTCCTTTTTTTCTTTTCCTTTTTTCTTTTCCTTTCCCTTTCTTCCCTATATATATATAATGTAATCACTACGTAAATCCTAGCATATTAAATATTTATTTTCCATGTCTTATATAACAATACTATTCTCTGACGTATATTTAACCAGACATAACGAATCACTTGGAGGTAATGCCATCAAAAGTCTAGTGCACTCAAATATGTTCAGCCCATATATATGATATTAAAAGTCAGATGAAATTTAAATAGGCTAAATCACAAATACGAAATAATCCTCTTTACCGTCACAGATGACCAAGCTGTATGCCGCAACTCCAGGCAATATATATTCTCTAGGACTCAACCATATGGTTCCACGTAATGAAAATGTCCTCTAATGAAAACTTTAAAATATTTATAAAAACATACTATTGGGGGACGATGATACACATCAAAAAATAACCAAGGAAAGAAACTGAAAGGCTAAAACTTCAAGTCATAGTCCATAGCGTCCTCAAGTAGTAGTTGACGATCTTCACAGATTGCTATGCATTTCGGTGTATAAACCCCATCTTCAGGAAAAAGTTGTCATCACTTGAAGGACACAAGAGCCTTGTGAGAGGCTCCTATATACCTATATGACCACTATATTAGGGATACTCGTACCTAATGGTGGGTGGACTTTACATACATCTGATGGTAATGTGCTATGATTACAAATATCTGCTAGATAACGAATTAATTTATCTGTTGGATCACTATGGATTACTTCAACTGCAATTTCTTCCATAGCGGATGTCATTTTTTGAACATAAGTTGCATGATCTAATATCACTAGTTCTTTAGATTTGTCTGCTTTAATTATGTTAATCATAGGATTATTTTTTAAATCCAAAAGTTGCTGTCTTTCATATTTATACTTCTTATTTATCATATTTTTGCTATTATCATTAATAACCTGTTTAATGGTACGATAAAGTTTAAATCGAACAGCGTCTCGACGTAAAGGGTTAAAGTTACCTAATATATTCTCAAGTAGTGGGATGTAATCAGTAGATTTTCCCAGATGACTCGGTGGAGCGAACTTAACTCCACGATCTAATATGGTTTTTTGCACTTGCGAAAGTGGTATTGACGATTTATTGACATAATTAAAAATTGTACTTTGCCCACTATTGGGGTTGTTATGATTATTATCATATATAATCCAGTCCAACTTCTTTTTGAATTTCTGTGTAAACACTTCTGTTTTTTTAATCACTGTCTGAAAAATTGCTTGCAGGTCTTCATCATAATCACTTTTTGTACTGTTCGAAAATGCAGTGTCCAAATGTTGAAATGCACAAAGGTTGTATAACTCGTAACACTTCCGATGTAAAGTCCCTATCTGATTCCTCTTTTTTTCTAATTTGAACTATTAATCGTTTTCGTTCACAAGTTCTCAATACTTTGAAGTCATTATTATCATACGGTCGATAATGTATACGTAGAGATTTAGGTATGACATTGGAATTTCTACATTGAATCAAAAAGTTTAGCTTAAACTCTTCGTGTACGAGTCGCAGTCTCTGTCTTCTAAATTGATTGATGTGACTCATATTGTATTATGCATTTTTTACCAGGAACACCCAGACTATAGTGTAAATCTCAGAAAAACACGCAGATGGAGCTATTACCTTCTTGCAATTTGTCCTCGATAATTGAGTGAACGGTGGTGAGTGGTACACTTGGAAATAGTGACACTACATCCAGCGAAGCCATTATGAACTCAGTTCCCCCAGAGTCAAAAGTTTGATACGAGATATAGCTTGCATAGAACTTTTAATGGATACAGAGGAATTTAATATGAGAGGATTTAGAAATGAAGCCAACGCTGTCTCGAGTGTGCGAGTCGGGTTAGCATATCCTGAAACAAGTAACCTAAGAGGTTGATCCGGTTTATGAATTTTAATTTTTTTCGAAGACCTCGGGAACCCTAGGTCCTACTGGAGGTCTCAGTTTAGTAGAAATAGATTTGGGTAAGAAACCTTGGTTTCTTAGTTTACTTAATTCTGCAATAGTAGCTGAAGTCGGGTCGGACCTGGGAACACGGTGGGAACTAAATAAATGGCCTGGTTCATCCTAGCGTAATAGTCATCACGGTCCACAATAATAATTTGTTGTGTTTTATCTGCACAAATGATTGACAGGTTTGGGTTTTTTGCTAGCTGTAGTAACTGTTCTCGTTCGTATTTCGGAGCTGGTGATGTTTTATTTGGCCCTGCAAGAGTTTTGGCCAAAGTGTAACGAGTAGAGTCACGTTCTTCTTCGGGAATCGGGAAGTGCACTGATAATGTTTTCAACCTGTGGGATGGTGTGTAGAGGTCAAAAAGAAGACACTGGAAAGCTACATTTAAATCCTCGACTTAGGGCTGAACGTTGACTGTCCGAGAGTTCTACAGAACTATAGTTAAGGAATGGTTCTTGTAGCGAGTATTCATCAGCATGTTCAACATTTTGACTCGGTAGTTGAATTATTAAGGGTCGGTTTAATACCAGGACCAGGTCACAGAGTTTCCGTATATGTCGTTGATTAACACCATTCACCTGTTTTTGTAAATTAGAAAAGAAAATCATTAAACGCTTACCCAAGATAATTTGATGAGTATGTCTCGTCAGGAAAGCATATGCATTATATTACTTACGGTTGAGCATGTCCACATAGCTTCGTTTCCTCCTTATTTCAGCTGTTAATTTTTTTTGTTGTGCATTGGCGATGACCCGGGCATCTCTTTGAGAAATTGCGAAACATCTGATTCTAAGAAACTTTGACATAACTTTCAGTTAGCGACAATTACTTAGAAAGCTTAAGTGGGCCTCGTTGACAGATAATTTTCTGCGAAAAACACAGAAGATCTTAAAACCTTTCTCCATGTCTCGTGCACTTTAGGTAAGATAGCCACATGAAAAGGTTCCTAACAAAGCATAAGAAATTTGGACTTCCCTTATCAACCGTCACTGTTGATTAGGTACGTAGATGACATGTTGGTTTTTTGGCCCCATTCTTAATCTTTACTGGACGAATTTGTAGATTGTCTGTAACGTACTAGGAGATGTGACGTACCTGCCAGAAGGACGCACACGACATAAAGGCAGATAGGAATCAGAACAAATGTCCGCGTAGCTTAATTGGTAGAGCAACTTATTCCGGAATGAGTGGACCCGGGTTCGAATCCGGGTCCACTCATTCCGGAATAAGTTGCTCTACCAATTAAGCTACGCGGACATTTGTTCTGATTCCTATCTGCCTTTATGTCGTGTGCGTCCTTCTGGCAGGTACGTCACATCTCCTAGTACGTTACATCATCTCCCCTTATTTTTTTTCTAAGTGCTGCTCATATTTTTCCTATCTCGCGGTGTGGAAATAACATCACACCAATGCGAGATTTTGAACGGTCGGGTCATCCGGATAGTTCGGGCGCCATTATAACGAAGTGAATTTCTCCGTCATTTTTGGTCTACGCCGGGATTCGAACCCGAGGCCGCTTATTCCGGAACAAGTTGCTCTACCAATTAAGCTACGCGGACATTTTATTCTGATTCCTATCTGCCTTTATGTCGTGTGCGTCCTTCTGGCAGGTACGTCACATCTCCTAGTACGTTACATGTCTTTCTACCCAATTTCCATCTATTAAGTTTACAAAAGGCCTTAAAAAAGAGGGAAAATTGCCTTTCCTAGACATTTTACTGTCTCGAGATTTGAATTCCAATAAAATCAAACATTTTGTTTTCCGTAAACCGACGTTCATACCTTGTATGATCCCATTCACTTCTTCTCACCCTCCCGAACATAAAGCTTCAACTCTACGCTTCCTAATAAGACGTGCCTTCGCTCATTCTTTGACAAGTAGAACTCGACGTGATGAACTTTCTAGAGTTCAAAACTTAGCCTTATTGTTTGGCTTTTTTTTTGTTTTTTTATTGGAGGTTTAACGACCACCGTGAGCAACTCAATGGGCTATACGCAGTCGCCCGTCCCTAATTTAGGGTCACTGGTTCCAGGGAAGGGAGAGAGCCAGTTCCGTAAGACAAACACAACATCCATGCCTCACCGGGAATCGAACCCGGACCCCGTTCGGACGAATGATCAGAGGCCATCGCTTAGACCACTGCGCCACCGAGGCGGCTGTTTGGGTTCTCTCTCAACTTCTTCCAAGGACTATTACAACAATTTCAAAGACTGAGATTCACGACTTTGTCCACTGAGACAAAATTTACTAAGTACATAGACAAAGTTGATTTCATTCCACCTCTTGTGTCTATCTTAAGAAAAGCCTGTCACAAACACAATCTAACGTTTGGAGTGTCCACAAGAAACCTTTTTTACTTAATAAGAAATGATGGAGATAGAGTCCCAGCTCTTAACTAACCAGGCGTCTACTGCATACCATTAATTCATGAAGACTTAGACAGTGCAGTTAAATACTATATAGGTTCTACCCTAAGAACCGTAAATGTCAGAATGGGTGAACATAAATGCGCTCTGCGTTCTGGAACAGTTTCCACAGCTTTCACTAATGCTGTTAACCAGGGAGGTTACTCCCCAGATTGGACAAATGTTAGGGTACTTAACTCAAATGTTAATAAAGGTACTGTCTTCCTTACGGAAAGCCTCTTCATTATTGCATATGGGGAAACATGCTGTAACATTGAACTCCCGACATTTGTTCCAAGACAGTGGAGAAGGATGGTTGCCCCCTCCGCACACAACTCTGAAGAAGAGGACTATACCTGATAAGAAATTAAGACTTGGTTTTTGGACTTTAACGATTTCTTGATGGAATCACCGGTGATTGAGAAGACCGAGTGAATTGTGGGTCGTGTTGACAATATATAATGTTTGCTCCTGTGTTTCGTGGCGCTTGGGGCCTGATAATGGGTGCTATGTTCGGCCCCGAAAGATCTCTTTGTAAATATTTATTTTAATTGTAAATAAAGTGTTTTAATCTTGACTTAAAATTTGGAAATTATGTTTGTGAATGACCGTACGTACGACAGCATCGGTGAATATTTTATAGTGACCTTTCGTAGGACAGGACTTTTAGTATTATTTTTTTTTCATTTGGGGCTCGACCTCCGTGAGCAACTCAGTGGGCTGCACGAAGTCGTCCGTCCTTAATTTAGGGCCACTGGTTCCAGGGAAGGGAGAGATCCAGTGTCGTAAGGCAAACGCAACATCCATGCTTCACTGGGATTCGAACCCGGATCCATCACGGACGAATGGTCAGAAGCCAGAGCTTAAACCACTTCTCCACCGGAGCAGCTAAATCAGCTTGTCAAGTCCTTCACGAGAAAAAAGAAGTCCAGGGCATGTACTTTGTGCCAAGCCCAGGCTGTACGGTGGATGTGGAAGAATTTGCCCGTGATTTCAAGAGATTCACGACTGAGGCAGCGCTGTGAGTCGAGCACACATTCATCACATTCACTCGACCTGCAAATTTTCTGCACCATTTATGCACATGTTGTACTATCATCACATGAGCACCAGTCATAGTCACTAGCTAACGATGAATTTCATGAGGTGGAACATTTGGTTGCCAACTTGCCAAAAAAGAACGAATAACAGAACGAACCCTTGTCCACTGTCAAAGAATATAAAGCTTCGCGTGAAGAACGCCAATTCTCATAGAGATAATGTAAAACAGGCGACAACAGGGCCACCACATGTAGAGGTAATATGCTCTGCGGGAAAGTTAACATTCAGGAGCAAAACACGCCAGGCGGGGGGGGGATACGGCAGTGAAGCTTTTCTTTGATCCACGATGGTTTTCTTCGATCTGATGACTATTTGCTTAAAGCAGTCTTTTTTTTTTTTTCTTTTTTTTCGCTGTTTCTGATACCCCGCCTATCCCTTATTTTGGTGAGAAAAATATGCAATAACATTAGTAATACTATTTAAATTAAATTTTAGCAAATATTATAGCTAGGCCTAAAGATCCGTACAAAATGCAGACATTCCCTAGTATTTGGCATTACTGAAAATGTTTCTGAAAAACTGAAGAACAAACAAAAGCCTTAACTAACCCGATTAGTTCAACAAAAGCCTTAACTAACCCGATTAGTTCAACAAAACCAACATATCCGATTTGCGAAGTGATTATGCTACCGAGAAGGTAACAATCACGTTCTGCGAGTAGCTCAGCTGACTATTCTTTACCCAAAGAATGATCCTTATTCACCTCGCATTGCATCATGGGTAAGCCTTTCCGTGGCCGAGGACCAACAAGAGTTTGTTTACATACGTTTTCCCCTTGCTTAACATGGCGTTACGTTGCAAGGGTTCAAGAAAAACGCGATTTTCGTAAATTTATTAACGACATGTATAACTTTTGCTCATCGTATGGTTGTGCTTATAAATCCTGCAACCTAAATTGTGTAGACGAAAGAAAAACATTCTTTAATTTTCCGCTGAAACAGACGAAATTATTAAGGGAATGGCTGTGTAAAATGAAACGCGGTGATTTCCATTCCGATGCGTGCACTCTCCAATATGTTCTGTCCACTTTAACGGAAAAGCTTTTGGATATTACGACACTACGAATCAAAGGCAGTTGAAACCTTGTAGTATTCCTTCGAATTTCAATTTCAAAAAAGAAAAAAAAAGGTAGGCGAAAATTGATGGAATATTTGGATCGGTAAATTACGAATTAAGTTCTACTTTCCTCAAAGAATAAAACAAACATATCTATAATTTTTCTTTTATTTAATGTTACGCATTCATTTAATTTTTAAGCAGATTGCCTAGCGTGCGAACCTTATTACGTATTTCCTTATTACGTATTTAACCGTGTTTCCTTATTACGTATTTATCTGAGCTTTTAAATGTTTTTGTTTTGCAAAACAAGGTACTAAATTTTATGTTTCAGATATTTCGCCAATGTCTGGCAATAAGAACATGAAAATTTATTATAGCGTGTATGAGAAATGCTTCATTAAAAACTTCATTATGACTAACGGCGATGCTTTCCTGAGGCATGCGAAATAAACATCGAACACAAAATTGTCTTTGTATATTTTTTCAACCTTGATTTGTTCTTCTAAGAAATTAATTTCTTCTTCTTCGCCCTGTACCTCTATTAATTCCTCGGCAGAATCCTTGACGTTAGGATTGTAAAAATTAGGCAACAGTAAGGGATACTCAAATAGCGAAAATATTGAATCAGCAGCCATGTTGGTACGCAGAAATCCACTTCTGACGTCACATGAATAACGCCCATTGAAGTCAACAGAAATACGCATTGCGCATTCTGCTTCGGCATCAGCCTGTATGTTGGCTTCTGTGCAGACTGTGCACTGCGTTTAAATTCTTAAGGTATGGCGGCGCTAGTTACGTCGCGCCGAACCTTAACTACTTTTCAGTTAGATATTCTTTACCATTGTTGGAGCCAAGGACCTCCTTGGTTGGAGCACGGTCGCCATCTTGAAGTTACTGCTGAGTCGGTTTTCGTCATCTGGATGCAGACTACTACTGCCATCGGGTGGTAATTATAGGTATTAATTGAACCCATACTTGCCAACTCAATGGCGGAATCCTTTCGTCTGTAATAAAATTTGAAACCTCACTTTTTGAATTGTCCTTTTAAAAATGTCTGTAGGTGTCATGAATACCAGAGGAAACATGACTGAAGGGGTCCTCATAAAATTTAAGACGCTAGTTCCCTTTGAGTTTTCATGTCTTAAAGGTATGAGAGCAGTTCTGAGAAGACAGAATTTAATGAAACGAAACAAATAGATTCTTTTCAAGTCTCAAATAATGCCTTCAAAGTATGTAACTCATTTAAGAGTGCCTCGAGTTTAGACGATGACCAAACTGACTTTCTCTTAATAAGTAAAGTAATGATCTTAAATATTCCATAGTGCAACGTTAGGGTAAGAAGTTAGTGACTTGTTTTTATTCTATCACCTATTCTCAATTGTTTCTTTTTTATAAGCAGTTTTGGGCTAAAGCAAGGGCTGCCATTCGTTAGAGATTAATTTCTTTCAAAGTTCTTTCGTCATTAGGATCTGATGGCTGAACAAACTTATTTGTTTCAGCTAATTTTCTTTTATACTTCATATTCTGTAGTCAGAAGTTTGAATTCCGTTCTTTTAGTTTATCTTCCAGCTTCGTTTTTTTTTCGACCAAAAAACTTACCTGATGTCTGCAGTTTCATTAGTTCGCCTGTGTTTATGTTCAAAGACGAAACGAAAATCTAAATAATTTGAACAAAGCACATCCATCACGCAAAATATTTTATTCATTATCTTTCATATATACATTGGTACTAATTGTAAAAAAATAATAATTGTCCTCCAATGAAAAATGCCAAGACATCGAAATCATGCTGAATAAATACTTTTGTACGTGTACATATCACTATTACTGCGATCAATCAACATTCCGACTTTTTTACACTCATATGCAAAATCTGTAATTTCAATGTATTGTAATTAAAATATGTATGCATATAATCAACATACAAATACGTTTTACAAAGAGAAAAAATACTCAGCTAAAGCATGAAAAAAATAATTAGTTTTGACGAGTTATTCATCATCTCTGAGATGATGAATAATTCGAGATACTCAGGGAATCATTTTCCCTAAAATAATTATGAACATTAACTTCAGTAACTTTTCCAACTGTTAAGCACTATACAAATGCATAATTAGTAACTACGTCGTTATAATATCCCTATACTGCCTTTACTTAATGGTAGAATTTGAAAAATCTGTCAAAACTTTTTTAAGTGGAATCAAAGTGACATTTGACCCTGAGTTTTGTAAATTGTAACTCGTTTTGTGAAAGATTGTCTTTCATTTATCTATTTATTCATTTAGTTTTGCATTCATACGTAAATTAACAAAAGTTTATTCTACAGAGGAGGCACAAAACTCATAGCTTCGTAATAAACAAATTAGGCAAATTTAGGCTTCTTTTCTAATCATTCAATCAGTAAGTAATCACGCGAAGCTTTTGAAGCTCTTCAGATTTGATTTTTAAGTACTTGCTTCCCAAATTTAAAAATTATTCTGCAGTTGGTTGAAATTCATAAATTGCTTTATGATCTGAAGCTGCGTGGATCAGCTACGAATAGCACAGTTAAGAATACTCGAACCTACCGCCTTTATTTGATCAATCAAAATGCATGGATTATCGGCTACCTTAGATTTAATTACAAGTGAAACTTGTTTATTTTTGTAGTTACAAGCAACTTTTGAACTATTTGACCTTTTATAATAAATCATATACATATATACAGTATATATAAACTTACAATTTTTTTACATATCTAAAATTAACTTCTGTTCCCATAAAATTAAAAGTATCGTTTTCTTTGAGGTTTCAAGCCTTAAAAGCATCAGTGTTCAATCGTTGGGAAAACGTTATTAAACAAAATTAAATAGGTAGACTCTACCGAAGTTTTAAATAATGGCTTCAAACATGTCATTGAAGAGTACCGTCTTGTGAAGACAATAACCAAACTGGTTTTCTCTGAATACCCTAGTGATCTTAAATATGGAATTCACTGAAGGAAATGCATTTTTGTTTGGATGATGCAAACATCAGTGTTATAACAAGAAATATGATGATAAAAATGAAATTAAATAACAAGGAATAACATTAAATTAATAAAATTAAATGAAAGACACAAATATGAATATATATTTCTGTATATTTGATAAACGCTTAACCAGTTCATGAAAATTCAGTCAGTACGTGGCCATAAAAATAGGACAATACATTGAGATGCATTTTATAAATTATAAAACAGGAGCAAACATTTTACATTTTCACATTATTATGACAGAAATGTTTTATCAAAACTAACCCAGTAATTTTAGTTAATATATTATTGGTAACGAAATTCGAAACGACAATGATGCTGAGCGAGAAGTCTGATTCGAAAGCTTCCGTATTTTTGTAACGAAAGACTTTTAATCAGCATTTGATAGAGGTGTCGGTACACCGTGGATGGAAAACCATTTGAAATTCTTCAAGTATTTACATACCTGTGACTCAACTAACGTGTGCCTCGCTTTTAGACTAATTCATTTTTGTACCCAAGTAAAAAAATACAGTCCAGAATTCGCGTTAATAAACGAATGTTTTGCTAGATGCTACAGCTAATCCGTCTGGAGTTACAAGTACGGTTCTGGAAACTTGCCCCAGTTTTGTAGTCGCCAATATGCAGTAAGTGCCTCGAAACCTCTCTCATATACACCGATGAGCCATTACATTATGACCATGCCCAGCCTAGAGAAATGAGTGCGCTTAGAAACCTAACGGTGGCGCAGGTGAAGTTCACAGAGCAGTATATATGCAACCCGAGGATCGGCTTTCGGTTAGCAGAGTGTTCGGAGTCAGAATGGGAAAAGCTGCCGATTTATCGGCGTTTGATAAAGGACAAAATGTGGTGGCACGGCGCTTCGGAACTACGATCTTGGAAACGGTGAGGCTTGTGGGTTGTTCACGTGCCGCTGTAGTGAGTACGTATCAAAAGTGATGCACAGGTGGCCAAACGACGAATCGTTGTCCAGCCGTGTGTCATCCACAGCTCATTTATGTTAGAGGGGAGCGGAGACTGTCGCGCATTGTTCACAGCGACCGTAGGGCCACATTGCGACAAATCACGCGCAGCTACAACAGTGGTGCTCAGGGCAATGTGTCACAGCACACAGTTCATCGCAGCCTTCTGTGCATCGTCCTGCCGAAGACCCAGCCGGGTCCCCATGCTCACTGCACGTCATCGCCAACAGCGCATGAAATGGGCCCAAGATCATCCTGATTGGAGCGTGGATGATTGGAAGAAAGTGATATGGTCTGACGAATCAAGATTCCTGGTGCATCACGTAAACGGCCGAACGCGGATACACCGATTACCAACGGAGGCTATGGCACCTGGGAGCACTGTTGTGCGGAAACAGGCCGGCGGAGGCTGGGGTGTTATGCTGTAGGCGATATTTTCTCGCGACACTTTAGGACCACTATCCCAACAGCACAATCTCTGATAGCTATCAGGTACCTGAACATCGTTGCGGACCAAGTTCACCCATTCACGCCAACTGTGTTCCCTGCTGGTGATGGCCATTACCAACAGGATAATGCACCCTTCCACACTGCTAGAATCGTCAAGGAGTGGTTCTAGGAACATGCTGGTGACTTTCTGTTAATGCCCTGGCATCCAAATTCACCTGACATGAACCCAATCGAACATTTGTGGTTCGACTTGGAACAGCGGGTTTGCGCTAAATTACCACCACCCCGAAATGTACGGAGCCTGGAGGACTTGCTGTTGATATTATGGTACCAGATACCCCACGATACCTATCGCCACCTCATCGAATCGATGCCTTGGTGAGTGGCCGCTGTTTTGCCGGCTAAAAGGAGTCCTACAGCTTATTAGGTAGGTGGTCATAATGTAATGGCTCATCGGTGTATAGAATGGTATTTTATGATGAATACTGAAGTTAGAAAAGGTACGAACTACATCAACAGTAAACTGTTAAAGCTATAGAAACAGCACGTAATTGAGAACCTTGATGTACTGCGACATTTATCTGGTCTGCTTGTGTTTTTGCTTTCTTTTTTTATGCAACCTTCATAGAATTTATTTATTCTATCTAAATTAGCAAATCCTTCAGCTGTTAATCAAATAAAAGATATTACAAAGTGAAACTTACACTTGCTTGTTTAGAAATTTTCTGTTGAATTATAAATTCATACGTTTTTATTCATTAAACAAAAATGTTCTGGTGCTAGCTTCCGAAACTGCAAATAAACCGAAACTGTTTATTGAAATACATTCGACTACGTTTCTTTATAAGGAAAAGCTCTTTTACCGGTTCATTCATTTGAAACTGTGATAATATTTTTTAATGAAAATTTTTTTTATGATACATGTGATAAAAGCAAATATATATATATTTTTTTTGCCCTAGATTCGCTCCACGAAAACAGACTAAGCATATTAAGAAACTGAATTACTGGGACACGACTGTAGTCAAAGAAAATAGGTTCAGTGTTGAGTACCGACGTCAAAATTATCTGAATTCACCAGAATCAAAGGTTCGTCTACCATACGAAATGACAGAAGTGATTTACAACAGTATCTTAATATCTGTCCTCATGACTCTTCTTATACGTATATCCAGAAGATGAACATTTCTGTTGCCATGTTCTCCTAACTGTAACTAGGAAATCGATTACTTCAGTGGGCAGGTTCCGTAAAATTTAGAAAGCCGTTAAAAATTAGATCAGATTGCCTTTCTCTGCTTTATGGTACTCACTTCCTTCTGTAGTGGAAAAAACTTCACTGGGTAATCGTATATGGATAGAGGGACACATTGGGAAAAATCGGTAACAACGTTATGGATTTTTACAAACAGGAGAATTTCCTTAAAAGATCTCATAAGAACCAATCAATTCTTTGTTTACAAACTTTGGGAGAGCTTCGAACGTTTAACATGACAGGAGTCTTATAGTGTTTACCAAGTGCACTACTTCGAAGCTCTGTACGGAATTTAAATTATTGTGCTGTCAGAGCCCATTTAAGAAGACAGGGGGGCCCTGACAGTATTTTGGGGCCCCAGCAGTGATGCAGTGCTGAAAAAAGTATTGGCCTGGCGCTCGGAAGATCCGCCCAGGCGTATCGACCTAGCAGGTATGCGAGATGGGGGGGGAGTCGGTTGGAGAGAGCGAGAGAGAGAGAGAGAGAGTGAAGAAGAAAGAGAAAAAATTCGGATAAGATTATTTGTGTTAAAAAATGTCGATTTCGATGGGCCACATTTGAATAAATTAAATTTTAAAAAGTCTGATTCAGTGAGGTAAAACGTAGGCTGGCGCCACCTGGCCTCGAAAAAAAAATAAAAAGCCTGGCGGCGCCATGCGTCGACTACACTCCGAGCCCCAGTATTAGAATCACATCCAGGATTTCACTATTTCACTATGAATGGCAGAATAAAAAATACCCAGGAGAAAACATTCCCAAAATATGACGAGGAAGCCATAAAAATATCCTCGCCGTATTGAAGTGTTATCCCATGATTCATGGATGAATCAGTGTTAGCAAGACAATGTAAACATGCATGGTTGAAAAATATATTCCAGTTCAGTTCTGCTTTAATCCCCTCCCCCAGGTTCAGCGTGTTGAAATTATATCAAAGTAGTAGACGAAAAAATATGGTCCAAATATCATGATTCAAATGATTTCTTAATGTATGAAAATTTTCCCCAATTACAGATGTGTACAAAAAAAAAAAACAACATCTGTAATGCTTTCGCAAAATTTGAGGATGGACTGGGGGCGACTATATTTTTTGCGGACGCCTCCTAAAAAAGCGGAAAGAAATAGATTTTTTTTTTCACAGTATCTTATAGTTTTCGCTGTGCTATCTGAAAAGAACAAAAAAAGAAACTGTAGAACTTTGTCAATTCTTCAAGCATCCTGCATAATTATGGGGCCCCCTGAAAATGCGGCGCCGTGAGCTGCAGACCACCTATCCCCCTCTTAAATGGGCTCTGGGTCCTGTTGACAGTTCTGTTCAATCTGTGGGAATCTCTCAAGCAGTCATCGATCTAAAAATGAATTTTTACTTTTCAGATATATTTCTACCTGAGGAATCTAAATACACACAAAATACACGAGTCAATAACTTCTTTGAAAACATCTGTTTATGAAATATTTTGCAAAACAGTGCCAAATGATTGATACAATACTTGAGAAAACATGCAGAGAATAACTTTTACTTATTCATAAAGGCCTTCCACTTTTTTAAACTTGAATGTAGCAAAGTTTAACATTCGATCTTTTTTCTTTACTTTTTAATATACCTTTAATTCTTTAAGCATGGAATGAGACGAAAGATAATTTTTCAACTGAAATATTTGAAACCAGTTGATGATTTCACGGTAAGGAGCAGTTTTAGATTAAAAATGTGTTATATTGCAAAGGCGGTTGTGAAGCGTAAAAGGTTGCGGTAGAAGGATGAAGCTGTCTGATGTTTACAGAAAGGGAAGCGAGGTGTATTTGCGATAAGAGAGTAGGTATATTATTCGTCTTGAAACATAGAGCATAAAATGAAGATTTTGGTTCACGTTTGAAGCAGTTTCTACATATATAGCAGGCAATGCCGGTATGAACTTGCACGTCACTCATTCTGTGTCTCACAGAGGTACTTTTCGTTTGAGTGAAGTTTCTTCACGTAAATACCTATATTTCAACGCAAATTTAAATTTATGCTTTTAGACAACCACCACAGACAGTTTTAACGGGAATGTAAGATGAAGATTTCTTATGATTACAGTGCAAATGAATGAATAAAATTTTCAATTTAAAACCTATCAGTTTAGTTTTATTCATTTAATTAGAAAAATTCTGTTATTCTATTTGTTATAGGAAAATTCTATTTTTCTCTATTATGGGGAAATTCGATGTTCATATCTTCTAAATTTTCATTATACAAGTAGAATTCTGATACATAGAAATCTCTGACAGTCACTTTGTTTTTAAATGGGATAAAACCTCAGAGAAAAATTTCCGAAAAAACTAACCATAAATTCTGACGATTCCTCACTTAAGCCAGCACCACTGTTTCCACAGAAAGTTTTGACACTTCCAGTCAGGTAAGCGTTATCAAACGCATCAGTTTATTTTTATTTAGTTATTTGTTGCCACATACTTGAGTATGACACTTTGAATCGCGTTAACATTATCGAATATACCAGTTTTTCTTTCGTCGCATACTTAAATATTAAGGATCTTCACGCAGTTTTATGTAATATATGAACCCCTTATTTTTAGGTCACGTCACAACACATAAATAAAGTTATAACATAGTGTAAACTAGAAGTTTTAAATTAACGGCATTTTTCCGGCGGATCCGTCTGTAACAGAACATTTGCATATATTTCTGCTGATGCACATCAAGTAATTTTAATAAATAGACGAACGGAGTCCAAATGAGATCTTGTCCAGAAGTAAGAAGAGAACTGCATATTTTTAAAAAATGCGTCATATCAAGTGCGTGCTTAAAGACGGTTTGTAAATCCATTATTATTATCTATTTAAAAGGATAAAATGAATCCAATATATCAGGAGTCGATGTGTGCAGTAAAAGAATAATTCTATTAATTTAAGCATTCATTGAACAGGATACTGCACAGCTCTTTGGATTACAAAAAGAATGGGCTGCTCTGAACTTTTGTTGTTTAAACAAACAGGAACTATGCACAATCACAGGCTTCTACTACCATGTTTGATAGACTTTTGAGGAAAATATTTCCTTCGTCGTCTCTGTAAATGATGTCGATTGGTGACATTTGAGATGGTGTGCAGCACATGCTGAGTCCCATATCTAGAGCTGCGGCACTGTTGCTTTGTATGTAACTATGAATCACAGTACTGTGATAGTAACGTGTGATACTTATATCATTCAAGCATTTTCCTTTGCAATAATTAGCTTTGTATCCATCAGGATAAAGGATCCAGTTATCCCAACCAATTTCAGAGAAAGATATATGAAATGATTCTCTACAGCATGTTGTGCTACCTTCTTGACAATCAATACTTCTTCTCGTTCTAGGGGTCAGTTTTCCACCACGAATATATGAAATAAAAAAAGGCTTCTTGTCACCTTCCAGAGCAATGGGCCAACCTCCAGTGTTGTCACAGTTTTCATCGCACTCCACATCAACATTAAAAATAAGGTGATCGTCATAATCCAACCAAGAAATCGAGTTACCGAATTGATACTTCAACCAATCGTTGTTTGTGATTTCCCTCACGAAGGGTAATTCAGCCTTGGAAGAGAAAGCTTCAAGATTTTCACTCAGCTTCAAAGAACTCTTGACGTTCAAGGGATACAACCACAGTTCTGCTGAGGTCACATGGTCACGCGTAATATCCCGAGGAAGTTGAAATGTTAGGGCAGTGCACGGGAATGCGGAGTTGCCATGGCATAAATATCCACCTGAAAAGAGAAACAAAGTTTATTAATGGCACTGGAAATAACATTAAACTACTACAAAATAGGAAAGGCAAATTGCGAAAACTGTGGTTAATGAAATGCTTTACTACTCAAGAAGAAAAGGTTAAAGATTGGCTCTGTTGAACAGAATTTTTTACGAATACGAGATCCTTCGAATAACTTTTCTTTAAAAAAAAAAAAGAACTCTTCTTAAATCATATTCAGCAGTTCGTGTGAGGTCGTTTCCTCCCAATAGTGCATCCAGGTGCCATAGCCTCCGTTGGTAATCGGCGTATCCGCGCTCGGCCGTCTACGTGATCACCGGGAATCTTGTTTCGTCAGACCACGCCACTTTCTTCCAATCATCCAAGGTCCAGTCTCGATGATCTTGGGCCCATTTCATACGTTGTTGGCGGTGACAGGCACTGAGCATAGGGACCCGGCTGAGTCTTCGGCTACGTAGGCCCATGCGCAGAAGTCTGCGATGAACTGTGTGCTGTGACAAATTGCCGTGATCACCACTGTTGTAACTGCGGGTGATTTGTCGCACTGTGGCCCGCTCCCCGCTGTCATCAATGAGCTGCGGACGACACACGGCTGGGCGACGGTTCGTCGTTTGGCCATCTGTGCGAATCTTTTGATACGTACTCACTACGGCGGCACGTGAAGAACCTACAAGCCACGCCGTTTCCGAGATTGTAGTTCCGAAGCGCCGTGGCATCACAATTTATCATTTATCAAACTCCAACAAATTGGCAGCTTTTCCCATTCTGACTCCGAACACTCTACTAACCGAAAGCCGTTCCTCGGGTTGTATATACACTGTTATGCGAACTTTACCTGCGCCACCGTTCGGTCTCCAGGCGCGCTCATTTCTCTAGGCTGGGGGGGGGTCATAATGCAATGGATCATCGGTGTAAAACCGTGGATATGCCTTTAATTTTGGCAAGTGTCCTGCTTTGAAAATAAAAAGAAATACATTTAAGAAATTCGTTTGTGCCTAATATCCCTAGTCTTTTTTCTCATGAAACTACGAAGTTGGAGTCATAGGTGATGGGATCTGATTGATTGAACATTTGATCGTAGTTTTCGGTGTACAGTGTTAAAGTAGGGCATGGATGCTTCGCTTGGTTTGCTGATACTGACTTTCGCTTTTTCTTAGAACTAGTGGCCTTAATTTGGAATGGTTGACTCTTCTGAGTGTTAGTGGCCAGTTCGAATCGTTTGACTCCAAGCAAACAAAGTGATGGAAAGCGAAAACTCATTAATAAAATATTCTGAAATAGAATTGTGAAACACTAATACGAGATGGGCAGGGGCGCAGCCAAGATGCTTCGTGGGCGGGGCAAGTGTATCATATAAGGCGCTCGATTGCAATCAAAGATGTTAAAAAAACACAATAACGCATTATTATTAATATTAGGAGAATATTTATGGCTAAACCTGGAAGCAAAGATCAAATCTTAAAGATCTTGAAATATTTTGTATTTCATTTTTATATACTAAACCACATAACATTAAATTTGTTTTTACCCCCTTACTTTTCACTCTATTTTACACAAGTATCTTAAAAACTGTTAAATTTTTACATTTTTTTCTTGTAAGAGTCTGGGATAATTTCACTTGAAGTTTTCCTTTTTGTTGTTCAGGAGGATGCACCGCAAATGAAAAAAAAAAATATGGAACTGAAAAAGAAATAGTTTCTTTTCGAAAGCAGCACGGGAATCAAAGGAAGAAGAATTCTCACCAACCTTATGCTGCTCCTGCGCCGGTTCCCACTGTGACAACTGAGTAGGTCATCTGAGCGAAATAATCAAAACTTACGTACGTCCCATAAGCTTTTGACTTGTCGTCGCACATATGTTGATTGTAAAACAATAAAATACTGTTCCCCATTTTTCATCTGCTGATGTAAACTGAAACACCCCACAAACGACAACCAATGTATTCATCCGTAGTTGAATCCTGCAGACGCTTATCAACTTGTTATCCTGTGAATGGCGAGACCTTCACTTCTGCTTTATAGAATAACAGCTAGATTCATTTTGTTTTTTCATTCTTACCATGTTTCTAGAGAAGGCACCACAGTAATAAGCACCAACACTTAGGCGAGGGAGAAGACAAAAAGACTGTTTGAAAGAGTACAAACCGTTACCTAGACATAAATACAGGCTGACATTTTTTGAATATATATATTTGGGAAAATTCCCGGTTGCTCCACTCGGCGTTAAGTTTGATGAACTTTATTAAAAAAGAGGGACGCAAAATAGTGCTCCTGAAGGGGGATCAAGCCCTGTGGGATGCCTCCAGGCTGTGGCGTGCTGAGGAGGTTTCAAAATCGCTTTATTCTAATTTATCATAAGAAAACATAAGAGGGAGACGTACAGTATTGGGGTGTTAACCCCTAATTTGGAACTTTTCAATATTTGAAAAACGCGCTTTTAAAAGGCAAAGTTTTGTTAGTATTTGAAATTGTTTGTATGTCTCATGGCAACAATTGAACGTGTGTTCTCCACGCAGACGAGGAAGCGGCATGAAGCCAAGGAACAGAATGTCCCATTGCAATGAAAAGCCAATACATGGGTAAACTGAAAGTTTCTGTCGCGACGAAACAGTGCCAAATTTTGAGTTCCATGAATTATTTCAGATTACTCTAAAGAACGCTGAAAAGCAAGGAGTTTTGATTAAAATACCAAGAGTCATATCAAAACAAAGCCAACGATAACTTAAATGCAGACAACCCAGAAGCCTATTACAGGATTTCAATTTATGTACCATTTTTAGGCATGTTTATTAGTGCTTTGGAAAATAGATTTCCTGCAGACAAATCGGTCTTTTAAGGATTTCAGTCACTTTTCCCAACAAATTCCAATGTGCCACCATCTTCTCAAGATACTGATGGTTTTAAAACTTTAACTGAATTTTATACAGGTGACTTGAATGGCCCGCAAGAATAACTAATCTCAGAATTGAAACTGTGGTACCGTAGGATCGCCCGCAAAGAAAAGGAGCACTGGCCAAAAGATGCATTAAGTGCTTTAAAACTGTGCTACAGTGAGGTGTTACTCAATATAAAAACATTGTTTCACATACTAGGTACTCTACCAGTGACAACTTCAGAAAGTGAGCTTTCGGTTTCAAAACTGTATCTCTTAAAATCATATCTACGTAATACCATACCAGAACTGAGACTCAATGGGTTAGCGTTACTGCACATTCATGGAGAATACACAACCTGAAGAAGTTTTAGATGGACTAGCAAAAAACCCAAAAGGCTGGAAATACGACTCAAGTAACAGTAAGTGAAAGTAACATAGGAGTTGAATCAAATCAAAAAATATTTGTCAAAATGAGTTTGTTAGTCTTACTGTATAATACAATGAAAGAAGCGCCATTACGCAAATGAAAAATTCAATAATAAAGAATGCCGTCTAATACACGATGTACACTGAAGTCCACCTTACGACTACCAGTCAAGATTTATTAAAACCAAATGATTCGAGTCCTATCGTGACTCAGTGGTACATAGTAGCTTCCGAAAAATATGGAATTCACGTGGTAACACCCTGACCAGAGTAACGTCACGAATTAAGTATGTCAGATCCATTGAATATGTTCCACAGATAGTTAATATTTTGAAAGGTATGTGCAAACCACATGGACTTGGTTTCGGCGTTAAAACACGAAACATTCTTTCAAGTATTAAAAGAGACCGAGATCCTGTGGACATGAGTGATAGATTCGGCATTTACCGCATCCCACTTAAGCGACTGACCCAAGTGGAGTGGATCAAGAATATATTGGTCCTACTTCCCGCATATTGAACACTAGAATCAAAGAACATATGTATAATGTCCGTGTTAGTGCCATGAAAACCGCCCTTTCTCGGTTGGTGAAATCGGGATCACACTACCCTTTTTGGAAGAATGCGACAGTCCTCGTCACCCCAGGTAAGAAGGCTCATTTAACTTTCACTGAAAGTTTATTTATCATATGCAAGGGACAATCCTGTTGCAATAATTATGTTCCGCATATTATACCAAGACCCTGGACTTTTCTGTTCACTGGCAACACTGCCCATAGTGTATCAAATTAATCAGTTACTGTTTAATCATTAATCATAATCGTAATCAAGTGTTAGTGTTTGGACTTCGTTTACACCAGATGGCATTTTGTAATTGTGTCACATACGATGTTATATATGTATTCGTGTCTAGCTTACTTTCCCTCTTTTTAACTTGTCTGATGATGGACCCTGGTGCGGTAGTCCGAAAGGTCTAGGTCTCATACTTTTAACTTTTTAACTTAATCATTTGGTTTTAATAAATATTGACTGGTAGTCCCAATGTGGACTTCAGCGTACACTGTGTATTAGACGGCATTCTTTATTATTGAATTTGTTCTGCACGAAGTTCTTCATTATTACAAATGAAGAATGTTTCACTAGTACGTAAATTTTTATTTCGTTCTAGAATTACGGGCATCTTTTAACCATATAACAGTAAGCAGTGTAGTATTCTTGTTTTCTGCATAGATAAATAGCAAAATATAAGTGGTCAACCATTATGAGGTGATAAGAATATTAATAGTAATTTCCAGCATTATTTATTTGAATATTCTTGCGCGGATGTTGCATACATTTTAAAAATGGACTCATAACACATTTAGTTATATAAAAAATAAATTTCGCAACCCCCCCGCCCCTCCCCGAAAAACATTTCTGGGCATGCCACTGCCTCTAGGCTCTAGGGGCGCAGTCACTGAAGATTGAACTGTTTAATAATTTTAACAAATGCAATCCTTAGTGATTTTTACAATTTTGCGAAGTAGACAAAAGTTATTAAGAACTTCCTTGTTCAGTAGCACTTATTTTCCATCAACAGTTATGTAACTGGAGGCAGCGACTTGTTTTCCGCGTCGTAACTTTTTTTTTTTAAATTCTCTAATGCGAGTAATAAATAAACGATCCTTAACCATTATAATTCAGTCGCTATTTATCTTTACACCAATATCGTATTATATTTGTCGTGCATATTTAGTGCTTGACGGTGGACATTTCCAATAGCTTTGTTATTATGCTGAAATAACATTAAACAAAGGGAATGCCTTTAAAATGAGAAAAATATATTCTAAAAAAAAAACATCTAGCGGGTCTAAAAAGCAACATGTTATGATATCAGAAAATCATCTCTTTCTACTCAATCCTTACGTTTATCTCTGTGGTTCAGTTGCAGACCAAACATTGTCTGAGTTGACTGATAACTACTAGTGAGAGCGTTTCATCTGCGCGTCTTATGTCTGCCAAATCTTTTCTTTCCCATAAAACTTTTGATTAAATAATCAACTCTACCTTTCAACGGAAAACCGGAACAAAAAACTAGCGATAAACCCCAAAATATTTTTTAGTCATTAAAATATTTGCTTTACTCTTTATTCCTACTTTGGTGAGACAAAAGAAAAAAATTGAAACTTTGTCACTCCCCTATTTGTACCCACATTTCACCTATGATACAAGAGCGACTTATTACAGTGTTTTCTCCTTTTCTACTAGTATTAACCGCAAAAGTAGTATCGGTTCCGAAATTTTCAGGCGGAGTTGTTCTGCTTAAAATTGTCTAAGCTATCTGCAGAACTCCACATTTGGCAGAGCATACGAAACAGAAAATGGTGAACTCTTTAAAAAGTATGAGAAAAACATTTACACACATCTCCAAATTTCCTTTTATTTTCAGCTTTGAATATGAAAATCCAAACAACTCCACTTTTTTGCTAACATGTCAAAGGCCAAGTTCAAGACATACAGAAGAAAGAAGACGGTGAAAACTCCATACCGTTATGTAAGATCCACTCTTAACTGGATCATTCACATTATTGAAAATCTTCATAATAAATATGTTCAAATCCGCATCACTGCCGTAACGAATTCATCATGCAATTAATAATAAAAAAAACTGCGAAGGCCATTATTAGGTACCTGACCACAGGAAAGAATCAAAGCAAGGTACAAACAAAATAAGAAAAAATAAAAAGAGCAAAATAAACAAGCTGACTGTTTTCTAATACGCATTTTGATTCTAAATTGAAGACATTCAGATATATTCCAACCTACCTATTGATTAGCCATAAAGTTGACATTTAATTTTGAATTTTAAGATGATTTCAGTACTGAAGCTGCACAAACTTGAGTGCAAGTATTCAACCCTCTTGATATTCAAAATTTTTAAAGCTCCCATTAAATTTTTCCATGCTCATAGAGTTTTTCCGAAACTCTCTTTAAGTTATGTAGGTCTTGAAAATACGTCGTTTTATATAGCTTCAAATTTCCCCGTTTTCAGTTTGTAAACATCTCTACTAGTACACAAACACAAAGTTCACTCTCTTCGACACTGTTTTCCAAAATAAAAACAAGAAAGATGACATTGAAAAGAATTTTTCAAAGTAGGTTAAAATAAATCAGCAAAACAGATAATGCATTTACGGCCCCTAGAGGAAAAACTCCTTATTACATAAAGTATACAAAGTGAGCAGTGTTCTTCATAGTCAATGGAAAATGTCAACACACACACACACACACAGAGAAAAAACAAAACAAAGAACATTCAACCGGAATCTCTGCAGTTGCTATAACATTTCCCGGAGGACAACTCAAGAAATGACTCACTTTCTCGAATTCTCTTTGCATGCATTTTTTGGGAAAGAACGAATAATTATTTTGGTACTTATGAATAAGAATCGTTTACTTCATCTCAGCTTTATGTTATGTGTCTAAAATGTTATTGTCTTTAAAAAATTCGTTTCCATCTATCTAAATACACCGATGAAGCATTACATTACGACCACCCCCAGCCTAGAGAAATGAGCGCACCTGGAGACGGAACAGTGCCGCAGGTGAAGTTCACAGAGCAGTATATATACAACCCGAAAACCGGCTTTCGGTTAGTAGAGTGTTCGGAGTCAGAATAGGAAAAGCTGCCGATTTAACTGAGTTTGATAAAGGACAAATTGTGATCACACGGCACCTCAGAACTACGATCTCGGAAATGGCGCGGCTTCTGGGTTGTTCACGCGTCGCTGTAGTGAGTACGTATCAAAAGTGGTGCACAGATGGCCAAACGACGAACCATCGTCCTCAGCTCACTGACGCCAGAGGGGAGCGGAGAATGTCGCGCATTGTCCACAGCGACCGCAGGGCCACAGTGCGACAAATTACCCGCAGCTACAACAGTGGTGATCAGGGCAATGTGCCACAGCACACAGTTCATCGCAGCTTTCTGTGCATGGGCCTGCGTAGCCGAAGACCCAGTCTAGTCCCCATGCTCACTGCACGTCATCGCTAACAGCGCATGAAATGGGTCCAAGATCATCGAGATTGGACCGAGGATGATTGGAAGAAAGTGGCCTGGTCTGCCGAAACAAGATTCCTGGTGCATCACGTAGACGGCCAAGCGCGGATACGCCGATTACCAACGAGGTTATGGCACCTGGAAGTGCTGTTGTGCGGAAACAGGCCGGCGGTGGCAATGTTATGTGGTGGGCGATGTTTTCTTGGGACACTTTAATCCCTATTATACCAATAGCAGAGTCCCTGAGAGCTGTCAGGTATCTGAACATCGTTGCGGACCAAGTTCACCCATTCATGTCAACTGTGTTCCCTGCTGGTGATTGCCATTACCAACAGGATAATGCACCATGCCACACTGCCAGAATCGTCAAGGATTGGTTCGAGGAACATACTGGCAACTTTCTGTTAATGCCCTGTCCTCCAAATTCCCCTAATATGAACCCAATCGAACATTTGTTGTTCGACTTGGAAAAGCGGGTTCGCGCCAAATCACCACCACCCGGAAATGTATGTTGGAACTGGAGGACCTGCTGATGAAATTATGGTACCAGATACCCCAGGATACCTATCGCCACTTCATCGAATCGATGCCTCGCCGAGTGGCCGCTAAAATGACGGTTTGACTTTAGAAAGGTGTCTATTCCAGGAGGTTGTGCGAATACAGTTCCGCAGTAGACAATCAGTGACCAAATCAATATAATTATCTGGTGCAACACCCCATTTTGAGTATGACTTGCTATACTACATCTAACCAGAAGTGGATTTTTAAGATTCTTTCACCCTTAATTGCTTCTAAAATTTGTTTGCTACTGAATTGATTTTACAATGCATATTTCAGCAATTCCATTTTATCTAGAATCTTTTTAATGAGGGAATTCATGAGGTGCTCCCCTGTGGATACGCGTGTTTCTGTATTGTACCACAAGACTAAAATCCCGGCCTGGTTTCGTCTACCCATTTCGCCCCTGATAACACCCTCAAATAGAAATAGCTACGTTAAGCGCACTAGCCGCAAAATATGTGTTACGAAAAAGCCCAAATTTTACGCAAAATATTCTTCACAGCGCAAGATATCCGAAGCTGAAAGAATTTTTTAAGTCGAACAATCAGAAGAAGATATATGGAGGAAACGTGCTATAATTTTACAGTTATTAGCGGTAAAGCTGTGAGTTACTTGAATAAGGAAATGGAGACAAAACATTCTTCATAGTGAAAGATATCCTACATGAGTTGGTTCAATGGAGTTCAGGGCTGTGACTAGCACAGCTCTCAGTGGAGGCGCTATGCAGGAAAAACTCCCAGCTGAGTTCAGAAAACTTCGGTATGGCATGAAAAAATCAACTGCTTTGGGTAGGCGGTGGTTGGCTGGATACCTGCAGCCTCACAGAGCGAGCCGCTACTGTTACTGAACTCCAGCAACTGATATCCATTGGCTACCATGTCATATTTATGCCGCCGAAAGATGATGAAATATTGTCAAATATTGTTAGGGTTCATGCGTTTTCGTAACATAATTGGGTTAGAAACTTGCTGAATTCCCTTTGAGCTTTTTTTGGTAGTAATAACATCGAGGAATTCGAGACTGTGTCAAACTCATAATTTTTTTAGGAGCTTCAAGTGTAAAAGACAGAAGTTTTCTACAACACATAACATTTTCTCTCCCCTTAACGCATAATCATAATAATAGTAATAATAATAATAATAATAATAATAAATCAATGCAATCGGACCATGTGGATAAGACTGTATCCAATGCATGGCTAACAAACGGATCATTCTTTCCCGAGACCGATGGGTTTCTGATGGATTTACAAGATCAAATTGTAAACACCAGAAACTACCGGAATTATATCCGAAGGACACGTAAGTGGAAAGAGACACATTTCGGTAATACCATCAAGTGGCAGAGACCATCCAACATGTCACAGCAGGGTGCAGAGTCCTCACACAAACGGAGCACACGAAGAGGCACAATCAAGTCGCCAAGATTGTCCATCAGAAATTGGCAAGAAAACACCACCTCATTACAAGTGAACCTGTCCCCTACTACAAGTATGAGCCAACAACGCTTCTAGAGAACAACACCCACAAGATGTACTGGGACAGATCGATCAGAACAGATAAGATCATTCCCCACAATCGGCCCAACATCATACTGGTCGACAAGGAGAAGAAGTCAACATACCTCATTGACATAGCCGTGCCCAACACGTGCAACATCTAGAAGACGCACGGAGAGAAGCTGTCAAAGTATAACGACCTACGATACGAAGTCAATAAAATGTGGCATATGGAGAACGTCACCACCGTCCCCATAATAATGTCATCCACAGCAGTTGTACCTAAGACAATTCACAGCTCTATGCAGACACTAGACCTTCCAGCTAACACCTACATGGAACTACAGAAGGCAGCTATTCTTAACACTTGTAGGATAGTACGGAAATTCCTGGACAACTGAGAGAAAGAAATACCACTTCCCAGACTTGGTACGTCGTTCCCGTTTCGGAAGGAAGAGAAGAAAAAACCTCAGGAAGAGGTGGAATAATAATAATAGTAATAATAACCGGAAGCATATCCTGAAGGACACGTCAGTGGAAAGCGACACATCTCGGTAATACCATCAAGCTCCAAAGACCATCCAACATATAACAGCAGGGTGCAGAGTCCTCACACAAACGGAACACGCGAACAGGCACAATCAAGTCGCCAAGATTGTCCATCAGAAATTGGCAAGAAAGCAGCACCTCATTACAAGTGAGCATGTCCCCTACTACAAGTATGAGCCAACAACGCTTCTAGAGAACAACACCCACAAGATGTACTGGGACAGATCGATCAGAACAGATAAGATCATCCCCCACAATCGGCCCGACATCGTACTGGTCGACAAAGAGAAGAAGTCAACATACCTCATTGACATACCCGTGCCCAAGACGTGCAACATCCAGAAGGCGCACGTAGAGAAACTGTCAAAGTATAACGGCTTACGATACGAAGTTAAGGAAACGTGGCATATGGAGAACGTCACCACCGTCCCCATAATAATGTCAGCCACAGGAGTTGTACCTAAGACCATTCACACCTCTATACAGGCATTAGACCTTCAACCTAACACCTACATGGAGCTACAAAAGGCAGCAATCGTGAACACTTGTAGGATAGTAAGGAAGTTCCTGGACAACTGAGAGAAAGACATACGACTTCCCAGACTTGGTACGTCGTTTCCGTCCCGGAAGGAAGACAAAACACTCAGAAAGACGTGGAATCATCTTTATCTTACTTCATTTTTATAATAATAATAATAATAATAATACCGAAAGCAAGGCTGAATACAAGAAGAAGCAGTTTGAAAGCAGATAAAATGGCTCAAAGAACAAGCCACTGCATGGAAAATTTCTGAAAAATATTGAAGGAAAAAGTGACAACAACTTGACTTGGGCATGGCAGAAACTGGGTACCATCAAGAAAGAAACAGAAGGTTTGATTTTTTCTCTACAAGAACAGGCATTGCAAACAAATGTTATGAAAGCTAAAATCCAGAAAGACAGTGAAAATTCGAAGTGTCGACTTTGTCAAGAAAAAGATGAAACTGTGTTTCATCTTATTTGTGAATGCAGAAAAATTGCACAGACAGATTACAAAGCTAGAGACGACAGGTTTGCAAAATTGATTTACTGGTCATTATGCAGAAAGCACTGTTTTCCAGTATCCAAAAACTCTTGGGAACATCAGGCTGAGAAAGTCGTAGAAAATGATTAGGTCAAGATCTTGTGGGATTTCCGAATTCAAACTGATCGGCACCTAGAACATAATACACGAGACATAACAATCATAGAAAATCGGAAAGTCTGGATAATTGATATAGCAATTCCTGGAGATGTCAGAGTCGATGAAAAACAACTGGAAAAAATGACAAAATGTAGAGACATGGCCGTAGAAGTTACCCGATTATGGGCTAAACACACAACGGTATCGGGACACTTGGAACACTGTGAAATTGTTCTGAATCATTGCAGAAAATTGTAGCTCTCTGATACACCACCCACAGAACTGAAAAAAAACCCAGCTTACTTGGAACATCATATATATTACACCAATACTTGACTGATACCTAGGTCTCCGGTGGAAAATCGTATCAGCTCAACAGCTCCAGTCAATGACTTTGTTGTTTATTTTTGTTTGTCACAGTCTGTGTCTCGTATATTTCAAATCATCATCATCATCATCATTGTCAACCATTATCAAACCACTGCTGGACGAAGGTCTCCCCAAGTTTCCTCCACAACGGTCTGTCTTGTGCCAGTCTCCTCCATGTCACTCCCGCATACTTTCGAATTTCATCCACCCATCTTCCATGTGGTCTTCTTCTGGGTCTTTTCCTGTCCCTTGGAATCCAATCTAAAATTTCGGCTGTCCATCGATGGTCTGTTCTTCTGGCAGTATGTCCAGCCCATTGCCATTTCAGGGATTTAACTCTGATCATGATGTCTTCCACTCTTGTCATTTTTCGGATCCACGTGTTCCTCTTCTTCTCTCTCCTGGTTACACCAAGCATGCACCTCTCCATGCTGCTTTGAGTTGTCTGCAGCCTTTGTATATCTCTTTTAGCTAAGGTCCACGTCTCTGCACCATACGTAAGCACTGGAAGGATGCATTGATCAAACACTTTTCTTTTAAGACATAATGGCATATTGCTCTTGAAAATTATGCTGTTTCTTCCAAAAGCTCTCCAGGCAAGTTTTGTACGCCGATTAATTTCTTCACCAATGTGACCCTCACTTGATATCTGCTGTCCAAGATAAACGTACGTGTCTGTTATCTCCAGCTTTTCTCCATCAATCGATAAAACTTCATTTCTTGTAAAAGCATTGTACATCACTTTTGTCTTCTGAAAGTTCATTTTTAATCCCACTTCTTTACTCTTGTCAGCAAGTTCCTGGATCATACTCTGTAGCTCTGATGGGGTAGTTGCAAAAATGACTATGTCATCAGCAAAACGAAGGTGGGTTAGATAATCTCTATTAATCTTTATCCCTTTGTTTTCCCAGTTCAGTAATTGAAAGATATTTTCCAATGTGGCATTAAAGAGCTTCGGAGATATGGTGTCACCTTGTCTCACTCCTTTTCCAATTTTTATGTGTGTTGTATTTTCAAACAGCCGAATCTTTGCACTTGCATTTTCATAGATGTTATTAATAATATTAATGTATGCATCTTCAATACCGCAGGATTTCAGAGCCATTGCAACTGCTGATGGTTTCACCGAATCAAAGGCTTTTTCATAATCGATAAAAGCCATGCACAATGGAAGTTCATATTCCCTCGCTCTTTCAATTAGTTCAAATAAAGAAGATAAAGTAATAATAATAACAATAATAATGATAACTTGATGGTGTTCATCTAAATCAGTTAGGCAAGCCAGAAGTTGACAAGAAAGCCTCAAACAAGCGGCTGAAGCGAGGGAAAATACATAGAAAGAACATTTGGTTTATGATGGTTGTTCAAGAGAAAATGACTCCGACCAAAAATTATAGAAAATGCATTTTGAAAGAGGATCTGGAAAATGACAAATATTGAAGATGTGGTATGTGCAGTGAGACCATCGAACACATCTGCGGTGGGTGCACCGCACTAGTCAGCATTTATTATACACGGTGATACAATAACTTTACTAAGATGATAAATTAATAATTAGCTCAGGATACAGGACTATCAGTGTCAGAAGTACCATATAAGATTCAACCCCCAATGAGGTTCTAGATAACACGCAATACAAATCATATTGGGACCTTGAGATAAAAGTAGACGTAGCCTTCTTTGATGTAAACGTATAGAAGAAGCAGTCGTTATTTACGTATCGGTACGATAAGACTAATATTCAGACTACCTATGCAACAAAACTTAACAAGTACCGAGTGGCTCAAAAGTCGGTTTAAATTTCAGAACTTTTTAACAAAAGAACAGAACGCGTGTATTACAGCGCGGTTTGCACGAAAAGCATCAGCTCAGTACGTATTATCAAAATAAGAGTTTCTTTTTGTTCCGAGATTTAACGACCACCTTGAGCCACTCATTGGGATTCATACCCGTCCCTAATTTGGTGCCTCTAGGTCTTGAAAGGTCTTGAAAGGTGAGGGAGTCAGTGGCAGAAGGGAAGCCCACAACCTATGACTCATCCGAGGCTCGAGCAGGGTGCATCCCAAACGAATGATCAGAAGACATCTTCTCAGACCACTCAACCACCGGCAGGGGCGGAATGGGTCAACGAAACCAGGCCGGGAATTTTAGTTTTGTGGTCCACTACAGAAACACACGTACCCACAGGGGAACTCCTCATAAATTCCCTCATGAAATAAATTATGTTAACTCCTGGACGAAAGAGAATTTTTGAAATATGCAATGTAAAACTAATTCAAGTCGTGAACAAATTTTAAGAACAATTTAAGATTGAAAGAATTTTAAAAATCTACCCACGATTGAATGTAGCATCAAATCATGCTTAAAACGAGGTGTTGTACCAGATAATTACATTTATTTGGTCACTGGATGTCTATTGCGCAACAGAGTTGAAAACGGGTCAAAAAGTTTGTACCCGGACCCGGACGTTACATAATTGTACCCGACTCGGATCTGTAACTGACCCTGACCCGACCTGGCCAAATATGTTTTGAACTACAATACAGGGTGAGTCTACAGTCTTTTCCTGATTGCGATAAATCGTATAAAATGAACCGAGCTAAAAATCGTATAAATCGTACGCAGTTTGTTCCTTGATTGGGTCATATTCTCAAGCTTTTTGTTCGTTGTACTTTCGGAACAATAGGTAGCGCTGCACGTCTGCAGCGTAGTTTGTTGTTGAAAGCGTCAGTCAGCAAAATGGCATCTATGCAGGAGAAGGCTCATTGTTTCCTGTGGTTTCATGAAACCACATCTGCAATTTCAGTGCAGCGGAAGATTAGGCGTGAATATGATAGAGCGCCTGATGTGAAGAGCATTAGGAAGTGGTATCAAAAGTTTTGAATAGACGGTCAGTGTCGGTGACCGTGCAAGAAGTGGAACACCTTCTATCAGTGAGGAAACTGTCGACGCCGTGCTTGATGCATTCGTGCGAAGCCCGAGGAAGTCAATTCCACATGCCTCTAGTGAACTGGAAATACCTATGAAGATAGTGTACCGCATTTTCAGAAAGCGGCTTCGTTTTTGTTTTGTTTTTTTGCATACAAATTGGAAATTGTTCAAGCCTTGGAGCCTAATGATGGGTCCAGACGTGTGACATTCGCTATGGATATTCTTGAACGAATAGACGAAGATAATGATTACCTGAAGCGGATATGTTTTTCAGACTAATCAACTTTTCATACCTCAGGTAAGGTGAGCACGCATAATGCTCGTATCTGGGGTTCAGAGAACCCACATGTGGTTTTGGAGAAACAGAGGAATAGCCCTAAAATCAATTTTTGGTGCGAACTAATGCACAACAAAGTAATTGGACCGTTCTTTTTATTGAGCCCACCATTATATCGGGTATTTACTTCGACATGATGCAGCTGTATGTTGCACCTCAATTGGAAGAGTTGCAACCATTTGTAATGTTCCAGCAGGACGGTGCGCCCCCGCACTGGAGTGTACCTGTCCGTCAATTCTTAGATGACAAATTCCCTAACAAATGGATTGGCAGAGATAGTTCCATACGCTGGTCACCAAGATCTCCAGACATTACGCCCCTTGGCTTCTTTTTATGGGGCTACATTAAGAACCAAGTTTATGCAACACCAGTTGCAGATATTAACACTTTGAAGGGAAGAATAACTGAAACGTTTGCGACCATCACAGATGATATGTTGCAGTAGACATGGAAAGAGATAGAGTACCAACTGGATGTCCTTCGTGTAACAAAAGGAGCCCACGTTGAGGTATACTGATGACCTGGAAAAAAAATTCTGGATTTCAGGTAAGCTATTTTGGAAAACCGTATGTGTCTAACGAACGTGGTTCATTTTATACGATTTATCGAAGTCAGCGAAAGACTTTAGACACACCCTGTATATATACAGGGCGTTCAAAAAGTCTGTCCGCAGTGGGTATCCTAAGGTATATAGAAATCAAACAAATGTATTATAGGAACGTATAATTTACTCACTTAAAGGAAGTGTTGAAACTGTCGTCCTTCATTTGCAAGACATAACCTAACTGTTTTACACATGTTTTCAAACACATCTTCGACAATCAAAAAGTCCCTCCGCAGTAATGTTAAGGCTGTTCCACCTAGTTATGATGGCCCTACAGTCAAAATGTTTGAATTAAGCTACTTGTTTTATGTTTAATTTCAGTTTTTGCTGTTTTCTTGATAACATATCAAGCTTCAGAATGTTTCACAGCAACACCAATTTTCACAAGTTTTTGATAAGTTGAAAGTTTCCAAAATGTGAATGTTGTTTTCATCATTACCCGTCAGAAGGAAGGGACACTTTTTCTTCTGAGGATACTTTTCCTTCATATTGCATGACAAATCATTTTTCAATCCGCGAGCATCAGTATCGAGTACAAAATTCTACAGTGTGCATTTCAGTTTGAATTTTTTTTTAAAGTGAAACGGAAGTAGAACTGGGTCGAAATCGGGTCAGGACTGACCCATTTGACCCGCTAGAAATTGTCGACCCGTTGTCCCGTGACCCGTTTCCATCTCTGCTGCGCAACGGTATTCTTTCCACCTCCTTCAATAGACTCCTTTTTTAAGTATACTCATTATTTTGAATTATGAACTACCATTTTGAACCATGAGCCAGTACTTGTATGTCGTTTCTTTTAAGATAAACGCAGGAAGGACACGAAATTCGGAACATCTCTGCCGGAGAATAGTTTTGTGCTCTTTGTCTGTACGTGGATAGGGATGTAGGGACAATAGACCATCAAAATTGTTACTAGTGCCTCCTTCAAGATTACAAACGGAGGGTAGGGACTACCAATGGCCCTTTGGCTCCAAGTCCAACGACATACGCTTAGTTAACTTAATTTATTTATAACAGCGTACTTGGTCCGGCAGCAAATTTTTCTTAAATAGAGAGAATTTTGTTCTGACATTTTAAAACAAACGACCAACATATACATAGAGAGAGAGAAGCAAACGCCATTTTTTTAAAGATAATAACGTTTTGTACAGATGATATAAAGCTAAAATGAAGTTAACGATTCTTATTCGTAAGTACCAAAATAATTATTCGTTCTTTCCAAACAATCTAAACAAAGAAGATACGAGAAACTGAGTTGTTTCTCGAGTGGTCCACCAGGAAATATCCCGGTGTCCCGGTGGGCCATTCCGCTCATGGCCACCGGGGATGCTCAGAGTAAGACATAAACGAACAGATGCGAACGTTTATTGTCAAGTCACCGCGAAGAGATCCGTACCTCATACATAAACGAAGAGATCCGTAGCTCATCCTCTGGGGCCGCGGGTGGCCTAGTGGGCAACGTTTGTGACTGCCACGGAAAGGACCTCAGGTTCGATCCCAGGCAGGTACGAACGCTCGATCCACTAAATATCCGCCGTGCGTCGGATGGGCCCGTTGAGCCGTCGGAACCCGGGTACTGGCCTCCCGGTAATAAATAAGGGCTTCTTCCTCCCCTTTCTACTTCGCTTCCGTGTCACTTTCCTATCGGGCACTCTAGCCCAAATCTCCTAGCTTCCTATTTCTAAGGGTTGTTTAAGACCTGGGGTCAGACACTCCCTTCCTAAAATCCTCTACATATGATCTAATCTGATCCTGATCCTCTGGATTGGGTTCAAATCCAGAGGATGAGGTACGGATGGGGACAAATATCCTCATCCTCTGGATTTGAACGCGAACCCATCTCGGACGAATGATTAGAAGCCAACGCTTCGTACAGCTCTACCACTAGGCTGCTTCTTGTCTCTGTACATCAGAGCAGTAACAGAGCGACTCTGAAAGATGTGCACATTGGTGCGCCTGTTCGTCAGGATTGCTGCCCAGACCATCACGCCACTGGCAACAGAGAGTCCCTTTTTCTGATATAAGGGGGAATGTTGCGAGTTCCTAGTGCTCTCCAGATGAGAACACGTCGCGAATAATTCGTTAAGCTGACCTTCGATTCATCTGTGAAAAGAACATTTGGCCACTGGTCTGGACTCCAAGTGTGATGTTGGAGACTCCACATTCAAACGAGCTCGCAGGGTGGTGGAACTTGGAGGGACACAAATAACTGATCTCCTTGAATAAAGTCATTGGATTGGGCATAGAGTCTTCTACAAACAGTATGTCTTGAAACCCTTGTTCCTGTGGCACTGGTCTGGAACAAGTGGGATGTTGGAGACTCGACATTCAAACGAGCTCTCAGTGTGATGGAACTTAGAGGGACACAAATAACTGGTCTCCTTGAATAAAGCCATTGAGCACGAAGTCTTCTACAAACAGTATGTCTTGAAACCCTTGTTCTTGTAACTGCTGCAAGTTCCAAAGAAAGTTGCCCAGAGGACGTCTCTGTCTCGTCTGCCAGTCAGAATCATATAGCCATCGTCTGCAACAGTTGTGGCTCTGGAACAGGCCTGTCCTGGTCAACGATGATCATCTTCTGTCTGTAGGTCCTGTCTCCAGAACCTTGAAGGACATTTTGTGGAACATTCAATGCTCGGAAAGCTTCTGTCTCGGACTGACCTGCTTCAATCCTGACAATCGCTTTCTACCGCTGAAAATCATCCATACGAAATCTTTGTGACATAATCAGCTCCACGTGCCACTGAAGTGAAAGCAAGAGTCGCCTAGAACAGGTACAAGATGCGAGCAGATTCGTACGTCTTGTTAAAGCAATCTTAATTCGGGTATTCCGGCTTACCTGTGGCAAAAGTAAAGGGGGGATAGTCTTCCGTGCAGCAAAATTGTATGTTTGCCAATTTTCAGTGCATTATTTTAGACACAAGGGCAGCTATATATGGTTTGATCCTTTGATTATGAGCACCAGTGTAACTCATGAGTTGAAAATCTCCGCCCTGAATGAATATATGCGTTGAGAAATCAGTTTCTGTAATATCAGCTTATTCTAGTTCCTTGCTTGAAAAGCAGAATGAAAATTTGATAGTACAAATAAGAAAACGGCTTGTGTCTTGAGTAAATATGAGCATAGTTTTCGATTTCATACAAAGGAATCTTGTATTCTAGAACTTTACCGGAAAAACTGCAAACGAACCTGAGAACGCAAGAACAAACAAAACTACTAATGCATTGGGTTCAATATTTTTAGCACAGCTTTTGTAAAAAAGGTTTTACTTATGTTACAGGTTTGTCCTTCTGTGGACACCATATCTCTGTAACTATTAGTCTCATTTGAAAAATGCTTTTTACTTTGGAAAGCTTGAAATGTGAGAATGATGATCCTTGCTTTCAATTGTTCTTACGATGCACGATTTCGCCGCTAAAGGGCGTAGACGCAGATGATATCGAATTCAAAATGCATTTTATTTCATATATTTACTTCTAAATGTCCGATTGAAAAAATGATTTTACCTTTCGATTCCATTTACATCGAAGGCTATTTTAGGTGCAGTTACTTTTTCAAGTTACTCATAGATTTTCCGCTAGGTAGCGTAAAAAGTAAATTGCGTTTTCTAAAACTCCGATTTGAAAAATTCTTCCTGCACCGGATACAGCTCCTGGTGGGAAGTGTTTTTATTGCATTTCTAATTTTTTATAAAAAGCGGTTTGGCCACCACGGAGCGTAGGTGTTAATTCTACTTCTGATGTATTTGCAGCAAAATCTGAGCTTCTAAAAGCTCGACTGAAATTTTTTTTCGCGGACCGATACCACTCATGTCGATAAACCCCTTGAGAATATTTTCTTCTTAAAACAATGCTGTTTCTTCGCCAGGGGCGTAGAAGTATATCCTATTTTTGTCAATATCTCTGCTTCTAAGAGTCCGATTTGAAAAATCCTTTCTTCGTTGAATAGCGTTTCCGGTGTGAAGTGTTTCCCATATAATTTCAAAATTTTCGAGTAATGCATAGACTTTCTGCTAGGGAGCGTAAAGGTAAATTGTGTTTTCCCCGATATCTTTGCTTCTAAAACTCCGATTTATTTATTTTTTTCCTGCGTTGGATACAGCTCCTGTTGGGAAATGTTTTGCATATAATTTCTAATCTTTGGTAAAGAACAGTGTAGCCACCAGGGGCTTAAGGGTTTATTTCTGCTTCTGATGCATTTGCAAAAAATTAAAAAAAAAATCTGAGCTTCTGATAACTCGATTGAAAAAATTCTTCCGTGGACTGATACCGCTCGCCTCGGAAAACTTTTTGAGAACACTTTCTTCTTAAAATAGCGCATGGTTTTCCCGCCAGGAGGCGTGAATATATATTTTATTTTTGTCGATATCTCTGCATCTAAGAGTCCGATTTGAAAAATTCTTTCTTCGTTGAAGAGCATTTCTGGTGCGAAATGTTTCTGATATAATTTCACAATTTTTTTTTAACTCACAAGTCTGCCCGAGACAGCAATATCTACGGGACTAAAAACCCGAATAGAAATCTTCTTTTTCGGTCAGATGCTACTAACTGCAAATTATGTGTGCGTATTTTCTTCCCAAAATAATGCACAATTTTGTCGCAAGGAGGCGTAAATGTTTAATCTATTTTTCTCAACATCTTTGCTTCTAAATGTACGATTTAAAAAAATTCTTTCAACACCGGATGCCATTTACCTTGTAGAACATTTTAGGTTAATATATGAAGAGTTTTTTAGTTCACAGTTCTGTCGCTAGGTCGTGTTTTTGTACTTCAGTTTGCAGCTGTATCGCTGCTTTTAAAAACCCTACTGATAATTTTTTTTTATTTACTGTATTCCGTTCGCTACAACATAGATGTGGAGCATTTTTCTTTAAATAATGCACAGATATGCCGCTAGGTGGCGTAAAGGTCGAACCCTTTTCTCGCTATCTCTGCTTCCGGGAAACGTATTTGTAAAGTTATTTTTCCATGAAGAATATTTTTCGCCTATTTTCATCTCTTCCCAGGGGCGTACTGTTAGCCCCCGCAACCCCGCACTGCGGTGGGGGGCGGCTCATGGTTAAAGGACCTCTAACCTGAGCAAAAAGATTTTACATATTTTTTCTGGAAACTTCGTATGAAACTGGTTAAAGAAATAGTCAAGAATTAAGGCAGCTTTGAATGAAGTATTAAGAAGAAAAGCATTTTTTTCTCACAATAAGCAAAATCTTTAGAAATAATTTTCGTTGCTTTAATTCATAAAAACTGGATGGATAACGGGAAAGCAGCTATTTAAAAGAACTTGAGGCCACTTGTAATAGCCCTTGCTGTTACAACGGGCCTCAAGTTCACAGTCCTTGCAATAATTTCTATTCAGGTATATTAACAAGAGAATGTGAAAAAATATCAGTTCAATGAGCGGAATTTTTTTACCAATGAGGATAAAGTGTTGTGTATTACAGTTGTTTGTACCTAACTATGCATCCTTCCAAATATAATGAACTAAAACGTGTTCTTCGCAGGAACGAAAAATCAGAGATCTGTGTCATTTTTTTAACGTGGATAGGTCTTTAAAATCTGTACCATGGTGGTACCCTTTAGGAAAACTTGACCGACATAATTTCTTATGATTCATCAAATGCTTAAAATTTCGAAATTATAACAAATAGCTAAAATCTAATAACTGACATTGAAAGAGTAATAACTAGGGCTGTCGATAGATCAATATTTTAATCGGTTAATATTACACCATTGATCGGTTAATCGACCCATTAATCGGTTATTTGATCGAGTGATAAAAAATACTGTCACAAAAAATATACGACTATAAATTACATTATGCATTATTCTATTATTATATGGATACTAAATCCGTTGTCTAAAATGATAGGGTTGTAAAGTACGACTTCCACGCACAAAAGTGCGGAAGGATACATTGACATTTAATGACTTGAGCGTGTGGTGAGTGATGAGGGGAGTTGCGAGAGAGATATTGAAGGAGGAGGACATGCCGAGCTTTGGCTAAGACAACAAGTTCCGTTTGTACCGCGGAGTGTATTCCAGTTTATGTTTTTGTGTAAAGTAATAAATGTTTTGTGTTGTGATCGAGTGTCTGTGATGTTACAGACGAAAGATAGAATTGGAGGCACCTGTGAGATTCGAACTACGAAAGACAGGAAGTGAAGGCGCCGGTGAGACGGGATTGAGCTACTTCAGCGGCGTTTTTTTATGACAGTGGGAATCGATGAGTTGAAAGTTCTTCAAGCGTGCGAAGAACCAACGCGACAGGGATATTTTTTCCCCTCTTTGTGTTGGGAAGAACAAAGGATGGTGACTGTTGTTTGTTTTTTCGAAATTAGTTGTTCCGTATCGGATTTACACCACATTAGATGTTTATGTAAGTACTGTTTTGTTGTTGTTCTTAGAGAATTATCCAAAGGAATGAAATATCAAAGCAAGTTTTTTAGAAGTTTCCGGGCACGGAATTAAATAGAAAGAAATAATTTCTGTCAAGAAATAGTACATTCAGATCAACTGTTTGAGCCTAGATTATAGGTAAATGTAGAATTTTGTTGTAAACAATTTCTGTGAACGTATACACATATACGATAATAGAAGGAAATAATTTCTGTCAAGAAATAGTACATTCAGATCAACTGTTTAAGCCTAGATTATAGGTAAATGTAGAATATTGTTGTAAACAATTTCTGTGAACGTATACACATATACGATAATAGAAGGAAATAATTTCTGTCAAGAAATAGTACATTCAGAACAACTGTTTGAGCCTAGATTATAGGTGAATGTAGAATATTGTTGTAAACAATTTCTGTGAACGTATACACATATACGATAATAAATAAACATTGGGTACACGTTGAGCTTGTTGAAATGGCTTTCTTAGGAAGAGCTCGAAAAGAAGAACTTCTGCAGTTGGCGGAAGAATTGGGTATAAAAGTTATGCCAAATCTCAAAATTCTGGAATTAAAAAATAAAATTGTCAACTTTGAAGGATATGAAGAGGATTTCGTGAAAGAACTTTTGGCAGGTATAAAAGAGGGTAGAGAAACAGGAAGACAAATGGAATTTGAGCTTGAAAAACTCAGAATAGAAGCTGGACGTCAGCCGCTGGGAGGCAGTTTGGAGCAAAATGGAAATGCTGATAAACCGAGATTAGAACTTCGTCATTTGATGAAAACATTTGACCCAAAAGACAGTGATATAAGTATTTACTTAGTTTTATTTGAAAGGCAAGCACAACAAGCAGAAATAAAAAGGGAAGATTGGGTTGCGAATTTGATAGGACTTTTGCCCTACGAAATATCACAATTGATTGCCAGAGAAAATGTGGAAGATGCTAAAAACTATGAATATGTTAAAAGGTTACTTCTTAAAAGATATAAGTTAAGTCCAGAGAAATTTAGATTGAAATTTGTACAACACATGCGTACATCAGAGAAGACCTGGAGAGATTTCGCCTTCGAGTTAGAAAATTATTTTAATGAATGGATTTCAGGACTTAAAATAGGCGATTTTGAAGGGCTAAAAAATTAATGATCACAGATCAATTGAAGCGGAGAGTGCCTATAGAAATAAGGGAGCATTTTATTGATAAATGGTCAAATATTGTCTCACCTTCAGATTTGGCTGATATGGTGGACAATTATGAAAGTGTAAGAGGAGGAATCAAGAAAAATTCATCGAATGAATTTTGTGCTTCAAAGAAAATGCAAGGCAGTGAGAAAAAAACTAGAGGTAACTATGATCGGGGAAATTTTATGAAAAATGGATTTTATAACAAAAATTATGTTAAGTCAGATGTAGGACAAGTGTGGTCAAAACGGAATGTATCTCACAATGAAGAAAAGTATGATCGCAGACGGAAGATTCAATGTTACGAGCGTGCATCTTATGATCACATTCGACCTCAGTGTCCTAAGCTAAAATCACAGAACTCAGGAAGCGTAAATAGAATCAGAGAGGAAACTGAAGGGGATCTCTTGGCACCCTATACCTTTGAAGGAAAAATAAATGGAGTTACCATGCCTATTCTCCGGGATACAGGTTCATCAGTTGATATCATTTGTCAAGAGTATGTGTCGCGAGGTGAGTTTACTGGAGAACATGTGTGGGTACAGCATCTTCTGGATGAACAAAAGGTTTGTTTACCATTGGCAGAAGTTGAACTAGAATGTAAATTAGGTCATATTGTAACTAAGGCTGCAGTGATTAGAAAGTCGCTAGATCAAGGTAGATATTTACTTGGAAATAAGACTGCCGCTTTTTTAAAAAAATTGATATGGAGTGGCCACTTAATTCAGAACAGGTAAATGTTGTGATTACTCGGTATCAAGAAAAACTGAAACGAAACAACGTAGAGAGAAATTCAGTAAAAAATGATTCAGGGAAGAAAGAAAAACAAGCCCTTGAAGGAGAGGCTGTGGGTTCCGAAGAATCAGATGAATTAGAAGAAGAAATTATGCCATTGAGGAATGAGGAAGATAAAGCCATGTTAGAGTTGGTAAAAATGGATTTAAAAAGTTTCATGGAAGATCAACGGCAAAGTTTGGAATTGAAAAAAATTCTCAAAGAAATAGAGAAAACAGATTGTAATAAGGCAAATGGTTATGCTGTACTAAGAAATGGGATGTTGGTGAAGAAGAAGATCAACAAGGTTGGCGAAGAGGGAGATCTTATTGTTGTTCCAGAACAATATAGAGAACAAATAAAAAACATGTGTCATGAGGGAACTTCGGGGCATTTAGGAGTGACAAAAACCAAAGACAGACTAGCGAAGTATTTTTATTGGCCTAACTGTTATAAAGACATTGAAGAATTTGTAAAATCTTGTGATTCATGCCAACGTGCTGGAAAAGCTGGGGACAAAAAGAAAGCACCTTTAAAAATAGTTCCAATTATTCCTGAAATTTTTACAAAAATCAACGTTGATGCCTGTGGGCCTTTGCCCGAAACTTCAAGCGGAAATAGATACATAATTACAGCTATGTGTTTGTTGTCCAAATATCCAGATGCAGTACCAGTACCAGACATAGGATCCAAGTCGGTAGTTGACGCTTTGTTACACATTTTTAGCCGCATGGGATTTCCGAAAGAAATTCAAACTGATCAAGGAGCCAGTTTTGTAAGCATTTTGACACTAGAATTTCTGGAGCGGTTTGGAATAAAAGTTACTCATAGTTCTGTATATCATCCCCAAAGTAATCCGGTAGAACGATTCCATCGAACTATTAAAAGGATGTTGAGAGTTTTATGTCTTGAGTCTGCTCCGGATTGGGAGAAACAGTTACCGGCGGCGCTGTTTGCTTTGAGAACTATGACACATGAAAGCACAGGGTTTACGCCTGCTGAATTGGTGCATGGAAAAAATTTGAGGACGCCAATGACACTATTGTATGAAAAATGGATGGGTCATCCTGAAGAAGAAAACTATGTCACTGAATATGTATTTGAGTTAATAAATCGGATGAAAAGATGTCAAGAACTTGCCATTAAAAACATGGAAGTGGCTCAATTGAAAAGAACATATTGGTATGACAGAAATGCGGTAAAACGTGAATTTCAAGAAGGAGATTTAGTATTGGTTTTTGTTACCTGCAGGCCAAATAAGTTAGCGGAACAGTGGAAAGGACCAGGGAAAATTGAGAAAAAAATTTCTGAGACTAATTATGTAGTAAGCTTTGAAGGTAAAAATGTAAAGCATCAAGTATATCACATTAACATGCTGAAACCATACCATAAACGACCAGAATTTGTGAACTTATTGCCCGGTTGTGAAAATGGTGAAATGGATTTAGAGATTAAATTTCCGCAAGTTGAAAAAAATCCCAATATATTTAACTTCTCTGATATCGAGGAGAACAGTAAACTTCGAGAGCGCCTAAGTGGCCAACAAATTCAGGATCTGAAAAAACTATTATGCCATTACTTGAAAATGTTTTCTAATATTCCAGGAAAGACTCATTTGGTCGAACATGATATCGAGCTAGCTAGTAATGCTATTGTAATAGTTAAGCCTTATAGAATGTCGCCCAGGCAGATAAATATTCTTAAAGCCGAGATAGATAAAATGCTGCAGTACAAGATTATAGAAGTTGGTGAATCAGACTATACATCACCCATGATTTTGGTAGAAGAACCCGGAAGAGATCCACGCCCATGTATTGACTACAGGCGATTGAATGAAGTGACAAGGACCCAGTTCTATCCATTGCCTAACATAAAAGAAAGAGTCGAAAAGGTTTCTGGAGCAAAGTATATTACAGTATTAGATTTAACAAAAGGGTACTGGCAAATTCCATTAAGTGCTAGAGCTCAACGATTGGCAGCGTTTGTGACTACTTTTGGAACGTATCGGCCCTTAAAGATGCCATTTGGCCTTAAGAACGTACCTTATTTCTTTAGCAAAATGATGTCGGAACTTTTGAGAGGCTGCGAAGAGTTTGCCGTACCATATCTAGATGATGTTGCCATTTTTTCAGAAAACTGGGGGATCATTTGATACACCTTGAAGAAGTGCTACAGAGGTTGCAGAGGGCTTCCTTGACCATAAAACCTTCCAAATGTAAGTTTGCTCAAGATCACGTCTTGTATTTGGGTCATATTGTTGGACAAGGATATCGAAAACCAGCGGAACGAAAGGTTCAGGCCATACAAAATTTTCCTACGCCAAAAAACAAGACGCAAGGAAGATCTTTCTTAGGCCTGGCGGGATATTACAGCAGATATATTCCAATGTTTTCTTCGATAGCAGCTCCCTTGACAGACATCTTGAAGGGCAAAAATCGTAAAGAGGAAATTATATGGTCAGAACAATGTGAAAAAGCTTTTGTGGAACTAAAAAAAATCTTTATCTAGTTTTCCTGTTCTGTATGCCCCTGACTATGAACGTAGATTTATTCTACAAACTAATGCTTCAGATCAAGGAATGGGAGTCGTCCTCTCGCAAGAACAAGATGGCGCTGAGCATCCTGTACTCTATCTAAGCAGAAAACTTTCGACAGCAGAGAAGACATACAGTGCCAGTGAAAAAGAATGTGCCGCCATTATATTTGCGGTACAGAAACTGAAATGCTACCTGGATGGTCAAAATTTCCTCATACAAACTGATCATAACCCTCTCGTTTGGTTACGCACCAACGCAAGTTCAAATGCTCGTCTGATGAGATGGGCCCTTGCTTTACAAGCATATGATTTTGTTATAATTCATCGATCGGGAACTATGTACAAAAATGCAGATGGACTGAGCAGAGTTCCAACTTTAGATGATCCACCTTGATCATGCTATGGGTCTGCTAGTGAAAACATTTTTTTTTTTTTTGGTTGTGATATATACTACATAGAAATTGTTGGAAAACACGTAAAGATGATTGTTAAATTAACTCATATATTTCTCTTTGTAAATGGATTATGACTCATTATGTGAACTATGACTATTGTATAGTAAAATGACAAGAACTTTTTACCACTGGAAAAAGTTCCTCTGGAAGTGCACTTTTGTGCGTGGAAGTACGACTTCCACGCACAAAAGTGCGGAAGGATACATTGACATTTAATGACTTGAGCGTGTGGTGAGTGATGAGGGGAGTTGCGAGAGAGATATTGAACTAGGAGGACATGCCGAGCTTTGGCTAAGACTAGGGTTCAGTTTGTACCGCGGAGTGTATTCCAGTTTATGTTTTTGTGTAAAGTAATAAATGTTTTGTGTTGTGATCGAGTGTCTGTGATGTTACAGGGTGTTGAATGTATCGTAGCCTGTTAATCTAGTAGTATTCATTGCTTTACTTTATTAAAAAAATAAGAAATACAAATTAATAAGAATTACCTTAAACCTGGTTTGCGGTCACTGCTTTAGCCAAGATTTTAGGCACAAGAGCTTGTCAACATTGGATGGTTTAAGCGAAGTACGCAGTTTATTAACAACAATACCAGCGGCACTAAACACTCTTTTACTTGGCACAGACGTTGCTGGAATGCACACAAACCGTTTTGCTAAAGTAGCAAGCAACGGCAACTGTAATGCATGACTTTTCCATCACTGACTGAAGAGGATATGTAAAATCGTCGTCGAGTTCAGACAACTCTGATAAACTTGAAGCTCTAATTCTATCGGTGTGCTGACATTTGTGTATTCCTTTATTTCTGTTTCTGGAATCGACGAATTGTCAAAACATAATTTCTTAGTTTCTGTCGCACATTATTTTGTTCTTCGTGTAAGGGCAGCTGTTTATTTGTGCTACTGGATGAAATTCTGTTCTATACTAGCTCTCGGTTTTTTTTTCTGGTATACAGCGTAGTCTCTTGAATCGATGGTTAAGGGCAGTAGCTTCTTCGTACTTGTCGTATAAAGGCCATTGACTGAGTCTTTCCGTCAGATCATCGAGCAACATAGCTTTAAATCTGCAAATATATGCTGGGTCAGTATCGATTAATCGGAGAATTAATCGATCAAACCCGACAGCCCTAGTAATAATAACCAATGATTCTAAAAATATCAACTTCAAGGTCATGCGCATCCGCGGGGAGAGGGGAGGGTGTCCGCCATTTTGGGGTCGAATACGCTGAGTCAAGAGCCTTGAAATCAGTATAACTCGAGATCGCGTAGAGGTAGGATCGTGATATTGATCTCAACGGGTTCGTCTGGATGAAATCTATCTAAAAACCAATAATTCATAATCATTTAATAAGTACTTTATAAGTTATAAGTGATAAACGAAAACATATTTGTGAGAAAATCAAAACGTCTAAATATTTGAAGCAAAAGTCCGACTCAAAATACTACAAACGCATATCAGAAGAAAGAAGAACTCAAAAGGACTAATGCAGAACGACGTACGGTTTATAGACAGAAGAAGAACGCCGAAGCGGCGCAACGTGTGGAGCCACAACCAAGCGCTTCTACAGCTAGCACATGTGAACCAATGGACTACTTGGCGTGAGTGAAATTTGAATGGATTATTCTAGTTCCATACATTTTCCCGGTTTCGAATTGAAGGCGAAAAGAAATAGGGCAATAGCCCAACACAATCCATCCCCTTCCAAACGTACTACTTTGCCCACAAAACGAACTGCGGGGGAGTTGCCATTTGCAGAAACATCAACAGTCTAACAGATTGCCAACCCGTAAATGTCTCAGTCAACAACAAATTGAGAATTGAAGATGACTATGTGAGTGACATGTGTCTAGTTGATGTGACAGTGTCTGCTCAAACTCGCTTCATACTTGGTTCGGTTTACATTCATTTCAACGTTTCAAAAACATCACTAGAGGTCTTCATGTACCGGATGCCATGCGATTACTCTGAAAACATCAAGAAAATAATACCAAGTACGGTACTGGACACCCAAGTGCCTATCATTCTTACTGGTGACTTTAACATTATTGTGCAACAAAACACCATCTTACTCAAGTTCATGAAAGACAATTTCATCTTGACTTATATAAATTCTCTACCAATTACCTTAGGCAATACTTGTATCGACTTAACCTTTGTACGAAACATAGAAGTGAATTGTATGCCATATGTTTGTTACTTCTCATATCATCGCCCTTTAATAAATAAAATTATAGTCTAACTGCATTCCTCTTTCATTAATCAACCGACTTCTACCTTAAACCCTTTACTGTCAAACACGTATCGACGTAAAGAAAACCTGCGGGTGTGCCGCTAACCCTCATTTTTTTTATGACAGAGTCAAAAGGCTTTTTTTTTTTTTTCTGGTGGGTTTTTTTTCGCTATGTGAAAAACATTGTGGCATTATATTAAGAGCGTATTTTATACTCCAGAGTAAATAATTTAAGTAGTTTTACGTTTTTTGTGCTAGATTTCTTAATCGTTACTTAGTTATTTGCTTACTTATGTTGGGACATTTCATATAAATCGTAAAAGTCATTAGACACTGTCACACGGCAGTAGTATGTTTTGTCCGTGCAATCGTGAGGCACTTCAAAAAGCAGCCTTAGTTCTTTGAAATAATAAATTTTGCATGATATGATTAACTTTGACGTAAGTATTTTATGTAGTAATTTGTATCGGTAACCAGGACAATTATTTTAATTGTAACGTACACATTTACTTTTCACGCAATAAAGTGAAATAATTTTGATTTTACGAAAAATACTAGTAGATTTCAAAGAATTTGATTTATTAAAACACTCGCAAAGCCTTGTTAATAATATGAAAGTTAAAATTCTCAGTAAGTGAAAGCTAATGGATTTTCGCAAAAGGGTCTCGAAAACATTTTTTGCTGGGGCCCTCGAGTTTTTCCGGTACGCCACTGTCTCTTCAGTTATGCAAAATTCTTCCAATAGAAGGCATAGAGTTATATTATGTTTCCTTCTCTCGTATATTTCTTCTTTTAACTGTTCAAATTGAGCATCTCTTTGTCTCTGATATTCCTTGTGCTATGAGAGACTTTTTGTGCGTCATTTGTTCATTTTCGTAGCAATGTTTTTAGCCGCTGGTAGAAGTAAGTAGCTGTTTCTATTTCTGGGTGTTTTATCGATTTTAGAAACCCGGTTGTGATTTTTTTCTAACCAACCGCATTGACTTTGAATAACTTTGATAAATTTAATTTAATTCGCGTCAGAAGGGATTCAAAAGACGTGCTCATTACAACCGAAAATTCGGTGTCATCTTTCTTGCTCTCACTTGATTCAAAAATTTCTACATTTTTCGTAAGTAGTTATCAATGCAATCAACTTTCTTTCATTGTACGAGTAGCAGAAGAACGATATTATCTTTCGATCGAAACTATCCCTCACACCATAAGAGCGATCGAAATTATCACCACAAGAGCGATTGAAATTATCACCATAAGAGCGATCGAAATGAATAGCGATCAAAATTATCTTTCACACCATAAGAAGAATTTGAAAAATATGTTTTTCTCTAAGTGCTCGCGAGGCAGAAGTGGCAGCTGCTGCCGTACTTACTTGCGCGCAGGGACGAAACATCCCATTAGCTCCCTCACTTCTCTTCTTTTTTAATTATGTCCGCAATCGGAAATTGGATAAATATTTGGAATTTTTTTATTTTCCTCCAATTTAAAATTATTTTTGATAAAATTAAATATTATTTTCTGTTTTAACTATTAACTATCTAGAACTGTTAATCTTTAAATGTCATTTCTGGCTAAACTCTTTGTAAGGATTTCCGTGGACGAGAGGCCTCTATAAATATTTAAATATGTTTTATGTGTATTCAGTTGAGGTTTTATTCAAATTTGCCTTACAATGATGAATATGATTTTTTGTGTGTCTATGTGTATACGTTCAAGAAACGGCAGTGTAAGACACACTATATTGACAAAAGTCACCGGACATCTAGAAGAGAAACACAACATAGCATTTATTGACATACATTAGTACGGTGTCTGTCCACCTTTGGCCTTAATGCATGCACTGGCCCTTCGAGACAGGCTTTCGACAAGGTTTTGGAACACAGCGATAGGTATGCGCTTCCATTCAGTACATAATACTGCCATTAACTGTTGCTTAGTAGTTGACCTTGGTTCCAAACTTCTTATGCGGCGCTCTAATTCATCCCATAGGTGCTCTATGGGATTAAGATCATGTCTCTGTGCTGGCCAGTCCACACAAGATACGGAATTATCCTAAAACCACGCCGTAACAGTCATCTACAGCCTCTCGTCCACGAGCGTCTTTTGATGCTGATCTCACCTCCCACCTTCAATTTCCAGTGCTCACCTCACCTATTACTCCTCATCCCGTGGCAACATCGGGAGACTTCGCCGCTGGTTTCCCACCAGTCTTCACTGTTGGTGTCTCCGAGTGTGACGGCGGTGCCGATAACTCCTCTGACTCTGCGTCAGCTTCCCGAGCATCGTCGCTCCCTGGAAAACGAATTTCTGGCACTCGTACAGGTACCCGACGTAAGAGGAAGAAGAAGAAATCTTCCTCTGCGGATTCCACACCGCTTCTTGCGTCTATTACCGAGTTGCAACATCAACCTACTGCTTCCTCAGACCACTGCACGGTCACCCTCACAGTGTTTGTTGCGGCGTCACTCCCTCGGACTGTACGTCCGTGGACATTTGACTCCAATCTCCTCACTGATCCTGAATTTTGTGCCTCTGTCCGTTCTTTTCTCGCTGCTCGTCGCGCAGGGTTGCATTCCGCACCCTGTACCTTGACGTATTGGCTTCGTGTCAAGCATCAGCTCCTCTTACATATCAAGCAACTTTCCTTCACCATGAAGACTTCTAGTCAGATGCGCCTCGATCACGCCAGGCAGATGCTCACACTGATTGGGTTATCAGATCCGCTTTTTCCAGCATATCAGGCGGAGCTCCAGGCTTTGCTGAAACCTCTTGCGCAGCAAGCACTTTTACGTCTGCGCATTAAACATCTCAATCCGGAGGAATGCACCTATGATTTTCTAACATCAATGGAATCTGCACGTAAGTCTTCTACCTCGCTTCGTCATCTTCGCCTCCCCTCTGGCGAAATCACATCCGATTCGGCAGCGATTTGCTCTCACGTTCGTCAGTTCTATACCACCAAGTTCAGTGAAACTCCTCCCCCTTCTCCCTCTGCTCTCCCCCATCTTCTCAATAACCTACCTCAAGTTCCGTCTCATCTTGCTCACACCCTGTCTCTTGTACCCACATCCACGGAGGTGTCCGACACCTTCTCTTCCCTTAACAGCCATGCCGCTCCGGGTCCGGACGGCCTCTCTTTTCCTTTTTACCGTGCGTTCTTGCCTCTTTTGTTGCCTTTTCTCCTCTCCGCTTTTTCTGCTGCATTTAACTGCTCCCCCTCCCGAGGAGTTTCACGGACGCACATGTGGTCCTATTTCCCAAGAAGGGTGACCCTCTTGACTTGGGAAATTGGTGCCCCATTTCTCTTCTCAATCAAGATTATAAACTCTATACTAAGCTTCTTTCCCGTCGACTAAACTCTATCCTCCCTCACATCCTTGCTGACTCCCAAACCTATACTGTTCCTGGCCGTTCTCTTTCCTCCAATGTTCAACTTCTTCGCGATCTCATTCATCTTGCCAAGACTCATTCTGAACCTCTTGCTCTCCTTTCCTTAGACCTCCGTTCCGCTTTCGATAATATCTCACACGCCTATTTAACACAAACCCTGCTACACTTTGGCTTTCCTCCACAATTTGTCTCCATTCTTCTCTCCCTCTACCGGGACGCCGTTTTCCATGTTAAGACGGCATCTTTTCTCACAGCACATGTTCCCTTCAAGCGGGGAGTTCGTCAGGGCTGCCCGCTTTCTGGTCAACTGTTTGCGATTGCCGTCGAGCCTTTTCTACGCTCTCTGCAAACATCTCTTCTAGCACAACTTCCACCACCAGTTGCCAGCTCACGGCATCACTCAGTCATTTACTCTGCTTATGCAGATGACATCACCGTCTGCATTCGTAGCGACTCACAGTTCCAACTGCTTCATCGTTTGTTCTCCGCATATGCTTCATGTTCTGCAGCTGAACTGAATACGTCTAAGAGCACCGGATTGTGGTGCGGGTCGTGGTCTAATCGCTTGGATGCTCCATGGGGGGCCACATGGTCATCCACTACCCAACGCTTCCTGGGTGTGCACTTAGGCGCACCACAAGCTACATCCAGTGCAACTCGCTCGGAACTCCATCCTCGCCTCCTCCGCACAGCTGCATTCTGGTGTCGTGCGCAGTTCTGTACGTCCTACTACCAGCGTGCAAATCTCACCAGGACATACCTTCTGTCCATTTGCAAGCATTCTTGGATTGCACCTACGACCCCGCTTTTCTGTCTCCAGGAGGTTACACGCTGCCTTACTCGAGTAATGTGGGCGGGTCATCACTGGATTAACATCCACAAGCTCTGTGCTCCTCCCTCCTATGGTGGTGCTGGCCTACCTGATGTCCCGCTGTGCTACAAAGCAAGCCGAGTGATCAACTTCATTCACCTTTTCACGGCTCCAGTGGCTTCCGCAGTTCAGGTACGTGACGTTCTTGCCTCCTTGCGTAACCCACATTTTTCCTTTCTTTCTTTAGTTCTCATGGATTGCTGTCCTTTCCCCCCTCCAAACTCCCACCTGCATATTCTGAAGCCCTCATTCACCTTCGCTCTCTCCCCCTCATTCGCTCCCCTCCCTCTTCAACTCTAGAGCTTCTTTCTGAACCCCTCTTCTTCAACTCCCTTGTTCATCCCCCCATCTCTCCTGTTTTTCATTCCCCTCTTGGCTCCGAGCAGGTGTAGTAACTGTACAAGACCTCACTAACTCGGATCTATCCTGGCGCCCTTTCTCTGGCCTGCCCCCTGCTATTCTCTCATCCCCATCCGCCCATTTGGTCTATGACTCTCTGCTAACTGCACTTCTTTCGCTTTTCCCTGATCTTGTCTCCCCCACCGGTCTCGTCTCTGTCTTTTTCTGCCCCTCTTCCGCTGCCGTTTTTCCTCCGACTCACAAACTCGGTTCTTCCTCTCTCCTCTCTCTCCTCTAAATCTCTTTATCGTTTTCTAGTGCACCTTGCCACCCCTTCACCGCTTTCTATTCTGGAGGTTCCCCCTGCTTCTCTTCCTCTTGTCTGGGCCGCTGCCCGCTCACCCTTATCTGCCCCTCTTGAAATTAATACCCACTGGCTCTTTTTGCATAATCGCCTCCCTGTTCCGTATTTTCTCTTTCGCATGTCTCTTCTCTCCTCCCCTCTCTGCTCCTTCTGCGCACAGGAGGCAGACGTTTCTCACGTCTACCTTTACTGTCCCATCCTGATGCCTCTCCTCCACCAGGCTTTCCGGATTGCCAGTCGCTCTTGTTCTCAAGATCTTCCGTTCACTGCCTACAGACATCTTCTTCTGCGGGCTCATCCACCTACAACTCTTCCTTCAGTATGTGCCTATCTTTTCGTGCTGGTTAAACACGTTATTTACGTATACCTTCAACAACTCCGCAGCCTTTCCTCGCCGGTCTCTTTACACTAGGCCAGCGCAGCACTTTTGTGCCATTTTCAAGATCGATTGCTTTCTCGACTCCGCCTGGAGTACCAGTCGGCTTCTTCCAGTCGTCGAGAAGCCACCTTCTATGCTACCTGGGCGCCGGCCGCTCCATGGTTTGCGATTGATTCTGGACTGCTACACCTATCAGTACCCTAGGACATTCTACACCTCCTTTGCTGAGTTCCGTGGCACCCTGGTGGCCCTCCTCCACTCTACGACTCGTGCAATCCACACTACCGTTGAATTGTGAATGCTAATGCCATCTCAGTGTATTTTCATGCTTACTCGTGTACATTACTTACTTTCACCCCGCCTGTATTATGTTACTTTGGTGCCCTCGTTAAATAACTTGCACAATTGTGCACGCTGTGTTTTTATCTCATGTATGTAATGTTTTACCTTCACGGCGGTGTTTGTGCTGTTCTTTTTCTAATTGTGTACTATTGTTTCGCCTGTGTTATCCTGTAAATCATGCCCAGCCAATGTCATGTGACACGATGTGTTTCTCTCTGTCACTTCTGCAATTTTTATTCAATAAGCTTTGCTTGCAGCATTTGTTATTCATCCCCATTGTCATTGCAGTGTATATACCATCATGTTTTTAACAGTTTTGTATTATTTCCCAGTGAGACGCCCAATACTGTACGTCTCCCTCTTATGTTTTCTTATGATAAATTAGAATAAAGCGATTTTGAAACCTTGCTTGATGGCAGATAAGGGTGAGCGGGCAGCTGCCCAGACAAGAGGAAGAGAAGCAGGGGGAACCTCCAGAATAGAAAGCGGTGAAGGGGTGGCAAGGTGCACTAGAAAACGATAAAGAGATTTAGAGGAGAGAGAGGAGAGAGGAAGAACCGAGTTTGTGAGTCGGAGGAAAAACGGCAGCGGAAGAGGGGCAGAAAAGACAGAGACGAGACCGGTGGGGGAGACAAGATCAGGGAAAAGCGAAAGAAGTGCAGTTAGCAGAGAGTCATAGACCAAATGGGCGGATGGGGACGAGAGAATAGCAGGGGGAGGCCAGAGAAAGGGCGCCAGGATAGATCCGAGTTAGTGAGGTCTTGTACAGTTACTACACCTGCTCGGAGCCAAGAGGGGAATGAAAAACAGGGGAGATGGGGGGATGAACAAGGGAGTTGAAGAAGAGGGGTTCAGAAAGAAGCTCTAGAGTTTAAGAGGGAGGGGAGCGAATGAGGGGAGAGAGCGAAGGTGAGTGAGGGCTTCAGAATATGCAGGTGGAGTTTGGAGAGGGGGAAAGGACAGCAATCCATGAGAACTAAAGAAAGAAAGGAAAAATGTGGGTTACGCAAGGAGGCAAGAACGTCACGTACCTGAACTGCGGAAGCCACTGGAGCCGTGAAAAGGTGAATGAAGTTGATCACTCGGCTTGCTTTGTAGCACAGCGGGACATCAGGTAGGCCAGCACCACCATAGGAGGGAGGAGCACAGAGCTTGTGGACGTTAATCCAGTGATGACCCGCCTACATTACTCGAGTAAGGCAGCGTGTAACCTCCTGGAGACAGAAAAGCGGGGTCGTAGATGCAATCCAAGAATGCTTGCAGATGGACAGAAGGTATGTCCTGGTGAGATTTGCACGCTGGTAGTAGGACGTACAGAACTGCGCACGACACCAGAATGCAGCTGTGCGGAGGAGGCGAGGATGGAGTTCCGAGCGAGTTGCACTGGATGTAGCTTGTGGTGCGCCTAAGTGCACACCCAGGAAGCGTTGGGTAGTGGATGACCATGTGGCCCCCCATGGAGCATCCAAGCGATTGGACCACGACCCGCACCACAATCCAGTGCTCTTAGACGTATTCAGTTCAGCTGCAGAACATGAAGCATATGCGGAGAACAAACGACGAAGCACTTGGAACTGTGAGTCGCTACGAATGCAGACGGTGATGTCATCTGCATAAGCAGAGTAAATGACTGAGTGATGCCGTGAGCTGGCAACTGGTGGTGGAAGTTGTGCTAGAAGAGATGTTTGCAGAGAGCGTAGCCCTGTTCCGTATTTTCTCTTTCGCATGTCTCTTCTCTCCTCCCCTCTCTGCTCCTTCTGCGCACAGGAGGCAGACGTTTCTCACGTCTACCTTTACTGTCCCATCCTGATGCCTCTCCTCCACCAGGCTTTCCGGATTGCCAGTCGCTCTTGTTCTCAAGATCTTCCGTTCACTGCCTACAGACATCTTCTTCTGCGGGCTCATCCACCTACAACTCTTCCGTCAGTATGTGCCTATCTTTTCGTGCTGGTTAAACACGTTATTTACGTATACCTTCAACAACTCCGCAGCATTTCCTCGCCGGTCTCTTTACACCAGGCCAGCGCAGCACTTTTGTGCCATTTTCAAGATCGATTGCTTTCTCGACTCCGCCTGGAGTACCAGTCGGCTTCTTCCAGTCGTCGAGAAGCCACCTTCTATGCTACCTGGGCGCCGGCCGCTCCATGGTTTGCGATTGATTCTGGATTGCTACACTTATCAGTACCCTAGGACATTCTACACCTCCTTTGCTGAGTTCCGTGGCACCCTGGTGGCCCTCCTCCACTCTACGACTCGTGCAATCCACACTACCGTTGAATTGTGAATGCTAATGCCATCTCAGTGTATTTTCATGCTTACTCGTGTACATTACTTACTTGCACCCCGCCTGTATTATGTTGCTTTGGTGCCCTCGTTAAATAACTTGCACAATTGTGCACGCTGTGTTTTTATCTCATGTATGTAATGTTTTACCTTCACGGCGGTGTTTGTGCTGTTCTTTTTCTAATTGTGTACTATTGTTTCGCCTGTGTTATCCTGTAAATCATGCCCAGCCAATGTCATGTGACACGATGTGTTTCTCTCTGTCACTTCTGCAATTTTTATTCAATAAGCTTTGCTTGCAGCATTTGTTATTCATCCCCATTGTCATTGCAGTGTATATACCATCATGTTTTTAACAGTTTTGTATTATTTCCCAGTGAGACGCCCAATACTGTACGTCTCCCTCTTATGTTTTCTTATGATAAATTAGAATAAAGCGATTTTGAAACCTTGCTTGATGGCTTGGTGCATTATTCTGTTGGTACCAACAAGGCTCAGTTCCATAGTATTGCCACAGAGTTGTTAGGGCATAATTGTCCTGAATATTGAGGTACACGTGCAGGTTAACAGGTTGGTCCACGATAACCAATGGGCCGGGACCATACCACGAAAAACACTGCCATACGAGTACACTGCCAGCTCCAAACTTTACCGCAGGAACAATACACTGTGGTAAATAGCGCTCCTCCGGCTGCCGCCATACCCACACACGGCCATCAGACTGATGGATCGTGTATCTGGATTCATCAGTCCATAGGATCCATTTCCATTGATCTACGGTCCACGATAAATGTTCTTTGCACCATGCTAAACGACGAGTAGCATTCCCAGTGGAGATGAAAGGCTTATGAGCAGCCGCACGACCACGGTAACCCATGGAATGAAGTTCTCTGCGAATGGTACGTGTGCATACCGAGGTTCCAGCATTTTTACTCACCTGTACACTGAGGTCTTGTGCAGTACTCCGTCGATTAGCTGTAACGACTCTCCTAAGGCTTCGACGTCCTCTATCACTGATTTTCTTTGGTCTGTCGGTACGTTTTGCTGCTTCAGGCATACCATGCGTCTTCCACTTATTCAGTACATCCAAAACAGTTGACTTGGGTGTGTATCAACGCCTCTCGTTTTCTCTTATGGACAACCCACTAATATAACACCCAACAATCTTTTCTTTCTCAAAGTCAGTTCTCTTCCGCGGCATCATTTTCACTCAACCTCACAGTGCGATATGATCGCGGTCAGCTGCAGGCTTGTTTTTATACCGTTTGTAGCTGTACCGGGCATCTTAACAACGCAGCGGATATGTTCATTTGCTTTTGAAGGGGTGTCTGGTGACTTTTGTCAATATAGTGTATTGACAAAAGTCACCAGACAATACTTCAAAGAAAGTGAAGTATTGTGTAAGAACGGACAATTTGTTCTTAGAAAACACCGCTGACCGTTTTGTGAATATTTTCCTAAGAGACACCGTGTTTTTTTTAACTCTTTAACAGAGTTTTTGTTAAATACAATGGTGAGGTTCTGTCGGCCTTTTTACGTGCTTGGAGGCGGAACCAAAGTGACATTTGTTACGAGTGTCATAATGCTACCCCGAAACGGTTGAGGGGGGATCTCTAGGAGAGAAAAGACGACGAGGACATTCGAAGTTGCTGTATGAGGAGGAGAAATAGCTTTTTTATGTTTTGTGGATGGTCACCCGCGTAAATGACAAAATGTAAATATTTTCTGTAAATAGAATTATTTCCCAAAATTCAGTGAATTTTTACAAAATCACCTAGTATTTTCCCTAAGGGCCTGTGCTTCATTCATTCTGAAAGATAAAACGAACCGAAAATATTGGGCCTGCCAGGAGAAATAAATTCCTGGAACACAGAGCCCGTTGTCTCACACTCTTCTTGCTCTGTCCACTAAGAAACAGTAAGAAAAGCTTCACGAAATACCAGCATTTTAGTCATCAGTTGGGAAAAATGTTCACCAAGTACCCAATGAACGGTACTTAAACCTACTGACTTCTGACCATTCGTCCGAGATGGGTCCGGAGTCAAATCCCCGTTAGGCATGAATGTTGTGTTTGTCTTACGGCACTGGCTATCTCCCTTCCCTGGAACCAGTGGATCTAAATTAGCGAAGGCGACTGCTTATAGTCCATCGGGTAGCTCACGGTGGTCGTTAAACCTCCAATTGAAAAAAAAACTTGGAATGTATTGTGTTTTTTTAAGAAGAGCAGGAACTTTTTCTGCTTCACTTAAGCAAAATAAAATTAGTCTTTCTTCAAAGAAAGTGAAAGAAAGAACATGGAAAATGTTAGGGGAGAAAGGAACTAAATATATACAAAGGCCGTTCCATAAAAACTGAGAGTAATTTTTTTGAGTTGGCAACAGTGCCAAGGGAAAAAATAACCACGCATGCGGCTAACTGAACTAAGGAAGTATCTATGGCAACAGTTATTAGCCGTGGCAGATGATTCTGGTTTTGTTATTGCGCAGTTGTTTATGGTACATCTGCATTTCTCCATACAGCTATAGAGGTGAGTGAGAGTTAAGAAGTCAAATGCGTTGTGATAAAAATTTTTGCTATCGTTTGGGTAAAAAGGTTCCAGAAACAGTTGATGCAATTTAATAAAAAGCTTACAAAGATAAATGTTTGGGTGAGTCAACGATTTTTAGATGGCACCATGATTTCAAAAAAGTGCATTTGTCGGCAGAACTCGCTCCTAGGTCTGATCGACCTAAAAGTGTTGTTACGGAGCGTATTGTTAACGCTGTTCGGGTAATCCTGCAAGAAGATTGACGAATGACGTATGAAGACATAGCGGCGTCAACTAATATTTCAAAAACGTCGACATTCCACATTCTACGCGACAAACTACTGCTGCATCGTGTGTGTTCCAGATGGGTACCTCATCGCCTGACGAGAAAACAATTGTTAGCCAGAGTTCTGTTGTGTCATGAGTGGAAACAAATGACTGCAAAGGATCTAAACTTTCTAAACACATTAATAACTGCCGATGAAACATCGGTTCACTATTTCGACCCCCTCACGAAGCGCACAACGAGTGTCTGGAAGCACACAGGCTCGCTTCCTCCGAAAAAAGTCCGTCAAACCAAATCAGCTGGGAAGGTGATGATTATAATTTTTTTATGATAAAGGTTTAGTCTACCAGCATGTCGTTCCTCCACAAATTACTGTCAATGCTGAGTATTACATTTCAGTCTTGAAGGGTCTGCGACGACACATATCGATTAAGCGACAGGAACTGGTGGGCAAGTGGACCCCACACCATGATAACGCTCGCCCACATGTGGCCTCTTGTCTTCAACAGTTTCTTACGAAATGCAGTATTGAAATCATGCCACATCCTTCCTAGAGTCTTGACTTCGCCCCGTGCGATTCTTGGGTGTTTACAACAATGAAGGAGAAGTTCCGCGGCGCAACATTCAACACAGATGTTGACGTTATTCAAGCTGTGCAGGGGTCGCTAAAGCAGCTTCCACAAAATGCCTTCGCCACACGCTTTGAAAAGTGGACTGAACGATGGGACCGTTGCATATCATCCGAGGGAAGATACTTTGAGAAAGAATAACATATATTTTGCTGTACCTATATTTCTTTATTTTGTGGGATTTTACTCACAGTTTTTATGGAACGGCCGTTGTATTTACACATACACCAAAGAGATAAAACATTATGACCACCTGCCTAATATGATATTGGTCCTCCACGTACCTCGAAAACAACTCTTACCCTGCGAGGCGTTGACGCTACAAGATTTCTAAAGGTGACATGTGGTATCTGGTATCAACACGTTACCAGCAGAGCCCTTAACTTTTGCAAGTTACCAAGTTGAGCCACCGCAGATCGGATTTGCCGTTCCAACACAAACCACAGATGCTCCCTAGAATTGATGTCTGGGGAATTTGGAGGTCATGTGATGTGACCTGGAAGTCTTCCTCGTGTTCCTCGAACCATTATCGTAAAATACGGGCAGTGTAGCATGACACATTATCCTACTGAAAGGAGGCACTACTAGAGGAGAATACCGTTGCCATGAAAGGATTACCTTGAAAAAGTTCCTCTGGAGTGAGGAGGGGTTGTAAAGTACGACTTCCACGCACAGATGTCATGATTTCCTGCACATGAATGACTGGACCCATAGTTTCTCTGCAGGAAATTGGCTAAAACGTTACACTTCCTCCACCGTCTTGTTTTCATCCCACGGGGCATCCTGGTGCCAAGACCTCCCCATGTAAATGACGACACGTACCTAGCCATCCACATGGGGCAACAGGTAACGAGATGATTCGTCGGACCAAACGACCTTCTTCCAATCATTCAAGCTCCAGTTTTGATGCTCTTGTGCCCATTGTAGGCGCTTTCGACGGTGAACCGAGGTTAGCATGGGCACTCGGAGCGACCTGTGGCTACACGGCTCCGTTTTAAGAAGGGTTCGATCTACTGTGTGTTGTGGCACATTACTCTCGTCAGCAGCATTCAAATTACCGGCGAGTGGCGACACAGTATTTCTTCTGCTGGTTTGTACTATACGGGATAGCCTTCGCTCATCTCTAGTATCAATGAGCTGTGATCGGCCCACATCTTGCCCACGGTTCGCGGGTTTTCCCTCTTCGTACCACTTTTTGAAGGTACTAAGCACGGCTGACGCTACGCACCTCACAAACAAGCCTTGCCATCTCGAAAATGTTCTGAGCCAGTCGTATGGCCGTTACAGTTTAGCCCTTTTCAAACTCGCTCAAGTTCGCTGCCTTTCCTATTTGAAGAGCAAGAATAATACTAATTAACAGAGCTTATTATCAGGTGTTATTTATACCGTTTCATGACCTTCACATGCACCGTCATTTACCTGCAGTTGCTTTAATTTTCATAAAGACGCGCTGGTCATAATGTATTGGCTCTTCGGTGCATTATGTTTGATGTATAGCATCATGGCTACGGTTCTAGTGGAGTTCATACTAATGTCGAATTGTCCAAATCAATATAGTTTAACATCATCTATAATAACAAAATAACAGTGTCTGTCCGTCTGTCACTCGCCTACAGAAGAAACTACTAAAAATACAGACTTTAAATTTGGTATGAACGTGCAGGGGAAAGTGGGGCTGTGCACCGCGGAGACCTTTCTCAGCACGTCTTTTGTAAAAAAGATCGTGCTTATGTATATCCGTCCGTCTGTGGACACCATACTGATTTGAAAAATTGTTTTGCATTGGGAAGCTTGAAATGTGCGAAGATAATCCTTCCTTTCGTTTTTCCTTACGATGCACAGTTTCGCCGCTAGAGGGCGTAAACGTAGATGATACCGAATTCAAAATACATTTTATTCCACATATTTGCTTCTAAAGATCCGATTGAAAAATTTTTTTAGCTTTCGATTCCATTTATGTCGAAGACTAATTTAGGTATAGCCACATTTTCAAGTTACGCGTAGATTTTCCGCTAGGGAGCGTAAAGGTAAATTGCGTTTTCCTTGATATCTCTGCTTCTAAAACTCCGATTTGAAAAATTCTTTCTGCACCGATTAGAGCTCCTGGTGGGAAATGCTTTGCATACAAATTTTCAAATATTTGGTAAAGGATGGTTCGGCCATCACGGGACGTAAATGTTCATTTCTGCTTCTGATATATTTGCAGCAAAATCTGAGCTACTGAAAACTTGATTGAAAAAATTCTTTTGTGGACCGATACCGCTCAAATCGAAAAATCTTTTGAGAACACTTTCTTCTTAAAATAATGCATAGCTTTCCTGCCAGGGGGTAGATGCATATATTTTTTTATTTTTTTGTTGATGTCTCTGCTTCTAAGAGTCCGATTCGAAAAAAATCGTTCTTTGTTGGAGAGCATTTCCGCTGCGAAATGTTTCTCATATAATTTCAGATTTTTCTTAACTGACAAGTCTGCCACCAGAGGGCGTAAGTTAACATTTCTGTTTACTGCAATACCTGCGAGACTAAAAACCCGATTGAAAAACTTCTTCGGTCAGATACTACTAATATGCAAACTCTGTGTGCGTATTTTGTTCCCAGAATAATGCACAATTTTGCCGTTAGGAGGTGTAAATGTTTAATCTGTGTTTCTCATTATCTCTGTTTCTACATGTGCGATTAAAAAAATTATTTCAGCAAGGGATTTCATTTACCTTCTAGAACACTTTAAGCTAGTAAATGAGGAATTTTTCAGTTCACAGTTCTGTCGGTAGGTGTTGTTTGTGTACTTCAGTTTGCAGCTGTATCTCTGCTTCAAAAACCTTATTGAGAAATTTCATTCTTACAGTATGCCCTTCGCTAAAATAGAGATGTGAAGCATTATCCTCTTCAAATAACGGAAAGATTTTCCGGTAGGGGCGTAAAGCTCGAAACGTTTTTGTTTCGCTTCATCTGCTTCCGGATGAATTATTTGAAAAGTTCTTTTTCCTTAGCATAGCTTTTTCCATGAAAAATATTGTTCGCCTATTGAAAACTTTTCAGTTATGCAACTTCTTCCGCTAGCAAGCGTAGACTTACATCATGTTCTTCTTTTAACATTTCTTCTTTTTAACTGTTCGATTTGAAGATGTCTTTGTTTCTGATAACTTCCTTGTGCTATGAGACACTTTTTTCCGTTTGTTAATTTTCGTAACATTCTTTTTAGCTACTTGGTGGAACTAAGTAGCTCTTTCTATTTCTGGATGTTTTATCGTTTGTAGAAACCGGTTGTTGCTTTCGTAACCGGTTCCATTGATTTGAATAGCTTTGATAAATTTAATTCGTGCAAGAACGAATTTTCAAAAGACCCGATTACAACCAAAAATTCGGTGTCGTCTTTCTTGTTATTTATTCGAATTGGCCAATTTTTAACTAATTCATTCAGTTTTTAAAACATTCAACAATTTGCTGAAATAATATGATCTTGCGGTATTCTGTGCTACAGGCTCACTCAACAATAGTTTATTTCATTGTTACACAATATTATTTCCATACACTCCTGCACAACAATACCTCATAGAACTTTGCATAAACACAACAAAATATCGTCACACTTTTGTGTGTAAACTACGGAAACTTTACACCCAAGGAGGTTAGAATAAATACAGTAAGGATGACGTCACAAACGTGAGGCTTTTTGAGCAGACGACGCTAAGTTGACTGCTACGCTCAGTACCACGTTGCGTGTACTTTTATACTATTGTGGTAATAGGGAATACACCTTTTTTTTGTGCAACACCAAGAAGCAAACATCCGATTGGCCTGAAATTCGCAGCATGCGTTGCCTGCGAGAGGACATACAAACGATCAGCATTGCAGGGCATATGCAAATCATGTGCTTAGAGCTATGCAAGACAGTAAGAAAAAGTATCACTGAAGACGTAAGGAAATTCAACTGTGAACTAGTGAGGAAAGCAATTGAAAACAAACAAAGCCTAAAGATAGCAAAGGGACATCTGCGTAAGGGAAGAAAACAGATTATGGCACTGAGAAAAGAAGATGGTTCTGTAACAAGAAATAGAGGCGAAATTTTGACAAGAGTGAAAGATTTCTACTCCAAATTATATGAAAGGGATGATACATGTACTCCAGACATCATGAAAGGTACCAGAGTTCTTCCAGTCCTCCCAGCAGAAGTTGCACATGCAATCAAGAACATGAAGCGGGGAAAAGCTCCAGGAGAAGATGGAATTACTGTAGACATCATACAAGAAGCAAGTGGAGAAATCGAAATAGTACTCGCCCAAATTTTCACTCCATGTCTTAATGAAGGGAAGATTCCTGAGGATTGGAACAACGCTACAATGATCTTGCTACATAAAAAAGGTGACATTGAGGATCTCAGGAACTACAGACCTATCAGCCTCCTATCAGTGGTTTATAAAATTTTCACTAAAGTTCTTTCACACTGCTTGAAGGTAACACTGGACATGGCTCAACCGAGAGAACAAGCTGGATTCAGGAGTGGCTACAGCACAATAGATCATATCCACGTACTGAGAGAACTAATTGAAAGAGCGAGGCAATATGAACTTCCATTCTGCATGGCTTTTATCGATTATGAAAAAGCCTTTGATTCGGTGAAACCATCAGCAGTTACAATGGCTCTGAAATCCTGCGGTATTGGAGATGCTATACATTAATATTATTAATAACATCTATGAAAATGCAAGTGCAAAGATTCTGCTGTTTGAAAATACAACACACATAAAAATTGGAAAGGGAGTGAGACAAGGTGACACCACATCTCCGAAGCTCTTTAATGCCACATTGGAGGGTGTCTTTCAGTCGCTGAGCTAGGAAAACAAGGGGATAAAGATTAATGGAGATTATCTAACCCACCTTCGTTTTGCTGATGACGTCGTCATTTTTGCAACTACCCATCAGAGCTGCAGAGTATGATCCAGGAACTTGCTGACAAGAGTAAAGAAGTGGGATAAAAAATGAAATTTCAGAAGACAAAAAGTGATGTTTAAAGCATTTACAAAAAATGAAGATTTGTCGATTGATGGAGAAAAGCTGGAGATAACAGACACGTACGTTTATCTTGGACAGCAGATATCAAGTGAGGGTCACATTGATGAAGAAATTAATCGACGTACAAAACTTGCCTGTAGAGCTTTTGGAAGAAACAGCATAATTTTCAAGAGCAATATGCCATTATGTCTTAAAAGAAAAGTGTTTGATCAATGCATCCTTCCAGTGCTTACGTATGGTGCCGAGACGTGGACCTTAACTAAAAGAGACATACAAAGGCTGCAGGCAACTCAAAAAAGCATGGAGAGGTGTATGCTTGGTGTAACCAGGAGAGATAAGAAGAGGAACTCGTGGATCAGAAAAATGACAAGATTGGAAGACATCATGATCAGAGTTAAATCCCTGAAATGGCAATGGGCTGGACATACTGCCAGAAGGACACACCATCGATGGACAGCCGAAATTTTCGATTGGATTCCAAGGGACAGGAAAAGACCCAGAAGAAGACCACATGGGAGATGGGTGGGTGAAATTCGAAAGTATGCAGGGGTGCCATGGAGGAGACTGGCACAAGACAGACCGTTGTGGAGGAAAATTGGGAGACCTTCGTCCAGCAGTGGATTGATAATGGTTGACAATGATGATGATGATGATTAAATCATCATCATCATCATTGTCAATGATGATGATGATGATGATGATGATTAAATCATCATCATCATCATTGTCAACCATTATCAATCCACTGCTGGACGAAGGTCTCCCAATTTTCCTCCACAACGGTCTGTCTTGTGCCAGTCTCCTCCATGGCACCCCTGCATACTTTCGAATTTCATCCACCCATCTCCCATGTGGTCTTCTTCTGGGTCTTTTCCTGTCCCTTGGAATCCAATCTAAAATTTCGGCTGTCCATCGATGATCTGTCCTTCTGGCAGTATGTCCAGCCCATTGCCATTTCAGGGATTTAACTCTGATCATGATGTCTTCCACTCTTGTCATTTTTCGGATCCACGAGTTCCTCTTCTTATCTCTCCTGGTTACACCAAGTATGCACCTCTCCATGCTTCTTTGAGTTGTCTGCAGCCTTTGTATGTCTCTTTTAGTTAAGGTCCACGTCTCTGCACCATACGTAAGCACTGGAAGGATGCATTGATCAAACACTTTTCTTTTAAGACATAATGGCATATTGCTCTTGAAAATTATGCTGTTTCTTCCAAAAGCTCTCCAGGCAAGTTTTGTACGCCGATTAATTTCTTCATCAATGTGACCCTCACTTGATATCTGCTGTCCAAGATAAACGTACGTGTCTGTTATCTCCAGCTTTTCTCCATCAATCGATAAATCTTCATTTCTTGTAAAAGCATTGAACATCACTTTTGTCTTCTGAAAGTTCATTTTTAATCCCACTTCTTTACTCTTGTCAGCAAGTTCCTGGATCATACTCTGCAGCTCTGATGGGGTAGTTGCAAAAATGACTACGTCATCAGCAAAACGTAGGTGGGTTAGATAATCTCCATTAATCTTTATCCCCTTGTTTTCCCAGCTCAGCGACTGAAAAACACCCTCCAATGTGGCATTAAAGAGCTTCGGAGATATGGTGTCACCTTGTCTCACTCCCTTTCCAATTTTTACGTGTGTAGTATTTTCAAACAGCCTAATCTTTGCACTTGCATTTTCATAGATGTTATTAATAATATTAATGTATGCATCTTCAATACCGCAGGTTTTCAGAGCCATTGTAACTGCTGATGGTTTCACCGAATCAAAGGATTTTTCATAATCGATAAAAGCCATGCACAATGGAAGTTCATATTCCCTCGCTCTTTCAATTAGTTCTCTCAGCACGTGGATATGATCTATTGTGCTGTAGCCACTCCTGAATCCAGCTTGTTCTCTCGGTTGAGCCATGTCCAGTGTTACCTTCAAGCGGTGTGAAAGAACTTTAGTGAAGATTTTATAAACTACTGATAGGAGGCTGATAGGTCTGTAGTTTCCGAGATCCACAATGTCACCTTTCTTATGTAGCAGGATCATTGTAGCGGTGTTCCAATCCTCAGGAATCTTTTCTTCATTAAGGCATCGAGTGAAAATTTGGGCGAGTACTGTTTCGATTTCTCCACTTGCTTCTTGTATGATGTCTACAATAATTCCATCTTCTCCTGGAGCTTTTCCCCGCTTCATGTTCTTGATCGCATGTGCAACTTCTGCTGGAAGGACTGGAGGAACTCTGGTACTGGTATCTTTCATGATGTCTGGAGTGCATGTATCATCCCTTTCATATAATTTGGAGTAGAAATCTTTCACTCTTGTCAAAATTTCGCCTCTATTTCTTGTTACAGAACCATCTTCTTTTCTCAGTGCCATAATCTGTTTTCTTCCCTTACTGAGATGTCCCTTTGCTATCTTTAGGCTTTGGTTGTTTTCAATTGCTTTCCTCACTAGTTCACAGTTGAATTTTCTTACGTCTTCAGTGATACTTTTTCTTACTGTCTTGCATAGCTCTATATATTCCACTTTGGAAGTCACATCTTCTTTAGTTGTCCTCATCTCTCTTCTTTTTTGCATCAACATTTTCGTTTTTCCTGATAATTTGTTTACATGCAACTTGTTCTTAGACCCAGCTAATTTTGTTGCTGTTTCCATAAGAGCTTTGGTTACTTTTCTGTTAACTTCAGAGATGTCCACTTCTTCCGATTTTAGGCCTTCTAAAGCAGAGAACCTGTTCTTCAGTTCCAACTTGAAGGTATTATGGTGTTTTTTAAGGTTGGTTATGTCAATAGATTTTGTTTGTCTTATGAGCTTGCCACGTTCAACTTTAGTGTTGAGGTGCATCTTACATCTCACCAATCTATGGTCACTACCTGTGTTGAACTTGTTTAGCACACTGCAGTCTTCTATGACGAATTTTTTGTTACACATAATAAAATCAATTTCACTTGTCGTCCCATTTGGATGTCTCCATGTCCATTTCCTGTGTGGCTTTTTCTTGAAGAAGGAGTTCAAGATGAAAAACCCTTCTGCCTCTGCAAACTCAACGAGAGTATTTCCACGCTGGTTTCTGTTGCCGTGACCGAATTTACATACTGAAGTTTCATTCTGTTGCCGTTGCCCTATTTTTGCATTGAAATCTCCCATAATTATTTTCAAGTGCTGCTTACCTTTATTATTTAGATGACAAATTTCCTCATAAAATTCTTCAATTTCTTCTTCAGGATGACTTGTGGTGGGTGCATAAGTTTGAATAATCTGAGCCTGGTATCTTTTCGAGAGTTGGATAACAAGTCGTGCAGCTCTGTCAGAGGAACTTTCAACTTCTACAACTTTATCCTTCAGTTTCTTGTTTATTATAAATCCAACACCACTAGTTCTGCCAGTATCTGTCCCACGATAGTAGAAGAGATGTCCACTTTTCAGTTCGATGAGATCTTCTTCTTTTCTCCTTACCTCACTTAGCCCCACGATGTCCCACTTGATCCTTTGTAGTTCCTCTTCCAATTCAAGAAGCCTTGAATCAGAAGATAGGGAGCGTCCATTGTACGTAGCCAAGGTCAGCATCAGATGGCAGCCTAGTCCGGTCCTCCGGGGATTCTTAGCACCCTCTGCCTTCATGTCGCACTGGCCGCTGCCTTCATGTCGCACTGGCCGCTGCCTTGGCCAGGTACATTCCAGCTGCCGGAGACTGAGGGCCAAGATTTAAGTTGTGGAATCATTTTGGAGGGGTTTGGCCATAACTCACCACGCTGGCCAAGCGGGTTGGTGAGTGTGGGATAGCATTTCCTCTAATCCCGATGGTATAGTTATACCGCTATTGGCGGTCGTCAGAGCCCCTTTAGTGGGAACAGGATGCACCACGAGAAGGCGGGGTTGACATTTGTCAAGGAGAGGCTGTGATGTTACGCATCACCTGACCTTACATCCCATGATTTATATATATATATATATATATATATATATATATGTTCTATTAAGAAGAGACCTAAGCAAAAAAAATATGTATATTTTTGACTCATACCAAGTACAACATAGAAAAGGTTATGTATCTACCGGTGTGAGTAAAAGGAGAAAAGATAAAAAATAAAATAAAACAACTGAATGTAGAAAGTGTCGGAATACTGAGCCTTGGCTTTATCAAGGACCAGCAAAAACTCTGCATTTTCTCACTTCCACAAAGACCTAGTTGGAAATGGGTTTCTGCAAAGCCATAGATGCAAGTAATAAGCCCACCAAAAATTGTTTTAAAAAATATATATATGTCATGACCTCCGCAGAGTTGTATGACCTAGCTTTAGTTAACAATTTAGCTTGCATCCATAACTTTCATGGCCCGACCCATGCTCTTCATCTGCTACTACTAAACAGAAAGAAGAAGATTAAAGAGAACTCAAGTTGTGAGAGTGACATAATAATTAGAAATAATGTTCAGCTATAACGAAATGCCAAGTTCGCCTGAGAGAGAATTTAAACCTGAATAGCAATGCAAAAGTATTCCAAATTTTTACATTGCAATTAAAAAAGGAAATATTAATTATTTAAAACTCAGATTTTTGAAAGAAAACCTGATTCTAATACCCCCCACTCCACAACTTCTGACAACACAAAAACGAGAACAAATCAAAGACAATAATTAACTAAAGAAATGCTTTGTGAAAGTTATATGACATAAACAATTAGTTGCAATATGTACAAAGTATTTCAGCAGTGCTTTAAGTGCATAATTAAGTAGTTATTAAGAACTTAACTACTTTGAAAATACAGCGCAATGTAAAGGAACTATGCTTAGCCAGCTGCTGGGCCAAAGTTTCCTGAAAAACGCGCAAAGTTACCAAGAAAAGAAAGAGTTAAAACCCGCAAAAAAGTTAACAGACTAGCCAGTGCCTAAATGCTAAAAAGCAAAAAACAGCAGAGAAAAAAATTACAAGAAGTACAAACATTGAACTTATAAAACCTAAAACCCAAAGACAATGAAGAGAGATTACCTCTTATGCAACTAAACTTTCTCCACACAAGAGGAAACATGGCTGACCTTTTCCCCAAACGTCCAAACATCTCTGCCACTCCCTAGTCGCTGGGGGGCAGTGTGGGTGGGGCTGATGGCCTCCTTATACTGAAAGAAACCAACTCGCGGAGATTTTAGCCAGAGAAAAAAATATATATGCATATACTTAAGACTGTGGACCTGTATGATCAGAAAGAGCAGAATTAACTCTCCAGTATACATGAGAAATATTATAAAATACACAAGTGGTGTATTTAATAATCTTTGCATGTATTAAATCACCTTAGTGAGCTTCTATAGATTATTCAGAATCCTATTAATTTTAATGTTAGTTTTACTATTTTTAGTATAGCTATTCTAGTGAGTGAATAACTAGTTTTCTTTTTTATTTGTTTTTATTTTCTTTTATAAACAGATTTTAAGCTTTTTTTGTGATTTTATCTATATTATTTAATTTTTTATTTTAATAGGACCTTCATATCCATAAGCACTAAGGTTCCTTTTAGTAGTTAATAGGCATCCTCTAGCCAACTTCCAAACGGCTTTGATTGGTCAGAATCATATTATTAACTGTGTAGAAAATTAAAGCAGATCTGCCAACCTTACTCTATTATTCAGAATAATTTTTCTTAAAGTTCTTTTGATGAAAGAAGAAGGAATTTCGTTCTCTAGAAAACTGTCAAATAGAATATTAATGTGGTAATTGAAGTCCAAATTGTTGCTGCAAATTCTTGAAATTCTTAGGACCTGAGAAATTAGTACATTCTCAATTACTTTGGCTGATATGTTATTATTCCAGTGTAGATATTTAATTACTTTGAAAGGAAAATTAACTCTTTGTCAAAGAGGCTAATAGATGGGTTACCTCTGTTGAGCTTAATGCTTAAGTCTAGGAACTCAAGTTCCTGATTACTGTGGTTGGTTTTACATAAGTTAAGAGAGCTAGGATAGATATTATCAAAATCACTCTCTATAACTTCTAAATTATTGATACACAGCAGATCATCAATATATCTAAATGTGTAAAGGTAGTTATCTGAGCAGGTGGGGTGATTTTTAATGAATTTATATTCCTTAAAGAACAGGAATAGATTAGCTATATTCGTGGAGGTTGATGTTCCCATGGGTATACCGTTCACTTGCTTATAGAGAGTATTATTATATAAGATATGGTTATTTTTTATGCAGCAATTGAGATAAGAGTTGAAGGCTCCTACATTAACAAATTGACAGTTTTCTAGAGAACGAAATTCCTTCTTCTTTCATCAAAAGAACTTTAAGAAAAATTATTCTGAATAATAGAGTAAGGTTGGCAGATCTGCTTTAATTTTCTACACAGTTAATAATATGATTCTGACCAATCAAAGCCGTTTGGAAGTTGGCTAGAGGATGCCTATTAACTACTAAAAGGAACCTTAGTGCTTATGGATATGAAGGTCCTATTAAAATATAAAATTAAATAATATAGACAAAATCACACAAAAAAGCTTAAAATCTGTTTATAAAAGAAAATAAAAACAAATAAAAAAGAAAACTAGTTATTCACTCACTAGAATAGCTATACTAAAAATAGTAAAACTAACATTAAAATTAATAGGATTCTGAATAATCTATAGAAGCTCACTAAGGTGATTTAATACATGCAAAGATTATTAAATACACCACTTGTGTATTTTATAATATTTCTCATGTATACTGGAGAGTTAATTCTGCTCTTTCTGAACATACAGGTCCACAGTCTCAAGTATATACATATATATTTTTTTCTCTGGCTAAAATCTCCGCGAGTTGGTTTCTTTCAGTATAAGGAGGCCATCAGCCCCACCCACACTGCCCCCCAGCGACTAGGGAGTGGCAGAGATGTTTGGACGTTTGGGGAAAAGGTCAGCCATGTTTCCTTTTGTGTGGAGAAAGTTTAGTTGCATAAGAGGTAATCTCTCTTCATTGTCTTTGGGTTTTAGGTTTTATAAGTTCAATGTTTGTACTTCTTGTAATTTTTTTCTCTGCTGTTTTTTGCTTTTTAGCATTTAGGCACTGGCTAGTCTGTTAACTTTTTTGCGGGTTTTAACTCTTTCTTTTCTTGGTAACTTTGCGCGTTTTTTAGGAAACTTTGGCCCTAGCAGCTGGCTAAGCATAGTTCCTTTACATTGCGCTGTATTTTCAAAGTAGTTAAGTTCTTAATAACTACTTAATTATGCACTTAAAGCACTGCTGAAATACTTTGTACATATTGCAACTAATTGTTTATGTCATATAACTTTCACAAAGCATTTCTTTAGTTAATTATTGTCTTTGATTTGTTCTCGTTTTTGTGTTGTCAGAAGTTGTGGAGTGGGGGTATTAGAATCAGGTTTTCTTTCAAAAATCTGAGTTTTAAATAATTAATATTTCCTTTTTTAATTGCAATGTAAAAATTTGGAATACTTTTGCATTGCTATTCAGGTTTAAATTCTCTCTCAGGCGAACTTGGCATTTCGTTATAGCTGAACATTATTTCTAATTATTATGTCACTCTCACAACTTGAGTTCTCTTTAATCTTCTTCTTTCTGTTTAGTAGTAGCAGATGAAGAGCATGGGTCGGGCCATGAAAGTTATGGATGCAAGCTAAATTGTTAACTAAAGCTAGGTCATACAACTCTGCGGAGGTCATGACATATATATATATTTTTTAAAACAATTTTTGGTGGGCTTATTACTTGCATCTATGGCTTTGCAGAAACCCATTTCCAACTAGGTCTTTGTGGAAGTGAGAAAATGCAGAGTTTTTGCTGGTCCTTGATAAAGCCAAGGCTCAGTATTCCGACACTTTCTACATTCAGTTGTTTTATTTTATTTTTTATCTTTTCTCCTTTTACTCACACCGGTAGATACATAACCTTTTCTATGTTGTACTTGGTATGAGTCAAAAAAAAATATATTTTTTTTTTGCTTAGGTCTCTTCTTAATAGAATGTGAATTCCGAATTTTCACAACTGCTGCGTTGCGCGTTTTGATCTTCAGGTTATTTTGCAACTTTCGTTTTAAATTCAAAAGTTTTTTCTTAGTTTTCAGCTTTGCTCTTCAGTATATATATATATATATATATATATATCATCATCATCATCGGAGCGCCAGGCCACTTCTTTTTTCAGGACTGCACCCTTACTGCTTCTTTTTTAATCTTCTTGATCGCTCTAAACTTGATAGCAGCTACACAAATGCAATGTCCGTTTTTTACTGGCGTCGCAACTTATATGCACTAATCTTTTACACAGTTACGGGGGCTTTATCGGGGCAGACAAATGCTACTAACCTATGTAGAAGAATACCTACGGGGGAATAGAAGCGACAATCTTTATAGACTGTGCCAAAATTTTGGAGATGCACCTGTGAAGTGTTACGTGCATCCTTTCGCTGCAGTTACCGGTGGGTTTGTGTATAGGTTAGTGTATGTTTTCGACGTCGCGTCGGTACTGCGTGTGTTAGCATGCACTATAAATGCCTAGTTCCAAGCTATTTCTACGGGTTTGTGTATAGGTTAGTGTATGTTTTCGAAGTCGCGTCGGTACTGCGTGTGTTAGCATGCACTATAAATGCCTAGTTCCAAGCTATTTCTACGGGTTTGTGTATAGGTTAGTGTATGTTTTCGACGTCGCGTCGGTACTGCGTGTGTTAGCATGCACTATAAATGCCTAGTTCCAAGCTATTTCTACGGGTTTGTGTATAGGTTAGTGTATGTTTTCGAAGTCGCGTCGGTACTCCGTGTGTTAGCATGCACTATAAATGCCTAGTTCCAAGCTATTTCTACGGGTTTGTGTATAGGTTAGTGTATGTTTTCGACGTCGCGTCGGTACTCCGTGTGTTAGCATGCACTATAAATGCCTAGTTCCAAGCTATTTCTACGGGTTTGTGTATAGGTTAGTGTATGTTTTCGACGTCGCGTCGGTACTCCGTGTGTTAGCATGCACTATAAATGCCTAGTTCCAAGCTATTTCTACGGGTTTGTGTATAGGTTAGTGTATGTTTTCGAAGTCGCGTCGGTACTCCGTGTGTTAGCATGCACTATAAATGCCTAGTTCCAAGCTATTTCTACGGGTTTGTGTATAGGTTAGTGTATGTTTTCGACGTCGCGTCGGTACTCCGTGTGTTAGCATGCACTATAAATGCCTAGTTCCAAGCTATTTCTACGGGTTTGTGTATAGGTTAGTGTATGTTTTCGACGTCGTGTCGGTACTCCGTGTGTTAGCATGCACTATAAATGCCTAGTTCCAAGCTATTTCTACGGGTTTGTGTATAGGTTAGTGTATGTTTTCGACGTCGCGTCGGTACTCCGTGTGTTAGCATACACTATAAATGCCTAGTTCCAAGCTATTTCTACGGGTTTGTGTACAGGTTAGTGAAAGTTTTCGACGTCGCGTCGGTACTCCGTGTGTTAGCATGCACTATAAATGCCTAGTTCCAAGCTATTTCTACGGGTTTGTGTATAGGTTAGTGTATGTTTTCGACGTCGCGTCGGTACTCCGTGTGTTAGCATGCACTATAAATGCCTAGTTCCAAGCTATTTCTACGGGTTTGTGTATAGGTTAGTGTATGTTTTCGACGTCGCGTCGGTACTCCGTGTGTTAGCATGCACTATAAATGCCTAGTTCCAAGCTATTTCTACGGGTTTGTGTATAGGTTAGTGTATGTTTTCGACGTCGCGTCGGTACTCCGTGTGTTAGCATGCACTATAAATGCCTAGTTCCAAGCTATTTCTACGGGTTTGTGTATAGGTTAGTGTATGTTTTCGACGTCGCGTCGGTACTCCGTGTGTTAGCATGCACTATAAATGCCTAGTTCCAAGCTATTTCTACGGGTTTGTGTATAGGTTAGTGTATGTTTTCGACGTCGCGTCGGTACTCCGTGTGTTAGCATGCACTATAAATGCCTAGTTCCAAGCTATTTCTACGGGTTTGTGTATAGGTTAGTGAATGTCTTCGACGTCGCGTCGGTACTCCGTGTGTTAGCATGCACTATAAATGCCTAGTTCCAAGCTATTTCTACGGGTTTGTGTATAGGTTAGTGTATCTTTTCGACGTGGCGTCGGTACTCCGTGTGTTAGCATGCACTATAAATGCCTAGTTCCAAGCTATTTCTACGGGTTTGTGTATAGGTTAGTGTATGTTTTCGACGTCGCGTCGGTACTCCGTGTGTTAGCATGCACTATAAATGCCTAGTTCCAAGCTGTTTCTACGGGTTTGTGTATAGGTTAGTGTATGTTTTCGACGTCGCGTCGGTACTCCGTGTGTTAGCATGCACTATAAATGCCTAGTTCCAAGCTATTTCTACGGGTTTGTGTATAGGTTAGTGTATGTTTTCGACGTCGCGTCGGTACTCCGTGTGTTAGCATGCACTATAAATGCCTAGTTCCAAGTTATTTCTACGGGTTTGTGTATAGGTTATTGTATGTTTTCGACGTCGCGTCGGTACTCCGTGTGTTACCATGCACTATAAATGCCTAGTTCCAAGCTATTTCTACGGGTTTGTGTATAGGTAAGTGTATGTTTTCGACGTCGAGTCGGTACTCCGTGTGTTAGCAGTCACTATAAATGCCTAGTTCCAAGCTATTTCTACGGGTTTGTGTATACGTAAGTGTATGTTTTCGACGTCGAGTCGGTACTCCGTGTGTTAGCATGCACTATAAATGCCTAGTTCCAAGCTATTTCTACGGGTTTGTGTATAGGTTAGTGTATGTTTTCGACGTCGCGTCGGTACTACGTGTGTTAGCATGCACTATAAATGCCTAGTTCCAAGCTATTTCTACGGGTTTGTGTATAGGTTAGTGTATGTTTTCGACGTCGCGTTACCATGCACTATAAATGCCTAGTTCCAAGCTATTTCTACGGGTTTGTGTATAGATTAGTGTATGTTTTCGACGTCGCGTCGGTACTCCGTGTGTTACCATGCACTATAAATGCCTAGTTCCAAGCTATTTATACGGGTTTGTGTATAGGTTAGTGTATGTTTTCGACGTCGCGTCGGTACTCCGTGTGTTTCCATGCACTATAAATGCCTAGTTCCAAGCTATTTCTACGGGTTTGTGTATAGGTTAGTGTATGTTTTCGACGTCGCGTCGGTACTCCGTGTGTTAGCATGCACTATAAATGCCTAGTTCCAAGCTATTTCTACGGGTTTGTGTATAGATTAGTGTATGTTTTCGACGTCGCGTCGGTACTCCGTGTGTTACCATGCACTATAAATGCCTAGTTCCAAGCTATTTCTACGGGTTTGTGTATAGGTTAGTGTATGTTTTCGACGTCGCGTCGGTACTCCGTGTGTTAGCATGCACTATAAATGCCTAGTTCCAAGCTATTTCTACGGGTTTGTGTATAGGTTAGTGCATGTTTTCGACGTCGCGTCGGTACTCCGTGTGTTACCATGCACTATAAATGCCTAGTTCCAAGCTATTTCTACGGGTTTGTGTATAGGTTAGTGTATGTTTTCGACGTCGCGTCGGTACTCCGTGTGTTACCATGCTCTATAAATGCCTAGTTCCAAGCTATTTCTACGGGTTTGTGTATAGGTTAGTGTATGTTTTCGACGTCGCGTCGGTACTCCGTGTGTTACCATGCACTATAAATGCCTAGTTCCAAGCTATTTCTACGGGTTTGTGTATAGGTTAGTGTATGTTTTCGACGTCGCGTCGGTACTGCGTGTGTTAGCATGCACTATAAATGCCTAGTTCCAAGCTATTTCTACGGGTTTGTGTATAGGTTAGTGTATGTTTTCGACGTCGCGTCGGTACTCCGTGTGTTACCATGCACTATAAATGCCTAGTTCCAAGCTATTTCTACGGGTTTGTGTATAGGTTAGTGTATGTTTTCGACGTCGCGTCGGTACTCCGTGTGTTAGCATGCACTATAAATGCCTAGTTCCAAGCTATTTCTACGGGTTTGTGTATAGGTTAGTGTATGTTTTCGACGTCGCGTCGGTACTCCGTGTGTTACCATGCACTATAAATGCCTAGTTCCAAGCTATTTCTACGGGTTTGTGTATAGGTTAGTGTATGTTTTCGACGTCGCGTCGGTACTCCGTGTGTTACCATGCTCTATAAATGCCTAGTTCCAAGCTATTTCTACGGGTTTGTGTATAGGTTAGTGTATGTTTTCGACGTCGCGTCGGTACTCCGTGTGTTACCATGCACTATAAATGCCTAGTTCCAAGCTATTTCTACGGGTTTGTGTATAGGTTAGTGTATGTTTTCGACGTCGCGTCGGTACTCCGTGTGTTAGCATGCACTATAAATGCCTAGTTCCAAGCTATTTCTACGGGTTTGTGTATAGGTTAGTGTATGTTTTCGACGTCGCGTCGGTACTCCGTGTGTTACCATGCACTATAAATGCCTAGTTCCAAGCTATTTCTACGGGTTTGTGTATAGGTTAGTGTATGTTTTCGACGTCGCGTCGGTACTCCGTGTGTTACCATGCACTATAAATGCCTAGTTCCAAGCTATTTCTACGGGTTTGTGTATAGGTTAGTGTATGTTTTCGACGTCGCGTCGGTACTCCGTGTGTTACCATGCACTATAAATGCCTAGTTCCAAGCTATTTCTACGGGTTTGTGTATAGGTTAGTGTATGTTTTCGACGTCGCGTCGGTACTCCGTGTGTTAGCATGCACTATAAATGCCTAGTTCCAAGCTATTTCTACGGGTTTGTGTATAGGTTAGTGTATGTTTTCGACGTCGCGTCGGTACTCCGTGTGTTAGCATGCACTATAAATGCCTAGTTCCAAGCTATTTCTACGGGTTTGTGTATAGGTTAGTGTATGTTTTCGATGTCGCGTCGGTACTCCGTGTGTTACCATGCACTATAAATGCCTAGTTCCAAGCTATTTCTACGTCGACGTCGCGTCGGTACTCCGTGTGTTACCATGCACTATAAATGCCTAGTTCCAAGCTATTTCTACGGGTTTGTGTATAGGTTAGTGTATGTTTTCGACGTCGCGTCGGTACTCCGTGTGTTAGCATGCACTATAAATGCCTAGTTCCAAGCTATTTCTACGGGTTTGTGTATAGGTTAGTGTATGTTTTCGACGTCGCGTCGGTACTCCGTGTGTTACCATGCACTATAAATGCCTAGTTCCAAGCTATTTCTACGGGTTTGTGTATAGGTTAGTGTATGTTTTCGACGTCGCGTCGGTACTCCGTGTGTTAGCATGCACTATAAATGCCTAGTTCCAAGCTATTTCTACGGGTTTGTGTATAGGTTAGTGTATGTTTTCGACGTCGCGTCGGTACTCCGTGTGTTACCATGCACTATAAATGCCTAGTTCCAAGCTATTTCTACGGGTTTGTGCATAGGTTAGTGTATGTTTTCGACGTCGCGTCGGTACTCCGTGTGTTACCATGCACTATAAATGCCTAGTTCCAAGCTATTTCTACGGGTTTGTGTATAGGTTAGTGTATGTTTTCGACGTCGCGTCGGTACTCCGTGTGTTAGCATGCACTATAAATGCCTAGTTCCAAGCTATTTCTACGGGTTTGTGTATAGGTTAGTGTATGTTTTCGACGTCGCGTCGGTACTCCGTGTGTTACCATGCACTATAAATGCCTAGTTCCAAGCTATTTCTACGGGTTTGTGTATAGGTTAGTGTATGTTTTCGACGTCGCGTCGGTACTCCGTGTGTTACCATGCACTATAAATGCCTAGTTCCAAGCTATTTCTACGGGTTTGTGTATAGGTTAGTGTATGTTTTCGACGTCGCGTCGGTACTCCGTGTGTTAGCATGCACTATAAATGCCTAGTTCCAAGCTATTTCTACGGGTTTGTGTATAGGTTAGTGTATGTTTTCGACGTCGCGTCGGTACTCCGTGTGTTAGCATGCACTATAAATGCCTAGTTCCAAGCTATTTCTACGGGTTTGTGTATAGGTTAGTGTATGTTTTCGACGTCGCGTCGGTACTCCGTGTGTTACCATGCACTATAAATGCCTAGTTCCAAGCTATTTCTACGGGTTTGTGTATAGGTTAGTGTATGTTTTCGACGTCGCGTCGGTACTCCGTGTGTTAGCATGCACTATAAATGCCTAGTTCCAAGCTATTTCTACGGGTTTGTGTATAGGTTAGTGTATGTTTTCGACGTCGCGTCGGTTCGTGTGTTAGCATGCACTATAAATGCCTAGTTCCAAGCTATTTCTACGGGTTTGTGTATAGGTTAGTGTATGTCGACGTCGCGTCGGTACTCCGTGTGTTAGCATGCACTATAAATGCCTAGTTCCAAGCTATTTCTACGGGTTTGTGTATAGGTTAGTGTATGTTTTCGACGTCGCGTCGGTACTCCGTGTGTTAGCATGCACTATAAATGCCTAGTTCCAAGCTATTTCTACGGGTTTGTGTATAGGTTAGTGTATGTTTTCGACGTCGCGTCGGTACTCCGTGTGTTAGCATGCACTATAAATGCCTAGTTCCAAGCTATTTCTACGGGTTTGTGTATAGGTTAGTGTATGTTTTCGACGTCGCGTCGGTACTCCGTGTGTTAGCATGCACTATAAATGCCTAGTTCCAAGCTATTTCTACGGGTTTGTGTATAGGTTAGTGTATGTTTTCGACGTCGCGTCGGTACTCCGTGTGTTAGCATGCACTATAAATGCCTAGTTCCAAGCTATTTCTACGGGTTTGTGTATAGGTTAGTGTATGTTTTCGACGTCGCGTCGGTACTCCGTGTGTTACCATGCACTATAAATGCCTAGTTCCAAGCTATTTCTACGGGTTTGTGTATAGGTTAGTGTATGTTTTCGACGTCGCGTCGGTACTCCGTGTGTTAGCATGCACTATAAATGCCTAGTTCCAAGCTATTTCTACGGGTTTGTGTATAGGTTAGTGTATGTTTTCGACGTCGCGTCGGTACTCCGTGTGTTAGCATGCACTATAAATGCCTAGTTCCAAGCTATTTCTACGGGTTTGTGTATAGGTTAGTGTATGTTTTCGACGTCGCGTCGGTACTCCGTGTGTTACCATGCACTATAAATGCCTAGTTCCAAGCTATTTCTACGGGTTTGTGTATAGGTTAGTGTATGTTTTCGACGTCGCGTCGGTACTCCGTGTGTTAGCATGCACTATAAATGCCTAGTTCCAAGCTATTTCTACGGGTTTGTGTATAGGTTAGTGTATGTTTTCGACGTCGCGTCGGTACTCCGTGTGTTACCATGCACTATAAATGCCTAGTTCCAAGCTATTTCTACGGGTTTGTGTATAGGTTAGTGTATGTTTTCGACGTCGCGTCGGTACTCCGTGTGTTACCATGCACTATAAATGCCTAGTTCCAAGCTATTTCTACGGGTTTGTGTATAGGTTAGTGTATGTTTTCGACGTCGCGTCGGTACTCCGTGTGTTAGCATGCACTATAAATGCCTAGTTCCAAGCTATTTCTACGGGTTTGTGTATAGGTTAGTGTATGTTTTCGACGTCGCGTCGGTACTCCGTGTGTTAGCATGCACTATAAATGCCTAGTTCCAAGCTATTTCTACGGGTTTGTGTATAGGTTAGTGTATGTTTTCGACGTCGCGTCGGTACTCCGTGTGTTACCATGCACTATAAATGCCTAGTTCCAAGCTATTTCTACGGGTTTGTGTATAGGTTAGTGTATGTTTTCGACGTCGCGTCGGTACTCCGTGTGTTAGCATGCACTATAAATGCCTAGTTCCAAGCTATTTCTACGGGTTTGTGTATAGGTTAGTGTATGTTTTCGACGTCGCGTCGGTACTCCGTGTGTTACCATGCACTATAAATGCCTAGTTCCAAGCTATTTCTACGGGTTTGTGTATAGGTTAGTGTATGTTTTCGACGTCGCGTCGGTACTCCGTGTGTTACCATGCACTATAAATGCCTAGTTCCAAGCTATTTCTACGGGTTTGTGTATAGGTTAGTGTATGTTTTCGACGTCGCGTCGGTACTCCGTGTGTTACCATGCACTATAAATGCCTAGTTCCAAGCTATTTCTACGGGTTTGTGTATAGGTTAGTGTATGTTTTCGACGTCGCGTCGGTACTCCGTGTGTTAGCATGCACTATAAATGCCTAGTTCCAAGCTATTTCTACGGGTTTGTGTATAGGTTAGTGTATGTTTTCGACGTCGCGTCGGTACTCCGTGTGTTACCATGCACTATAAATGCCTAGTTCCAAGCTATTTCTACGGGTTTGTGTATAGGTTAGTGTATGTTTTCGACGTCGCGTCGGTACTCCGTGTGTTACCATGCACTATAAATGCCTAGTTCCAAGCTATTTCTACGGGTTTGTGTATAGGTTAGTGTATGTTTTCGACGTCGCGTCGGTACTCCGTGTGTTAGCATGCACTATAAATGCCTAGTTCCAAGCTATTTCTACGGGTTTGTGTATAGGTTAGTGTATGTTTTCGACGTCGCGTCGGTACTCCGTGTGTTACCATGCACTATAAATGCCTAGTTCCAAGCTATTTCTACGGGTTTGTGTATAGGTTAGTGTATGTTTTCGACGTCGCGTCGGTACTCCGTGTGTTAGCATGCACTATAAATGCCTAGTTCCAAGCTATTTCTACGGGTTTGTGTATAGGTTAGTGTATGTTTTCGACGTCGCGTCGGTACTCCGTGTGTTACCATGCACTATAAATGCCTAGTTCCAAGCTATTTCTACGGGTTTGTGTATAGGTTAGTGTATGTTTTCGACGTCGCGTCGGTACTCCGTGTGTTACCATGCACTATAAATGCCTAGTTCCAAGCTATTTCTACGGGTTTGTGTATAGGTTAGTGTATGTTTTCGACGTCGCGTCGGTACTCCGTGTGTTAGCATGCACTATAAATGCCTAGTTCCAAGCTATTTCTACGGGTTTGTGTATAGGTTAGTGTATGTTTTCGACGTCGCGTCGGTACTCCGTGTGTTACCATGCACTATAAATGCCTAGTTCCAAGCTATTTCTACGGGTTTGTGTATAGGTTAGTGTATGTTTTCGACGTCGCGTCGGTACTCCGTGTGTTACCATGCACTATAAATGCCTAGTTCCAAGCTATTTCTACGGGTTTGTGTATAGGTTAGTGTATGTTTTCGACGTCGCGTCGGTACTCCGTGTGTTAGCATGCACTATAAATGCCTAGTTCCAAGCTATTTCTACGGGTTTGTGTATAGGTTAGTGTATGTTTTCGACGTCGCGTCGGTACTCCGTGTGTTACCATGCACTATAAATGCCTAGTTCCAAGCTATTTCTACGGGTTTGTGTATAGGTTAGTGTATGTTTTCGACGTCGCGTCGGTACTCCGTGTGTTACCATGCACTATAAATGCCTAGTTCCAAGCTATTTCTACGGGTTTGTGTATAGGTTAGTGTATGTTTTCGACGTCGCGTCGGTACTCCGTGTGTTAGCATGCACTATAAATGCCTAGTTCCAAGCTATTTCTACGGGTTTGTGTATAGGTTAGTGTATGTTTTCGACGTCGCGTCGGTACTCCGTGTGTTACCATGCACTATAAATGCCTAGTTCCAAGCTATTTCTACGGGTTTGTGTATAGGTTAGTGTATGTTTTCGACGTCGCGTCGGTACTCCGTGTGTTAGCATGCACTATAAATGCCTAGTTCCAAGCTATTTCTACGGGTTTGTGTATAGGTTAGTGTATGTTTTCGACGTCGCGTCGGTACTCCGTGTGTTAGCATGCACTATAAATGCCTAGTTCCAAGCTATTTCTACGGGTTTGTGTATAGGTTAGTGTATGTTTTCGACGTCGCGTCGGTACTCCGTGTGTTACCATGCACTATAAATGCCTAGTTCCAAGCTATTTCTACGGGTTTGTGTATAGGTTAGTGTATGTTTTCGACGTCGCGTCGGTACTCCGTGTGTTACCATGCACTATAAATGCCTAGTTCCAAGCTATTTCTACGGGTTTGTGTATAGGTTAGTGTATGTTTTCGACGTCGCGTCGGTACTCCGTGTGTTACCATGCACTATAAATGCCTAGTTCCAAGCTATTTCTACGGGTTTGTGTATAGGTTAGTGTATGTTTTCGACGTCGCGTCGGTACTCCGTGTGTTAGCATGCACTATAAATGCCTAGTTCCAAGCTATTTCTACGGGTTTGTGTATAGGTTAGTGTATGTTTTCGACGTCGCGTCGGTACTCCGTGTGTTACCATGCACTATAAATGCCTAGTTCCAAGCTATTTCTACGGGTTTGTGTATAGGTTAGTGTATGTTTTCGACGTCGCGTCGGTACTCCGTGTGTTACCATGCACTATAAATGCCTAGTTCCAAGCTATTTCTACGGGTTTGTGTATAGGTTAGTGTATGTTTTCGACGTCGCGTCGGTACTCCGTGTGTTACCATGCACTATAAATGCCTAGTTCCAAGCTATTTCTACGGGTTTGTGTATAGGTTAGTGTATGTTTTCGACGTCGCGTCGGTACTCCGTGTGTTACCATGCACTATAAATGCCTAGTTCCAAGCTATTTCTACGGGTTTGTGTATAGGTTAGTGTATGTTTTCGACGTCGCGTCGGTACTCCGTGTGTTACCATGCACTATAAATGCCTAGTTCCAAGCTATTTCTACGGGTTTGTGTATAGGTTAGTGTATGTTTTCGACGTCGCGTCGGTACTCCGTGTGTTACCATGCACTATAAATGCCTAGTTCCAAGCTATTTCTACGGGTTTGTGTATAGGTTAGTGTATGTTTTCGACGTCGCGTCGGTACTCCGTGTGTTACCATGCACTATAAATGCCTAGTTCCAAGCTATTTCTACGGGTTTGTGTATAGGTTAGTGTATGTTTTCGACGTCGCGTCGGTACTCCGTGTGTTACCATGCACTATAAATGCCTAGTTCCAAGCTATTTCTACGGGTTTGTGTATAGGTTAGTGTATGTTTTCGACGTCGCGTCGGTACTCCGTGTGTTAGCATGCACTATAAATGCCTAGTTCCAAGCTATTTCTACGGGTTTGTGTATAGGTTAGTGTATGTTTTCGACGTCGCGTCGGTACTCCGTGTGTTACCATGCACTATAAATGCCTAGTTCCAAGCTATTTCTACGGGTTTGTGTATAGGTTAGTGTATGTTTTCGACGTCGCGTCGGTACTCCGTGTGTTACCATGCACTATAAATGCCTAGTTCCAAGCTATTTCTACGGGTTTGTGTATAGGTTAGTGTATGTTTTCGACGTCGCGTCGGTACTCCGTGTGTTAGCATGCACTATAAATGCCTAGTTCCAAGCTATTTCTACGGGTTTGTGTATAGGTTAGTGTATGTTTTCGACGTCGCGTCGGTACTCCGTGTGTTACCATGCACTATAAATGCCTAGTTCCAAGCTATTTCTACGGGTTTGTGTATAGGTTAGTGTATGTTTTCGACGTCGCGTCGGTACTCCGTGTGTTACCATGCACTATAAATGCCTAGTTCCAAGCTATTTCTACGGGTTTGTGTATAGGTTAGTGTATGTTTTCGACGTCGCGTCGGTACTCCGTGTGTTAGCATGCACTATAAATGCCTAGTTCCAAGCTATTTCTACGGGTTTGTGTATAGGTTAGTGTATGTTTTCGACGTCGCGTCGGTACTCCGTGTGTTACCATGCACTATAAATGCCTAGTTCCAAGCTATTTCTACGGGTTTGTGTATAGGTTAGTGTATGTTTTCGACGTCGCGTCGGTACTCCGTGTGTTACCATGCACTATAAATGCCTAGTTCCAAGCTATTTCTACGGGTTTGTGTATAGGTTAGTGTATGTTTTCGACGTCGCGTCGGTACTCCGTGTGTTACCATGCACTATAAATGCCTAGTTCCAAGCTATTTCTACGGGTTTGTGTATAGGTTAGTGTATGTTTTCGACGTCGCGTCGGTACTCCGTGTGTTACCATGCACTATAAATGCCTAGTTCCAAGCTATTTCTACGGGTTTGTGTATAGGTTAGTGTATGTTTTCGACGTCGCGTCGGTACTCCGTGTGTTACCATGCACTATAAATGCCTAGTTCCAAGCTATTTCTACGGGTTTGTGTATAGGTTAGTGTATGTTTTCGACGTCGCGTCGGTACTCCGTGTGTTAGCATGCACTATAAATGCCTAGTTCCAAGCTATTTCTACGGGTTTGTGTATAGGTTAGTGTATGTTTTCGACGTCGCGTCGGTACTCCGTGTGTTACCATGCACTATAAATGCCTAGTTCCAAGCTATTTCTACGGGTTTGTGTATAGGTTAGTGTATGTTTTCGACGTCGCGTCGGTACTCCGTGTGTTACCATGCACTATAAATGCCTAGTTCCAAGCTATTTCTACGGGTTTGTGTATAGGTTAGTGTATGTTTTCGACGTCGCGTCGGTACTCCGTGTGTTACCATGCACTATAAATGCCTAGTTCCAAGCTATTTCTACGGGTTTGTGTATAGGTTAGTGTATGTTTTCGACGTCGCGTCGGTACTCCGTGTGTTACCATGCACTATAAATGCCTAGTTCCAAGCTATTTCTACGGGTTTGTGTATAGGTTAGTGTATGTTTTCGACGTCGCGTCGGTACTCCGTGTGTTACCATGCACTATAAATGCCTAGTTCCAAGCTATTTCTACGGGTTTGTGTATAGGTTAGTGTATGTTTTCGACGTCGCGTCGGTACTCCGTGTGTTACCATGCACTATAAATGCCTAGTTCCAAGCTATTTCTACGGGTTTGTGTATAGGTTAGTGTATGTTTTCGACGTCGCGTCGGTACTCCGTGTGTTACCATGCACTATAAATGCCTAGTTCCAAGCTATTTCTACGGGTTTGTGTATAGGTTAGTGTATGTTTTCGACGTCGCGTCGGTACTCCGTGTGTTACCATGCACTATAAATGCCTAGTTCCAAGCTATTTCTACGGGTTTGTGTATAGGTTAGTGTATGTTTTCGACGTCGCGTCGGTACTCCGTGTGTTACCATGCACTATAAATGCCTAGTTCCAAGCTATTTCTACGGGTTTGTGTATAGGTTAGTGTATGTTTTCGACGTCGCGTCGGTACTCCGTGTGTTACCATGCACTATAAATGCCTAGTTCCAAGCTATTTCTACGGGTTTGTGTATAGGTTAGTGTATGTTTTCGACGTCGCGTCGGTACTCCGTGTGTTACCATGCACTATAAATGCCTAGTTCCAAGCTATTTCTACGGGTTTGTGTATAGGTTAGTGTATGTTTTCGACGTCGCGTCGGTACTCCGTGTGTTACCATGCACTATAAATGCCTAGTTCCAAGCTATTTCTACGGGTTTGTGTATAGGTTAGTGTATGTTTTCGACGTCGCGTCGGTACTCCGTGTGTTACCATGCACTATAAATGCCTAGTTCCAAGCTATTTCTACGGGTTTGTGTATAGGTTAGTGTATGTTTTCGACGTCGCGTCGGTACTCCGTGTGTTAGCATGCACTATAAATGCCTAGTTCCAAGCTATTTCTACGGGTTTGTGTATAGGTTAGTGTATGTTTTCGACGTCGCGTCGGTACTCCGTGTGTTACCATGCACTATAAATGCCTAGTTCCAAGCTATTTCTACGGGTTTGTGTATAGGTTAGTGTATGTTTTCGACGTCGCGTCGGTACTCCGTGTGTTACCATGCACTATAAATGCCTAGTTCCAAGCTATTTCTACGGGTTTGTGTATAGGTTAGTGTATGTTTTCGACGTCGCGTCGGTACTCCGTGTGTTAGCATGCACTATAAATGCCTAGTTCCAAGCTATTTCTACGGGTTTGTGTATAGGTTAGTGTATGTTTTCGACGTCGCGTCGGTACTCCGTGTGTTAGCATGCACTATAAATGCCTAGTTCCAAGCTATTTCTACGGGTTTGTGTATAGGTTAGTGTATGTTTTCGACGTCGCGTCGGTACTCCGTGTGTTAGCATGCACTATAAATGCCTAGTTCCAAGCTATTTCTACGGGTTTGTGTATAGGTTAGTGTATGTTTTCGACGTCGCGTCGGTACTCCGTGTGTTACCATGCACTATAAATGCCTAGTTCCAAGCTATTTCTACGGGTTTGTGTATAGGTTAGTGTATGTTTTCGACGTCGCGTCGGTACTCCGTGTGTTACCATGCACTATAAATGCCTAGTTCCAAGCTATTTCTACGGGTTTGTGTATAGGTTAGTGTATGTTTTCGACGTCGCGTCGGTACTCCGTGTTGTTACCATGCACTATAAATGCCTAGTTCCAAGCTATTTCTACGGGTTTGTGTATAGGTTAGTGTATGTTTTCGACGTCGCGTCGGTACTCCGTGTGTTACCATGCACTATAAATGCCTAGTTCCAAGCTATTTCTACGGGTTTGTGTATAGGTTAGTGTATGTTTTCGACGTCGCGTCGGTACTCCGTGTGTTACCATGCACTATAAATGCCTAGTTCCAAGCTATTTCTACGGGTTTGTGTATAGGTTAGTGTATGTTTTCGACGTCGCGTCGGTACTCCGTGTGTTACCATGCACTATAAATGCCTAGTTCCAAGCTATTTCTACGGGTTTGTGTATAGGTTAGTGTATGTTTTCGACGTCGCGTCGGTACTCCGTGTGTTACCATGCACTATAAATGCCTAGTTCCAAGCTATTTCTACGGGTTTGTGTATAGGTTAGTGTATGTTTTCGACGTCGCGTCGGTACTCCGTGTTTTACCATGCACTATAAATGCCTAGTTCCAAGCTATTTCTACGGGTTTGTGTATAGGTTAGTGTATGTTTTCGACGTCGCGTCGGTACTCCGTGTGTTACCATGCACTATAAATGCCTAGTTCCAAGCTATTTCTACGGGTTTGTGTATAGGTTAGTCTATGTTTTCGACGTCGCGTCGGTACTCCGTGTGTTAGCATGCACTATAAATGCCTAGTTCCAAGCTATTTCTACGGGTTTGTGTATAGGTTAGTGTATGTTTTCGACGTCGCGTCGGTACTCCGTGTGTTACCATGCACTATAAATGCCTAGTTCCAAGCTATTTCTACGGGTTTGTGTATAGGTTAGTGTATGTTTTCGACTTCGCGTCGGTACTCCGTGTGTTACCATGCACTATAAATGCCTAGTTCCAAGCTATTTCTACGGGTTTGTGTATAGGTTAGTGTATGTTTTCGACGTCGCGTCGGTACTCCGTGTGTTACCATGCACTATAAATGCCTAGTTCCAAGCTATTTCTACGGGTTTGTGTATAGGTTAGTGTATGTTTTCGACGTCGCGTCGGTACTCCGTGTGTTAGCATGCACTATAAATGCCTAGTTCCAAGCTATTTCTACGGGTTTGTGTATAGGTTAGTGTATGTTTTCGACGTCGCGTCGGTACTCCGTGTGTTACCATGCACTATAAATGCCTAGTTCCAAGCTATTTCTACGGGTTTGTGTATAGGTTAGTGTATGTTTTCGACGTCGCGTCGGTACTCCGTGTGTTACCATGCACTATAAATGCCTAGTTCCAAGCTATTTCTACGGGTTTGTGTATAGGTTAGTGTATGTTTTCGACGTCGCGTCGGTACTCCGTGTGTTACCATGCACTATAAATGCCTAGTTCCAAGCTATTTCTACGGGTTTGTGTATAGGTTAGTGTATGTTTTCGACGGCGCGTCGGTACTCCGTGTGTTACCATGCACTATAAATGCCTAGTTCCAAGTTATTTCTACGGGTTTGTGTATAGGTTAGTGTATCTTTTCGACGTCGCGTCGGTACTCCGTGTGTTACCATGCACTATAAATGCCTAGTTCCAAGCTATTTCTACGGGTTTGTGTATAGGTTAGTGTATGTTTTCGACGGCGCGTCGGTACTCCGTGTGTTACCATGCACTATAAATGCCTAGTTCCAAGTTATTTCTACGGGTTTGTGTATAGGTTAGTGTATCTTTTCGACGTCGCGTCGGTACTCCGTGTGTTACCATGCACTATAAATGCCTAGTTCCAAGCTATTTCTACGGGTTTGTGTATAGGTTAGTGTATGTTTTCGACGTCGCGTCGGTACTCCGTGTGTTACCATGCACTATAAATGCCTAGTTCCAAGTTATTTCTACAGGAAGAATGGGACTAGATTTTTTCAACCATTGTTTTTTCCGTTTGAAGGTTTAACGACCATCGTGAGCAACTGGATGGGCTATAAGCAGTCGCTCGTCCCTACTTTAGGGTCACTGGCTGCAAGAAAGGGAGATGGCCAATGGCTTAAGACAAACACAACATCCACGCTTCACCGGGATTCGAACCCGAATTCATCTCAGACGAATAGTCACTAGCCAGCGTTTAGACCACTGCGCCACAATAGACGATTGTTCGAATTTTACATAACGCGAACGACTTACAATTAAAAATTTCATCTTGCTGTTTACTGTGCTAGACTTCCGAAGTGTTGCGTGTGTCCTTCCGCCGCGGTTGCTGGCGTGTCTGTTCACGTTTCAGAATACGGCTTTCCGTGTTTTACTAAGCGGTATAAATAGTTTCACTATTAAGAAAAATAGCAACGCGGTTATTTTAGAGAGGAAATATATTTCAATGAAATGCAAATTGAATAATGAAATATGAGATATGAGATGAATGTGAATTTTCTTGCATCTGCCATCATGACTCGCATGCTACAATAGACCATGCTTTAAATCCACGCATTACAAGCATCCTGTCTGAGCTTCTATTTCAGTTTAAACGCCTACAATTTCCTGTTTGTCTCAGTTTCGCCATGAGTATCAGCAGGCACAAAGTCAATCTTCAAGAGTTGTTGGAATCAACCTGCAAATTCACGCTTTTCCCATATCCAGCCCGATGTTGGTTGCTACAGGGTTACCAAAAATTAAAACCTCTTCAGCAGGACTCCAAACGGGAGGATAGTCAACGTTGTTGACCTAGAGGCTTTTGAAAGACAAACTTATTTGCGCTTCGGAAGAACTGTACAGTACACTGATCACAATACAATAGAAACAGTGGCGGACTGGCTACCCAAAAACGGCCATGGAAGCGGAAATTTTGCGGCCCACTTTTGGAAAAAATTATCAAGGTACCCCAACCCTTAAATGAAGGTAACGTCAACATCACACAGTTTCCAGTTTAAACAATCGTTTCCACACCAATCCACGAATTCCACATTGTCATTATTGAGGCAATAATTAATTAACAACATTTTTCGCATTTTTCTGGACTGCAGTATTAAGTATCTGCAGTAAAATTTAATGTAAGAACAAAGTTACTTCCGTTGCTGAAGCAGAGGTACGTTCTCTGAGAGAGACTGTCGAAAACTTTTTTCCATTCTTATGAATTTTATTGTAACCGTTGAATTTAGAATTGTTATGTTTCTTCGTTTTTATTGGGAAAAGAAATTTGAATTTGCCCAAATTACTTTTTTCAGGACTTACCTATTATAAACAAAATAATTACGAAAAAATACCTCTTGAAAAAAATTGAAATTTCTAAGAATTTCAGCTCAAATTTACAACGTAGAATACGAAAATTGATGTTTATTTAATTTCATCCAAAAGAAAAAAAACATTTTTGCTGTAGCTGAAACAGATTTTCCAAAACTACAGTTAAAGAACTCGTGTAACTGTAAGGCCCAGAAATTAATAAAAAAATCGCATGCATGTACACAAGGAACCCCAAAATAAATTTCACAGTAGGTGAATCCCAATGCGTTAACGTATATACAAAGAATTTCGAGTTCCTACCTCAGATTATTGAAGGTATCCTTGATTATATTGAACTAATAATTCTATTGCAACTGCAATCAGCAAAAGAGGGCTAAGGTACGGGAAATCAACCGAGAGTGATGGAGCTTAAGTTAGTTTGAAAGACAGGCTCGAGGGGGATTTACTCAAAAGCGGTGTTTGGCTCAACACAACGTTTGCAGCGTAATTCCCCCTCCCCCAGGCCGTCGAAGTGGTGAACAAACTTTGCTGTTATAGCATAATTTGGTTTTAGTGAAGTACATGTACATAGTATATACACACAGTACAGAAAACATCAGAGCTAGGGTGGTGGGCAGTTGTCATGAGCATTCCCCATTCGTTTTGGGTCCGTGGAACAGACTCAAACAAACCGAATGCAAACGATAAATAGACGAACAGCAGGGTTTCCCATCAGTGCAACACAATCAACGAACGTGGGTAAACGGGGTGATCTGAGCAGCTTTGACCGTGGATGCATTGTCGGCGCAAGGCAGATGGGTCATTCTGTCGCCCAAGTGGTAAGAACGCTAGTGTTCCCGAGGGCAACCGCCGTGTGAAGGGTGTACCGCGGATATTCCATCAATGGACGTATTAACGCCCATAGAGCAAAGCGGTGGCTGACCACAGGCCATTGATGACCTGTGTCGACGTAACTATCCAGGCTCGTACAGACCGGCCGTTTGGTAATGGCGGCGCAAATCACATCCGGGTTAACTGTCGGAGGCCTAAGCAGCGTCAGCGAGCGAACAGTGCGGGGCATGCTGCATACCCTAGAATACGGGAGCAGACGCCCTACTCGTGTGCCACAATTGACTACTCGTCATCGGACATTACGCTTCGCCTGGTGCCCGGAACATCAAAATTGGACCACCGCAGAGTGGCGCCGCATCGCGTCGTGTGGTCAGATGTATGCCGTTTTCAGCTGCACCGAGCTGACGGGATGGTGCTGGTGTGGCGTCGACAGCATAAGGCCATAGCCCCGTCGTGCCAGATCGGCTCAGTTCAAGGCGGTGGTTGTTCTGTTATGGTTTAAGAAGCCTTATTATGGACATATTAGGTTCTTTAGTGTATCTGAAGTGGTCCTTAACCGCTGCGAGCAACCAGCATGTGCTGACTGATCACCTATACGCTTTCATAGCCTTTGCGCATCCTGCGGCAGATGATCTGTTTCACCAGGACAATGCGCCGCTCCACCCACCGTGCCACAGCCGCCCAGGCATGGCTAGAGAAACACTCATCTGAGTTTGGAACCATCTAGTGGCCCCCAAAGTTCTCGGATTAAAACCCTATGGAAACTGTCTGGGATACCGTGGATCGGAAATCAGATCCATAGATCCTGAGCCGATGTCTCGGGTGGAGTTGTGGACAATGCTGCAAAAGGCATGACTGGCATTACCTCCGAAAACCCTACGGCATTTTGTAGAGTCGATGCCTCTGCGCGTATAGGCTGTTATCGCGATAGAGGAGTACCAACACACTATTAAGTAAGTATCTCTAATGTTTTATCCATGAGTGTACATTTTTTTCTTGAGTTAACAGAAGGTCTACCGACCCAGAATATGGCGGCCCACAGGAAATTCTCTCGATATCCCTGCGGCCCAGTCCGCGCCTGAATAGAAAAATGTAGATGTTTCAAATATTTCAAATTTCTTGTGTTCGCAGTCAATAAAAACTGCTGGTTTCAAATATAGATCGTATGCTCTTTTTTTAAATTCCTTTCTTTTTATTACTGGAACATATTTCAATTAAATGTTTCCGCACAGTATATATACACTATCTACCAACAAGTAATTGGACACCCCTGCAATCGACGATATCTGCGGTCCTGATACACGTCACGGCCGCCGCCGTTCAATATCGTGCGGGAAACAACAAGGCAACCAGTCCCATGCAAGATGCCACGCAGTTCGGAGCTCTCTGATTTCGAGAAAGGTGTAATCGTCGGGTATCACAGAAATGGCCAATCCATACGTGACATATCCAGCGAGTTGAAGTACCCAAAATCGACAGTGGCCTGCGTGATTGGCAATGGAAGATGAGAGGTGACTGTTGGAATGTGCCCCGACCCGGCAGACTCACAAAACTGGGAGTTAGAGACCGACGGATGCTGGCCAGAGAAATTTGGAAGAACCGCACCAAATCGATGGGCCACATCAGCGAGAAGTTTCAACAAGCATCCGGGAGTGTTTGTTCGATGAATACCATCCGTACGGAAGCCCATCTGCTCGGTTATCATGGACGTGCTGCCGCCCACAAGCCTTTAATCACCAAGTCCAATAGCGCTGCTCGGCTAACGTGGTGCAAAGAACGTTGGACCGTTGAACAGTGGAAACATGCTCTCTGAAGCGACGAATCAAGGTTCACCCTCTACCATTCGGATGGCAGGGTCTGGGTTTGGCGTCTGCCTGGAGAACGCCTCCTGCCGGAATGTATTGTGTCAACTGTGAAGCTCGGCGGCGGTGGAATTATGCTATGGGGGTGTTTCTCCTAGTATGGCACGGGACTCTTGGTCGCAATTCCTGGTAGACTCAACGCCGAGACCTACTGCCCCATTTTGGATGACCATGCGCTTCCTACGTTGTGGCAGTCTTACGGGGTGTACCCATGTTACTTTCAATATGACAATGCCACCTGTCATGTTGCGAGGTCCACCATGGCTTGATATGGTGACAATGGGGTTAATCGAATGAACTGGCCTGCGCAGAACCCGGACCTTAACCATATCGAGCACCTCTGGGACGAGTTGGAGCGTCGACTTAGGGGTCCCCCACCGTCGAAATTGGTGAAGGAACTGACCTGTCTTCTCCAAGCCGAGTGGAAGAAAATACCGCGAGCCGTCGTACAACGCCTGGTTGAGAGTATGCCCCGGAGGGTCGCAGCTGTAATCGCCGCTCGTGGAGGCTCCACCAACTATTGAAGGTGAATAAACTTCGTTTTCCTTTGCTATCACAGGTGTCCAATTACTTGTTGGTAGATACTGTATATCCTAATCATAATTTCAGGAAAGCTCAGAAAACACTGGTTCAGAAGCTGACAGATGTATTTTTTTGTTAAACTTGGGCAACTCCGGGCACTCAGATTTAACAGAAAGCATAGTTTATGAGTAAAATATTTTACATCGATATAAAGCTCAAGTTTTATAACACCTTAGATTTTATCAATTTATGTGTAGCATTTTCCAATCACATCATCACGTCCTGTTACACAACAGTACAATGAGTTTTATGCTCTGACCAAGAAGTACATATCCTGGTACCTTGCCCTAATTGTCCAAAAATAGTTCTGGGGACCCCGTTTTCCATAATTTAAAACACTCTCGTTTTGGACGAGAATGGTTCGGAAGACGCAATCCTTTTAATGAATAAAAAATACTAGAAAAATTTTCAGAGTAAATTTTAATGAAAACAAACAAAATGTATTTCGTGATAAATTTTACAGTGAACTTGCGAAATCGATTACGATGCTTCATAGGCAAACAAAACGGAGAAAAAGAAACCTATGCAAATCATCCATGATTTGGACTGATAACTGTCTAACGGCAACTTCTAGAACCCACTTTTTGTTTTTCCTCATTGTATTTAAGAAAACAATATTGAAAGAAAATTTCATTTCTAATAACACTCAAAGCTTCCACTTTGAATTTTTGGAACATTTGCTAGAGTGCAGCACTAGTTTAGTACTTCGCACAACTTTCAGCAATTTGGATTGCATGGACTGCAAAACATCAAATCACTAGGTGTATAATTTTTTTTTTAATTTATACGACTTTAAGAGTTTTCAGACAATTTCAGAAGATTGGAAGTGTGTTTCCGACCATAGCAAAGCAGCACAACGGAATGAAAATCGTATTCGATAGATATGAGAAATCCCAAACCGAAAATAATAATCCTGAATGAAATATGACTTGTACTAGCTTCTTAATAAAACACATTTCACAATTAGAAAAAAGGAAAAAATATAGAAGAAAAGAGATCAAAGAAGAAAAAATAGATGTATGCGAAATTTTCAAAGGAATAAAGATATGTTCTTGAGATCATTTATTCTGTTCCGCAAATACATTCAGAGTAGCTCCATCTGACGGAACGAATGTAAGACATTTAATGACCTTCACGACGAAACTGCATATTTGCATAACCTCCTGTCAGTTTTAGGTACTTTAAAGTTAAAGAAAAAAAAAAAGAAAGAAAAGAAAGCAACTGAGGGTTAACATGTTCACAAAGAAGTTTATGAGATAATTAACTCCCTGATCAGATATTCTTTCTGAATTTCCTTTATTGGGAAATTACCAGCATCAGATACACTCTGGAGTTCTTTTCTTTTGCTTAATAATTTTCAGATTATAGAATTACGTCGTGGAGTTAACTTGATGTTGAATCTTAGATAAAAGCTAATGAAAACATAGAAATTCAGTCAAATTTTCTCCACCAAAACCCAATTGGTTGTAAAAAATGCGTTTCTGAGTTTACTTTTAATCGCTGAAAATCTGAATTTTAAACAGCATTCTCATGAAAGAGAGATTATTTCCTGCCTGCGTACTCATAAGCACGCTTTTTGTATTTGTCTTACTCAGTTTCTATGAGCCACAAAAGTTAGTGAAAGGTTTGACACTAAGTTAGTGAAAGGTTTGACACTAACTTCTTGCGAAAAGTTGTTCCATGGTTACATAAATAATTCCAAAGACACTAAACCGTTTGGTCTTCAGAGATACCTTTCAGCGTGCATGGTGAGCAGTTAATAACTCACTTTCTACTCCAAAAGAGCGTGACCGACAATGGCTATTTTTACATAATCGACTTCTTTCGCCAACTCGACTACATCAATTTAGAATTATTTCAAATAATCTTTGCCAATATTGTCAAATAACTGGGACTGTTCTTCACACTTATTCTCAATGTACATTACTCTCCTCCCTCCACAATTACATGTTTAGCATTGCCAATTCTGTATGTCCAACTGTTCATTCACTTAATGATTATATGTTCTCTGCAGCAGCAAATCCCGTTGTCCAATGCCATAGATCGCTTTCCACCTATTTATTTATTTTAGAGAAATCTGTCTTATTCTTGTTCTTTGTTGAAAACTCATCTAATATTAATTGTTTACCGCTTCCGATAGCACGTCGACGTCTTCTTAAAAATTTTAAATCACAAATAATTTCCCGACTTCAACTTGAGTACTCTGTAGCTCGTAAAACTAATCAACTTTCAAATGTTCATACTAAGTGGATGTCGGCTATAGGCTGGTTTTCAGTTCACCGTAATCGTATTCGTCTTAAAAATTAATTTGTTTGAGTAAACTTCTTGCAATATCACTTTATTCATACTTTCAAATATTATATCGTGTTAATGTATTTATGTATTATGTTTTAATATTCTCTTTCTGGTGTTTTATTTTGTTTTTATTCATCGCAAGAATTATCTCGTTTATTGTAAATAACCTTCTTTGTTAACATTAAATGTCTTCAGAGATGCACTCATACCAACAAAAGTTTGAAATAACTTTATTGCAGTTTTAGAAATTCAGAACGAGATGTTTCTCTTCCTCTTAGGCTTATCCAGCAGCAAGTATATCAAAATAGGAAAATTAAGCACTCTGTGAAATTTTGTTGTTGTTATTCAGCAGCGAAGTAGTTTGACTTACCCATTGGGCTGTCTAATTTCGATATCACACTCGAAATCTTGATGTCATAATGAAACAAGACTAACTTCCTAAGAAAAGTAGTATGAGACTAATTTCCTGAAATAGTTAGTATGTGTTTATTTCGTTAGGTAAAAAAATCGATAATTAAGGAAAATTATGAAATCATTAAAGAATTTCACAGCCCATAATTAAAATAAATCTATTGCACAAAAACTGCTGTTTCATTTTCGAACTCTGTGTTTTTCCTTAAACTTTTTCCTACTAATTAAAGATCTGTGAGGCTTTCGCTTTACAAGATGGAACAATAAAGATGAAGTAAAGCATAATTTTTGCCGTTTTCCAAGTTTTATTATAATGAGTATAAATTAATCGCAGATTTTGAATTTAAAAACCTTTTGAAAAAATTTAAAACTAACGGAGGATTTAAAGATAACAAGATCATTCAAAATAGGGCGGTATTTAATTGCCGTGAAAGCCGTGGTGCCTTTTTCTTGTATTTCCACCTCATCTACAAATACTCTAAGTTCGCTGTAGATTTTGCGATTTCTCCTAGCTTCGGATGCTCACTGAAACCGTTCAGTCTGAAATACCTGGGCCGGCTTATAAAGAGAAATCTTGTGCTCAGGAAATTTTTTTATATGGTGTGTCCTGTCGGATTGTATTCCTTCGTTTCAACTGATACTTTGGTGTTTTAACGACAATATTAAAACTGCTCATTAAAAAAACTACATTATTTCAAAATTACTAATAATTGGGTATTTCGTGAAGAACTTCCAATTACGTGGAGACAATGTAAATAAACAAAGTCATCGTTCTTTCCACGTTTTTCTTTAATTAACACACCGCAACCGAAAAACTGTATTTCGACACCGCTGGGATCGAACCCCAGATCTCTCGATAACTAGCCAAGTGCGTTCGCCGTAAGCTACGACGCTAACAATCCATGGTGCTATGTGTGCTTATCTGTCAGCATCTGACTTCACAAATCCGTAGGAATGAGTCAGTAACTGAAACGTCTCCATCTGGTGGGGCTTTACGGCACAAGCTATTTAATTATAGCTAATAAATCCAAAGGGCAAGAGAAATGGTGAAAAGGTTCCAATTACGTGGAGACAATGTATTGGGTTGTCGGAAAAGTCATGACGTATTTTAGCCATGTTTTGCAAAGATTATTTATTGATAGAAAGAACAAATATCAGTCAATGATATAATGCCCGTTTTGTTCGATAACCTTTTGCCATCTTTCAGTGAGCTGCAGAATGCCTCGTTCATAGAAGAACCTGTCTTTCGTAGCGAAAAACTGTACATGGTGCTGATTTACAGCCTCATCTGAATTGAGCGTTATACCACGCAAGGACTGTTGAAGAGAGGGAAACAAGTGGAAGTCTGATGGCGCAAGGTCAGGCGAGTATGCTGGGCGTGGCAACACATCCCACCCAAGCTCCAATAATTTTTGGCGGGTGATCAAACTTGTGTGTGGTCTCGTGTTGTCGTGATGAAACACAACACCTTTACGATGAACGAGCTCTGGACGTTTCTGGATTATGGATTCGTTCAAACTGTCCAATTGCCGACAGTACACATTCTAATTGATTGTTTGGTTCCGTGGTAGGAGCTCGAAAAACACGACACCTTTAAAATCCCACCACACTGAGACCAGAACCTTCCGCTGATAAATGTCTGCTTTGGATGTCGTTTGAGGCGAAGCAGCACGTCGGGACCAAGACTGTTTGCGCAGCACAGTGTTGTACACAATCCACTTTTCGTCACCAGTTATCAGTCGCTTCGAAAAAGGATCGTTTTCCTCACGTTTAATGAGCATATCGCAGATGTTTATACGCGCCGTCAATTGAGCTTCTTCGACTTCATGAGGAACCCACATATTGAGCTTGCTTACGTATCCCAGCTTCTTCAGGTGGTCGTGAACGCTTGAATGGTGGATGTGCAATGTGTCTTCAATCTCTCGTGTCGTGTAACGTGGGTTTGACTAGATCAATGCCTTGATTTTGTCGTCATCAACCTTGGTGAGCCTCCCGGAACAAGGGTCATCGTTGAGGTCAAAATCACCAGCACGGAAGTTTGCAAACCACCGCTGGCACTGATGTTCTTGTAGACAACGTTTTTTACGCAACGTTTACGCAACGTTTCACAAGCTTGACGCACGTTCTTCTCTTTACTGATGTAAAACAGTAAAATATGGCGAAAATGCACAGTTTGGTCTTCCATCTTCAACTTGATGTCAAATCGCCGCAAATCAACCTAATCGCTCACTATTCCTTTTAGACTGCAGCTAGAACTGGCACCTGTGGAATGCCATAGCGATAAAAGAGCTTCGCATGCCTCTAGTACTTCCAAAACCGCCCAACCACCATCGGGTGCCAAAATACGTCATGACTTTTCCGACAACCCAATACTATGCACTAATGGAAAACATAAGAAAATGACACAGCTGTAAAAAGTGTAAAATAAATTATGTTTAAAATTTAGCTGGCAATGGCAATTCTCTTATTGTGTTTAGTAGAATAAACCGTGTTTTTTCCTATGATAAGAGATTTCTATAATTATATCCTGGTGGATGTTGTCTGCCTATGCTGAGACGTGAGGATTAATTAAAGGAAAAAGCTCCTATGAAATGTCCAGAGCAAAATGCTAAAAGAAGTGCAGCAAACTGGTTGGTATATCTTAGATGTTATCTGTCCGAATACACAGAGATTCTGTGACCTACTACCCGGTATGCGCTCCGAGTTTCAGAAAGTAGAGTTGATCCCGTTCTATTAAACTATGTTGCACATCAGTTTAAATCGGGTGAGAAAGAAAAAATGCAAGATTTTTTCTTGAATACCAGAAGCAGTTCGGAGAGTGGGAAGTAAAATTTTTAAAAACGCAATCTAAAAAAGACTTTAAGTGACAGCTTCGATATACAAGACGTGCGAAGATGGTAAGGAGAAAAAAATGAAGATGAATTTACTGAAGGAAAAAATAAGTTTATATAATTAAAAACGATGCCAGAATAACGGTTAGTGCATATGGAACCTCATAAATATTCCATTATCCGCAACGATCGTGACAAAATTAACAAAGGGAAAAAATGGGGTGTTTATGTTATTCCTATGCTCGACTCTACTTCTGGTGAACTAAATAATCATTACGTGGGTTCAACCAAAAGAAATTTGGATTTGAGATTAAATGAACACAGATGTAATTTAAAAATGAATACACCTCTTTTGCAAGAACTGTGGGTGCTGGAAATTCCATCACAGACTGGGACAACGCTAAGATCATAAACACACCTAACTCTCTTTATTCCTTGTTATTTACAGAAAGCCTCTATATTTCTGCTTATAATACACGCTGCTGTAATGACTATTATCTTTGTGTTTTACCTGAACCCTGGAGCAATCAGCATAGTAACTATTGTTTCTATTGAGTAATTTTCGTTGGCTAATTATGCTTTTTCGACTGCCTTGTTATCTGGTTTATCATGTAACACTGACATCACCTTTCCCATGATGCATCTGCTCCACGTATTTAAAACCAGCATGTAACCGCATGATGCAAATCAAATGTGATGAAGGTGTCACTGTGACACCGAAAGTGCTCATGTTTTTAGCCTGTACATAGATTTCGTTTTTTAGCTGAATAAATATCATCGTGCAACAAGACGGATTTCTTTTACCAGCAAATCATGAAGCCACAGCTTAATTTGGGGAAATTTGGATTTGGTCAACATATATATATATGGAAAAATTTCGTTGCTCAGAAAGAAAGTGAAAGAAATTAAATTACCGAGAATTGAAGCCATTGACGCTTCTCTATGTTTGACAGCTGTTAAAATAACACTATATAATGTCGATGAGAGCAAAGTAGATACTGAAAATTTAAGTGTTGTTCAATAAGTAGTGATACACTTTGGCTGGAGTGCATTCGCACTTCCTAATTTTGTCAATATGTGGCGCTAGTGTACAAGCGATTTAAAGGTTATGCGACTGCATTGCAGCTTCTTTGTTACGGAAGCCGTGTAACGTGCTGGACTAATTTTATTGTTCTCTCGTAAGAGATGGTGTGACGCATATTCTAAATTAACTTCCCTTTTTAGTTTCTTTCCCTATGTTAATCTTGAGTTTGTTCTCAGGTATACTTCATACTTAACGTGATATCTTTTCTCTCAAACGAATACTGTTGTCAACATAATTGAGGTAGAATGAATGTGACGTATGCCTGTTATGAGGTAAGAACGAGAGATATAAACTACGATACAACAGTTACTTGTGTGTGGTGGAATGTGGTGGTGGAATGTGGAATAATGTGGAATGCTGATTTGTGTTATGTGATGTCTATACTATCCTGAAGTGCTATAAACTGTGCTGGAGAAATAAAGCCAATTTCCGTAAGTTTGACTTCTGTTTTTTAAATGTTTCGTCTGGCCGTTAAGGTTTAATTTAGGAACTATTTCATCGTATGGTTATGTTTTTAAAATAACGTATCAGTACGAAAAGACATTTACGTTATAATGGATACGTCCAAATTTGCTCAACGTGCTGTAATTTCACTTTTTGAAAACGGAGAAAATGCCACCGAGCGAAATTCACAGACGAATGAAGGCGGTGTATGGGCCTGTTTGTCTTCCACGCAGTACTGCAGTGCCAGCTCTTTAGTGGTGGACAAACAAACACTACAGACCAGCCAAGATCAGGGGCACCACGTCGTGCTATTTTAGTGACGACGATTGCACGTATGGATGCTGCAGTTAAGGCCAACCGAAGAATCACGATACGAAAGCTGGAGAATAGTGTGGGTGTGAGTATAGGAACTGTCAATACAATCATGCATTGAACCTTGAATATCGCAAGGTCTGCGCCACGTGGATACAGAAACATTTGTCTGATGAACAGATGAGTCAACGAATGGGACTATCTTTACAGCATCTGTTCTGCTACCATGAAGGTGAAAATTTCCTGTTCACATTATCGCTGAGGACTAAAGCTGGTGTCATCATTTCGAGCCAGAGTCGAAACGCCAGAACACACAGTGGAAACATGCATAATCGCCTCCGCCGAGAATAAATCACAGTCCACCATTTTCGCTAGCAAGCTGATGTTAACCCTGTTCTTTGACCATCAAGGACTATTGCTTCTTGAGTGGCTACCAAAAGGATCAACCATCAATGCCGAACAATATTAAACTTTAATGAAGCTTCCGACAAGCCATCAAAAACAAGAGGCATGACAACCTCACTCAGAGTATTGTGCTTCTGCACGATAACGCCCGGTCGCATACATTTCACTTTAGGTGACCAGGTGCGTGAAGCTGTAGATATCTGCTTGCAGTAGCAGCAGCAGCCTGCCTCCTCTTATGCCGCATGAATACAAGGACTTGTGCAATGATGGGACCGCTGTCTATTTTTAGGTATGACATGTTTTGACTCTTTCAAGCAGAAAGTCTCACTACATATTGAACAACCGTTATATACTGGGCATACCCCTGTACGCGTTTACGAACTCGGTACTTCACGTGGTACAATGAATTTTCTTTCTTCCACAAATCAGGTTACGGAATGTAACGATCTGCTGTAAATACCAAAGACGGTTCAAAGGAAAAAAAATTAGGCTACAAGATACATCCGTCAACTACTCTTAAAAACTAAAATTATGGACCAGCGGATGTCAGTGCTGCAACTGTTGTGTAACTAAGTGTCGCTTATTTCTTTCTTGTACGTTTATTAAAAAAATGTTTTATTTTTGTGCTGTTAACCAAAAATGAATTTTGCACATTTTTTTTAATGTTTGATTTAGAAACGCGATAATTTTTTTCCCGTTATATCTGGTCTAACATTACATTTTCGAAATTCGTTTGTTTTTCACGTAGGCCTATTGATTTTGTGCTTATGAATTTCTCTTCAGGATCAGCTTGTTCACGATCCGACTGTGCAGAACGCAAAGCTGCATTAAATTTTGCGATTTGTCCGTTGCCAGCAATGATTTCGCAATCTGAGCAGTTTGACAGCAATATATATACCATAAGCAATTGTGTTAGAGGAATTTAAAAGATTTTCAACATCTACTGCAAAACACTTGAAAACACCAAATAATAATAATGAGATGGTATTCGTCACTGGATGTGAGAATTCAAAAAACGACAATACTAAGTAAAATATGGTTTGGGTGTGAGAAAAAGGACTAAGGAGAGGATAGGGAAATGAATTTGCATTTGAAATAAAAAGAATCTATTAATTTTTGCATACATTCCTTCACAACTAGAGAAGATGACGCGATATCTATTAAAACGTTCCCGCTACTGGAAGAAAAATCAAATGGATGACCATGACAACTGCAGTAACATAGATTTTGCCTATACCGAATAATTTCACAGAAATGCAAGTGAAAATGCGAAGAAAACATGTTTCGTACACAATATAACAGAAGGAAATTTTCTTTCACTATTTGAAAGAGAGAAGAGAGAGAGAGAGCGTAATTAATACTTGCTCTCTTCTCCAACGAAGATCCTCAGAAGTTCAGGGATCCGTCTCAATCATCCAGGTAAAAGGTGAGAGTTCAACTATAAAAGCCAGTGGTACAATCAGTTGGTCTAACAAATCCCGGATTCCGGAAGTGGGAAAGACTGCAGATTTGAGCCTAATTCTTGATTTGAACCCAAAACCTGCTTGCAGGAGCAGTAAAGCGCACGCGCCCCAGCCCGTTAGACTACTGTCAATAATTAATTTCTCTTTGAGAAAACACTGGGAAAATGTATGTACAATAGTATTGACCACAAGATGGTGCTATTTGGAAGTGACGAAGACCTAGCCGAACCGGTGACACCTATCTCTTATTTTGTGAAAATTGCCCCAGAACTGACAGAAAGTTTGTGGCGCGCCTTGAGGCTAGGAGCCCAATATCCAGAATCTGGGTTCCATTGTCTTACAATGATTACTGCGTAGATCAATCGGACAGCAAAATTATGACTATCGCGAATGTTAAGAAACAGACTATTACAGCTTCACAGAAAGAAAATAAACTTGAACACACACAGTATAATTGCTTTGATTCTTGTTTTGAACAGAAGTTATGATTTCATTGTGAACTAAAAACAGTAGGCCAAAAAAGAGAACACCGTTGTCGTTTCTGTCCGTTGTCAGCTTCTTGGCTAAATGCTATTTTAGTCTGGTACAAGTGACGAGTAAACACATTCTACCTTGGCGCCCACGATCGTCAAGTCAGCGTCTGGAGGCGATGTGGTCACAGAGAGGACACAGCTCTTGTCCACGAGCATCACACTGCTCGTCAACTGGTAGTCATCATATGGATTTCCCTTAGTTGCGATAGCCGGTCACCACTGATCCGCAAAACGGGCACTGTGACAGCCCGACGATACGTGGATGATATTTTACAGCGCGTGTTGTCGCAATTCCGAGCGGTATCCCAGATGCCGTTTTCCAGCAAGATAGCACTCTGCCACACACAGCCATCATCACCCGAGCGTGCTTACAAGGCGTCACTATGCTTCCATATCCAGTGAGATCTCCGGTCCTATCACCTATGGAGCATGGATGGAAGGAACCTCATTGGAAGGTGCTTGCAATCCTCTCCTCCGCCTCGTCTCGAAATGCCACTGAATTATAAAACCAGGTAAACGATATGTGGTCCTAGATATCCCAGGACACAGTTGGAGGGATGTATAATTCAATGCCGTGCCGTGTGTCTGATTGGATGGCACAACATGGTGGTCACACAAGGTATTGACTGCTGTTACGTGATCCTGTCCTGCAGCCCATCGAAAAAATGCACATCTTTGTAAATTAAATAACATATTGTCCACCTCACATTCTATGTCGCTCGTGATTTTCGGCTTATTTGGCTTTTTCCTTCTGGGCAGGGGTGGCTCTTGCTATTTGGCTGTGGGGCTGCAGCCCCCCCCCCTACCCAAAGCAGTTTTTTCATACCGTACCAAGAGAGAGAAGTTTTGTGAACACCGCTGTAAGTTTTTCCAGCATAACGCCACGACTGAAGTGTTCTGAACTCAACTGGAAGTTTTTCCTGCATAACACCACTGGGAGCAGCGGAAGGAACGTTGGCGGGCTGCCCTGCTAGCAGCTCTGACGGCTATTGAAACCAACTCATGTGGGAAACTCTGCTTATTCCCACATGAGTTCGTTTCCTTTGAATAAAACTTCCCTGAGGACTGCATTGATGGCAGCTCTTGCTAGCAGGGTTGCTCGCGAATGCAGTCTCTCGTTGGGTGGGAATGCATCGCCGGGCCTGGGTGCTTTGTTGATTAATACAGTTTTTGTGCTTCCAAATAAGAAATAAAATAGGGGAATGAATTAAAAATAATGACGAATGTTGAAATAAAGTATTAAATAAAGTATGCTTGAATGTATTACTCAACCTGTTTGGTTTTTTTTCTTCCAATTTTTGGTTTGTTCCTGCTTTTATTCAACGTAATAATTCTAACAACAATGTTACTCCCATCGAACTGGAGATTATTCGTGTTTGATAATAACAAATACTCAGTTGCCGGGACTTTTGCAAAAAAGTTTTACTTATATGTTCTCTTCTGGTCAAAATGGGCATGTGAACAAATAGCGATCAAGAATAGAGTTCAGTATTGGAGAAATTGTAAAAAAAAAAAGAGAGAGAGAGAGAGAGAGAGAGAGAGAGACAGACTAATTTCTGCGGCGAAATACTTGCACAAAATTGATTTCTTCACTTACCAAGCACAGCAAAATTTTCGCTTTTAAACTCATGTAAATTTTTATTCACCAAAAATCATTGAAGTCACTCCATTGAGTACATTTTAGTTTTCTGCTGCATCCCCTCCCTCCCAAAAATAAGCTGCGCATTTCAATTGAGGTAGTGCATTATACTTAACTACTTTGAAAAGAACATTTAATCAGATATCATTGTTTAGAAAATTTACGAAGTTGGTAAATTTTGGAAAACAAATATTTCTACACTAAATTGTTATCATGGCTTCAAAATCAAAACTGGGCTGAATATGTTTGCAATCCGTTTTTATTAAAGAGAATGCCGGGGTGTGAGTATCGCAATAACAACTCATCGCGAAATTCTGGCAGACCCTTCAAAATTCCACAAAATGTTTTTCATCACCGTCCAAGCTGCAGTGGTTGGTATCAAGTTGAAGTTCCAAAGGGAATGTATCAGAAGAAAATGAATGTATTGTCATATTTCTAGGGGTCACAATGAGACACTTGAGAACGTGTACATGACCTTGAGTGTGTCTCCACTGCCACTGGCACACGCATTAATTTTTACATATATATATATCATCATCAACCATTATCAATCCACTGCTGGATGAAGGTCTCCCCAAATTTCTTCCACAATTGTCTGTCTTGGGCCTGTCTCCTCCATGTCACTCCAGAATACTTTCGAATTTCATCCATTCATCTCTCATGGGGTCTTTTTCTGGGTCTTTTCCTGTCCCTCGGAATCCAATCTAAAATTTCGGTGGTCCATCGATGGTCCGTTCTTTTGGCAACATGTCCATCCCATTTGCCATTTCAGTGATTTCACTCTGGTCATGATATCGTCCACTCCTGTCATTTTCCTTATCCACAAGTTCCTCTTCTTATCATTCCTGGTTACACCAAGCATGCATCTCTCCATGCCTCTTTGAGTTGTCTGCAGTCTTTGTATGTCTTTTTTAGTTAAGGTCCATGTCTCTGCTCCATACTTAAGCACTAGCAGGATGCATTGATTAAACACTTTTTTTTTTGAGACCTAATGGCATACTGCTCTTAAAAATTGTACTGTTTCTTCCAAAAGCTCTCCATCCAAGTTTTATACGCAGATTAATTTCTTCATCAATGTAACCCGCACTTGATATCTGCTGCCTAAGATAAATGTAGGAATCGGTTGCCTCAAGCTTTTCTTCATCAATCGATAAATCTTCGTTTCTTGTAAAAGCATTGTACATCACTTTTGTCTTCTGAAAGTTCATTTTTAATCCCACTTCTTTACTCTTGTCAGCAAGTTCTTGGATCATACTCTGCAGCTCTGAAGGGGTAGTTGCAAAGATGACTACGTCATCAGCAAAACGAAGGTGAGTTAAGTAATCTCCATTAATCTTTATTCCTTTGTTTTCCCAGTTCAATGATTGAAAGGCATTTTGCAATATGGCGTTAAAGAGCTTGGGAGATATGGTGTCACCTTGTTTCACTACCTTTCCAATTCTTATTTGTGCTGTATCCTCAAATATCTGAACCTTTGCACTTACATTTTCATTGATGTTATTAATAATGCTAATGTATGCATCTTCAATACCACATGATTTCAAAGCCATTGTTATTGCTGATGGTTTCACGGAATCGAAGGCCTGCATAATGGGAGTTCATATTCCCTTGTTCTTTCAAATAGTTGTCTCAGCACATGGATATGATCTATAGTGCTGTAGACACTCTTGAATCCAGCTTGTTCTCTTGGTTGGGCCATGTCTAGTGTTACTTTCAAGCGATGTGAAAGAGCCTTAGTGAAGATTTTATAAGCCACTGATAGGAGGCTGATAGGTCTGTAGTTCCTGAGATCCTAAAAATGTCACCTTTTTTTATGGAGCAGGACCATTGTAGCATTGCTCCAATCCTCAGGAATCTTCCCTTCATTCAGACATCTGGTGAAAACTTGGGCGAGTGTAGTTTCAATTTCCCCACTTGCTCCTTGTATGATGTCCACGGTAATTCCATCTTCTCCTGGAGCTCTTCCCCGTTTCATGTTCTTATTTGCACATGTAACTTGTGCAGGGAGGATTGGGGAGACTTTGGCACTAGTACCTGTCGTAATGTCTGCAATAGATGTATCATCCCTTTCATATAATTTAGAATAGAAATATTTCACCCTTGTCAAAATTTTGCTTCTATTTCTTGTTACAGTACCATCTTCTTTTCTCAGAGCTATAATCTGTTTTCTTCCCTTACTGAGATGTCCTTTTGCTCTCTTCAGGCTCTGATTGTTTTCAATTGCTTTCCACACTAGTTCACTTCCTTATGTCTTCAGTGATAATTTTTCGCACTCTCTTGCATAGCTCTATATATTCCTCGTTGGAAGTTACGTCTTTATTTGTCCTCATCTCCCTTCTCGTTTGCATCAATTTTTTTGTTTTTCCTGCAAATGTTTTCATATGTAACTTGTTCTTAGTACCACCTATTTTTGTTGCTGTTTCCATAAGAGCTTTAGTGAGTTCTCTGTTAACTTCAGAAATATCCTCTTCTTCCGATGTTAGGCCTTCTAAAGCAGAGAATCTGTTCCTCAGTTCCAACTTGAAGGTATTATGGTGTTTTTTAAGGTTGGTTATGGCAATACATTTTGTTTGTCTTATGAGCTTGCCACGTTCGAGTTTAGTGTTGAGGTGCATCTTACATCTCACCAATCTATGGTCACTACCTGTATTGAACTTGTTTAGCACACTGCAGTCTTCGATGCGGAATTTTCTGTTACACATAATAAAATCAATTTCACTTGTCGTCTCATTCGGATGTCTCCATGTCCATTTCCTGTGTGGCTTTTCTTGAAAATGAAGTTCATGATGAAAAACCTTTCTGCTTCTGCAAATTATAAGAGAGTATTTCCACGTTGATTTCTGTTCCCGTAAATAAATTTACCAACCGAAATTTCATTTTGTTGCCACTGCCCTACTTTTGCATTGAAATCACCCATAATGATCTTCAAGTGCTGTTTGCCTTTGTTATTTAGATTCCGAATTTTCTCGTAAAATTCTTCAATTTCTTTTTCAAGGTTACTTGTGGTGGGTACATAAGCTTGAATAATATAGGCCTGGTATCTTCTCGAGAGTTGGATAACGAGTCGTGCAGCTCTGTCAGAAGAACTTTCAACTTCTACAACTTTATCCTTCAGTTTCTTGTTTATTATAAATCCAACACCACTAGTTGTGCCAGTATCTGTCCCGTGATAGTAGAAGAGATGTCCACTTTCAGTTCAATGAGTTCTTCTCCTTTTCTCCTTACCTCACTTAGCCCGACAATGTCCCACTTGATCCTTTGTAGTTCCTCTTCCAATTCAAGAAGCCTTGAATCAGTAGATATGGAGCGTCCGTTGTACGTAGCCAAGGTCAGCATCAAATGGCAGCCTAGTCCGGTCCTCCTGTGGTTCTTAGCACCCTCTGCCATCATGTCGCACTGGCCACTGCTTTGGCCAGGTACATTCCAGCTGCCGGAGACTGAGGGTCAAGTTTGAAATTGTGTAAGCATCTTTGAGGGGTTTTGGCCATAACTCACCACGCTGTCCAAGCGAGTTATTGAGTGTGGGATAGCATTTCCTCTAATCCCGATAGTATAGTTATACCGCTACTGGCGGTCGTCAGAGCGATATGTTGCGCATCTCCTGACCTTGCATCCCATATATAAACACTGAAGTGTCAGAAAAACTGCTACAGACGAGCTTACGGAAAATACATAGCAACGTTACCTATGCGCGTACTCGGTTGCGTCCGCCAGTGCTTATATAAAGCGACAGACATCCTTGCCAGCTGTCAGAGCTGTTTTTGGCATGAGAATGACAAGTAATAACGATTTAAGCGATTTTCAATGCGGTGTCATAGTTGGCGCTCGTGAGATGGGCCATAGTATTTCGGAGGTAGAAACGAAGTTCGGATTTTCACGGAGGACCATTGCAAGGGTGTACCGTGACTACAAGAATTCCGGCAAAACCTCTAACCTACGATACCAGTGTGGCCGTAAAAAGACATTGGGTGAACGTGACCATCGTCGGCTCTCAAGAATCGTTTCACGCGATAGGCGTGCAACACTCTCGCAGGTATCATCGGAATTCAATGCTGGAGCCTCAACAAGCATCAGCGTCAGGACTGTGCAACGTACCCTGCACGATATGGGCTTTAGGAGCCGACGGCCAACTCGAGTCCCCTTGTGGGTGCACGACACAGAGCTATGCGCCTCGCTTGGGTACGGCAACACCTCCACTGGACACTTGATGACTGGAAACAAGTAGCCTGGTCTGACGAGTCGCGTTTCCAACTGTATCGGGCAGATGGAAGGATTCGTGTGTGGCGCAAACCCCATGAAGCCATGGATCCCGCCTGTCAACAGGAAACTGTACCGGCTGGTGGTGGGTGGGGGGTCCGTAATGGTATGGGGTGTGTTTAGATGGACTTCCCTGGGACTCCTGGTACGTCTACAAACGTCTGTGACCGGCCAACGCTATGTGCGCATCCTTTCTGATGTCCTGCATTCATGCTGATGGATTGGGCCTGTTCCAACAGGACAGTGCACATCCACACAAGTGTCGGGACGCCACATAATGGTTAGAGGAGCATTCATCTGAGTTTGGGGTGTTGCCATTCCCACCCAATTCCCCAGATCTGAACGTGATAGAACACATTTGGGATGCCATGCAACGCGCTATCGAACACAGGAACCCGAGACCTCGGAATACACCCGAATTGTGGAACACTCTGCAGGAAGTATGGTGTACATTGCCTACAGCATATTTTCAGAAGCTGGTGGAGTCCATGCCCGGTCGTATTTCTGCAGTCCTGCGCTTCCGTGGGGAACCTACCAAGTATTAGACTGGTGTACCAGTTTTCTGGCACTTCAGTGTATGTATATATACGCATGTGCATGTATATATAATAAGTATATATATGTATGTATGTGCATGAATATATAATTTACAACCACTATCAATCCACGGCTGGATGAGAGTCTCCAAGTTTCTTCTTCCACAACAGTCTGCCTTGAGCCAGTTTCTTTCATGCTTTCTAATTTCGTGCACCCATCTCCCACTTGTCATCTTCTAGGTATTGTTTTTTCCCTTGCTATCCAGTTCAATATTTCAACTCTCCGTCGGTGGCTCTTTCTTCAAGCAATATGTCTATCCCATTGCAATTTCAGGAATTCTGACCATAATGTCTTCCACTCTTGTCATTTTCCCGATCCACGAGTTCTTATTTGTATCTTTCCTGGTAACATCAAACATGCATCTCTACATGCTGCTTTCAGTTGTCTGCAACGTCTGTATTTCTATTTTAGTTGAGGTCCATGTCTGTGCTCCATGCGTAAGAACTGGAAGGATGCACTGATTATTCAGTTTCTTTTTAGGAAATAATGCATCCGACCAAGTTTTACAGGTCGATTATTTTCTTCATAAATGTGGCCATCGCTTAATATTTGTTGCCTAATTTAGGTATCGTACCTCTACATTTTCCCTATCAATCGCTAAATATAAAATCTAAATATTCATTTCTTGTAAAAAAAAGCACTTTCGGTCAATATATATATATATTATTATTATTATTATTATTATTAAACGGACAGCATCAGCACAGGCTCAGTAACTTAGCTTTCGAAGTGATATCGTGATATCTACAAAATTGAGATGCAGCCCCTCCATCTCAGCTTACCACGAGCCTCCGCTGCTTCTGGGTGAGGCAATTCAGTGTCGAGCAGTCTGTTATTGATGTGATGTTGAAGAAAGCGGGCGACTAACTTTTTCTTTTTCTTTCTTTCTTTTATTTTTCTTTCCATCTTTCTTTTATTTATTTTTTATTTATTTTTTAAAATACGAAATAAAAAAAGAAACTTATTTCTACCTAAACTTTCTCTAAGTAGATATGTTTTGCAAAAGTAATATTGAAAGATACTTGTGGAATCGATTTCGCAGCACCTGATTACTTACTGCATGAAAATTCGAAATAAAGTTATACTAACTCCATCTAAGAAACGTTCGTTAAGATTAAATTGGCGTTGAATGAGATAGCTGAGAATCTATTTTTCCCGCGTCATAGCAATAATCGATCTTTGTGCTCAAGTAACTCATTGCGTACAAAATGCTCTCTAGCAAAAGATCAGTTTTGATTTCGGCATTACAGAGACCAACGTAGTTTTGTTAATATCACACTTCATAAGTGTACGTGTTTTCAACAGCCGATCACTATTAGATTAATAAATTTTAAATCAATTGGGAAACATTTCCGTGCATCAAATGTGCCTTTTTATTCTATGGAACTGCCTACGCATCCACAGCGGCTTCGTTCCCTGGATTAGATAATAAGTTTAGGTTTAAGATTACCGGAGCTTATTCCTTAATCACGCAGTCTCACTGGCGAAGTTCAAATCGTGTTTGTCTGAGTCAGCAAAGAATTGAAATAGATAAGCGATTTGAAAGTAGACACGATCAAGTACGTGTTGAACTGCAAGAAGTTTTCCGCTTTGAAGCTTATTTCGAAGTTATTGATTTAAGAGGACCAAACGTTGTTTGCAAATCAATTTAACTTCCGTTATCGTACACACTTCAAAAGGCTACTTTAAAAACAACCCAAATATTCAAAATATTAGAAACACGTGTTAAAAACCAAAGTTACAAAATATTTTTAGCCTTTCTACATGATGCAGACGTTGAAAAACTGATTTTATTTGAATTTGGATGTCCAAATTCAAATAAAGGGAATGCAGTGACAATTTGTGAGATTCTTAAGGCAAAAAGAGCCTTCATAAATTTTGTAGGCAAGTGAATTAAAACTTAAGGCTACTCAGCAATTCTTCTTCCGCCGCAAACGTTATAAAAATTTCTGAAAATTTAAGGTAAAACGGCTTACCCGGTCGTGTTAATCTTGAGAGAATGGTTAAAATCATAATTGAAAAACTAAGAAAAAGCATGAAACATTACGGGATGTCAGATAAAATAAAACAAGCATTTAGGATGACTTTCAAAATAATGATTCTTAATTTATCATCAGTTGATGTTTTCTTAATTGCTCAGACTCAGTTTTCGACTTTAAATAACAAAAAAAAATACACTAGCACAGGCAGCGGCATACCAAGGTCATTTAGAAAACGCAAGTCCATGACATTAGAGAGATGATTTCCCTCCGTTTGTGACGTCGCTCTCATGTTATACTGACTGATACGTCGGCGTCGTGTTTCACATCACACACGACAGAGTTGAAAACCAATCGGAAGCCTTGGTTCCCCCGTGGCGTCATTAAAAGAGGGAACTCCTTTCTCTAATGGCATGGCCTTGTGTTTTCTATATGGCCTTGGGTGTATCCAGGAATGGCTTTCAGCAGGAGGAGCAGCTGTATGCAACATGCATCCGTTAACTTATCAGCACACGTGCTATACAGCAAATAGTATGTGTGAGGAATGAAGTTAAAAGTGGAATATACAGTTGAGTCTCTATTTAACGAAGTCCCGTCGTTCCTCTTAAAAACTTCGTTGTAAAAAAAGTTCGTTAAATAGAAATGAACTTGAATGTAAAAACTTATCAAATGAAACGAAAAATACCGTAAAATGTAGTTCAGTTTGAACAGTAATGAAGAGAAGGAAGCAAAGACTACAGCTTACCCCTACTTTTCACTATCCTGATAATATATGTACTTTTTTTAAACTGTAAACAATTCCGTAATTCTGCTCTGTACAAATGTCCTATAAAAAGTGTTTTGTTCATAAAAATGTTTCATTTCGATGTTTACAACACTTTCTTGAAACTGTAATCCTGGTCGAATAGTACGGAATGCTTTTTGCATTTTTCATTTGAATGTTCTTTGCTAGCCTCTTCATCATCATCTTCATTATTTACTGTAGTTTCTTCAATACATTTTATATCACTTTCCAAGATGTCATTCTGTGTAGGATAATCAGCGATCACAACGTTTTCGTCAACGCTGAGAAAATCAGAGAGCTCTACACATTCTTCAACACTTCCTTTGTCTTTTAGCTGCTGTCATTTTTTAATGCTTCATAGCCACAGCTTTCTTCTCTATCCTTGATCAACATCATCTAAAAGTTTCACTTTATCCGTAAAAGACAGACATTTTCTTTTCGACATTTTGAGCGAACAACACAGGCGAGTCAAACGTATACTGATTGAATGAGAATGAATACATGACTTCTAGAGAGTCAGGCCCACCCCAATCACAGCCGGTTTTTTCCTGTGAAATGCAGTTGCACTTTCTATCCATATTTGAAAAAACAGTTGCTTCGTGATGTCGATGCGACTCCCGGCGTGGCGTTCCTCTTCCAACAAAATTCCGTGCGCCTCACAAAACCAAAAGTTTCACGATAAGGAATTAAAGACGCTTTGCTCCCATCCGTTTGCTAAAAAATTGTAAAGCAAAATTTTTGAAACCCAAAATGGTAATTTTTAGTCGAAAAAATCTTCGTTATGTAGAAGTTGATTTTCGTAATATGAAGATTAATTTACATGTAAATGTCGTTCAAAGTCAAGGTTCTGAGGAAAATTTCGTTAATATAAGATTTCGTTAAATGGAAGTTTGTTATATAGAGACTCTACTGTATGTGAAATTGTTGGAACAATTCGTAAAATACCATTTCAATTTTAGGATGCCACGCGCTGATATGATTCCAGTTTTCTTTCGGATGCTGAGATACAGAGTGCTTGCTATGTTTCAGCGGCTTTCTGCGTGTGGGATCATTATTTATTACGTGTTGTTTGCCGCCTCTTGTTTATTTTATTTTATTTATATCTGGGTTAGAGAAAGTTTTCTATTATTATCCAGCACCATAAAAAATCCCTTTTGGCGCTTTGTAGGTCGTCATAGTTTAAAGAAATGTTAATTTGGATTCTTCTATATTCTTGCGGCGCTTTGGCGAACGTGAGTTTTGCTCTACAGAATCTAAGTAGTCATCAACTCAAGGTTTTAATGTTTTTTTTTTTGTTTTAGTTTTACTCTACAAACTCAATGTTTTAATGCTTTTTTTAAATGGCGAAGTAATTTGAAACAATCAGCAAACTACAGTGGCGTCCAAACGTTAAGCATAACGTAACTGGTAAAGCATACAAAGTAAACGGTTAAAACCGATAGAACAGCGGACATTAGTATGTAGATTAGTCACATACCTGAACCAATCGCAGTGTACGGTCAAATGACATCCGCTGACGTTATACAGTATATGCAAGTCTCGCAATTCCATAAAAACAACTTACCGTACTCTGATCAGAGAGAAGTTAAGACACTGAGGATCAGACAGAAGTTAAGACACATTGCAAACTCAGATATATTTCAGACAGCGCTAAACCTAAATGAATGGAACATTTAATGACTTAAATACAGCTTCAAAAGTAATTAGACACAGTACAATTTCGTTATACAATAGAACTAACGTAAATGCAAATTAGTATTCCTGCCGATAGCTTCTGAGTTCGGAAAGATTGAAGTTTTCTTTCCATAACGCGGATTCAGGGCCACTGTAGCTGGTTTTGAAACCTAATACGCCGCAGTTGTTTCCGTCAGAAAATAACTGCTAACTTCAGATCGTGTGTCCATTTTTATTGTATTTAATGTTTTAACGTATATCTGAATCTCAGAACATGCTCTTCTCTCCTTGTCGGCCACAAAACCCAAAGTGTCATCAACAACCTGCTGCTTTACTCACCAGCATTAGAGGTCTACACGGGCCGGGTCGGACTTTTTAGTTTAGAAAACAATGCAACGGGCCGAGCCGGGCTTTTTTCCCCCCAGGCACTCACAGCCGGTCGGGACAAAGTCGACCCATGCTTTTTATCGCAATGGTAAAGAAAGAAAAGAAAGTCATGTTTCCCGATTTCCTGGTCTGTTTAACTGTTTTGCTGGTTTTACTCACTTCCATGACGTAGCTCAGGGAGGCGCTCATAGTGTTTTTACCATCTATAGGTGTTGTTTTACCTAAAACCACTTTGTGGCTTGTTGACAACAAAAAGATTCGACCCCAAGAGAGTTCCTGGAGCGAGTGTGTGTGTTGTGTGGAGTGGAGGACAGAGGTGAGGTGTCTGCAGTGGGGTGGTGTGTGTTTGTGTGTTTGTGTGTGTGTTTGTGTGTGTGTGTAGGAGAATGTGACGACATCTATTGTTTCTCCTACCCCTAATCTGTACAGGGATTGACTTTTGTAGTGTTACCGCTCGCTAGTTCAGAGAAAGGGAGATTTTGAACGCGCTTAGTTTTCTTTTTCTCTCTCTTTAAAGGTTATATTCTTCGATAATTGCTCAAGTTACTTTTATATTTTTAGGCTTACATTCAACTAAATATTTTCAATAATATCTCATTTCGTTATTTAATTGTCATAACTTAATAAAATACAATAGAAAGACAAAATAATGCAAAATGACACATCACGGGCAGGGCTGGGCCTAAATAATAGCTGCAATTGACGGGCCTGGGCCGAGTGTCTAATATTTGAAACCCGGCCGGGCCAGACTCACCAAATAAGGTCCGTGCAGACCTCTAACCTGCATCCGCCATTCATCACGTGCCCAGTTCTCAGCTCCACGATTCCAAATGCTGTAATGGAATTTAACGTAAGCAGTAACAAATTCTGGAGAATGAATCCTTTCCCACGTCTCCGAAAGACCGGCGGCAACGTCGAAAAGTTATCTCCTCAACAGCTATGAAACTTGACTTCCAACAAAACGTTGTTTACACAAACACCAGAAAAGCACTAAAACGACTTCTCAAACTTTGCCTTTGTTTCAGCAATTTGAAACAAAAAGGAATTATCACATTCGTAAAAATATTGTCAGTTGAAGCCGCTGACAATTCATAGACACATTTATTTTAAATTATATTTTTTGAAAATTCGCTTTTTCAAAAAAGTGAATTTAAAAGAGTTAGTATGGAACTACTATTAATTAGATTAATGCCGTTAGGGACATGGTATGCTCGCTTTAAAATGTAATGTAATGTTCCACGGAAAGACATTTGAAGCTGACTTATGTGTTTTTGATATACATAAATTCGCCTCTGACAGTACGTCGGCCCATACCGATGTGCTGTAAGAGGCGGTCGAAAAACAAGACGATGATATCATGACTGATTTTTTTTATTCGCAGCTAAGTGACGTCCTTGAACATTTGTTGTTGTTGTTGTTGTTTCGGAGTTTAATAACCATGATGAGGAAGTCTAAGGAGAGTAAACAGCTTCCCTTCTTTAATTTAGTGCCACTGTTTCCAGGAAAGAGAGAGAGAGTCAACGACATAACACAAACACATCACCCATGCCTTATTAGGGACTCGAATCCAGACCGAGCTCGAGCGACTTGTCAGAAACCTATGCCTCCTTGAACAGTGTAAGCCACATGAAGTCGATCCCTAATTTAGAGACACTGTTTTTGGGGAAGAGTAAGAACCAGAAGCAAAAACACTGTTGGAAAAAAAATTCGAAGTTCATCCTTCGGCGTGGAAAGCCAGCATCCCATCTTGGAGGGAGGAATCAATCTTTAATATAGGGTTATTTCTTCCGAAGAATGGTTGAGTCAACACTTTACTTATTTGTTTAGCGCCAACAATGGTGACTGAATGTTACTTCTGCGAAACCCGTAAAGGCCGTGTAAATTCAAAGAACAAGTGCGGATAAAAAATCCTTTTCACTCTAGACGGGCGTTTCGGGCGGTCGTGGTAGTTTAGGTGAAAATGCGTTTCGGGCGTTGTGGTCGTTAATGGGTTAAAGACTTTTCCACTGGGCGACATAACGGCCCCTCGTATTTCTGATTTCATATTGTTAATGAAGAAGTATCGACAGTGTGCGGAATTAATAGGGAAGCATCAAATTTAAACTTAATATCTATTAATAATCTATTCCGATAAAAATATTATTACAATTTCCTAAATTTCTTCTTAAAGAACAGATGAATATGAAAAACCAAAGTTAAGAAAGTAATTGTCGACAAGGTAAAAAAAGAAACTAACACTAGGGGTAATTACTGACTTGTCTTTCGGTCGGGAAGTATCTCTAAGTTTAATTCAGCGTGCCTTACGTTTATTTTAAATTATTTGTTCAGTCAGTTGTTTGGTTGTGACGTGCTACAGTCAGGACGTGTCAAGACGACCAATCTGCAGCAATACATTCCGGCCGTGTAGCTTAGTTGGGAGAGCAACTTACTCCGGAGGGAGGGGGCGCGACTTCGATCTTCGTCACGGACAAATTTGTATTTTCATATTGGCGCCTGAACGTAAAAATTGATGTACTGGATGTTGGGTTCTTCGAAAAATGTGTGATGTTTGTTCCACGCATCGTCTAGAATTAATGAAGAGTCGTTCTTCACTTCAAAAAAAAAAAAAAAATTAAGGGAGAGATGATATGCCGTACTACAGTGGTGAAGCACGTGTCAAGACGACAAATCTGCAGCAATACTTTCCGTCCGTGTAGCTTAGTTGGGAGAGCAACTTACTCCGGAGTGAGGGGGCGAGGTTTCTATCGCTGTCACGGACAAATTTGTGTTTTCACGTAGTGAATGGACATTACACCATTTTGTTCCTCCTTCCTTCTATTAAACTGAAGATTTTTCTAACTACTTAAACAAGAGAGTAAAGTGTCAAGACGTACGAATATTTCAAAATGAATGTTCCCTCAAACTTTCTTAAAAGTAAAATGTTCTGCTTTCGTAATCGATGTACTCTCACATTGCATTAGGCTAACGAGTTTCAAAAGAATAAATTACGCTTACACTGAAATGTTTTGCACATCTTCTTTGTTATCAGGTTTAAATAAATCTAACAGAGAAGGAAAAAATATACCGAAGTAATGTAGGAAACAGGTCTTTGTGTGAATAAACAATCTGTAAGTGAACAAACATTGTCGTATAATGTTACAAAGGGGTACTAAAGTCTTTTCAAGTTCAAAGGGACGATGTTGATATTTAAGAATTTATGATATGACTACATCTACAGCAATCTGCAGTCATCGAACTTAAAACGTGAAGAAAAGAAAGAAGTTAAGTATGGTTACGCCAAACATAGTACAAGTGTTGCAATAGATTTCTCTTTGTTGCGTTTCATTTTCTTTCAGAAATACTCTTACGTTTTTCTTCCTCCTCTTTCATGTTCAGTACTTTTACACGTTTGTTTCGCGAAGTATACGATATTTACTTGGGAAAATTGCACAAACTGAGATTCGAGTTGTGCAAAAAAACATTGTATTGTTTTTTTTCAACGACCAAAAAACAACAACATTGTATTATCAAGCTTTCAGTAATTATCTACAGAACAAACTTTCTCCAGGCTCAGGTTGAAGAAGTGTGTGCACATTGGCGTTGCGGCAATGTGCACACACTTCTTCAACCAGAGCCTGAGCCACACTTCTTCAACCTGAGCTCTTTGATGTCTGGAGTGAATATCGTTAAAATAAAGTACGACAAAGTCTACAGGGGGCATGCTGAAAGTAATGACTAATAACTTTTGAAATTTTGAAGTGATTTTAATGGAACTGCACTGACATGTACTATTAGGATATATCACCAATGTTGGAACAACTTTTTTCAGAATCGGAAATAAAGATCATGAATGACAGAGAAAAGCAGCGAGCCGTAATTGAATTCCTGGAAAAAGAGGGATGTGGGGCTCCAGAAACCCACAGAAGACTCCTGGCGGTGTATGGAGCTGCCAAAATCGATATCAGTAATGTCCGAAGATGGATGAAGAGGTTTATAGAGGGGAAAAGTTCAGTGTCGGACAAACAACGGAGTGGAAGACCTGCAACTGCAGTGACAGATAAAAAGACCTCGTCCCAGCTGAACGTCGTGCCACCATCCAGGAGTTGCAACAATAAACAGTGCTCACTATGTGCAGACATTGAAGAAGCTAAAGGAAGCTATCAGAAGGAAAAGACGTGACATTCCAATTCATAGTGTTCTTTTACACCATGATAACGCACTTCCCCACACCTCAATGGAGACTTCACAGGCTATTGCCAAAATGGAGTGGACGGTGATGCCCCAACCTCTCTACAGTCCTGATTTGGCTCTCTCAGACTTTTTTCTGCTTGCTCCTTTGAAAAACACCCTTCGTGGGGAACGTCTCGACGATGTAACTGGCTGTGAACTCATGGGTGAAACGACAGCCTCAGGAATGTTTTCCAAATTGGATTTTACCAATGGGCTCAAAGATGGCGGAAATGTATAAAACGTTATGGACAATACTTTAAATAGGCTAGAATTAATAACAATATGTCCAAGTATTTTTCCACCAAGTTTCACATTTTTGCTCATGTGCGTTAAAATTTTTTTCTTCATGACGATAACAGTGGGGTAGAAACATAAGTGTCTTTCTGCTTTGGAAAGCTTTCACAAAGAATCATCACGTCAAAGTATCAAAGCAAATTGAAAACTCCAAGAGTTCTGCCCAAAAATTCGAGCAGAAATATCTTTCAGGTCTATCAAAAAACGTAGCACAACGTACCATAAAATAAAATAAATATGTCACTTTTTCTTGTAGTACACTGGTGTGCAAAAATTAAGGACGAAGAGGAGAAATTAGCATAACAGCAGAACGAGCAGGCAGAACGGACCGAAAGACCACTCAGGAGATAGACTAGGGTCCGGTACGGTAGGCAATTCGCATATATGCAGCAGGACGTTGGGGGGGCGTGTCGGAAGGGTATAAAGCACACGGGCGGTGTACGCTCAGCAATTCGGTGAAAGCTATTGCACGGAGTACATCGGTTTGAACGACGTCGAGTTGCTGCCACCGTGTGATATGGCCAACAGGCAGTCCAGTAGATGACATCAGGGTGACTTTACCCGAGGTCGCGTCATTGGAAAGTTGGAAGAAGGTCAAAGTGTGACTAAAGTGGCCGAAGAGTTCGGGATCGCTCAGAGCATCGTTTCAGGAGCTTGGAGAGCATTTCAACGACAGGAACAGCTCTCCGAGAGTTTAGCAGTGGTCTTCCACGAGCAACCACGGCGGCGGACGACCGGTATATTGCCCTACAGGCGAGAAGAGAGAGACGGCAGACAGCGGGAGAAATCGCAAGGCACATGCAACAGACAACTAACTGGACGTCCGTTATCGCGTTTTACCGTGGCCAGGAGGCTGCACAAATAGTCTATTTGCACGACGACCAGTACGGTGTGTGCCATTAACGCCTGCTCATCGGAGACGGCGGTTTCTGTGGTGCCAGGAACACAAGAACTGGACACATCAGCAATGGGGTCGAGTTCTCTTTACGGATGAGAGACGATTTAGTCTGACGAGCGATTCTGGACGTATACACATCTGGAGAGAGCAGGGAACACGCAATCACACCTCCAACATCGACGAAAGGGACCGGTTTGGAGGTGGCGGAGTTCTCGTTTGAGGCGGTATCATGCTTGGTAGCCGTACTGACCTCCACATCTTCCAAGGAGGTTCAGTCACTGGTGTCCGCTATTGTACCGAGGTTCTCCTGCCTCACGTGCGTCTGTTTAGAGGTGGTGTGGGTCCTGAGTTCCTCTTCATGGACGACAACGCTACACCTCATCGTACAGTGGTTGTCGCAGAGCTGTTGGAGAGTGAAGATATTGAACGCATGGATTGGCCCGCAAGGTCCCCGGACCTAAATCCAATCGAACACGTGTGGGACCTTCTCGGGAGACGCTTGGCAGCACGTCCCCAGCCGCCAGAAACGATTCCTCAGCTGCGATTGGCGCTACAAGAGGAATGGGCCGCGATGCCTCAACAGCTCCTTGACAACCTCGTTTTCAGCATGGACAGACGTTGTAAATCCTGCAACGTAGTCAGGGGTGATATATCCCCTACTAAAGACTGGATTTTTCTTGGCAGCCGCCTGTCCCATAGACGTTTCTGTCTTCTGCCCAGTTGTGCTCGAAACTACCTTTTCAATAAAGTGCCTTTGTATCCTTTGGATTCCTTGTTTGGACGGTTTTACTCACTTGTCCCATATTCTTACATCTTGGGGATCTAATGGTATGATTTGAGTCGATGTGGAGCACTTCTGCACGACGTTACTTTCGAAAAACCATCTCGTCCTTAATTTTTGCACGCCAGTGTATAAGAAAATGTATGAAAACCGTAGGCTACAACTAAATACTTCCAGGGAAGAGAAAAAATCAGAATCAACGGAGAACAGGGTTAAGCCACAGTTGATCACAGACTTACACCAAGACCTTCAGTATCACTGCTAGCCAATCTTAGCCACTGGGACAGAGGGCGTACCCGGAGTGCTATTATTTGTGTGAGAACCCGAAGTGCCAGAACTTCGAATGCCGAACCCAGTAAGCAAACTGCAAAATTTGCTATTAAGCAGTCATGGAAAAGACACTATGAAATCTCTTATCTTCAATAAAGTTTACAAGTGGGAATTCATAAATATTTATTTGCCGAAACCCAAAAATTACCTGAAACCAAAAATAGTTTTCTACTTGAAAATCTGTGAACACAGCACACCTCCATCATACGACGAAATTGCGGCCCTGGCAGATGCTCTGTCTGATCCTTGGTGTTATATGAGTATTTCATTTATTCTGCGATTCTATTTATTTCCTTTCCTTGGAGGTCTCTTATCCAAATGTGGAGACTTTAAACTGACTAGCAGTCCGAACTCTTATTCTAAGATGGGTAATGTCTCTATCAAACTGTATTGTTTGAACAGTTTTACGATCCCTTTTTATCATACGTCGGGCTATCAAGAGTAGTAAATTCCTAAATTAGGGCTAGCTGATTCACGGAGTGGAGGGAAACTAAGATAAATACTGTAATATGGAAACAGTACATTTGCTTATATCATCATTAGGATTTGTAACTCACAGTAATGATAGGATTTTACTGACGGACAGGGTCACATCATTGGGCAAAAACTCAGCACCGTACGCATATCGCGAGCCAGATGCGGGCCTCTGAAGATTGCAATCCCTAGAGATGATGATTTAAGTAAACATTAATAGAATAAACACAATCAAAGATATCAAGAATATGCACTCACATATTTGAAACACGTTTTTGTTCCACGAAGAGAACCTTGTTATTCAGTATGAATAGCTTTTAGATCTTAATATTCACAATGAATCGCAATGCTCCGGTTACACGTGAATGGGATTTACAAAACGACTCGCAGAAATAGATTATTTGAAGAGAATACGTAATTTTTCGAGAGTCTGTTTACAGCTGTAGAAAAGTCAAATGATCGTTACAACTTGATCTTCTCGAAGCTCGAGACATGATATACAGTGAAACCTTCATTAACGGACACCTCCGAACAACGGTAACCTGCGAGTAAGGGCAAATTTTGATTGGTACCGAACAGCTTCCGTAGAATTAACATTAGCGATAACCTCCGAACAACGAAACCTTTTAACAGCGGTCAGCGGACACCCCAATCTATTGACGGACACCTCTGAGCAAGGGCAAGTTTTGGTTGGTACCGAAAAGCTTCCGTAGGATTAACATTAACGATAACCTCCGAACAACGAAACCTGTTAACAGCGGTCAACGGACACCCCAGTCTATTGAAGGACACCTCTGAGCAACGGCAGGTTTTGGTTGGTACCGAACAGCTTCCGTAGAATTAACATTAGCCATAACCTCCGAACAACGAAACCTCTTAACAGCGGTCAACGGACACCCCAGTCTATTGAAGGACACCTCCGAGCAACGGCAGGTTTTGGTTGGTACCGAACAGCTTCCGTAGAATTAACATTAGCGATAACCTCCGAACAACGAAACCTCTTAACAACGGTCAACTGACACCCCAGTCAGCCTAACTAAAGGACACCTTGTTCCTTGAATTTTACGTAGTTCCTTCGGTACTTCTGCAAGAGGGATAAGATAGGGATATGGTGTATTTATTGCTAAAGGCATAATGGGTTGGATTACGGCTGGTACAGTGGTATGCTTAATAAAAAGAAAGGAGTTAAAAGTTTAGTTCTACATGAGGCAAGCTGCAGCTTCCATGTATGTTTCAATCACCCTCAGGGACTGCAAAGGTGGTTGATGGGGCGTGGAATTTTGCCCATTGAGGGCGATGTTTCTTGGTTTGGTCCCTGCTGGTTCTGTCCTTGCTTTACAGCGCGCCGCCATATGACTGTGCAGTTACGCTTTACTACCTAACATTTTTCTTTCCTATAGCATACCCTAATCGCCTAGCTTGCTATTCTATTTCTAAGGGCTATTTAACACCTGACGTCAGATACTGTTTTTTTTAAATCCTCTATACCATGAATTATTAATTTAATTAATATATTCATTTTATTCAACAGATGACATTTGTAAAAAGCACTGCAACGTTTCCTTTATTGTGCATAAGCTTCATATATTTACTCTGCTTTTTCAGAAACGCAACGGCCTAGCAATGTTAACTTGGGCCTAACCTCCGAACAGCAAATCCTCCTAACCTCCTAACAACGGTCAGTTTTCTCCGGTCCGAGAAGTTACCGTTATTTGGAGGTTTCGTTGCATCTGTAAACCAGATTCAAGGTCTGCCGAAATAGTTTTTTTACGTTAATCTTTAATTAACTTCCGGCGAATTATTTTCGGAGTACAAGAGTGTTTCCTACGTGTTGAGGCTATTTCATTTTCGGTTTTTAATTACCACCATGAGCAACTCTCGGAACTATAAGCAGTCGCGATGGCAACGAGAACATCACTTACGTTGACATACATTTGCGAAGAAACTTTTTCCGCGCGAACCTAAACGAATCTAAAACTGGAAATAGATACCAAACGATCATATTTTTTTTAATTATTGCGAATTAGTTTAGCACCTCGGAAACAGTTTTAAAAGCAGAGTTTCGTTTAAAAGCTCTAAACATCCCATTTACAGGTGTAATTTCCCTAGCACAATGGCGGCAAGAAATCAATACATGTGTATAAATATTTTAATGAATCCAAGAGTATGAACTTCTTTTCTGTAAATGTAATCGTTATTCAGCTGCCTGTCCTCCAATTCGGATGGCACAGCCCAAGAAACCATTTCGTTTAAAATCCTGCTGTCGTAAGTTGGACGCTTCCTCCTTACTCCTTTCTAGCGGCATGTTGGGCCATCGCGTAAAGGAAAGGTCCTTGCAGGAAAAATGGATTAAAAAGTCTTGGTCAATGCATCGCAACATTGCGATATATCGTAACTTTCAACTGATGGATACAGTTTCCTTGTTTCATCAGATACACTTGAAATTTCACAAGTGAAAAGCAACTTAGACCACGGCTTATAAGTGATCATAATCTGGTTCTAATAGTGAGTGGAAGAACTGAACCCGACCGACAGAACATGCATAGGAACTTGAGAAAATCGAACAATATTCAAAAGAATTAGCTGAAAATTCAGGCAAACATATGGTGTCAGCTATGAGAGATTTGAAGCTGAGTAAATGTTTAAACAATTAATAAAAAAATCGGGTAAACAGCTGTCGGAAATTCCAAAAATACACTGCTGGCCATCCAAAATGCTACACCAAGAAGGACACGAGATAGCAAAGCCAGATTTACTGGACACATAACAACAGATACAAAGATGAAACGATTGAGCTTACAGGCCCGTGAGACTTGCGGAACACGCAGACATCAATAGTTCGTGTGGCCCCCATGGCTGGCAATAACGGCCGCTACACGCCGCGGCATCGAACGAAAGAGGCTTTCGATGTGGGCTTGGGGTGTGTCGGACCAGGCTGCTTCCACACGTTGCCACAGTTCATCAGACGTAGGCGCGGGTGGTGCTTGCCGGGCAACTCGGTTGCCGATCAGTGACCAGACGTGTTCGATGGGCGACATATCGGTAGAACAGGCGGGCCACGGCAGCAGTGACACCTGGTGGGCCGTGAAGAATTGTTGCACGCTGAGTGCCACGTGCGGGCGCGCGTTGTCCTGTTAAAACGTGGCCGCTGGCAGGTCCTGTAGGTAAGGTAGGACTACAGGCTACAAAACGTTGGAGATGTAGCGGTGGCTGTTGAGTGTACCGGCGATGCGTACCAGAGAAGTGCGGGTGTCATACACAATTGCGCCCCAAACCATAACGCCAGGCGACGGACCGGTATGGCGATGCATAGTGCAGGCGTCATAAAGTCTCTCGCCGCGGTGCTGCCACACGTGGATCCGACCATCGTGGTGTTGCAGGCAGAAGCGGGATTCGTCGGAGAAGACAATGGCACGCCATTCCGTAGTCCAGGTGCGGCGTTCAACGACCTACTGCCACCGCACTCGCCGGTGGTGTAACGTCAATGGTAATCGGAGCAATGGGCACCGTGCGACAAGTCCCCGCTCCTGCAGACGACGTCGAACGGTACGTGCTGACACATGTTGTTGCGCAACACACCCTAATTCCTGCGCTAACGTTGGTGATGTGGCGGTGCTAGCCGTCAATGCCCGCGGCACAACATGCCGGTCCTCTCGTTCGGTGGTGTACCGCTGCTGCGGCAATCGCTCACGTCGGTCCGTCAGTCCCTCCTGCACCCACCGAATCCATATTTGCCTCACTGTGGCTGGATGTCGTCCCTCAAGGGCGCCGATGTCTCGGTACGATAAACCGCTGTCGCGATAAGCCACTATTAGTCCTCTGTCGAACTCCGAAACGTTCTGGAATGACTGTCGTATTCTGCGACGAGGCATCTGGAAGCTTCCCACGCACAGGACCGGCAGCACAACACACTTCCACTACTTACACCCTGCCTTTTGTGCACCCTTCTTATAGTGCTTCTCGGTGGCGTGCCGGGAGCACATGATTTGCATATTTCCTGCAATGCTAATTGTTTTGCATGTCCTCTCGCGGGCGACGCATGCTGCGAATTTCAGGCCAATCGGATGCTTCCTTCTTGGTTTTGCATTTAGGGTGGCCAGCAGTGTAGAACCGGAGGGGTGCTTCCAGTGTGCACTAGAATCAAGAAGGATTGAATAAGAGTTTCAGTGTTTACGGAGACCTACTTGTAAGAGGCATTTACTTTTCATTCCTGTAAGACAAATGCGTAATGTTTTGCAGATTCAGGCTTTGTGTGTTTTTTTTAATTGTATTTTGTGTTTCCTACGTGTTGAGGGCTATTTCATTTTCCGTTTTTAATTGCCACCATGAGCAACTCTCGGAACTATAAGCAGTCGCCTGTCCTTAATATAGGGCCACTGTCTCTAGGGAAGGGACAGCGCCCTCAGACAATCGCAGCCCTCATGCCTCATCCAGGACTCGAATCGGGGCTCATATCAGACAAATGGTAGGAAGCTAGCGCCTCAGGTTATTTGTCCCCAGAGACGGATATTCAAGTTCAAGTTTGAATCATTCTTCAGCTCTGCTGCGTGATCTGGGCCACTCATGCAGACACAGGTTCGAAGTTATAAGAAATTCAGAGTGCCATTATCAACAATGAGTACCATGAAAATATACACATGTGCAGTCGAACCTCTTTAAACCAAACCTCCTTAAACCGCCACCCTCGCTTTTCGCCTGCTCAAAACCTGAAACGGATTTTATACCTGCACATTGAAAATTCCCTCGATGAACCGCCACTTCGCTTTCTACCAACCGCCCATACATTAAGTGCACCAAGTGTTCCGAAAACGTGTTAAATGCCCTTTTCGAGCCTCCATCTGCGCAGCAGAGAATTGAAAAAGCTCGTCGAATGTACCTTTCGTTTCCCATTGAGTGTCTAATTTTCATTCTTACTACTTCTAGTTCACGAAGTTTTTTGCGAAACTTGGTCACAGGTATTTTGTCATCACGTACCCACTTTTGGAGGTTCATTGGCATCCGTTAGTGCCTTAAGAGTGATGAGATAGAGGAGTATCTTCCTACAAATTGGCCTGCTACGTAAAAGGAACAAAGTCTGTTTCCCATTTGAAAACACTCTGGTGTTTTTAAAATGGGAAACAGACTTTTACCGTTCAATGCATTTAACTGCATTCCAGAGTGGTTTATCACATAGGTACTGAATTGTTCCTTGTGGGACTCCCACTCATCTCAATCTTGCTTTCGGCCGAATTCTGCAGCAAAGTGGAAAACTATATCGGGTGTTCATGAAAAAATTTTCATTTGTGAGTACAAGGGAAAAAATTGTCTTTCGAGCCGACAATTTATTGTGAATCATTTTTCAAATTTATTTGAGAAAAGTATTAGCAAACGGACTTAGGGAAATATCCTAAATGGAAAACGCAAGTGGATTTGCTTGAAAACGTCATTACCCTCAGTAAAAAAATGAAAAAAATGTCGAACATGATAAATTGGAACAAATCCCAGTATTGTAGATACAACAAATAAACGCTAAATGTGATGTCATTACAGAAGAAATTATTCGGGGAGGGGCTCGGCAATTTGGATTACAGCTGGAAACTGTCGCTAAAAAATAAAATTTGAAATAGAATACAGATGGAAATTCTCGCCAATAATGAACGCTTAAATCATTATCATTATCACTCATCTTTGACGACGATACCTATCGAGAGAAACGGGTTACGTGTACATCTCGAAGTGTTCAGACAATCCATGCTTCATTTTGGTTAAAAGAGGAAAACATTTAAAAGCGACTGTTCCGAAAGAACTTTTAAATATAAGAAAAACAACAATTCTCTCTTATCTATTCGTAATGAAGAAGAATGTCAGTTAAGAACATACACCGAAGAGTCAAAACATTATGACCACCTGCCTAATATGATGTTAATCCTCCACGTGCCGCCAAAACACCCCTTACCAGGATGCTTAAAGATTTCTAAAGGTGTCTTGTGGTTTCTGGTAACAACAGAAGATCCTTTAACTCTTGTGAGTTATGTGTTTGAGCCGTGCAGATCGGATTTTGTGTTCCAAGGCAAACCACCGATGCTGGATTGGATTGATGTCTGGGGAATTCGGAATACCTGGAAGTCTTCCTCATATTCCGTGAACCATTCTAGAATAATCCAGGCAGTGTGACATGGAGCATTATCTCGCTGAAAGAAGGCACTAGTAGAGGGGAAGATCTTTGTCATGAAAATATGTACCTGGTCTGCAATAATGTTTAGGTAGGTGGTAGACGTCATAGTTTCCTGCACATCAATGACTGGACCTAGGGTTTCCCAGGAGAACATTGTCCAAAGCATTGCACTTCCTCCATTGGTTTGTTTTCGTTTCACAGTGCATCCTGGTGCCCACACTTCCCCAGGTAAACAAAGCACATGGTGCAAGAGGAAACGAGATTCATCGGGCCAGCCGATGAATTTTGTGTCGGGCAGCTGTAACCACAAATTGATGAGCAATATATTTTCAATGTTTTTCTCATACATGTTTCGGCCGCATAAGTTGGGTAAATGTGAATTTGTTCTGAATGGTGCAAGCGTGCATTTAGGCTCGGCGTAAAATCTGATATATTTCATCTAATAGCTTCACTGCAAAGTTGTTTTTTAATTAGGTAGCTGTAATCATGAGCAAGGGCACTCATGTATTTTTTAGCATTTTCTGACGTGAAAATTTCTTCGCGAAGCGGCGTATTTGCATTTGGCCCGATATCTCCGCTTCTGGATATCGGACGGGGAAAATCACTATGGCCAACGTACCAGAAAACTCCATAAAACACCGCTGGAACACTAAATTTGAGCCGCTACGGCAGATGATGGGTTAATCAAACTTCAGAGTTTTTAGGAGTGCTAGTTATAAGCACTTTTAATGAACAGTTAGTTTATTAAAACTAATACGTTCGTTGAAATCTGGTTAAGGATGCCACTTATTGCAGTCGATATGCAACTACTGAATTCTGAAATGTGAAAGGTTTTTTTTAGGTTTTTAATGGAAGGTTTTCTATACATTTCCCGTGGTGTCACCACCAAAGACTCTTTCCTGGAAAAGTAGTTCATGAAGCTCTGATGAATTGTTCTGAAGGTTCACAAATAAATCTTTATCGTACACGACCCGAAAATGAGTTGATGGATTCCAAGCAAAAGCTTGGGTACACACATATTTTGATATGAACTTGTAATCTATACAGCTCCCCAGATAACATATGATTTTCGGTTTATTTTTAATCCTATCGTTTCAGGAACTAACCTTCAGTTTTGAAATTTAAGAATTTCAAATACAAAATGTCATCGTATCTCTGTCACCTGGGTCTTCCTGTTTCCAGAAAAAATTGAATTGGATCTTTCTACTGCAAGTTATACTTAAACAGCAAATAAAAGATTGTCTAATTATGGGGTCATTTACGTCTTGGAATTCAGGGGGAAATTCCTATTTTGGAAGAACTGATGTCAAAGGTTTTAGTTCCCATGTTCTTGAAGTTTGATAAACAACTGCAGCTGTATTTTTGTACTTTCGATAGGTTATGCTAAGTTCAAATTGCCTTCAGCGTATTTAAACTGATATCAGTTATAAGTGGTTCTTTTCGTGATTGTAATATTAAAGTCATTCTAAATAGCGTCTGGGCAGTAGATTTCGGCATGATGAAACTTGCTAGCTTTTACTACTATCGAAGGAACGTTCTTGCAAACGTAATCAGTTGTCGTGACGAATTGAGGAATTTTCTAAATGACCTTAGTTCAGACCTTCCACATTGTTTAGGTGAATATTCGTATTATGGGCCACCTGACTAATTTTTTCTTAGTTATTTTAGACTGATTCAAGCTAACCTACACGTAAAATCTATAATTTTCATTTACAATTCTGGATAAAATAGAAACTACGATTAAGTAATCAGACTTACATGGACAATCCCGTTTATTGGACCAAGAAGACAATGATTCATTCTCAAATTAAAAATATAATTCTTCCAAAGGCAAAAGAATCAGGTTTACCTCAGCTACCCAAAGCCTCAAACGTATAACGTATTCTGATCAAATTTATTTGTTGTGTTAATGAATGTAATTGAAATTCTACTTCAAAATAATTCCAGAGACACTCAGCCGTAGTTTGTAATTAAGTATGAAAAATATTAGCAAGTACGAGATCCAAAGCTTTTGGAATGTGAAGAGGGTTTACATATTTAAATTGTTGGGGACTACTGATTTAGAGATATAACCAACATTTTGAGCAATACGTTATTTGAATTTATTTATAAAACAAAAACTCCATAAAGCCACTACAGATGGTGCCACTTCCGAGAGCTACTTGTACATAGTCACACATTTTCGAAAAGACACTTCCAGGCGTCGCTTTTCGAAACAGAGTCGGGAAGGCTGTTCTCATTCATCAAGAAGTGGTAATAATGAAACGAAATCCTAATATCCTACAACCACATTTCCTTTTACCTGTACCTGGAAGTACTACATAGTCTGTAATTATTGAGGGAATGAATTTAACTCTTTTTTTTTTTTTGATTGAAGGTTTAACGACCACCGTGAGCAACTCAATGGGCTATAAGCAGTAGGGTCACTAGTTCCAAGGAAGGGAGAGAGCCAGTGCCGTAATACACACACAACATCTATGCCTCACGGAATTCGAACCCGGACCCTTCTCGGACAAATGGTTCATAAACCAGCGCTTAGACCACTGCGCCGCCGGGGCGGCAATTTAGCTATTTAAGTAAAGGATATAGAAGGGTATAAATTTCCTGCATTTACTTTAATAAATGTTTAATGAAATCATCACCCCCAGATTTAGTGAAACATGTCAGCACTTTCTATCGTATACGCCGTTTCTCAGCTTTTTTTTTTTTTTTGTCATGGTTATGAAAACCAATTCCTCTTCTTATATGTTTATAGTTCCTCGAAATGTTTTTCTGTTTCCTAACGGCGTTCGTTATATTTGGTGATGCATTTTTCTCCTGAATCACTCTCCTCTCAATTGAATGGCGTTCCCCGCGGCAGAAGCTGACCTTGTGACTTAACACCTTTTCCGTCACGTTGTATCAGTTTGGTCAGCGTAAGCACAGCTGTTGAGAGTGATGACTTCACGGCCCGAGTCGACTTAGATCAGCTAGCTGATCTAAGTCGACTCGGTCCGTGATTGCTGTTCATTCTTTACAGAAACACTGCAAGGGAAAACTATTCATATACTTGCTAAGTAGTATCTACCACACAGCCAGAGCTGCAAAAATATTGCTGTTTTCTTGATTTTCTTCCGTTTGTGTACGTGTTATTTTCACCTCGCTAGACATAAAACCATCTCAGCTTTAAGCTACTGGAGTTGTGAACACTCTCCTAGTCTTCTTTTCTGATTCTATTTTACTTTCAGCTTTTTAGTTATTCATTGGACTTCTTTCTCACTTACTGACGTTTCCCTTACCCAGGAGAAGAAACTTCGGTCTTTCTTTGTTTTTCTTTTGAGTTTCGGGTTTAACGACTTCCATGAACATCCAAAGAAAGCTGCAAGCAGTCGGTCATCACTAATTTAAAGCCAGTGGTTCTAGGGAAGGAACTGAACCAATACTGGAAGAACAACTGCAACTTCCAAGTCCAGCCCTGGGAACCGAACTAGGTCACAGCAGTACGAGAAGTCAGATGCCCGCTCGACTGTTCGGCGACTAAACTTTTGGTCTCGGAAATTGGTTGGAGTGGACTTTCTTTGACTGCTTGGAACAATTGTTGCCTGGTTTGAAATGGATTTTCAGTTACTAGGCCTGAAACATGGTGACGGTCCCTGTTGGCAAGAATCGTTTTCTGGCCACAGTTACGTCGCCGATTTTCAGTTGACTGTGAACTACACCACTGTTTGTAGACCCTCTGGACAGTACGCTTCGACACACCAACAAATTAGGCTACTTTATTCACTTTGTGTCCGTGGGCACGACCAAACATGATGTCTCCTTTTTGCCACTCAGTAAGGTGTGTCTTACGACCCATATTGCAGACTAAATTCCACACACACGTTGCTCCTCACCACTGCACGAGACAGAAATGATCCTGTAGACCACGTCAGTGATATTTATCTCCCAACAATGCTATCACGGCGCCCTCTGTGCAACCGATAACTTCCTATTGTCATTTCTGTTAGGGGTGACTAATTTTTTGTCCGGTGTGCTTATTTTTTTGCTTGCTACATGATCTTTCGGAATTTGCGCGTTACTGGTATAGTCAAAAATAGTCATAAAGCGATCATCAAGTTTAGAAAAATATCATTGTAATTGCAAGCACTATACGTTGAAGAAGCTCTTTAGGACTTTGCATTTTTTTTGTCCAGTAGAAGATTTTCCATAATTTATAACACATGTAAAAGACAATCTGATACGCCGGCCTTACATTTCATAAATTCTTTAGTTGTTGTTAGTACAGCTTCAATAGAAGCTCAGCTCATTTAGGTGTAAAATGCGTATCTAATGAACACTGACTTAAACAACTGAAATTTGTTATCTAACCGAGTAAGTATTTATAGATGATCAGAATTCAAAAGGGCAGTCTAGCGAAAATGTTCCCGTTAAGTTTAGTTTTTGTTTAGAGACTATCTCGCGACAACTGAATTTTTGCAGTTTTGGTTAATCGAGCCGTGTTTTTTTCCCTCTTTTCTTATAAAAAGTTTTATCATAGATAATTTAGATTTGAAGAATTTTATGGCCCCCATAGCAGCGAGGCTCTGGTGCATTGGAGGCTGTATGTAACACACCCCCTTTTCCACAGGTTAGATAACAGATTGCACCGTTTAAGAAATAATCTGTCGCTCAATGCTTATTTACTCTACGACTCTCCTCGTATTGATCAGCCTTTGTTTGAAGTCCGAATAAAACATGGACATCGTGTGTCGTTACCGGCTTTCTCCTATATATTGAAATAATGTCCATAAATCATTGACGGGTGACTCCTCTTATGCTTAGATGTTCACGTGGACTAATGAACGTTGGGGTAAAAAATGACTTAACGTTTTTTTTTATTGCGCGATTCTAAACTTTTAACTAACACCGTTGTAAGAGCGAAAGTACTGTCACGCGTTGTAGCGCCGCCTCCTACTTATGTATCTGAGGGGTCCGCGCTATATGGTCTCTCACAACAACGAGGAAGTGTTTACGCTCCTCAGAAACACTCTCTCCCACTCTGTTCGAGCGGACAAACGAAGCCTTCCCCACTTTAATATTAAATCTGTGATTCGGGAAGACAGAGTGACAACAGCTGAACGTACGGAATAATATTCACCTTTAGATATAATAATATCATGAGGAAACTTGTTTGACAACACACAAACATTTATTTCATAACCAATTAGAAGTTAGACGGCGGCAGATTACTTGTTCTCCAACGTCAGGCCTCACTAAGGATTAGACCTAACAAGAATCGTGGAACGCGAAAGCTGGTATGATCTCTTCCTGAGGAAATCTTGCTCAGCGCTGAAGTTCTAGCATAGAGTCCTGCCTGACACTATGTAGATCTATATCTCGTAGACTCTTAAGGAATAGTATTCTAACTATTCTTCTCTATTCGATGTTCCAGTCCTAGCCTGTGCTAAGTTCGTATTCTCTGTAGTGAAATATCTAGTACACCAACGGAATCCCTGACTAAGGCCTATTCCGCTGCAGCGGCGATCTATCTCTTCTAGGATAGATGCTCGCTAACTCCCCCGTGAGCTTCGGGCGCTCTCTATCCTGGAGCGTCGCTTGGCGCACCACACAATAAAATGCAAACACGTCGCGCCTCCTTCTATCGATAGGCAGCGGATGGTCTAGTGGGCAACGTTCGTGACTGCCACGGAAAGGGCCTCAGATTCGATACCAGGCAGGTATGAAAGCTCGATCCACTAAATATCCGCCGTGCGTCGGATGGGCACGTTAAGCCGTCGGACCCCAGGTTCTGGCCCCCTGGTAATAAATAAGGGCGTCTTCCTCCCCCTTTCTACTTCGCTTCCGTGTCACTTTCCTATCGGGCGCTCTAGCCCAAATCTCCTAGTTTCCTATTTCTAAGGGTTGTTTAAGACCTGGGGTCAGACACTCCCTTCCTAAAAGCCTCAACACATGATCATGATCATCATGATCTCCTTCTATCAGAGTACTGCTCTCTCCGTTGACCAAAAACAGACTAACACACAGATCCTCTTCAAGGGACCTGCTAGACTCCTCCCTTTACGCTGCGCCTGCCCCAAGGACGTCGGCGGTAAACCTTGACCGCACGCTAACCTGTCCAGGTCGCTCGCCTTTCTGGTCCCGTGGGTCACCTTTGGTGCCCTTTACCAGCCACACCCATGGGCGTTGGCCCAGTTTCTTGCTGATGGAATTTAATCCTACCCTATGTGTCTTCTCGGTTCTCCTCAGGTCATCCATTAGTGAGTGCCTCCTTTGAGAAAGTAATCCTACCGCCGAAGTACATCCGTATAGTAACACAATACACCTTGTTATGTTCATACAAAGGTGGATGGCTGTCTTCCAGACTTGTAGGCGCTGGACGACACTAACAATGTACAGCGAAAGTCGCCCTTGACGATACTATCAGTTCGTCCAAAAAGGCCTCGCCCTTCTAAGGCGTGAGAAACTGAAGTCCTTTGTTGCAGTTGTCGACTTCTGAAAAAATAAAGAATGTTTGCGAACTTTCTGACGCCATTTTGGGGCTTGCAATGCTTCTTTCGTCATGAAAAAGCAACATAATGTTCATCATTAATATTAATTAACATAGTTAATGTGTCCGTTCTTGCAGGCCCCTACTTCTGAGACGAAACATGTGGGATGTCATATTTCACATGTAGAATCTTAAACCAAATAAGCAAAGTTCGCTCGGTAATTCCGGCGGCGTCTCTTTAATCAGACACGCCCACAAGCTCCTGTTGTGACACACACATATACATATACACATTGGGCAGTACCACCAAAGAACCTCGCTGGGTTACTACCTGAGTGTTGACTCCTCCCCCTTTCAGTTATCTAAGGTGCGAAGCCCTCTTCCTTCTTCACTAAAAGCCAATCGTGACCGTGCGTCTGCATGGGGAATTAATTTCCCTGCTATGTGTGATATGGTTAAGTTTAACTGGGCTATAGCTAAGCTCCACCTCTATAGCTTTGAACTCTGTGAAGCCGCGCTGGTCAAATAAGTTAGAGGGTTATGGTCAGACATAATCTCGATCTGATGTCCGAAGATCCACCCCTCAAACTTTTGTAACGCCCACACTATCGCGTAGGCTTCTTTATGGCTCGCCGCCCAGCGTCCCTGCGTCCTAGTAAGATTTTTAATGGCGTACGCTACAGGTCGGACTTTTCCCCTCTCAGCTCTTTGCTCCAAACAACACGCTACTGCATATGCGCTGGCGTCCATGTGTAATACGAACGGTTTACTAAAGTCTGGGGTAAACATTACGGGTGCCGTACATAATAGTCCCTTTAGAACTGTGAACGCCTCCTCTAGTTCCGGTGTCCAAACAACTTTCTCTGACGCCTTCCTTCCAGTCAGGTCGCTTAGAGGTTTCGCTATCTCAGCAAATTTAGGCACATAATCTTTGTAGTAACTATACAGTCCGAGAAAGCTCCGTACCTTCCTTTTTGTCTTGGGTTGTTCTAAATCCCGTACTGCCTGAAGTTTCTCGGGATCTGGCTGGTGGCAACCAGACCCTACTACATGTCCTAAATAATTAACGCTCTCCCGGACGAAACAACATTTCTTTAAGTTGCCAGTGAACCCGGCTTCCTCCAGACTCCTTATCACCAACTTCAAATGCTACAGGTGTTCTTCCCAGCTCTTCGAAAAAAATTGCCACATCGTCGAGGTATACCACGGCATACTCCTGGTGGGGGTGAGAACCCTGTTCATGATTCTCTGGAAAGTGGCTGCGGCTCCCGACAAACCGAAAGGCATCACGTTCCACTGAAATAACCAGCAGTGGGTGGCGAACGTGGTGCACTTTCTGCTCTCCAGGTCCATCGGTATCTGATAGTACTCTTTGAGCATGTCCTTCGTGGTAATAAAATGCGCCACCCCCCTAGCTAACAGGTCAGGGCCGCCCCGGTGGCGCAGTGGTCTAAGCGATGGCCTCTGATCATTCGTCCGAAAGGGGTCCGGGTTCGAATCCCGGTGAGGCATGGATGTTGTGTTTGTCTTACGGCACGGACTCTCTCCCTTCCCTGGAACCAGTGACCCTGAATTAGGGACGGGCGACTGCTTGCAGCCCGTTGAGTTGCTCGCGGTGGTCGTTAAACCTCCAATCAAACAAACAAACAAACTAACAGGTCAGGATTGTGCGCCATCGGGAACGCGTCGGATACGGTGTGCGAGTTCAACATACGGTAGACTATGCACATCCTGACGTCACCCGAACGTTTTAAGATACAGACTATGGGATGACTAAATTCCTCCTTAGATGCCTCCCGCCCATCCAATTCCTCTTCAAAGTAGTAGCGGCCCCACCGGTTCTCTACCGTATAACAACTGGAAGGGTGCTCTTCCGGTGGTGGCATTCGGTACCTCCCGGTACGCCCACAACAAATAGGGTAATGCTTTGTGCCAATGCCTCGGCTCTTCTCTGATGACGTGGTGGAGCATTCCCTTGAGGGTTCTGTTGTAACGTTCTACCAGGCCATTGGCCGCAGGGTACCCTGGGACTGAGAACTGGGAGTCGAACCCAGTCTCCTTAGCATCTCCTGCATCAGTCCTGACACAAAATTGGTACCCCTGTTCATTGCGACCACCTCTGGGATTCCTGTGCGCTGGAAAATTTCCAAAAGCGCGTCGCAGGTACCCCTGGCATTTAACGACGTTAAACATATCGCCTCTGGCCATCGAGTATGTTGGTCTACCAATACCAAAATCCAACTGTGCTCTTTACTCGACGCGGGTTCTATGGGACCAATAAGGTCTACGTTTACCACCTGGAAGGGTAACGCTGGCCTTCTAACTGAGGTTATGGCTACCCAGTCGTTCCGTGTGACTGGCCTTCTAAGTTGGCAAACTTGGCAGTCATCATAGTATTTCCTAACGTCCTTCTTGACGGATGGCCAATGGAACGAGTAGCGTATGCGCTCTAAGGTCTTCTTGTGGCCTAAATGAGCCGAAAACACAGAGTCGTGCGCCAACCTCATTACTTTCCCCTCCTATAGTCCGGCACTACTAGCTGATTGACTGTTTGTCCTAACACCTTCTCTCGGTGACGCAGCAGCCCATCCACCAAAAGAAATCCTCCCTTCCCCCCTATGGCTTGGTAAAAAGCTTCTTTCAGCGTCTCGTCGCGTGTCTGCTGGTCCTTAAAAACTCCGTAGTCCGAGCCATGAGGCTCCCCGTCTATGGGACTCCTATCTCGGCCCGTGCTCGGCTCGCTCTCCGTCGACTGAAAAATTTCTGTCCCCGGATCTGATTGGCTGCCTGTTGCGCGCTCCGTGGATGCCCCGCCTATTTCTGCAACTTCGCTCTCTGATGCCTGGGGCGACAACGGGTCTTCCGATGGTTTCTCCTCCCGCTCTCCCTTCGCGACGCATATATCCCGGGTTTCTTTTCGGTCTATCCCCATTAAGCTTTTTGCTTTCTTGTAAATCCCTTTCGTCGTCCTCCTCTCTTGAAATTGTAAACGCCCCCTGGGTTGAAACTAACCACTCGGGACTCGATTGTCTAGCTTCCTTCTTCTTAGCATAATCTAACGGTGTAATTAACCCATCGTTACTGAGTCGGGGTACCATTGCACAAATTATTTCTGTCATACCCATTATCTCTTTCCCGGCTTTTTCCAAATCTGGGTCTATTAATCTAACTTGCAGTTGTTTCACGGGAAAGTTGGCGGTCCTCCCGTCAAATTCCGTCAAATTAATCCTCTCGATCTCCTCCTCATCTTCTTCCCCTAGCTTACCCACTTTTACATAAGAAAATTCGGCCCCGCTGTCTACGATTATTCCGGCCCGAATTCCTTTCTCTGTTTCTATGCTTAACTGTCCTCCCTCACTGCACTCTCAGTGCAGAACTTATGCCGAGATTTACTCCAGCAAGTCTCCTTCACAGTTGGCGGAGCTCGATTTCACATCTTTAATGTGTATATTCCATGCACCTCTATTCATTTATCCATCTTGTTCACCAAACTCCGTAAAGCTCTCTCGAAAGTCTTACCTTCGGATCGTGTGCTCTTGGGTGGAGACTTCAATTGCACCCTTGACCCGGCTCTGGATCGCTCTCCTTCGTCACGAGAGCGTCGGACGGATCTCGTCGCACTACTCCATGACCTTGTTGCTGATTTCTCCTTCACCGATGCTTATAGGCGCCTTCATCCACAAGAGACCTCACACACGTGGCGCTCGTCTGGGAGTCAGCTTCCATCAACTGCACGCTTGGATCGGGTTTACGTTTCCACACCGCTTCTTGCGTCTATTACCGAGTTGCAACATCAACCTACTGCTTCCTCAGACCACTGCACGGTCACCCTCACAGTGTTTGTTGCGGCGTCACTCCCTCGGACTGTTCGTCCGTGGACATTTGACTCCAATCTCCTCACTGATCCTGAATTTTGTGCCTCTGTCCGTTCTTTTCTCGCTGCTCGTCGCGCAGGGTTGCATTCCGCACCCTGTACCTTGACGTATTGGCTTCGTGTCAAGCATCAGCTCCTCTTACATATCAAGAAACTTTCCTTCACCATGAAGACTTCTAGTCAGATGCGCCTCGATCATGCCAGGCAGATGCTCACACTGATTGGGTTATCAGATCCGCTTTTTCCAGCATATCAGGCGGAGCTCCAGGCTTTGCTGAAACCTCTTGCGCAGCAAGCACTTTTACGTCTGCGCATTAAACATCTCAATCCGGAGGAATGCACCTATGATTTTCTAACATCAATGGAATCTGCACGTAAGTCTTCTACCTCGCTTCGTCATCTTCGCCTCCCCTCTGGCGAAATCACATCCGATTCGGCAGCGATTTGCTCTCACGTTCGTCAGTTCTATACCACCAAGTTCAGTGAAACTCCTCCCCCTTCTCCCTCTGCTCTCCCCCATCTTCTCAATAACCTACCACAAGTTCCGTCTCATCTTGCTCACACCCTGTCTCTTGCACCCACATCCACGGAGGTGTCAGACACCTTCTCTTCCCTTAACCCCCATGCCGCTCCGGGTCCGGACGGCCTCTTGTTTTCCTTTTTACCGTGCGTTCTTGCCTCCTTTGTTGCCTTTTCTCCTCTCCGCTTTTTCTGCTGCATTTAACTGCTCCCCCTCCCGAGGAGTTTCACGGACGCACATGTGGTCCTATTTCCCAAGAAGGGTGACCCTCTTGACTTGGGAAATTGGCGCCCCATTTCTCTTCTCAATCAAGATTATAAACTCTATACTAAGCTTCTTTCCCGTCGACTAAACTCTATCCTCCCTCACATCCTTGCTGACTCTCAAACCTATACTGTTCCTGGCCGTTCTCTTTCCTCCAATGTTCAACTTCTTCGCGATCTCATTCATCTTGCCAAGACTCATTCTGAACCTCTTGCTCTCCTTTCCTTAGACCTCCGTTCCGCTTTCGATAATATCTCACACGCCTATTTAACACAAACCCTGCTACACTTTGGCTTTCCTCCACAATTTGTCTCCGTTCTTCTCTCCCTCTACCGGGACGCCGTTTTCCATGTCAAGACGGCATCTTTTCTCACAGCACATGTTCCTTTCAAGCGGGGAGTTCGTCAGGGCTGCCCGCTTTCTGGTCAACTGTTTGCGATTGCCGTCGAGCCTTTTTCTACGCTCTCTGCAAACATCTCTTCTAGCACAACTTCCACCACCAGTTGCCAGCTCACGGCATCACTCAGTCATTTACTCTGCTTATGCAGATGACATCACCGTCTGCATTCGTAGCGACTCACAGTTCCAACTGCTTCGTCGCTTGTTCTCCGCATATGCTTCATGTTCTGCAGCTGAACTGAATACTTCTAAGAGCACTGGATTGTGGTGCGGGTCGTGGTCCAATCGCTTGGATGCTCCATGGGGGGCCACATGGTCATCCACTACCCAACGCTTCCTGGGTGTGCACTTAGGCGCACCACAAGCTACATCTAGTGCAACTCGCTCGGAACTCCATCCTCGCCTCCTCCGCACAGCTGCATTCTGGTGTCGTGCGCAGTTCTGTACGTCCTACTACCAGCGTGCAAATCTCACCAGGACATACCTTCTGTCCATCTGCAAGCATTCTTGGATTGCATCTACGACCCCGCTTTTCTGTCTCCAGGAGGTTACACGCTGCCTTACTCGAGTAATGTGGGCGGGTCATCACTGGATTAACGTCCACAAGCTCTGTGCTCCTCCCTCCTATGGTGGTGCTGGCCTACCTGATGTCCCGCTGTGCTACAAAGCAAGCCGAGTGATCAACTTCATTCACCTTTTCACGGCTCCAGTGGCTTCCGCAGTTCAGGTACGTGACGTTCTTGCCTCCTTGCGTAACCCACATTTTTCTTTTCTTTCTTTAGTTCTCATGGATTGCTGTCCTTTCCCCCCTCCAAACTCCCACCTGCATATTCTGAAGCCCTCACTCACCTTCGCTCTCTCCCCCTCATTCGCTCCCCTCCCTCTTCAACTCTAGAGCTTCTTTCTGAACCCCTCTTCTTCAACTCCCTTGTTCATCCCCCCATCTCCCCTGTTTTTCATTCCCCTCTTGGCTCCGAGCAGGTGTAGTAACTGTACAAGACCTCACTAACTCGGATCTATCCTGGCGCCCTCTCTCTGGCCTCCCCCCTGCTATTCTCTCGTCCCCATCCGCCCATTTGGTCTATGACTCTCTGCTAACTGCACTTCTTTCGCTTTTCCCTGATCTTGTCTCCCCCACCGGTCTCGTCTCTGTCTTTTCTGCCCCTCTTCCGCTGCCGTTTTTCCTCCGACTCACAAACTCGGTTCTTCCTCTCTCCTCTCTCTCCTCTAAATCTCTTTATCGTTTTCTAGTGCACCTTGCCACCCCTTCACCGCTTTCTATTCTGGAGGTTCCCCCTGCTTCTCTTCCTCTTGTCTGGGCCGCTGCCCGCTCACCCTTATCTGCCCCTCTTGAAATTAATACCCACTGGCTCTTTTTGCATAATCGCCTCCCTGTTCCGTATTTTCTCTTTCGCATGTCTCTTCTCTCCTCCCCTCTCTGCTCCTTCTGCGCACAGGAGGCAGACGTTTCTCACGTCTACCTTTACTGTCCCATCCTGATGCCTCTCCTCCACCAGGCTTTCCGGATTGCCAGTCGCTCTTGTTCTCAAGATCTTCCGTTCACTGCCTACAGACATCTTCTTCTGCGGGCTCATCCACCTACAACTCTTCCTTCAGTATGTGCCTATCTTTTCGTGCTGGTTAAACACGTTATTTACGTATACCTTCAACAACTCCGCAGCATTTCCTCGCCGGTCTCTTTACACCAGGCCAGCGCAGCACTTTTGTGCCATTTTCAAGATCGATTGCTTTCTCGACTCCGCCTGGAGTACCAGTCGGCTTCTTCCAGTCGTCGAGAAGCCACCTTCTATGCTACCTGGGCGCCGGCCGCTCCATGGTTTGCGATTGATTCTGGACTGCTACACCTATCAGAACCCTAGGACATTCTACACCTCCTTTGCTGAGTTCCGTGGCACCCTGGTGGCCCTCCTCCACTCTACGACTCGTGCAATCCACACTACCGTTGAATTGTGAATGCTAATGCCATCTCAGTGTATTTTCATGCTTACTCGTGTACATTACTTACTTTCACCCCGCCTGTATTATGTTGCTTTGGTGCCCTCGTTAAATAACTTGCACAATTGTGCACGCTGTGTTTTTATCTCATGTATGTAATGTTTTACCTTCACGGCGGTGTTTGTGCTGTTCTTTTTCTAATTGTGTACTATTGTTTCGCCTGTGTTATCCTGTAAATCATGCCCAGCCAATGTCATGTGACACGATGTGTTTCTCTTTGTCACTTCTGCAATTTTTTTATTCAATAAGCTTTGCTTGCAGCATTTTGTTATTCATCCCCATTGTCATTGCAATGTATATACCATCATGTTTTTAACAGTTTTGTATTATTTCCCAGTGAGATGCCCAATACTGTACGTCTCCCTCTTATGTTTTCTTATGATAAATTAGAATAAAGCGATTTTGAAACCTCCTACGGGTATCTCCATAATTTCGCATTGGCTACTCTCGGATCCCCGTATCCTTCCCATTTTTGCATGTAACTTATTGGGGTCCTCTTCGGGTTTCGCCTTGACGCCCCCTACATCTGTTACTTCCCTTCTCTCCTCTCTATTCGCTACCCGACTTACTTTTCTATTCCCTTCATTTCTCCAATTGCCTGTTGATCCCTTGTTATCTTGTCCCGGAGTAACTCTCAGCTGGCAATTCACTCGTCTGTGCCCCGCCTTAACGCAGAGAAAACAGATCGTACCCTAATCAAAATTGGAGTTCTCTGGAGGTCTATTAAGTGTCCCCCTAATTTGGAACCCTGATCCGGTCGCTGGGAATTTCCCTTTCTGGGGTAGCCCGTTATTCGGCTGGTTTTCCCTCTTTATCTGGTTTGTCCCTCCTGCATTATACGGACCTCCCTTAAAATTAGAGCCCGCCACATAATTGTTTTTGGGTCTCCCTTCTCCCAATTCCATAGCTTCTACATGTGTCTCATACAGGTCACATAACTCTCCCAGTTCGCCCGCTGGAACCAATTTCCCTACGGCACCCCTCTGCAGCAGATAAGTTTTCAAACTTGGAGAAAGCAAACCCTTGAATTTATCACAAATTAATAAGTTCATTACTTGTTGGAATTCTGATACGCCGCTCTTCTCCACGTAGTATTGGAGTGCTCGTCCAATACGACCTGCTAACTGATGGAAACTTTCCCCCTTATTCCTTTTATTCCACTTCTTATTCCTTTTCATGGTCTCAAACTGTTTGAGATAGATATCAGGGGTCAAGTGGCACTCCGCCAAAATAGCTTCCTTGACGGTGTGGTAGCAGTCATACTGCTCCAGGGTTAGTCGTCTGAACAAGTGGTTCACGCATTCGGCATTAAATAAAGCCACGACTAACCGTCCCTGTATCTCTTCTGGAACAGCATGTAACAGAAAGGCCCTCTCTATGGAATCGAAGAAATCTAGGATCTCATCGGGCTTAGAAGGACTGTTTGGAATTGTCCTCTCTATTATTCTCATGTAATCGGCTAGGCACCCCTGCTCATTCCCTTTCTTCGCCGGAGCCGGACTTTCTAAGGATAACGGTATTTTATTCAGCTCGAAATCCCTTGCTTCCTTTCTATCAGTTAACTGCAGCTGAAGCATCCTCTCGGCCCGTTCGGCTTCTAGCTCGATTTTTCTCAGTTCTCTCTCCGCTTCTAGCGGGGCTTTCTTCGATTTATAACGAAGTAAATTTCTCCGTCATTTTTATCCGCGCCGCGGCTCGAACCCGGGTCCCCTCATTCCGGAATAAGTTGCTCTACCAATTGAGCTACGCGGACATTTGTTCTGATTGCTATGTGCCTTTATGTCGAGTGCGTCCTGCTGACAGGTACGTCACATCTCCCCCCCCCGAAAGAGGGCCGGGGGCATGGCCCACGGGTCAGCCGTGACCATGAATCGTTGCAGGCAGCCATCCACTGTAGAACGTGCACTTGAGAACTCCCAGTCAATCTTCTGTGTGGAATGCAACATCACACATTTGTATTTTTCGAAGCGCTGGAGAAGGAATTATCTGATTTTTCCTGTCTCGCGGTGTGGAAATAACATCACACCAATGCGAGATTTTGAACGGCCGGGTCATCCGGATAGTTCGGGTGCCATTATAACGAAGTAAATTTCTCCGTCATTTTTGGTCTACGCCGGGATTCGAACCCGAGGCCGCTTATTCCGGAACAAGTCGCTCTACCAATTGAGCTACGCGGACATTTGTTCTGATTGCTATGTGCCTTTATGTCGAGTGCGTCCTGCTGGCAAGTACGTCACAGATTCTCTTTCCGCTTGCTTTTCCTGCCATTCCCTTTCCGCTTTCTTTTCTTTTAATTCGAGCATACGAAATTTAAATTCCATTTCCAACCTAGCGGTATCCCCTTCCATCTTTCTGTGGTTAATCTGTACCTCTTGGTTAGAATCTGAGCTGTTACCTATCTCTTTATCACTTTCCCCCTCACTTCCCTCTACACTCTGTCCTTCGTACTCCTGACTCTTTTGCCCGTCCAAAAGCTCATCCATATTTCATGCAATATTCACATACAATACTCATAAAATCAATATACATATAAAAATACACTCAAATTTTCGATATCAGCCTATGATCTCAAACTGGTTAGACTATTCACTCCTAACCTTCCTACATGTTTATTTCAACATATAATAATAAGACACGATTCAATTCCTAACTTAAATAAAACCTCAAACTTTACACCTAAATATACTTTGACAATTGATAATTTCTTTGACCCTATGGTCTCTAACTGATCGCACCCTAACGCGAATTCTATTAGCTTTAGGTGGCTAAAATACTACAGGTAGTGCCCCGGAAATAAAATTGCGGTTCTAAAGTGGTACTTACCCGCAGAAGCGATTCGAGCTTCCTTCTGCTTCATTCTGTGTTCTGGGATGGCCTGGCACTTCACTATGGTTTGAGTTCTTTTTTTTTTTTTTTTCGTTTGGCACAATTCAGTCCTGTAGCACCGTGAGACATTCTGGTTATGAACTCTCCTCACTGTATCCACTTTCTCGCCGTCCACTTTCAATTCAAGAATGAGTCCTGTAGCACCGTGAAGCACTCTGGTTACGAGCTCTCCTCAATGTATCCACTCTCTCGCCGTCTGGGTTGTAGGTCTCCTTCGATGCACTGGATCTCTCGTCCACCGCAACGTAAGAGAAGCGTCCTGGTTGCGGACCTCCTCTAGTCGTCCGTCGTCGGATAAAGTTCTGTCGGTACCTTCTCTTTCACCTGTGGGTACCGGGATCTTTTCTCCTGCCTGCCTAACCGAATTTCTCCTCAGCCTGTCTCTCTCCTCAAAGTTCGTTTGTTCTATATCCTACCGATGACTGCGCCATATTTCTCTTTTTGCTGTAAGAGCGAAAGTACTGTCACGCGTTCTAGCGCCGCCTCCTACTTATGTATCTGAGGCGTCCGCGCTATATGGTCTCTCACAACAACGAGGAAGTGTTTACGCTCCTCAGAAACACTCTCTCCCACTCTGTTCGATCGGACAAACGAAGCCTTCCCCACTTTAATATTAAATCTGTGATTCGGGAAGACAGAGTGACAACAGCTGAACGTACGGAATAATATTCACCTTTAGATATAATAATATCATGAGGAAACTCGTTTGACAACACACAAACATTTATTTCATAACCAATTAGAAGTTAGACGGCGGCGGATTACTTGTTCTCTAACGTCAGGCCTCACTAAGGATTAGACCTGACAAGAATCGTGAAACGCGAAAGCTGGTATGATATCTTCCTGAGGAAATCTCGCTCAGCGCTGAAGTTCTAGCATAGAGTCCTGCCTGACCCTAGGTAGATCTATATCTCGTAGACTCTTAAGGAATAGTATTCTAACTATTCTTCTCTATTCGATGTTCCAGTCCTAGCCTGTGCTAAGTTCGTATTCTCTGTAATGAAATATCTAATACACCAACGGAATCCCTGACTAGGGCCTATTCCGCTGCTGCGGCGATCTATCTCTTCTAGGATAGATGCTCGCTAACTCCCCGTGAACTTCGGGCGCTCTCTATCCTGGAGCGTCCCTTGGCCCACCACACATAAAAGGCAAACGCGTCGCGTCTCCTTCTGTCGGAGTACTGCTCTCTCCGTTGACCGAAAACAGACTAACACACAGATCGTCTTCAAGGGACCGGATAGACTCCCCTCCACGCTGCGCCTGCCCCAAGGACGTCGGCGCTGACCTTGAACTCACGCTAACCTGTTCAGGTCGCTTGCCTCTCTGGTCACGTGGGTCACCTTTGGCTTCCTTCACCGGCCACACCCATGGGCGTTGGCCCAGTTTCTTGCTGATGGATTTTAATCCTACCCTATGTGTCTTCTCGGTTCTCCTCAGGTCATCCATTAGTGAGTGCACCCTTTGAGAAAGTAATCCTACCGCCGAAGTACATCCGTATAGTAACACAATACACCTTGTTATGTTCATACAAAGGTAGATGGCTGTCTTCCACACTTGTAGGCGCTAGACGACACTAACAATGTACAGCGAAAGTCGCTTCAATCCTTTCAAGAAAAGTCTTCGGAGAAAACGACCACTCCAACTGCTTACTGAGTGACGGTGTAATAGCCATAATCAAGAACTGCTAGTTGAAAAACATTTGGTAGTAAAGTATCGGTGATTGATTATCTATATGGTACACCCTTTTAATATCTCTGTGGCAATAAGTATCCCAAGAGATCGCTGCATCTGTCTACTCTTAAACCTCTCTTCTTAGAAGAGATGAGTGAAAAGGCCTATAGTCCTTTAAGAACAATTGGCGATGATGGATTAGTAAAAGGGACCCCCACTCCCTTTCCAGGCTTTTTACCGGGAATGCAGAACCAAAATCAAGAAATCCAGTTTACGAGTAACTGACTCTTTGGGAGGTGCTACTAACATAATATTGTGGTGTTTTTTTCTTTCTCTCGAATTTATTTAAAAAAGACAATGTTATAGTTGCATATAATTAAATTTAAAAGCTATGATCGCTATCCTTGCACTTTTCCTTAATGCTAGTCAATATCCTGTTTAGATTAAATAGATTTGAAAAAAAAAGGAAACTTATATTCTGTAAAATCTTGGTTCACAATAAATAAAATATTCACATGGATGTCAGTTTTTCCTGAGTGTATTGTTGACTCTGTTTTTTTTCATTCCATCTTGGCTGTAAGTCTTCAAATTCAAAGCGTATTTGAATTTAAAATTGTTCACAACACTTCTCCCGGAAGTGTTTCAGTTGTATCGACCAAGTATCGACGGTTTACCCGTCCTTTAAAGTGACGTCACTACGTAAGGGTCCGATACTTCGGCTGCCAGGTAGGTGAGATGAGCAAACATTTCTGTTTATTAACCTTGCTTGTGGTTGTCTGAATGTCCGGGCGCATAGGGCGTTGTAGTCGCGAAAGGGTTAACAGAAAAAATTTGGATTCATCGTTGTCGCATGTTTTCCGAAACCTTGTAATCGTATCGAATTCTGAAATAATGGCGAGGAGAGCACGAGCTTCATACAAATTAATAATCGATATCTAAAATATATATGTTTGTATCAGTCTTTTTTTCCCTAATTAGCGCAACTAGGATATGCCAATTAACGCCACATTTACCCAAAGAACAGCTATATTGTTAGGTGACCAAATACGTTTTAAAGCGTTTTAAGACAACGCAACATGTAATATGCGAGAAAACAACAATACCTTTGCGAATCAAAATACGCGCCGTCATTATCTATCACCTTCCGCCATCGGTCGGGCAGCTGACGGATTGCAGCCATGAAGAATACTTCGTCGTGTGACGCAATGAAGTCGTCAACACATTTTTGCGCTTCATCACATGTCTGGAACCGTACAGCAGACAAACCAAGTTGCATCGATCGGAACAAATGATAGTCTGAAGGGGCTATGTCGGGACTAACGAAGGGTGCTCCAAAACTTCCCAGCCAAGCGTCAATAACGTTTCCTTGACCGATTTCGAGACATGCGGCCTAGCGTTGTCATGCAGTAATTTCATGGGACGCAATTATTTGCCTGTGAATGGACATTTCCGACAGATTTCCTGGTTCATTCGCAGCAATTATTGCTTGTAGCAATCAGCAGTAACAGTTTGGTCCAATCGTTCATAATAGAGCACACCCTTCATATTCCACCAGATGCACAGCAGAACTTTATTGGAGTGAATATTGGGTTTCGGTATCGAAGTTGTTGCTTCAACGGGGTCTACCCAGTGGGGTTTTTTTGTTTTTTTTTGGGGGGGAGGATTGTCGTACCATATCCACTTCTCATTACCTGCAACGATTTTCCACCGAAAAGACTTTCTGTGTAGTTTATTCAACAGATTGAAACACTTCACGACACGCTCATCCTTGTTCCTGTCTCAGGTCATGTGGCACTCATTTTCCTTCCTCCTAAATTTTTCCCATTGCGCGTAAACGATTCGAAATGGTTTGTTGAGTTACCCCCAATTGTTCAGCTAGTTCTTTTTGCGTTTGAGACGAATCTTCATCCAGCAATGCTGGCAGTTCCTCATGTGCAATCTTCTGCGGGGCGCCGCTACGTTCTTGATCGCTAACATCAAAACCACCTGCTTTAAACCGTTTAAACCAAAACCCACACGTGCTTTTTGATACAACATTCTCCCCCAGAACAGAGCAGATCGTTGCACATACTTTTGCAGCACTTTTTACTTGATGAAATTCGTAACGAATGCAGTATCGCTTGCCATCTTTCACTTACCAATGTGCAAGTGCGTTTGACTGTTGGGCAAACATTTCTCTGTGTCACATTTTATACTCTGGACCAGTTACGGTGACATGACAACAACGCATGGGAATGTCGGATATGTAAATTAGCGGTACATGTCACATAAAAAACGCTTTAAAACTTGTTTGTAATACTCCGCGCGCGAAAGCAGAGTCGTGCATCCACTCTTGCTGATAGCAATAAATTTTACGATACCACAATTATATGATGACCCAGAAATAGGCCCAAGATCATCGAGATTGGACGCTTGGAAGAAAGTAGCCTGGTCTGTCGAAGGAAGATTCCTGGTGCATTACGTAGACGGCTGAGCGCGGATACGCCAATTTCTAACGGAGTCTATGGCACCTGGCTGCACTGTTGAGCGGAAATAGGCCTGCGGCGGCGGTGTTATGATGTAGGCGATGTTTTCTTTGCGACACTTTAGGCCCCATTATCCTAACAGCACAATCTCTTACAGCTGTCAGGTACCTGAATATCGTTGTGGGCCAAGTCAACCCATTCAGGGCAACTGCATGTGTTTCCTGCTAGTAATGGCCATTACCAACAGGATAATGCTCCATGCCACACTGCTAGAATTGCCAAGGAGTGGTTCAAGGAATATGCTGGTGATTTTCTGTTAATGCCCTGGCCTCCAAATTCAGCTGACATGAACCCAATCGAACATTTGTGGATCGACTTGGAACAGCGGGTTCGCGCTAAATCACCACCACCCCATGATGTACGGGAACTGAAGGACCTGCTGTTGACATTATGGTACCAGATACCGCAGGATGCCTATCGCCACCTCATCGAATCGATGCCTCGCCGAGTGGCCGCTGTTTTGCGGACTAAAGGGGGTCCTTCAGCTTATTAGGTAGGTGGTCAGAATGTAATGGCTGATCGGTGTATACCGATCATTTTCCGAAAGTTTTTTGGTTTGCTTCTTTCAAACAAAAAAATGTCCGGAAAATGATGGCCGCCCCGGTGGCGCAGTGGTCTAAGCGATGGCCTCTGATCATTCGTCCGAAAGGGGTCCGGGTTCGAATCCCGGTGAGGCATGGATGTTGTGTTTGTCTTACGGTACTGGCTCTTTCCCTTCCCTGGAACCAGTGTCTCTAAATTAGGGACGGGCGACTGCTTATAGCCCATTGAGTTTCTCACGGTGGTCGTTAAACCTCCAATCAAAAAAAAAAAAAATGATGATTCAATAAGTGGCACTATTCTTGCTTTTTCCTAACTGATCGTTAACTTTTCCTTTTCAAATTCCATAATTTAGGATTTTACGTGTCTTTGTTGTTAATTTCATTAAAGCATGTTTTATCATTGTTTTCTTCACAAAATAAGCTGTGGCTGGGCTTTACTTTCAATTCTGATTTGTATTCCACTGTCATTTGTTTCGATATCTACGTTTTTGGCTTCGATATCTATATTACGTTATTGTCATCTTTCCGATGCCTCGCTTGGCTTACATTATGACAGGAGTTGAGAACAAAGGTCCAACTCTTGTCACAAGGGTTATCTGAGTCATATAAAGTTTCCGTAATTTCGTCTTTTCTTAATTGCGATAAATAATGTAATTTTTTATAAAAAAGTATTTACTATCTAAAACTCAAATTCGACACATTATCTGATGGCATGTGCCTGCTCATGCAACCTATAGGGGGGGGGCTGAAATATAAGATATAAAGCATTTCTGGTCCGATAGTGAGATTTTCAGCATTTACAAGAAGCTACAACTCAACAAATTATCTGAGGGCATGTGCTGCTTCAGGAAACCTGTTGGGTGAGGGGATGGGGTTAATACCAAAAGTGTAAAACATAAAGATTTCTAGTTCGATCGGGAGATTTTGAGCATTTACAAATTACATTTCAACAACAAATTCATTATATTTACAATTTTGGAATTAGCACCCCCCCCCCCTTCCCAAGACCGAGACAGGTTTTCTGCGTTAGCACATGTCCGCAGACAGCTTGTTGAGATATATAGTTTGTAAACGCTCAAAATCTTCCAATCAACCAGAAATACTTTACATTTTACACTTTTGGTATCACTATATCCACCCCCTACCTTCCCCGACAGGTTTCCTAAGGCAGCACAGCCCTCAGGTAATAATTTGTTGACTTGTAGGTGGTAAATGCTGAAAATCTCCCGATCGGACCAGAAATTCTTAATATTTCATTATTTAAGCACCCCCCTTCCCCTCGACAAGTTTCCTGGGTTTGCACATACAGACAAAGAATTTGTTTACCTGTAGTTTATAAACCTTGAAAAATATCGTGAATAAGAAAATACGAAATTATTACAGAAATTTTATGTGTGTCAGATGACCAATCTCGAGAGACGTAGCCACGGAGCAGTCCAGAACGCAATTTAATTTTTTTTACGGCCCTTTAAAATTTTTGTGGCCAGTTCTCCGCTTTGTCTTTGGCTCGAAAATCATAGAAATGTCTAAATTTCTTGCTGAAAATGAAATATTAAAAAAAATATTTTATGAACAATAGCTGCTCAAGTAGTGGGAAATATAGTCGCACGAAATTTGTTTATGCAGCTCCGGTGGCAACTTCTCCGTACCCGAAAATTTTGTATTTCAACATGCTGTGAGAAATTTATGTGCCTTATGCACATAAATTTAAACTCCATGAAGGAGCTAGATTTTCAATGCTCTGTCGATATTCACCAATATATTCAACAGAATGTACAAATTTGAATTTGTTATTGTTAACAAAGTACTGAAAATGGTTCCTGGGAAACATTAAGTGAACCGAAATATCAGCCTTTAATAAAGAACATTTAAAAGTCTTATCACAAATGAAGCACTCATTTTTCGTATTTTTAAGTTCCCAAATTATAAAGCACAGCACAAACTCCTAAACGTTCATTCACAAAAACAACACGGACATGGAGGTAAACAAATATTATCGAGTACTTACGCCAACTAAACTTGAGCATGCGCACGACTGCCCCCATACAAAATTTTTTATGGGGACCCCCTTGACCCCGACTCCTTCTAAAACCATCTACCGTCTAAGTTAGATTACCATGAGATAGTATATCAAATTTGGTGGTTCTAAATTGAAAACTGTAGATTTTACGAAAATTTTGTATTTGGAGCCCTTGACTCCGGGCCCCTACCCGTTCCAAAATCCATCTACCGTCTAAGTTAGAGTACCATGAGATAGTATACCAAATTTGGGGGTTCTAAATTGAAAACTACAGATTTTACGAAAATTCTGTATGGGGGCCTCTTGACCTCGGGCCCTTACCCGTACCAAAATACAGGCGAAGTTAGAGTACCATGAAGATAGTATACCGAAATTGGTGGTTCTACATTGAAAACTGTAGATTTTAGGAAAATTTTGTATGGGGGCCCCTTCACCCCGGGTCCCTACCCGTTCCAAAATCCACCCACCATCTAAGTTAGAGTACCATGAGGTAGTATACCAAATTTGGTGGTTCTAAATTGAAAACTGTAGATTTTACGAAAAATTTGTATGGGGAACGGGTCCTTGACCCCGGGCCCCTACCCGTTCCAAAATCCATCTGCCGTCTAAGTTAGAGTACCATGAGATAGTATTTGACGCTGGTTATTAAGTCGTGGGTTATTATGACACGGGTTATTCTGAGGTACAATAATTGTGACCTGGGGTTATTATGACGCCGCGTTATTTCGTAACGGGTTTTTTTTTCACGCTGGGTTATTTTGTAACGGGTTTTTTTCACGCTGGGTTATTTTGTAACGGGTTTTTTTCACGCTGGGTTATTTAGACGCCGGGTTGTTTTAACCGGATTATTACAAGTCGGGTTTTTTTTCCGGGTTATTTTGACGGTACACTGAATTCCTCGTCAGGTAATCGTTTGTTTTTATTTACCGATTTTTTTTCGCCTCTCTCAGCTCAGAATACTTGGCAGTGGAAATATCTATCGAGATGTTCTATGATCAATTTAGAAACATGGCCTGGAACGACGTAGTAGCGTATTTGGTCTTAGATTTCTTTTCTTTTCTTCCGCTCAGTTTTCAAACTTAAAATCACTTGCCCGAACTTTATCCGGTTGAAATCTGAAAATTAAAACATCAACAAATATATTGTTAAAAAGAGAGAGAGAGAAAAAAGAGAGAGATGAATTTTTTCGCGTGCAACCAGCAAATTCAGCTCCCTCGTGCGTATAAATGTCATGGCTTAAAGAGAATTTCAGCTGCGTAAGCAGTCAAATACAGGTTTAGAAGTCAGAAATCTATAAACCATGACTTCTACTGCTAAAGGACCTGCACGCCAGACTTCGCGGGTTTCATTAGCACAAACTCCAAACTAGTTTCCACTTCGACTATTTAAATTAAGAACTTCCAAGCTTCATTTTAATAGTTACATGTAATGAAAATAAGCATTGAATTTTTCTTTCAAAACAGTTCTTCAGAGAAAAAGAAAGGTTCTTCCTCACAGATATAGCTGGTTCACCGGCTGTGTATGAGTGGAGCCTTACGCATGATTTTCCTTTTCGATCCTGTCCTGTGCATGGGACTTATGATTGACGCATATGGTTCTACTTCAGCCATTGGTGCGAGAAGTTAGCTTAAATGTCCAGCCAATAGGAGAATTTACCATATGCTCTGGGTAAACATCGTGGTCCAATAACGAAAGATAATCAATGTTCAGATCAGACAAGTCCCAAGTCTTTATCACTATCGAATTCATACTACTTGATAGACAAATAGAGAATTTTTATTTTTTGATTGGAGGTTTAACGACCAGTGTGAGCAACTCATTGGGCTATAAGCAGTTGCCCGTCCCTAATTTAGGGTCACTGGTTCCAGGGAAGGGAGAGAGCCAGTGCCGTAAGACAAACACAACTTCCATGCCTCACGGTATTCGAACCCGGACTCCTTTCGGACGAATGATCAGAGGCCATCGCTTGGACCACTGCGCCACCAGGGCGGCGACAAATAGAGAAATATGACACTTTGGATCATGAGAAAATTATTCTAAAAATAAGATCAATAAATTACATCCTTAATACTATCAATGCAAAAGTCCGTATTATCTGATGAACCAAAACGTGCTGCATCAGCTAGATAATGAACGATCAAATTAACGGAAGTACGTGAGACCTAGGAATCTGTGGAGTTGTTCCCGATGCGTGTAATGTGTTATCGCCTTCAAGATCTACGGTATTTCATTTATTATCTGGCCTCAGAAAGACCTGTAGAACAGAAAACTCACAAACTATAAAGTTAGTTTATTTTTTATTTATTTATTTTTTTTGTTCCTCCAGAACTCTAGCAGTTGATATTCAGGAAAACTTTGCAGACCTAGCAAAACAGTTTTGCTTCGATTTTGAGAAACAACATATTTTTCAAGAAAATTACGTAATTCTATAACGGGTCGCTTATTCTTCCCAAGTTTTTCTTTTTGCTCTTCCCCATTTGAGCCTGTGAATTCTAAACACTGAAATGACAGTTCACCACTTGAATATTTTGGCATGAGTTTTGAACATTAAGGGAACTAATGTTTCCCTCATGCATTGCAAAATGTGAAAGATTTGTTTGAAACTAAATACTTTTTTTAGGAAAAGGTTCTCCAAAGCAGGTGTCTGAACCTTGGAAGAGTTATAAGAATGTTATAAAATGTAGATAGATCATCGCCATTTTGAAGCCTCTGGCAGCGACGTTATTCGATTAAGCCTTCTGGCGCCAGTAAATAATCAAACAAGCAAACGTAGGCAACTTTGGTTCTGAAGGATCATTGATTCCCCACCAATTCACTCATTGTTATTTGTGTAGACACTGAATTTTGCGCTTTTATATGCTATCAAAAGCGACATTAGTGTCTTCGTCAATGACTCTAGTCCCGTTCTTTTCATTAAAAGGAATACATCTATTACGTAACATGCATACATTGTGAAAAAGTTTGTTCGCGCCCCCTCACTCCGAAGTAAGTTGCTCTCCCAACTAACCTACACGGACGGAATGTATCACTGCAGATTTGTCGTAGAGTCATTGACGAAGACACTAATGTCGCTTTTGATAGCATATAAAAGCGCAAAATTCAGTGTCTACACAAATAACAATGAGTGAATTGGTGGGGAATCAATGATCCTTCAGAACCAAAGTTGCCTACGTTTGCTTGTTTGATTATTTACTGGCGCCAGAAGGCTTAATCGAATAACGTCGCTGCCAGAGGCTTCAAAATGGCGATGATCTATCTACATTTTATAACATTCTTGACACGTGTTCTATAGTGCTTCACATCATCTCCCTCTTAATTTTTTTTTTCTTTGAAGCGAAGAACGAATTTTTCATTAATTCTAGACGATGTGTGGAACAAACATCTCACATTTTTCAAGAACCCAACTGCCATTACAGCCATTTTTACGTTCGGGCGCCAATGTAAAAACACAAATTTGTCCGTGACGAGGATTAAAGTCGCTTCCCCTCACTCTGAAGTAAGTTGCTCTCCCAACTAAGCTACACGGACGGAATGTATCGCTGCATATTTGTCGTCTTGGCACGTGCTTTACCTCTGTAGTACATCACAACATTAATGCTACATTATTATTACTAATTGTTACCGTATTTGAATGTTCATCTGTACAAAAATACTGAAATTGTACAATGTTATTATAACCAGGCGAAAGTCCGTCAATAATGATGGGAAAAATAAGATATGTAGAGTAATTTTTTAATGACCAGGTATTCTTTTTGTTTGGGATGTCCGAATGTGAAAGTATGTTGCATGAACATTTCAACAATAAAAAAAAGTATATCGGTTGAGACAGGGATTCGGCAATTAAAACAAGCAAGCGCTCTTTCCACTGGGCCACCAAAGTGGGACAAAAGTTCGAACGTTCAGACAAAGGAAATTATATTGTTTTTTATTCTTATCCACTGAAAAACGTAGCCGTTCTCAAAACATTCTGTATAAAAAAAATTTCTTCGATCAAGTTCGAAACTATAAATAAAATTAGAATATGTCGCTCTGACGAATTCATCAAGAAAGCTCCGAAGTTTTCAGTTTTAAAAACCTTTAAAATTTAATAAGAATCCATTTTTCACGGCTTTTTAAGTCTCTGAAAAAGAAAAGCAACATTTAAAATACTTGAACTATCATTTTAACTAACAAAAATCCAAGTCATTATTCTTGATACTGGTTGTCAGGTGAGGTACAGCATCGTACTCCTGGGTCTGAGTCTGAATCCCGAGTAATACACGGATGTCGTATTCTTTCTTGTGAAATTAGCTTCCTCCATTCTTGTGAAATTAGCTTCCTCCATTCCCTGGGGAGACAGTGTCTCCACACTATGGATAAATGTCTATTATGCTCATCGGAGCTCTCAATGAGAAAAAAACCCCTACAATGAAAACTGTTGAGAGTCAACTTTACAATTCCTTCTCCCTACCAGAAATTTTACAGCAATTTAGATCTTTAGGAACCGTAACGTAAATGTTTCATCACGTTTAAAATGTTACAGCATATTATGACAAAAATCTGTTTGCTAGAGAAAATGCCATAGCCCTAGTGAAAGCAACTTAACAAGCTTTGTCCATATGCAGACACGCATTTTTTTTTCTTATACACTACACAGAATGATTAGCGTGCAGATAAATTTAATTAATGATGTTCTAGATGAAAACACTGTAAAGTGCCTATAAAATTTAACTGAAGGTTTTCATACCAGTATTTTAAACGGAAGATAACGCAGTAAAACATGAATTTAAATTAGGCTGAACACTTACTATTTTTAGGAAAGACAACTACGCTCTCCGCCTTTGCGTTGACATCTGTACCATTTAGAGGATTTTGGGTTTCGTTTCTGGAACTCTCCGCTGCTGAAAGCAGAGGCTGGATATTCGGTTTAGGACGCTTTACACACGGAGGGTGACTCATCTGCAGTTTATGCAAGATTTGTCCTTTAACAACTTCGAATCGAATTTCCTTCAAGTCCTCGTCGTTTAAGTTGGCTTTTCTCTCGGCACACCCTTGGCAGCCAGAAGTTTCTTGAGCTTCAGATGCATTTGCAATAGCTTTATCTTCTTCGCAAGGTAATTTAGGTAGGTTTTCCTGGTTTTCACGATTTAGCACTGCATCCCTTATTGCATTGGAATTTGTATGTGAAATAAAAGCAAAACAAATTGCAAAGGCGAGGAGCCATTTGAAGCATACGAAGCTAACAGCCATGGAGTCAGCAATTTTTTTGAAATTTTTTGGATGCAGGAAGAGCATTAATTCTGACCGATGCATGGACACTAGCAAATGGGTATGAGATCAGCCGAACGCGGAATTTTATGGACATCGGCCGAAAAACAGCTGCGTTCAGCAAGACATTTCCTCTACCCTTTTTCTTGTAACTTTTTCGGCGCAAAGGTTATCTCAGTTCAAATGGCTAATATCTCCTTTTACCACTGGTCGGGCATTTCTCCGTCTTCCTTCTTGTGTGAAGATGAACTGCTCTTTTTCAAAAGGTGTGAACTTCTTATTAAATATGATTAAATCTTGATTAGAGTAATGGTAATACCCGGAGAACTGTGGCGACATCTGGCGCAGCAATTAAATAATTAGTCAAATGAAGAAAATGACTGATGTTAAATTTGCTTCAAAAATGTATTCTCATTCTTTAAATAACACACTTTTGCTATCAGAGGGTAATTAGGAGAGCTCAAAAAGATGCTGCACTATGATATCAGAAAATTACTTTTTTCGTGTGCGTGTGATTTCGTATGAATTTTTATTAATAAATTTTCATGTTAATTAATTGCGAAAATGTGTGTTTATCATCACATTTGGTCACCTTCGCTTTTCTAAACCAATCCTGAAGTAGTTAGACATAATTTACGGTCATTAAGGGATGTGAATTGAAATATTCATTCCAGAAATATTTCATAAATATTGCGTTTAAAGACGGTTTAATATGAATTGATTTCCGCGAGAAAAACTGATCACCTTCGGTTTAATGAAAGGTAAAGGTGTGTTGATAGGTCCAGCACTGGCCTCCAGGCAGTCGAGTGATTAACTGGCTAAGCTGCTGGGCACCCTGAATGCGTGTTCGAATCCCGTTTGAGTAATAAATGCTCTGCTTGTTCATGCCCCCACCCCCACCCCCTTTGTTTTTAACCGTATCAAGAATTCACTCGTTGGGTCTAACATGACGTGATCGCTCATTCGCCGAAGGTCAGCTATGTGGTTTCAAATCATCGTGCCGTTCAAAGCTGCAGCGCAGCTGACAAAGAAATTGTCACTTGAGTAAGTGACTGATTATTCTGCCCAGGGCTCGAATCTTCTAATTTTTTTTTTTTTTTTATGTTTTCTTGTGTGCGAGTTTTCTCAAATTAACCACCTGTCAAGTGCGCGGGGATGGATGCTGCGGTCTCAATATGGCCAGGCTTTGTTATACTCCATCGTGGCTTCTATGTGCCGCGTCACCCTGGTAGCCGGGTGGTCGGAAGCGCGGGCTTCTGTCTGGACTTTGCTAGGGTTTACGTCCCAGATGAGGTACGTCTGGTTCTCCCTTCCTCTCCTGGCCCCATATTAGGGATGGGCATCTGCCCTTTGCCCTAGATGCTACGGTAATCGTTAAACCTTGAACAACAAACTTCTCTACGCCATCGGTTTTAATAAAGAGACTTACTTGCGCGGCATTTTCTTGAAAGGTACACTCACTAATAATGAAATTTGCTCACCAAGAAGGAAGCATCGGATTGAACTGAAATGTTATGGACGTAATGATACAGACGAATGATACACGTAATGACAAAAACAGAGCTGCAGGCCAATTACAGAGGGATCTGCGGCATGCAGTCCGGTCATCTTCAATAGCGCGTCGCACCGCCTCGTGCGGCGATACATGCTGCAATACGGTCAGGCATGGAGGCGAACAGACGCCTGATGTTGTCCTGCGGCAGAGTTCCCCACACGTGTTGGACGGTGTGCTCCAAATCCCGTATAGTGCGGCACGGCTGCAGCTGCCGTTTCAACTGGTCCCACACATGCTCGATAGGGGACATGTGCGGGGAGCGGGCAGGTCATGGAAGTGTCTGGACATGACGTAGGAAGTCCTGGGCAACCTTAGCCGTGTGCGGTCGGGCATTATCCTGCTGGTATAGGTCACCTGGAATCCTGGCCAGGAATGGGGGCATATGGGGCCGTAGGATCTCATCCACTTACCGCTGGCCCGTCAATGATCCACGTACCACTACTAGAGCTGTAAGCTATGGCTTCCCAGACCATAATGCCTGCAGCACGGGAGTGTGGAGTTCGATAGCAAAATTGGGATTGTGCTGTTGACCCAGGGACCTCCACACCCGGACACGATGATCATCTGTCCTCCAAACGAAGCGGCATCCATCGCTAAACATCACACGTCGCCAATCTGTGGCGTTCCACGTCGCTCTGGCCTGGCGCCACTGAAAAGGAGCCGGCGATGTTCCAGTGCTAATGGCAGCACACGTAAGGGGCGCTCGGATCGCAGATTCGCTTCCGCGAAGCGTCGGGAATTGGTTTATGGGCACACGGGACCCGCTACATCTGCCTGTATAGTGGACCGGGTTCCCGGGGAATCCGTTCGTGCCTGGCGCACGATCCGTCGATTCTCTCTACCGTTGGTCTTCCTGGTCCGTCCGGAGCCTCTCCGCCGTGTGGCTGTGCCGTCACGTGTCCATTACTCCCAATACAGTCAAACGGTATGATCAGAACGATCAACGTGGCGGGCTATACGGCGCGCTGACTACCCCTTGTGGTTTTCAGCCCGATGACCAGGCCTCTCTCAAAGTCCGTAAGTTGCGTAAATCGACGTCTCTAGCATCTACCAGGCATCCTTGTCACTCTGTACTCTTGCTTGCGTCGGCTGGTGCTTTTCGCTTTCCTGGGGCATCGACTACGTGCCGGTTTATAAGGCTGCCGGTTCGTGCTTGCAGCACCACCACATGGTGTGTGGTCATGCGCAATCGTACCAAACGGGGATCATTTGCATACCAGCACGCACACTACCTATTTGCAAAGTTTCGCAGTTGTAGCATGTTTTCTTCTAGTTGCGCAAATTTCATTGTCAGTGAGTGTATATGGTGAATTGAAAGCGCTTCTGAAGTCCCACAACCAGATCATGGCTCCCTCATGATAACTGACCACGTAACAGAAACCCCCAAAATCTCTGGAGTTTTTACTGTTTCACCACATAGTGGACTCTTGAAAAAATTCCGATATTTTTTGTGGTAGAACGCATTCACCGGAACTCCAATATACAGGGCTTGAAAAATGCTGTCATCTGCGACGAGTGAAAAGTTTTAGTTGACGAATAAAAAATTCAGCAGAGCAGTTTAAATTCAGTCGGCAATTATTATACGTTATTATGTGTATTGTTGGATACATAAAACCGTCAGTTTCCTAATAAAGCTTATTTTAATTCACAGAAGTAATGCGTGATTGCGTACCAGCACGGGAAACCGGTTTCTCCGCGAAAGAAATTGAACAGCGAATGCCGTGAAGCTAAACATCCTGGCGTGGTGCGCTTAACAAGGAACACGAGGCAGGAAGCCGCAACCCAGGGTGAATTATTTCCCCGAAGGCTGTGTGAAAAGATAAGCAGTATAAGAGTCACATGCGCCTCGCGAGCTGCTACTTAACCAACTGCTGTCGTAGGTCAAAGGCCAAACACCGGAATCCGTATTTCAGCGGAGCTGTTCGGAAAGTTCTAAATCATTTAAGGATTCTCGCATCATTTACTCTAGAGGAAGAACATTGAGTTTGGTTATTATACAATAGTTAATCGTTTAAATTACGTTATCGATAAAATGTTACTCGACAGGTGTGTATAATTTTTTAACAAATCAAACTTCAAACACCAAACAAAATTGACAGCCCGGCAGGGCTGTCGATTTTCAGCTGGCCAGTGAGATATTCGCCTGACTGGTGAACTAGCATGAAATATTTCAAGCCCTGCCAATATGACAAGGAGAGCTATGAGTTATACCATGGTTATTCAAAAGTTCGTCCAGCCCGTGGCTAAAACTTTTAGTGATGCAAGAAAGCGATACACGCTCACCTCATTCTGCAAAGTACAGACCGTTGTTTTCTATAGCCCTTTGCCAACGTTCCACCAGAGCCACGATCCCACAGCGGTACCACTCGGTAGGTTTCGAGGACAGAGACACTCTCATGCCAGATTCCACATCCACCAATGAAGTAAAGTGCCGTTCTTGTAAGAAATGGGCTATGGAGAGAAACAGGTGGTAGTCGGATGGGGGCAAGGTCCAGACTGTACGGAGGAGGCAAGGTCCAGACTGTACGGAGGAGGAATAGGATCTCAACTCAATTCTTGTAGTTTTCTGTGGACCACTCTGGACGGGTGACTTGGGACATTATCAACTTGTTACAACGCCCGCATTCTGTTGATGAGCGCTGGGTAGTGTTCGCACAGAGCGTCACAGACCCGCTGCAGTTGTTCGCTATAGAGGCTCCTGTCCACAGCCTGACCCTCTGGCACAAATCCCTAGTGCACAGGACCCTTATAATTTCCCAAAATACACTGCAGAATTTTCCTCTAGAACTGTCCTCTTTGCACCAATGGCTATGCTTTCTGGTGTGGCCTCATTTACTGGTTCCGAACGGTAAGATAACGTAGAAATATCCACTTTTCATCACCCGTAAAGATACGACGCCAAAACCTATCATCCTATAGATTTCAGAGCAACCTGCGCAAGAGTGCGACATGTTGTTTTGACTGCTGTGGTGGCATTCACGGGAAACCATTCGATGGCGCCTTTAGGAGCAATGAAGCTAGTGCAGGTGACGAACGATAGCGGATTGGGAAAACCCTGCATCCACTTTTAACTGTCGTGTACTGGTTTCGGAGTTGTTATCGACCATAGAGCCAGTGTTGGTGGTCGTTGGACGTCCTGACCTCGGCTTGTCTTCTAGACTTATGTCCCCAGCGTTCAAACTTATGAACCATTTTTGTGAAGAGCTGCTGTCCACTGTTTCCTCGCTTTCAACTGCAAAAATTTCTGTATCTGCTGCTTCCGCGTTTAACCCTTTTTTTCAATAATAGCGTAGGAGCACCCGAATAGCACGTTTTTCGACCTTCATCCTCTGCTCACCTGTTAACGAAGTGTAGCTCCGTGCCGAATGCACGTTATCAGCCTCGTGTGTTCCCCTTCATCGCAGTATTCAGACGACGCTGGCGCTCTTTTCGCACGGGAATGGATTTATTTATTGGGGTTTTAACGACCAGCATGAGCAATTCAATTGGCTATAAGTAGTCACCCGTGCCTAATTTAGGGCCACTGGTTCCAGTGAAGGGAGAGAGCCAGTGCCTTGAGACGTACTCCATGCGTCAGCCGGAATTCGAACCCAGTCCATCTCCAACGAATGATCACAAGAATAAAGGCCCAACATTATGTGTAGATCAGAACCGGACGAATGTTTGACTCACCCTGATACCTACATATGATTACATTTACTCAATAGTTCATTAAACTTATACCAATTTAGTTTTAAAACAATCTGTTCATTTCCATTGTAGAACACTGATTCTGAAGAATGTTTCCTGTTAACTACTTAAGAGAATGCTGCTATTTATCTGCATTGGCACTTTTATAAATTATTTTCATCATAACATATTAATGTTATACACTGAAGAGCAATTGAATTAGAGATAGCTGGCGTTATGCAAATGTGGCGCTGTGGGCGGCCCTGTAAACAGAAACGACATGACGTATGCAGCGATCCGACAATATAAGGAGTAATGCGACGGAAATCAGTAAGCGTCGGACGCAGTATTGGTAAGACGAAGGATCTAAGCGCATTTGATCGTGGGCAAATTGTCGAGGCCCGACGAATGGGTCACTCCATCTCAGAAGGCATGCAGGCACTGGGATTTTCACGAGTCACTGTGTCACGGGCGCACCGTGAGTACATCGAATCCGATAAAACCATCCCTGAAAGGGCCAACTGCCGGGACAACAGCGTGTGGATGAGCGAGGTCATCGTCGGCTAGCTCGCATTGTAACAGCGGATAGACTGGCCACAATGCAAGAAATCACTCGGCAATTTAACGCTGGTGCACAAAAACGTGTAAGCAGCCACACCATCTAGAACCATCTCCTCGCTATGGGGTACAGAAGCCATCGTCCCACGAGGGCACCGCTGCTGACCGCATATCACAGGGTGAAAAGATTAGCATGGGCGCGGGAACATCGCCACTGGACCCTAGACATGTGGAAAAATGTTGCGTGGACTGATAAGTCGAGATTCACATTGGTACATGCGGATGGCAGGATACGAGTACGGCGCAAACCACATGAAGCGATGGATCCTTCTTGCCAGCAGGGTACTCTTCAAGCTGGTGGGGGTGGCATTCTCGTCTGGGGACTGTTTACGTGGACTGAAATGGGACCCCTGGTACGTGTGACATCGTCCCTTACAGGTCAACGTTACCGGGATATCCTGGACGACCATTTGCTCTCGTTTGGGCGTCTTCAACATCCCACTGCGGACCTCATCCTTCAACAAGACAATGCACCGTGCCATCACTCCCGAATTGTATCCGAATGGTTGGATGAACACTCTACCGGCATGACTTCGCTTCCTTGGCCAACTAGGTCACCTGACCTCAATCCCATCGAGCACATCTGGGATGCCATCGAGAGAGATGTTCGAGGCTCTGATCCCCCTCCATCAAATTTTCGTGAATTGTGGGAGCTTGTTCAGGGGTCGTGGATCCGTATGGCTTCCTAACGCTTCCGGTGTCTTGTCGAGTCCGTGCCGAGACGAATCGCCGCCGTCATAAGGGCGAAAGGTGGTGCTACACGTTACTAGACAGGTATCTCTAATTCAATTGCTCTTCAGTGTATATGTTATTTAGCTAGTCAACCACGTTTTTTATCTCTTTGGATGCCCATGTTCCTTGCTTAAAAACAATTCACACGCTTACTGTGGGTCACGGTGTATGACAGCCACGTAGTAAGACTCTGGAAACAAAAATCTCCCGTTAATGTCACTTGTCACAAGATGGCGCGACCAGTATGTGGGCCGATGTCTCGACACAATCTAGGCTTTCTTATGGGAGAAAGTCGCAGATATATTCGATTTTTAAGAATCATACTTTGCTTACAATTAAAAAAAAAAAAACCTAAAACGCTTCGTAAACATGCGCTTTGTCCCTATCAGGTGGGATATAGTCAACTACAGATACATATACTGTATATGCATATTTACGTTTGAAAATTGCATAGATTAATTGGCACGCGTTGTATTTTGTGTTTCCGCACTTTTATGTCGGATATTTTTATTTTTTACATGTAGAACAGCAAGTTTAAAACTTTGATCAATAGTTTTTTCCATCGTAAAGCATTTTTTTTATTAAAAAACAACAACAAAACGAGATTTTTATTTATGCGTGAATGGTATTGTTTAATGCGCGCCGCCACCTGCAATTTTATAACGTAAAGAACTTGCACTGCTAGAGTTCTGTTGATACCAAACGAAAAATTAACGATCGTTCTTCGTCTGTTAGGACACGCTCGCTATATGTCGAATAACCTGCCCGACACTTGATATAAAACACTTTCGTATCAAAAACGTAAGGGTTGAACTGATCCTAGTCCAACACATACACTGGCGGAAAGTGAAAAAGAACACCAAGAAGGAATTGGCGGACGATCATGAAATTTACATATGTCAATTGGGTCGAGTTTACGTAGGTGTGATGTTAATTTCGGGACCAACCGGTGAGCGCTTACGCCACAGCACGGCATTATATGCAAATTATCGTTGGTGGTATTTAAGGAGTACGGCGAAGTGAATGTAATCAGTCGTCGGCGTACGGACACGTGCGAAGACCCTGAAGAAGCTGCAATGCCTGGACATAGAAGACGTGTACAATTTCAGCAGTTATCGGACTTTGAGCGAGGTCGTCCAGTCGGACTCTGCAAGGCCGGGTGGTCGTATCGTCGTATTGCGGATCTAATTGGACGGGAAGTATCGGTGGTGGTACGATGGTATCGTAGATGGTCCGAGGAACATTCCCACACGAGAAGACGTGGAACCGGGAGTCACAGACGAACTGATGAGCGGACCGATCGACGCATAAAAAGAGCGGCGTTGTCAAGCAGAACATCCACTGCGACGCAAATCCGAGCTGCCGTTGCACCTGAGGTGACTGTGCGAACAATCCGCAACCGTCTACTGGATGCAGGACTACGTGCACGTGTGCCTCTGGCATGTGTACCTCTGACTCCAGCCCACCGTCAGGAACGGCTGCAGTGGTGTCGCCAACGTCTGCACTGGAGAACGCAATGGCGATCTGTCGTGTTCAGCGATGAAAGCAGATTCTGCTTGGGAGCCTCCGATGGCCGTATGCGTGTTCGCAGACGCACAGGGGAGCGTCTCCACCCTTCTTGCATCCGCCAGCGACACACAGGGCCTACACCTGGTCTCCTGGTGTGGGGAGCGATCAGCTATCACCCCCGTACACAACTAGTGTTTGTACCGGGTACGTTAAACAGCACCTCCTACATCAACAACATCATTCAGCCCGTTGTTGTGCCATTTGTAAGGTCGGTCCATCGTGGTGTTTTCCAGAAATATAACGCACGCCCACACACGGCACGTGCAACGCAACATGCACGTCAGGCTGTGAGACAACTTCCATGGCCTGCACGTTCACTGGATTTGTCCCCCATTGAGCACGTGTGGGATTTTATGGGACAACGACTTATCCGGTCTCCACGGCCAGCCACGACCATCCCCGATTTACGTGTCAGGTTGAAGATGCTTGGAACTCAATACCCCAAACTTACATCCAACATCTGTACGACAGACTCCATGCCAGAATTGCACAGTGTGACGCAGTTCATGGCGGTTCAACCTCGTACTAACCATGTTACATGGAAATGTTATTTTTCAGTTTACCAGCAAATACAACTGTATTTTGCCATAATGCTTTGATCACGTTATCCTCTGTATTCCGTTATTATGCTGTATAAATTTCGTTGGTGTTCTTTTTTCACTTTCCGCCAGTGTAGTTACACTACAGATTTTAGACTCCTTCTGAAATTGAAAGATCTGACGCGTTTTAATTCCTGTAAAGAAACTTCACGCGTTTCTGGAACTTCAATACCACACAAGTACACAAAGTAATTCATAAAAGTACTTGTGATACAATAAAGATTTAGCACTGCTGAAATCATGAACATTATATACTCCTATGATGATTAGGGTAAACGATCGGCCCACAACTCCTGCACGCCCCCTGGTGAGCTCTGACCTTAACGATCCATTTTTCTAACTGTTAACTAACTGTATTGGGAGTTGTATCACCTGAATATCATACACCGTACTGTGGGCCCTTCAAAGTCTTTGGGTTCTGAGCCCTGCAAAGTAATTTGAAGAAGATCATCTAAAGTCTCTGTGTTCATTCTCTTTCTGAAATAAGTGTTCACATGGTTCATTGTTGAGAACTCTCTTCCTACTTTAGCATTTGAAGTTGGAAGTACATAAAAAAATTGCCCACTTCTTTCGCATAGCTTTGAAACTTGCATCGCAAAAATATGCTACACAGATCTCAAATTACATCGAAACTCTGTGTAACCGCGGTAATGCAACACCGATAAAATTTCGCCTTGAACAACATCCGTTCTTCTGGATTTCCACGCCTTTGAAGATGTTAGTCTTGAAGCTTGGAGCTAAAATAATAAATAAAAATACAACACAGAAAAATTAAATAACAACACAAGACGTTGATTATCTGTTCCTATATTGGACCTGCTGACAGTAAGAACCGATCTAAAAAAAACTACTTTAGCAGTGGTTGACAGTGTCGCAACACCAATGTACGACCACAATCAACAACACTTTGAAGACGATAACGTCGTGGAGGGATAAAATGAATTATGCAAAATTATGTAAAATATTTAAACATTGGTGTGATATATACTAAAAAAGTATAAGAATACGCTTTTAGTTTAAAGCTGTTCCCCAACCGAGTTTAGAAATTAAAATGTATCCTTAAAAGAAGCTTAACCGTTCAAAAATATTCTGGGCTTTTCAAAGTAAGAAAACTTCGTTTCGTCAATAATCCTGGTGGTACTCCGCGTTTGCTGCAAAACTAAATGCGTTTTCGTTCTCTACGGCCACTTTTGCACCCAAGAGAGGTAAAACACAATTAGTCAATCGGGCAAACTCTTTCAACCGATTCTCTTGAGAATCCTGTATCCTTAACTGTACGTCTCGAACCCACAGACAAGCTGCGTGTCTGAAATCTATGCAGGCAAACACTGGCGCTCGGCCTTAACGAACCACATAACAAAGCTTTTCTGATATTTGAATCAATGTCGACCAAACTTAGGTAACTGAAGAAAAATATGCGCATGTCCTTGATGTTCTAAAGTGCCAATGAAGTTCTAAAGTGCCAGTGAAGTTCTAAAGTGCCAATGAAGTTCTAAAGTGCCAGTGAAGTTCTAAAGTGCCAATGAAGTTCTAAAGTGCCTCTTTTGTGGTCGCTGGTCCGTGCGCGAACTTTCAAACCGAGTTAAAAATTATCATTCTGAAAATGTAACTTTTTGATGACTCTTTGCGAAAGAAAGCTATAGAGAGGAAGAACGTTTACTGCAATCAAGGTCACGTGATTGAATAATTATGCTTAACAATCTGTCAGTATACTGAGAATGTAATCCTTCAACAACCACAACAAAAAACGGCTCTTGGCGTGTAAGGAACTTTACTGAAATCACACAATCATTACGTGGCTGTAACTTCTAAGCAATGATATAAATTCAGACAGTACCACCTTGCTACGGGATTTGCTGGAGTCACGAAAGGTTTTGTTAAGACATGTTCTCTACATAATGCCTTAGAACTGTTCTTATATATGTTTATGTTTCTTTACTTTTTATTGAAGGAAACACACTTGATTCGTAGCAACATTTCCAGTGGACCAAGAGCAATATTCCTATTGATATATGATTTGCTTTAGGTGTGGACTGCCGTAATATTTGCTTTATTTATTGCTTCATCATTACTTGCGTACCTAGCTAGTACTATCCCTGAATGCCATTCTTTCTTATTTTGAACCTAATCTTGCTTTTTTGTCTCAGGATCCGTAAGAGCATCGAAGTCTACCAAAAGATGTCGTCTATAATTTAAGGTTTTTAGCTCCCATGCCTTATTCGGTGTTAATCATGCATGACAAACACGGAATATAACAGAACATGAAAGCGATGTAACTGAAAATGTTAAGAGAATCTGTCACCTAACAGATCCTTTTATGCTGATATCTCGTTTTCTGTTTGTTCTGCATGATTTCCTTTAGCGTCCTTCTTGATGAAACGATATGAACAGAGTTAAGCATTAAATTCATACTATCCTTGTCTGATTAGAAACACCTTCACTTAGAAATGCTCATCAGCAAATGCCAGCCTTTCTCTAGTAGAATATTTGCTTTAATGTTCAGTAATAATGTAAACCGACCGGACTCAATATTCTGTTGGTTTTTTTAGTCAGAAATAGATGTTACATTCCATATTTGAGTATTCTAGAAACAGATCTGTCCCCATGACCATGCCCGCAGACATTGTGGTAAAGCTTCTGAGTTTCTTCTTAAAGGAAATATTTATTTGGTGACAATTCAGGATCCCTACTAAACAGTTTTGAATCCTAATGGTTTGTTTTTGAGGTACGTTGTCTTAATATGGAATATGGCATGTCTCAGAGGTTGATTTTATCTTTTTTTTTAATATATCACTTATAATCGCAACATGCAAAATAATCTGAGTTCTGTTACGTGGTACATTTATTTCACGTATAGCACACGAAAGAGAGACTTCTAAATTTATCTCTGAGTTCCCCGCTGCTATGTAGTTGAATATTCCCATATTTGTAGTGTATAACGTAACCCTTTTTCGTGTGCGAGATTGGTATAAAACAATGACTAAGGAAATGTTGAACTAAATGAAAATACGATGCAATAGTTGCACGGGATTAAGGTTTTACGGCCAGAAGTGCACAACGAAATATCTTGTAAATTAAATTCGCTCCATTTTTCTTTCCTTATATACCCGAAATAGGTTTTAAAATAAGAGACACACTTTGGATATATAGTACAGTCAAACCTCGATTTAACGCATTTCAAGGGATCAACAGTCTCGTACGCAAAATCGCGGAATTCGCGAAATCGAGGAAGCTTTTCGAATGAAACATTTAAATTAAGCTAGTGTTCATAACAGAATACGTAAGCAGCTAAGTTTTCTTTCAGTGAAATTTAAAATATGTATAGTACTTTTTACTACGAAATGTATTATCAAAACTGATACGATACGTACACATTTACTTTGAATATTAAATACGATATTAGATAAATATGTAGCATCAAAATGTAAGATATTAGACCAATATGTAGCATCAAAATTTAAGATATTAGACCAATATGTAGCATCAAAATTTAAGATATTAGACCAATATGTAGCATCAAAATTTAAGCGTGCTTTAAAACTGCGAGAAAAATCTGATAGTGGATTTTTTACTGAGCATTTATCTTCTTAAATAACGATTTCAGTGTTATGAACTGCATGAAACAGAACATCAATTAGTATTAAGTAACTTGTAAGAACAGAATATGTGTTGATTACCTTTTTACACTTTAGAAAATAAATTCTTTAGAGAAGATTGCTTATTTTTTCACGAACGTTTAGCTTTACGAACTGCAGCTTCAGTTTCATGAAGTGCATGAAAAACGTCATCATTAATATCGAAGCACATCAAGTAGTTTTTAGCACATTCTATACCGTTAGCAGCATCACTAAAGCAGCTGACTTTCAGTTCTGCTTCATCTTCTTCATCAGAATATCACGTATTTATTCCGATCTGTTCATCCAAAACATCATCAAGGAATTGCATTTGTCAGGTACGCACATTTGCGTCATAATCAACGTAATCGAAAAGCACAATACCTGATGACGCAATTTCACTCCATTCTATAAGATCGTCATCCGCAAAATTATCAGCAGGATTTTTGGTATTGGGCCCACTTTTTTGTTGTTCACAACCTGAAGCCTGCATTGTTAAAGCAGTTTTTAATGGTATCTTTCGTAACTGTATTCCACGGCTGTCGCACGAAATGCATTGCACCGAGAATGTTAACTTTAACTTTATATAACAGAAAGTACACTGGCGTGCAAAAATTAAGGACGAGACGGCTTTTCGAATGTAACGTCGTGCAGAAGTGCTCCACATCGACTCAAATCATACCATAAGATCCCCAAGATGTAAGAATATAGGACAAGTGAGCAAAACCGTCCAAACAAGGAATCCAAAGGATACAACGACACTTTATTGAAAAAGTAGCTTCGAGCAGAAGCCAGAAACGTCCATGTGACAGGCGGCTGCCAAGAAAAATCCAGTCTTTAGTAGGGGATATGATCCCCCCTGATTACGTTGTAGGATTTACAACGTCTGTCCATGCTGAGGACGAGGTTGTCAAGGAGCTGTTGAGGCATCCCGGCCCATTCCTCTTGTAGCGCCAATCGCAGCTGCGGAATCGTTGCTGGCGATTGGTGACGTGCTGCCAAGCGTCTCCCGAGAAGGTCCCACACGTGTTCGATTGAATTTAGGTCCGGGGACCTTGCGGGCCAATCCATGCGTTGAATATCTTCGTACTCCAGCAGCTCTGCGACAGGCACGGTACGATGAGGTGTAGCTTTGTCGTCCATGAAGAGGAACTCAGGATCCACAGCACCTCTGAACAGACGCACGTGAGGCAGGAGTACTTTGGCACAATAGCGGACACCAGTGACTGAACCTCCTTGGAAGATGTGAAGGTCAGTACGGCTACCAAGCATGATACCGCCTCAAACGAGAACTCCGCCACCTCCAAACCGGTCCCTTTCGATGATGTTGGAGGTGTGATTGCGTGTTCCCTGCTCTCTCCAGATGTGTATACGTCCAGAATCGCTCGTGTCAGACTAAAACGGCTCTCATCCGTAAAGAGAACTCGACCCCATTGTTAATGTGTCCAGTTCTTGTGTTCCTGGCACCACAGAAACCGCCGTCTCCGATGTGTAGGCGTTAATGGCACACACCGTACTGGTCGTCGTGCAAATAGGTCACCTTTGTGCAGCCTCCTGGCTACGGTAAAACGCGATAACGGACGTCCAGTTGTCTGTTGCATGTGCCTTGCGATTTCTCCGGCTGCCTGCCGTCTGTCTCTTCTCGCCTGTAGGAAAATGTACCGATCGTCCGCCGCCGTGGTTGCTCGTGGACGACCACTGCTAAACTCTCGGGCAGCTGTTCCTGTCGTTTGAAATGCTCTCCAAGCTCGTGAAACGATGTTGTGAGCGATCCCGAACTCCTCGGCCACTTTAGTCACACTTCGACCTTCTTCCAACTTCTCAATGACGCGACCTCGGGTAAAGTCATCCAGATGTCCTCTACTGGATTGCCTGTTGGCCATATCACACGGTGGAAGCAATTCGACGGTTCAAACCGATTTACACCGTGCAGTAGCTTCCACCGAATTGCTGAGCGTACACCGCCCGTGTGCTTAATACCCTTTCGACACCCCCCTTACGTCATGCTGCATATGTGCGCATGCCCTACCGTACCGGACCCTAGTCTATCTCCTGAGTGGTCTTTCGGTCCGTTCTGCCAGCTCGTTACGCTGTTATGCTAATTTCTCCTCTTCGTCCTTAATTTTTGCACACCAGTGTACTTTTCGTATGAGAAGCTTTCGATAATGAGCTTTTAAAAGACCTAATGACACCCAAATCCAGAGGTTGTATTCACTAGAACAATTTGCTGGGAAAAAATGCCTTGAACACTTTTCAGAGTTTACCTGAGGATGCGCAGCACACTGATCAATGAATAAGACTTTTCTCTCTTTGCCTACATGTGAGTATCCAAGGCTTCTACATAATTTTTGAATAAAGCTGTGGTAATACACGACTTTTTATTTGCTTCATATTTCGTGGGCAAAGATTTCACATTTTTGAAGCAACATGGTTTAGCAGATTTGCCTATGACTAATGACTGCAATTTTTCTGACTCGGCTGCATTGGCAGCTAGAAGAACAGTGATTCTGTCTTTTGATTTCTTTCCTCCATGGCAGGTGTCATTTCGATAACACATTGTTTTATCTGACTGCAGGTTACAAAACAGTCCAGTTTTATCAGCATTAAAGATGTCACACAGCATGTACCCTTCAATAATTTGTGGCAGCTGTTCATCTTTTAGCACGTCTTTTGTAAAAAAAGATCGTGCTCATGTTACCGGTTTGTCCGTCCGTCTGTACCCACGATATCTCTGCAACTATTAGTGCGATTCAAAAAATTCTTTTTGCATTGGGAAGCTTGAAATATGCGAATGATGATCCTTTATTTCGGTTTTTCTTTTTACGATGTACAATTTCGTCGCTAGAGGGCGTAAATGCAGATGATGTCGAATTCAAAAATACGTGTTATTGTACATATTTGCTTCTAAACATCCGATTGAAAAAATTCTTTTGTCTTTCGATTCCATTTATGTCGAAGAGTATTTTAGATATAGTTACTTTTTCAAATTACGCATAGATTTTTCGCTAGGGGGTGTAAAAATAAATTACATTTTTCCTGATAACTCTTCTTCTAAAACTCCGATTTGAAAATTTTTTTCTTCGGCGGATACACCTCCTGATGAAAAATCTTTTGCATATACTTTCAAATTTTTTGTAAGGAATGCTTTGGCCACCAGGGGGCGTAAGGGTTAATTTTTGCATCTGATGTATTTGCCATAAAATCTGAGCTTCTAAAATATCGATTACAAACATTCTCTCGTGGACTGATGCCACTCACATCGATAAACCTTTTCGAAATATTTTCTTCTTAAAATATTCCACAGTTTCTCCGCCAGGGGGCGTAGATGTGTATATTATTTTTGTCAATATCTCTACTGCTAGGAGTCCGATTTGAAAAATTCCTTCTTTGTTCGATAGCGTTTCCAGTGTGACATGTTTTTCATATAATTTCAAAATTTTTCGAGTCATTCACAGACTTTCCGCTAGGGGGCGTAGAGGTAAATTGTGTTTCCCCCTATATCTCTGCTTCTAAATCTTTGATTTGAAAAATTCTTTCTGCACCGGATACAGCTCCTGGTGGGAAATCGTTTGCACATAATTTTTAATTTTTGTAAGAAACTGGTTTGGCCACCAGGGGGCGTAAATCTTAATTTCCGCTTCTGATGTATTTGCAGCAAAATATGAGCTTCTAAATTCTCGATTGAAAAAAACGTCGTTTGTAGACCGATACTACTCATGTCGACAAACCTTTTAGAAACATTTTCTTTTTAAAATAATGCATGGTTTCTACACCAGGGGGCGTAGATGTATATCTTATTTTTGTCAATATCTCTACTTCTAGGAGTCCGATTTGAAAAATTCCTTCTTTGTTGGATAGTGTTTCCAGTGTGACATATTTTTCTTAGAATTTCAAAATTTTCAAGTAATTAATAGACTTTCCACTAGGGGGCGTAAATGTAAATACCCCCCCTCATATCTCTGCTTCTAAATCTCCGATTTGAAAAATTCTTTCTGCACCGGATACAGCTCCTAATGGGAAATCTTTTGCACATAATTTCTAATTTTTGTAAAAAATGGTTTGGCCACCAGGTGGCGTAAGTCTTAATTTCCGCTTCTGATGTATTTGCAGCAAAATATGAGCTTCTAAAATCTCGACTGAAAAAAAGTCGTTTGTTGACCGATACTACTCATGTCGACAAACCTTTTAGGAACATTTTCTTCTTGAAATAATGCATGGTTTCTACGCTAGGAGGCGTAGATGTACATCTTATTTTTGTCAATATCTCTACTTCTACGAGTCCGATTTGAAAAATTCCTTCTTTGTTGGATAGTGTTTCCGATGCGAAATGTTTTTCCTATAAATTCAAAATTTGCAAGTAAAGCATAGATTTTCCGGTAGGGGGCAAAAAGGTAAATTGCGTTTTCTGCGTTATTTCTGCTCCTAAAACTGCGATTTGAAAATTCTTCCTGTATCGCATACAAGACCTGATGGAAAATATTTTTCACATAATTTCTAATGTTTGGTAAAGAATGGTTTGGCCACCAGGGGGCATAAGTGTTAATTTCTGCTTCTGGTGTATTTGTGGCAAAATCTGGACTCCTGAAAACTCGACTAATTTTTTTTTCTTGGACCGATACCGCTCATATGGAAAAATCTTTTGAGAATACTTTCTTCCTAAAATAATGCATGGTTTTCCCACCAGGGGACTAAAGTCACATCTTATTTTTGTCGATATATCTGTTTCTAAGAGTCTGATTTAAAAAATTCTTTCGGTGTTGGAGAGCGTTTCCGGTGCGAAATGTTGTTCATATAAATTCATGTTTTTCTTAACGCACAAGTGGACAACCAAAGGGCGTAAGCTCACGATTCCGTTTACAGCAATATCTGAGGGATTAAAAACCCGACTGAAAAACTTCTTTCTTCCGTCAGATACTATTGTTTTCCATACCGGTTCCATTGACTTTGAATAGCTTTGATAAATTTAATTTGCGTCAGAACGGATTCAAAGCACGTGCTTATTACACCCGAAAATTCGGTGTCATCTTTCTTGTTCACGTTTGTGCCGTCACGGGACCAACACATGCTTTCGCCGGATGGACACTATGTTATGTCTAAGCTTAAAACGATCAATTCATCCATTTGATGCGGTGAATACCTTTATTTGAAGTTGCTGGGCAAGATGAACTTCTTTTTCCTTCAAAAGTGTTCCATTAATGTGCAAATTACTCGTACTAGCTCGTGTTTTTAGAACCACGTGACAAAAGCGCTTTCCAACTCGCTCAGGGGCGATGCTTTCCTAGATTTCCTCTTGCTCGAAAATCGCTCACACTTTGATGCCCAGCTTTCAATTTCTTTTCTGTTTTTCCCTATGATACACAACGTTGACTGGGAATTCAGAGTTTATCTGCTACAGTAGTCTGTGATCCTGAGTTCGCATCAAGTTGCGACAAAATGTCCATTTTTTCACTGATCGAAAATTTTTCGTTTTTTTTTTTTTTTTTTTTTGATGTAGCCATTCATTTTTGTTAAATGCTCTCACAAAATGCACTTATGCAGACTACAGTGATCAGTGAATTTCCCTTTTAACTTTTCTACAGTGCTATCTACAGTATGTTCATCAAAACCTTATCCGTAAAGGAGCTGTGCTGTTTAATTTGACCTGTAGATTTAACACTGAGAAGAAAAAGATGCGCAATTTCTGGAAGAATTGCAGAGGTTCAGGAATGGGTACGCACAACGTGTGTCCCCTGATTTCACAGAAAGCTATTGTTCTGTCTGTTGCTGAAAACAAGAATACCCATGGTACTTTAGATTTTCTTCCCTACACCGCCTTTCTTTTTCCTGTTTCCCACCCATGAAAGAAAACATAGCGCTTCTTTGGAACTTATTGGTCATCTGCCTGTAAGAAGCTTACGAAGCGTAAGTTAAGCTTGATAGTCGGAGGAAAGGCGAACTGATTTATGATTCCGTCAAACTGTGCCGCAGATGTTTTTTGAAACGCTGGTTAACTGCTTGCGTGAAAGTTTCCTGTTACCCGAGGCTCTCTTTCTAGCTAACTTTTAACGTGAAAATGCTGATTAACATGTTTGGTGGTTTAAAAAAAATAAAAAATGTTCGCTAAATTGAGGAAATGTGTTGGTGAAATCGGGGAACGCCTAGCATTAATTCAATGTGGTTTCGTCCGGACAGTAAAACATATACGTAAAATCGCGGAATTCGTTAAATCGCAGTCCGTTAAATAGGATTTGACTGTATAACGTTTGTGCAAAGAGGAAAGGAAAGGACTTCTCTGATTTTGAAATAGGAATGGTTATCGGAGTGATTAAGGTAGAGACAGCGTCTCAGCAACCGTAGGAATTGTCAGCTGCTCGTAGGCCCACCGTAGTGAAGTGGTTGCCGAAATGATACAAAGAACACGCATTCTCCCTACGTACCAGAAAGGAGAGACCACCACTAATTGAGAGTCGAGGTGAACGCCGACTAACGCGTTCTGTCCGAGATAACAGAAGGCTCATGATCCCTTAGGTCACGGCAGACAACAATCAGGGAGCACAGAATCCAGAGGAAGCTCTTGCAGATGGGCCTAAGGGGTCGACGGCTCGTACGTGTGACCATATTTACCTGCCGTTACAGACCGCTCCTTGTGTAGTCAGCATGCGAGTTCCATGACTGGACATCCTTGGTAAAAACAACTTGAAAAAAATGTAGCCTGGTCCGATAAGTCCGGGCTCCACACCATAGACGATGGACGGATCGGTATTCCACACCATAGGGCGGACAGCCGCCTCTAAACTTCGCAACTTCGCGTTTGGAATGAAACAGGCCGTCGATGGAGGTATCATGGTGTAGGTGTTGTTCTTATTAATATCACTGGGTCCTTTCGCACCCACTGAACCCCCCCCCTTCGACGCACACACACACACCGCCAGATCCTACCTAAGTACCGTTTCGGGCCAAATATTGCCCTAAATGGTGACCGTGTAGCCGGATGGCACACGGTCACCACCTAGTGATACGAGGTGCCTCTTTCATCAAGACACCTCGTATCACTAGGTACAAATTGTGAAGAAATGGTTCGAGAATCGTACACAAGGATTTTGTTTGCTACTCGGGGCAGCCAAATTCCCTCGATTTGAATCAAATCGAAAATTTATGGCATGCAGAACGCCGGATCCACGGGTTCAGTCCAGTTCCTGGCTCTGCCGCCGGACTCCGGAACGTCATGGCTCATTAGTGTAGTTGACTTAATATTTGTTTCGGGGGGTTAGCGACTGCACTGATTTTTTCTCAGTTACAACGTAAAAAACTCTTAACCTTAATCTCCTACCACCTAATCTGGCCATGAACCAGAGGCGCCAGTGTATCATCTGACTAAAGGAAAGACTGTAAACCATAAATTCTACCATTCGAAACTAACGTCTCCAGAATTTTAAGAACAAAGAGCATTACACTGCTCAACGTTGTTAGAAGGTAACACTAACGCAAAGCGTGTGAAAAGATAATTTTTAGAAGAGAAACTTTTTGTAATGGAACTTTCAAGAGAAACTTACTGATTGGAAAAAAAAATCCTGGCAATAAAAGGAAAAGCATGAGAGTCGTTATGAAATGAAGGGATTGATCAATATGACTTCAATCAGATATAAACGGCTTTTGTTTCATTCTTGTGAGCATAGACGTAGCATCGGGGGGAAGCACGGAGAGCACGTGCCCCCAACTTAAAAATTAGAAATAAAAATAACTAGTCGTTCGCCTTTTAAATGTTATAAAGGGTGACATACAGCCAAAGGAACAACGCTACGCGATAGTGAGCATTTTTATGACCACTTTCCAGTAGTCGTTCCAAGCAGAATAGCATGGAGTCATCTGATGATGGTTTTCATCAAAGACATGTTTCTTTTTTATCCTCATTAGGGTGAATCAACGCAAGACTGTCACATCTCACAGGTTTGGCTGTATTAGGCATGTAAAACAAACTAAGTTATGGCACTAATGGCAGTTGAACAGGGGCATTTTCAGAGAAACTGGTTCCGAGAGTACCTCCTCTTCTCCTCCCCCCGCCCCCCCCAAAAAATTGGTCACGCTACTCCTATACTTCTGAGCGCTCAGTAAACCCTCTTTGGAGGTCCCTGCGCCGATTTGTATACTTGTGGACATTTCTTATATAGGGTGAATCAACCACTGATAGCTCTGATCTTGAAGCTAACGCCAGAGATGGAAACGGGTCACCTGGTCAACAATTTCTTGTGGGTCAAACGGGTCCGATCAAGGTGCTCCTAACCCGATTTCAACCAGGTTTTATTTCCGTTTTATTTTTGAAAATAGAAAAATATTTCAAAGAACCCTTCAGAAGTCTTTGAAATAATACTTCAGAGTTGCTGAATATGATCCATGAATTTGCTGAGAAGGGTAAAGAAATGGGATTAAAAATGAACTTTCAGAAGACAAAACTCAAGTACAATGCTTTTACAAGGAATGAAGATTTATCCGTTGATGGGGAAAAGCTGGAGATAATCAATTCCTACATTTACCTTGGGCAGCAGATATCAAGCGAGGGTGACATTGATGAAGAAATTAATTGGCGTTAAAAACTTGGTTGGAGAGAGCTTAAAAGAAACAGAAGAAAAAATAGGCCTACATTTTTTAAGAGCATTGTGCCATTATGTCTTAAAAGAAGAGTGTTTAACCAATGTATTCTTCCAGTGCTTACGTACGGAGCTGAGAAGTGGACCTAACTAAAAAAGACATATAAAGATTGTAGACAACTGAAAGCAGCGTGGAGAGATGCGTGCTTGGTGTAACCAAAAAAGATAAAAAGTGGAACTCGTGGAAAAGGAAAATGACAAGAGTGGAAGACATCACAATCAGAGTGAAATCCCTGAAATGGCAATGGGCTGGACATGTTGCCAGAAGAACGGACCACCGATGAACAACCAAAATTTTAGACTGAATTCCAAGGGACAGGAAAAGACCCAGAAGACCACGTGGGACATGGGTGCATGGAGGAGACAGTCCGTTGTTGAAGAAACTTGGGGAGACCTTCATCCAGCAGTGGAATGATGATGTTTAACAATGATGATGATGATATATTCGAATTTGATTTGGCCCGGTCAGGTCCGGGTCGCAGCAGATTTGGCCCGGTCAGGTCCGGGTCGGGTCCAATTATGCAACGGCCGGGTTCAAAATTTTTGTTCCATTTTCATCTCTGGCTAACACTATTTAAAAGCCTTTTACCTGATTAAGGACACCTCGTGACAAAAAGGAGAAAATTGTTTTGATTTTGCTGTGATTTGTGTACTCGCGTACACAATTTTTCATCGCAATTTCTTTGGGAATGGTTGCATGAATCGCAGAATTCAATAGCCTTATCTTACGCTCGATAATATTCACTGTAAAACCTTTGTTACTCATGGTTATTGCAAATGACAACTGTCCTGTAAATCGACTTATTGAACAAATATGCATTTAACAAAAAAGGTGCAAGCTCATTTTCGCTATTTCTGTTTATGAACTTTTCCGAGTTTGGTCGAAAAATGAGTCAAACATCCCAGCTCCGTCGTTAGAATTATTTGACCTGCAAGCAGTTTCGGCTACATTTAAAAACGATCAAATGCTTTTTAATGGGTAAGAATTTGTTCTCCACTAGACGTCTGCACTGGCCTAACCCGGCGTAGCCTTCCTTTTTCACCATTTAAAAGAAGAAAAAAAAATCCAGGGTCGGGCTATACCAGAAGATTTAGCTGCTGTATTATATGTTTTTGTTTTGTTTTGGGGTTTAATGACCAACTCTTAGAAGTATAAGCTGCCGCCTGTCACTAATTTGGGGGTTTACTGATTCCAGGGAAGGAAGAGTGCTAGCGCCATCAAAAGGCACCACCCATGCCTTATCCGTGGACGAACGGTCAGAAGCCAGCGCCTAAGACCACTCTGTCGCCGTGGTAGCTCTGCTGCGTTAGAGAAAAAATATGTTATCTGAAAAAATGGGGATTGAAATGTCACATAATCAGTCGTTCCATGTATTTACCGAATTTCACGCTTTCATTTCTTTTGATTAACGAAAAGCAGAAGCCAAAATGCTGTGATGAATATGAAAGTAATGTTTGCCATACTATTAATTACGAGCTTTGAAAGAGAAAGCTGTGTTGATTGCAGACAAAGGACAAAAAAAAAAAAAAAGAAAAACATATTTTTTACTAAGATCGTAAATACAGCCTTTGTTATTTTCGTTATTTTATTTCATTTCGTTATTGCAATCCAAGTTTATAAACCAACATTAAAATATGTTAACTATATTTATGCATTTGTAAGAAAGGCTGTCAACAGATGGCATTACACTGCTGCACTCTAACGAAAGCATGCTCAAATCAAATTCTTTCACTTGCGTCGCAATAATGAAAGCAAATTCGGTTACCTGAGATTATAAATAATTACTTTATACTCTTTAAATGTTCATCTTATTTATAAATCCCTTAGAAAAAAAAAACCCCTCCCGTTTTTGCTTCACATTTCCGTCACAACCTTTACAACAAAATGAACTTAAATTAATTTGTATGACATACTGAGACAACAAATTTAAAGTGCTTCATGATTCCTTTTCTCCTTTTTCGGTAAATATATTCGGAGTCGAAATTTGATATTTGGGTAATATGCAAATCATATGTAAACCCATAAAAATTCGAGTAAGAGCATACCAGTATATTAATGAAAGAAATCCGTTTACGAAATTTCTGTTTCCAAAACGTGGATCAGCGGCAAATGAATATTAAGTGTAGATTTAAGCAATGAATAATATTTTAGAAATTTTGGGTGTGGAAGTAACGTGTCAGGGGCGTGTTTAGAAGGGGGCAAGGGGACCCTGTCCCCTGAAAGTGTTTTATTTTTATTTTTTTATGTTTTTGGTTAAAATGCGACTTACATTATTTTTTTCTTCTATTTTTCATTAATTTTTATAATGTTCTGGAGGATTTCAAAAACTTCCGCTTTTGAATGTTTTTTAAATCCCCCTTCCTTCCCCAGAAAAAAATTATATACGTCTTGGTAAGAGTACAAAACATTACGGTTTGTTGAAACCATATTTAATTGAAAAAATCATTTCATCGTGCAGTCATTAAAAATGGGCGAGATGTTTGGTAATTTTAATGTGGTTTATTGCATGAGTTATGAAATCTTCACGCATAAAAGTTAAAGATCAGTAAAAATTAGCTTTTTTTTTTTTTTTTTTGCAAGATTTCAAAAGCATTGATTAGTTGGACAAACTGACTCATTGACTATAAAAAGCACCATATGTATTATAACAACGTAAATTTATTTTCCTTAACATACCATAAAAATTTAATGAAAGGTTTGTTCCTAAAAAGCTGTTTTGCTAGAAACAGGTCCAATTTAAAAGTCATAATTAGTGCAATATTGATCCTCACAAACAAAAGAGTGATTCCAAAAACCAACGAAAATAGGTTGCATTTTGTTAATGACGACTCTGAATTAGATTCTATAAAGCAACGGATTCCAGTATCTTCTCCTTCTTAGCCTGTTGGCACGCACTGCACGGTATAGGCCTCCCCAGTCTTTTCCAACTTCCTCGATTCTTAGCCTCAGTCCACCATTTAGCACCTCTAAATTTCTGAAGGTCATCTCTCCATCTTGTTCTCTGGCGCCCCCTTTGCCTCTTTCCATCTCTCGGTTGCCATTCTGTTATTAATCGTGTCCATCTTTCATCTTTCAGTATTCCAATATGTCGAGCCCATCACCACTTTGATTCTTTTATTATTTTTGTAATATCTATTATTCTTGTTATTTCCCGTATAAGTACATTCCTAACTCAGTCTCTTCTTGTTATTCCCGACATTCTTCTCTCTAACTTCCTTACCGATACTATTATTTTTTCACATTGTCGTTCTGTGATACTCTACGTTTCACTTCCATAAGTAAATACGAGGTTAATACATGCATTGAAGAGTTTTCTTTTTAAACACAATGGAAAAATAGTCTTTAAGTCACCAAAAGGCTCTATTACCTCGGGTAATTTTCCTATTGATTCCTCTTTCTTGTCTTTCTTTAAAAACTGATTACTTGACCTAAATAAATGTATTCATCTACTTTTTCGCTTTCTTTTCCTTCTATCAAAATATTTTCTGTATCCTTTTCTGTGTTGTTCATATATTTAGTTTTTGCTGTGTTTATTGTCAGACTTTTTTAAGACTTTCCATTCATAAATCCTCTATCACATTTTGCATTTCACTATTGCTAGTTGTAATTATGATTATGTCATCAGCAAATCTTAAATGATTTAGGTATCTTTTATTTATGTTTAATCCTTTTTCATCCCAGTTTAAATTTCTAAAAATATCTTCTAGTACAGAGTTAAATAATTTTGGAGATAGTAGGTCTCCTTGTCTAACCCCTCTCTCCACCTCAAAAAGCGAGCCCATGCTCTCCAACTTTATTGTTGCTCTAGCCTTGCTATATATTTTATTTATTAAACTGACATATTTTCCTTCCAATGTTTGTCTTTTTATTGAAGAGCTCATTTCCTTTTGATATAAGTTATATTGTAGAATCAAAAGCTTTGCTATAGTCTACAAAAACAAGGTGAACTTCTTTCTGATATTCATTTGTTTTTCTACTAATTGGTTAATTGTATGTAGAAGGTCTATTGTAAAGTAACCAGATCTAAAACCCGCTTCTTCTACCGATTGTGCATCATCCAATTTTGAAGTTCATCTTTTTAATATTATTTTTGCGAAAAGTTTATATACTTGTGACAAAATGCTTATAGGTCTATAGTTGTTGATATCATCTTTGTTTCCTTTATTATAAGTAAGAGTTATAACTGCATTATTCCATTGTTCAGGGATTTCTTCCTTTTCTATCACTTCGTTAAAGTAAGCTGTCAGGGATTTCCATAAAATTTCTTCTCCTTCTTTTAAGTGTTCTGCTGTTATTCCATCTTGTCCGGGGCTTTTAGTTTTCTTTAGTTCTGAAATAGCCTTTTCTATTTCATCTATTGTTAGTTTTGGAATATTTTCTAAATTTTCTTCCAGATGTTATTCCGAATCATCAGTTTGTATACCTATATAAAGGGTAGTATAAAACTCCTCACAGATGTTCATTATTTCTTTTCTATCATACATCAGTTTGCCTTCTCTATATTTTAAACAAGGTATCCAGTTCTGTCCTCGATTTAACTTCTTTCTTGCCAGCTCCAGTATCTAGTGACCATAGAACCTGACGCCTACTGCATTCGTTTTAGAAATTTTTGAGCATGTTTTAGATAAGCCAAACAAAACAGAAATAGGTAATTAATTGGTCAGATAATTTTTGTTTCTATTCTTGTGGACAAATTTTGACGATGTCAGTTTCTAATAGTCCAAGAACTCCATGAATGAATGAGTGATAAATAAATATTATTATGCATTTCTCGAAAATCGTGTTACCATGTCTCTTTAAAATATTAGTTCAGACCTGACAATCTATCTCTGTTACAAATGTAAACGCATTTCCTCTTCTACACTTAAATATAAATAAGGTAGCCTCGATACCCAAATACGTCAGCAAATTCTTCAAACTTCCTCATCTTAGTTGTAATAACAAATCGCGCCAGAAGCTCAGTCATCTGGTGTCGTGAAGCTGAAAAATCTGTTTATGTAAACATTTCTCGGAAAAGAAAAAAAAAGTAACGTGTTTTAATCGATAGTTCTGCCTGTATAAACATCGTTGGGAAAGAAGAGTCAGGAGTTGTGTGAAAGCGAAAGACCCTGACTAATTTCAAATCCCCAGTAGTTGTCGCATTTTACGTGAAATCTTTATGGTAGTCAAGCTGTCCGCTGCCTCAGTTCTAAGTATACAAGTAAGTGGCCATAACTGAGTTTCCTTTCCACATAAGGAATTTTAAAAAACTCCTACAAAGTTATTAAGTATTGACTGGGGGGAAGGTAGCGACCTCCGTGAGCAGACAACTGTAAGGACTGAAAGCAGTCGTACGTCCCTAATTTGGGGCCACTAGTTCCGGGGAGAGGAACAAGATAGTGCAGTAGGACAAGCTCACCACTCATGTCCCTTCGAGGACTTGAGCGAGAGCCTACTCGGACGAACGGTCAGAAGTTAACGCTTGGACTACTTAGACCAGAAGTAAACCCGCACATTTCAGATTCTCATTTTACAACCCGGATAGAATTCAGCTGTAGTTAATCAACGCTTCCGGATGTACTTTCACGTTTTTCGTTTCACTCAGTGATTTTCACCAACTGAATATTTAACACATCAGCCTTCGTTTTACTGAGTCGAAACGTAATTTTCTTTAATCCAGGAGCCAAATGCTAAACCTTTCAGTTCAGGCAGACCTCTAATGTAGTCAACGTGCTTTTTTCTTCATATAGGACTTAACTGCAAAAAGAAAATGTTTCGGTGAAACCCACTTTCCAGCATCAGCTGCATTTTCCGCATAAACGGAGCACAGTATACTTTCTTCAAGAGTAAAATCATTGTTAATACGTGTTTATGCTAAACTGCATTTATCGTATACATTACATTTGTACTGTCAGCGTTTGCAGGAGAACGTCCTGTACCGGTCGCGCTGCGGTCTAAGCGCTGTCGTCTGTGACGATTTGTCCGAGATGGGTTCGAATCCAGGTAAAGCATGGATGTTGTGTTTGGCTTACGGCACTGGCTCTCTCCCCTCCCTGGAACTAGTGGCCCCTAAATTGCTGTTGTTTGTGGGGGTTTTTTTGTTTTTTTTTTGGTTGGGGGTTTAACGACCACCGTGAGCAACTCAATGGGCTATAAGCAGTCGCCCGTCCCTAATTTAGGGTCACTGGTTCCAGGGAAGGGAGAGAGCCAGTGCCGTAAGACAAACAGAACATCCATGCCTCACCGGGATTCGAACCCGGACCCCTTTCGGACACATGATCAGAGGCCATCGCTTAGACCACTGCGCCACCAGGGCGGCAATACAGTCTTTCCAACTACGTTCCACACATTCACTATTACGGTGAAGTTTGGGGATCGTGCTGTGCAGCGCAGCACCTGGACGAATTGTAGGCACTGTCTTTGCTGATGCTAGCAGTGTGAGGGCGGGTGTTATCTTGTTGAAACTGGCCATCAGGGATACCACGAAAGTACGCAACCAAAATGGGCTGCAGGGCCTCATCTACGTATCGTTAGGCTGTCATCGTGCCTACTATGCGAACCTGCAGTGAACGGCTGTTGTAACTGATAGCGTTCCATACCTAGACACTAGGTTCAGGAGTCTTATGACGCTTACAGGTGGCAGCGATATAATCTCGGTGACCAAGACGTCTCCAGACTCTCAATTGGAGATCGTCGGCGCTGAGACAGAAGCGAGACTCGTCGCTGAATACGACATGATTCCATTCGTCCCGCCTCGCATGTCTGGTTCGGCACCACTGTATCCTTTAGCGTCGGTGTGCTGCGGTGAGTGGTAGTCGCCGCGATGACTGGCGAAAGCGCAAACCTGCCTCAGCCACTCTGCGATTCGCAGTCCGTGTTGATACAGGGAAATGCATAGCTGCTTGTATACTCCTCGTCAAACGTTCAGCATTTTCTCACACATGTGTATATAGTGCTGGTACATATATACACATGTGTGAGAAAAATATATAATAGTATATACCCTGTGTATCGTACTGCTGGTACTTCTCGCCATGAAATGCGGGGATCGAGGCGTTCGGGCGTCCGCCTACGTGCACCAGTCCTGCTATAGCGACGCACGTTACCTTCCTCCAACCACTGTTGCCACATTCGTCTGACAGTTGTTACATCCCGATACGTTTCCGCCGGAACGCGACGCAAGAAACAACCAGCCGTTTGTAGTTCTACAATGAAGCCTCTGGTAAAGGTATCCGTGTGAGTAGGATTCCCGATGACGTTGCCTATGCATTCTCACCTCTTACAAATGTTTTTCCTACCAAGATCACTCCGATGCAGTAGTCTACACGCCCAGGTGAAGACGACAAAAGGCAAAACTTAGTTACACCAAGCAGTTTTTCCGTTTTATCTTCCTTACTTATCACGTGATTGGTTTGCAACTGCAATCATTTGCATAACCGAGCTGTCGACTTATACACATCAATTAGCATGACGCTCCGAAAACTACTTCCTCGTGTGGTATTTTTTATAACGAGCAGTGTTGATACAACGATCATGCTTATAGTTCCTATGCGGTACAAATCAGCACGAATTTACTCACTTAGCATAGACTCATGACTCGCATGTGTGAGAAGTTCAGGGGACTCTCAGGTCAGAACAGAACACTCAAGTCCCGTAAGCAGTCTATAGTTACTCGTGAAAAGTGGTGATGTTTGTAATGCCCTGCAGAAAATTTTTTCTTACAGAACGCACAAAGATCACGAGCTACAATTCGAAAAACGCTGTTAGGGAATACAAAGACGGCTGGGTGGAATGATAGAAACAGTTTTAGACAAACAAAGAACCACGGTTGTAATGGCAGGAATAAATTTCTTTTATTCCTGGAAGTGCTTCTTCCTTGAGGGAAAAAGTTACCGCAAAGTAAGCAAGCATTAAAGGTCCACGGGCTACAGAATGAGATCGAAATGTCAAAGTACGCTTACATAGCTTGAAATGTGCGTTAAGACAGTATGTTTGGCTTCAAAAACCTCACCTCGGGCAATCATATGTGGTGCTGGCCCACAATGACCTTTACATTTGTCTTATAAATCCAAGCCACCCTTCATATGTATGCTCTCGTATACTAACATCGAATACAAAACCAGAATTCATTGGCGAAGAGATTAGAAACACTGTTGTCTTCTGTGACTCTAAACAACGGAGCGCTCTTTTTGTCATACGCTATAGGTTGTCAGTAGTGAGTGATGTTGGAGCAGTCTAAGTTTGCCACGCAAGATTTATATGAACAACGTCATATTAAAAGATAGAAATTGGAAACCAGAAAGTTGTGAAAAAGGGTGCCTTCAGGCGCAGTTATCCGGAAGTGAGGATTCTACTGGCTATGGTCGTGGATAGTTTTGGCGTAGTACCAGAAATTCGAACAGTTTAGGGCTGTCGAGCGACTGCAGCAACACTATGGAGAATTTGCTGATGCATTTTCTTTATCGTTTCCAGTTATGACCGTCTGTAATTAACTATAACATTTGCTGAAATTACGTACGTAGATCATATCTGATGTAATTCGACTATCTTAGCTTGCAGGTTGTCCGTCAGTTGTCTATATTCGTGATGCTGCCACTCTTTAGGTACATTTATGAAATCTTAAACAGCAGTGTGAGGTAGCCTGACAGCAACCAGAGGGAATGTTGTAACGTATAGTCTAATATAATTTTCCTTTTTAGTTCCTGTATCTATGTAAATTTTGGTATGTTCTCCTTAAGTAATTTCCGAATTTAACATTTACATTTTCTCTCTTGCCCGAATGATTTTGGCGACAAGTATTGAGGTCATAGGTAGTGTAATGTATGTAAAAAGACGAGATAAGAAGTTTGTTTTTGATATATGTTCACTGGCGGACGGGCTTACGTGCTGAGAAGTTGATTTTTGATATGTTAGCTGGCTTTCGTTAACTAACTACTGCTTCAAGCTAAATGTTTTTGAGATAATAGTTCGATGTTTTGAGTCCCTCATTGTAAAGTTCGAGTTTATTAGAAGTTGATTGTTACAGCATTAAACCTCAAAAAACGCTTATAGCGCTTACCTCAAAAAACGCTTAACCTCAAAAAACGCTTCTTATAATAAATCCTCTTTTGTGTGTGTGTGATGTAGTACGCATAAAGATTCGCCAAGCTTTCGCTCTCCACTGGGAGGGTTTTTCCATGAAACCACGTACGAAACAAAGATGATTTTTTTGAAAGGTGACATCACGAGAAGTATTACATAAGTTTTCATCAAGCAGTTATGCGGTGTGTCGCGATGTGTTTCTATCTTTTAATAACACATGCCAAACCATTGGTAGTTTGATAGAGACCATATCATTGAATTCTACTTTGCTGGAATGGATTGCAACTGTTTCCCTGATGGCAGTCTCTTTAAAGTTCGTGTAAGGGGCAATTCTTTTAATACGTACTATTCCATACAGCAGCGGCTGAGCAATGCATGACTTCTCTGGCGAGAGCTGTATTCTGCATGTCCTGGTTGACACTTCGCACGTGTTCTTTACATTTAGTATCCAAGGATCGCTTTGTCATTCCGATATACACTATCTACCAACAAGTAATTGGACACCTGCAAAGGAAAACGAAGTTTATTCACCTTCCATAGTTGGTGGAGCCTCCACGAGCGGCGATTACAACTGCGACCCTCCGGGACATACTCTCAACCAGGCGTTGTACGACGGCTAGCGGTATTTTCTTCCACTCGGCTTGGAGAAGACAGGTCAGTTCCTTCACCGATTTCGGACGGTGGGGGCTCCCCTTAAGTCAACGCTCCAACTCGTCCCAGAGGTGCTCGATAGGGTTAAGGTCCGGGCTCTGCGCAGGCCAGTCCATTCGATAAACCCCATTGTCACCATATCAAGCCATGGTGGACCTCGCGACATGACAGGTGGCATTGTCATCCTGAAAGTAACATGGGTCCACCCCGTAAAACTGCCACAACGTAGGAAGCGCATGGTCATCCAAAATGGTGCAGTAGGTCTCGGCGTTGAGTCTACCAGGAATTGCGACCAAGGGTCCCGTGCCGTATCAGGAGAAACACTCCCATAGCATAATTCCAAAGCCGCCGAACTTCACAGTTGGCACAATACATTCCGGCAGGAGGCGTTCTCCAGGCAGACAGCAAACCCAGACACTGCCATCTGAACGGTAGAGGGTGAACCTTGATTCATCGCTCCAGAGACCCTGTTTCCACTGTTCAACGGTCCACTGTCGACGTTCATTGCACCACGTTAGCCGAGCAGCGCTTGTGGGCGGCAGCACGTCCATGATAATCGAGCAGATGGGCTTCCGTACGGATGGTATTCATCGAAAGAACACTCCCGGATGCGTATTGAAACTCCTCGCGGATGTGGCCCGTCGATTTGTTGCGGTTCTTCCGAATTTCTCTGGCCAGTACCCGTCGGTCTCTAACTCCCCGTTTTGTGGGTCTGCCGGGTCGGGGTACATTCCGACAGTCACCTCTCATCTTCCACTTGCCAATCACGTAGGCCACTGTCGATTTTGGGTACTTCAACTTGCTGGATATGTCACGTATGGATCGACCATTTGTGTGATATCCGACGATTACACCTTTCTCGAAATCAGAGAGCTCCGAACTGCGTGGCATCTTGCATGCGACTGGTTGCGTTGTTGTTTCCCACACGATATTTAACGGCGGCGGCCGTGACGTGTATCAGGACCGCAGATATGGTCGATTTCAGGGGTGTCCAATTACTTGTTGATAGATAGTGTATATCTTTTCCGTGTTGTCAGGATACGCCAACGGCATAGTGTAAAGAACTAGATGTACAGAATATGTGCGAAGTGTCAACGGCCGCCCCGGTGGTGCAGTGGTCTAAGCGCTGGCTTCTGAACATTAGTCCGAGAAAGGGCTGGGTTCGAATCCCTGTGAGGCATGGATGTTGTGTTTATCATACGTCATTGGATTTTTCTCTTCTCGGGAACCAGTGGCCCTAAATTAGGGACGAGCGATTGCTTATAATTCATCGAGTTGCTCACGATGGTCGTTAAACCATCGATTAAAAAAATTGTCAACCAGACATGCAGAATACAGCCCTCGCCAGAAAAGTCATGCATTGCTCGGCTGCTCTTGTATGGAATGGTATTAGAAGAATTGCCCCTTACACGAACTTTAAAGAGACTGCCATCAGGGAAAATCTTCTCCAGAAAACTAACATGCAATTATATGGTCTCTATCGAACTACCAATCATTTGGCATGCGTTATTAAAAGGTGGAAACACATCACGGTACACCGCATAATTGCGTGAAAAAATTCACATACTGCTCGTGATGTCACCTACGTTATTTTCAAAAATCACCTTTGTTTCTTCACGATCTGGTGTATTTAAAATAACGTTAGCATCTAACCTGTTACCAAGTTTGATATATTTGAAAAGAGTGGCACGCTACAAGTGGTATGATAAACTGTGCTAACTTGTGTCTGAAGGACTAAGTAAAACGTTGAAGTTTGACTTCAGTACCAACTAAGGAGGTTAGAATAATATTTCTGGATATGCCCCAAGTCTCTTAACCGTGAAGCCGCAAGGTGTGGGAATTTGACGTTGTTTACATGATACCTATGTAATGTCAACTGTGTGTATTTTGGAACTGCAGGGTTTTTTGTTGCAGAAACCGTGTTAATATCAAACCGAAATGAATTATACTTTATACACGAGTGAAATTTTCAATTTTAACGTTACGTTTTATTTAGAAAACGCACTACTGTTCGTGTATTTCAATTTAAAATAAAAGTGGGAAGGAGCCTCAAAATAATTAAGAATTTTATAAATCCATCATTTTCTCACACATCGGCAACAAGTTACAATGCAAAATTGGAAACATTTGCGACGAAAAAAGGCGATCCGGCCAATACAAAATGCATTGCAAATAGCCTTAAAAATCATCAGTTTTCCCACACTTTGACTGCCGTGGCTCGCGGTTATAGGTATAGGTGCAAACTCGAATTTTAGCTAAGTGGCTAGTGGCCGGTAAATCCAAAAACGTTAGTGGCAAAAAACAACAACAAAGAAACTGGCTGGTAAGTTAACAAATCTTAGTGTCCAAAAAGAAATCTCCAGCATAAAAAAAAAAGGGGGGGTAATAGGAATTTTAATGTAACTGCTATTATTTACATGGATGGCATAAAAGAAGCGACTCACTGCGCAAAATAAAAACCATTTTGTAGATTTTTTTTTCCTCTGTGTTTTCTCATTCCCAAAACATTGATAATATCGGTGGAAATGTACCATGTATCAGTGAAAGCCTCGATGTTTTTGCTAATAAGTCGATGAATTCGTACTTTTCCATCTGCAGCAGTAAATGGGCACATCGGTGGGTAAACTCGCTGCTCAATGTAACAGTGATTACTCACCACTTCAAATCGAGTAACCAATAATAACTGTTAAAACGCTCGATGTATCGGTGCAAAACTCGATGTTCTTTTTTTTTTTTTTTTTGATGTATCGGTTCCTGTAGCATCGAGGAAAAGAACTTGATTTCGTAGATCAAACATCAACCAAAACAGCCAATTCACGACATAAAAAAATATTCCCTTCCTCTTTACAAGAATGCAACAAAAATAAATTCATTTATTTTACGCAGAAAATATTCTTTACCAGTTTCAAACTTCGGTAATGAAACCTCGATGTTTTTCCGATGAATCGGCTTCTGAAACATAGAGGTTTAAGCCCTTTTAATGTTACATGTAATGTGTGTGTATATGCCAGAAATGCTAAGCCATTTTCTTAGAAATTGCAAGCTTCAAGAAAAAACGCTGTACTTACCAAGAAGGAAGCATCCGATTGGCCTGAAATTCGCAGCATGCGTCGCCCGCAAGAAAACATGCAAACGATTAGCATTGCAGGACATATGCAAATCATGTGCTCCCGGCACGGTACCGAGAAGCACTATAAGAAGGGTGCACAGAAGGCGGGGTGTAAGTAGTGGAAGTGTGTTGTGCTGCCGAACCTGTACATGGGAAGCATCCTGATGCCTCGTCGCAGAATACGACAGTGATTCCAGCACGTTTTGGAGTTCGACAGAGGACGAATAGTGGCTTATCGCGACAGCGGTTTATCGTACCAAGACATCGGCGCCAGTGTGGGACGACATCCAGCCACAGTGAGGCGAGTATGGATTCGGTGGGTACAGGAGGGACGGACAGACTGATTGCCACGGCACACCACCGAACGAGAGGACCGGCATGTTGTGCGGCGGGCATTGACGGCTCTCACCGCCACATCACGAACGTTAGCGCTGGAATTAGGGTGTGATGTGCAACAACCTGTGTCAGCACGTACCGTTCGACGTCGTCTGCAAGAGCGGGGATTTGTCGCACGGTGCCCATTGCTCTGATTACCATTGACGTTACACCACCGGCGAATGCAGTGGCAGTAGGCCGTTGAACGCCGCACCTGGACTACGGAATGGCACGACATTGTCTTCTCCGACGAATCCCGCTTCTGCCTGCATAACCACGATGGTCGGATCCGCGTGTGGCGGCACTGCGGCGAGAAGCTATATGACGTCTGCATTATGCATCGCCATACCGGTCCGTCGCCTGGCGTTATTGTTTGGGGCGCAATTGGATATGTCACCCGCACCCCTGTGGTACGCATCGCTGGTGCCCTCAACAGCCACCGCTACATCTCCGACGTTTTGGAGCCTGTAGTCCTCCCTTACCTGCAGGACCTGCCAGCGGCCACATTTCAACAGGATAATTCGCGCCCGCCCGTGGCACGCATGGTGCAACAATTCTGCACGGCCCACCAGGTGTCACTGCTGCCGTGGCCCGCCTGTTCTCCCGATATGTTTCCCATCGAACACGTCTGGTCGCTGATCGGTAACCGAGTGGCCCGGCAAGCACCACCCGCGGCTTCGCCTGATGAAATGTGGCAATGTGTGGAAGCAGCCTGGACCGACATACCCCAAGCCCACATCCAAAGCCTCTTTCGTTCGATGCCGCGGCGTGTAGCGGCCGTTATTGCCAGCCATGGGGGCCACACGAACTATTGATGTCTGCGTGTTCCGCAAGTCGCACGTGCCTGTAAGCTCAATCGTTTCATCTTTGTATCTGTTGTTATGTGTCCAGTAAATCTGGCTTTGCTATATCGTGTCCTTCTTGGTGTTACATTTTGGGTGGCCAACAGTGTCAATATATATATATATATATATATATATATATATATATATATATATATATACATTTCAAATATTTCAGATAACTGAATTTTGATAATAACTATTTTTTTAATATTTCAGATAACTGAATTTTGTTTAAAAAATAACTTTACCCGAAATAATTTTTTGAAATAGAAATTGCAAAGTCAAACGAATTTTCAGACTGTTTTTCTTCTGCAAAAAAAGAGGAAATATAATAATTTCCTTAATTTGGAATATACTCTTAAGACTGATGTTATTCTAAAATGATTTAAAATCATCACTATCACTTGGCAAACTTTAACTCTCACTACAAGTAGCCATTCAAGATTTCCTTGTTATTCTAAGGTGATTCAAAACGCACTTTTGAAAATACTGAGGAACAAGCTGTCAATAAAGTTCGTCCTCAGCTACCACACGAATTTCGAAAAGATGTGGGAGATTGGTATTTCGCTAAGTTTTGCGATTGCGTCGGTTTGTTTGGGGGAAAAACGAACAATGTGAAGAGTTCCTAGTAATAAAACACATTTCGCTCTCATGCGCGACAAGTCCGCAAGAAAAATAAACACGCCGTTGTCACTGGACCACGAGTTGCGCGTTATCGCACTTTGAACGGGGTTCGAAAAAGTGATTTCCGCAATGTAACGTCCACAGTGATTCACCCACAATCCCTTGTGAACAGCCCTGCCTCAAGTGTAGTAGGAAAAGTTTTGGCTAAGATTAGCCTTCCTCCCGTCATGCGGTAGTGCGTGGGCAGCCGCCAACGGGAACTTACAATACGATTTTTATTGCATATTGTCATGATTTTTTCAATAATATTGCTTTTTTGACGGTATGATTCGTGGGGATTTCATTTCAAAACAATATGATTAATAAATGATATGATCATTCACGCCGATATCTGCTGTCTGATTCGGGAACTACTCGGGTCAAAATCGAGGGTTGATCATTCAGCCCACCGCACTTTTAGCACAACACGCGCAGGCAGAATCGACCTCTTATGTAAGAGATCTGTCTGACTTTCGGTCTCTTACTTGGTTCGATACGGACACACTTCTTAACACGTGTCCATCATTCTTTGTAACTCGTGTATTTCCATGAGTTACAACTCGTAAAAAATACAAAAAACGAAACAGTCTTACGATAAAAATGGCTTTAATATAGAATTCACTTTCGACCGAAAACGATATCACCATACATCTTATAGTTTATTTGACGACCGTACTTCAGCACATGTACGTCTCCATTCTCCGGGGTCTCACTCCCACTGCCCTACATGCGTCTTCTCCGTCCCGTGTCTCGCGTTAAACTCCTCTTACAAGATGGCGTCTCCCAGCAAACCGGTCCTGCATAGGGAGGGCCGCTTAAGCCCCTCGGGTATAGCGTCCACTGGAAGGGTGATCCGGAGTGACGTCAGTAAGTCTCCCCGCACCGCTGGCATTAACACATGTACATATATCAAAAGAAGAAAATAATCGCCGTGTTGCCGCGGGTGGCCGAGTGGGCAACGTTCGTGACTGCCACGGAAAGAGCCTCAGGTTCGATCCCAGGCAGGTACGAACGCTCGATCCACTAAATACACGCCGTGTGTCGGATGGGCACGTTAAGCCGTCGGACCCCGGGTACTGGCCCCCGGTAATAAATAAGGGCGTCTTCCTCCCCTTTTCTACTTCGCTTCCGTGTCACTTTCCTATCGGGCGCTCTAGCCCAAATCTCCTAGTTTCCTATTTCTAAGGGTTGTTTAAGACCTGGAGTCAGACACTCCCTTCCTAAAATCCTCTACATATGATCATGATCATAATCGCCGTGTTTTAATCAGAGTCCTTACAGCTCCCAGGCAACCAGACGAAAGATGCGTTGGAATGCATCGTGAGTCATCCCATACTTAGGGAACTGTTGCAGTTCAGTTCGTTCATATATCATGAGTACATGAACAGTTCATCAAGTACTGCAAGAAAGCCCTCTTCACGTAGTACGCCTGCAAACACTGTGGAGAAAAGTCACTTCACACAGAAAAACATTGCACAACAGTATCACAACACAAATGTTCGTTTGCGAATTGAAGATGTTCACTCTCGAACGTATGGTTCGTTTGCATGTCCTTGCCTGGAAATAACACACATAGAGCAACAATCATAGCACCGTATTACGGGATTTCTGCATTATCCTAGCCGCAATAAATTAATCCCTACGTAATGACGGTAGCCCTGTTAATCTCCATAGTTAACATATCTACAACTACAATGTCTGCATAAGGTATGAAGTTCGCTGATAAATATATTTCTTTTATCCCTCTCGGGTGTTAACTGTCTTATGCGTTGATCCGTATTACACAAATACCATTCATCTGAAATACTAAAAGGTATTTTAATATTTGCCCGATAATCTGAAAAAATATCCTTCTGATGAACCGAAGGTACTGGGGAATAAATACACTTCGATGACATGCCTTGAATTAATCTACTTCTTGTAGACCCTTGATTTACATTACTAAGTAGTTTGGCAAATACCTGCAGATGTCTATCCAAAATGTGCAAGCCATTAGTAATTGCATTAACATCATCCAAAGATATACCACCTTGTTCTGGGCTAGGTTTACCGTTATTTGAGACATTATTTTTCTTCGCTAGTATCTGAACCTCACCACTGTTAGAATTCTCTGAACTTATATCCTGTCCCTCCGAGTAATCTCTGCAACTACTCTTACTCTGGGTGTTAACCTTGATTTTCTTATGGCTTTGAACATCTGTCAACGTGCCTAATCCTCCATCGTGGTTTCTTAATCCAAGCTCAGTATCAACCATGATACTCCCTGTCTTCTCCTCATTATCACCTTCCGGTGTGATAGTCACGTCATTAGCCCTGTGAGTATCTACCTCTACATTTACGGCTTCATGTGAAACCTCTTCGGGTAAGTTAACCTCTTGTATTTACTTTACCTGAACTCCCTTATCTAATATTGCTTCCACATTCTTTAAAGGTAATTGATCATTATCTACATTAGCTCCCTTTTCTTCACAGTTTACTCCAATCAGTGAGTGATCCGCTGCTTCTGACCTTGATCAGACTACACTTTCTTCCTCTCCTCCCTTGCTAAATTACCCTCAGTTACTGACACCTTTCTAACTTGACACTCACGAGATGCTTCATTAACACCTTTTAAGGTGATAAAATCCTTTAAAGAAATTATTAATCCAATTGTCAGACTTGGTACTATCGCACATGCAATGTTGACGAAGTCCCGTTTCTCCGGATTTACCTTCCTCATTCCGTCATCAATCATGCATAGACTCAATTCCTTTAGGTCAAATTGGCCTTTTCTCCCATCGAAACCTGTAAGAAGTACTTTTCCTTTCGACTTTACTTCTTCTTCTTTTAGTGTTCCTTGTTTAACGCACGCAAATTGCGCTCCGGCGTCGACCATTCCATTTACATACTGGCCTTCCCTATTTTTAATGTTTACACCCTCTCCATTTGGTATGGTGGCAACACTTACTGTTGTCTTTTCAATATGTCCGACTCTTCCAATATGCGCTGAGATGTCATCCGAGTCCTTCTTAGTTTTCTCAACAATTGTTCTATTAATTTGCTGCGTATTTATGGACTGCTCCACGACATCAGATTCCTGAGTTTCAGTGGCTCCATTCACTCTATGATCATGTTTTTGATATCTTCTCCAATCTTTTGTATTAGCCTCAGTACTCTTCCGCAATAACTTCTGGGGACAATTAATTCTAAAATGCCCCTTCAACCCACATTGAAAACATGTTCCAACTTTATCTGAACCTGGTGGTTTACTTATCGCCTTAGGCACCAGATTCGTATCTTTCATCCCATAGTTGCGCTCGGGCCTACTGCTTTCAAACGGATTCCTCTCGAAACCACTGCTATAACCCTGTCTGGGTTTTTCTTCTTCCTTTCGTATTGTTCCTACGTGGCTGATAAACAAGTCACATAGTTCTGCTAGATAGTCTGTCTTTTCTAATTTACCCGTTGCTCCCCTCTGCAAGATGTACGTTTTCAGTTCTGTGGACAACAACGTTTTAAATTTGTCACATACAAATAAATTCAGCAACTGGTCAAATGTAGTGACCTCATTACTATTGACATAGTAGGTTAAAGTTCTCTTCAACCTTTCTACTAATTGCATGTAACTTTCCCTGTTTTCCTTGCCTATCTTATCAAACTGTTTTCTGTATATATCAGGCGTTAAATGACACTCCGCTAAAATAGCTGTCTTAACGACTTCGTAATCATCGCATTCCTCTGTTGTCAGATTACGGAACAAATGATTCACGCATTCTGAATTGAAAAGAGCGATTACCAGCTTACCTTTGAAATCATTAGGAACAGAATGCAGCATAAAAGCTCTTTCTAGAGAATAAATCAAATCCAGTATCTTGTCCGGTTTACTCGGACTTCTAGGCAAAGTTTTCTTTAAGATCTTAATACACTGCCCGACAATTACTAAGGACGGATAACAATAGCAACGATAGCAACCATAAAATGGAAGGCAGGAAAATGTGGAAATTAGCATAAGTGCGGGATACAGTAAGACGTGTTGTGCGTATGCAAATTTTGGATTGCCGAACTTGTTCGTGACGTCATAGCGCTGATAAGAGATATAAAGGATTTGACGCGTATTGACCGTTGTTGTTCAAACGCAAAGTTGAAAGGGAAAGAATCAATTGACGAACTTGCAATTTTCAATATGTCTTCCCGACATCTCCTAGATGATTTTACGCGTGGCCGTATTATTGGCAAGATTGAAGAAGGGCGAAAAATAACAGATGTTGCCAGGGAATTCGACGTCAGCCACAGTGTTGTTTCAAGGCTTTGGAAATCATTTCAAACAAATGGAGAGTGTAGCAAACGTCACGGGGGAGGTCGTGTTCGCAGTACGACACCTACAGAAGATCGGTACATAGTGCTATCAACAAAAAGACACCGGCGTAGCACAGCTAATGAGGTAGCAAATCAGTTTATGGTTGCTACTGGCAAGCGGATCTCCCGAAAAACTGTCGCCAGACGTTTGCATGAAGGAGGACTATACGCCCGCCGTCCTGTTGTGTGCATTCCATTGTCCAGACGTCACCGTACCGCCCGTTTGCAATGGTGCCATCAACATCGCAATTGGACTGATAACGACTGGTCTGCTGTCCTCTTCTCAGATGAGAGAAGATACAGTCTATCGTCTGATTGTCGATGACAATTGATCTGGCGTGATAGTGGTACTGCATATTGTCCAGCAAACATACAGGAAAGGGACCGATATCCGACATGTAGTGTCATGGTATGGGCTGGCATCATGATCAATGGCCGTACGTCCCTCTATGTGCTTCCAACTGGGACTATGACTGGCCAACGATACATTAATGATGTTCTGCTACCTCATGTTCGCATGTTCCGTGGTGCTGTCGGTGATAGATTCATTTTCATGGACGACAACGCAACATGTCATCGAACAGTCGCTGTCCAGCAGTGTCTTGAGAGCGAGGATATTCAACGCCTCGTATGGCCAGCAAGTTCTCCAGATCTGAATCTCATTGAAAATGTGTGGGATGCTTTGGGGAGGAGTCTTGCTGGTCGCCAATGCCCTCCAATAAACAAGGACACCCTCATCCGTGCACTGACAGAGGAATGGGATAAATTACCCCAACAGCTGCTTGATAATGTTGTGCAAAGTATGACACGACGTGTGGAATCTTGCATCGCCCTCCATGGTGGCCATATCCCATATTGACATCTTACGCCGGAACGCCTGCGGACGGTAATTGCATTTTTTTCACGTTTACGTATTCTGCACAAAATGGTCTGTTTGTCCCTTGAACACGTTCCAAAGCCTTCTGGATTTCAAAGCACAATAAATTGTCTTTCTTGTAATGTCCTGGCATTCTGACATTATTTTATTTCATTTGGCATCCAACCACACTTACTTTTTTATGCGCTATATAGCCGTTTATGATCCGTCCTTAGCAATTGTCCAGCAGCGTATAATCATGGAGTTTACTACTACTTTTACTTGCCTCATTTTTATTATCTTTAGTCAACTAAGTTTTCTTTCATTCAAATTATCTTTCCTCTCTCTTATTTGCTAGCTCTATCTCTAATTCTAATCTTTGTTCTAGCGCTATCCTTTTATTTTCTCTTTCTAGTTGCAATTCTAACTTTTTCTGTTCTCTTTCTGCCTTCTTATCTTCTAATTCTAAGAATTTTAATTCTAATTGTCTGTTTTTATCTCTTGTGTTTAAATCTGATTGTTTAATAGCTACTTCTTTACTTTCATCGTGCTCTGAATCCACGTGTTCCTCATCTGAACTTCCTTCCCAATCTTCTCTTAACTAATTTTCTTCCTTACTACGCATTTTCAATTCTTAAATCATAAATCAACGCAACATGCAAATATATACACATACAACAAATATTTTACTTCTACAACCAATTCATCAATATATCCCGTACAACTCTCAGCCTATTTCCTATCTCTTCCTAACCTTACATTTTCCTGTTCACTATCCATCTACTAAAATAAATAATTCACTCATGCAGAAATCTCCGTAAATGGTACTTACGTTGCCTCTGGATCCTTCCTTTTTGGTCTTGTCGGATTCACAGCCTTCGTAACTTGCACATGCTATTTGGGTAACTTTCCATGGCATCATATCTGGTTTGTCCTTACGCTTGTACGAAGTAACTTCTGCACGATGTTCTTTCTCTGCTCTCTTTTCACATATCTCTCGTAACGACTTTCTTTCCCGTCTCTAGGTTTTCGAGTTGTCCAGCGAGCTCCTTTGTTCTCCCGGACCACGTGTTGCTGCACGTCCTCACGTTAGTTCCTCTAAGGTTTGCTTTCAACGAAACCTTTTTTTTTTTACAGAGTCACCATTGTCCGAATATTAAGCTAAATCAGCTTATCCTACACGACGAGCCATTTATGTAAGAGACCTGTCTGACTTTCGGTCTCTTACTTGGTTCTATACGGACACACTTCTTAATATGTGTCCATCATTCTTTGTAACTCGTGTATTTCCATGAGTTACAACTCGTAAAAAACGAAACAGTCTTACGATAAAAATGGCTTTAATATAGAATTTACTTTCGACCGAAAACGATATCACCATACATCTTATAGTTTATTTGCCGACCGTACTTCAGCACATGCGCGTCTCCATTCTCCGGGGTCTTACTCCCACTCCCCTACATGCGTCCTCTCCGTCCCGTGTCTCGCGTTGAACTCCTCTTACAAGATGGCGTCTCCCAGATCAGATCAGATCATGTGTTGAGGATTTTAGGAAGGGAGTGTCTGACCCCAGGTCTTAAACAACCCTTAGAAATAGGAAGCTAGGAGATTTGGGCTACAGTGCCCGATAGGAAAGTGACAAGGAAGCGAAGTAGAAAGGGGAGGAAGACGCCCTTGCTTATAGTACCCGGGGTCCGACGGCTTAACGTGCCCATCCGACGCACGGCGGATATTTAGTGGATCGAGCGTTCGTACCTGCCTGGGATCGAACCTGAGGACCTTTCCGTGGCAGTCACGAACGTTGCCCACTAGGCCACCCGCTGCCCGATGGCGTCTCCCAGCAAACCGGTCCTGCATAAGGAGTGCTGCTTAAGTCCCTCGGGTATAGCGTCCACTGGAAGGTTGATCCGGAGTGACGTCAGCAAGTCTCCCCGCACCGCTGGCATTAACACATATACATATATCAAAAAAAGAAAATAATCGCCGTGTTCTAATCAGAGTCCTTACACTCTTCGCACTAAAAGGGTTCTGCAACATCGAGGTTTAAGCATCGATTATCGGTGGCAAAAGTTCGACGTACAAAAACATCAAGGTTTTTTGCCATCCCTAGTTAGGATCCTGGTTTTACTTCCTTTTACCTTTACTTCTGAATTATTATACTTTTGTAAATTGGCCCTAAAAACTACAAATGGCCAAACTGGCGACCACTAAAATAAATTTAATCGCCAAAGTTGTCAGTTGATCGCCATCTGGCAAGTGGCGAGGGCTAATTTGCACCTATAGTTATAGGCGTCACGCAAAGTGGTACTGCTCCATTAACAAGGGCATCTCCAGATATCTTATTCTAACCTCCTTAACAGGGACGGGCCAAGCGGGGATTCAACGGGTGCGAAGCACCCGGGCGCCAGATCCCGGGTCGGCTGGGCGTCTCAATCAAATTTTTCGGTTGTTAATTAATCAGTGACGTTGGAGAAGTTAAGAAAATGGATATTTGTACTTTTCAGTGGCGTGGGAGAAGTTAAGAAAACGTTTTACGGTGACAAATCGTAATGCTATGTGGCACGTATATTTTTTAGTAAAAATAATTCGTTATATAATTCAACAGAAAACGTCTTTAAGCCAGAGAATAATTGTTACTGTTTTGTTCAGTAACGAATACCGCTGGCAAAGGATTAAAAATTCGTTTTCTAAATTTTCTGTTAAATCTTGAAGATTTCAGCATTCATGATATGCGTGGCCAGCGCTATGACAATGGGGTCATTATGAAGGAAACACACGATGGACTTCAAACAACATAACTTTTTGGCTTAAAACACTTATGCATTTTACGTTCTTTGAGCGGCTTATACTTTAAATCTGGTAGTAAATAACGACGAAAATATTTCCCTACAGATTGCGAACATTTTCAACATTGTTCAAGAAATATATGCTTTCTTTTCTTAATTGCCTTACCGTTAGCAAATTTTAAAGAAAGAACTTCCAGCGTTGACTGTAAAACCATGCTCGGAAACAAGGTGGGAAAACAGGATCGATGCAATAACGGTAACGAGTACCGGGATACAATTTCGATGTAACCCACGATATATTATATTAGATTTTTTGGTTAGAATAGTTAAAGAGACGCCCGTCATGTTCAATGTTATATATTGATGCTTCACCCCAGGACGCCAGATTCTCGAATAAAAAATAAGCTTTAAGAATTTTGATGTCAGGATGTCAGGCAATGGCTGACGACCCGGAGGTAGACATTAGAATTTGAAATAAATATTTGTGAGCTCTTTTTATCGCCGAAATCTATGCACAGGTGAAAAGAATTTATACTGCAATTTATCCAATCAAAGCTAAGAAATTCTGATACTCATTAATTAGTCATGCAACTTCAGGACTGGCACGCGACAACAGACATTTAATCAAATAACAATAAATATATGAAGATAATGATGAAGGCGTCTATATACAGAGGATTGTGAAGGAGTGGCGTCAAGTAGACTCGCCCCTTTTGGGATAACTCTGAGGCTGCATTTATCATTAAAGTCAATGACTATTTGTTGGCCTATACAGTCCGGCTTTAAAAAAAACAGTTCTCAGCCGACGAGAGTCTATTGGCTGACCGGAGCCAATCTAATCACAACTGGCATGCATACATAAGTTCCGTACTTACAGATATGCTGTTTCCTCGGGTATCCATGTTTAGTGCACTCACTTCGTTATGCACTCACTTTGTTATGCACTCACTAACATTTTATGTGTTTTGGCTTTTTAGCGCATCTGTGTGATGACACGCCCATTTCAGAGCGCGCACTATAACCAATGGAGAGGGGAGTCGAACCCCATCTCCCACTTTCTCTCGTGCACGGCATTCACCTGCATGAAATCAGGGACGCATTTAAGCGCACCACTGTCGTGGTGGAACGAAGCACCTGACGTGTAGAAGGATCCGTTCGTCTCTCCAAAGGTGATTCTCGCATACATCACCGGTCGGCACCTCAGTCTTCGGGGCTGTAATTCCATCACATCGTGTGACCTACGGTATGCTGGCTTTCTCTTACGTGCAATCTAGCACCAGGAAAAGAGGTATCTTCCTCCCTTTTATTTCCTCGTGGTAACATCAACCGCTCGGCCGCTCTTTGGTTAGCTGGCCGGCATCTTCGGACAGAAGCTTTTCTTCCGATGTTAACTCCGAGCTGGATCAATCCCGAGACTAGTTCCCTTCACGGCTCGGAACCAGACTACTCTTTTTCCCTTGTTCACATCGTTAACAGATTTCTTGCTCTTCTTTTTAGGGGTCTGTTTAAACTCTCTTGTCAGCCTGAAAGCATTCGGCGCGGTGAAGTGGTAAGAAATACATGCCTCTGTATTCGGTATATGTGGTGCTCTATTGACACTCTAATGGCCACCCGACTGACCGACACGCACACTTAGGGGGCAACACATCGCGTTCCCCACCCAGGCTAAGATTTCTCCCTTCCAAGAATAGGGACCCTTATCTGTTCGCCTCTTTTGCAATGCGGGAAACCACTGGCTGTTAATTTTCACCCAATAATTAATGCTGTTCCCGCTTATTGCAAAACCTGCTAATCGAATTCATTTCCGTACCCAAAAGTCGTAACAATATATATATATATATAATTTCGGTTGTCCATCGGTTGTCCGTTCAATATGTCCAGCCCATTGCCATTTCAGGGATTTTACTCTGATCATGATGTTTTCTATTCTTGTCATTCTCCTTGTCCACAAGTTCCTCTTCTTACCTTTCTTGGTTATATACGCATGTGTCCCCCTTCCATCGGGAAGCCGTAATATGTTTATCATCGTACATGATGAAACTTTTTTTAACCAGTAAAGCGGACTTTTGTGTAAATTGTCACAGAGAGAGAAAGAGAGAGATGGGAAGCTGCCTTCTTGGATTATTCGTAGCGTCATCTGAACTAGAGTTTTACGGATGTTTTTTTTTTCCTTCAGTTTTATATGAGACAATTGTGTTTTATGAAAACCCTTAATTTACAAGAATTATAAAATAATGTTGCTAAGAATATTTATTTGATGTAAAAACGAATAAAAATTGAAAAATACTCTCGTATAAGGGGGCGGCAAATGCCCTTGGCGCGGCCCTGCTCCTTGGTAGCAACCTATTACTTACCTGCTCGTTTAGTCAAGCCAATCTATGCTTAATTAAGGACACTGAGTATTAAGCTATCCGAGGTTTTAATCAATCTTCAATTAATGTTGATGTTCTTGGTAAACTGACTTTGCCCATAGTTACACCTTTAAAACCTAAGAACACTACAATGTATGTATGGCGTTCTGTTGCCATGTCAATGACTTCCATTTGTTCGATGGCGCGCGATCAGGGTGTCTGAACCCTTTTTAGAAGCCGATTAACCTAACCCAAAAGGTGTCCAAAATTTTCTGCGCACCCCAAACAGAAAGGTTAACATAGCGACCGGGTTTTACGCAGAGCCGGCTGGATCATAGGGGCAACCGGGCGATCGCCCCTGGCCCTGCGACTTCAAGGGGCCCAGCAGTTTAAGAAAAAACATTTTCGGTAGAATTTTCTACAATTATTTTTTGTGTAAGTTTTGGGGTGCTAGTTCTTAAAAAGATGTTTTTCAAGTTTGTTTGTTTTTTTCCAATCCCTCTATTTTTGAATAGGTTATTGCCCTTCGCCATACAAATACTGAAATTTGCCGATTTCAAGTGATTATTGTACCTTCCTTAATATTTTCCGCATTCATGAAATAGCAAATTAAATTTCATCGTTTTGTGGCCCTTTTATAAATTTAACAATTTGCGAGCGAATCAGATACTTGAATTTAAAGAAATGAAAAGTAAAGTATTAAAGTTGGTTTCGGGCTACTTACGGAAGCCATTTATTCAGTGATTTTAAGAACATTACTAGAAATTAAAAAAGTCATATATGAGCGCGTATAAATGTTTAAAAAGTCACTAATTTGTCACTTACACTACTTTGCATTAAAATTCAATCACTAAACCATGTATCAGGAGGAAAAAAAACTATTTATATGAATTTATTTTTATTCCTACACTAAAATATTCGCAATCCAAAGATTTTCGCTACACAGGTAACATTTTTTCATTTTGTTAGGAAGTTTTTACAAGAGTCATAATACAACCTCAACCCATCTTCCCGGAAAGAAAAACGTAGATTTTAACAGTTTTTCCTATCTCTCTCTCTCGGAACTTTCGATCCACATTATGGTCTTTTTCTTAAGCTTAAAGTAAATACTTCTTTGAGAAAATCATTTTGTCTTTATGACAGTTTTCGTTATGACGTACTACAGAGGGGAAACACATGTCAAGACGAAAAAGTTACAGCGATAAATTCCTTCGGTATAGCTCAACTGGTAAAGCATTGGGCTCCGTAGTAGAAGGATGCTGGTTCGTCACCACCGATAAATTTGTGGATTTCATATTGTGTGTGTTCCTTACGGACATTTTTCACGTAACGACTTTATTAAAATATAAGATTTCCTAGTGCCAGCAATGAAATTTTGCTCCGGGGCCCAGCAATGAAATTTCGCCCCAGGCCCCGCAAAAGCTCCATCCGGCCCTGGTTTTACGAAAGCCACGACAAAACAATTCCTTTCCTCCTCTTATCTCAGCGGTACCGACAATAAACCTGTCACGCTGATATGAGATAGCTTCTAGTTCTCTATTACCTGCTCCATGACCCAAGGCATGATGGGGAAGGGTTAATTCCCGTGACATGGCCACCATGCCACAGGGAAGAAACAATTTACCCAAATATCTTCTTCTCTCTCCTTTCTTAAATTCTTCGCCGTTGTTATAGTCCTTTTATCAGGTAATCAGTCAGAAAGGATTAGTGTCAATCTCTCCCTCTCCAATGCCCACTATCTGTAGCTGATAGTTCTTTGTCTGGCGCTCTTTGGCCAAACCTGGCCCTTGCGCCACTAAAATCAACTAACCAACCAACCAACCAACCAATGCCCACTTTGAATAATATAGCCAAAGGAAAAGTAATGCTTTCTAACACGCAGGTTCACTCGGCCCACTTCTATGACAGCGAATATATTCATTCGAGCTGATTTCAGCATAATTTATTAACCAAGAGTTAATTCGTTTCAGCCGGTCTATAACTCTTAAACGGAGAAGTAAAAAAAAAAAAAAGTAAAGAAGGGACGCTGACTGCGTGTGAAAAGGAACTCTCATCATTCTTACTTAGAATGATGAAAGTTCCCTTTCACACGCAGTCAGCGTCCGTTCTTTACTGTTTTTTTAATTGTCCATTTAAGAGACCGGCTAAAACGAATTAACTCGGGGTTAGTAAATTATGCTGAAATCAGCTTGAACGAATATATTCGCTGCTATAGAAGTGGGCCGAGTGAACTTGCGCTTCAGAAAGCGTTACTTTTCCCTTGGCTATATTATTTAAAGTGGTCAGTGGAGAAGGAGAGGTTGACACTAATCCTTTCTGACTGATTAACTGATAAGGACTTGCAAACATGCTTTGTTCCTTATATTAAGAATTACCCTTTTTTAAGCTTCTGTGAAAAGTATCATTATTTAAAGATAAGAATAATCTTCATGATTTGGTATCAAGTAAAATTACATGTTACTAAATCTAATCCTGATGTTTCATTACCGCGTGTAAATATGCAGCTTATCTGTTGCACATCGCATAGTCTAATCAAAGCTACTCTCCTCCTGTATATACTCATGCCCATAGGCGTTTTGGTATCGGTATTGTGTCATTCATAAACTCTTTTGGCAAGTCTTTTAGTAAATATCAGTCTATCTGAAGACTCGTTTCATTACACATCGCAGCTCTAATTCCTTACTTACGTCTACGGACGCCAATTCGCGGTAGGAGCAAAAACACCATTACGGTGGAAGAACAGAAATGGTTTTGCAACAAAAAGTGAAACTGAATCGAAACGTTTTTTGTGACAAACAATATTAACATTCTGGAACAAATTTTAGCTAACTTTGAGTTTTCTGGGACTTACCAGATTTCAGTTGAAGAATTAAGATACGTAATAAATTGAAATGTAAATTTTCTTGTGTAGTCCAAAATAATTCTATAGTTATCCCATTGACAAGAGCATATTTAATGAAACATTCAGTTTATTTTATGACTGAGTATGCAAATAATCAAATTGACAAAAAAATGTTTTCTGAAAAATGTGCAACTTTTACAAAAGAATTCCTTTCGGACAGCAAACTCTCTGTTTCCTGGAGTTCATACAAACGGAAAATCATTCAACTCGCTTACTGAAACATTCCGTTAATGAAAGCAAGATGTACTCGTTGGTAGTTGGTATTCGTGATCTCTGGATGCGTAAATCTTTTCACAGATAGCTGAAGCATGTAAGCGTACCGCTCACTTTTGGTGCTGCTTTCCAAATGACGCGTTTACTGTTATAAGAGTTTCTGTACTGTGTACAGCTTCATCAACATCTTTACTTTCAGGGAAATAAAATAACCCTTTAAGCGCAGTCGCAAGCTTCAACTACCATGTTCGGAATGCTCTTATGGTAAATAATGCCTTCGTCATCACGATACATTAAAAACAGTGGGGACATTTGGGATGGGGTACAACACATCTGAAAACCCATAATTTCTGCTGCTGAGGCATTGGATTGTAGAAAGGTGTTTAGTACAGCACTGTGAAGGAAGCGATACATATTGAGATCGCCCCCACAAGTTCCTCGGCAAAAATTGGCATTGTAACCGTCAGGCTGGATGATCCAATCATCCCAGCCAATAGCTGCGAAAGTTACGCGGAATGTTTCTCGACAACATGTTGTTCCTCCCTTGACACAGTCTGCACTGCGTCTGTTGCGGGTTGACGCTTTCAGGTTAGTGGTGTAGACCATCAAGAAGGGTTGCTTCACGCCATCCATGGCAATAGCTGGTTTTAACTCAGGGGAACATTCTTCAATACAAATTACTTCAACACTCAGTGCAAGACGACCGTTCGAGAGTAGATAAATGCTTGATATAGGTAAGTCAAATTTTACAAATTCGGAAAAATTTCCTGAACTATTTTCAACTGCCACTGTTCTTTTTTCCAGCAACATTTTACCAGTCCAGTCGAAAGTGAGAGCATTCACTATCAGCTCGTTTGTCGAATTTTTCTTATACAAGAATAATTCCAAAGATGTCGGAGAATTCTTGTTCATGTCACTCGGTAGCCAATAGTTAAGCCTTGCACACGAAACATTGTCTTCTTCAATGCAGCTGACGTCACCTGAAAAAGAAATAACAGGTATTAGAAACTTTTAAGCACAAATGCATTTAGTGTAGCATTTAGGTTCATATCGTTTTTTGATTCCGCCGAAATATTTTTTACTAAGCGTCCCAGATGCCGAAGAATATTCTCCCGAATATCAAGATCTCAAAACGATCAGCTAAGTATTCCTGGTTAGCGGTTATGTTCCGAAACCATAAATGTCTTCGCTTTTACAGTCATTTATATATTAATTTGCATAAAATGGCAAATCTCAGCAAAATTATGTAATTTTCATGGAATGAAATTCTCCATGGTTGTAAATATTTCTTGCAGTTGCCAAGCCTAGAGAAGCAATGCAAATGTTCAAATGAAATGAATCGAATGATTTAACCAAAAATCTCGACGTTAGCCAGAATTTGAATTCCTTTTTGTTGATCATAGATTATAGAAGCACTAGGTGAAAGCCCGTCAATAATGACGGGGCGAAATAAGATGAATATATTTTTTTAATAACCAGGTATTCTTTTGGTTTGTGATGTCTAAATGTGAAAGAATGTTTCATGAACATTACAACAATAAAAAACAAACAAACAGTATATTGGTTGCGGCAGGGATTTTGTCAATTAAAACAGGCAAGCGCTCGCATTTTCCCAGTATTCATTCGCCGCACATCAGATGTTTTTATAGGCAGCTGATGAAATATCGAAAACAAATAACAGCAGCCAATCGCAATATTTCCGACATTGTGTTTTTAACTTTATGAAATCGTTTGAAAAAAAGCCTTGTCGGTGGTTTCTGTCCTTCAAAGCCCATCAAAAAATGCATAGTGGCCCTAAAGCGCATTGTTTCATTTATTGTAAAAAAACATCACGCAGATGGCGAGCAACTACGTTCATTTGTTCCTGTTGTTGCCACATAGCAAAAAAGTGTTAAGATAGTAAAAACATTTTCGGAAACTTAGAATTGTGCGGCTGCAAATGTTAAAATGTTATGGTAATTCATGCGCAGAAGCGCAAACAATATTTTTTCTTTTCTTTTTTTCTTCATTTTTCATTTTTTCTCAAATATAAGCAAAATAATACATGGTTATATTTTGCGAAAAAAAATTGGTTATATTCTGAGGATTTCGTGGTCAAAGGAAAAAGAAAATTCACAAATCACATTTCTTCAGCATTCGCATGAAATAATAATGACACACTGTTGCCTACTGTAGTGGAACTCTCAAATTTTAGACTTAAATGAGAAAAGAAACTGGTTTGAGACAATTTAAAATAAGCATTTTAGGTTCGTAAGGGGAATCTTAAAACTAAATTTCATACGGTAGGATTTTAAATGAAAAATTCTGTATGTCGTTTATGAACAACAAAGTAGAGCCAAAATTCCTGACGTAACGTTTTTCTGTTTCTGAAAAGTTGATCGTGTGACATAACGCATCTCGGACGTCATGTCAGAATGATATGGATGAGTGACGTCACACCAGCAGGTGTGAAAAATCGGTCTTTGTTGCTATGACAACAAAACAAAGTGGTGCACGCGTGCGCTGTGCGCATGCAATGTCACCTGTACGAAAATACGAAAAGCTAAGCATGACGTCACAAATATTTTTCTTGGTTGTTGCAATGGTGTCGACGTTCCGCTGCTCCACAACAGTGGGACATACGTTCAGACGTTCAGACAAAGGAAATTATATTGTTTTAGATTCCGGATATCAGATGTGTTCATCGGATAGTAAATATTTGGTTGGTTGGATGGTACGGTTTTAAAGTGAACTAGACATAAATGGTCCAACAGTGCAACGTAGAGCACGAATCTGAAAGGAAAGATTATTGCAAATGGTTAGTTACTTGGTTATCTAGATCCAAAAGGAACTATGCTTCCGAACAGCTGGATATATCCATCTCTCTCTCTCTCTCTCTCTCTCTGAGGGCGATACGAATTGATGTGATCGGTAATTCTGCCAGACGTCAGACAAAATGTTGGGTACGACTTTGTACTTTCATATTCACTGCGCTATGTTTCACTCATTAGTTCACTAATTCTTGAACGCTCTCACATTACTCATGGATTTGCTTAAGGAGGACGTCTAGTGATTTTGCTCCCTATATTTCCAATGAAAAATATTTCGACCCTATTTCCTCAGCGACGAAAGATTCCCATACATCAAAATCAACCCACTGATAATAAACATCCTAACTTAGACTGTACAGTCGGTGTTTTTTTGAAAAAAAACTTTTCTGAACTATATTAAGAATCAGTAACTTTACTTCGATGTAGTGGTAAGGAAGAGTGGCGTCACCTGTAAGCAAGTATCATAACTACATCGAAGTAAAGTTATTGATTTTTATATAGTTCAGGAAAGTTTTTTGCTAAAAACATCGATTGTACAATCTAAGTTAGGATGTTTTTTTATCAGTGGGCCAATTTTGATGTATGGGAAATCTTTCTTCGCTAAGGAAATAGGGTCGAAATGTTTTTCATTAGAAGCATAGGGAGCGAAATCACTATAGACGTCCACCTTAAGTCTCTAGCTGTAAAGAAATTAATTGTGGTCTGTACGCATGTACCAAGTTTAGATAAAGCTTTTTCCCTGGTTGCTTAGGCAGATAATTTCCACAATCTAAGATTACTATATGCTGAATACTCATATTTTTTTCATTCTTTCATTACTCGTCACTGCGGGCAGTGCTCTATGGACAAATGGAAGTTCTTCGGCCATACAATATCCTGAACCATCTATTATAAAAGAATGAAGGAAAACGCTTCTATAATAACACAGTTTGCTACAAAATACGAAATTTCACTCATTTTCTCCTTCCGTTTTTCTTTATTGAGAAATCTGATTAAATCGCGTCAAAAACATGCGCACATTAACAAGTGAAACGGTTCAAGCTCGATGACTTTTAACCAGAGAGAATTACTGCTAATTTATCAAGTTCAAGGGGACTTAAATACAGAAGGTATATTTACGACCACAGCCTACTTAGTAGAAAATCTTTTTGCTCGAAGAAGAAATTCTTGATGAAAAGTAGATTTCATAACAGAAACAATGTGATTATGACATAGCATAATATTTTTGGAGAAATATCGGATAAGAAAAGGAAAAATATTTTTTCTTGTTCGAATGGGTGTTTTACATGATAATCGGAAATAACTGCAAATTTTGATGAGCATTGGAAGAAATAAGCTCAACCAGGTTATCCGTTGCCTAATGGCAAGCAGAATCAGTGTTACATTTCAATAGGAAATTAACACTACAGCGGTATTTAATGTTCATTAATTACATGTGTGTATCACAGAGAAAATGTGTAATTTGGTCCGGAAAACTGTTATTTGATTTAGATAAAAGACACAGAAGGCCACAGAAAAAGAAAAGGAACACAATGAGTGGAAAACCCGGTACTTAAGTACAGCTGAATTAATAGAAAATTGATTGAGGGATGGATTCAGTCATCATTGACTCCTCCAGCAAAAATAGGAATTTTCATAGACTGGATATAAAGCGTTTCTAGAAGCTTGATACAGTACTTTGCAATTCATGTTGTTGGTGGAACAGAATAACTAGCAACCAGAGGAATATACGGAGATATGGTTGCATTTTGGACACTCTTGAAGTCATCCTGAATACTGTTCCTTTACGCTATACGTGCTTGTTCATTGTTCAGATTCGTGTTGTTGCTATTTGGATTAAACATTGCTGGCGGAATCGCCGATTCCTTGAACAGTTGACCTTCACATTCGGGAAGATGAAGAGACACTCCAGGTTTTTGAAGATGATAATATTTATCTTCAAGAAGCCTGCAGTGCTAGGTTAGCATTAACCTACATCCCAACCTAAAAGAACAGCTTTAAAAGTAAATCGTCCTGTTTGCTAAAGTTCATTTTCCTGTAACCTTCGGAACTATTCAATTATATGCACTCATATGTGCAGGCTCTCCGGCAGTATCACTAATATTTTTATTGAGTCATCAGATAAGTTCGTTCGGTTTTTTCCAATGTTATTTGAAGGAACACGAACAACATTTTGATCACAGTGTTATATGTTTTTTGTAGCTTTATTCTTCCTGTACAACTTTTGTTCATCGGTTTCGATATTATATTTGGTTTAACTAACTGTTTTTAGCCATATGAAGATGGAGTGCCAAGTAGACAGAAATGAGCATTTTCGACACCTGCTTCTCTTCGCTTTCAATCAAGATTCCAAAGCTGCTCAAGACATTTGTGCTGTGTATGGAGAAGGCGCTGTTATTGACCGAACTGCACAGAAATGGTATTCACGCTGCAAGAAGGGGAAATTCGACCTCATAGACTCTCCGCGTTCCGGCAGATCTGTTCAGTTCAATGACGATGGATTGAATGAGCTCATGCACGAGGATTCCGCGTGAATCCACTAGGGAATTGGCCCAGCTGATGGGATGCTCTCACGATACTGTCGCTCGTCACCTTCACTCGATGGGTAAGGTCCAAAAACTCTGTGCATGGGTGTCACCATTCTCTCAACGCAAGAGACAAACTCCAGCGCTCCACTATCACCTCCAGTTTGCTCGTTCGACACCAGGCTACTCGTGGACACAAATATAGATTTCTTCACCGCATCGTCACCGGCGATGAAAAATGGTATCTCCATGTCAATATGAAGCAGAGGAAAGAATGGCTGAGTCCTCACAAGCAAGCAACACCTCGAGCCAAGGCCAAGCTGCATCCACACAAGACCATGATCTGCGTTTGGTGGGATTGGGAAGGTGTAATCCAGTGTGAATTGCTTGAAAAGAACACCACGATCAATACACAGCTTTACGTTCATCAAATGCACCAGATCAACGAGGCAATTCAGCTGAAAGGGCTCAACCGGGGGCATGGTGTGTTTCTTCAACATGACAACGCTCACCCCACGTCGCTAATCTGACCAAAACTGCTATTCAAGATCTCAGTTAGGAAGTTCTACTGCACCCACCGTATTCTCCTGTTCTAGCGCTCTCAGATTATCACCTTTTACGGTCGCTCTCCAACCGTCTGTGAAGCGTATCGTTTAACAACAACGTCGAGGTGAAACATTGGCTCGATGACTTCTTCGAGTCAAAACCCAGGGATTTCTACCGTCGAGGCATTGACAACCTAGTGGAAAGTTCGCAAAAGGTCATGAACAATCAAAGAGAATATATTATTGACTGATTTCTGAAAACATTTTCATGAAAAATAAGAATTCCAATAATTGGAAAGAAATTGAGCGAACTTATCTGACAACCCAATACTCAACTGCACCGTCAGAATACGAATGCTGAAGTCTACGCTTACACATCTGCGCTTCAGCAGTAGCTATCATGTTTCGTCCGTAGATATTTTACTGGGGAAATTATCATCACAATGAAGTATTGGAGAACCTTTAAAAGAGGTGGTACATTCCGCGAGTAACTCTTGTGTACACGCAATGGTGTACTTTAAAGAAATGCTCAAAACGGTTGGTTAAGTTGTTACTTCCTCCACCAAAGGGAAAATCCAGACATTAGCTTAACTCTCTTTCTTCCAGTCGCAAAAGTACATTCGAAAAAGCAGTGGAATTGAGAGTACAGCCAGTACTAAGTCACATGTTTAAAATGGCATATGCATCAGTCATTTGGCATAACAGTCACAAATCACTATTGTACTGTGAGTTGCATGAGTTCTGACTCATCTGATCCAATCTCTAACGACAATGTGTGAGTAGACAGGTGGCGACTCTCTTGATCAACACCCGCATGAGACCCTATATTTCCTTTACGATGCTAGTGACTGTACTAAACATTCAGGCGAATGAGACAAAGGATTCGTCCCTTCGAGAAGAGAGAATCAAAACCTTCATTTTTAAAGTCCGTTAAGAGTTCGTAGGTGTGTATGGGTGATGTGTGAACTCTGCAGGTTGGCCACGAGTGTGTATGGCAGACGCAGTAAATCTATCGCAATAAGTACAAGAACACCCTTTAGGATACCTTACTTTCCTAACACATTTGAGAAGGCGACGCATCACATCCCGGAAGTAACATAGTAATCAGAGGAAGATACTTGGAGTTGAGGCTCCGAAGTTTGTATCGCGCCAAGCACTCTCCAGTTGTCCGGTGGGTGGTCTATATCGCGAACATCTAGCATCTCATACTACTGGGTGGACAACTCCTTGTTGTTTCAGATGCTGACAGTGGTCGTTAAACTCCGTGAGAGAAACAAACAAACAGAAAGCACCCACCGTAGTTCTAAAGTCACTTAATCCCAACGTAGAAGCTCGTAAACACGTCGACATATGCTGCTTAAAACTCTGATTCTATCTCACTTTACTTTCAATACTTTTCCGTCCGGGAATCATTTGATACCCCACCGCGTATCAAATAATAAAATGTGAATCATTTGATACCCCACCGCGTATCATATGATTCCCATTTTATTGACAAAGAAATCTCCATGAGAGAAGTTGCAAATTTAATCTACCCCGGGATTCAGACCCACCATTCTCAATGGAAAAGCCTCACTTCAAATGAAATTGCTCATGTGAATGTCAAACGATCCCAATTGGTGGCTTGCGTGCAGTACCAGGGTGAGACAAAAGCTCGTCTCGTTTTGAATTACACATAATATTGGGCCTCCACTCCGGTGCGAAGCGCGCCTAAGCGTCGAGTGGGTACCGCGATGACGTGGAACACACGAGGCTGATAACGTGCACGGAGTCACATTGCGTTTTCAAGTGAGCAGAGAATGGAGGTCGATAAACGTGCTCTTCTGCTGCTCCTAGGCCATTATTGGAAAAAGGATTAAACGTAGCAACAGCAGCGAGAAGAATTTTTGCGGTTAAAGGTGAGGAAACAGTGGACAACAGCACTGCACGAAAATGGTTCCAGCGTTTAAATCCTGAGGATACCAGTCTCGAAGACAAGCCGATATCAGGACGTCTAAATACCACCAACACTGGCACCCCATTCGAAGCTGTGGCAACGAACTCCGATACCAGTACACGGCAGTTGGAAACTGAGGCTGGGTCTTCCTAATCCACCATCGTTCGTCATCTATACCGTCTTGGTTTCTCCTCCAAGCGCCATTGCATGGTTCCCCATGAACTGACACCTAGAAGGCGGAACAACGTGTAGCCCTCCATCTCAGACTGCTGTCAAATCCACAGGACTATAGTTTTTGGTGTCGTATCGTTACAGGTGATGAAAAGTGGATATTTCGACGTTATCTTACCATTGGGAACCAGTAGCTGAGGACGCGTCAGGAAGCACACCAGCGCTGCAAGGAAGGTAGTTCGAGAGGAAAGTCATGCTGTGCACTGGGAACTCGTGCCAGATGGTCACTCTGTGGACGCGAGCCTTTATGCCGAACAACTACCTCGTTCTCCATAAAGTCCGGATCTTACCCGACCGACTACCACCTGGTTGGCTCCATGACCCATTTCCTGTAAGGACGACACTTCGTTCTAGTGGTGGATGTGGAATCTGGCATCAGTGAGCTTCTGTCCTCTAAACCTTCCGAATGGTACCACGTGGGATCACGGCTCTGGTGGAACGTTGGCCAAGGACTATAAAAAACAATGGTCTGCACTTTGCAGAAGGAGATTTTTTTTTTTTATTTGAGGTTTAACGACCACCGTGAGCAACTCAATGGGCTATAAGCAGTCGCCCGTCCCCAATTTAGGGTCACTGGTTCCAGGGAAGGGAGAGAGCCAGTGCCGTAAGACAAACACAACATCCATGCCCGACCGGGATTCGAACCCGGACCCCTTACGGACGAATAATCAGAGGCCAGTGCCACCGGGGTGGCACAGAAGGAGATGAGCGTGTATGGCTGTCTTGCACCATTCACCATTTTAGCTGCAAACGGGATGAATTTTTAGTTCCCCCTGGTATGATTCATCCCCTCTGTTAATGTACTCCTCTCGTTGCTCGCAGACCGTTCAAATACCTGCTGCACAAAATTAGTTAACAAAATTTCACATATCTCATTGGCTTATGGTAAACAGACGTCAGCCTCCTGTGAGTCAACGACGCTGATGAATTTACAGACACCAGTAGTTTGAGGACCGAAGTTTCCCATTAGAATGAGGAGCAATCTTTTATTGACGAGCAGCCTGAACTTTGGAACCACCGGCTTAATGTGACTTCCGAAGTTCGTTTTTTTTTTTTTTTTTTTTTTCCCGGTAGCAGGGCATGAATCTATCGTCTCCATGTAGTATCCTTTCCCAGTAAAAGAAATTACTACGAAAATTGCCGAACTTAAGTTATTACAAAAATAACGTTAACGCAAATTGTAAAAGTTTTCAAATTAAACCTGGTTTTATTAAAGTAGGCAAAAGTTCATGACGGGTATTTCACGCGGATAAGGAAAATATTTAGGTTAGCATGGTTGTGACGTTTAGATTCGTCGATATTACTGTTCGTTTTCATTCATAAAATAGTGAATTTTCGTATTTTTACTTCGCACTTTTATCCGATATCGTATCGGGAACCAATTTCTTAATGTAGTCATAAACATTTCTTCCGTTGTTTTTCAACAACTGGCTCCCATCAACGGAGAAGCTGTACAAATCTCAGAGCCGCCCTGGTGGCGCAGTGGTCTAAGCGATGGCCTCTGATCATTCGTCCGAACGGGGTCCGGGTTCGAATCCCGGTGAGGCATGGATGTTGTGTTTGTCTTTCGGCACTCGCTCTCTCCCTTCCCTGGAACCAGTGACCCTAAATTAGGGACGGGCGACTACCTATAGCCCATTGAGTTGCTCACGGTGGTCGTTAAACTTCCAATCAAAAAAAAGTCTCAGAAGTACTTGTCATAATGAGACACTTTCTTGCGAGTGTTTCTTTTCTTTTTTTTTTTTTTTTCATGTTAGTCAAATTCAAATTTTGAATGAATTATTGAATAAAATGCCGACAAAGTTTCGGCGAATTGATTATTATTTAAGTCAGAGTGAGTCAGAGTGATTATTTAAGTCAGAGTGGTAAATAGTTTTTTACTTCGTAATAGAAAAGCCAGCCTCACTGTTTGGTAATTTTCCAAGTGTTAAGCAATTGCATGAACGTCACATAATGCTTAACAGCGAACTAGATTATCGCTCCATTCTCTTCTCGCTGGATTTCTGAACTTATTGGCTTAAAAATGTTCAGGCAATCCGTTTTTTCTCAAGAGCAATTAAAAATTGGTCTTCCCTGGACAAGGTAGTTATGGTGGCTACGTGAAAAGAAAAAAAAAGGGGGAAGTCTTCAACATATGTTCCGATATCTACCAGCCGTATGTATGTACACTGCATGCAATAAAAATAATAGGAAAATTAATTTTTTCGTTTTTTTGTCATGCTTACACTCCAGGGTAATGTTTTTATTATTTTTAACAAAACGTGGTACTTATTGAACAAAGATGCCACAACTGTCAAAAACTGCTTAGCTGCATGTTTATTCCTAATGGGAAACACGATGAACTTTTTTTTTTTTTTTTATTCGAGGTTTAACGACCACCGTGAGCAACTCAATGGGCTATAAGCAGTCGCCCGTCCCTAATTTAGGGTCACTGGTTCCAGGGAAGGGAGAGAGCCAGTGCCGTAAGACAAACACAACATCCATGCCTCACCGGGATTCGAACCCGGACCCCGTTCGGACGAATGATCAGAGGCCATCGCTTAGACCACTGCGCCACCGGGGCGGCGATGAACTTTCAGCATTATCAGAAGGAAAGAATGTGTCCACGGGAACTTCATGATTTTTTCTGTTTTGTTTTGTTTCAGGGTTTGACGACCACCATGAGCAACTGTAAGGGCTATATAAGCAGTCGCCTGTTCGTAATTTAGACCTTCTGGTTCCAGGGGAGGGACAGAGCCAGCTCCATCTGACAAACACATCACTCGATTGTCTCCCACTTCCGTACGCGCCATTTTGTCCCATTTCAATTCGTAGCAGATCGGTTAGTGCCAATTTCGTACAGTTGCACCGTCTAGTATCAGACGTGGGGAATGCCAAAAGAGAAAGTAAATGATAATCCCTTTTCCGAATTCCTCCCACGTCACAGAGATCCCTATTTACTGTGTTCACTAACCAATAGGTGCACATGGTAGGGTGAGTGCGGACAGCGGGAAAGGCTGAAGGGCAAATAGGCTGTCCATTAATGCAATCTTTCCAGCTTTTATCGCAGGTGTTTGATTTCATACGCGAATTTTTGCGTTTTATATTTTATACGGAAGTCATACAAACGACGAAACATAAACCAGCTGCTATATACGAACGGTATCAGTACCAGCAGCATAGGAAAACCAAGCAAGATGTCATTAGTTGGTTATGCATAATAGAAAAAACTAATAATTGCAGAGGACCACTGAAAAGTAAAGACGGTACCGTCGTAAATGTATCTCATCACGCTTGTACGCCAGACATCGCGATGACAGAAGTGAACAAAAGCGCCTCATAGATCATTACATCTGTGTACGGAAGTGGGACGAGACGCATTACCCATGCCTCATTCGAGACCACGATGCATGATAGTCAGGTGGTACAACTCTGAAAAAAAAATTGCCCGTTAATGATACTTGTCACTAGATGGCGCGACAAACATGTGGGCCGATGACTCGAAACAACCTATGCTTTCTTATGGGGGAAGGGGCAGAGGTATTCGTGTTTTAAGAATGCTGTTTTGCTTGAAACTGAATGAACAGAACCTGAAGCGCTTCGTAAACATGCACTTTTGTGTACCAGGTAGGATATTGTCCATTATAGCGATATATATGCATATTTCTGTTTGGTAATTATGTATATTAGTAGGCTCGCATTGTTTTACATGCTCCCACACCTTTATGTAGGATAATTGCATTTTTTATATGTAGAACAGCAAGTTTAAAGCTGCGGTCAATAGCTTTTCCATCGTAAAATGTCTTTTTTACTTAGGAAAAAAAACCGAAATGTTTATCTATGCGCGATTGCTATGGTTTCATGCGGGCCGCCATTTATACATTTAAAAATGGCGGCGCGCATGTATAATATAAAAAAAAACGTGCACTGCCAGAGTTCTATTGGTATCAAAGGATAAATTAGTAATCGTTTTTCATCTGTTGGGGCTTTAAAAGTTGATACACATGCCGAATAATCTGTTCGATAGTTCTATACAAAACGCTTTCGCCCCATATCAGAAACGTATTTAGCTGATTCTAGTCCGACACACAGCGGCACTATAAATTTTAGTCTCCTTCTAAATTAAAAAGAGTTGACATGCTTTAACTCCTGTAGAGAAACTTCAACGTTTCTGGAGTTTCAATACCAAATAACTACACAAAGTAATTAAAAAATACTCGTGATAAATACTGATTTAGCACTGATGAAATCATTAACACTATACATTCCTATGATGATTAGTGTAAACGATCGGCCCACAACTCCTGCACGCCCCCTGGCGAGCTGTGACATTAATGATCCATTTTTCTAACTGTTAACTGTATGGGGAGTTGTATCACCTGACTATCATACACCGTGTCCGGGACTCTAACCCTAGCGCATTACGGGAAACTGACCTGAAGACCACGCCTCAGATCACTCTGCCATCGGGTTATCCAACTTCATGGTGAAATAGCATTCCAGTGTTCACAGCAGATAGAATATTAAAACAACCACTGTCAAGACAGAAACAGGACGTGTTAGCTAACTGCTCTTTAATTTGAGGTGAACGGTGAGGCATTTTAGTAAATGGTCTGTATTTTATAAATACCCTCAGGAATAATAATAAAAATCTGAACTTATTCTCTGAGCACAGAAATCTGGTTTATATGCTAGGTGCCATAAGCAAACTTTATTTTAAACTTTGACATCTAATTGTTCAGAGTTACCAAATAATTTCTAAAATCTAAGCAGATGGCAGTCACTTGAAGCGATATCACGACCGCAGGGTGATACGAGATCGTCTTATCCAAACTTTTGAAAGAAGCGCTTTGCTTCTCTCAGACTGCCAACGGGATTTTCCGGGAAGTACGTCGCACCTCGTCATGCATCTCCAAAGTCATTAGTGTATCTTTCCGGCCAGCATGTTTTGAACATTAACAGAAGTATCGTTACAGAATTCTTTTCCAGACCGCGTTCCTAAGTGCGTCACAGTTAAAGATTTTGGTGTCACACGGCTATTGCCCAGAAATACATGTACGTACATCGGTGTTACCACATAACATAAACGAACTACAAAAAAGTATGGCGCTCTTACACCGATGAGCCATTACATTATGACCACCCTCTGCCTAGAGAAATGAGCGCGCCTGGAGACCGAACGGTGGCGCAGTTGAAGTTCACAGAGCGGTACATATACAACCCGATGACAGGCTTTCTGTTAGTAGGGCGTTCGGAGTGGGAAAAGCTGGCGATTTATCTATGTTTGATAAAGGACAAATTGCGATGGCACGGCGTCTCGGAACTACGATCTCGGAAACTTGTGGGTTGTTCACGTGCCGCTGAAGCGAGTACGTATCGAAAGTGCTGCACAGATTGCCAAACGACGAACTGTCGTCCAGCCGTGCGTCGTCCGCAGCTCATTGATACCAGAGGGGAGCGAAGACTGTCGCGCATTGTTCACAGCGACTGCAGGGCCACAGTGCGACAAATCACTAGCAGCTACAACAGTGGTGATCAGGGCAATGTGTCACAGCACACAGTTCATTACAGCCTTCTGCGCATGGGCCTGCGTAGCCCAAGTCCCAACCGGGTCCCCATGCTCACTGCACGTCATCGCCAATAACGCATGAAATGGGCGCAAGATCATCGAGATTTGACCGTGAATGCTTAGAAGAAAGTGGCCTGGTCTGACGAATCAAGATTCCTGGTGCATTACGTAAATGGCCAGGTGCCATAGCCTCTGTTCGTATCCGCTGATTACCAACAGAGGCTATGGCACCTGGATGCACGGTTGGGCGGAAACAGGCCAGCGGCGACGGTGTTATGCTTTGGGCGATGTTTTCTTGGGACACTTTAAGCCCCATTATCCCACTAGCACAATCCCTGACAGCTGTCAGGTATCTAAACATCGTTGCGGACCAAGTCCACCCATTCACGACAACTGTGTTCCCTGCTGGTGATGGCCATTACCAACAGGATCATGCGCCATGCCACACTGCCAGAATCGTCAAGGAGTGGTTTGACGAACGCTCTGGTAACTTTCTGTTAATGCCCTGGCCTTCAAATTAACTTAACATGAACCCATTCGAACATTTGTGGCTCGACCAGGAAAAGCGGGTTCGCGCTAAATCACCACCATCCCGAAATGTACGCGAATTGGAGGACCTGCTGTTGACATAATGGTAATAGGTACCCCAGGATACCTATCGCCACCTCATCGAATCAATGCCTCGACGAGTAGCCGCGGATTTGCGGGTTCAAGGGGGTCCTACAGCTTATTCGGTTGGTGGTCGTAATGTAATGGCTCATCGGTGTATATGTAGGTACATCGGTGTTACCCAAGGAGGTTAGTATAAGATATCTGGAGATGCTCTTGTTAATGGAGCAGTACCACTTTGCGTGAGGCCTATAACCGCGAGCGACGGCCGTCAAAGTGTGGGAAAGCAGGTGGTTTTCGAGGCTATTGCAATGCATTTTGTGTTGGCCGAATCGCCTTCTTTCGACGCAAATGTTTCCAATTTCGCATCATAACTTGCTGCTAATGTATGAGAAAATGCTGAATTTATAAAATTCTTAATTATTTTGAGGTTCCTTCCCATTTTTATTTTAAATTGAAATACACGAACGTCAGTGCGAATTCGAAACAAAACATAACGTTAAAATTGAAAACGTCACTCTTGTAAGAGGTATAATTCATTCTGATTTGATATTAACACGATTTCTGCAACCAAAAGTCACGCAATTCCAAAATGCACACAGTTGAAATTACATGGGCATCACGTAAACAACATCAAATTCCCACATCTTACGGCTTCACGGTTAAGAGACTCAGAGCATCTCCAGAAGTATTGTTCTAACCTACTTGGTGTTACCACATAACATAAACGAACAACAAAAAAAGTATGGTGTTCTTATTTTCTGATAATCGTTTATGAAAGTAATCGCATCGATTCTAATTTCGTTTATATTAACACTGGAATCTATTAGCTCTCGATAACTAGAAATTGAATCACCTGATTTGTAGGAATGAGGAGGAATAATATTTTGAATATATAGATAAATGACGAATAAGAAATAATTTTGTAAGCAAGTCAGTTTTTCACTTTATGGGGAAAATTTGTGAATAAACGAAATCCGCCAGCACGGAATTCACGGGATTTTCATTCTAGTCGCAGTTCAAAGAATCAGTTTTCTATTTATTTATTTGCATACTGTTACAGTGCTATCTTTCTGGCGTTATCGTCTTTTCCATGAGCAAAATAGTTTTGCTGCTTTTCGTGCGGCTTCAAATTTCATGAAAGTTGAAAGATTCAGTGAACTCGAAAAACCCAAGTGATGTTTTTGGGGTAAACAACTCGCAATCGCGCTTTCGCTAAAATGTAGCTCAACACTTTTGAAAGGTTCTTACGTAAATTAAGTGCGGCTTTCACCGGTATTAGGAAATTAGCAGCAGACATAACACGATAACAAAGATCGTTCGGGTTTGCCTTTCGAGGTTGAAGACACCAAATTAACACAAATAATTACTTCATCCACTTAATGCCCTTTAAAATCAGCAGTCGTAAGTGGACTTTTTTTAAACTGAAGTAAATATATGAACATTATTTTTTCTGACATTTTGCCAATGCTGAATCTATTTATCCGAACTTTTATCTTTTGAAGTTAGTTGATCTGGAGCTGAGAACCTGAGTTAGAGCCAGGAGTGAAACGTTGTTATTATTCGTCTGCCCGTTCTAATTCTCTCATATTCTTGGAACCCGTAACTCCTTCATGATGAAGGGAACACTAAACTATTAAAAAAAGGGTGTGGAAGCTTAGTCGAATATGATAAATTAACGAAGTGTACATAACTTTGGGAATTTGAAAACAGTTAAATGAGTGACAGAAAACCCGTGATCCTGAATTTTTTAAGCCGGTTACGAATGCCTTTTAAACATTCTGCATAGCACTGTGATAAGCTAAATTCATATGCACAACTGTTCGAATGAAATTTTTCTCGTTAGAAGTGACAACCATTAAGAGGTAAAGAATTAAACTTCAACTAGAAAGAAATTTGCGCACTTTGTCACACATGTGTGAATAATATTAAAAGTAAGACATTCTTCGGATTTAGACAAATACTTTATGTCGAAAAAGAGCTTATGGCACACTAGTCTTCGTACATGATATATTGTGGATTATGCACATGATTCTAATAAACATAAATAGGTAAATTTATTGTTTTGGTGTGAGTGGTTAATGAACTACTTTAATTGCGATTATTAAGGTGTTTCTTTCCCCTTCAGCTCTTGTCTGTCACCTATTACTTCAAACAAAGGGCATTGCTCATCCTTATAATCCAAAGCCAGGTTGAGTGAAGCATCTTAATAATCTAAAGTTCCAGTCTGTGATATTCAAATACAGGACAACTGCAATAAAATTCATGTGCGTAGATTTATCCCAAAAGGTGAGGGTCGGGGACAGAGAGCTGTTATAATTAAACAAAATATTTCAAGTAAAAATCCTTCAAATACGTGGCTTCAGTGATGTCTTGGAAAAGAGCGATGGGAAGAGCGATGTTTTTGTTTGGAGGATTTTCACTTTGGATCTCGCTCTTTGGATTTAACTGCTATAATTAATATATAGCCAGTGCCGTGGAGACGCCTCAGTAGCTGAGCCCATCTTACGGATTTATGATGTCAAAAGCTGACAGAAAAACACACATAGCGCCGTTGATTTTCGGCCACCGTAGCGTAAGGCTAACGCACTCGGCTTGATATCGAGAGATCTGGGATTCGTATCTCCAGTGGTAACCGGATAACAATTTTTCGGTTGTTATGTGTTGATAAAACGTGGAAAGAGCGATGTCTTTGTTTATATTTCAAGTAATCTGTATATACTGTATATATATATATATATCATCATAGAGGCGAAATTTTGACAAGAGTGAAATATTTCTACTCAAAACTATATGAAACGGATGATATATGTACTCAAGGCATTACAAAAGATACCAGTACCTGAGTTCTTCCTTCCAGTCCTCCCGGCAGAAGTTGCACATGCAATCAAGAACATGAAGTGAGGAAGAACTCCAGGAGATGATGGAATCACCGTAGACATCACACAAGAAGCAAGTGGAGAGATTGAAACCACTCTTGCTCAAGATTTCACTAGATGTCTCAATGAAGAGAAGATTCCTAAAGATTTTTTTTTTTTTTTGATTGGAGGTTTAACGACCACCGTGAGCAACTCAATGGGCTATAAGCAGTCGCCCGTCCCTAATTTAGGGTCACTGGTTCCAGGGAAGGGAGAGAGCCAGTGCCGTAAGACAAACACAACATCCATGCCTGACCGGGATTCGAACCCGGACCCCTTACGGACGAATGATCAGAGGCCAGCGCCTTAGACCACTGCCCCACCGAGGCGGCTCCTAAAGATTGGAACAATGCTACAATGATCCTGCTACATAAAAAGGTGACATTGAGGATCTCAGGAACTATCGGCCAATCAGCCTCCTAACAGGGGTTTATAAAATCCTCACTAAGGTTCTTTCACATCGCTTGAAGGTAACACTGGACATTGCTCAACCGAGAGAACAAGCTTAATTCTGGAGTGGCTGCAGCATCGTAGAACATATCCATGTATTGAGAGAACTAATTGAAAGAATGAGGGAATATGAACTCGCATTAAGTATGACTTTAATCGATTAGAAAAAGTCCTTTAATTTCGTGAAACAATCAGCAGTTACAATGGCTCTGAAATCCTGCGCTATTGAAGATGCGTACATTAGTATTATTAGTAACATCTATGAAAATGAAAATGCAAAAGTTTGGCTATTTGAGTGTACAGCACCAATAAAAATTGGAAAGGGAGTGAGACAAGGTGACACCATATCTACCAAGCTCTTTAATATCACATTGGAAAATGTCTCTCAATCATTGAACTGGGAAAACAAAGGGATAAAGATTAATGGAGATTACTTAACTCACCTTCGTTTTGCTGATAACGTAGTCATTTTTGCAACAACCCCTTCAGAGCTTGAGAGCTGCAACAACCCCTTCAGAGCTCCAGGAACTTGCTGACAACAGTAAAGAAGTGGGATTAAAAATGAACTTTCAGAAGACAAAACTAATGTACAATGCTTTCACAAGAAATGAAGATTTATCGATTGATGGAGAAAAGCTGTAGATAACCGATACTTACATTTACCTTGAACAACAGATATCAAGCAAGTCACATCGATGAAGTAATTAATCGGCGTATAAAACTTGGATCGAAGCATTTGGAAGAAACAGTAGCATTTTTAAGAGCAATATGCCGTTATGTCTTAAAAAAAGTGTTTGATCAATGCATCCTTCCAATATTTGCGTATGGTGCAGAGACGTGGACCTTAACTAAAAAGACATACAAAGACTCCAGACAACTGAAAGAAGCATGGAGATGTGTATGCTTGGTGTAACCAGGAGAGATAAGAAGAGAAACTCGTGGATCAGGAAAATGTCAAGAGCGGGAGATATCGTGATCAGAATAAAATCCCTGAAATGGAAATGAGCTGGTCATATTGCCAGAAGGGCGGACCACCGATGCACATCTGAAATTTTGGACTGGATTCTAAGGGACAGGAAAAGACCCAGAAGACCACATTGGAGATGGGTGGATGAAATTCGAAAGCATGCAGGAGTAACGTGGAGGAGACTGGCACAAGACAGACCGTTGTGGGAGAAACTTGGGAAGACCTTCATGCAGAAGTGGAATGATAATGGTTGACAATGATGATGATAGTCATCATCATCATCATTATCATTGCCGTTATCATCATCATCATTATCATTGCCGCTATCATCATCAACCGTTATCAATCCACTGTTGGATGAAGGTCTCCCCAAGTTTCTTCCGCAACGGTCTGTCTTGCGCCAGTCATCTCCATGTCACTCCCGCATGCTTTCGAATTTCATCCACCCATCTCCCATGTGGTTTTCTTCTGGGTCTTTCCCTGTACACTGGAATCCAGTCTAGAATTTCGCTTGTCCGTCGGTGCTCCGTTCTTCTGGAAACAAATCCAGTCCATTGCTCGTTCTTGACAAACGTTGAGTTGGTGGCTCCTGCATTTTCAGCATTATAGTGTCTTAAAACTTTTCTTGTAGTTACCGGAAGCGTGCCCCGCCTGTTTAAAAGTACTGTGTACGTTTTGAGCTACTTTTTTTGGTGACATCGTTCTTATATTTGTTCATATTCCTTCGTTTTCTTATCGTTAGCTCGTTTGTTTAAGTTTGAAAGCTGCCTATATGGCGGCTTCCGGTCAATCCTTATCATCTCTGGGTGTGGCGGAAGCACGTCACGTCGCACTTCCCACTTCTATGGAAGTTGATGCACTCTCGTCTTCGGATGTGTCTGCTCAAGTGCCTTCCCAGCTACGTGGTGATCCTGCTCTAGTGCCCTCAGTGGACTTAGATGCGCATCCCGTTTCGGCTTCTGCCTTTGCCTCGGTGCCCTCCCTAGGTACAGCTGCAACAACTGCCTTGCCTTCTGCTTCTGCTCCTCTTCCCTCACTGCATTCTGTGCTAGTCGGCTCAGCGCATTCTTCTCTTCCGAGGATGTCCTTTGCCTCCACAGTGCAACGATGCGCTGCTTCCACATCAGCTTCTTCTCAACCTGATAGGCTCTTGCAATCCTCACCAATTGTTCAAGTATCCATTCCCCGGGTGAAGGTCACAATTTATGAAAATTTGAAGATTGGCCGTGAGTTTCACAATCTCCTGGATCGAGGTGTGCTCTTTCGTACCTTACCGAATACTCCTTTGCCACGCTACATGGAGGCCCTCTCAGGGCATGTGTCATCTGCGTCTATTGCCGGAATTATTCGTACCCCTCGAGGTATCTCAGTGTAGTTCCTGCGCAAAGAGAATGCTGACGTTTTCTTACACACGGACTTTCGATTGGGACAAATCATCTCATCCCTTCGCCTCTTTCCAAGCGACCGGTGAACATCACGTTCTATCCTGTTCCACAGGAAATGCCTGATACTGCGCTTCCTCTCCTTGTCAATCATGTTTGTAAAATTGTTGGCAAGGTCCGTCGCCTTTCTGACGCTCCCAGCGGAACTCGATTTGCACATGCTACAGGACCTCGCCGTCAGTTATTTGTCGTCTTTACCACCGAGAAAACCTTGGCGGATTGCCCTACAGAAGCTATTGTTGACATTGGCTCACGAACGTACAGTTTCAAGGTTTTCACCACTCACTATTGTACTCACTTTCTTACACAGGACCACACCACTGCCTCCTAAGAGCGCTTCCGACGTGTACTTTCCTCTAGTTCACATCCCACTGCTGACCACATCGGCCCTTCTACCATCCCCACTACCGGTGGTTTGCCTGACGCGACTTCACCTTTTCTCCGTCAGACGCACATTCCAGTCAAGGACAATGATACCTTTCCTCCTCTCCCGACCCGTACGGTTGTGCATCCACATTCTGGGTTGGCAGAGGTGTCTTCTACTAAAGATGTGTCTACAGCGGAGTGTTCCGACTTGGATGTGTCAAGCGGTGCTTTGGCAGACCGGCCGCCTGACTCTTCTCCTATCCTCTCGCATATCGGATCTCCAACTACAACCTTTTCTATAATTCCCTTGTTGCCACATAATCCTGGAGCTTCGGCTGTTGTACCTGTCTCCACTGAGGCTGATCTGCTACGTACTACATCTTCGGCGACGCTTGATTCCTTGTCTCCTGACTCGGGAGGGCATCCTGATCCACTAATGGCTACATCTGCCTCAGCCCCGTCTTCGAAGTGTACTGGAAGTTCCAAAGGCTCCATGAAACAGAAAAAGGTAAAACATCTTTCTGCGCCTCTTTCTGTGGCTTCATCTAGTGTCCCCAATGTTTCGTGTTCCGATGTTTCTCCTCCTGATGAGTCTTCAAACAGTATGCTTCTCCGTTCAGGTTCTGTTAATCCTCTATCTGATGCTGAGGTTCTACAGGCCGTTGATACGTTTCCTCCAGTTCCTGGACCACTGTCCAGACAGCAACTCTTACGTCTTCTTCAACCTGCTCGTACGATCGTTTGTACTGAAGAATTCCTCCTGATCTTGACTTGTGTGCAGCGGTCACGCAATTTGAAGCTTATGTGTCATTTTTTAAATCTCTGTGTGTCACCGATCCTCGGTACCAGGTTTTTATGATACGTTACACGCGCCGTCTCACCTACTTGAAGGAGCTCGCTGAGAAACATATTTGTGATACCTCACTTCCTCATACCGATGACCTTTAGCTCTCTTCCCAAACCTATCACTTTTTGTTCTCTCAATGCTAAGGGATTTGCGAACATTCTCGCAAATCCCTGGTTTTTTCTGGCTGTTGATTCTGATGTTTTATTTATTCAGAAAGCAAATTACTTTCCCTCTACGCCATTTCATCGCTGGCGCCCGTGGCCTTATCGGTTCTTCCATTGCTTTTCCACCCGTCACGGAAACGGCGTATCCATTGGCATTCATCATCGCTTTCAACCCATCGTGTCTTCTATTGTCGAAGTCGCGAAGACTGAGGGAGTTTTCTTGTATATCTCCTTTCGTCTTAGGGCCATGGGTGTTCATCTCCTTAACATTCATATTCCGCAGCGAAATGACGTTGCACTTTCCCTCTTAGACTCCATCTCTGTTCATCTCGCCCCGGTCGCCCCCTCTGATATTGTTCTCTTTGGAGGTGATTTCAGTTGCACGCTGTACTCTACTCTTGATCGGTCACATTGTGTCGAATCTCGTTTTTCTCTTGTTCAGGTTTTATCCGACCTTCTTTCCCATTACAACACAGTTGATGCTATCTGTTTCCTTCATCCTTCTGTATGTGATTTTACCGGGTGTTCCTCCAACCCTGCTTCGTTGTCCGAAGCACGACTTGATCGGTTTTACGTTTTATCCCATTTCAGTACACACCTTCATGCATCGTCCCACATTGCGTGTGTTTCGTCTGACCATTTCATCTGCATTCTTTCTGTATTTCTTCCTGTTGTCTTCAAACCGTTCTTCAGGTTATGGTCTCTACCCATTTCCTTCCTTACTGATTCAGATTTGTGTTCCCATTTATCAGCCTATCTTCAGGTTGCTCAAATTGATCTTCAATCCACCTCGGACCCTGTGTCTATGTGGACTTCCGTTAAAACTACATTGGTTGCTTTCTGCAAAGATTTTCTCTTTCCACTCGTCTCTCGGAATCCACGGTTGTTGATCGCCTTCGTCTTGAGTTAGCTTGTGTTTCATCTACATCTGCTGCTTATCGATCACGGTCGCGGCTCTCAGGGGCCTTGTTCAAAGCTAGGCTTCTCAAGCTCTTGTTTGCCTTCATGTACAGGACGTTTCTTCAGACATCCTGGATGCGAGTGCCTTTCTTGGGTTTGAGCGAGACTTCCCTTCTTCTCCTTCGCTCAATCACTTAACCCTTCCTGATGGCTCTGTCTCCTATGATACCTCTCGGCTTTCCCTTTTTCTCGTTTCTCATTTTACTGAACATTTTTCTTCTTCCTCTTCGCCTCCTGATCCTTCTTCCACTCTCTTCACTGGCCTTCCTCAAGTTCCATCTCATCTTCATTCTTCTCTCCTTGCACCTATTACTCTCTCGGAACTCTCTTCAGCTTTTTCCTCTTTTAACTCTCAGTCCTCCCCCGGTTTAGATGGCATCCCATTTACGTTCTATCGTACTTTTCTACCTCTACTCTCTCCCTTTCTTCTAGCGTACTTTAACAATCTTCAATTTCACCCTGACTTCCCTTCTTCTTTTTCCGTTGCCGTCATTCGTCTTCTCCCGAAGAAAGGCTGTCTTCTCAAGATCGACAATTGGCATTTTATTAGTATCTTGAACAGCGATTATAAGCTTTTTGCTAAGATTCTTTCTCATAGTTTCAATGGCATTCTACCGGACATTATACATTCGGACCAAACGTATACGATTCCGGGCCGATCTGTTCAATCAACATTACATCTTCTTCGAAACCTTCTTTTTCTTGCTGATCGACAGGTTGAGCGCCTGGCCTTGTTCTCGTTGGATCAGCGCCAGGCGTTTGACCGTGTCTCTCATGCCTACATTTTTCGGGCGCTTCTTTCATTTGGTTTTCCTCATAATTTTTGCAGATTTCTTTTAAATCTTTATCGTAATTATTTTCTCCACGTTCGTACTCACTCATTTTTAACGAGCCCCATTCCTTTTGCTAATGGCCTTCGCCAGGGGAGCCCCCTTTCCGGCCAGTTGTTTGCTCTGGTGTTTGAGCCGTTGCTGTGTCAAATCCGTTCTGTTCTTGCCCCCTCGCCTCGTTCTTTACAACCCGAATCTCGTCATTTCTTTTCTGTTCTGGTTGCGTATGCGGATGATCTGACAGTACTCATCCGAGCGCAGTTTGGTTTCTCGACCCTGGAATCTATTTATTCTCACTATGCACTACTTTCCGGCGCTGCGCTGAACCGAGACAAGAGCACCGTGTTCTGGCGTGGTGCGTGGCGAGCACGCCCTCATCGCCCCTGGGGAGCCTCTTGGTGTGGGACGACGCAGAAGTTTCTTGGTGTAGTTCTTGGTGCACCTCTTTCATGACCTCTGATTTCTGGACACCTCTTCTCCAAAAATATTCTGATGCTTTATCTTGCTGGAGTCGGGCTAAGGCGTTATTGTCGTATATCTCGGGTTGTTTCTACGCTTCTTCTCCCTTTATTGACCTATACCTGGTCTACTCAAACGGATCCTTTTTTTCTTCGTAATATTCAGTCAGCCATTACCCACTTTATGTGGCATCTGCAGGCTTGGGTGTCTACACGGACGCTTAAGCTTCCGGTGTCTCATGGTGGGGTGGCACTTCCTGATGTCCATCTCCGGTATCGTACTGCTCGCCTTGTTTCCATTTTTTCGCTTTATTGTTCCCTCCTCTCTGCTGCTATCAGTTCCGTTGATGTCATTCTTAGTCCTCGTAACCCAGTTCTTACTTTTGCGACGCTTCTAATTATGGATCGTTTGCCGTTGTTGCCCAAACTGTAACGTACCAGGAGATGTGACGTACCTGCCAGAAGGACGCACACGACACAAAGGCAGATAGGAATCAGAATAAAACGTCCGCGTAGCTCAATTGGTAGAGTGACTTATTACAGAAATGACGGAGAGATTTACTTCGTTATAATGGCGCCCGAACTATCCGGATGACCCGACCGTTCAAAATCTCGTAATGGTGTGATGTTATTTCCACACCGCGAGATAGGAAAAATCAGAGAATCCCTTCTCCAGTACTTCGAAAAAAAAAATTAAGGGGGAGATGATGTAACGTACCAGGAGATGTGACGTACCTGCCAGAAGGACGCACATGACATAAAGGCAGATAGGAATCAGAATAAAACGTCCGAGTAGCTCAATTGGTAGAGCAACTTATTCCGGAATGAGGGGACCCGGGTTCGAATCCTGGCGCGGATAAAAATGACGGAGAAATTTACTTCGTTATAAAACGTCTTTCGGCAGTGTTAAAGGAATTCCTTGACTTTTGGCGAGCGCTATCCCCGGTTCATCTTCCTCCTTCTGGCCTCCTTGAATTGTTAAAGAAACCACTCTTCTACTCTTCCGTTTTGACTCAGTCGGATTCTTCATATTTTTGTTTTCCCTCCTGGATTCGGGAGGGCGTTTTTGTTGTCAAGCAACTTGTCACATCAACTCATCGTTGGCGTTCTCTCTCACAAATTTCCGTTGCTCTTGCTGCTGATCCTATTGAGCATTTCCGGCTTCTCCTTCTTCAACGCGCTCTTCGTCGGTCATTCCCGGAAATAGCTTCTGTTGGACTTGTTGCTTGCGCGTCCGGCCCTCTTGCTTTACCTTTTTCGGTTGCTCTATCCGGCTCTCCCTGCCTCCTTCATTCCGTCACTTCTCGCTGTCTTTATCGTCACCTTCTTCTTCACGATACTCCTCCGTTACCTATTTCCACTCTTCCACCGTCTTCATTTTCTGCCACTTGGTTTGCTCTGCACCTTACTATTAGTTTACCGCTGCAGAAAGATGCGCAGTAGAGATTTCTCCACGGACGACTCCCCATTCCAGCCATTCTCCATCAGTCAGGGGATTCTTTCCAGTCCTCTTTGCCCTTATTGTGGCCAATTCGGTGATCTTCTACATTTTTATAATACCTGCGTTATCCTACAGCCCTTGTGTATTCTCATCCATCACATCGTTTCACTTTCCTGGTCCACTCTCCACACCTTATGTGACTTTAACTATCTTCTTCCTCTAGGAAGTATTACGATTCATCAAAGTTCCATTTGTTCCAATCTTTTCGTTCTTGCTAAATCTATTATCTATGCTTATCACCTCTTGATTCGTTTTCTTGGCTCTCCGCCATCTGTCTCGGAGGCTCAATCACGTTTGGTCACGGATTTTCGTGCCGCCCTTTTATCTCGCCTTACAATTGAGTATCTTTCAGCATCGACTCACGGTACTTCGGTGACGTTTTCCTCCTTGTGGTTGCCTGGATCTTCCTGGTTTCGCGTTTCTTCCTCCATAGTCTCGTTACTTGTGTGAATCTCCCCATTATGTTGCACTGTTGTTTCCTGAATTGCACTGTTGTTTCCTGAATTTGTTGCTGTGCTTTGTATTTTAAATTTGCTAAAATTGTGTATTTTTCCTGTGTTAGTGTTTTCCTCTATCGCGGATCACTATAGTGGTACATTTGTTAACTTTGTTCTTTTTATGCAGTTGATGTGTTACTCAATACTGTTTTGCGCTCTGACCACATTTCAGCTCCGTTCGGTTGGTATTATGATACCTTAGTACATATAATTCTACTGTTGCACTTGTGTTACTTCATATCGTCTGATATGCCGTTACGCTATTCCTTGTTTGTGTGCATATTCTTTTCCTTTCTGTGCAACTTGATGTTCTGCCGGTTTTGCCTCCCAATGTCGGCCTCCTGATTTTGGGGTCAGACCCCTTCTTTGTATATACGGTGTTAACGATGAGTTGATCTTTAGCCAAGGTGTTTTCCCATTTTTTCCCGGCGCTGTTGATAACGATGCCACTGCACATTAGTGTTGATCTTCTTGTGTTAGCTCTCCAGATTGTGCTGCATCGTGGATATACATACATTGTCGCATTTATGTTTTCTGTACTGCAACTTTCAGTGATATCCCCAATGTCTGCAATTCTATTATAGCAATAAACTGGGTACCACCTTGGAATCCACAGTTACCAAAGCTAAAACCATTGCAATTTGTGGAATTTTACTGTGATCATGATGTCTTCTAGCCTTGTTATTTTCCTTATCCATGAGTTCCTCTTCTTATCTCTCTTGGTAACACCAAGCAAGCAACTCTCCAGGCTTCTTTCAGTTGTTTGCAGTCTCCGTATTTTTTTACGCTTTTCAACAGTAAGTTGAAGGAGCGTATTTGCTCCAGCTTTGTCCGTCTGTCCGTCCGCACGATAACTCGCTTAAAAATGGTTCGATTTCGATGAAATTTCAGTATGTATTTGGGGACTACCTCGGGACTTACCCTATTGAAAGTGGGCGAAATGGGGTCAAAGGCCAGGACATAGAGATGTGGCGTGCCTGCCACGCAGGACGCACATGAGATAAAGGCAGATAGCAGCGAGAGCATACGTCCGAGTAGCTCAGTTGGGAGAGCAACTTATTCCGGAATGAAGGGGACCCGGGTTCGATTCCCGGCGTGGACAAAAATGACGGAGAAATTTACTTAGTTTTACTTACGTAAAAATGCTTCGATTGCGACAAAACTTTATCATGTTGTTCCGAAGATGTACTGAATCGGTTCTGTTTACTATCATCGAAATGGGGTTAAAGTTCAGGTCACAGGAGCGAGATTTATTCCACAGCTATTATCCTCATAACTTGAGTAATGACTTCTGGTATGCTGGAAAGCGTATCGTAATCAATGCGTTGCATGATTTTACTAACTTGTTTAGTTGAGGTCCATGACTCTGTTCCATACTTAAGCACTGGAAGAATGCATTGATTAAACACTTTTCTTTTAAGACATGGGGGCATATTGCTCTTAAAAATTGTACTGTTTCTTCCAAAAGCTCTCCAACAAAGTTTTATACGTCTATTAATTTCTTCATCAATGTGACTTTTGCTTGATATCTGCTATCCAAGGTAAATGTAGGTATCGGTTATCTCCAGCATTACCCCATCGATCGCAAAATCTTCATCAGTTTTGTCTTCTGAAAGTTCATTTTTAATCCCACTTTCTAGCACATCTTGTGTAAAAAAGATCGTGCTTATGTTATCGGTTTGAACGTCCGTCCGTCTGTGGATACCATATCTCTGCAACAATTAGTCCAATTTTAAAAATTCTTTTTACATTGGGAAGCTTGAAATATGCGAGTGATGACCCTTCATTTCGTTATTTTTTTTTTTACAATGTATAGTTTCGCCGATAGAGGGTGTAAATTCAGATGATATCGAATTCAAAATACATTTTATAAAATATATTTGCTTCTGAGCATCCGATTGAAAAAATTCTTTTATCTTTCCATACCATTTATGTCGAAGATTATTTTAGGTATAGTCACTTTTTCAAGTAATTCATAGATTTTTCGCCAGTAGGCGTAAAAGTAAATTGCTTTTTCCCCCGATATCTCTACTTGTAAAACTCCGATTCGAAAACATTTTTCTTCAGCGGATACAGATTCTGATGGAAAATCTTTTGCATATATTTCTAATTTTTGGTAAAGAACGGTTTGCCCACCAGGTGGCGTAAGTGTTAATTTCTGCTTCTGATGTATTTGCCACAAAATCTGAGCTTCTAAAATCTCAATTGAAAAAATTCGTTTGTGGGCTGATATTACTCACGTCGTTAAACCTTTTCAGAATATTTTCTTCTTAAAATAATGCAAGGTTATTTTCGCCAGGGAGGTGTAGATGCATATCTCATGTTTGTCAATATCTCTACTTCTAAGAGTCTGATTTGAAAATTTTCTTCTTTGTTGGATAGCGTTAACGGTGCAGAATGTTTTTCATGTAATTTCAAAATTTCCAAGTGACTCATAAACTTTCCGCTAGGAGGCGTTAAGGTAAATTGCGTTTCCCCTGATATTTCTTCTTCTAAAACTCCGATTTGAAAAATTCTTCCTGTATCGCTTACAGTTAGGGATGGGAAATGTTTTTCGTATGATATCTAATATTTGGTAAAAAATGGCTTGGCCACCAGAGGGCATAAGAGTTAATTTCTGCTTCTGATGTATTTGCAGCAAAACCTGAGCTCCTGAAAACTCGATTGAAAAAATTCTTCCCTGGACAAAAACCGCTCACATCAAAAAACCTTTTGAGAATACTTTCATTTTAAAATAATGCATGGTTTTCTCGCCAGGGGGTGTAGATGCATATCTTATATTTGTCGATATCTATGCTTCTGAGAGTCCGCTTCGAAAAATTATTTCTTTGTTGGAGAGCGTTTCCTCTGGGAAATGTTTCTCATATAATTTCAAATTTTCCTGAACTCACAACTCTGCAACCAGAGGGCATAATTACCCGATTCCGTTTACAGCAATATCTGCTGGATTAAAAGTCCGATTGGAAAACTGCTTTCTCTGGTCAGATACTACGGCTTTCCATACTGGTTCCATTGACTTTGAATAGTTTTGATAAATTTAATCCGCGTCAGAACGGATTCCAAAGACGTGCTATTACACCCGAAAATTCGGTGTCATCTTTCTTGTTTACTCTTGTCAGCAAGTTCCTGGATCATACTCTGCAGTTCTGAAGGGGCATTTGCAAAAATAACTACGTTATCAGCAAAACGAAAGTGAGTTAAATAATATCCAATAACTTTTATCCCTTTGTTTTCCCAGTTCAGTGTTTGAAAGACATTTTGCAATGTGATATTAAAGTTTTTATGAGATATGGTGTCACCTTGTCTCACTCCCTTTCCAATTTTTATTGGTGCTGTATCCCTAACCAGCCGAACCTTTGCACATTCATTTTCATAGATGTTACTAATAATACTAATGTACGCATCTTCAATAACGCAGGATTACAAAGCCATTGTAACTGCTGATGGTTTCACGGAATCAAAGGACTTTTTCTGATCGATAAAAGTCATACATAATGGGAGTTCATATTCCCTCGTTCTTTCAATTAGTTCTCACAGTACATGGATATGATCTATGGTGTTGTAGCCACTCCTGAATCCAGCTCGTCCTCTCGGTTGAGCCATATCCAGTGTTAATTTCAAGCCATGTGAAAGGACTTTAGTGGGTATTTTATAAACCACTGATAGGAGGCTGATGGGCCTGTAGTTTCTGAAATTCTCAATGTCCCCCTTTTAATGTGGCATGATCATTGTAACATTGTTCCAATCGTCAGTAATCTTTCCTTCATTGAGACATCTAGTGAAAACTTGGGCGAGTCTAGTTTCAATTCCTCCACTTGCTTCTTTTAAAATATCCACGGTAAGTCCATCTTCTCCTGGAGCTTTTCCCCGTTTTATGTTTTTAATTGCATGTGTAACTTCTGCCGGGAGGTCTGGAGGGACTTTGGTAGTTATCTTTCGTAGTGTCTGAAGTAGATGTATCATCTCTTTCATAAACACTGCTGGCCACCCAAAATGCAACACCAAGAGGGAAGCATCCGATTGGCTTGAAATTCGCAGCATGCGTCGCCCGCGAGAGGACATGCAAACGATTAGCTTTGCAGGACATATGCAAATCATGTGCGCCCGGCACGCCACCAAGAAGCACTATAAGAAGGGTGCACAGAAGGCAGGGTGTAAGTAGTGTAAGTGTGTTGTGATGCCGGTCCTGTGCGTGGGAAGCTTCCTGATGCCTCGTCGCAGAATACGGCAGTCATTCCAGCACGTTTCGGAGTTCAATAGAGGACGAATAGTGGCTTATCGCGACAGCGGTTTATCGTACCGAGACATCGGCGCCCGTGTGTGTCCACATCCCGTCACAGTGAGGCGAGTATGGATTCAGTGGGTGCAGGAGGGACAGACGAACCAACGTGAGCGATTGCCGCAGCCGCGGCACACCACCGAACAAGAGGACCGGCATGTTGTGCGGCTGGCATTGACGGCTCACACTGCCACATCACAAACGTTAGCGCAGGAATTAGGGTGTGTTGCGCAACAACCTGTGTCAACACGTACCGTTTGACGTCGTCTGCAGGAGCGGGGATTTGTCAAATGACGCCCATTGCTCCGATTACCATTGACGTTACACCACCGGCGAGTGCGGTGGCAGTGCGCCGTTGAACGCCGTACCTGGACTACGGAATGGTACGACATTGTCTTCTCCGACGAACATTTTTCCATTCATCAACAGTCCGATTCTTGTGTGCCTTGGCCCAAGCAATTCTTTTGAGCTGTTGTTGTGCAGTAAGGAAAGGTTTTCGTGCAGCTTTTCGTGCAGTCAGTCCATTTTCTTATAGCCTACGACGAACTGTACGTGCAGTCAGTCCATTTTCTTATAGCCTACGACGAACTGTACGTGCAGTCAGTCCATTTTCTTATAGCCTACGACGAACTGTACGTGCAGTCAGTCCATTTTCTTATAGCCTACGACGAACTGTACGTGCAGTCAGTCCATTTTCTTATAGCCTACGACGAACTGTACGTGCAGATGCAATAATGCCTGTATCATTCTTCCACTCATTTCTTAAATCAGTGGCTGTTTTAAACCTTGATTTTAAGGAACGACTAATCACATGTGATCATCACCTTCAGTACACAGCCTTGGTCGACCTATTGTTTTTCTGTTTCCCACACATCCAGTTTTTGCAACTCTTTCAATGGTGCGCAAGACAGTGAATGATCACATCCACATTTAACACAAATTTTTCGACCACTGAGTCCAAGTTCATGCAAAGTAATAATTTTTGCCCTGGTTTGAAGAGGCAGGACGAATTTTCGGGTGTTTGACATTCCGCAATTCTAATATCATCAGGAATTCCGCATAACCTTCCGTCAACTGACTACAAGCAGCTGCGTTCTAAGTCGGCAGACGATTCTACATCCTTTTATTTCTCACTAGCGGACGTCGGAGAAAGCTATAGTGGATTAGAGGGGCGCGAACGCTTTTTTCAGAACTGGATTTGTGTTTCCTCGCTTGCACATTTTTGCTTGTAACTTCATTCCTATTACTGGTAATAAAATTCTGTAAAAATATTTAAATTCAATATAAAATTTCCTTTAATATGATGTATAATATATATTCCTGACTTTAACATTACGCTGTATAAGTTGACTTCAAACATCGAAAATTTACTTTCGGTCTACTGGTGCAGCACTTTAGGCCACGACTGTATATACACTGGCGTGCAAAAATTAAGAACCAGACGCTTTTTCGAATGTAATGTCGTGAAGAAGTGCTACACATCGGCTCAAATCATACCATAAGATCCCCAAGATGTAAGAATATGGGACAAGTGAGCAAAACCGTCCAAACAAGGAATCCAAAGGATATAAAGGCACTTTATTGAAAAGGTAGCTTCGAGCACAACTGGACAGAAGACAGAAACGCCCATGTGACAGGCGGCTGCCAAGAAAAATCCAGTCTTTAGTAGGGGATATGATTACCCCTGACTGCGTTGCAGGATTTACAACGTCTGTCCATGCTGAAGACGAGTTTGTCAAGGAGCTGTTGAGGCATCGCGGCCCATTCCTCTTGTAGCGCCAATCGTAGCTGCGGAATCGTTGCTGGCGGCTGGTAACGTGCTGCCAAGCATCTCCCGAGAAGGTTCCACACGTGTTCGATTGGATTTAGGTCCGGGGACCTTGCGGGTCAATCCATGCGTTGAATATCTTCACTCTCCAACAGCTCTGCGACAGCCACTGTACGATGAGGTGCAGCGTTGTCGTCCATGAAGAGGAACTCAGGACCCACAGCACCTCTGAACAGACGCACCTGAGGCAGGAGAACCTCGGTACAATAGCGGACACCAGTGACTGAACCTCCTTGGAAGATGTGGAGGTCAGTACGGCTACCAAGCATGATACCGCCCCAAACGAGAACTCCGTCACCTCCTAACCGGTCCCTTTCGATGGTGTTGGAGGTGTGATGGCGTGTTCCCTGCTTTCTCCAGATGTGTATACGTCCAGAATCACTCGTCAGACTAAATCAGCTCTCATCCGTAAAGAGAACTCGACCCCATTGCTGATGTGTCCAGTTCTTGTGTTCCTGGCACCACAGAAACCGCCGTCTCCGATGAGCATGCGTTAATAGCACACACCGTACTGGTCATCGTGCAAATGGACCACCTTTGTGCAGCCTCCTGGCCACGATAAAACGCGATAACGGACGTCCAATTGTCTGTTGCATGTGCCTTGCGATTTCTCCCGCTGTCTGCCGTCTGTCTCTTCTCTCTTGTAGGACAATATACTGGTCGTCCGCTGCCGTGGTTGCTCGTGGACGACCAATGCTAAACTCTCGGACAGCTGTTCCTGTCGTTTGAAATGCTCTCCAAGCTCGTGAAACGATGCTGCAAGCGATCCCGAACTCCTCGGCGACACTAGTCACACTTTGACCTTATTCCAACTTCCCAATGACGCGACCTCGGGTAAAGTCATCCAGATGTCGTCTACTGGATCGCCTGTTGTCCATATCACACGGTGGCAGCAACTCGACGTCGTTTAAACCGATGTACACCGTGATTGAGCTTTATACCCTTCCGACACTCCCTCCCCTACGTCATGCTGCATATATGCGCATGCCCTACCGTACCGGACCCTAGTCTATCTAAAGAGTGGTCTTTCGGTCCGTTCTGCCAGCTCGTTCCACTGTTATGCTGATTTCTCCTCTTTTTCTTTAATTTTTGCACACCAGTGTATATGAGGTAATTGGTCCAACACGCAGTTGTGGAGGATCATCATCATCATCACTGTCAACTATTATCAATCCACTGCTGGATGAAGATCTCCCCAAGTTTTTTCCACAACGGTCTGTCTTAGGTCAGTCTCCTCCATGTCACTTTCGCATGTTTTCGAATTTCATCCACCCATCTTCCACGTGGTCTGGTGGTATAGTTATATCGTTACTAGCAGTCGTCAGAGCCCGTTAGTGGGTACAGGATGCACTGCGAGAAGGCGGGGTTGACATTTGTCAAGGAGAAGCTATGATATGCTATATACACTGAAGATCAATTGAATTAGAGACAGCTGGCGTTATGCAAATGTGGCGCTGCGCGCGGTCCTGTAAACCGAAACGACATGATGTATGCAGCTATCTGACAATATAAGGAGTGATGCGACGGGAATCAGTAAGAGTCGGAAGCAGTATGGGTAAGACGAAGGATCTAAGCGCATTTTATCGTGGGCAAATTGTCGGGGCCCGACGAATGGGTCACTCCATCTTGGAAGTCGTGCAGGCACTGGGATTTTCACCAGCCACTGTGTCACGGGCGCACCGTGAGTACATCGAATCCGGTAAAACCATCCCTGAAAGGGCCAACTGCCGGGACAACAGCGTGTGGATGAGCGAGGTCATCGTCGGCTAGCTCGCATTGTAACAGCGGATAGACTGGCCACAATGCAAGAAATCACTCGCCAATTTAACGCTGGTGCACAAAAACGTGTAAGCAGCCACACCATCCAGAACCATCTCCTCGCTATGGGGTACAGAAGCCATCGTCCCACGAGGGTACCGCTGCTGATTGCACATCACAGGGTGCAAAGATTAGCATGGGCGCGGGAACATCACCACTGGACCCTAGACACGTGGGAAAATGTTGCCTGGGCTGATGAGTCGAGATTCACGTTGGTACATATAGGAAGGGCATTTCGTGTTCTGGACTGCACTGATACTCGTAAGGGTTTTTTCAGAGCATTAATTTTGTTTTTAAGTCTACTCAAGGACTCCGCCTGTTCCCACCAGGAAGGTTCTAAAACTGGACGCTAGATGGCGCTGCAAAGGGATGTAGCAGCAAGTGCTCTATTGTTCTCAGGCATGGTAGGGATGTTCTGTTTGTTCCTGTTACTAATTTTACTTTTCTTTCAGGAATTAATTTATTTTGGGGGCTGTTTTCACCACTAGAATGCAGGCTGTGAGCTTTGAATACGTTTTTTGTCTCCTTCGAACTTTTTGTAGCATATCCTGCACCTTGGATGAATTATTTGAGGTATATTTAGTGGTTCTGAGCCTTCCTGTGGGCCATAAGACAAGTGCAGAATCTTGTATATATAGTACTTGATACAACTGAGCAAAGACTCACATTTTATTTCTTTTAACTGTAAGTAAGTCATTTTATATTTTTATTTTTTCTTGTAGGAATTAGTGAATTTGCACTAAGATTAATTTTAATATTTTCTTGGGTATTTTGGGCTTAAAAATTGCTTCACTGGTGCTTGAAACCATGCCCTTTGGTATATATATTTTTTAAATTATTTTATTTTAATTTGCTGAATAATTTTTCTTAAGCTTTTTGCTGTGTGTATGGGAAATTTTTCTTTGCAACCATGTGACATGCAACTTAGTTATCTTGTTCACTCTTGGGATTGCAACTGTAATTTCTCCTTGGGCCTTTTTTTCACTCTTGGGATTGCAACTGTAAATTGCTCCTTGGGCTTTTTGTACTCCTTTTTCCTAAATTTGTTGTTGCTTCCTTTTTAATATGGTTGGTTGCCTTTTAAGGACTGTTACGGCGTGGTTTGACGATCATTCCGTATGGTGTGTGGACTGGCCAACACATAGCCCTGATCTTAATCCCATAGAGCACCGCATAAGAAGTTTGGAACCAAGGCCTACTACTAAGCAACAGTTGGCGGTAGCATTGTGTACTGAATGGAAGCGTATACCTATCCCTGTGTTCCAAAACCTTGTCTAAAGCATGTCTCGAAGGGTCAGTGCATGCATTAAGGCATACCTATCGCTGTGTTCTAAAACCTTGTCGAAAGCATGTCTCGAAGGGTTAGTGCATGCATATATATATATACAGAGAGAGAGAGAGAGAGAGAGTGGAAACATTACAGAACAAAATATACAAAATTTTAAAGAAAGGATCTTCAAAACAAGTGAAAACAAAAAAGAGGTTGCAATCATCAGAAGAGCATCAACCTGTGGGAGTGGCCTTTCTAGTACCAACAAATGACAAGGCGACCCAAAATTGCCGGTTGGTCATGCTCCCTAGGCCACCAGACCAAATTTCAGAACAAGCACAAGAATTCCAAGAATCAAATTTATACAACTAGAAAATAAAAAAATTAAAAGCTTACCGGCAGAACAAAACCATCAAGAGAAGAAAACGAACGAAATTGAACAGAACACCCACAAGAACCCAAATTCCCTGCTGGCCACCTAAAATGCATCACCAAGGAAGAAGAATCCGATTGGCCTGAAATTCGCAGCATGCGTCGCCCGCCAGAGGACATGCCAACGATTAGCATTGCAGGACATATGCAAATCATGTGCGCCCGGTACGCCACCGAGAAGCACTATAAGAAGGGTGCACAGAAGGCGGGGTGTAAGTAGGAGAAGTGTGTTGTGCTGCCGGACCTGTGGGTGGGAAGCTTCCTAATTCCTCGTCACAGAATACGGCACTTATTCCAGCTCGTTTCGGAGTTCGACAGAGGACGAATAGTGGCTTATCGCGACAGCGGTTTATTGCACCGAGACATCGGTGCCCGTGTGGGTCGACATCCAGCCACAGTGAGGCGAGTATGGATTCGATGGGTGCATGAGTGACGGACGGACCGACGTGAACGATTGCCTCAGCCGCGGCATAGCACCAATCGAGAGGACCGGCATGTTGTGCGGCGGGCATTGACGGCTCATACCGCCACATGATGAACGTTAGCGCAGGAATTCTGGTGTGTTGCGCAACAACCTGTGTACCGTTCGACGTCGTCTGCAGGAGAGGGGACTTGTCGCACGGCGCCCATTGCTCCGATTACCATTGAAGTTACACCACCGTCCAGTGCGGCGGCAATGGGCCGTTGAACGCCGCACCTGGACTACGGAATGGCACGACATTGTCTTCTCCGACGAATCCCGTTTCTGCCTGCAACACCACGATGGTCGGATCCGCGTGTGGCGGCACCGCGGCGAGAGACTGTATGACGCCTGCATTATGCATCGCCATACTGGTCCGTCGCCTGGCGCTATGGTTTGGGGCGCGATTGGGTATGACACCCGCACCCCTCTGGTACGCATCGCCGGTACACTCAACAGCCACCGCTACATCTCCGACGTTTTGGAGCCTGTAGTCCTCCCTTACCTGCAGGTCCTGCCAGCGGCCACGTTTGAACAGGACAATGCGTGCCTGCACGTGGCACGCATTATGTAACAATTCTTCACGGCCCACCAGGTGTCACTGCTGCCATGGCCAGCCTGTTCTCCCGATATGTCGCCCATCGAACACGTCTGGTCGCTGATCGGTAACCGAGTGGCCCGGCAAGCACAACCCACGGCTATGCCTGATGAATTGTGGCAACGTATGGAAGCAGCCTGGACAGACATACCCAAAGCGGCCGTGTAGCGGCCGTTATTGTCAGCCATGGTGGCCACACGAACTATTGATGTCTGCGTGCTCCGCAAGTCGCACGGGCCTGTGAGCTCAATCGTTTCATCTTTGTATCTGTTGTTATGTGTCCAGTAAATCTGGCTTTGCTGTATCGTGTCCTTCTTGGTGTTGCATTTTGGGTGGCCAGCAGTGTATATACACTGATATAAAAGGTGGTCACGGTTAATCAATTACCTGGTAAGCCGGAAAATGTGCGAATTGACAAGATGCAAAACTGTGTATGTATATACACAGTGCGTCAAAAAAAATTTAAGACTGGGTCTGTAAAATGAAATAGAAACAAGAAATTATAATTTTTTTTTGGTTTGTTATTCAAAATAAGTCCCTCCGGCTTCAATACACTTGTTACAGCGATTTAATAATGATTCGAATGCCTGTTCCAGTTCACTTTGCGCAATTGCCTCCAAAACACGCGTCGAAGCTGTTTGTAGGGTCGAAATATCATCAAAATAACACCCTTTTAACGTCATTTTAAGTTTTGGGAACAATGAAAAGTCACAGGGTGCTAAATCAGGCGAATACGGTGGATGATTCAACACACAGACGTTATTTTTCGCCAAAAATCTACGAACAAGAAGTGAGCTGTGACTGGATGCATTATCGTGCAACAAACACCAACTGTTTTCATCTCAATATTCTGGACGAATGCGATGAATGCTGCCCATCAAACGCCCCAAAACATTTAAATAAAACACACCAGTAATTGTTTGTCCACTTGGAACAAATTCTTTGTGGATAATACCCTTACTATCGAAGAATGTAATGAGCATTGTTTTGATTTTCGATGGAACGTTTCTTGTTTTTTTTTTTTTTTTTTTTTTTTGGCTTGTGGCGAGTTTTTTTATTTCCATTCCGCACTTTGTCGCTTTGTTTTAGGATCATATTGAAAACACCATGTTTCATCACCAGTAACAATCGATTTTAAGAAGTTTGGATCATTTTCAGCGGCTGAAATGATGTCTCTGCAATGTGCACTTCTCCTTGATTTTTGTTCATTGGTTAACGTGTGTGGAACAAATTTAGCACAGACTTTTGTTTTTCCTAAATCTTCATGCAGGATGGTTCGAATCGTTTCTTTGTTGATGTTTGAAGACTCTTCCATCATTCTTAGTGACGCACGTCGATTGTTTGCTACGAAATCACGCACTTTTTCAATAATCTCAGGTGTCCTAGATGAACTTGGTCTTCCGGTATACTTATCATCTTTTAGCGTCTCTCTTCCGTCCAAAAACGTTTGTGCCACAGGAAAACATTTGATCTACTTAAACAAAACTCACCGTAAACTTCTTTCATCATTTGGTACGTTTCCGAGGCACTTTTACCAAGTTCTGCGTTAAAATTAATTACAGCCCTTTGTTCCATCTTAATAATTCAACATGAAAAAAATTTTACTTCTCTAATGAACGCCCGTTTCGTTTGAGTTACTTTAACAACTGCGCAGTACTTTTGGCAGAAAGCAAGCAGATGGTCACGGTTTATATCGCATTCGCGATTACACTGGTGGCACCACCGTAGGCTGAAATCTAGTGCCAGTCTTAAAAATTCTTTGACGCACTGTGTAAGATCTTCAGCTATTAGGGACGCACCAAATAGCACTTTACATTACCTATATACTTAAAATTGTTAGGTCCTAGGTTAATAAAGCATGTCATTGTGCAATTTGAAACTCTTGGAAACCGAATTAAAATTCAAAATTAAATGTTTGAAATGGTGTCTTAAGAAATTTTTAGGAAAATTGTTAGATTGCAGATTAGAAATAAGAGCTTTCAGATTTTTTACAAGCAAGAACTGTGTCGAGCAAATTTTAGCTATTCTATGGAACTGGGAGATGAGTAGATTGCGATGTATAACTTTAGAAATGTTGGAGGACCAGTGAGTGTAGTGAATGATATCAAACTCAAAGGAGTTTCTTTTATTAAATAAGTTCACTACACCTCTTTCCTCCTCGTCCACCTGTACCTCTAAATCCAGGTAACAAACACATGTAGACGATCTGTAAGTTTTTTCTAGGGTGAGGTCGTCAGGATACAAGTCAGTGGCACAACGCAAAAAGTATGGAATGTTAATGACAATGATGTCATCAACATATCTTAGTGCAATTCCAGGTAAAGGGTGATTGGCAACAAATCTATCCTCAAAGAAATGTAGATAGAGATTAGCCAAACTGCTAGAAAAGCGACTGCATATACACTGCTGGCAACCCAAAATGCAACACCAAGAAGGACACGAGATAGCAAAGCCAGATTTACTGGACACATAACAACAGATACAAAGACGCAACGATTGAGCTTACAGGCACGTGCGACTTGCGTAACACGCAGACATCAATAGTTCGTGTGGCCCCCATGGCTGGCAATAACAGCCGCTACACGCCGCGGCATCGAACGAAAGAAGCTTTGGATGTGGGCTTGGGGTATGTCGGTCCAGGCTGCTTCCACACGTTGCCACAGTTCATCAGGCGCAGCCGCGGGTGGTGCTTGCCGGGCCACTCGGTTGCCGATCAGCGAGCAGACGTGTTCGATGGGCGACATATCGGGAGAACAGGCGGGCCACGGCAGCAGTGACACCTGGTGGGCCGTGAAGAATTGTTACACGATGCGTGCCACGTGCGGGCGCGCATTGTCCTGTCGAAACGTGGCCGCTGGCAGGTCCTACAGGTAAGGGAGGACTACAGGCTCCAAAACGTCGGAGATGTAGCGGTGGCTGTTGAGTGTACCGGCGATGCGTACCAGAGGGGTGCGGGTGTCATATTCAATTGCGCCCCAAACCATAACGCCAGGCGACGGACCGGTATGGCGATGCATAATGCAGGCGTCATACAGTCACTCGCAGCGGTGCCGCCATACGCGGATTCGACCATCGTGATTTTGTAGGCAGAAACGGGATTCGTCGGAGAAGACAATGTCGTGCCATTCCGTAGTCGAGGTGCGGCGTTCAACGGCCCACTGCCGCCGCACTGGACGGTGGTGTAACGTCAATGGTAATCGGAGCAATGGACACCGTGCGACAAGTCCCCGCTCCTGCAGACGACGTCGAACGGTACGTGCTGACACAGGTTGTTGCACAACACACCCTAATTCCTGCGCTAACGTTCGTGATGTGGCGGTGCGAGCCATCAATGCCCGCCGCACAATTTGCCAGTCGGTCTCGTTCGGAGGCGTGCCGCGGCTGCGGCAATCACTCACGTTGGTCTGTCCGTCCCTCGTGCACCCACCGAATCCATACTCGTCTCACTGTGGTTGGATGTCGTTCCACACGGGCGCCGATGTCTCGGTACGATAAACCGCTGTCGCGATAAGGCACTATTCGTCCTCTGTCGAACTCCGAAACGTGCTGGAATGACTGCCGTATTCTGCAACGAGGCATCAGGAAGCTTTCCACGCACAGGTCCGGCAGCACAACACACTTCCACTACTTACACCCCGCCTTCTGTGTACGCTTCTTATCGTGCTTCTCGGTGGCGTGCCGGGCGCACATGATTTGCATATGCCCTGCAATGCTAATTGTTTGCATGTCCTCTCGCGGGCGACGCATGCTGTGAATTTCAGGCCAATTGGATGCTTCCTTCTTGGTGTTGCATTTTGGGTGACCAGCAGTATATGTATATATGAATATGATGATGATATGCAGGGTGAACAGGAAAGTCCCTTTAGCCTGAAATAACTTGCGAACGGAGAGAGGTACCGTTATGCAAGTGAGATAACGGTATAGTAAAGCGACTACGCCCGATCGAATGCAACCGATAGCAGCGCCCCTAGTAGCGAAATGCGAAAGTTAGGTATTGCAAATCGAAAACGAAAAGAGATAGAGCAAAATTTCCAAATACAAAGTTGTAGAACATCAACTATTTGGTAAAAAACGACATTTGTTTTACACGGATAAGATAAATTGTCGCCTGAATACCCTAAAATGTCCGAAATTGATGCGCGACGATTCGAATCGGCATATTCACATTTCGCAAATGTAGCCGTATGCAAATGCAGATTGTGACGTTGTACCGTACCTACGATATAAAAACCAGTAGCAGGATGTACCCTGATCAGAAGTTCAGTCACTTCCAATATTACGAGATGGTGCTTGCAGTGCTGCGAAACGCGGCGCTAGCTGCGCGGGAATATGCCGTTCGTTTTCCAGCTGGGCCACATCCAAGTGCGGTTACCATCGCAAGTGTAGTGAAACGGCTCAGGGAGACAGGAAGCACTGAAAGTTGTTCTCGTTGTGGCAAACCAGTGGGTGCAGGTATGTGTATAATGGCAGAGGATATTTTGGCACTAGCCCATCCACAAAGCAGTACAAGAGATGTCAACAGGGCGAGTGGCTTAACACGGGTCCGTTTATGGCAAAGACTGCATGCTCAAGGTGCACATCCCTATTCTGTAACTTCGCAGCAAGAACTGTTACCACGGGACAATGAGCGTCGATTTGATTGGTGCAACTGGGCGTTGATTAATGTTGAAGGTGACTCAGACTTTTTATCCAACATTCTTTGGTCGGACGATGCAGTGTTCCACCGTACCGGATTACTAAACCGACACATCGCCCACTACTGGGTGATGGAAAATCCCTCGTGGGGACGATCCACCAGACATCAAGTGCGTTGGTCCATTAACGTGTGGTGCGGTATTTGGAAAACCGCTTAGTGGGACCTGTGTTCTACGAAGGCACATTAAACAGACAGAGATACCTCCAACTAGTACAGGATATCATACCTGACTTTTTAGATGACATTCCGTTGTCTGCATTACGTTCCTTGTGGTTCCAACATGACGGTGCCCCTGCACACCAGCCAGCAGCAGTGCGACGCTTTCTCACAGATTGTTTTGGGCAACGAATCATCGGGTATGGTGGTGCTGTTCAATGGCCTCCACGATCGCCTGACCTCACTCCGTTGGATTTCTTCCTCTAGGGTTACGTAAAAATCAGGTGCACGCAACAGCGCCTACAAGTCTGCTGGATCTGCGTCGTCGTGTTACAGATGCTTGAAATAGTGTGACACCTTCCATGCTGAGGAATGTGCATGCAGAGTTACTTTCACGAATACAAATGTGTATCGTGGGCAATGGAGAACTCTTCGAACGTACTCGACATTAACTTTTTATCATTGTGCGCAGTTTGCCTTTTTTGTTTTTGTTTTGTCTGACGTCATCAAACTGTATTGACATAAATACGCATTTATGCAATAAATTGTGTGTATTTGCTCATACCTATGCCTGTTCCCTTCAAACGTTCACACAAAATGTCGCGCATCGATTTCGGACATTTTAAGGTATTCAGGCGACAATTTATTTTATTCGTGTGAAACAAATGACGTTTTGTACTACTTAATTGATGCTCTACAACTTTGTAATTGGAAATTTTGCTCTATCTCTTTTCGTTTTCTATTTGAAATGGCTAACTTCCTAATTTCCTCCCTAGGGGCGCTGCTATCGGTTGCATTCGATCGGGCGTAGTCGCTTTACTATACCGTTATCTCACTTGCATAACTGTACCTCTCTTCGTTCGCAAGTTATTTCAGGCTCCCATGCACCCTGTATATATACACTGAGTGGCCACTTTATTATGACCACCTGACAGTTTTAAGCAAATGAGCTAGGGCTACACACTGTTGCCGCCAGAGGGCGAGGCTGGTATAAAAAGGGAAAGCTTAGTGCTTGCGACAGTAGTAGAAAGGATTTGGGTGACGAGATGGGCAAAAAATGCGATTTGACGGACTTTCAATGTGGGATGATTGTAGGAGCTTGGAGCAATGGAGCGGATATCACCGAAACCGCCGCATTCGTGAAATGTTCCAGAGCAGCTGTTGTTAAAGTGTTTAAAGACTGGACTGTCAGCCAAAAAACTGGGTCTCTACGTGCAACGTGTGGTCGTCATCGACTAGTGACTTCTCGGGCGGAACGGAGAGTGTCCAGACTGGTAACAGACAACAGAAGGGCAACAGTGCAGCAAATTACAGACCATCTTAATCAAGAATCTCCTCAAATGATCTGTGCACGCACTGTACGTCGTACACTGCATCGTATGGGATATGGCAGCCGAAGGCCTGTTCGAACACCTTTGCTGTCTGCAGTTAACAAGAGAAAACGTCTCTAGTTCGCACAGGAGCACAAAGATTGAACAGTCGATAATTGGAAACAAATTATGTGGTCCGATGAATCACGTTTTCAGTTGCACCATGCCGATGGCCGAGTGAGAATTTGGCTTAAACAGCGCGAAAGCATGGACCCCAAATGAATTGCTACAACCCTTCCAGTTGGTGGAGGCAACGTTATGGTTTGGGGAATGTTTTCCTGGCATGGTTTGGCACCTTTAATTCGTGTTGATCAACGTCTGACTGGCACATCATATCTAAACATCGTTGCGGTCCAAGTGCTTCCTGTCATGTGGATGGTTTATCCCAATGGCGAGGGCTACTTTCAACAAGATAATGCGTCCTGCCATATTGTTCGTATTGTACAGGATTGGTTCCAAGAACATGCCGGTGAGTTTACTTTGTTTAGGTGACCCCACAATCTCCAGATCTCAACCCCATTGAGAATTTGTCGGATGAAGTTGAACGAGCCATCAGACAGCTGGATCCACAACCCTGCAATCTCACACTCCTCGAAAGTGCTGTTCATCAAGAATGGTCTCAGATTCCACAAACCGCCTATCAACATCTCGTGAAGTCCATGCCACGAAGAATCGACGCAGTATTAAAGGCAAAAGGTGGCCCAACGAAGTACTGAGGGGTGGTCATAATAAAGTGGCCACTCAGTGTATATGCCGGGTGATCACAATTAAAGTATCCCTATTTAACGCTCTCTGGAGAGATATCTAGCAGTCCAAACGCAACCAAATTAGATATGCTGACGATTCAGGACAAGCGGAAGAGATTTCCGCAAAAAAAGAAAAAAAAAAAAAAGTTCCAAAAGTCACCACCAGGGGATTTCAGGCGCTGCAGGCTGCGATAATATAGACAATTTTCGGCTCTACGAGGGAAATGAGTCTTTGTGGCGCTACGAGCGACAAGAAAGCGTATCATTTGCATAAGGCACACGCGCTACGTCCGACTCCAGGGTATAAAACTGTCCTAGGCATGGTGAATGCCATTCGTTTAGGCCGCGGGTGGCCTAGTGGGCAACGTTCGTGACTGCCACGACAAGGGCCTCAGGTTTGATCCCAGGCAGGTACGAACGCTCGATCCACTAAATATCTGCCGTGCGTCAGATGGGCACGTTAAGCCGTCGGGCCCCGGGTATTGGCCCCCGGTAATAAATAAGGGCGTCTTCCTCCCCCTTTCTACTTCGCTTTCGTGTCACTTTCCTATCGGGCGGTCTAGCCCAAATCTCCTAGTTTCCTATTTCTAAGGGTTGTTTAAGACCTGGGGTCAGACCCTCCCTTCCTAAAATCCCCTACATATGATCATGATCATGAATGCCATTCGTATTCCATCAACCGCAATGGGTATCACTTTGCCAGAACGCGCTCTTCTTGTAAAGCTGTTTTATGAAAACGCGAGCAATGCTGCCGCTGCGTTTCGAGAATTCCGACGTCGTAAGAATTTGCCCCGAGGTCCGTTGACTCCATGTGCTCTCAGAAGAATGATTGCTCGTTTCGAGGAAACTGGATGTCTACGTGTTCAACCAGGGCGAGGGCGCAAACCTATAGCTCCAGAAGTAGTTGAAGATATCACCACGGCACTTGTGGATTGCACCATGGATAATGTGTACCAGGGTTCAGTGATGCTCGCGCAATGTCACGGAAGCTGGATGTGCCCTACACCACCGAGTGGAAGGTACTGAGAAAGGTGTTGCATTTTTTTCCATACAAGATCAGCTACACCCAACAGTTGATTGACGGTGAAAAGGACACCCGAGTGACCTTTGCATTGACCTTCCTTGATAGAATGGAAGTGGACGATGCGTGGCCATGGGAGATCTTGTGGAGTGACGAGGCACATTTTCACCTCAATGGAACAGTCGACACGCATAACTGTCGCATTTGGGCATTGCAAAATCCTCATGCATTTCAACAGATTCCACTGTTGAAATGAAAGACAATTATCAGTTACGTTCGGCCGTTGAACACACTGCTCACCGACTTCAGGTTTTGCAATTTAACAATGGTGAGCCGTACCGGTTGCACCGCTAAGGTGTCTCCGGTTTTTAATTGCGCAATCTCTCCCTTGTGCAATTAAATACCGGAGACAATAAAACGTTTTGACCGCAACACGTGTGTTGATTTCTACTTCGATTTTTTGTGTCGTTTCCCACGTAGAGCCGAAAATTCTCTATATTATCGCAGCTTGCAGAGCCAGAAGTCTCCTAGTGGTGACTTTTGGAACTGTTTTTGTTTTTCCGAAATCTCTTCCGCATGTCCTCAATTGTCAGCATACCAAATTTGGCTGCGTTTGGACTGCTAGATATCTCTAAAAAAGAATGTTGACTAGGGATACTTTAATTATGATCACCCTGTATATATATATATATATATATATATATGGGATGTAAGGTCAGGTGATGCGTAACATCCCAGCCTCTCCTTGACAAATATCAACCCCGCCTTCTCGTGGTGCATCCTGTTCCCACTAAAGGGGCTCTGACGACCGCCAATAGCGGTATAACTATACCATCGGGATTAGAGGAAATGCTATCCCACACTCACCAACCCGCTTGGCCAGCGTGGTGAGTTATGGCCAAACCCCTCCAAAATGACTCCACAACTTACGTCTTGGCCCTCAGTCTCCGGCAGCTGGAATGTACCTGGCCAAGGCAGCGGCCAGTGCGACATGAAGGCAGAGGGTGCTAAGAATCCCAGGAGGACCGGACTAGGCTGCCATCTGATGCTGACCTTGGCTACGTATAATCGACGCTCCCTATCTTCTGCTTCAAGGTTTCTTGAATTGGAAGAGGAACTACAAAGGATCAAGTGGGACATCGTCGGCTAAGTGAGGTTAGGAGAAAAGGAGAAGATCTCATTGAACTGAAAAGTGGACATCTTTTCTACTATCGTGGGACAGATACTGGCAGAACTAGTGGTGTTGGATTCATAATAAACAAGAAACTGAAGGATAAAGTTGTAGAAGTTGAAAGTTCCTCTGACAGAGCTGCACGACTCGTTATCCAACTCTCGAGAAGATACCAAGCTCAGATTATTCAAACTTATGCACCCACCACAAGTCATCCTGAAGAAGAAATTGAAGAATTTTATGAGGAAATTCGTCATCTAAATAATAAAGGTAAGCAGCACTTGAAGATAATGCAAAAATAGGGCAACGGCAACAAAATGAAACTTCAGTAGGTAAATTCGGTCACGGCAACAGAAACCAGCGTGGAAATACTCTCGTTGAGTTTGCAGAGGCAGAAGGGTTTTTCATCTTGAACTCCTTTTTCAAGAAAAAGTCACACAGGAAATGGACATGGAGACATCCAAATGGGACGACAAGTGAAATTGATTTTATTATGTGTAACAAAAAATTCGTCATAGAAGACTGCAGTGTGCTAAACAAGTTCAACACAGGTAGTGACCATAGATTGGTGAGATGTAAGATGCACCTCAACACTAAACTGGAACGTGGCAAGCTCATAAGACAAACAAAATGTATTGACATAACCAACCTTAAAAAACACCACAATACCTTCAAGTTGAAACTGAAGAACAGATTCTCTGCTTTAGAAGGCCTAACATCGGAAGAAGTGGATATTTCTGAAGTTAACAGAGAAGTAACCAAAGCTGTTATGGAAACAGCAACAAAATTAGCTGGGTCTAAGAACAAGTTGCATGTGAACAAATTATCAGGAAAAACCAAAATGTTGATGCAAAAAAGAAGAGAGATTGGGACAACTAAAGAAGATGTGACTTCCAAAGTGGAATATATAGAGACAGTACGAAAACGTATCACTGAAGACGTAAGGAAATTCAACTGTGAACTAATGAGGAAAGCAATTGAAAACAAACAAAGCCTAAAAATAGCAAAGGGACTTCTCAGTATATGAAGAAAACAGATTATGGCACTGAGAAAAGACGATGGTTCTGTAACAAGAAATAGAGGCCAAATTTTGACAAGAGTGAAAGATTTCTACTCCAAATTATATGAAAGGGATGATACATGTACTCCAGACTTCATGAGCGGTACCAGTACCAGAGTTCTTCCAGTCCTCCCAGCAGAAGTTGCACATGCAATCAAGAACATGAATCGGGGAAAAGCTCCAGGAGAAGATGGAATTACTGTAGACATCATACAAGAAGCAAGTGGAGAAATCGAAACAGTACTCGCCCAAATTTTCACTCGATGCCTTAATGAAGGGAAGATTCCTGAGGATTGGAACAATGCTACAATGATCCTGCTACATAAAAAAGGTGACATTGAGGATCTCAGGAACTACAGACCTATCAGCCTCCTATCAGTGGTTTATAAAATTTTCACTAAAGTTCTTTCACACCGCTTGAAGGTAACACTGGACATGGCTCAACCGAGAGAACAAGCTGGATTCAGGAGTGGCTACAGCACAATAGATCATATCCACGTACTGAGAGAACTAATTGAAAGAGCGAGGGAATATGAACTTCCATTGTGCATGGCTTTTATTGATTATTGAAAAGCCTTTGATTCGGTGAAACCATCAGCAGTTACAATGGCTCTGAAATCTTGCGGTATTGTTTTTTTTTGTTTTTTGTTTTTTTATTGGAGGTTTAACGACCACCGTGAGCAACTCAGTGGGCTATAAGCAGTCTCCCGTCCCTAATTTAGGGTCACTGGTTCCAGGGAAGGGAGAAAGCCAGTGCCGTAACACAAAAACAACATCCATGCCTGACCGGGATTCGAACCCAGACCCCTTACGGACGAATGATCAGAAGCCAACGCCTTAGACCACTGCGACACCGGGGCGGCTACCTGCGGTATTGAAGATGCATACATTAATATTATTAATAACATCTATGAAAATCCAAGTGCAAAGATTCGGCTGTTTGAAAATACAACACACATAAAAATTGGAAAGGGAGTGAGATAAGGTGACACCATTCTCCGAAGCTCTTTAATGCCACATTGTAGGGTGTTTTTCAGTCGCTGAGCTGGGAAAACAAGATGATAAAGATTAATGGAGATTATCTAACCCATCTGCGTTTTGCTGATGACGTAGTCATTTTTGCAACTACCCCATCAGAGCTGCAGAGTATGATCCAGGAACTTGCTGACAAGAGTAAAGAAGTGGGATTTAAAATGAACTTTCAGAAGACAAAAGTGATGTTCAATGCTTTTACAAGAAATGAAGATTTATCGATTGATGGATAAAAGCTGGAGATAACAGACACGTACGTTTATCTTGGACAGCAGATGTCAAGTGAAGGTCACATTGATGAAGAAATTAATCAGCGTACAAAACTTGCATGGAGAGCTTTTGGAAGAAACAGCATAATTTTCAAGAGCAATATGCCATTATGTCTTAAAAGAAAAGTGTTTGATCAATGCATCCTTCCAGTGCTTACGTATGGTGCTGAGACGTGGACCTTAACTAAAAGAGACATACAAAGGCTGCAGACAACTCAAAGTAGCATGGAGAGCTGCATGCTTGGTGTAACCAGGAGAGATAAGAAGAGGAACTCGTGGATCCGGAAAATGACAAGAGTGGAAGACATCATGATCAGAGTTAAATCCCTGAAATGGCAATGGGCTGGACTTACTGCCAGAAGGACAGACCATCGATGAACAGCCGAAATTTTAGATTGGATTCCAAGGGACAGGAAAAGACCCAGAAGAAGACCACATGGGAGATGGGTGGATGAAATTCGAAAGTATGCAGGAGTGACATGGAGGAGACTGGCACAAAACAGGCCGTTGTGGAGGAAACTTGGGGAGACCTTCGTCCAGCAGTGGATTAATAATGGTTGACAATGATGACGATGATGATATATATATATATATATATATATATATATATATATTGCATAAGATAGTTAGGAAAGGTACAAATAATTTTGAGGAGAGTCTCCTCAGCGTTTGGACTAGTCCTGCCCACATACGTCATCCTGCAGATCCCGTACCCATGCGATTACATTACACGCATTGGGTTTAAGGCAAAAATAACCTCACAGCGATACATATGGCATTAGAAAAATGTGGTACTCAATTATTCTGAATTTTAATTCAAATTTTAGAAATAATTGGCTTTTGAAATTGAAAAATTTAGAGAAGCGTAGAATGTTATGTGACAAACTAAAGGCAAAAATTGAGGGGACGGTCCTACTTAAGAAAAAGTTGAGGAGGACACCACACGTCCCAGTACAATTCAACACCACTGATAAAACTAAGATGAAAAACAAAAAGGTGCTTGTCCCAGAATGAGTTATCACCAGCAGTGGTTTTACCGTTGGGCCAGCCTGGGACATGGCCCAGGGCGCTGATATTTAGGGGCGCCAAAATTTTGGGAATACATGTGACGAAACCCGTTTTACCTTATTACAGGAACAAAAACAAACTGAAAGAATGGCAATGAAATAGCATTTTCCATCTTTACAAATAAAAATGAGTAGTATAATATGCACAATTAATAATTAATATTATAGTTGTATTAGTATTCTTTCAATTTATTTAATTATTAAAAATATCAATTCATTTTGAAATAAAGACGACCGACAGGACCACAAGAATCGCGGGATAAGGTCAGTTCTGTAAGCCAGCGAAGTTACTGCTTCCTGGCTAGGTCAAACTCAGAACTCAAAAGAGAGGAAGAGGGAGAGTAGTGTATTACTTTAATAGAGCTCGCTGACAGTGGGAAGCTTGGAGGCTGGAACGGGTAGCTTTTACAATGCATTCTCTACTTTAATAAAAGTCCGATAAATTGAGAGTGACACTGGGAAGCCCGAAATCGGAATGGTTTACTCCACGAAGCACATTTCTACTAGATCCAGGTCCCACGGTAGTATAGGAGACAGGGAAGGAGAGCAAACTTTTTTCACAATGCACTCGCCAGCGTGCAGCCTCAGTTGGATTATTTATCTGAATTAGAACAAACATAATATTTCATTATAATTTTAATTATATTATTGGAATTACAGTCAAATTTGTCTAATTCTGAGCTCAAGGGACCACTAAAAAATCTGAACTAGGAAAGTTTTAATATGGGCTAGAAAAATAAATTTAAACATAAATTTAGTGAAGTACAGGACCATAACAAGCTTTTCTTATCTGGGAGGGCGAGATTTGAAATTACTCCCTTTCAAATACAAAATTACGCCCCTTCGAGTTCCACTCAAATAATACGTGGTTTTTACTTTCTCACAGTTATAGTTTAAGTAGTGGAATCGTTCAAAAATCGCACCTCGGGTTTCAGGCATAATTTTATTGAAAATGTAAGAACTAGGTAAAGACCCAAGAACCACGGGTTGTAAACACCAAGTAAAGCATAAACGTTATGTGAACGCGAACAACACAACACTCCACAGAAATGCAGAACGAAAAAAAACCAGCGCAGGACGATGAGTATCGGATAGTGAACGTAACAATAGGAAAAGCTTTAGGGGGCAGGGCTTGGAAAAATTCCGTTCAAAGTTAAGCGCTCAGAGAGCTTTCTGTGACAGAGTAGAAAATTAGCTCTTCATCCCAACGACATGTTCGGAAAGGTCATAGAGGTATATACACTGCTGGACAATTGCTAAGGACGGATCATAAACGGCTATATAGCCCATAAAAAGGTAAGTGTGGTTGGATGCCAAGTGAAATAAAATAATGTCAGAATGCCAGGACATTACAAGAAAGACAATTTATTGTGCTCTGAAATCCAGAAGGCTTTGGAACGTGTTCAAGGGACAAACAGACCATTTTGTGCAGAATACGTAAACGTGAAAAAAATGCAATTACCGTCCGCAGGCGTTCCGGCGTAAGATGTCAATACGGGATATGGCCACCATGGAGGGCGATGCAAGATTCCACACGTCGTGTCATGCTTTGCACAACATTATCAAGCAGCTGTTGGGGTAATTTATCCCATTCCTCTGTCAGTGCACGGATGAGGGTGTCCTTGTTTATTGGAGGGCATTGGCGACCAGCAAGACTCCTCCCCAAAGCACCCCACACATTTTCAATGGGATTCATATCTGGAGAACATGCTGGCCATACGAGGCGTTGAATATCCTCGCTCTCAAGACACTTCTGGGCAGCGACTGTATGATGACATGTTGCGTTGTCGTCCATGAAAATGAATCTATCACCGACCGCACCACGGAACATGCGAACATGAGGTAGCAGAACATCATTAATGTATCGTTGGCCAGCCATAGTCCCGGTTGGAAGCACATAGAGGGACGTACGGCCATTGATCATGATGCCAGCCCATACCATGACACTACATGTCGGATATCGGTCGCTTTCCTGTATGTTTGCTGGACAATATGCAGTACCACTCTCACGCCAGATCAGTTGTCGTCGACAATCAGATGATAGACTGTATCTACTCTCATCTGAGAAGAGGACAGCAGACCAGTCGTTATCAGTCCAATTGCGATGTTGATGGCACCATTGCAAACGGGCGGTACAGTGACGTCTGGACAATGGGATGTACACAACAGGACGGCTGGCGTATAGTTCTCCTTCGTGCAAACGTCTGGCGACAGTTTTTCGGGAGATCCGCTTGCCAGTAGCAGCCATAAACTGATTTGCTACCTCACTAGCTGTGCTGCGCCGATGTCTTTTTGTTGATAGCACTATGTACCGATCTTCTGCAGGTGTCGTACTGCGAAAACGACCTCCCCCGTGACGTTTGCTACACTCTCCATTTGTTTGGAATGATTTCCAAAGCCTTGAAACAACACTGTGGCTCCCTGGCAACATCTGCTATTTCTCGCCCTTCTTCAATCTTGCCAATAATACGGCCACGCGTAAAATCATCTAGGTGATGTCGGGAAGACATACTGAAAATTGCAAGTTCGTCAATTGATTCTGTCCCTTTCAACTTTGCGTTTGAACAACAACAGTCAATTCGCGTCAAATCCTTTATATCTCTTATCAGCGCTATGACGTCACGAACAAGTTCGGCAATCCAAAATTTGCATACGCACAACACGTCTTACTGTATCCCGCACTTATGCTAATTTCCACATTTTCCTGCCTTCCATTTTACGGTTGATATCGTTGTTATTGTCATCCGTCCTTAGCAATTGTCCGGCAGTGTACATATATCAGCATATTGTTTTCTATGTCTCCATTCACTGTTTTGTAAAATTCCCTTCATGGATGTTCGCACTTCATAGGGCATGTTACTCTGTACCCTGGTTAACTGCATGGAATACTGTATGAGACTAACTAAAGTCTTTAAAAAGAAAGTACTGAAGTGTGACTTTCTTTTTTTAGTTTCACAATCTCTATTTTTAACATTCCTCAGAGCATGAATTTACGCATCTGGAATGAAAATCGCTCCAGAAAATCGCGCGGGTGCCCTCCCAGAACGGAAGGGCACCCGCGCTCCCTGCCCTCCCGGTAGCTACGGCCTGGGTGAAGTAAAATACAATGGTTTTGTCACGAGACTGTTTAAACCACTTTAACACAACTCGTCAACATCAGGATTTTCCGGTCCTCTCGCTCCTTTTCTGTCTTTGTCACCGGGCCTTAATCACAAATTAATCACAATGTCCAAAATTTGATTTTTATTTCTAGAAATAAAATTAAAATTTTGGCTTAATCACAAATTAATCACACTGTTCAAAATTTTATTTTTATTTTTTTTATAAAAGTTGAACATGTATTCGGTGGAATTCCAAAGTCTTTTGCTATCTCACACTTCTTTTTTAATCCTTTTCCACTGCCCCAATAGCTGCCACCTCTTCCGCAAATGTCAATGGTTTGTACTGCACACGTTTTGGTTTTGACAAAGACATGAAGACAAAACCCCAACACAGACAATGCACCACGAAAGGAATAAGAAAATAAAGACTACGGTAAAAAGAAAAAAAGAAGGCTGAGGCGGCGTGAATACAAGCAGATGGTATTGAAAACAACAAGTGGCCGACAGGGGTGCACATAGAACAATGGCCGATACTGCAGCTACGTGCCACATAACAATATCGATCGCTGCTCGCCTAGCCGTACAACATGTTGCCTACGCGATACTGCAGGCTGTTTTTCGTGGTCTGCGCGGCATTTTCCCTTCGAATTATCCAACAAAAGTTCGATTTACAGGTGATTTTTTTACACTGTTTTGATAGAAAATTCAAGGGACCAAGGGAAAAGTTCGAATTAACCACGAATTCGAATCATATACGTTCGAATTAGTCAAGTTTGACTGAATAAGTTTTAAGATAAAAACCATAACGCTGGGTTTTCCCTTATTTATACTTAGTTCGAATTTCATATGAACTTCGTACATCAGGAACAACATACTCTGCAATTCACTTTTACAGAAATTTTGTATTTACAGAAATTTCTGCATTTACAGAAAGTTTGGATTTACAGAAATTTCTGCATTTCCAGAAATTTTGTGTGAAATTTCTGCATTTACAGAAATAGGCCAGAGACAGATTCAAGTGTTCATGTTGCGGATATGTTGCAATATTATTAGGGAAAAAGAATCTATTCAACTTTCCTCATGTTGATGCTATCCTAAAAATTTACTTATGAATACCCATCAGTAACTCCTCTGGCGAGCAATTTTTTTCTCTTTTTACCACCCCTTATTATTTGAGGACATCCACTTCTCAGAAACAAACGGTTGCGTTTCTAGCTTTGTCACTTATTTCCAGCATTGGCATTTGATGATATAGTAGAAGATTTTGCCACAAAGAAATCAAGAAAAAACAATCTTTTTAGTTGTAATTTTACTAATTTGTATTTGTTCATTTCCTCTTTCTTTCAGTCATTCAATCGATTTACATTGAATATTGGTAGCAGCACCCTTTTTTTTTTAAATCCTAAAAATAGTTTTGCTTACTTTGAAAATTTAAATGCTAAATTTGCAGGAAAATGCTTCATAAGTGTATTAAAATCAAGAAATTTCATTTGTAAATATAAAAATTGAGAGCAAAGTGAAGTTTCAGAATTGCACAAATTAAACTTGCAAGAAAATTACTTTTAAAATTTTTATTTGAATGCCCAATTTCAAATAATACATATGCTAAAAATTTAACGGAGTTCTTCTTGAGAATATGTTGTGTGTGTGATTCACATCATAAAAAATCTATGTATAATTTAAATATGAAATTCAAATTGGAAGTAATATTTTTAAATTAAAATGTCTTTACTTGGGGGAGTCTTAATGTCACTGGTCTAGGGCGCTATAATATTTAAGCACGCCTCTGGTTATCACTAAGATTCGGAATCAGTGGTGTACTTCTAAAAAAAGACGTTATGTAGTTCTCGATTACAGCATACTGGAAATGTACCTATGAAGAGCGAATAAGTTTAATTAGAAAGGTACCACGCTTAGGTTTTTCACCAGACAGTACTTCTTACTGTAAGAAGTAAAACGTACATCTACCGAATGATCGCAGAGAGCGATCTTTGAATGGTAGAGAAGCCATTCCTCATACTTCAGTAGTGAGAATCAATATCTCTATGAGCTTTTGCAAATTAGGAAAAACAAAACATATCCAGTATTACGATTTTTAAAACAAAGATGAATGGTATCGCTGAACAATGTAACATCATAATTGTCATTTGCACTGTATAGTATGATTGTTAATTCCGAGATCTTCAAACTGTTACCCTTACTGTATGTAAAATACCTGCTTTCTGTTTTAATGTGCTTTATTTAAAAAAATATATGTCTCTGTACTAAAATACATCATAAATTATAATGCATAATTTGTATCAAGAAAAAAAGGAGATCCGGGATTAAATGTTAATGTGGCCTCGGTTTTTCCTTTTCTGTATTGTTTTTTTTTTACATATTTTCTTTATTACAGATTATGAATATTCTTATAATTCAATGCTTCAAATAAAAATAAAATTGTCTACACAGCACTTTGGACTGGATTGGATTTTTAACGACCACCGTGAGCAACTCAATGGGCTATAAGCAGTCTCCCGTCCCTAATTTAGTGTCACTGGTTCCAGGGAAGGGAGAGAGCTAGTGCCGTAAGACAAACACAACATCCATGCCTCACCGGGATTCGAACCCGGACTCCGTTCGGACGAATGATCAGAGGCCATCGCTTAGACCACTGTGCCACCGGGGTGGCACACAGCGCTTTCAGATGAAGTGAGGAAATACAAAAAGTTAAGGATGCTTCTATTATATATAGATTCATGTATGTTGCAAAAGATGGTATCAAACTTTTCAGTGCACTAACAACCTCAGAAATAACCCCATGACCAGTGTTGCTAACTCCTTTTGCCAAGAATCAACTAATTCTAACTGAAAAATTTACTGAATATCAACCAAAAGTAGACAGAATATTTTAAAGAAGAAACAAGGTGCTCTTTTTAGGAAATCAATTTCAGAAAAATGAGGTGAATGAAAGTACAGTTTATAGTCTTCGTGGTATTCTTAAAACAATTTCTCTTCCCTATTACATTTTTGTTCGTTTTCTTATTGTCAGGCAAAGTGTTTCTACCTCCTTCACTTCCAGAATAAATGGTCGTTCGTTATATCTTTGAGCCAACTAATTTTAGAAATTTCCAGGGAAAGAAATAAACTACAAATAAAGAACACACACAGACGCGCGCGCCCGGGCACATATCTTTACATTTTTATCTGGCACTCGAATCTATTGTATTCAACAAGTATGTAAAATATAAGCCGTCAAACATTTGTTTGTCCACTGACGTCATCAATGTGCTACTGGTCGCGCCATCTAGCAGGTCTCAACATTACCCAAGGAAAAATTATTGATTTTTAATGTAATTATGGTTAAGTTTTAGCAAAATATTAAGTATACCATGTTATAATTTAAAGTTATTTTTATCGATGTGCAAATTCTCATCCTTGTGAATACATTAATTGCGAACAAAATGTCTACAAAAGGTTTTACCATTGGAAACACAGGGCAGAGTTTTTAGGTTAAACTACCTTAATATCGATGACTCGCTGGGCTATGATCATTCGCAAAACTCTACTGGGTTTGAATCCTCATTGAGATATGGCTGACGTGCTTTTCTTTGCCTCTCGTAGGGATGGAAATGGCTACCGCTGCTGCACGTATCCTGTTTATGTATGCCAGCTGAGCTCTCACTTTCACCGAAGGATGGAATTAGACTTCGGGCGAATCGCAAAAAGGTCTTCGGCCCTATGTGACCACTAAAAGGGAAAAAAGTGGAGGAGTATTCGGGTTTTGAAGGTACCCGGTACTACTACAGCCTTACTGGACAAATTCGCGAATTGCTTTCATTACTACCATCTTAGCAATGAAAATAAATTATAACACAAACAACTAGATGAAATCAAATCTCACGCTCCCCTACTTTCTCTTTCGTTTTTCAATTTCTAGAAAGAAGATCCTACAGTTTCACTTTTTCGTAATATTTTAAACACTGCGGGAAAACTTTAGAACATACAATGATATTCATCATTACAGTAAAAAATGGAGCAATATGAGTGAATACCGGAAAAGCACATCACAATGCACAAGTGACGTCCTTATCTCCTAGTACTTTCCCTTAGAACAGCGGTTCCCATTTGGTGGTCGGGGTTCGCGGTAAAATTTCCGTAATGGCATTCCCATAAAATTACAATAAAGGTATTTTTAAACCGCAAAAAAGTTGAAAGGCATTAACAGTTTAATTTTTTTTTGCAGATGCTTGGGACACGCGTTCTTACAGAGCCAGCATGCATGAGAGAGTGATAGGTGCTGTATTACGTTTCAAAAACATCAGTGTGTAACGGACATCCGCAGCGAGGGAAAGAATACTCCGTGACATCACAAGGTCACGGAATAATTAGTTCTACCTGACTCCGACGTAGAAAGAAATCGGTTAGTTTTTAGCTTGAGGGATGACCTTGCAGAGTGCGCACCTACTGCTGTTGTTCACCGGTACCCTCAGAGCATCGAAAGTCTGTGCATCGTCAAGGTAGCATTAGGGTTGTAGGAGCTTGTGAAAACTTTGAACTTCAAGGTGGAAATAATGCCTGCCATTAGTAATTTTTTACTGGGAAATCAAGAACTGAAATTCCCTCTCAGCTCTCGAGTTGACTCTCTGTTTTTGTTTCCACGAAACAATGCTGCATTAAAGAGGGTGCAAGTTCCGCAGAGGGCTCTTGCAACAAAACTTCTTTCGCTAGCAGCAGTGAAAGTGACGAGGTTGCCTGAGGTTAAATGAGTCATCATGGCATTTATATGTTTCCTTATGTTTTTCTTTAAGGCCACTATGTTTTACCAACTAAACATATATTTCCTGAATTTCTCCGTTTCAGTCGTGAAACCAAGGATCTGTCCACAGACTTTGCCAACCCCATCCGTCATATTCCACCATGATCTAACTCATTTGACATAAAGTTTGGTGCCTGAATATGAGGGTGGGCAGTTTAAATTTAATAATGACATCAACAGAACTCGGACATACCCCCCTACCCCCGATCTCAGCTAACTACGAACTGCCTCTGAGAATAAACTAGAAGCATTTCACTGGTCGTAGCGAAGCTATTTACTTCACTAGCTGGGTACATTCCATTAGTAAAACAAATCAGAAGTGCATTAATAGCCATGATGAAGGACAACGAGCATCATCTAAAAATTTAGGGCAAAATCGCGTTTCTAAAACCTTTGACAAAATAGTACATTATATTTTTACCTAATTATTCCAGACCGTAATCCCTCAAAACGTCAGCACCATTGGTTTATACGTCGTCGAAGTTGTGACATCACGGAATGGCGGCTGGGCATAAACACACCTTGTTTACATGTTAGCGAACATTAGTCCCCCCCCCCTCCGGTGGCGCAGTGGTCTAAGCGATGGCCTCTGATCATTCGTCCAAAAGGGGTCTGGGTTCGAATCCCGGTTAGGCATGGATGTTCTGTTTGTCTTACGGCACTGGCTCTCTCCCTTCGCTGGAACCAGTGACCCTAAATTAGGGAAGAGCGACTGCTTATAGCCCATTGAGTTGCTCACGGTGGTCGTTAAACTTCCAATCCAAAAAAAAAACACGCTAGTTTTATCGTTGGCGGCTGTCGATAGTCCTGTAAAATTGATTTTTTAAGGTGAAACTTAATATATTAGATATGGTTTATGTTTTGCAGCGTACTGTAATCACCAGACTGTCAAAAATCAGTGTTCATTTTATAGATTTCAGAGAAGCAAACGGAAACATGGCAAGATACTTTGGGGTTTCTCGTGATTCAGCACATGCCCCTACGAAATTACAACCTGGCCGGTTATTCTATCCATCTTTACTACAAACATGAAACGGTCCTGCCTTAAAGTTGTTGGCTCTTTGGGTAGTCAGTTCAAATATGATATAAAACTGAAAGAAAAAAAAATAATTTATGAAACATAAGCATAAAAAGCAGACAGTACCTCGATCCTATATGGGTGTAAGAGAAGTGGCCACCGGAAAACTGGCCACAAAATTTTTAAGGGACCGTATAAAAATGGCGTTTTCGACCGCTTGTGGCCACGTCCCCAGAGGTTGGTTATCTGGATCACATAAAGGTTCTCTAATTTCGCATTTTCTTAATTACGATATTTAATGTGATTATAAAAATATCATAATCTACAATTCAACAAAAGAATTTCACGCTTTATAAACTGGAGCTCAACAAATTCTTTGCGGGCATGTGCAAACGCAGGAAACCTGTCCGGGGAGGGGGGTGTACCCCGTCCCACAGAGAGGTTTCCTGCGGTAGCGAATGACCGCAGGAAATTTGTTGAGTTGTAGTTCATATACCCTGAAATTCTTTTGTTGAGTTGTAGATTATAATTTTTTTTATAAAGAATTACACTAAATATCGCAATTAAGAAAATACGAAATTACGGAAACTTTATGTAACTCAGATAACCAACCTCTGGAAACGTGGCCACGAGGCGGTCAAAAACGCAATTTTTATACGGCCTCTTAAAATTTTTGTGGTCAGTTCTCCGCTTTGTCTTCGGCACGAAAGTCATGGAAATGTCTAAATTTCTTATTGTTAATGAAATATTTAAAAAAAATGTTTTGTGAACAATAGTTGCTCAAAGAGTGGGAAATATAGCTACACGCTACTTATTTATTCAGAACAGTTTTATGGCATTGAAATTGCAATGTGGCCAGTACTCCGTACTGGCCACATTGTATCTATGTATCTTTTCTTTCATGGAAGCATGAATTTGATTTTTCTATGAATTTGATTTTCTATTTTTCACATTTTCTATGTATCTTTTCTTTCATGGAAGCATGAATTTGACCACGTATTTCCTGGCTGTGCGGTTCATAATATAATGACTGGATGAGAGAAGACCTCACATCATTTTCACCACGTTGAATTAGCCTCAAATTGTCAGAAAAAAATGAAACTGCAAAATATGAGCACATTTCATCAATCACGTTTAAACGCTATGGGGCCGCCCCGGTGGCGCAGTGGTCTAAGGCGTTGGCCTCTGATCGTTCGTCCGTAAGGGGTCCGGGTTCGAATCCCGGTGAGGCATGGATGTTGTGTTTGTCTTACGGCACTGGTTCTCTCCCTTCCCTGGAACCAGTGACCCTAAATTAGGGACGGGCGACTGCTTATAGCCCATTGAGTTGCTCACGGTGGTCGTTAAACCTCCACTCAAAAAAAAAAGAAAAAAAAAGAAACGCTATGGGAATCATCGAGGAACAGACATTTGTTTATGCCTATCGCCATTTTGTGACGTCACACTTCGACGACGTATTTAGAGCTTTGTTTTCCAAATTGAAATTTCGTAATGGACTCAAAAGATTATTCCTGATATTCACAAAAACAAGCAATTTTGTCAGAATGCTGCATGTCTTGCATTGTGTTTTATAATCCGTCGGGTGAAATACCATCTCCGCTTCTAGAAAAACAGTTTTCGGGTCAAATAAACATGAAAATGGTTAAGACTCTCCGGAAAGTTCCCGCTTTTCTCCACGCATAGTTTTCCCGCTAGGTACCATAAATCTATATTTATATTTATGACAATATCCCTTGTCTAAAAAAGGAAATTTAGGAAGATCTTGCATTTTGATAGAAAATAGCGGACTTAAGATTTTTCGATATATTTCCAGGTTTTCCGTTTTCCCCCAGATGGCGCTGATAATTTTACCCTATTATCAATATTTCTGGATTACGAACTGAAACAAAATACTATTTAGATCAGAAAGACAAGATTTTGTATTCATTTGCAACTTCTTCTGGTACATAAAGGTTTATTTTAATAGAGAACTGACTGTGGAAGCCACACATATTGCTTAGTTTCATTTTCTTTTCTTGAAACATGAAGCCAAAGTAGTCCTTCTTCCCTTGATTTAAATTGCTGAATGATGTAATGTTCAAGGAAATTTAATCAGGAAGAGAATTCCATAGTTGTGGATTCGCAGGAATGAAGTAATTTAGCAAAGCTGCTAGTGTGACATTTACTCAGCTGGATATCTGAGGGCCGCGTGACCATGTTTCTTGTAGTGCCGTGGAAATTACAGGAGTGGGCCAATGATCTAAAACTCTTGAAAGCAACGCCACCGTTTGTACAGCTTAAAACCGCACGAGCTACATGAAAATACCACTAAAGGCCGCACAAAATACAACCAGTTGGTGCAAATGTTCATGAACGTTTGTGAAGATAGCTTCACTTTTAGATTGTGAAAAAATACATTTTGAACTGAACAGATATCATTGAATAAAATAGAGATGCACACTTTCCAGGCTTTCCTGATGCACAGTGTTTCTGCTCTGGGTGTAAATGTTTACATGCATTATTCATGATCAATATGTTTCTGGAAGACCTAATGGCATAATGCTTTCAGCGTCGCAAGAATTCTGCACAAGAAAGACTTTCCAATTTCTTTTTTCAGCATAAATGATAATATCGCAGTAGAGAAAAATGAAAGATTCGTCTGTCCGTAGACACGATATTTCTACTGATGTAATTTTGTAAAAGGATCCCGGTGGCTTTAGATTTTGGCTATCTGTAATACATTGTACAACATAGTACATAGCCTTGGGAGACCACACTGAGAACCATTGACTCCAGTGGCTGCTGAATGTTATAGAACATGATGAATTTTAGATGTTTTGCTCAAAGACATACCCTTGGTACGAAACGTACAATGCTCTACATACACCTGTACTCAATTGAACAATGATAGTTTTGTCAAAGCAGGATTGAGCGTTGGGAGACCACTCTGAGAATTATTACAGAAACGTTACGGATTTCGCTTAATTTTGTGCATCTTCAGCCCAAGACAAATTCTACGAAGCACCATTGTTAGTTCTTTTTGTCAGTCTACTTACGTAAAGTCCTTTATGACTGCAGTAATTCCACCTGAAGCTGAGGGATTTTCAACTCACCGAAACTGACCTGAATTTTATGGTGTTGTTTGGAGAAATATAGTTATTAGCAATTCGAGATTACTTTTCAACCTACTGCGTGAATATTCCACGATCAACACTTAAATAATGCAACTCGAGTTAATAATATGCATCTTGAAGGTACGTAAGCTGTCCTAGTGGTCAAGTGAACATAGGAGCAGGTCCCTGGATAATCACCTGAGCTAGGGCTAAGATCGATCCTTGGAAGAGGAAGGTTGGTTCAATAGCAACATTTACCTTGGAAAATAAATATCAAGCAAGGGCAAAATCAGAGAAAAAATTAATCGGCGTATAAAACTTGGTTGGAGAGTATTTGGATGAAACGGTGCAATTGTCAAGAGCAATCTACGATTACGTATTAAAAGAAAAGTGTTTAATCAATGCATTCTACCAGTACTTACTTATGGATCAGAGACATGAACCTTAAATGAAGAAGACATACAGACGCTTCAGAGTATGGAGAGGTGCATGTTTGGTGTAAAAAGAAAAGATAGGGCAGCTGAAATATTAGAATGGATACTAAGGGACAGAAAAGACCGAGAAGCACAGAAAAAGATCTAGAGGCTGCGAAAAACTCGAATGAGCATGGAGAGATGCGTGCTTGGTGTAACCAGAAAAGAGATGAACAGGAACACATGGACTAGGAAAATGTCAAGAGTGGAATACTTAAAGATCAAGGTAAAATTCCTGAAACGTAGTGCGCTTGACATATTGCTAGAAGAACTGATCATCGTTGAGCAAATGAAATACTAAACTGGATTCCCAGAGGAAAGAGACCCAGAAGAAGACCGCGTGGGAAATGAGTGGATGAAATTCGAAAGCATGCCGGAGACAATTACTCACTACAGAGAGTTGTAGAAGTGTTTAAACTATTTTAGGTGGGAATGTTACTTGCATCTATGGCCTTGCAGAAACCCATTTCCAACTAGGTCTTTGTGGAAGTGAGAAAATGCAGAGTTTTTGCTGGTCCTTGATAAAGCCAAGGCTCAGTATTCTCGACACCTTCTACATTCAGTTGTTTTATTTTATTTTTTTATCTTTTCTCCTTTTACTCACACAGGTAGATACATAACCTTTTCTATGTTGTATTAGGTGTGAGTCAAAATTATATATGTATTTTTTTGCTTAGGTATCTTCTTTATAGAATGTGAATTCTGAATTTTCAAAACTGCTGCGTTGCGCGTTTTGATTTTCAGGTTATTTTGCACCCTTCGTTTTAAATTCTAAAATTTTTTCCTTAGTCTTCAGTTTTGCTCTTAAGTATATATATATATATATATATGTGTGTGTGTATATACGAAGTTCTACTATATATATATATATATATACACTGACGGAAAAAAAATTCCAACACCAAGAAGGGGTTGAGTTAGATAAACGACAGTTGGTAGGCGGTAAGAGTACATCTGTAAGATGACGTCTATGCACATTTCGCGCTCGGCGCATACGTGTGGCGCTAGTAGCGCCCCTCGGAACATGCAACGCATGTTTACTGTAAATACGCGCTGTAACGTTCGTGAGCGTTAGTTATCGTTGAGATTCGACGTAGGGTGTTGATGTTAGTCAAGAATGCCTTTAAGAAGACGAAGAAGCCATTATCAACAGCTCACAGAGTTTGAACGAGGTCGTGTAATAGGGCTACGAGAAGGTGGATTTTCTTTCCGCAATATTGCAGAACGACTTGGCAGGAATGTAGCCACTCTGCATGATTGTTGGCAGCGGTGGTCAAGGGAAGGTACTGCCTCAAGAAGACCGGGTTCCGGCGGGCCACGTGGCACTACTGAGAGGGAAGACCGCCGTGTACGGCGTATGGCCATGGCGCATCGTACCGCGTCTGCGGCTGCAATTCGAGCTGCAGTTGCCACCACAGTGAGACAACGAACTGTTACAAATCGGTTACTTGAAGGACAGCTCCGAGCCAGACGCCCTGTAGCGTGCATTCCACTTACTCCAAACCACTGCCGTTTGCGACGTCAGTGGTGTCAAGCTAGAGTTCATTGGAGGACGGAGTGGAGATCTGTTGTGTTTTATGATGAAAGCCGGTTCTGCCTGGGTGCCAGTGATGGCCGTGTGTTGGTTAGACGGAGGCCAGGTGAGCGCCTGCAACCAACCTGTCTGCGGCCGAGACACACTGGACCTACACCTGGAGTTATGGTCTGGGGAGCAATTTCCTATGACAGCAGGAGCACTCTCGTGGTTATCCCAGGCACCCTGACGGCACAGTTGTACGTCGGTCTGGTGATTCAACCTGTTGTGCTGCCATTCATGAACAGCATTCCAGGGGTGTTTTCCATCAGGATAACGCTCGTTCGCATACCGCTGTTGTAACCCAACATGCTCTACAGAGTGTCGACATGTTGCCGTGGCCTGCTAGATCACCAGATCTTTCACCAATCGAGCACGTATGGGACATCATTGGACGACAACTCCAGCGTCACCCCCAACCAGCATTAACCGTCCCTGTATTGATCGACCAAGTGCAACAGGCATGGAACTCCATCCCACAAACTGACATCCAGCACCTGTACGACACAATGCATGAACGTTTGCGTGCTTGCATTCAACATTCTGGTGGTTACACCGGTTATTAATGTACCAGCATTTCACATTTAAAATGGCTCTTCTCGAGCTTACAATAAGCTGTGATCTTGAAACCTTAATCGATTAAATATGTTACCTATACAAATGTATTGCCGCCATTTCATTCCTCTACAACTATTTTTTCGTGGTGTTGGGATTTTTTTTCAGGAGTCCCAATGGGTAGCTCGTTTTCCAGCACACTGGCCAATTTATATTTGCATTTTTATGAAGCTAGGGCCTTTAATCTGCATAAATTAAAGGCTGGACATATTTTTAGATATATTGATGGCATTATTGTCTTTAATATTCTAGAATTTGAGACTATTGCTAAAGGTATTTATCCTTCGCAACTTACATTGGAAAAAACCAATTCAGTTGATGGACATACACATTTTTTGGACATCGACATCATCTGGGAGGATTTACCTAACATTAGAGTTGATGTCTTTGATAAAAAGAGAATTTTTGCCTTTGATATAATTTATTATATTAATTGGAGTTCTAATATTTCTATTCATAGAAACTTAGTAGTCAACTTAATCCTCAGAATTTGTAAGATCTGTAATGATAACTCTGCTATCATTAGAAATTTAAAAGATCTCTTTGATATATTAATGAGGAATGGTTATCCTTTTGAATTTCTTTAATGCTACTTTTCTCAGTTGCTGTCTCGTCAAGAACTGGGTTTGAACTTTGCAGACATTACTAACTAAAGGCCCTTCAATATTAATAACTAAGGACTCACTAGACTGTTTGGTAGGCCGCTTACAGCACATGCTCACTAATTACAACACAGTTTACACCTATTCTGTAGTTTTATATGTAACCGTGTGTTTTTTTGAACTTTGACCTCGTTCTTATCTGGTATTCTTTATCAGTGGTTCTTGGTGTTGTGTACTCTTAAGATATGTGTAGTTTTATGTTACTTTTAGGTCGTTCTTACTTTCTTTGGTAACTTCGCGTCCGGCCTTCTTTTGTCCGTGTGGGAATAATCACGTTTATCTTTTTTGTTGTCTTGTTTGTATTTTATTTATTTATTTCTTTTGGTATTGTGGCTTAAGCAGCACAACCAAGGGGACTTTTCGATTCTGTCTGTCCCTTTCTTGGTTTTAGAAAACCCACTTGCAAAAAACGGGTGCTTCCCTGATGACGACCGTTTTCATTTGATTTAAGTATCGTCTTTGTTCATTTTTTGTTTTCTTTTGTTTTGTCGTGTTTAACTATAACACATTATCAGGAAAAACCAAAATGTTGATGCAAAAAAGAAGAGAGATGAGGACAACTAAAGAAGATGTGACTTCCAAAGCGGAATGTATAGAGCTATGCAAGACAGTACAAAAAAGTATCACTGAAGACGAAAGGAAATTCAACTGTGAACTAGTGAGGAAAGCAATTGAAAACAACCAAAGCCTAAAGATTGCAAAGGGTCATCTCAGTAAGGGAAGAAAACAGATTATGGCACTGAGAAAAGAAGATGGTTCTGTAACAAGAAATAGAGGCGAGATTTTGACAAGAGTGAAAGATTTCCACTCCACATTATATGAAAGGGATGATACGTGTACTCCAGACATCATGAAAGGTAGCAGAGTTCTTCCAGTCCTCCCAGCAGAAGTTGCATATGCAATTAAGAACATGAAGCGGGGAAAAGCTTCAGGAGAAGATAGAATTACTGTAGACATCATACAAGAAGCAAGTGGAGAAATCGAAACAGTACTCGCCCAAATTTTCACTCGATGCCTTAATGAAGGGAAGATTCCTGAGGATTGGAACAATGCTACAATGATCCTGCTACATAAAAAAGGTGACATTGAGGATCTCAGGAACTACAGACCTATCAGCCTCCTATCAGTGGTTTATAAAATCTTCACTAAAGTTCTTTCACACCGCTTGAAGGTAACACTGGACATGGCTAAACCGAGAGAACAAGCTGAATTCAGGAGTGGCTACAGCACAATAGATCATATCCACGTACTGAGAGAACTAATTGAAAGAGCGAGGGAATATGAACTTCCATTATGCATGGATTTTATCGATTATGAAAAAGCCTTTGATTCGGTGAAACCATCAGCAGTTACAATGGCTCTGAAATCCTGCGGTATTGAAGATGCATACATTAATATTATTAATAACATCTATGAAAATGCAAGTGCAAAGATTCGGCTGTTTGAAAATACAACACACATAAAAATTGGGAAAGGAGTGAGACAAGGTGACACCATATCTCCGAAGCTCTTTAATGCCACATTGGAAAATGTCTTTTAATCACTGAACTGGGAAAACAAAGGGATAAAGATTAATGGAGATTATCTAACCCACCTTCGTTTTGCTGATGACGTAGTCATTTTTGCAACTACCCCATCAGAGCTGCAGAGTATGATTCAGGAACTTGCTGACAAGAGTAAAGCAGTGGGATTAAAAATGAACTTTCAGAAGACAAAAGTGATGTTCAATGCTTTTACAAGAAATGAAGATTTATTGATTGATGGAGAAAAGCTGGAGATAACATACACGTACGTTTATCTTGGACAGCAGATATCAAGTGAGGGTCACATTGATGAAGAAATTAATCAGCGTGCAAAACTTGCCTGGAGAGCTTTTGGAAGAAAATGAAGATTTATTGATTGATGGAGAAAAGCTGGAGATAACATACACGTACGTTTATCTTGGACAGCAGATATCAAGTGAGGGTCACATTGATGAAGAAATTAATCAGCGTACAAAACTTGCCTGGAGAGCTTTTGGAAGAAACAGCATAATTTTCAAGAGCAATATGCCATTATGTCTTAAAAGAAAAGTGTTTGATCAATGCATCCTTCCAGTGCTTACGTATGGTGCAGAGATGTGGACCTTAACTATAAGAGACATACAAAGGCTGCACACAACTCAAAAAGCATGGAGAGGTGCATGCTTGGTGTAACCAGGAGGGATAAGAAGAGGAACTCGTGGATCCGAAAAATGACAAGAGTGGAAGACATCATGATCAGAGTTAAATCCCTGAAATGGCAATGGGCTGGACACACTGCCAGAAGGACAGACCATCGATGGACAGCCGAAATTTTAGATTGGATTCCAAGGGACAGGAAAAGACCCAGAAGAAGACTACATGGGAGATGGGTGGATGAAATTCGAAAGTATGCGGGAGTGACATGGAGGAGACTGGCACAAGACAGACCGTTGTGGAGGAAACTTGGGGAGACCTTCATCCAGCAGTGGATTGATATGGTTGACAATGATGATGATGATGATGATGATGATAGAGTAGAACTTCGTTTATACGTTTCTCATTTATGCGTAAAATGTTGCCAATCCAAAAATTTGGAATTGTCCTTAATGTTAAACTTTCCTTGTTTCGTTTATACGTGTTTTGCAATTATTATACGTTAATTTTATTTGGCCCCTTGAAAAACGAATTTCCATTGTGTGTATATACTGTATAATATCGTCATCTGAGGTTGTGTGACTTTTGAATCGCAAAATCACTATGTATAAGCATAGATCCAGGTAGAACATTGTTCATTGTTTTACTCTAGTTTAGATCTCAAGAGTTGAAACCGCATCTTAACAGTGTTTTAAATTTACTGAAATAAAAACGGTGCCATCAGTTCCTCCAATCCACGTGTAGAATTTTAGCTTAAAATCGTTTTTTTTTAAATATTTCAACTTAAAAACGCTTTTTTTATTTTGGGTATGATTTCGTTTCTAACAAAAAGTTTTCAGGAAACGAAACAGTGTTGGTGTAATCAAAACGCCTGTTCCAAAGGATTTAACAGTCATTTTGCATTGCAGAACCGTTGGGGGTGTTTTTAAAGAAATCTAAAATTTCTATTGAAAGGATTCAAAAGCGTGAAAGCACATCACTTCGGCCTGATAGAATGCTGTTTCACTAAGAGCACAAATTGTATTTATTCCTGACAAATTAATAAACACTGGTAAATTTGTTTGTTTTCAGTTTCATGAAATTTTAGCAAAGAGACTCGAAATCATGGTAGTCTGAATTGTTTCTGTTAAAACATCGCTTCATCCAGAACAAAATTCTATGTGTATTAGACAAGTTACGTAGTGCTAGAAGTTTTAGCAATTCTAGATTATCGTGCTAGTTCTAAGTTTGTTTCACCGCCCGGTGGAGCAGTGGTCTAAGCGCTGGCTTATGACCATTCGTCCGAGAAGGGTCTGAGTTAGAATCCCGGTGAGGCATGGATGTTGTGTTTGTCTTACTGCACTGGCTCTCTCTCTTCCCTGGAACCAATGGCCCTAAATTAGGGACTGGCGACTGTTTATAGCCATTGATTGCTCACGGTGGTCGTTAAACTTTCAATCAAAATAATAATAATAATAATAATAAGTTTGAACCAATATTTTGAAACAACGGTTTCATCTAGTGAGAAACAGAACTGGCATGCTAGTATCGTAAATGTCATACTGTACATGGAAGCCGTTGTTGTCTTCATGCTGATTTTATAACAGCTTCAAGCTACTAATGAATGCATAGATTAAGAATACTCAACAAATGTACCAAACGGATGGAATATAATGTTTTTCGTTTGGAGGTTTAACCACCACCGTGAGCAACAAGAAGACGCCCGTCCCTAATAAGGGACCACTGCACTGGTTCCAAAGAGGGAAGTGAGTCAGGGCCGTAGGACAAACACACCATTCCTGTCTCAACTGGGATTCGACCCTGAACTCATCTTGGATGACTCATTAGAAGCCAACGCTTCGTACCACTAAACCACCGGTGCGGCAGGATTTAACATAAACTTACAGAAGACGAAACTCATGTTCAGGATTTTTGAATGAAAGGAAGATTGCCACACTTGACGAGTAACATCCCAAGTGTTTCGTTCGGGCGCCAATGTGGAAACAAGAATTTGCATTGTTTTGCCTACCTCGAGGAGAAAAACTGAAATTTTTAGAACGCAAATTACCCATATGTCTTTAAAGGTTAGACATTTAAGCAAGAAATCTTACTAATCGCGCAGAGACGTTGACTGATTTCAAACCAAAGCTGATAACAGAAACTGTAGGCAACTCAAGAAACCATTGGGTGACACATCTTCGAGGTATAGGTGAAGAATTCAAGGACTGCAGGTATCATCGCCAGTATAAAGACTGAAATGGCAATAGGCTGAATATGTTGTTTTGAATAACGAATCACTGTTGAACACTAAATATATACGTTACTGGATACCAAGATACAGAAAAAAGAATCTGAAAATATATCACGTAATGCAGGACTTAAAAGAACGTCCCCCGTATTATATAATAATCTCGTAAGTTTTAAATTATTGTGAAAACAGGAATTTGTCCGTAACGTGGATCGAACCATGCCCCCTTCACTCCGGAGTAAGTTGCTCTTCCAACTAAACTACACGGACGGAATGTGTCGCTGCAGATTTGTTGTTTTGATACGTGCTTTACCTCTGTAGTACATCGCATCATCTCCCACTTAATTTTTAATTTTGTTTGAAGCGAAGTAGAACTTTTTCATTAATTCCAGACGATGTATGGAATGAACATCACACATTTTTCGATGAACCCAATTGCCAGTAGATCCATTTTTACATTCGAGTGCCAATGTGGAAACAAGAATTTGCCCCCCCCCTCACTTCGGAGTAAGTTGCTATCCCAACTAAGCTACACACACGGACGAAATGTATTTCTGCAGATTTGTCGTCTTGCCACGTGCTTTATCTCTGTAGTACGGCACATTATGTGTGAGCATAAATCACTTTAAAAGTTAATAGCCGTTAGGAAAAGATAATGTCTTCTAAAACCAAAATACAGGTATCACACCGGGACTTCAAATGAGAAAAATACGTTTTTATTTTATATTATTATTTTTTGTCGTTAAGCTGTGCGAAAGCACGAAAGAACGGACAACTATAAATCAAGTCAAACGAATGGGAAGCGCATCCCAGGAAGAATTAATTCTTCACAAACACATGAAAGGCACACACGCATTCCATGTGTTTGTGAAGAATTAATTTCTGTTTGGGGAGCATATAGATTTCATACGTTTTTACTATTTCCCATGTAACTGTCCTTCCGAAAACTTGAAAACTACATCGCCATGAGACGGGAAATTTTCTGAAGGATAAGGCTACGCAGGAAAGAGTAAAAACGTACGGCATCTGTATGACAACATATGGCTTAGGTTCGTCTGACGGGACCAGGGCTCGAGGCCCGGGTGAGACATGGGTGGTGTGTTTACCTTACAGCACAGACTCTCTCCTTCTCTGGAACCAGTAACCCTAAATTGGGAACGGGAGACTGCCTTATAACCCACTCAGTTGCTCGCGGTGGTCGTTAACCCTTTAAGTGGCCATGTATCTGAACCAAATGGCGCCCAGCATTTTTTGCACTCCCGAAACAAAAATAAATGTTCATACCGCGGCGGGGGTTTACAAAAACTACAGAAAAACAATTCCTTTATACTTCTCATCTCAGCAGTATGAGCCATAATCCTATTACTGGATATAAGGGCTCGCTTCTAGTCTTTTACTCCTTGTCTGCTCCATAACCTAAGGCATGATAAGGGATAGTTCCCTTGACACGGAGACCATACCAATGGGAAGAAACAAGTTCCTCAAACATCCTCTCTCTAATTAAATAACAAAGAACTGTACACAACTATACTTAAATAGTATAACTATACTAGTAATCCGAATTTCTTGGTATAGAATAGAAATCAAAGTTTCCAAACTTTCGGACATCAACCAGGTGGCTTTTTTAAGGAAGGTAGACAGCAAACTGCAAGCTGAATAATAGAACACTTTAACAATTTGAACGCTGTGGCTTGACTTGACAATAAACGAAGAGATGCGAACGTAATCAGGCATTCAAAGATACGAGGCATTATGCTCGTTTAGCACGCGGAATCATGAAAGGAAAACAAGAGGTATTCACTATTTGAAGAACTGGTTCCAAACTCGTGGCAACTCCAGTGAGACGCTATCATTGCATGACTTGCTGTTGGTTATAATCTTCAAAGTTTCTCGAATGGCAGTAGATTTTGTAGTGGAGTATGAAGCTAATTTCTTTACGTCATTCCACATAGGAGCAGGTGACTTGAACTTGACTTCTCTGGGTAGGGCCGTGGTTCCTCAGCCGTTCCTTATGTCCATTTTATGTTCGTTGACTCTAATTCTAAATGAACATTTAGTCATTCCAATGTAGTATCGCTTGGAGCCGTGCAGATATTGTACAGGAGTGGTACAAACACCTACTTCATTGGAAACCTTCTTCCTCTCTCTATCTCTCTCCTTTCTTAGGTTCGTTGCCATTGTTATTGGCTCCTTTAGCAGGTAAACAGTCAAAAAGGATTAGTGTCAACGAGGACCGCTTTGAACAAGAAAGCCAAGGGGAAGCAAACTTTCTGATGTTCACACCTGCGCATTAGATTTCTGCCGCGTTCGTAGACAGCGACTATATTCGTTCGAGCTGGTTTCAGCCCATTTTGCTAACACCGAGTTAATTCGTTCGAGCTGGTTTCAGCTCATTTTGCTAACTCCGAGTTAATTCGTTCGAACTGGTTTCGGCTCATTTTGCTAACTCCGAGTTAATTCGTTCCAGCCGGTTAAAGGGTAAAACCCCCAAGCCCAACAGCAACAACATAAAAAAAAAACATTTTTTCAACGGAGATCGTCGTTATAATATTCATTTGGAAAGATCAATCATGGTCTGTCCAAGCCACTAAAATGTATGCCGACAGTTGGGAATATCTGACTTTCGTATCTTTGTGACCAATTAATTCTTCCTGGGATTCGCTTCCCATTCGTTTGATCTTAAACAGTCGCCCCGGTGGCGTAGTGGTCTAAACGATGGCTTGTGAATATTCGTCCGAGATGGGTCCGGGTTCGAATCCCGGTGAGGCATGGATGTTGTGTTTGTCTTACGGCACTGGCTCTCTCCGTTCCCTGGAACCAGTAGCCCTAAATTAGGAACGGGAGACTGCTTATAGCCCATTGAGTTGCTCACAGTGGCCGTTAAACCCCCAATAAAAAAATCTCAAACACTGGTGATGAATGATGACCTCTCTCAGTGCACAGATGGGAGATGGTCTTCGAAGCTAGGATGGAGAGAAAACTGCTCCGACTAGCATAAATCCTGAAAGGTGTTCGGATACCTAAGCTAGATTTGTTTAGCATCAGTTGGTTTGTACTATATAAGTATGTTATACTTATATAGTATAATTACATTTATTTGTATAATGCAATTACACTATAAAGTAATAATGTATTTATTATAATACATTTCAATTTTTTCTTAAAGATAATGGAAAGTACGTATATCGCGTGATGCGCGGTTTCGTTTCCCGCATCTGCCTAATCACAAAGTCCTGAAACACGTACAAAACTTACTTGTCGCCATGTGCATACTATCAGTGTACTAAATAATACGGACTCATGAGATAAACTGAGCTGTCTCATTTAGAAAAATGAGATTTATAGTCAAATCATTAAATCACTTCAACAATATTTTTGCATTAAGAGACAGACCCTTGTATAGGAGGTATTTCACATGCCAGAACGTGGAATACCCTTTTCTCGTTTTAAATTCAAATGAAATGAAAGAGCATATTACTGATGTAAATTTAAAGAATAATGTTTCCGAAACTTTTTTGTTTATTTCTTTTGCGAAAATCACGATTGATGAAATTACTTAAAAATTCATAATATGTCCATTTTCTAGCCTTGGTTTGATGACTACCGCGCTCTTGAAGACATAAAAATAACAATGTTGAATTAAGTAGGGGGGGGGGCACATTTCAGTCCTTAAGATAGAGCAAGCACAGAAAAGAAAACGTTGCATGATGAAGCTGATCGTGGTTTCGTCCACCTTTTTGTTCGCAAACAGTGTTTATGGCTGAAGAGAACTTTTAACTCTCAGAATGAAATACTTTGATCCACCTTTATTGCGTCCAATAAAACAATTAAGCACGTATAAAAATTTCTGAGCAGTTTTAACCCCGCCCATAGCAAAATTTAAAAACTGAAAACGTTCAGATAGGTTTCAACGAATTCAATACTGAACGAAATAATAAAAAAAGTATTGATTTAAAGTTGTAAACAACACCCACCATATCGTTTTTATTTTAGTTTGTCAAACATCAAATTCCAGTCATCGATACAGAAATAATTTTTATATTAAATACAAATCATTTTTTTTACAAATAAATTAAATTTATCTCTGAAACAACGTCTTAAAGTTTTAGCTCATTAAACATGATTATCACAACGCTTTGTAAGCCGATGCTGTGGGTAAACCATGATAACTAATATTAGATATTTCTTCACTATATGTTGTTACCACTGATGACAGACAAAAACTGTTTCCTGATCTAATATTAGTTAGAATGAAAAGTGACGTTAAAAATTTTCCCGGAGGAATCAACTTCTTATGATAATGTTTTGTGTCCTTTGACTAGTCACAAATTTCTCTTGCAAAATATTAAATGTTAGCTATTAACAGTTTCTGTGTTTGGCAAAAGGAAGAGAGAAAGGAACACACCATTCAATCCAATAAAATTTACGAGAAAACAAATCTACATCATTTCAAAGCAAAAGTGTTTGATTATTAACTTCTAAGTTATTCTGCGTCATTTTGCGGAACATGTCGAGCTTTTTAATTTTCATTCCTTTTCACTACCGAATTCATGAAACAGAGTGCAATGTTTTAAAATTTCCATAGACGTTTTAGGTGATAGGTGACTTATACTAATCGTTTTTGTAACCGAAATGTTACAGGTACACTGTAAAAAAATTCTGAAATTCACGAGCCAATTTCCGTGATTCGTTTCGTAAATTAACGAAGCATATTCTGATACAACCTTTTCCGTGAAATGACGGTGGAAACCCAAAGAGGTTAGAATAATTCTTCTGGAGATGCCCTGAATCTCTTAACCGTGAAGCCGCAAGGTGTGGGAATTTGACGTTGTTTACATGCTACCCATGTAATTTCAACTGTGTGCATTTTGGAATTGCGTGACTTTTGGTTGTAGAAATCGTGTTAACATCAAGCCAGAATGAATTATACCTCTTACACAAGTGAAGTTTTCAATTTTAACGTTATGTTTGTTTAGAATTCGCACTGACGTTCGTGTATTTCAATTTAAAAAAAAATGGGAAGGAACCTCAAAATGATTAAGAATTTTATAAATTAATAATTTTCTCACACATCGGCAGCAAGTTATAACGAGAAATTGGAAACATTTTTGACGGAAGAAGGCGATTTGGCCAACACAAAATGCTTTGCCATAATCTTGAAAACCATCAGCTTTCCCACACTTTGACGGCCGTCGCTCGCGGTTATAAGCTTCACGCAAAGTGGTACTGCTCCATTAACAAGAGCATCTCCAGAAACCTTGGTGAAACCCTGAATTTCACGGATTTTTCGTACGCCAGAAAATTTCTGAATTATCAGAAACCTTTCCGCAATTCCTTTCTTACATTGACGGTAAATTGTCGTTTATAAGATGTCTTTACGGAAAATTCTGAATTTTTAGAAATCTTTCTGCAATTCTTTTCGTATATTAACGGAAGAAATGTGTTCTCAGTTTTTCTGTATCCACGTGATTCACGGGAATACTTGAGGTTTGATTCACTATTAAATTGATTGTATGATGTCTATTACAATGCTTTTACAAGAAATGAAAATTTATCGATTGATGGGGAAAAGCTGGAAATAACGGATACCTACATTTACCCTGGACAACAGATGCCAAGCAAACGTCACATTGATGAAAAAATTAATCGGCGTATAAAATTTGGTTAGAGAGCTTTTGAAAGAAGCAGTGCAATTTTTAAGAGCAATATGCCATTATGTCGTAAAAGAAAAGTGTTTACAAAGACTGCAGACAAAGAAACATGGAAAGATGAATGCTTGGTGTAACCAGGAGAAATAAGAAAAGGAACTCAAAAATAAGGAAACTAACAAGAGTGGAAGACATCATGATCAGAGTAAAATCCCTGAAATGGCAATACGTTGGACATGTTGCCAGAAGGACGGACCACTGATGGACAACAGAAGTTCCAGGCTGGATTCCAAGGGACAGGAAAAGACCTAGAAGAAGACCACATGGGAGATGGATGGATGAAATTCGAAAGCAAGCGGGAGTGACGTAGAGGAGACTGGCGCAAGGTAGACCGTTGTGGAAAAAACTTGGGGAGACCATCATTGAGCAGTGGATTGATAATAGTTGATCATAATGTCGATGTATCCATTGATCGACAGTTTTGGGCCCTGGACCAAAGGCTTTCAGAGGCCCCACGGCATCCCGTGTTATTTGCATGCTTCCAGTGGCGTAGCCAGAAATTTCTTAATGGGGAAGGGGTCCATGAGTTTGGTTCATCGGTAAAAGCCTCCCGAAAAAAAAATACTCCCAGTGGGAACAAGCCCAAAATCTTTAAAAGTCAAAAACTGAAAAGAACATTATTGAGAATGCTTTTAATATATATATATATATATATATCGCTTTAAATTCGTACTCAATCCCCTCAGGAAGGGGCCCGGACCTTCCCGCTCCTCCCTTTGTCTACGCCTATGCATGCATCAATGACTGTGGATGGTCTCAAGAGCTTTAGTCTCAGGTTTTTCATTCCGAATGGGTTGGATACGGATCTGCAGAAAGTGTATATGATATGGTTTGAAATAATAACATGTTCTATTTATTTGTGGACATCATAATTGCCATTCCCCAGGTGCTTCAACGTACAGTTCTAAAATTACCATTTGAACTTTTTTCAGTGGATGAACATTGCGAATCAGTTTGATGTAAAGAAAACAAGTAATATATAACTATATTTTGGGGGCCATTCAAAGGTCGGGGCCCTGGGCACGTGCCCCGAATGCCCTCCCGTAAATCAAGCCCTGTATGTACCAGTCTGTGGATCCCTTAAGACAAAAACTGTTATAGCTATCAAGAGTAAATTTTATGTTTAGGAGTTTTGTGAAATTATACTAAATTATACTTATATAGTATAATTACATTTATTTTTATAATGTAATTATACTATAAAATAATAATGTATTTATTATAATGCATTTCATGTTTTCTTAAAGATAATGGAAAGTCACTGTCAGTTGAAAAAGATTTCGAGTTCCAAAGCATTCTGCTGCTTCGAAAAATCACGATGAAAAAAATACGTAATTTGTAATAAGCCCTCCTACAGAAAGATTAAAATCATTACAAACGTATTCAGAAAAATAACAAGCTCCAGTAGAAAATAAAATGACGAATTCACCCACATTAATAGCAAAAAAACATTTAAGCATTGAGAAATTAGCGCTGTACTTTGTACGTGGGCGTCCCTACGCGAAATCATGGCGCAGTGGTATGACTCCCGCTCCGAAGGTCGCTGGTTCGAACGGGGACGAATAAATAGTCCTCGTACGCCGGGAAAGGAAAAGTCAGTGTTACTAAATTTCAGTGAGAACACGAAGCATATTTTTCTGAAATAAGCAGAATTACTGACTACGGAAATTCTGTCAAAGTACTGAAGTTAGTAGAAACGGGAACTTTTAAAGGGGAAATTTTGATTTTTTCGTGAATTCACATCACTTATTTTTTACAACGTACATAGCCAGCAAAGCTGTGCAACTGATTTTTTATTTCACGGAATGTTAAAAACATTTCTCTTCTGATTCGGCAACGCTTTAGTTACTATTTTTACTTCAAAAAACTAACACAGCTCTCAGATTTCAACAAAAGGAATATTCCATAAAGCTATAAAAGTTATGCACATTTTATTTAATGGAAAAACTGCAAGGGGGAAAATATGCCCGAACATTAACGTAGATGCTTTTTTTTTTACTTTTTAGTTGTTTGTTTGTATTTGAAAAACTGAAAACAATTGATTGCATAGGTAAAATGAAATTTTTAATGTATTCGGGAAATTAAATATTTCTTTCAAAAAAGAAAAGAAAGAACATATCGACGAAAAGGGAGAAAGACGTTCATTCTATTTTTCTTGCAGCCAAAATGCAAAATTAGTATATATTTTTGCATTGTGCAAAGAAAACGCAACATTTTTAGCTTAATGATAATAAAAAAAAAATCATTCTTCTTCCCGGGGAAATAATTTATTTCACATTCACAAAATTCTGGAGGATTTCCGAAGCAGATTAAGCAAAATCATTTCCTTTAGAGATTTTAAGGTTCGGGAAAATTCTAATAATTGTATATCCGAAATTTGATACTGAGTAGCTCATTTTTATATGTGTATAAAAGGCAACGACATAGAAATATCTTACCGTTATTTGCAAAAATGGCAACACTTTCTACTTTATTTTCTCCTTCTGCTTTCATGTCAATAGATGCTGCTGTGACGTTTTCGATCACCTGCGCAACTGCCATCAAAGGTTCAACGGGGGGCTTGGGAATCTGTGGACAGGGTGGTTTCTTCAGTTGCAACTTTAACAGAATTTCATGTTTCAACATGTTGTACCGCAATTCTTGAATTTCCTTCGCGGTTATTTCTTGACTTTCTTCCCTGCAGTTTTCACACTTCGTATCTGTGTCATCTGTTTCAGGGGGATTTCCAAAAAAGGTCCTTGTTCTGCACAGGAGCTTAGCGGGAAAATTGGAATTTTTGAATTTTTTTTCGGATTTCCTGAATCTCTATTAGTGACGTCTCTGTTACTTTGTATCGCATTGCAAACACTTACGTGAAAAGAAATAGTAGCTAATAGTAAAACTTGTAACTGCATAATTTTTTATGTATCCTGTAGCTAATGCTGTGAACCAGATTAGTGTAAAGAACGACAGTTGTGCTTTTTTAATAGAAAAGCACAAATTTGTACTGATTGGCGACTAAAGGAGGCGGGAAAATAAAACTGGAATAACCAATAGAAATCTTTTGTTTCCGATAATGCAATCTGTCTTTCAATCAACACTTTCATCTTTGCAATGCTCCTCCTTCTCGAGCCACGGAGGCGTTTCAAATAAAGTGACGACCAGGTCAAAATGTCCCGTTTGGTTGCTTGAGTTTCCCGTGATTTTCATTATTGTTTTATTTCTCAGTTTCTTTAATTTTTAAGATTTCTGTGAAAGATATTTACTTCTAACGTCTCTTGAAGAGAAAACACAAGCGAACTGAACAAACACAAAAAGAAGAAAAAGTTTGTTACAATATATTTCCTACTTTACTCTATGTATCTTCGTATAAAAAAAACACATTTTTGTACAAACATGAAGTTTTAATATTTACGTATGACGCAGGCTTCCAAGCATCGCAAGATTTGTGCATTTAGGGGACGTAAAAGCCATTTTTTATTTTAAATATTTTGAAGTGGTGAAAAAGAAATGTAAATGTAATTATATTGAGACTTACCCAACACCCACTATTTTTCATTAATTTATATTTTGATTTTTCCCTTTCTTTTACAAGGGCTATTCGTGCAGTTAGATGATTGGTTTTTGCAAAACTCGATATGGAAGGCATGGATGGCTTCCTGTATCATAATTTATTTTAAGTTTTTCAGAGTAAAACCAGTCTCGAACTTTTCAGACATACGTAGTCCTACCAAAAGTAATGAATGGGCCAATCATGAATTGGAAGGAATTGTGTGTAACTGCAAAGTCAAAGTTGCGTTGCTTAGAAGTCAATTGTAAACAGGACCGTAGCAAGCTTTCCTGATCTGGGAGGACGAGACTTGGAATTACGCCCCTTCGAGTTTCACTAAAATAATAGGTGGTTCTTACTTTCTCACACACCGCCGTTGTAGAAAAGTGTTACCATCGTCCAAAAGTCGCACTTCAGGATTTTGACATAAATTTATTAAAAATGTAAAAACTAGGAAAATACCCAAGAATCACCAGTTGTAAATACCAAGTAAAACGTAGACATTATGTGAACGTCGACAACACAACACTCCACAGAAATGCAGAACGTAAAGCAAACCAGCGCAGAACGAATGAGTATTGAATAGTCAACGTAACTACAAAAAGAAGCTTTAGGGGTAGGACTTGGAAAAATTCCGTTCAAGGTCAAACACTCATAGAACTTTCTACGACAGAGCACAAATGATTAATTAGCTCTTCGCCGCAACGACATGTGCGGAAAGATCATTGAGATTAGGTATATCAGCATATTGTTTTCCATGCCACCATTCACTGTTTCGGAAAATACCATTTATAGAAATGAGATGCTCATATCTCATAGTGATATTACCTTGTACCCTGGTTAACTGCATGAAATACTGTATGAGACTAACTAAAGTCTTCAAAAAGAAAATACTGAAGGGTGTAACTTTCTTTTTCAGTTACAATTTCTATTTTATACATCCCTCAGAGCATGAATCGACTTCCCTGGAATGAGCATTTTGGGAGGGCAAGCACCCTCCCTCCCCTCCTGGTAGCTGCGGCTCTGTTTGTAAAGTAAGATCGAACGATCACTGCACGGAAGGAAGTATGAGAATACGAAAGTATAATGATAGTTAGTTGTCAGGTAGGGAAAATATCTGCACGTGAGATTGCTGCCGCATTAGACAGCTACAATTCTACAGTTGATACAAAAAATGAAAGAAATGAGCTACCAAACTAAGAAATGGGAGTCTAGCAGTGTCACTGCACATAAAAATTGCCCAGGTAGACAGAAAATAATGAATAACAGAGGCTGACGTACACTCAGAAGACAAGTAATTTCAACTTGCTAGTACAGATCCTGAGACGGAGCTGAGAGTGTAGAGATAGTAGCATCCTAAAAACTTTTCCCGAAAGAGACTGCACCGAGTTAGGCTGCCTCTTTCTGCAAAGAGGGGCCTAACTTGGTGCAGTATAGTAGGCACGGATTTCATTCATCAGCTGTAGATAACCACCCAACTTTCACAACTGGGGTCACTTTCGTCAAGAAAATCAAAGGAATATATAAACGCTTGAACGCATCAGTCATATCTTTCACTATCATACACCAATGAGCCATTACATTATGACGACCCCCAGCCTAGAGATCACGCCTGGAGACCGAACGGTGGAGCGGGTGAAGTTCAGAGAGCAGTATACATACAACCCGAGAACCGGCTTTCGGTTAGCAGAGTGTTCAGAGTCCGAATGGGAAAAGCTGGCGATTTATCGGAGTTTGATAAAGGACAAAATGTGATGGCATGGCGCCTCGGAACTTTGATCTCGGAAACGGCGCGGCTTGTGGGTTGTTCACGTGCCGCTGTAGTGAGTACGTATCAAAAGTGGTGCACAGATGGTAAAACGACGAACCGTTGTCCAATCGTGGGTCGTCCGCAGCTCATTGATGCCAGACGGGAGTGGATACTGTCTCACATTGTTCACAGCGGCCACAGTGCGACAAATCACCGACAGCTACAACAATGGTGATCAGGGCAATGTGACATAGCACACAGTTCATCGCAACCTTCTGCGCATGTGCCAGCGTAGCCGAAAACCCAGCCAGGTCCCCATACTCACTGAACGTCATCGCCAACAACTCATGAAAAGGGCCCAAGATCCTTGATATTGCACTGTGGATGATTGGAAGAAAGTGGCCTGGTCTGACGAATCAAGATTCCTGGTGCATCACGTAGACGGCCGAGCACGGATACGCCGATTACCAAAGGATTCTATGGCACCTGAATGCACTGTTGGGCGGAAACAGGCTGACGGTGGTGTGCGATGTTTTCTTGGGACACTTTAGGCCCCATTATCCCAATAGCACAAATCCCTGACATCTGTCAGGTATCTGAACATCGTTGCGGGCCAAGTTCACCCATTCATGCCCATTCATGGCATCTGTATTCCCTGCTGGTGAGGGCCATTACCTACAGGATAATGCGCCATGCCACACTGCCAGAATCGTAAAGGAGTGGTTCGAGGAACATGCTGGTGACTTCTTGTGGCCTCCAAATTCACTTGACATGAACCCAATTGAACATTTGTGATTCGACTTGGAAAAGCGGGTTAGCGCTACCCCCCCCGAAATGTACGGGAACTGGAGGGCCTGCTGTTGACATTATGGTACCAAATACCCCAGGATTCCTATCGCCACCTCATCGAATCGATGCCTCGCCGAGTGGCCAATGTTTTACGGGTTAAAGAGGGTCCTACAGCTTATTAAGTAGGTGTTCATAATGCAATTGCTCATCGGTGTATATTGGGAGGTGCTCTTCATTTTATTCTGTAAACATTTCCCCTTCGAAATGCCTCTAATCCATATTAAGATCCTTGCATGAGAGTTTTGCCGTATGTAACTGTGACGCAAATCTCTAATTAAACCTTCCTTTTTGAGTTTATTTTCTTATGTAAATTATGTTACTTCTCCGTTATATTTTCTTTCTGAATGGCACGTCAGCTACCCAAAATTCCCTTATACTTTTTGGCAGCAACTAACAATGAGTCAAAAGTAAGTAAAAAGCCACGCCGTGTTTAAAGGGATGCGGTAGGTACGAAAGTACGATGATTTATTGTTTGAATCAGAACCGCTTGCTATCTTGATGATCTGTATGCTGAATAAGTTTTATCTACGAGCAAGGGCGAATTGGGATGACCAAACTACGCCGGGAATTTTAGGCTTGTGGTCCACAACAAAAACAAAAAACCATAGCAACAGAGAAACACGTTTAAATATCCATTGTAAGAGAATTCAGCCGAGGAAAACTTTTAACAAGAATTTAACCGTGTATTTTAAAAATCCGCTCATAATTGAATGTTGCAGCGAACCACACTCAAATTGGGGTGCTGTAAAAGATAATGAATACTTTGAAAAATTTGGTTTTGACAAAAATCACGAGTCTCTTGAAGACCCCATTCCCAACAAAAAACACCATTTTGAAGTGTGCGCACGCCACATTGTAATTTTCTTACGCAATTAATTTTTATCTTTGTTTGGTCACTGACCGCCTAATGTGCAATGATATTTGTACTTCCTCCTTGAGTAGACGCCTTTTCTAAGTCTACCCATTATTTTGACCCATGACCCACCATCAGGGGCGGATTGGGATTCCGGTGGACCACTTGAGATATGGCCCACTTTGTCGTATCTTCTTTGTCTGGATTGTTTGGAAAGAACAAATACTGTAAATATTTGGTATTTATGAAAAAGAATTGTTAACTTCATTTGAGTTTTATGTTATCTGTCTAAAACGTTATTGTCCTAAGAAAAAATTCTATATACACCGATGAGCCATTATGACCATCCGCAGCCTAGAGAAATGAGCGCGCCTGGAAACCGAACGGTGTCGCAGGTGAAGTTCACAGACCAGTATATATACAACTCGAAGACCGACTTTCGGTTAGTAGAGCGTTCAGAGTCAGAATTGAAAAAGCTGACGATTTATCGGAGTTTGATAAAGGACAAATTGTGACGGCACGACGCCTCGGAACTACGATCTCGGAAACGGCGTGGCTTGTGGGTTGTTCACTTGCCGCTGTAGTGAGTACGTATCAAAAGTGGTGCACAGGTGGCAAAACGACGTACCGTCGTCCAGCCGTGTGTCGTCCGCTGTTGATTCATGTCACAGGGGAGCGGAGACTGATGCGCATTGTTCATAGCGACCGTAGGACCACAGTGTGATAAATCACCCGCAGCTACAACAGTGGTGACCAGAGCAATGTGTCACATCACACAGTTCATCGCAGCCTTCTGCGCATGGGCCTGTGTAGCCGAAGACCCAGCCGGGTCCCCATGCTCACTGAACGTCATCGCCAGCAGCGCATGAAATGGGTCCCAGATAATCGAGATTGGACCGTCGATGATTAGAAGAAAGTGGCTTGGTCTGACGAATCAATATTTCTGGTGCATCACGTAGACGGCCGAGCGCATATACGCCGATTACCAAAGGAGTCTATGGTACCTGGACGCACTGTTGGGTCGAAACCGGCTGGCTGTGGAGGTGTTATACTGTGGGCGATGTTTTCTTGGGACACTTCAGCCCCTATTATCCCAATAGCTCAATCCCCGGCAGCTTCCAGGTATCTGAACATCGTTGCGGACCAAGTTCATTCATTCATGGCACCTGTATTCCCTACTGGTGATGGCCATTACCAACAGAATAATGAGCCATACCACACTGCCAGAATCGTAAAGGAGTGGTTCGAGGAACATGCTGGTGACTTCCCGTGGCCTCCAAATTCGCTTGACATGAACCCAATCAAGCATTTGTGATTCGACTTGGAAAAGCGGGTTCGCGCTAAGCCACCACCACCCCGAAATATACGGGAACTGGAGGACCTGCTGTTGACATTATGGTACCAAATGCCCCAGGATTCCTATCGCCACCTCATCGAATCAATGCCTCGCCGAGTGGCCGCTGTTTTGCGGGCTAAAAGGGGGTCGTACAGCTTATTAGGTAGGTGGTGAAATGTAATAGCTCATTGGTGTAATTATCTGGTACAACAACCCGTTTTGAATATGGGTTGATATGTTATATTCAGTCATGAGTGTATTTTTTAAATTCTTTCACCCTTGAATTGCTGATAATATTTGCTCACGACTGAATAAGTTTTGCAATGCATTTTTCAACAGTTCATCCAGGAGGTAACAAACTTTTTTTTCATGGAGAATTTATGAGATGTTCCCCTGTGGGTATGTGTGTTTCTGAAGTGGACCACAAGGGTAAAATTCCCGGCCTGGTTTCTTCGACCCAATCTTCCCCTGCCCACCATTTTGACTCACGAACCAGTACTGTTAAATCGCTGTTTCTGTCAAGGCAAATGTGGGTGGAATATGAATTTTGTAATATTTCTACCAGATAATCACTTTATGATCTTTATGAGTCTGCAGAGAAGGGGATTTGGATGACACGCCATCATAGTGGGTATCCTTCAATATTACAAAAGGAGCGTAGGGCCTACTGATGACTCTCAACTTCAAGTTAGGGCGCCAACGTGAAAACACAAATTTGTCCGTGACGGGGATCGAAACCGCGCCCCCTCATTGCAGAGTAAGTTGCTGTCCCAACAATGCTACACGGACAGGATGTATCTTTGCAGATTTATCGTCTTCACACGTGCTTTACCTTTGTATAGTATGTCACCCTACGTCTAACTTCAGTTAGCTTTAGCTTAATTAATTTATAACGGCGTGCTTGATCCAGCGCCACTTTCCTCACATAAGTACAGAGCACTTCGCTATGTCATTTCACAGCAAACGCCTAATATATACACTGCTGGCCACCCAAAATGCAACACCAAGAAGGACACGAGATAGCAAAGCCAGATTTACTGGACATATAACAACAGATACAAAGATGAAACGATTGAGCTTAGAGGCACGTGCGACTTGCGGAATACGCTGACATCAATAGTTCGCGTGGCCCTCATGGTTGGCAATAACGGCCGCTACACGCCGCGGCATCGAACGAAAGAGGCTTTGGATGTGGGCTTGGGGTATGTTGGTCCAGGCTGCTTCCACACGTTGCCACAGTTCATCAGGCGCAGCCGCGGGTGGTGCTTGCCGGGCCACTCGTTTGCCGAACAGCGACCAGACGTGTTCGATGGGCGACATATCGGGATAACAGGCGGGCCACGGCAGCAGTGACACCTGGTGGGCCGTGAAGAATTGTTGCACGATGCGGGCCACGTGCGGGCGCGCATTGTCCTGCTAAAACGTGGCCGCTGGCAGGTCCTTCAGGTAAGGGAGGACTACAGGCTCCAAAACGTCGGAGATGTAGCGGTGGCTGTTAAGTGTACCGGCGATGCGTACCAGAGGGGTGCGGGTGTCATATCCAATTGCGCCCCAAACCATAACGCCAGGCGACGGACCAGTATGGTGATGCATAATGCAGGCGTCATACGATCTCTCGCCGCAGTGCCGCCCCACGCGCAACCGGCCATCGTGGTGCTGCAGGAAGAAGCGGGATTCGTCGGAGAAGACAATGTCGGGCCATTCCGTAGTCCTGGGGCGGCGTTCAACGGCCCACTGACGCCGCACTCGCCAGTGGTGCAACGTCAATGGTGATCGGAGCAATGGGCGCCGTGTGACAAATCACCGCTCCTGCAGACGACGTCGAACGGTACCCGCTGACACAGGTTGTTGCGCAACACACCCTAATTCCTGCGCTAACGTTCGTGATGTGGCGGTGTGAGCCTTCAATGCCCTCCACACAACATGCCGGTTCTCTCGTTCGGTGGTGTGCCGCGGCTGCGGCAATCGCTCACGTCGGTCTGTCTGTCCCTCCTGCACCCACCGAATCCATACTCGCCTTACTGTGGCTGGATATCGTCCCACACGGGCGCAGATGTCACGGCATGATAAACCACTGTCGCAATAAGCCACTATTCATCCTCTGTCGAACTCCGAAACGTGCTGGAATGACTGTCGTATTCTGCGACGAGGCATCAGGAAGCTTCCCACGCACAGGTCCGGCAGCACAACACACTTCCACTACTTACACCCCGCCTTCTGTGCACCCTTCTTATAGTGCTTCTCTGTGGCGTGCCGGGCGCACATGATTTGCACATGCCCTGCAATGCAAATCGTTTGCATGTCCTCTCGCGGGCGAAGCATGCTGCGAATTTCAGGCCAATCGGATGTTTCCTTCTTGGTGTTGCATTTTGGGTGGCCAGCAGTGTAGATACAACAAGTAAGTAAAATCATGCAATGCATTGAATACGATACGCTTTCCAACATACCGGAATTCATTACTCAAGTTATGAGGATAATGGCTGTGGAATAAAAGTCCTGTGCCCTAACCTTTGATCCCATTTCGAAGATATTCAACAGAAGCGGTTCAGTATACCTCAGAAATAACATGATAAAGTTTTGTCACAATGGAAGCATTTTTACGCAAGTTATGATGCATAAGGGCTATGGAATAGATCCCGCTCCTGTGTCCTAACCTTTGACCCCATTTCGCCCATATTCAACAAGATTCGTCCCCAGGCAGGCACTTACGACAAACTAACATTTTATCCAAATCGAAGAATTTTTACGTAAGTTATGACGCATAATGACGATGGAAGTGATTCCGCTCCTATGTCTTGACCTTTGACCGCATTTCGCTCATTTTTAATAGGGTTTGTCCCCAGGTGGTCCCCTACCACATACTAAAATTTAATCGAAATCGAACCTTTTTTACGTTAGTTATGGAGCATAAGAGCGGTGGAATGGATCCCGCTCCTATGTCCTGACGTTTGACTCCATTTCGTTCACTTTCAATAGGGTTCCTTCTTAGGTGTTCCCCTTCCGCATACTAAAATTCCATCGAAATCGAACGATTTTTACGCGAGTTATCGTGCGGACCGGCATGCGCACACAACGTGTGACGTAATGAGGCAGATGGGAATCGCGACCATCTGCTCGAAAAAGTGTGACGTCATAAAACTTTAATAGGATCCACATACAACGCGTGACGTAATGAGACAGATGGCGTGACCGCGCGCCAGCATTTCAATCGCGAGATTGTGACGTCATAAGATTTCTGAGCATGGGTAACATTAATAGGACGCCGTGACACTAAAACGTGGTAATTCGGGGTGGTTATTTAACGCGCTAAACGAATTTTCCTAAAGTCGAGATCAAGCTAAATCGATTTCTAGTCCCAGAAAATGGTAGGTTAACAACTTTCATCAAAATCCTTAGAGTCGTTTTCAAAATAAAATTTACATACATACAAGAATTGCTCCTTTAATAGTATGAGATAAGGGCGATGGAATGGATCCCGATCCTATGTCCTGACCTTTGATCCCATTTCATCCATTTTTGTCCCGGGTTCGTCCCCAGCTGGTCCCCTGCTACATACTAAATTTTCATCGAAATCAAACCATTTTTACGTACGTTATGACGTATAAAAGCAATGGAATGCATCCCGCTCTTATGTCCTGACCTTTGACCCCACTTCACCCATTTTCAATAGGGTTCATTTCCAGGTGGTCTTCTTCAATATACTAAAATTTCATCGATATCGAACCATATTTACGCAAGTTATGACGCAACAGAGCAATGGAATGGATCCCGTTTCTATGTCGTGACCTTTGACCCCATTTCGTCCATTTTCAATAGGGTTCGTCCCCAGGTGTGTCCCCTACCACACACTAAAATTTCATCGAAATCGAACCATTTTTACGCGCGGTATCGTACCGACAGACGGACGGAAAAAGCTGGAGCATATACGCTTCTTCAACCTACGGTTGGAAAGCGTAAATAAAAGGAAGCCCTTTCTTTTTTAAAAGAAATAACTTTTCAGACGGATATACAACTCGAATGAAGCTATCGATTGTTATTCGTTAAATATAAAAGTAATCAATTGTTCGTTTATTCCAAAAAATCCAGACAAAAAGAGTACAAGAAGGTGGGCCATTTACTAAGTGGTCCACAGGGAAATATCCCGGTGTCCCAGTGAGCCAATTCCTTAATGACTATGGGATTTAATACTGTGATTCAGTCAACAAGGATCTTTTAGTGTTTAAAGAGCAACTGCGTTCTTGTTTCAAAGATTAAATCATCAACCAAGAACAAGCATGCTTTTTGCAAGTTCCATTCTTGTTTTATCGATCTCTGAGACTGTTAATGGTCACCTCAGAGTTCTGTTAAGCACTTAACTGACTACTGCTTCAACAAACAGTTTGAAAAACACGCGATACAGAAAGCATTAAAACATTATAGTGAACAAGCTCTTGTAGTTATTCAAAGAAAATTTGTGTTATTTTCGTGAAGCTGCATTTCGACTAAAGGATAAGAAATAAAAGAATAATTATTGGATTGTTACGTAAATGCATTTTCTTAAGCGACATCTGGCCGTATTAATTAAGTGTTATTGCTTATTTAAGTGACTATATTTTCAGCCAGCGTGGTGAGTTATGGCCAACCCCTCCAAAATGACTCCACAGCTTAAATCTTGGCCATCAGTCTCCGGCAGCTGGAATGTACCTGGCCAAGGCAGCGGCCAGTGCGTCATGAAGGCAGAAAGTGCTAAGAATCACCGGAGCACCGGAGTAGGCTGCCATTTTATGCTGACCTTGGCTACTTACAATGGACGCTCCCTATCTTCTGATTCAAGGCTTCTTGAATTGGAAGAGGAACTACAAAGGATCAAGTGGGACATCGTTGGGCTAAGTGAGGTAAGGAGAAAAAGATAAGATCTCGTTGAACTGAAAAGTGGACATCTCTTCTACTATCGTGGGACAGATACTGGCAGAACTAGTGGTGTTGGATTTATAATAAACAAGAAACTGAAGAATAAAGTTGTAGAAGTTGAAAGTTCCTCTGACAGTGCTGCACGACTCGTTATCCAACTCTCGAGAAGATACCAGGCTCAGATTATTATTCAAACTTATGCACCCACCACAAGTCAAAATGAAGACGAAATTAAAGAATTTTATGAAGAAATTCGTCAGCTAAATAATAAAGGCAAGCAGCACTTGAAGATAATTATGGGAGATTTCAATGCAAAAATAGTGCAACGGCAACAGAATGAAACTTCAGTAGGTAAATTCGGTCACTGCAATAGAAACCAGAGTGGTAATACTCTCGTAGAGTTTGCAAAGGTAGAAGGGTTTTTCATCATGAACTCCTTTTTCAAGAAAAAGCTGCAAAAGAAATGGACATGGAGGCATCCCAATGGATGTACAAGTGAAATTGATTTTATTATGTGTAACAAGAAATTTGTCATGGAAGACTGCAGTGTGCTGAACAAGTTCAACACAGGTAGTGACCGTACAATGGTAAAATGTAAGCTGCACCTCAATGTTAAGCTCGAGCGTAGCAAGCTCATAAAACCAACAAAGTGTATTGACACGACCAAATTTAAAAAGCATCATACCTTCAAATTGGAACTGAAGAACAGATTCTCTGCTTTAGAAGGCCTAACATCGGAAGAAGTGGATATTTCGGAAGTTAACAGAAAAGTAACCAAAGCTCTTATGGAAACAGCAACAAAGTTAGCTGGGTCTAAGAACAAGTTGCATGTAAACAAATTATCAGGAAAAACCAAAATGTTGATGCAAAAAAAAAGAGAGATGAGGACAACTAAAGAAGATGTGACTTCCAAAGTGGAATATATAGAGCTATGCAAGACAGTACGAAAAAGTATCACTGAAGACGTAAGGAAATTCTACTATGAACTAGTGAGGAAAGCAATTGAAAACAACCAAAGCCTAAAGATAGCAAAGGGACATTTCAGTAAGGGACGAAAACAGATTATGGCACTGAGAAAAGAAGATGGTTCTGTAACAAGAAATAGAGGCCAAATTTTGACAAGAGTGAAAGATTTCTACTCCAAATTATATGAAAGGGATAATACATGTACTCCAGACATCCTGAAAGGTACCAAAACCAGAGTTCTTCCAGTCCTCCCAGCAGAAGTTGCACATGCAATCAAGAACATGAAGCGGGGAAAAGCTCCAGGAGAAGATGGAATTACTGTAGACATCATACAAGAAGCAAGTGGAGAAATTGAAACAGTACTCGCCCAAATTTTCACTCGATGCCTTAATGAAGGGAAGATTCCTGAGGATTGGAACAACGCTACAATGATCTTGCTACATAAAAAAGGTGACATTGAGGATCTCAGGAACTACAGACCTATCAGCCTCCTATCAGTGGTTTATAAAATCTTCACTAAAGTTCTTTCACACCGCTTGAAGGTAACATTGGACATGGCTCAACCGAGAGAACAAGCTAGATTCAAGAGTGGCTACAGCACAACAGATCATATCCACGTACTGAAAGAACTAATCGAAAGAGCGAGGGAATATGAACTTCCATTGTGCATGGCTTTTATCGATTATGAAAAAGCCTTTGATTCGGTGAAACCATCAGCAGTTACAATGGCTCTGAAATCCTGCGGTATTGAAGATGCATACATTGATATTATTAATAACATATATGAAAATGCAAGTGCAAAGATTCGGCTGTTTGAGAATACAACACACATAAAAATTGGAAAGGGAGTGAGACAAGGTGACACCATATCTCTCAAGCTCTTTAATGCCGCATTGGAAAATGCCTTTCAATCACTGAACTGGGAAAACAAGGGGATAAAGATTAATGGAGATTATCTAACTCACCTTCGTTTTGCTCATGACGTAGTCATTTTTGCAACTACCCCATCAGAGCTGCAGAGTATGATCCAGGAACTTGCTGACAAGAGTAAAGAAGTGGGATTAAAAATGAACTTTCAGAAGACAAAAGTGATGTACAATGCTTTTACAAGAAATGAAATTTATCGATTGATGGAGAAAAGCTGGAGATAATAGACACGTACGTTTATCTTGGACAGCAGATATCAAGCGAGGGTCACATTGATGAAGAAATTAATCGGCGTACAAAACTTGCCTGGAGAGCTTTTGGAAGAAACAGCATAATTTTCAAGAGCAATATGCCATTATGTCTTAAAAAAAGTGTTTGATCAATACATCCTTCTAGTGCTTACGTATAGTGCAGAGATGTGGACCTTAACTAAAAGAGGCATACAAACGCTGCAGACAACTCAAAGAGGCATGGAGAGGTACATGCGTGGTGTAACCAGGAGGGATAAGAAGAGGAACTCGTGGATCAGAAAAATGACAAGAGTGGAAGACATCATGATCAGAGTAAAATCCCTGAAATGGCAATGGTATTGGTAACTGTGGGTACCTAAGTGGTACCCAGTTTATTGCTATAACGAAATACAAACATAGGAGATTCATTGAAAGTTGCAGTACAGAAAACAAAAGTGCGGATATCCACGATGCAGCACAAAGTTACACAGAAAGGAAATGAATATGCACCCGAACAATGCATGGCATATCGGCATGTCAAACGATATGAATAACACATGTGCACAAGTATATGAAATGTACTATGTCATCATAAATCATCCGAACGGAACTTAAATGTGGTTAGAGCGCAAAACATTATTGAGTAACTTATCAACTTTATAAAAATAACAAAGGTACCAAATGTACCACTACAGTAATCCGCGATCGAGGAAAGCACTAACTCAGCAAAAACTCACAAGTATAGGAAATTTAAAAAACAAGGCACAAATTCAGGAAACAACAGATAAGATAATGATAAAGAGATACTGGGGAGCTCACACAAGTAACGAGACCGATTATTCGTGAAAACACAGCAAAAACACACAATTATAGCAAATTGAAAATACATTACTTGTGAAACACAGTGAAAACACACAAATCTAGCAAATTTAAAATACATGGAAAACATCAGAATCAACAGACATTAAGTCTACAAAAACCAGGGAATTTGCGATCGGGTTCGCAAATCCCCTAGCATTAAGAGGACAAAAAGTGATCGGTTTGGGGAAGTGAGCTAAAGGTCATCGGCAAGAGGAAATGAGGTATTACATATATGCTTCTCAGCAAGCTCCTTCAAGGAGGCGAGACGGCGCGTGTAACGTCTCAAAAACGCCTGATACCGAGGATCGGTGGCACACAGAGATTTAAAAAATGACACATTAGCTTCGAATTGCGTTACCGCTGCAAACAGGTCCAGATCAGGTAAGTGGAGTAATTCTTCAGAACAAACACTCGTACGTGCAGGTTGAAAAAAAACGTAAAAGTTGCTTTCTGGACAGTGGTTCAGGAATTGGAGGAAACGTATCAATGGCCTCATCATCAGAGAAAAGATTAACAGGACCTGAGCGGAGAAGCATACTGTTTGAAGAATCATCAGGTGGAGAAACACCGGGGACACTAGATGAATTATCAGAAAGAGGCACAGAAAGTTGTTTTAACTTTTTCTGTTTTACAGCACCTTTGGAAGTTCCAATACGCTTCGAAGAAGATGCTGAGGCGGATGTATCCATTAATGGATCAGGCTCACCTCCCGAGTCAGGAGACGAAGAAACCAAACGTCGCCGAAGAAGCAATACGTAGCAGATCAGCCTTAGTGAAGACTGGTACAACAGCCGAGGCTGCAGGAAGACGTGGCAACAATGATATTGTAGACAAGGCTGTAATTGGAGATCCGATATCCGAGAGGCTAGGAGAAGAGCGAGACGGCCGATCTGCCAAACCACCACTCAACACATCCGGATCGGAACATTCCGCTGTAGACATATCTGTAGTAGAAGACATCTCTGCCAATCTTGAAGGTGGATGCACAGTCGTACGGGTCGGGAGATGAGGAAAGGCAGCATTGTCCGTGACTGAAATGTTCGTCTGACGGAGAAACGAAGAGGTCGGGGCAGGCAAACTACCGGTAGTGGGGATAGTAGAAAGTCCAATGTGGTCAGCAGTGGGTTGCGAGCTTGATGAACGTCAACGTCGAAAGCGTTCACAGGAGGCTGTGGTATGATCTTGTGTTAAACAGTGTGTACAATAATGAGTGGTAAAAACCTTGAAACTGTACGTTCGTGAGCCAATTTCAACAGTAGCTTCTGTTGAAATTTGCTCACGAACGTACAGCCAATTTCAACAGTAGCTTCATCCGCCAAGGCTTTCTCAGTGGGTAAGACAAACAATAACTGACGGCGAGGTCCTGTAGCATGTGCAAATCGAGTTCCGCGGGGAGCGTCAGAGAGGCGACGAACCTTGCCAACAATTTTACATACATGACTGACAAGGAGAGGAAGTGCAGTATCAGGCACTTCCTGTGGAACAGGATAGAACGTGATGTTCACCGGTCGCTTGGAAAGAGGCGAAGGGATATGTTTTGTCCCAATCGAAAGTCCGTGTGCAAGAAAAAGTCAGCATCATCCTTGTGATCGAACAGAACCGAGATACCCCGAGGAGTACGGGAAATTACCGCAATGGACGTATATGATACATGTCCAGAGAGGGCTTCCATATAGCGTGGCAATGGATTATTTGGTAAGGCATGAAAAAACACACCTCTATCCAGGAGGTTCTGGAACTCACGGCCAATCTGTGAATTGTCATCTATCGTTACCGTCACCTTGTGGTTGGATACCTGAATAATAGGTATTGATTGCAAAAGACCATCAGGTTGAGAGGAATCGGACGTAGAAGTAGCGCCTCGTTGCACTGTATAGGCAAATGACATCCTCGGAAGAGAAGTCTGTTCAGATCCGGCAGGCACAGAAGGCTGTGAGGGAAGAGAAGCACAAGCCGAAGGCAAAACAGTAGAATCAGTAGTATCCATTGAGGGCACCGAGATAGATGCAGGAGCTGAAGAAGAAAGCGCAGCCAAGTTCAGTGAAGGCACCGAAGCAGGAGTACTAGAAAGCTGGGAAGGCATCTTAGCAGACACATCTGAGGACGAGAGTATGCTTACTTCCATTGGCCGCCCCGGTGGCGCAGTGGTCTAAGCGATGGCCTCTGATCATTCATCCGAACGGGGTCCGGGTTCGAATCCCGGTGAGGCATGGATGTTGTGTTTGTCTTACGGCACTGGCTCTCTCCCTTCCCTGGAACCAGTGACCCTAAATTAGGGACGGGCGACTGCTTATAGCCCATTGAGATGCTCACGGTGGTCGTTAAACCTCCAATCGCCGCCCCGGTGGCGCAGTGGTGTAAGGCGCTGGCTTCTGATCATTCGTCCGAACGGGGTCCGGGTTCGAATCCCGGTGAGGCATGGATATTTGTCTTACGGCACTGGCTCTCTCCCTTCCTTGGAACCAGTGACCCTAAATTAGGGACGGGCGACTGCTTATAGCCCATTGAGTTGCTCACGGTGGTCGTTAAACCTCCAATCGCCGCCCCGGTGGCGCAGTGGTGTAAGGCGCTGGCTTCTGATCATTCGTCCGAACGGGGACCGGGTTCGAATCCCGGTGAGGCATGGATGTTGTGTTTGTCTTACGGCACTGGCTCTCTCCCTTTCCTGGAACCAGTGACCCTAAATTAGGGACGGGCGACTGCTTATAGCCCATTGAGTTGCTCACGGTGGTTGTTAAACCTCCAATCAAAAAAAAAAAAAAAAAACCTCCAATCAAAAAAAAAAAAAAAAAACTTCCATTGACGTGGAAGTGTGACGTGACGTGCTTCCGCCACGCCCAGAGATGATAAGGAAATACCGGAAGCCGCCATGTTGGAAGCTTCCAAACGTAAACAACCGAGCAAATGATAAGAAAACGGATGAATAGGAACTAATACGAAGACGAGAACGTTAAAAAAGTAGCTCAAAACGGACACAGTACCTTTAGACAGCCTGGCCACGCAACAGGTGAGTGAGGGACGAGGTATTCCACACTAAATGTATAAAATATTGGAGCCACCAACACTACGTCTGTCACGAACGAGCAATGGGCTGGACATACTGCCAGAAGGACAGACCATCGATGGACAGTCGAAATTTTAGATTGGATTCCAAGGGACAGGAAAAGACCCAGAAGAAGACCGCATGGAAGATGGGTGAATGAAATTTGAAAGTATGCGAGAGTAACATTGAGGAGACTGGCACAAGACAGACCGTTGTGGAAGAGGCTTGGAGAGACCTTCGTCCAGCAGTGGATTGATAATGGTTGACAATGATGATGATGATGAGGATTTTCAGCAAGCAATCTAGAAAACGCGCGAACCTAAAACATCACAGAACCTAGCAGCTCGGATACATCTTGAAACAAAGTAAAATGCTATATCCAAGAAAATCTTCCAATGGCTGTGATAAAATCCATATTTTTAAATGGAGCAAGTATTTTCAAGGCACCAAGACAATTTTATTGCTATGGTGTCTACATTATTTCTTTACAGGTTGCGGACCCCGAGGAACCACCTAAAGTTTACATAGGATCTATTGATATAAACCGGAACTTAAAGACGAGAATTAGTGAACATGTATATAATATAAAGACAGCCTCCATTGTCTACTGCTGTTTCAAGACTCACTCGTGATGGATCTTACTTCCCCCTATTGTAAGACTCTTCTATCCTTGCAACACCTCAAAATAATGCTCTCTTACAGTTCACCGAAAGTCTATACATCTATCACTATGGTTCTTCATCTTGTAATGACAATATTCGTTCATACATTCCAACCCCCTGGAAATCCCTACTTTGTAAGTTTCCTCAAGATCATCTGCGAAACCCTCCCTTTAATAATGACTCGGAACTAGAATTATAAACTAACGTCATATGATGACGTCTGTCATTTCCTACGTCATCACAATGACTTTCATCAAGCATATGTAAACTCGTTACTGTCCATCTTGTAATTTAGTTAACATCTGAGGATCAACCTACTGTGGGTTCAAAAGGTCTCATGTTTCATTTGTATTTTTATGTCTTTTTAGTATTAAATTAAATTTTAACTTGGTAAGTTTTTAGGACTCCATCAAGTTTTTAAATCGTGTATTCAATTTTATTGCTGTTCTCTCCTCTTTCAGCTTTTATTCAGCTCACTGTAGAGCATACCTTGCGTTTACGCGTTCTGAATTTACGTTGTGACGCATACCTCTATTTTTTACCTTCCTTTTAGGTTTCTGTTTTCTTATGTAAATTTATTTATATCTAGGTTTAAGATTTTCTCCCAAACGGGACATTACTTCCTTGAACAGCTTTTACTATCTGGTAAGACTGACAGCGAATCAGAGCAAAATAAAATGAAGAGATTGAACATGAATAGAGTGGAGGACTGAGCTTCGTAGAGATGTCGAGAAACTGAGAGTAGATTTTTAAACGCTGATATTGAGAAATAGATAAAGCCTGTTGATATATACCGAAGAGCCAAAATATTATGACCAGTTGGTCTTTATGCGAATCGAAGTAACTGCAGAAAAACGACTGCGCGTGTGAAGGTCATGAAACGGTATAAATAACACCTGATATTGAACTCTGTTAATCAGTGTTATTTTTGTTCTTCAGATGCAAAAGGCAGCAGACTTAAGCAAGTTTGACAGAGGCCAAATTGTATTGGCCAGGCGACTGGGTCAGAGCATTTCCGAAACGCCAAGGCTTGTAAGGTGCTCACGGACAGCCTTGGTTAGTACCTTCAAAAAGTGGTTCAACGAGGGAAAACCCACGAACCGCCGGAAAGGTGTGGGCCGACCACGGCTCATTGATGCTAGAGGTGAGCGAAGGCTGTCCCACATGGTACGAGCCAGCAGAAGGGACACTACGGTGCAACTCGCCGTAATTTGAATGCTGGAGACGGGTGTAATTTGTCGCAACACAGTACGTCGAACCCTGTTGCAAATGGGGCTGCGTAGCCACAGGCCGCTCCGAGTTCCCATGCTAACTTCGGTCCACTGTCAAAAGCGCCTAAAATGGGCACGCGAGCATCAAAATTGGATCTTGAATGATTGGACAAATCATTCAAGATCCAATTCCTCTGGTCTGACAAATCTCGGTACCTGTTGCACCATGTGGATGACTGGGTACGTGTGCGCCATTTACCTGGGGAAGTGTTGGCATCAGGATGTTCCGTGGGGTGGAAACAAGCCGGTGGAGGAGGTCTATTGTTTTGGGCAGTATTCTGCTGAGAAACCCTGAGTCCAGTCATTGATGTGCAGGAAACTATGACATATACCACCTATCTAAACATCACTGCAGACCAGGTAATCCTTTCATGGCAATGGAATTTCCCCTCTAATAGTGCCTTCTTTCAGTAGCGTAATCCGCCATGCCACACTGCCCGGATTTTTCGAGAATGGTTCGTGCAACATGAAGAAAACTTCCAGGTATTGTCGTGACCTCCAAATACCCAAGACATCAATCCAATCGAGCATCTGTGGTTTGTGTTGGAACAGCAAATCTGATTTGCAGCAGCTCAACTATGTAACTTACACGAGTTTTTTTTTTTTTTTTTATTGGAGGTTTAACGACCACCGTGAGCAACTCAGTGGGCTATAAGCAGTCGCCGTCCCTAATTCAGGGTCACTGGTTCCAGGGAAGGGAGAGAGCCAGTGCCGAAAGACAAACACAACATCCATGCCTCTCAGGGATTCGAACCGGGACCCCGTTCGGACGAATGATCAGAGGCCATCGCTTAGACCCCTGCGCCACCGGGGCTGCACTTACACGAGTTAAAGGATCTGCTGGTAACGTGTTGGTACCAGGTACCACAGGACACCTTTAAAATTCTTGTAGCGTTCATACCGCGCCGGGTAAAAGCTGTTCCGGCGGCGCGTGGAGAACCAACATCACATTAGGAAGATGGACATAATACACAGTCGAGTCACATTATTGTGACCACCTCCCACTTTTGACGTCAACAGCGTGTAGCCAATGAAAGAAGGCACGTGTCGTGAGCTGGCTTGGAGGGTATATAAGGTGTGATGTAGGAGGCATTCTGAAAGCATATCACTCGTCGCTGTCATGGATAAAAGGAGCGATTTATCAGATTTGCAAAAAAGGATGATTATCGGCTTTCGGGCCAAGGGTGGCAGTATTTCTGAAACAGCGCAGTTTGCGAATTGTTGGCGTGCTGCAGTTGTTAAAGTGTATCGTGATTGGAGAAATGGCAGCATTGCGAATAAGTGACGTGAAAACTACGGAGCACCACGTGCCATTGATGTGAGAGTTGAACGTCGGCTTCGAAGGTGCGTAAAAGCCAATCGACGCGCTACATTGGAGCAACTCACTGGCCGAATGAACCAGGGGGCTACCGGAAGTGTGTCTAAAACAACAGTTCAACGAACCCAGCTGCGTATGGGGCTCCGATGCAGACGGATGATCACTGCACCTACAGTCGTGGCTAAACGTCCTGCACCAGTAGACCAAAGGCCGCCGCCCCGGTGGCGCAGTGGTCTAAGGCGTTGGCCTCTGATCATTCGTCGGAAGGGGTCCGGGTTCGAATCCCGGTGAGGCATGGATGTTGTGTTTGTCTTACGGCACTGGCTCTTTCCCTTCCCTGGAACCAGTGACTCTAAATTAGGGACGGGCGACTGCTTATAGCCCATTGAGTTGCTCACGGTGGTCGTTAAACCTCAAAAAAAAAAAAAAAAAAAAGACCAAAGGCCAATTTTTGATGTTTGAAGTCAACTTATACAGCGTAATGGTAAAGTCAGGAATACATATTATACATCATTTTAAAGGAAATGTTATGCTGAATTCAAATATTTTTACAGAATGTTATTACCACTAATAAAACTGAAGTTACAAGCAAAAGTACAGTATCCAGTCATAATAAACAAGAAATAGTGGAATTTGTGAAATTAGTGTAGAATGCATTTAACGTAAAATTACTGTACAGTACATTATATTGAAACTTGCAGGACACTTGAAATAACTTACCAACATGCACATTAATTGGATAACCACCGTTTCTTAGTAACAAAGTGCACCTTCTTGGCATGGAACTAATGAGCTTCTCTAATTGTCTATTGGTGATAATACGGGTCATACCACCCTTACAGGCTCAATTAATGCTGTTTTAGATGTGGGTCCTTGTTGACGGATCTTTTGCTTCAATCTCACCCACAGATTTTCTGTGCGATTAAGATCTGGTTACTGTGCCAGCCACTGAAGTTTTCTTATAATTTTTCGATTAAACCTCTTGTCAACCAACTTTGAATGATGACATGGCGCGTTATCATCCTGAAAGGTAAAATTCCGCAAACCCCTGTCTTGTGCAGATGGTAGCAGTTTGGACTTCAAAATATCACATATTTCGATCCATTCAATGTGCCATCAACAATGTGCAGACGTCCAACACCACTAGCTGAAATACAGGACCACAACATCACCGAATGTGGGTGCTTGATTGTTGGCTGGGTGCAGCATGCCTTATATCTTTCACCAGCCCGACGACGTACATTGTTAGCGGAAATAGTAACAGTTGTTTCATCACTAAAAATAACATTCATCAGCAGTCCAATTCTTATGTGCCTTGGCCCAAGCAATTCTTTTGAGCCGTTGTTGTTCAGTAAGGAAAGGTTTCCGTGCAGTCAGTCCATTTTCTTGTAGCCTACGATGAACTGTATGTGCTGATGCAATAATGCCTACTTCATTCTCCCACTCATTTCTTAAATCAGTGGCTGTTTTAGACCTTGATTTTAAGGAACGACGAATCAACATGCGATCATCACGTTCAGCACACAGCCTTGGTCGACATGTTCTTTTTCTGTTTCCCACACATCCAGTTTCTGCAACTCTTTTAATGGTGCACAAGACAGTGGAATGATCACAGCCACATTTAACAGCAATTTTGGCACCGTGTTATCACCAATGGACAACTAGAGAAGCTCATTAATTTCATGCCAAGAAGGTGCACTTTGTTACTAAGAAACCGTGGTTATCCAATTAATGTGCATGTTGGTAAGTTATTTCAAGTGTCCTGCAAGTTTCAATATAATGTACTGTACAGTAATTTTACGTTAAATGCATTGTACACTAATTTCACAAATTCCACTAGTTCTTATTTGTTATGACTGGATACTGTACTTTTGTTTGTAACTTTACTTCTATTACCGGTAATAACATTCTGTAAATATATTTGAATTCAGCATAACATTTCCTTTAAAATGATGTATAATATGTATTCCTGACTTTACCATTACGCTGTATAAGTTGACTTCAAACATCAAACTTTAGGTCTACTGGTGCAGGACTTTTGGCCACGATTGTATGCTAACGAAGGTGTATCTGTAGAACAGGCTTACATTTGCACAGTAGTATCGGAATTGGACCTCCGCTGTTTGGCAGAGGATTGCCTTTTCCGATGAGTCACGTTTTTCTGCTTTATCGAACGGATGGACGTTAGCGAATAATGCGAGAAACATCGGAGAACAAACACTCTTCAACTATTGCTGGAAGAACACAAGCTGGTGGGGGGCAGCGTTATGGTCCGGGAAATGTTTTCATGGCATTCTCTGGATCCACTCATACCTGTGGAAGGCACTGTGGGCCGAATTCGTTACGAATCCATCCTTTCAGACCACGTACCCCCATGCATGCTGATTGTCTTCCCTGGGGCGGATGGGATCGTCCAGAATGACAATGCAGCGTGTCACACAGCTAGAAATGTCCACGAATGGTTGGAAGAGCACGATAAAGACTTCAAAGTACTTTCCTGGCTCCTTAATTCCCCCAGACTTAAACCCAATTGAGCATCTGTGGGACCACCTCAATCGTGTTGTTCGCTCTATGGATCCTCCACCACGCACCCTCCAGCAGCTGTCAGATGCACTGCAGTCAGCATGGCTCCCATACCTGTGAACACCTTCCAGCACCTTATTGAGTCACCCCCAGCCCGCCTAGCTACTATCCGCGCTGCACACGGCGGTTACTCTGGATAGTAGCTGGTGGTCACAATAATGTGAATCGACCGTTTATAATGTTTGGCTCTTCGATGTATATGTGATCTACGAATAAGTGTCATTGTTATACGATTGATGTCTGCGTTGATACCAGTGAGATCAATATGTCAGTGGATTATACTTATGTCCTGAAGTACAAAATAAATTGCTGAAATTATGATTATGACTAACCGTTTTGTTACTTGTTTCAAAAGTGTGATTTATGAGCTACGAAGCTATCTAAAAGTAGGAACATTAGTCAATTAGATAGCTGCTTAGTTAACCATTTAAAATACAACTAATGAAGTTAAAATTTTATAGGCTGTCTCGTGAGTCGGTATTAATTCTCAAGAGGAAAAAGACATCGAGTACGTATGCATTAGGGTTTTGCGGTATGGTAACCCAGTAATGTGGACTCATCTCAAAACGATATGAGACGCAAGTGAGAATCTCGAAACATGCTCACTTTTGTCTCATATCGTGGGGAACTTACCGAATCATATAGTGAGACAAATTCTGAAGCAAGTGCATCAAAACAGGTTGTGGGAAAAAAAGGTGGAAAAATTAAAAATATTTTATGAAAAAATTTCTAACCCCATTCCAGAGGTATCAACTCTTTGAGTTTTTGTTTTTTTTCGTTTTTGTGTTTTTTGTTTAAACTCGGTGCCTGTTGATGAAAGGACAAAAGATTGTTTTGCGCAATGTAGTGTTTCTTATATTGTAGCTGAATAAATATGTTTAGGATATGTCTTTGATATAATTAACAGAGTTTGGGTGGGAAAATCTTCCATTTTCCTGCACTGGGTTGAATAAATATTAGGTCAAACAAACCGACTTCTCGCTTGTCTGATACCTCCTGAAGAAAAATTTCATCACAGAATGCCGGAATTCGATAGTTGAGAGTATAACGTAAGCCTTTTTTCGTATGCGAGTTCGATGTTACGCTATGTCTAAAACCATGACTAAGGAAATGTCGAACTAAATTAGAATACGATGCAATAGTTTACGGCCAGACGAAACATATACAGAAGTCAACTTACGATAAACTTTTATTGGTCCAGCAAACTGAAAAAATCCACAATATAGCCACATATACACTGAAGAGCAATTGAATTAGAGATACCTGTCTAGTAACGTGTAGCACCATCTTTCGCCCTGATGACGGCGGCGATTCGTCTCGACATGGGCTCGAGAAAACACCGGAAGCGTTGGGAAGCCATGCGCATCCACGACCCCTGAACAAGCTCGCACAGTTCACGAAGATTTGATGGAGGGGGTCAGAGCCTCGAACATCTCTCTCGATGGCATCCCAGATGTGCTCGATGGGATTGAGGTCAGGTGATCTAGCTGGCCAAGGAAGCGAGGTCACGTCGGTGGAGTGTCCATCCAACCATTCGGATACAATTTGGGAGCTGCATTGTCTTGTTGCAGGATGAGGTCCCCAGTGGGATGTTGAAGACGCACAAACGGGAGCAAATGGTCGTCCAGGATATCCCGGTAACGTTGACCTGAGAGGGACGATGTCACGTGTACCAGGGGTCCCATTTCATTCCACGTAAACAGTCCCCAGACGAGAATGCCACCCACACCAGCTTGAAGAGTACCCTGCTGGCAAGAAGGATCCATCGCTTCATGTCGTTTGCGCCGTACTCGTATCCTGCCATTCGCATGTATCAACGTGAATCTCGACTCATCAATCCTGGCAACATTTTCCCACATGTCTAGGGTCCAGTGGCGATGTTCCCACGCCCATGCTAATCTTTGCACCCTGTGATGTGCGGTCAGCAGCGGTACCCTCGTGAGACGATGGCTTCTGTACCCCATAGCGAGGAGATGGTCCTGGATGGTGTTGCTGCTTACACGTTTTTGTGAACCAGCGTTAAATTGCCGAGTGATTTCTTGCACTGTGGCCCGTCTATCCGCTGTTACAATGCGAGCTAGCCGACAATGACGCCGCTCATCCACACGCTGTTGTCCACGGCAGTTGGCCCTTGCAGGGATGGTTTACCGGATTCGATGTACTCACGGTGCACCCGTGACACAGTGACTCGTGAAAATCCCAGTGCCTGCACGACTTCCGAGATGGAGTGGCCCATTCGTCGGGCCCCGACAATTTGCCCACGATCAAATGCGCTTAGACCCTTCGTCTTACCCATACTGCGTCCGACTCTTACAGATTCTTGTCGCATCACTCCTTATATTGTCGGATCGCTGCATACGTCATGTCCCTTTCGTTTACAGGGCCGCCCACAGCACCACATTTGCATAACGCCAGCTGTCTCTAATTCAATTGCTCTTCAGTGTAATACCGTATCATCTAGCTTTTACACACATCGAACATCTCCACACACACACATATACTAAGCAACTGTTGTATCGTCCTTTCTATCTAGCGTTCTTATCACATTCATACGTCACTCTCTCTGACCTCAAAAGTGTTGTCAACCTCATTCATGTGAGAGAGAAGATATCACGTTAAGTTTCGAAAGTGTAAAAGAGAACAAACTCAAATTTACATAGGAAAAGGAACTAAAAATGAAAGTTAAATTAGAATATACGTCACAAGAGGTATGCCAGAAATGCAAATATGTTATAAGTCATGGGGCTTACGGGATTATTTTTTTCTCTTCCTTTGCCATCGTTTACTGCACAGAAACTTTTTTAGCAAAAACTTTCTTTTGAATGGAATATAATTAATCCGCATTTTTCTTAATGTTTATGCCTATATTATGTACAACGCTGAAATTCATTTCAATTTATCACTAGAAGATTAGAACTATCTCTATCAGGAAGACGCGGATTCGATTCCCGCTCGAGGACGACGAAATTTTCAAGTTTTCTGATATTATCTGACTTACCATCAATGTTATATTTATACCAAGAAAGGGATTCCCGTCTGCAAAGTTTGTATTGTATGGTGTAATCCGGTATTCCTTTCATAATTTATCTGCTCCTCCGGGCAATCACGGGTTGAATTCTTAACCTCCAGATTCGCTAAACACGAATGCCGGTTGTTTCAATTAGCGAATCCTGTGATGGTTACATTCAAATTAATTGGAAACTTCAAACCGTCGTTATGGGTGGTGTAGTGGTTAGCATACTCGGGCGTTATTCGGGTGACGCGGATTCGATTTCCGCTCGAGGACGACGAAATTTTCAAGTTTTGGATATTATCTGACTTACCGTCCATGTCATATTTACACCAAAAACCGGATTCACATCTTCAAAACAAGACGGTAGTTTCGAGTTTGTTGAGAACAACATAATCGTGACTGGACTACCAAAAGGAGTAAGTAATAAATGCGAAAAAAAGGGGCGTTAATGTCATTTGTCACTAAATGGCGCGATCAACATGCGGGCCGATGACTCGGAAAAACCTATGCTTTCTTATGGGAGGAAGGGGAGGAAGTAATCGTGTTTTAAGAATGCTGTTTTGCTTGGAATTGAATAAACTGTACCTGAAACGCTTAGTAAGCATGCACTTTTGTGTCTACCAGGTAGGATATTGTCAATCATAGGTATATATATGCATATTTATGTTTGATAATTGTATAGATTAGTAGGCACGCCAGTTGCGGATTGGCGGTCGCAAAAGGGCCCAGGAAAATTTTTGCAAATTGGCCTGTTCAGTTGTAGTTCTGCGGTACTATTGTATCACAATTGAAAATCACTTTTTTTGTTTAAGAAACAAAACAAAGAGTACAGTTGCTCTGGAAACAGTGGCAAACATAGTACGGGGAGGGGGGTTAAAAAGTACATCCGTCATCCTTAAATTGAAGTGGGTGTTGCGGAAAAATTTTCATCGGCCCATGCCAAGATTTTACTGCAGAAAAATTGTACTGCAATTTTTCTGTTGTGGACAATCACAGTTAGAAATTTCAAGATATGTAAATATCGTGGCAAACTCACTTAATCGACGTGGAAAAAGCGAATAACCAGGTTTAAATCACAAGTTTAGTTAGTTATGTATGTAATTGCGCTGGAGAAGCTTCTAGTTTTGGACACACTCAATATTTATATTTGTTTAAAATTTTGAAGTAAGAACATTGTTTTTTTTTTAATTGCTTATATGGCCTTTTCATGTTTGACAGATAGCAAAATAATCTTGATTTTCATACCTTTGAGCTTCCAGATCTTAAATTTTCAACGAAGTGGGCTGAAATTCCAGCAAATATTTGAGAGAGAGAGTGAACTGCTACTACCAAAATTATGTTGGAGTTGTACGAAAACTCCTTTCGCATAAGACATGGTTTTTAAATTTAAATAAATGAAAAACAAATACAGAACTTTTACACTGCAAAATTTTCTATTTGTAATGTAATTTATGTAATTTTTCTATTGTGAACAATCACAGTTAGAAATTTCAAGACTTTTAAATATCGTGACGAACAGATTCTTCATTTAGTGATCATATATTCGTGTGTGTTTCAATTACAAAATGTGCTTTTATGCTGCGGTTATGTATTGTAAAGACACCTTACTAAATAACGTAAACAAAACATTTTGCAACTTCATGTTGAAATGATATCTCCGTAAATGCCTTCATCTGCAGCATTTGTCAGTTATCACAAGGAAAGGGATCGTATATGAACACAGTTTCGGGGGAAAAGGATCGTATATGAACACCCCCGCAAATAATCTTACAGTTATTTCAAAATAAGTTCTGAATATTATTTGCTTTCACTCTGAATTCTGTGTTGTCATATAGTGGATAGTACATCCCATAATGACCATTATCTAGCATTGTTCTGCAACTTTATCAAGCATGGGTGAATATTTTCACTACTTTAACCAAAGTAGTGAAAATTTTTTAGCCTTGTTCAGCCGATAAAATGAATGGTTAAAGAAACTATAGAAATAGATAAGCATCCCTTCCCCGCTCCGCAGTTGAGAAAGACATCGGTTAATTGCACGGAGAGGAAGGAAGGGAACTTTGGAAGAGGAGATTTTTTTAATGCCTAAACAGATTAATCATAGTTTTCGGGCTCGTTCGGGCCCGGGCTCTATTTTTCAATATAAAATTCGGACTCGGGCTCGCTAGGGCTGACATATTAATACTTCGGGCTTGGACTGGCTCGGGCTCTTAAAACTGAGCCCGTTCTTAGCTCTTATGAGCACAGCACTAATGCCTCCTACAACCAACGGGAGTAAAATCAACTACCCCCACACCCCTCTTCCTTGGGGAATATATAGAACATCTTTTACACACCCTTGCCCTCCCGCCACATACGGTACATACATTCTCGTTTCTCAGCTACTAAGTGAACCCAGAAGTTCGCAAACACACATGGCCCATCTACTGTAGTTGGGTTTCTAGCAGTTGCTAGGTGAGGGGATTTTTTCCCCTAATTCAAATACAAGGGTTTTCTTCTTCGCTTGTTATAATTACATTATGTGTATTTCGTTTATAAAAAATGTGCTGTGGTGCAGTTGTGTGTTTAAAACAACTGAACTGAAAACATTTAAGAAAGTAAAAAAGAAGGAGACAAAATATACGGAAGGGGCCCACCGCAGGGGCGGATTTCCAACTAGTCGCACTAGGCGCGCGCCTAGGGCCCCAGAGTATGAGGGGCCCCGAAAACGTATAATTCGATTGTCAGTATTGTTTTGGTTTTCACGGACCGAAACAATCCTTAAAGCGACCACTTTATTTATATTGTCAACTGATATTTTACTTTCTCATATTAGTAACATATTTTTCCTTGCTGTTGAAAAGAAAAAATATTATATTGTTGATACTCCGAACTTTCGAGTTCTTATCGATGTCGATTTCCAGGCGCCCTGTTCAGGTCTCCTTGCATCCGGTGCCCCCGAAATCTCGGATGCGATGATATGTACTGCACTTAGTAAGTGTGGTAAGATTGTTGGTCCTGTTATCACACATTCAGCTGCGCCCAAGGATCCTGCAAATAAGAATGTTCGTAGTTTTCGCCGGAGTGTTCAACTCATCTTTCCATCAGAGGAGCATCTCCGTAAGTTCCCACGGATTCTAAACGTCCGATGTGGGCAGCTCTCCTACAGAATTGACATGCTAACATCAGAACACTGTGCTAATTGCAAAGAACTTGGGCATCAGCGTGCTCGATGCCCCAACAACTCAGTATCCAGCTCCCACGGCTTCTACAGTGCCTACCGCCTCTAAGCAGCATCCTGCTACATCTCGCTCTCGACCTGCACCGTCTTCAAATGTGCCAACTGCCCCAGGGCCGAGTTACACAAAAAGTATATCTACAGCCTCTCGTCCACGAGCGTCTTTTGATGCTGATCTCACCTCCCACCTTCAATTTCCAGTGCTCACCTCACCTATTACTCCTCATCCCGTGGCAACATCGGGAGACTTCGCCGCTGGTTTCCCACCAGTCTTCACTGTTGGTGTCTCCGAGTGTGACGGCGGTGCCGATAACTCCTCTGACTCTGCGTCAGCTTCCCGAGCATCGTCGCTCCCTGGAAAACGAATTTCTGGCACTAGTACAGGTACCCGACGTAAGAGGAAGAAGAAGAAATCTTCCTCTGCGGATGGGCAACCGTTCCGTACTACCAAATCTTCAGGAGATATCTCTCCCTCTCCTGCGCCAACAGAAATTGAAAGGGACACTGATGATGATGGGTCTCCACCTTCGTTTGAGGTCTTTTCAAGTGTTCTCTCCAAATGTGGTGCTCCTTCAGAACCTCTCAATCTTGGAGATTACTATCAGTTTTGCACCCACACCACGAACCTGGAGTCGACGTATGACTACCTCCGAGAGCGCGAAGACATTCTTCCCGCGCTGCTCCTGCAAGCCGGATGCATTGCTAAGTACCTTCGTGGGTTTGTTCATGACCCCATGCACCACTCATGGACCCTTGGCTGCGTAAACCGATTACAACAACTCCTGAAAGTTGCTCCGCGACTCCTCCAACCAACGACTGACCAGTCCATTCAAGGTCACGACCCTTAATTGCAGAGGGTTCGCTAGCCCCCTAGCGAATGCTCTTGTTATGGAAGACCTCTCGCCCCTCGGGGCCGATCTGTTACTACTACAAGAAACAAACTGCCATTCCTCCACTCTGTTTACTCGCTGGCGTGCTAGCGATTATGTGTTCCATCATGCTTTCCGCTACTCATCTCATGGTGGACTTGCTATCGGAATACATCAACATTTCCGATCCACCCTCACACTGCACTCTCAGTGCAGAACTTATCTCGAGATTTACTCCAGCAAGTCTCCTTCACAGTTGGCGGAGCTCGATTTCACATCTTTAATGTGTATATTCCATGCACCTCTATTCATTTATCCATCTTGTTCACCAAACTCCGTAAAGCTCTCTCGAAAGTCTCACCTTCGGATCGTGTGCTCTTGGGTGGAGACTTCAATTGCACCCTTGACCCGGCTCTGGATCGCTCTCCTTCGTCACGAGAGCGTCGGACGGATCTCGTCGCACTACTCCATGACCTTGTTGCTGATTTCTCCTTCACCGATGCTTATAGGCGCCTTCATCCACAAGAGACCTCACACACGTGGCGCTCGTCTGGGAGTCAGCTTCCATCAACTGCACGCTTGGATCGGGTTTACGTTTCCACACCGCTTCTTGCGTCTATTACCGAGTTGCAACATCAACCTACTGCTTCCTCAGACCACTGCACGGTCACCCTCACAGTGTTTGTTGCGGCGTCACTCCCTCGGACTGTTCGTCCGTGGACATTTGACTCCAATCTCCTCACTGATCCTGAATTTTGTGCCTCTGTCCGTTCTTTTCTCGCTGCTCGTCGCGCAGGGTTGCATTCCGCACCCTGTACCTTGACGTATTGGCTTCGTGTCAAGCATCAGCTCCTCTTACATATCAAGCAACTTTCCTTCACCATGAAGACTTCTAGTCAGATGCGCCTCGATCACGCCAGGCAGATGCTCACACTGATTGGGTTATCAGATCCGCTTTTCCAGCATATCAGGCGGAGCTCCAGGCTTTGCTGAAACCTCTTGCGCAGCAAGCACTTTTACGTCTGCGCATTAAACATCTCAATCCGGAGGAATGCACCTATGATTTTCTAACATCAATGGAATCTGCACGTAAGTCTTCTACCTCGCTTCGTCATCTTCGCCTCCCCTCTGGCGAAATCACATCCGATTCGGCAGCGATTTGCTCTCACGTTCGTCAGTTCTATACCACCAAGTTCAGTGAAACTCCTCCCCCTTCTCCCTCTGCTCTCCCCCATCTTCTCAATAACCTACCACAAGTTCCGTCTCATCTTGCTCACACCCTGTCTCTTGCACCCACATCCACGGAGGTGTCAGACACCTTCTCTTCCCTTAACCCCCATGCCGCTCCGGGTCCGGACGGCCTCTCTTTCCTTTTTACCGTGCGTTCTTGCCTCTTTTGTTGCCTTTTCTCCTCTCCGCTTTTTCTGCTGCATTTAACTGCTCCCCCTCCCGAGGAGTTTCACGGACGCACATGTGGTCCTATTTCCCAAGAAGGGTGACCCTCTTGACTTGGGAAATTGGCGCCCCATTTCTCTTCTCAATCAAGATTATAAACTCTATACTAAGCTTCTTTCCCGTCGACTAAACTCTATCCTCCCTCACATCCTTGCTGACTCTCAAACCTATACTGTTCCTGGCCGTTCTCTTTCCTCCAATGTTCAACTTCTTCGCGATCTCATTCATCTTGCCAAGACTCATTCTGAACCTCTTGCTCTCCTTTCCTTAGACCTCCGTTCCGCTTTCGATAATATCTCACACGCCTATTTAACACAAACCCTGCTACACTTTGGCTTTCCTCCACAATTTGTCTCCGTTCTTCTCTCCCTCTACCGGGACGCCGTTTTCCATGTCAAGACGGCATCTTTTCTCACAGCACATGTTCCCTTCAAGCGGGGAGTTCGTCAGGGCTGCCCGCTTTCTGGTCAACTGTTTGCGATTGCCGTCGAGCCTTTTCTACGCTCTCTGCAAACATCTCTTCTAGCACAACTTCCACCACCAGTTGCCAGCTCACGGCATCACTCAGTCATTTACTCTGCTTATGCAGATGACATCACCGTCTGCATTCGTAGCGACTCACAGTTCCAACTGCTTCGTCGTTTGTTCTCCGCATATGCTTCATGTTCTGCAGCTGAACTGAATACTTCTAAGAGCACTGGATTGTGGTGCGGGTCGTGGTCCAATCGCTTGGATGCTCCATGGGGGGCCACATGGTCATCCACTACCCAACGCTTCCTGGGTGTGCACTTAGGCGCACCACAAGCTACATCCAGTGCAACTCGCTCGGAACTCCATCCTCGCCTCCTCCGCACAGCTGCATTCTGGTGTCGTGCGCAGTTCTGTACGTCCTACTACCAGCGTGCAAATCTCACCAGGACATACCTTCTGTCCATCTGCAAGCATTCTTGGATTGCATCTACGACCCCGCTTTTCTGTCTCCAGGAGGTTACACGCTGCCTTACTCGAGTAATGTGGGCGGGTCATCACTGGATTAACGTCCACAAGCTCTGTGCTCCTCCCTCCTATGGTGGTGCTGGCCTACCTGATGTCCCGCTGTGCTACAAAGCAAGCCGAGTGATCAACTTCATTCACCTTTTCACGGCTCCAGTGGCTTCCGCAGTTCAGGTACGTGACGTTCTTGCCTCCTTGCGTAACCCACATTTTCTTTTCTTTCTTTAGTTCTCATGGATTGCTGTCCTTTCCCCCCTCCAAACTCCCACCTGCATATTCTGAAGCCCTCACTCACCTTCGCTCTCTCCCCTCATTCGCTCCCCTCCCTCTTCAACTCTAGAGCTTCTTTCTGAACCCCTCTTCTTCAACTCCCTTGTTCATCCCCCCATCTCCCCTGTTTTTCATTCCCCTCTTGGCTCCGAGCAGGTGTAGTAACTGTACAAGACCTCACTAACTCGGATCTATCCTGGCGCCCTCTCTCTGGCCTCCCCCTGCTATTCTCTCGTCCCCATCCGCCCATTTGGTCTATGACTCTCTGCTAACTGCACTTCTTTCGCTTTTCCCTGATCTTGTCTCCCCACCGGTCTCGTCTCTGTCTTTTCTGCCCCTCTTCCGCTGCCGTTTTTCCTCCGACTCACAAACTCGGTTCTTCCTCTCTCCTCTCTCTCCTCTAAATCTCTTTATCGTTTTCTAGTGCACCTTGCCACCCCTTCACCGCTTTCTATTCTGGAGGTTCCCCCTGCTTCTCTTCCTCTTGTCTGGGCCGCTGCCCCGCTCACCCTTATCTGCCCCTCTTGAAATTAATACCCACTGGCTCTTTTTGCATAATCGCCTCCCTGTTCCGTATTTTCTCTTTCGCATGTCTCTTCTCTCCTCCCCTCTCTGCTCCTTCTGCGCACAGGAGGCAGACGTTTCTCACGTCTACCTTTACTGTCCCATCCTGATGCCTCTCCTCCACCAGGCTTTCCGGATTGCCAGTCGCTCTTGTTCTCAAGATCTTCCGTTCACTGCCTACAGACATCTTCTTCTGCGGGCTCATCCACCTACAACTCTTCCTTCAGTATGTGCCTATCTTTTCGTGCTGGTTAAACACGTTATTTACGTATACCTTCAACAACTCCGCAGCATTTCCTCGCCGGTCTCTTTACACCAGGCCAGCGCAGCACTTTTGTGCCATTTTCAAGATCGATTGCTTTCTCGACTCCGCCTGGAGTACCAGTCGGCTTCTTCCAGTCGTCGAGAAGCCACCTTCTATGCTACCTGGGCGCCGGCCGCTCCATGGTTTGCGATTGATTCTGGACTGCTACACCTATCAGAACCCTAGGACATTCTACACCTCCTTTGCTGAGTTCCGTGGCACCCTGGTGGCCCTCCTCCACTCTACGACTCGTGCAATCCACACTACCGTTGAATTGTGAATGCTAATGCCATCTCAGTGTATTTTCATGCTTACTCGTGTACATTACTTACTTTCACCCCGCCTGTATTATGTTGCTTTGGTGCCCTCGTTAAATAACTTGCACAATTGTGCACGCTGTGTTTTTATCTCATGTATGTAATGTTTTACCTTCACGGCGGTGTTTGTGCTGTTCTTTTTCTAATTGTGTACTATTGTTTCGCCTGTGTTATCCTGTAAATCATGCCCAGCCAATGTCATGTGACACGATGTGTTTCTCTTTGTCACTTCTGCAATTTTTTTATTCAATAAGCTTTGCTTGCAGCATTTTGTTATTCATCCCCATTGTCATTGCAATGTATATACCATCATGTTTTTAACAGTTTTGTATTATTTCCCAGTGAGATGCCCAATACTGTACGTCTCCCTCTTATGTTTTTTCTTATGATAAATTAGAATAAAGCGATTTTGAAACCTTGTTTTAAAAGGAACAGTTGACATACTTTAGTCTTCCGTTTAGTGGTAGAAAAAAGTTCACGCTTCCCAAACTTTTCACTGTTTAAGTCTTACCCCTGAGTTGCCATGAGGAGTGCTTGTTGAAACTGTCTTGATGACCGGAGGTGTTTGCTCCTTCAAGTTAGGAAATTGTTCGTCACAGGAAAACTCAAAGTCTTCCGTTCTTTTCAAGTGAAGTACTGTGCACAAACTGCCTTTTACTCGTATTTTCTAATGTGGAGGACTTTTCCGGTTGCCATTATCTTCAAATATTTTATATTTACTTGATACGATGCTCGTTGTTTACTAATTTGCTTATAATGTTAAAAACTAGATGATTTTCCTAAGCTGAAGCGAGTACGTTTTGTAATTAAAACTCATTCCATTTTTATGACAATTTACATGCAATGTACGCTGATAAATTTAGCGAAATTCCATTTTCAGCGTCCTTAGCGCTGAAAATGGAATTACTCCAACTAACTTGCAACTGAAAAGATGCTAAAGTAATCACTTTTGCCTAACATGTCAAACTCAAAAATAACTTTTACTGTAACCGAAACAGTCTTTTCGTAGCGTAAAGCTAAAATTTACTAAATTTCCACCTTGAGAACACCCCAGCTGGAAATTTATGTACTAGTAATGAAATTTAAAATGGAAAAATTTTATATAATTTTATTTCCTATCCTTCGCAAAAATAAATTTTGAAAAATCTTTTAAAACCAAACATTTTGGCCTTCAGCGCCTCTAGCAGCAAATTAACGAATTAATTGGAAAATTTTGATATTTGAGAAGGAACACATTAGCCTAATCTGAGAGGCACAAAAAATATTTTTTTCTTTTAAGTGAATAGTTTCTTAACAAAAGAATTTTAATTTTTTGAATTTTCAACTTTGAAAGCCCTTAGCGGTAAATTCATGAAGTGTACGGGATATTTAAAGTGCCAAACTTAATATCCTTTGATTTCCTTCTTGCCGCAAAAATAATTTCTGAAATATCTCTATAAAAAAAATGTCAATGTGCACGGACAGACAAAAAAGATTACAAAACGTCTAATATTAGGAAGATAAAATGGCATTTTAAAAAGCGTAAAAACTTTTTCCTGCACTTCCCTTTTCTTTTCTTTTTTCTTTTTTTTTTTTTTTTTAGTTAATCTGACGGAGGAAAATTTCCGAGGCGATAAGAAGGAGAGCGGCCTCCTGAATCCTTTAGCGCCTAGGACCCCAAAAAGTCTAAAGTCGCTTCTGGTCCACCGGGAAATGTTCCGGTGTCCCGGTGATCCAATCCGCCCCTGAGGCACGCATTGTATTTAATGTTTTCAAATATTTATGTAGGATAATTTCAGTTTTATATGTAGAACACTAAGTTTAAAGCGGAGGTCAACGGTTTTTCTATCGTAAAATAGCATTTTTTTAGTTAGAAAAATAAAACGAAGTGTTTATCTAAGCGCGATTGCTATGGTTTCATGAGGGCCGCCGTTTATACATATAAAAATCGCGGCGCACATATGTAATGTATTAATAAACAACTTGCACAGCCAGATATCAAAGGAAGAATTAGTGATCGTTTTTTATCTGCTGAGGGTTTAAAAGTTGATACACGTTCTTTACATGTCGAATAACCAGTCGGGCAGTTTGATATAAAAATACTAAAACGTAAGAATTGAACTGATCGTAGTCCGACACACAGCTACAGTCTAAATTTTAGTCTCCTTCTAAATTAGAAAGAGTTGACGCGCTTTTACTGCTGTAAAGAAACTTCAACGTTTCTGGAACATCAATACCATACAGCTACACAAAGTAATTAATAAAAAATACTTGTGATAAATATAGATTTAGCACTACTGAAATCATAAACACTATGTTTTCCTATGATGATTACACTGTTAAAAATTTTGTGGTAGGTTGCACCAAAAAGTGGTACTACCTCAGCTGCACCATTTTCTGAGAAAAGATACACCACTTTCTGAGATAGTAGATTCATCCTACTATCTCAGAAAGTGGTGCAGCTGGTATAGCACCACTTTTTGGTGCAAAATACTACAACATTTTTAACAAACGATCGGCCCACAACTCCCGCACGTCCCCTGGCGAGTTGTGACATTAATGATCCATTTTTCTAACTGTTAACTGCATGAGGAGTTGTATCACCTGATTATCATACACCGTGGGTATAACAAATGTTTATATTTCGATGTAGTTCCTTTAGAAGCATAAGTAGTTCGTCTAATAACTAACCATGAAAACGAATGAAGATTGACAAACACTCCTTGCCGTATTATTGGTGATAAATCCGTTCGTGTCACAAAACACCATTGATAAATCACTCAGTATGACACGCATACGCAAAAGTAAAATGGGCACACACAAGCAATATGCTATAAAGAAAAAAATTGGGTTTACACCATTAATTGTGCTCCCACTTTTTATAGAGTTCTTTCTACGCGACCTTACAGGCTAAAAGTGAAAACACTGCTATGTTCATTCAAGTGAAAAACCTATATATATATTTTTAGGAGGGTCAGATAGTTCAGTTGATACCTTATACTTTGGTATTTTCTCCATCGCTTAACGGGGGAAACGGAACCATGCCGAAAAAAACCCTGCTTTCTCGCCGTAGAACCAAATTTTTATGGACCTCCGTGATTCCCCTACATCGTATAGTGGTTACCCTCTGGGTAGGTAGGTCTTCAGGAGTACAAGTTAAATAAATCAGAATGGGGTTGAATCAGGGTTGCATGGTGGCGGAGGCAATAAGGATCATCTGAAGGAAGCAATTTGGGATGAACGACACGAGGTCTTGCATAATCATGTTGAATAATAACATCTTTGCTGGATCTTTTTATTTATTTCCTTAATTTTTTTAGAGTTTCATAGTATTGTTTTCTTGTTTTTTGTTTACTGACTGATATTGAAGTATAAAATCGAACAAATGTTCTCCTTTTCAGTTCCAAAAGACAGGTCCAAAATTTCCCCCGTGGATTCTCGGTTTTTTGGACATAAATGAACTCTTGAGTTGCAATTCCAAAGATATCATTTTTCCTTCTGGGTTGTGATGATGAACCCAAATCCCGTTACAAACTATTGCTCCATAAAAAAAACCCCTGGGAACAGTTTAGACAGGATTCGAGGAGTTTCTGCATATGTCAAGCCTCTATTCTTCCGTGTCCTGTGTCAACAATATACGGTATTCCGAACATAATTTGTTAAACTAAGTCGTTTATCATCATTTTTACACTGCTCTCAGAGCATCTCAGGATATTTGTTGTTACGCTTTTTTACCGCCCTATGAGACGCCAGACCCATAGAACGTAACATGTTCCTCACTGTTCGAGGACAAACAACAGTACCACAGCTCTCCCGCAATTCTTTGACAAGAACTGTTGACGAAACGAACCTGTTTCGCAGACAAAACCGTTTCAACGCGTTGTTACTTCTAGGAGTTGTTTCCATTTTTCGGCCACATTTACTCAGCCTGACATTCTTGATTCCACCCATATCACGAATCTTCGCCAGCTGCCGTCCAACTGTACTCTTCTGTACCCATGTTATCCGGGCAATTTCAGCATTGCTTTCCCCGAATTCACTTAAAGTCACCGTTCGCGAAGCTTTTTGTATTGAAATATCACCTAATCTTCCCATAACTACAACACAGTTTGCACAGAATAAACGAAATGCACTCTAAACTTCACATTTGCACTTCAGTCTACAGGAGTAACAATTACACACTCATCAATGCAAACGAACTACCTACGCGCCCTGCAAAAACGTCTGGAATAACACCACGCACATCACTTGCCCATTACATCGCCGCCGCCCCGGTGGCGCAGTGGTCTAAGGCGCTGGCCTCTGATCATTCGTCTGTAAGGGGTCCGGGTTCGAATCCCGGTCAGGTATGGATGTTGTGTTTGTCTTAAGGCACTGGCTCTTTCCCTTCCCTGGAACCAGTGACCCTAAATTAGGGACGGACGACTGCTTATAGCCCATTGAGTTGCTCACGGTGGTCGTTAAACCTCCAAAAAAAAAAAAAAAAAAAATTACATCGCCTGTACGTGGAGGTGCAACCAAGCTCCGTCGGCTTGTAGCAACAACGTTGACATTTCACATAACGAAGTGTGCTTCCTTCGCAGCATATTTCTGGTCATAACTTAAGTTCTGTTAAAGATATTCCCATTTTGTAAACTGAGTTGGCTTCTGCATAAAATGTGCTTTAAAATGATAACTGTCATGGGTACAGAAGAGTACAGTTGGACTTTGTGAGTATTGTCTGCATATTTGCTTTTGTAGCAAGCAACACTGAAAACCCAAAAACGTCAGAAATTTCCAGAGTTGCTATTAGTTTTTCCGCAACTGTATATATATATAAGTAGTGCGGCTGAAAGGGCATGAAGTTAACTGTTTGTCACATTTAGGTAATCCGAGGCTTTCTTTATTCAAAATTCACTCTACAGTGATGCACACTTCTTTACAAAATGGTTCAGCGCCCGCAACAGAAATAAGAAAAGCCAGATAACGTCTCGATCACTTTCGAGAAAGAAAGCAAAATCATTTTCAAGTGATTTCTGTGTAATTGATACCGAAATACCGTTACAACGTAAAAATATGATTCGTGAAATTTTAACTTTTAAGTAAACAGGATGTTTGCTAACTTGTTTGAATAAGGTCAAGTCTCTAGCCGTTTCGAAATCGGGTGATAACTGAAAAGATTGATGACAAGCGTTACTTTCGGGCAACAGAATTCTCATGTGATTCCACTTTACTGAGGGATCAACGGGCGATGGATTCTTTTGTTCATTTCTTCAGTTGTTTTTCCAGAAGAGGCAATAAACTCGGCGAAACATTTCCGATTATTTGAGTTTTGCACCTCCTGATCAGATCTTAATCATTCTAACATGAAAATGGCGAAAGGATAAAATCACAAGTAGGAAATATTTGAAGAGTAAGAAAGGAAAAAAATGAATTTGTTTGATTGATTGCCCGATTGATAGCAGTTTATGACATAAAGGTCAGGTGTCACAATAAACGAACCGGGGGGTGGGGGTGGTATTCCCGATGTTATGATTAATCGGTCGCACTATGGGCTCCCACGTCTCAAACAACTGGAATATAACAATGAGTGCTCACCTAACACTTCGTTGGTCTACCTTTCACCAAATAACGGCCGTCATCCGGCATGGAATTGATTTCACGAGGTGTTGTGCAGTTACGTGGGGATCTGCAACAATGCTGTTTAATTGCGGTCCTCAGTTCAGTGATGTAGCAGGCTGGAGTGTACAACTGCCTCACCTGGCGTTCCACAGAATCTTACAAATGTTCAGTTGGGGTGAGATCAGGCGATTTCGGCGGCCATTCGAGATGTCTCATATCAGCACTATATTCGTCGAACCCTTTCTGCAGGGTGACATAAGGCATTATCTTTCTGGTAGAACTCATGAAGTATAACATTGTGGGATGTACAGACCTCAAAAAAAACGAGCCACCTACCACCCCCTTAACTTTTGAACCGTTTGTCGCATGCAAACAAGTAAGGTACCGTTGGAATGCACTTAAAGGGAACTATCATGTGATGTGAATAAACATGCTAATTAAGCTATGTAACTCTATATCTCCGAATTTTTTCATATAAGAGGTATGTTATTTTCGCGCATTCTATTCAGCACGTAATAAAACCTTTAAATTCAAAATTTTATGCGAATCGACCAGTAAATACGTGTACAGTGAGCTCCGGAAAAAAGATGCCGCTAATGTTAAACTGCAAAAGTTGTTTTTGACTTGTATCATTTAATCGAGAACAGATACAGGGATTCAGTGGTGCAACAGTAAAACACATGAGGCTCAGATAATACGAGCCGCTGTACAAGAACAGAACGGGTATATTAAGGGAATTATAAATTATGAAACATGATCATGAAAAAAATGAATTATGACCATACTAGTTAATAGTCCATTGGATGCGAGATATTATTAAACCCTTAAATCCAAATTTTCAGCGTCGTAGCATAAAACCTTGCTCAGATATAAGCGAAAACTCAAGCATACATCGATTAAGGGGCCGTGCATAAAAAAAACATATTTTCCTCTACTTACTGTAAAACGGTTTACCCCGCAATACTGAGAAACGCTTAGGAGAAACTGTTTCTACGTGAAGTTGGTTGAAGGAAGCAGTAATAGTGTTATACCCCTAAATTCAGAATTGCAACTTTTAATGATGAACATCATAAGATAATAGTTTTGCACAAAAATAACTTAACTTACGACATACGAGTAGTTCGTGCAATTACATATTTAATTTTTTCCAATTGGTTACATAGCTGACTCTTGTATATTGTTTAATTCAAAAACGCAAAAAAAAAAAAAAAAAACAGTACGTTCCACAAAACGAAAGCTTCGTGTGTGTTTTCTGTATATTTTTTACATACACTGGCGTGCAAAAATTAAGGACGAGACGGTTTTTCGAATGTAACGTCGTGCAGAAGTGCTCCACATCGACTCAAATCATAACATAAAATCTCCAAGATGTAAGAATATGGGACAAGTGAGCAAAACCGTCCAAACAAGGAATCCAAAGGATACAAAGGCACTTTATTGAAAAGGTAGCTTCGAGCACAACAGGACAGAAGACAGAAACGTCCATGTGACAGGCGGCTGCCAAGAAAAATCCAGTCTTTAGTAGGGGATATGATTACCCCTGACTGCGTTGCAGGATTTACAACGTCTGTCCATGCTGAGGACGAGGTTGTCAAAGAGCTGTTGAGGCATCGCGGCCCATTCCTGTAGCGCCAATCGCAGCTGCGGAATAGTTGCTGGCGGCTGGTGACGTACTGCCAAGCATCTCCTGAGAAGGTCCCACACGTGTTTGATTGGATTTAGGTCCGGGGACCTAGCGGGGTCAATCCATGCGTTGAATATCTTCACTCTCCAACAGCTCTGTGACAGCCACTGTACGATGAGGTGTAGCGTTGTCGTCCATGAAGAGGAACTCGGGACCCACAGCACCTCTAAACAGACGCACGTGAGACAGGAGTACTTTGGCACAATAGCGGACACCAGTGACTGAACCTCCTTGGAAGATGTGGAGGTCAGTACGGCTACCAAGCATGATACCGCCCCAAACGAGAACTCCGCCACCTCCAAACCGGTCCCTTTCGATGATGTTGAAGGTATGATTGCGTGTTCCCTGCTCTCTAGAGATGTGTATACGTCCAGAATCGCTCGTCAGACTAAATCGTCTCTCATCCGTAAAGAGAACTCGACCCCGTTGCTGATGTGTCCAGTTCTTGTGTTCCTGGCACCACAGAAACCGCCGTCTCCGATGAGCAGGCGTTAATAGCACACACCGTACTGGTCGTCGTGCAAATTGACCACCTTTGTGCAGCCTCCTGGCCACGGTAAAACGCGATAACGGACGTCCAGTTGTCTGTTGCATGTGCCTTGCGATTTCTGCCGTCTGTCTCTTCTCGCCTGTAGGACAATATACCGATTGTCCGCCGCCGTGGTTACTCGTGGACGACCACTGCTAAACTCTCGGACAGCTGTTCCTGTCGTTTGAAATGCTCTCCAAGCTCGTGAAACGATGCTGTGAGCGATCCCGAACTCCTCGGCCACACTAGTCACACTTCGACCTTCTTCCAACTTCCCAATGTCGTGACCTCGGGTAAAGTCATCCAGATGTCGTCTACTGGATTGCCTGTTGGCACGGTGGCAGCAACTCGATGTCGTTCAAACCGATGTACACCATGCAATAGCTTTCACCGCCCGTGTGCTTTATACCCTTCCGACACCCCCCCCGTCATGCTGCATATATGCTAATGCCCTACCGTACCGGACCCTAGTCTATCTCCTGAGTGGTCGTTTGGTCCGTTCTGCCTGCTCGTTCCGCTATTATGCTAATTTTTCCTCTTCGTCCTTAATTTTTGCACACCAGTGTAAATACCTTAACAGCTTCGTTAAATTATGAAACTGTGGTCATAAAAATGAAAACTGCAAATTGCTTCCTTCGCGAGTAAACCCGTGTGCCTAATTTTTTTTCATATTGCAGATTTGCTCTTGTGTTCATTCCGTCTCGAATTATGGTATAATACGCATGTAATTGCATATTGTTTCGATTCATTGATATATTCCATTGTAGTTATACTGCTTAAACTGTCTGTAATACACAAAACGGAACTGCCTTTCGCTGCATTGCAGGAGCCGAATCTACGTGTGGCCGCCCCGGTGGCGCAGTGGTCTAAGCGATGGCCTCTGATAATTCGTCCGAACGGGGTCCGGGTTCGAATCCCGGTGAGGCATGGATGTTGTGTTTGTCTTACGGCACTGGCTCTCTCCCTTCCGTGGAACCAGTGACCCTAAATTAGTGACGGGCGACTGCTTATGGTCCATTGAGTTGCTCACGGTGGTCGTTAAACCTCCAATCAAAAAAAAAAAAAAAAATCTACGTGTGTAGCTTTGATCTGCACGCAAATTGCCTTTTCGACATTAGTCGTTTTCGACTACCGGTTAACCGTAACCAGTAGCGTTTGGAGCATTAAGCTTACTTAGTGTAGTTTAATACGGATCTAATTGCATTTTTCTTTTCTTTTTCATTTCTTCTACAAATATAAATAAAATAACAACTGGTTATACTCTGCGAAAAAAAAAAAGTTATTTTCTGAGAATTTCGTAGTTTAGGAAAAAAGTAAAACGAAAGTTCCCAAATCATGCTTCTTCAGCACGCGCATGAAATAATAAAAGCACACTGTTACCTACTTTATTGGAACTCTCAATTTTAAGACTTAAATGAGAAAAGAAACTGGTTTGACAATCTAAAATAAAAATTTTAGGTTCGCAAGGGAAATCTTAAAATTAAATTTCATACGACAGAATTCTTGTCGGGTGTTCGAATCTCGGACCTGCTGGCTATTTAGTCTGCGGTTTTTTCGGGGTTTTCCACAGCATCCCTGGGCTTGGGGACGCCAATGCGTAGATGGTTCCCTGTCAAGTCGGTCCCGGATGCACTTTGTTTCTCCTCGTGCTGGCAATAGCAGAAAAATGTATTTCTCAAGCTGTCTGGTCAACGTGGGAAATTAGACAATTACCCTTCCGAATAAAGAATTGGAAGATACGTATGGTCAGAAGTGGCTATAAAAAGGGTTAACAGACAGACAGACAGACAGACCATAGGATTCTAAATGAAAAATCCTATATGTCGTTTATGAAAGACAAAGTAGAACAAATTCCTGACGTAACGCTTTCCTGGCCGCCCCGGTGGCGCAGTGGTCTAAGCGATGGCCTCTGATCATTCGTCCGAAAGGGGTCCGGGTTCGAATCCCGGTGAGGCATGGATGTTGTGTTTGTCTTACGGCACTGGCTCTCTCCCTTCCCTGGAACCAGTGACCCTAAATTAGGGACGGGCGACTGCTTATAGCCCATTGAGTTGCTCACGGTGGTCGTTAAACCTTCAACCAAAAAAAAAAAAAAAAAAAAAAAAAACGCTTTCCTGTTTTAAAAGAGTTGATCGTATGACGTAATGCATCTCTGACGTCATGTTAGAATGATTAGATGAGATGGCGTCACACCAGCAGCTATTGGAAATGGGTCCTTTTGGCTATAAAAACAAAGCACAGTGTTATAAGCGTCCGCTGTGGGTGACAAAATGGGACAAACGTTCATACTTTCGAACAAAGAAAATGTCATTGTTTTAAATTGACACGAGGAATTAATACATGAGAGGTGCAAATTTAAATTACAAGATAGCTGCTCCCATTAATACGTATGTTAAGCACGATATCTATAAAAGAAAAATGAGTTTCTGAGGTGGAAAATAACAAATCATTTGGAATAGATCGTACAATTTCGTAGCATTTTGCGAAAGTAACTTCCAAAAATTGGGTGATCATTGCGCTCTTCATATGTTGCCAAAGTGTTCCGAATATGTGTCAACCTGTACCGCCTGTGTTTTCAAAGCTCTTTCCACCATAAAATGCTTTATAATGTAAGATACTAGTAGTTTTACATAACACATTCAGGACACTTCGTGGCAAAAGCATGGAACACTCTCGTAGCACACTGCGAATACATTTTCCGGAATTACTTTCTCGATGTGTTCCGAATGAGTTGTCAACCTTTTCTCAATGTGTTCAATTGGGAACACATTGAAGTGCTATATATTCCGAAATGCCACGGACGGCTAGAAAAGAAATTCTTGAAATAGGGCATGGATCAAGCATCTGCATTCTTTTAACTTTACTAATGCCGTAATTTACTTAAATAGTGGATTTTGGGTAAGTGAAACTTGATTTCAAACATGTCATATGTCTTTTGTAGTACAAAGACATTAATTTGTAACCATTCAGTAGGTTAACAGAAGCGCCAATCCTTATACACTGCTGGACAATTGCTAAGGACAGATGACAATAGCAACGATAGCAACTGTCTCCCGAAGACTGCTCTTTTGAGTTCTTGTCTTCGTTAGAGGATCAGCGCCGTTCTTCTCATCGACTCCGTGTGCTGCGTCTGCCTGACGGTCATGTGGCTTCGGACCCAGATGTGCTTTGCTTCCATGTTCGTCAATACTTCTCCGATAAGTACAGTGATACCCTCCACCTTCTGCTTCTGCGTGTAATACTTTACTTTCTTCTCTCTCTCAAGTCCCCTCTCACCTCCCCGCTTCTCTTCTACAGCCTATCTCTCCATCTGAACTTAGGACAGCAGATTCCTCTCTCAATCCCCGAGCCGTCCCTGGTCCTGACGGCCTCCCTCTATCATTTTATCTTATCTTTTTACCTTCTCTCCTTCCTTTCCTTCTCGCTGCTTACTCTTCTGCCTTTGCATCTATCTCCCTTCCGAGGGGCTTCACTGTTGCTCACATGGTACTTTTCCCTAAGAAGGGTGACCTCCTTGACCTGGGGAACTGGCGTCCGATTTCACTAATAAATCTTGATTACAAACTGTTCACTAAAATTCTCTCTCGCCGCCTAAATCAAGTTCTTCCGTATCTTCTCTCTTCCGACTAGTCCTACACGGTACCTGGTCGTTCTATCGCTACTAACCTTCACCTCCTTCGTGATCTTCTGTATTTGCCCGAACTAATTCTGAATCTCTTGCCCTACTAAATTTAGACCAACGTGCAGCTTTTGATAATATCTCCCATTCATTTCTCTCAACTACTTTACACGCTTTTGGCTTTCCTTCTGTCTTCGTTACCACTATTCTTGCTCTCTATCGCGACGCCGTCTTTCAGGTCAAGACAGCCGCCTTTCTGACAGCACCCATTTCTTTCCGTCGTGGAATACGACAGGGGTGTCCACTTTCTGGGCAATTATTTGCTCTGGCGTTTGAGCCTCTCCAACGCACAGTACAACGTGCATTTCTTGCGGTTCTTCCTCCTCCCATGGCAAGCACCAGGCACTTCTCTATAACCTACTCCGCGTACGCCGACGACGCGACTTTCTGCGTTCGGATGGAATTGCAATTTAATACCCTCGCTCATGTATTTGCACTCTACTCTTCTTGCTCCTCAGCGATGCTCAACACTACCAAGAGTGCCAGCCTGTGGTGTGGGGCCTGGGAGTCCAGGACGGACTCCCCATGGGGCGCCTCCTGGACTGCCTCTTCTCAGAAATTTCTTGGTGTACACCTGGGAGCTCCCTTAGCTGCCCGAAACAACACGTGGGCTGCTCTTCGTAATCGCCTTGCTTGATCGGCTGCCTTCTGGTGGAAAGCTCAGTTCAGCTCCTCTTACGTCACCCGGGCACGCCTTGCTCGTACATATCTTCTGTCTCCTTGTCGTCATGTGTGGGCAGCTGCTCGCATGCCAGCTTACTATCTTGCTGAAGTCACACGGATCATTTCTACTGTGATCTGGTCAGCTCATCATTGGATACAAGTCTCAACTCTAAGTCGTCCGATCTCCACTGGTGGTATTGCGCTCCTCGATGTCCGCCAGTTCTACAAAGCACACCGGATAGTATCCCTTCTGCGTCTTCTCTGCGAACCAAGATCCGCAGCCTCTCTTCTCCGAGACGTGATGATTTCTCCCCGGAACCCCCGCTTCAAATTCACAACTTTTCTACTGATGGATCGCTTTTCTCTCCTCCGCTCCTGTCTTTCCCCCGTTTACTTTCCTTTCTTCGCTCTCTGCCACTACTCCGTGCCCCACCCGCTACCACCTCAGAACTTCTAACTGAACCCCTCTTCTACTGCTCCATCCTCCATCCTCCTGACGCACCGTATTTCACTGACCTTTCCTGGCTCCCCGCTGGGATCGTATCCGTCCGAGACTTACTTTCCTCCGATCTAACATGGAAACCCTTTTTCGACCTCTCTCCTTTCCTTCCACGTACCTCTGCCTCTCTTGCACTCTACGATTCTCTCCGCTCCTCGATCATTACTCTTTTTCTTGCTCTCGCTTCTCCGGCTGGCCTTTTTCTCGTTTCTTCCGCTTCTCTTCCCCTTCCTTTTTTCTTCCTGTTTGAGGCTCTTTTCTTCCGATCTCCAGTTTCACTGTCCGCACTTTCTATCGTTTTCTCTTTCTGGATCCATCGCCAACCGCACCCCAGCTCATTTCAGGAGGGCCGCCCACCGCTCTTCCGAGTGTGTGGTCGGCAACAGCTTCACCCATCTCGACACCTGATGAAAGGAATATTCACTGGCTCTTCCTTCACCGCCGCCTGCCAGTGCCGGCCACGTTATTTCGGATGACGCTGGCAGCCGCAACCACCTGCATCTTCTGTTCTGAGCATGCTGATGTTCTACACATCTACCAGTACTGCCCGGCGATCCTTCCTTTACTACACCAAGCCTTTACCGTTCCAAGTGTCTCTGTGCCAAAGAGCTGCCCTTTTCTTCATACAGTACGCTGCTGGTTTCTTGTTCGCCACCGGTGCCTTTATCTGAGTCACGCGCATACATCTTTGTACTCGCAAAGCATGTGATTTACTGCTTCTATCTGCAACTCCGTCATACCTCTAATGTGCCTACGCTCCTTCAAGCAGGAGATACCCTCTCTGCACAATTCCGCAACCGGCTGGCCTCCAGGCTTCGATTGGCGTTTACCGCTGCCAGGGCCACTGACCAGAGCCTTCAGTTCTTGAGTGTATGGTCACCATTACACCGCTGATTTTCCGGGCCTTCTGCAGACTTACATCTTCTGATTTGACTTCCATCCTCTACGTCGGGACCTTCCCCGCTTTTATCTTTGGGATGAACCCTGGACTGGCTCACCGGATCCGGAGAGTGTCTCCCTAAGCTTGTCAGACTTAGTTCTTCTGTACATTCTTCTTATTCCCATCTCCAGTTTATCTTTTTACTGTTAGTGTTTGCAGGTTATTCACGTGCACTTACTTTGTGGTGCCCTCTTCTGAATAAGTGATTTTTGTAGTGATTTTTTTCTGTGTGCCTCACATTGTACTTGTGTATTCAATGTTTTTATTTCGTCATATATCTTCTGCTCATTCGTTCGTCATATTGCTCATATAAATTGTACATACACATCCTGTATATTTCGCTGTTCATTCTGTACATATACATATTCCTTGGTACTGTGTATGCTCCGTTTTGGAGCCGTCCTACAAACTCATTCTTTACTGCCTGCATCTTACATATCTCAGTCATGCACTTTTTGTCATCATCATCATCATTGTCAACCATTATCAATCCACTGCTGGACGAAGGTCTCCCCAAGTTTCCTCCACAACGGTCTGTCTTGTGCCAGTCTCTTTCATGTCACTCCCGCATACTTTCGAATTTCATCCACCCATCTTCCATATGGTCTTCTTCTGGGTCTTTTCCTGTCTCTTGGAATCCAATCTAAAATTTCGGCTGTCCATCGATGGTCTGTTCTTCTGGCAGTATGTCCAGCCCATTGCTCGTTCGTGATAGACGTAGTGTTGGTGGCTCCAATATTTTATGCGTTTTAGTGTGGAATACCTTGTCCCTCACTCACCTGTTGCGTGGCCCGGCTGTCTAAAGGTACTGTGTACGTTTTGAGCCACTTTTCTAGCGTTCTCACCCTCCTATTAGTTCATATTCATCCGTTTTCTTATCGTTTGCTCGTTCGTTTACGTTTGGAAGCTGCCAACATGGCGGCTTCCGGTATTTCGTTATCATCTATGGGCGTGGCGGATGCACGTCACGTCACACTTCCCACGTCCATGGAAGTTAACATACTCTCGTCCTCAGATATGTCTGCTCAGTTGCCTTCCCAGCTTTCTAGTACTCCTGCACCGGTGCCTTCACTGGACTTGGCTGCGCTTTCTTCTACAGCTCCTGCATCTGTCTCGGTGCCCTCCCTGGGAACTACTGATTCTACTGCCTTGCCTTCGGCCTGTGCTTCTCTTCCCTCACAGCCTTCTGTGCCTGCCGGATCCGAACAGACTTCTCTTCCGAGGATGTCATTTGCCTCTAAAGTGCAACGAGGCGCTACTTCTACGTCCGATTCCTCTCAACCAGATGGTCTTTTGCGAGCAACACCTATTATTCAGGTATCCAACCACAAGGTGAAGGTAACGATTGATGACAATTCGCAGATTGGCCGTGAGTTCCATAACCTCCTGGATAGAGGTGTGCTCTTTCATGCTTTACCAAGTACTCCATTGCCACGCTACATGGAAGCATTCTCTGTACATGTGTCGTCTGAGTCCATTGCAGGAATTTCCCGTACTCCTCGGGGTATTTCGGTACAGTTCAATCACAAGGAGGATGCTGACTTTTTCTAGCTAACGGACTTTCGATTGGGACAAACCATCTCATCCCGTCGCCTCTTTCCAAGAGACCGGTGAACATCACGTTCTATCCTGTTCCACAGGAAGTGCCGGATACTGCACTTCCTCTCCTTGTCAGTCATGTTTGTAAAATTGTTGGCAAGGTCCGTCGCCTTTCTGACGCTCCCCGCGGAACTCGATTTGCACATGCTACAGGACCTCGCCGTCAGTTATTGGTCGTCTTTCCCACCGAGAAAGCCTTGGCGGATTGCCCTACAGAAGCTACTGTTGAAATTGGCGCACGAACGTACAGTTTCAAGATTTTCACTGCTCACTATTGTACACACTGTTTAACACAAAATCACACCACTGCCTCCTGTGACCACGTTCGACGTGGACGTTCATCAAGTTCGCATCCCACTGCTGACCACATTGGTCTTTCTACTATCCCCACTACCGGTAGTTTGCCTGACGCGAAATCTTCGTTTCTCCGTCAGACGAACATTTCGGTCACGGACAATGCTGCCTTTCCTCCTCTCCCGACCCGTACGATTGTGCATCCACCTTCAAGATTGACAGAGTTGTCTTCGACTACAGATGTGTCTACAGCGGAGTTTTCCGATCCGGGTGTGTTGAGTGGTGGTTTGGCGGATCGGCCGTCTGGCTCTTCTCCTAGCCTCTCGGATATCGGATCTCCATTTAGAACCTTGTCTACCATACCCTTGTTGCAACATCTTCCTGAAGCCTCGGCTGTTGTACCAGTCTCCACTAAGGCAGCTCAGCTACGTGCTGCTTCTTCGGCGACGTTCGTTTCCTCGTCTCCTGACTTGGGAGGTGAGCCTGATCCACTAATGGATACATCCGCCTCAGCTACTTCTTCGACGCGGATTGGAACTTCCACAGGCGCTGTAAAACAGAAAAAGTTAAAACAACTTTCTGTGCCACATTCTGAGGATTCATCTAGTATTCCCGAGGTTTCCGGTTCCGGTGTTTCTCCACCTGATGTTTCTTCAAACAGTATGCTTCTCCGCTCAGGTCCTGTCAATCCTCTCTCTGATGCTGAGGTTCTACAGGCAGTTGATACGTTTCCTCCAGTTCCTGGCCCACTGTCCAGACAGCAACTTTTACGTCTTTTTCAACCTGCACGTACGATTGTTGGTTCTGAAGAATTCCTTCACTCACCTGATCTGGACCTGTATGCAGCGGTAACGCAATTCGAAGCTTATGTGTCACTTTTTAAACCTCTGTGTGCCACCGATCCTCGGTATCAGCCTTTTTTGAGACGTTACACGCGCCGTCTCGCCTCCTTGAAGGAGCTCGTTGAGAAGCATATATGTGATACCTTCTATCCTTTTACCGATGACCTGTAGCTCTCTTCCTCACACCGATTACTTTTTGTTCTCTCAATGCTAGAGGATTTGCGAACCCGTTCGCAGATTCCCTGGTTTTGCAGACTTAGTGCATGTTGATTCTGATGTTTTCCATGTGTGTTTTTACTGTGATTCACAAGTCATGTATTGTAAATTTGCTTTATTTGTGTGTTTGGCTGTGTTTCGCAGGTAATATATTTTAAATTTGCGATAATTGCGTGTTTTTGCTGTGTTTTCACAACTAATCGGTCTCATTACTTGTGTGATCTCCTCATTACCTCATCATTATCTTATCTGTTGCTTCCTGAATTTGTGCCTGTTTTTAAATTACCTATAATTGTGAGTGTTTGCTGTGTTAGTGCTTTCCTCTATCGCGGATTATTATAGTGGTACGTTTGTTACCCTTGTTATTTTTATATAGTTGCTGAGGTACTCCATGTTGTTTTGCTCTCTAACCACAATTCAGTTCCGTTCGGTTGATTTATGATAGCATAGTACATTTCATGCATTTGTGCACATGTGTTATAGTGTTTGACATGCCGTTATGTCTTTCATTGTTCGTGTGCATATTCATTTCCTTTCTGTGTAACGTTGTGCTGCATCGTATATATACTTACTTTCCGCACTGTTGTTTTCTGTACTGCAGCTTTTAATGAATCTCTTATGTCTGTATTTCGTTATAGCAATAAACTGGGTACCGCTATGGTACCCACAGTTACCAATACCAATACCATTGCCATTTCAGGGATTTAACTCTGATCATGATGTCTTCCACTCTTGTCATTTTTCGGATCCACGTGTTCCTCTTCTTATCTCTCCTTGTTACACCAAGCATGCACCTCTCCATGCTGCTTTGAGTTGTCTGCAGCCTTTGTATGTCTCTTTTAGTTAAGGTCCACGTCTCTGCACCATACGTAAGCACTGGAAGGATGCATTGATCAAACACTTTTCTTTTAAGACATAATGGCATATTGCTCTTGAAAATTATGCTGTTTCTTCCAAAAGCTCTCCAGGCAAGTTTTGTACGCCGATTAATTTCTTCACCAATGTGACCCTCACTTGATATCTGTTGTCCAAGATAAACGTACGTGTCTGTTATCTCCAGCTTTTCTCCATCAATCGATAAATCTTCATTTCTTGTAAAAGCATTGAACATCACTTTTGTCTTCTGAAAGTTCATTTTTAATCCCACTTCTTTACTTTTGTCAGCAAGTTCCTGCATCATACTCTGTAGCTCTGATAGGGTAGTTGCAAAAATGACTATGTCATCAGCAAAACGAAGGTGGGTTAGATAATCTCCATTAATCTTTATGCCTTTGTTTTCCCAGTTCAGTGATTGAAAGACATTTTCCAATGTGGCATTAAAGAGCTTTGGAGATATGGTGTCACCTTGTCTCACTCCTTTTCCAATTTTTATGTGTGTTGTATTTTCAAATAGCAAAATCTTTGCACTTGCATTTTCATAGATGTTATTAATAATATTAATGTATGCATCTTCAATACCGCAGGATTTCAGAGCCATTGTAACTGCTGATGGTTTCACCGAATCAAAGGCTTTTTCATAATCGATAAAAGCCATGCATAATGGAAATCAATATTCCCTCGCTCTTTCAATTAGTTCTCTCAGTATGTGGATATGATCTATTGTGCTGTAGCCACTCCTGAGTTCAGCTTGTTCTCTCTGTTGAGCCATGTCCAGTGTTACCTTCAACCGGTGTGAAAGAACTTTAGTGAAGATTTTATAAACCACTGATAGGAGGCTGATAGGTCTGTAGTTCCTGAGATCCTCAATGTCACCTTTTTTATGTAGCAAGATCATTGTAGCGTTGTTCCAATCCTCAGGAATTTTCCCTTCATTAAGGCATCGAGTGAAAATTTGGGCGAGTACTGTTTCGATTTCTCCACTTGCTTCTTGTATGATGTCTACAGTAATTCCATCTTCTCCTGGAGCTTTTCCCCGCTTCATGTTCTTGATTGCATGTGCAACTTCTGCTGGAAGGACTGGAAGAACTCTGGTACCTTTCGTGATGCCTGGAGTACATGTATCATCCCTTTCATATATTTTGGAGTAGAAATCTTTCACTCTTCTCAAAATTTGGCCTCTATTTCTTGTTACAGAACCATCTTCTTTTCTCAGTGCCATAATCTGTTTTTTTCCCTTACTGAGATGTCCGTTTGCTATCTTTAGGCTTTGGTTGTTTTCAATTGCTTTCCTTACTAGTTCACAGTTGAATTTCCTTACGTCTTCAGTGATACTTTTTCGTACTGTCTTGCATAGCTCTATATATTCCACTTTGGAAGTCACATCTTCTTTAGTTGTCCTCATCTCTTTTCTTTTTTGCATCAACATTTTGGTTTTTCCTGATAATTTGTTCACGTGCAACTTGTTCTTAGACCCAGCTAATCTTGTTGCTGTTTCCATAAGACCTTTGGTTACTTTTCTGTTAACTTCAGAAATATCCACTTCTTCCGATGTTAGGCCTTCTAAAGCAGAGAATCTGTTCTTCAGTTCCAACTTGAAGGTATTATGGTGTTTTTTAAGGTTGGTTATGTCAATACATTTTGTTTGTCTTATGAGCTTGCTACGTTCGAGTTTAGTGTTGAGGTGCATCTTACATCTCACCAATCTATGGTCACTGCCTGTGTTGAACTTGTTTAGCACACTGCAGTCTTTTATGACGAATTTTTTGTTACACATAATAAAATCAATTTCACTTGTCGTCCCATTTGGATGTCTCCATGTCCATTTCCTGTGTGGCTTTTTCTTGAAAAAGGAGTTCAAGATGAAAAACCCTTCTGCCTCTGCAAACTCTACGAGAGTATTTCCACGCTGGTTTCTGTTGCAGTGACCGAATTTACCTACTGAAGTTTCATTCTGTTGCCGTTGCCCTATTTTTGCATTGAAATCTCCCATAATTACCTTTAAGTGCTGCTTACCTTTATTATTTATATGACGAATTTCCTCATAACATTCTTCAATTTCTTCTTCAGCATGACTTGTGGTGGGTGCATAAGTTTGAATAATCTGAGCCTGGTATCTTCTCGAGAGTTGAATAACGAGTCGTGCAGCTCTGTCAGAGGAACTTTCAACTTCTACAACTTTATCCTTCAGTTTCTTGTTTATTATAAATCCAACACCACTAGTTCTGCCAGTATCTGTCCCACGATAGTAGAAGAGATATCCACTTTTCAGTTCAATGAGATCTTCTCCTTTTCTCCTTACCTCACTTAGCCCGACGATGTCCCACTTGATCCTTTGTAGTTCCTCTTCCAATTCAAGAAGCCTTGAATCAGAAGATAGGGAGCGTCCGTTATACGTAGCCAAGGTCAGCATCAGATGGCAGCCTAGTCCGGTCCTCCGGGGATTCTTAGCACCCTCTGCCTTCATGTCGCACTGGCCGCTGCCTTGGCCAGGTACATTCCAGCTGCCGGAGACTGATGGCCAAGATTTAAGTTGTGGAGTCATTTTGGAGGGGTTTGGCCATAACTCACCACGCTGGCCAAGCGGTTTGTACACATCTGTATATAGTACACATTTCAATTGCATCATTATGTTCTGCGTCATTTGTATTTATATTTTCATTGCATTGTATGTATATCTCACTTGCTGCACATAGTTCGTTCCCTGTTCCTATATGGCTTCACGCACATCTGTATATACTTCACCTAAATTGTACATTTATTCAGTCTGACGTATATCTTTTCCATTATCACACCCTGCACTGTTGCACTTATGTTGTATCATCGCTCATCTATCTCACTAGCACTGTATTATATATACACCTCTCATACTGTAACTTGCGCATTCGCTGTATATATACACCTCTCATACTGTAAATAGCGCACTTCTTGAATACATACTACGGTTATTATGTTTTGTAGTTCGCTCATCTATTTCACTTGCATTGTATATACCCCTTGCATAATGTAAATTGCACACATTTTGTATATATCTGACTCCTGTTTGATTTTAGGCATTGTAAAGGCACATGCCGCCTACCGCCTTCGTTCCCAGTAAATTTCCCTCAGAATAAAACATTTTGAAAGTTTGTGTGCTGGAGAAATGCTTTACTTACTGGGGGTTTGTGGCAATCAGACACGGTCTGATTGTGTGAGGAATGAAGATGTATGGCAGTTGTGTGACGTGAAGCAAAATGTTGATAGCAAGGTAGAGACTAATATGCTTCGGTGGTTTGGCCATGTTGAAAGAATGAGTGTAGGTAATTGTTAAGATGCTTACTAAGAAAATCTTTTTAGCCCAAGTGGCAGGAATGAAAGGCAGAGGAAGGCCAAGGAAGACATGGGTGGATCAGATTCAAGAGTGTCTGCATGAGAAAAAGATTATGAGTATGAAGTATAAAAGGTTTTGTGTACGGCGTGTAATGGATATCAGTGAAGCCCGAATTGTATGTCAAGATCGCTGTAAATGGAGAAGTTTTATACGACAACAGTGAGTAAAAAAATATATGGTAGTTTGTATTTCTTTTTGGAGCTAGCCTCTGAAACTCAGAGAACAGCTTAGTGATATGTATGTATGTATGTAGGTAATTGTTAAGTTTCGATTTACTTAAAGACTTAGTAAGAAAATCTGAAACATTTTCATCTGTTGTCACATACTGAAGATAAAATGTCTCATATCTGAGTTTCTCATTAATGAAACTTACCTGTCTTACCATATTATTTGATTTACGTGACGTACATCCATTGTTTCCTAGAAAAATTGCTAACTGGTTGTCACAATGTATAATTGAACTTTGGAATCCTTTTCCAGTGAGTTGTTCTACAAAAAAATGTAAAAATGTCCCAGTCTTCATGGCCTCGACGACAGCTGTAATTTCTGCTTCACATGTCGAAAGTGAAACTGTGGTTTGGGTTCTTGAAGTCCAGCTGATGAGATTTGGTCCAAGTAGGTATAAGTACCCACTTACTGATCTTTGCCCATTTTGTTTTCCACATTTCCATGACGCATCACTGTAGCATTCCAGTTTTGGATCACCTTGAGTAAACACCAAACAGTAATGTTTTGTTCCTTTTAAGTACCTTAGATCACGCTTGAGTGCTTGCATGTGTATTTCTCTTGGGTCCTTAGTAAATTTTGATAGAGCTGTTATTGGATAAGCTAAATCTGGTCTTGTTTTTGTAGCAAGATACATAAGTGATCCTAAAAGTTTTTGGCATTTGTTAACATCACATCCTTTTGATTCTATATATTTCTCCAGATCTTGAGTTAAGTCAAGTGGTGCAGTTACAGGATTGCAATTTTCCATACTACACTGGCGGAAAGTGAAAAAAGAACATCAAGAAGGAGACGTCTGATACCAACGAACTTTATACAGCATAATAACGGAATACAGAGGATCAAAACATTATGGCAAAATACAGCTGTATTTACTGGTAAACTGAAAAATAACATTTCCATGTAACATGGTTAGTACGAGGTTGAACCGCCATGAACTGCGTCACACTGTTCAATTCTGGCATGGAGTGTGTCGTACAGATGTTGGATGTAAGTTTGGGATATTGAGTTCTAAGCATCTTCAACCTGGACGCCTGAATCGGGGATGGTCGTGGCTGGCCGTGGAGACCGGATAAGTCGTTGTGCCATACAATCCCACACGTGCTCAATGGGGGACAAATCCGGTGAACGTGCAGGCCATGGAAGTTGTCTCACACCCTGAAGTGCATGTTGCGTTGCACGTGCCGTGTGTGGGCGTGCGTTATCTTGCTGGAAAACACCACGATGGACCGACCTTACAAACTGCACAGCAATGGGCTGAATGACGTTGTTGATGTAGGAGGTGCTGTTTAACGTACCCGGTACAAACACTAGTTCTGTACGGGAGTGATAGCTGATCACTCCCCACACCAGGTGACCAGGTGTAGGCCCTGTGTGTCGCTGGCGGATGCAAGAAGGGTGGAGACGCTCCCCTGTGCGTCTGCGAACACGCATACGGCCATCGGAGGCTCCCAAGCAGAATTTGCTTTCATCGCTGAACACGACAGATCGCCATTGCGTTCTCCAGTGAAGACGTTGGCGACACCACTGCAGCCGTTCCTGGCGGTGGGCTGGAGTCAGAGGCACACGTGCACGTAGTCCTGCATCCAGTAGACGGTTGCGGATTGTTCGCACAGTCACCTCAGGTGCAACGGCAGCTCGGATTTACGTCGCAGTGGATTTTCTGCTTGACAACGCCGCTCTTCTTATGCGTTGATCGGTCGGCTCATCAGTCCGTCTGTGATTCCCGTTTCCACGTCTTCTCGTGTGGGAATGTTCCTCGGATCATCTACGCCTTCATCGTACCACTACCGATACTTCCCGTCCAATTCGCTCTGCAATACAACGATACGACCACCCGGCCTCACGGAGTCCGACTAGACGACCTTGCTCAAAGTCCGATAACTGCTGAAATCGTACACGTCTTCCATGTCCAGGCATTGCAGATTCTTCAGGATCTTTGCACGTGTCCGTACGCCGACGACTTATTACATTTACTTTGCCGTACTCCTTAAATACCACCGACGATAATTTGCATATTATGCCGTGCTGTGGCGTAAGCGCTCACCGGTTGGTCCCAAAATTATCATCACACCTACGTCAACTCGACCCCATTAGCATATGTAAATTTCATGATCGTCCGCCAATTCCTTCTTGGTGTCCTTTTTTCACTTTCCGCCAGCGTATATCTTTTCAGAATTTCTTCGATAAAGATTTGTTGTTTAGTAGTGATCTGTCCTTCCTTCTGACTGATTTCTATCCCTAGAACATTGCTTGTGTCATCTCTTTCTTTTAGCTTGAAAAGGTACGCTACCTCCACTACTTTCCTTCTTCCCCGTACTATACTGGTTTCCTAGGACCATACCCAGATCATGAAGTATAGCTCCCTTTCAACTTTCCTTCCCCTATATCTAATGCCTCTACGTGGCTTTCGTACAGGTCGCAAAGCTCTCCTAACTCTTTCGCCAGTACTGACTTTCCTACTGATCCCCTCTGTAACAAATAAGTTTTTAAACCTGGTGATAACAATTCTTTAAATTTATCACAGACTAGGAGATTCATTAGCTGGTCGAACTCTTTCATGCCGTTTTTCTCTACATATTATTGCAACGTTCTTCCAATGCGCCCTGCTAACTGTTGATAACTTTCTCCTTTGTTTCGTTGGATAGACTCAAATTGCTTTAGATATATGTCGGGCGCAAATGATATTCTCCCAATATGGTTTCCTTCACGGTGTTCTAGTCATCGTACTGTTCTACCGTAAGACGGCGAAATAAATGGTTAACACAATCTGCATTAAATTAAGCAATAACTAGACGTCCCTGCATATTATCTGGTACAGAATGTAAAAGAAATGCCCTCTCCAAAGTGTCAAAGAAATCCAGAATTTCTTCCGGTTTAGTGGGACTGCGCGGCAAGGTCTTCTCTAGAATTATCATGTGATCGGCTAACTTGACTCGATTCTCCCCCTGAGCTTGTGCGTCCTTTTTTCTTGGGTTAAACTTAACTTTCTTAGATACAAATACAACAATATGTCACAATTTCCCTTTGCTCTCCACCTTGTAGTTCTATCTGTCTACTATCGTAATTCTACGCTTTTTTTTATCTATTGCGTACTCCTTAAATCGTTAAATTATTCTGCATATACAATTTGCTATCTACGATACATAAACAAAACATAATCCTCATCTTATTTTGGTTCTGAACCTTAATCATTTACTCTCAGAAAAAAAATTAATACCCTTAAAAATTTTCTTGGCCCTTTCGGTCCCTAACCTCTCCTACTCTGATTCAGTTACTGCTACTTTTTCCTCACCTTACACAGGTATCGCCCCAGGTAACAAATATCTGCAACAAAGTGGTACCTACCGGAGCTACTCGGGCTCCTTCATCTGTATCTGTAGCGTAGCGGCTTTTACCGCGGTCCCGCGAAGGGGCGTTCTTAAAGAACCGCCCGGCCTTGCGTACCTTGCAAGGCGTAGTCCTAGCCAGTGCCTTGGTTACAGGCCCCCCTGGCTCCTCGGTCATCCACCGCCTACCCTGGTTACGGGTGGCTCCCGGTCCGCTGGTAGATGTTCCTCGGTTGACACTCCCCGCTCGTCCACGGGATACACTGATCTCAGAGTTTTAATTGTCCAAGTAATCGAACGAATATTCGTCTAAGTGCCTAACACCTGTGTGCCCTATACCTCCTCAGAGCTCGACTCATTGATCCTACCGACTGCGCCATTTTTTCTTTTGCTGTAGGGGCGGAGGGTCTTTGTTAACTTCCATAGACCCACGTCGGTCTTACCTTCCTTGATTTGATTCATTGTTCCACCAGCACAAGAGAGGTGAGGTTCTTTTTCAAATAAACTATCCAACTTATATTTAGCGTGGATAGTGAGGCGCTCACTCTCTCAGCTTTCTACGAATTAATCTGTTATCGAGAGAGGGGAGGTATGCGTTACAAAATCATTCACTCAGGCACGAAGAATGTTGGTAGACGAAAATAAAATTCGACAAATTTAATATTTGCATCAAGATCGGCAGTAGCGACGTTACTGATCCGTGTCTTATCGTTGCAATAGAGAAATCGGCTGCGATATCTGCTCCTTCACCAAAAGTTCCTCCTCGTGCTAAACGATTATCCACAAGTAGCTAACTCCATGATAAATGAGTGTTCTCCTTATGCCTAGTACAGTTTTACGTTTCCGATAATCGTTTCAAGCTACATGCAATAAAAGCAAAGTTGTGGTGGTGAGAGCCTCATAGGCCTGTATCACCGCACACGCACAAATCCCGCTACCCCGGGAAAACTTAGCGTCTCCTCCTCGAGAACACCAAACGCCAACCTTCTCCCACGAAAACCCAAGAGCGAAGCAAAAAAAAAAAAAACTATTTTTTTTTTGTGCTCCCTCTCCGACGAAATGCTCCTTTCTTCCTATTGGCTCCGACTTTCTGCTCCCCCCGGATGCAATCCTGACCCTCCTGCTTTGGATGCTCTCTGCTAGGGTCACCTGACTTCTATTCCACGCTTTCTTCTCCCCCTTTATCTTCTAGGGGCTTCCGTCCTTCACCCAGCTGCGCGCGACCGCCTATGGATCTCCAGACCTGCATACCTGAAAGTTTTAATCTGCCGTTACTATTGCAATTCTAAACGCACGGATCGTAACGACCGCAAACGGCACGAGTGAATATACAGATTAAGAAACCACATACATTAGTACGTAAAGGATTATAACAGATAAGCCAGACACCCTGGCTCCTGGTTGGTTTTAACAAAGTATCGTGTGCATCTCATACTTCAGCGAAGATTTTATCTATCTACTTAAGATAAAAAATTTTATAGTTCAAAGGCAAGGATATTATGTTCTGCGATGTCTCCCTGGCATCATCCGAAGTTTGGGGATTATCCCACACGTACACAAAGAGTGCTTTTAGAATATCCGAAATCTTAGGAATGCCTTGTTTCTTTGTTGGGAGAAAAACGTGTGCAAATAAACTTCACCCACGTGTAGCATTTAGGTTTATTAACGTTCATCAAATGATAAGTCCGTCTCATCGCATAACATTTCAAAACCTAAGTAATTTATGTGCTATTATTATACACTTGATTATGACTAACTAATGTTCATTAGCATAATACCACACATAATTAATGTTCTTAACTTTGGAACAATTTGCCGCATGTAAACAAGTAAGGTACCATTGGAAAGCACTCGAAGGGAACTATCATTTGTTGCGACGAAAAATGCTACTTAAGCTAATTAACATGCTAATTAGCTCTATATCTTCGATTTTTTTTCATATGAGAAGTATGTTATTTTACACGCATTCTATTCAGCCCATAATAAAACTCTTAAATTTCAAATTTCATACGAATCGGCCAATAAATTCGCGTACAGTGAGCTACGGAAAAAAGATGCAGTTAATGTTAAATTGTGATAGTTGATTTTGATTTGTATTATTTAATCAAGAACAGATGTAATGATTCGATGTTGCAACAGTAAAACACAAAGAGGCCCAGATATTATGAGCTATTATACAAAAACATAACTATTGTATTAAGGGAGTTATAAATTATGGAATATGATCATGAAAAAAAATGGATTATGACCATATCTGATTAATAGTCCATGGGGTGCTAAATATTATTAAACCCCTAAATCCAAATATACAGCATGATAGCATAAAACCTAACTGATGTCTAAGCGAAAACTCAAGCATGCATCGATTAAGGAGCCGTGCATGAAAAACATATTTTCCTCCACTTACTGTAAAACGGTTTACCCCGCAATACATAGAAACACTTAGGAGAAAGTGTTTCTATGTGAAGTTGGGTGAAGGAAGCAGTAATATGAGGTGTTTGAAACTATGGGATGCGAAATAATGTTATACCCCGAAATTCAAAATTGCAACTTTTAATGATGAACATCATTAGTTAATAATTTTGCACAAAAATAACTTTACTTACGACATAGTTCGTGCAATTACATATTTATTTTTTTCCTATTGGATGCATAGCTGACTCTTGTATATGTTTAATTCAAAAACGCAAAAAAAAAAAAAAAAAAAACAGTACGTTCCACAAAACGAAAGCTGTGTTTTCTGTATATTTCTTACATAAGTACTTTTACAGCTTCGTTAAATTATGAAACAGAGATCATGCAAATGAAAACCGCAAATTGTTTCCTACGCGAGTGAATCCGTGTGCCTGATTATTTTTTATATTGCAGATTTGCTCTTGTGTCCATTCCGCCTCGAATTATGGTATAATCAGCATGTAATTGCATAAATAATAACACAAGGAACTGTACACCAACTATAGCGTTGACTCAAATTGGAAAAGGAACGGTCCCATCTGGATTTTTTTGCCTCTTGCAAGACGTTAGCATTAATCCCAAAGTTCTTTAATTTTAAGACATCGGTAAAAGGATCATGGTTCGAGAGGAAAAAGAACAAATTTCTTCGCCAGACCCTATCAAGAAGAGTGAACCTGAAAAGAAAGGAGGTAATGTCAATGGAATCCAAGTGCATATGAAGTTATACTGTATAGGCTTTTTGATCCGATCACTTTCAACAACCTAACGCTCCGAGTGGACATGTTAGTCGAAAGACTACAAATTTCCCTATCATCCAGACATAAAAAGAAGCTGGATTACCTGAAATCATCCCAGAATCCAAAACCTGAAGATATCACTTTACCCTTCGTCAATATTTCAAATCAGACACTCACACTGGAAGAAAAGAAAGTTTCGGAACTTGGACCAAAGTTCTGCTTCTGAACGAGACCGAATCCAAAAATCGTCATTTCCGAGTTGGGGAGCAAATATCGCGGGTTCCGGAAAACACCAGAGGCGATCTACGCCAACTCTGTTGCTCTAGGCTTCGATCGTTGTACAATCCAAAACAATCGTCTAATGGATTTAAAATTCCGAGACCTATTTTGAACCTTAGAAATGACCGTTCTATGATATTAGCGCTAACGGACAAATCCGGTCAGTTGGCAATTATGGATGCTGCGGACTACAATCAGAAATTCGAAGACTTCATCTCCGCTTCTGGATCTATAGTACTACACAGGAACCCTCTAAATTCTTGGATTGCACAGGTACAAAGAGCTGCCAGGTTGACCGCTATCCCGGAGGATCTCAAGAAAGCCTCCAAATTACCACCAGGCCCACAGATCCCGAAGCTCTTCGGAAGACTTAAGCACCACAATCCCGATAATCTATTGAGAACCATCGTGTCAAGGAGATCCGCACCGATGTACCATTTAGAGAAGGCACTCTGCAAATTTCTGGCCAATCACCTCCCTGAACTTCCACTGAAGATCATAATAACTTCCACTCAAGATTTTATCACGAAAATCAAGCAAATCTCTGTCCAACAGCGTAGCATTATCGGTAGTTTCGACGTGGTTTCTCTTTAACCTTCGGTCCCCATGCCGGAAGCCATCAGAACATTAAAAGAGGCCATATATACACTGTTAGCTACCCAAAATGCAACACCAAGAAGGACACGAGATAGCAAAGCCAGATTTACTGGACACATAACAACAGATACAAAGATGAAACGTTTGAGCTTACAGGCCCGTGCGACTTGCGGAACACGCAGACATCAATAGTTCGTGTGGCCCCTATGGCTAGCAATAACGGCCGCTACACGCCGCGGCATTGAACGAAAGAGGCTTTGGATGTGGGCTTGGGGTATGTCGGTCCAGGCTGCTTCCACACGTTGCCACAGTTCATCAGGCGTAGCCGCAGGTGGTGCTTGCCGGGCCTCTCGGTTGTCGATCAGCGATCAGACGTGTTCGATGGGTGACATATCGGGAGAACAGGCAGGCCACGACAGTAGTGACACCTGGTGGGCCGTGAAGAATTGTTGCACGATGCGTGCCACGTGCGGGCACACATTGTCCTGTTGAAACGTGGCCGCTGTCAGGTCCTGCAGGTAAGGGATGACTACAGGCTCCAAAACGTCGGAGATGTAGCGGTGGCTGTTGAGTGTACCGGCGATGCGACCAGAGGGGTGCAGGTGTCATATCCAATTGCGCCTCAAACCATAACGCCAGGCGACGGACCGGTATGGCGATGCATAATGCAGGCGTCATACAGTCTCTCGCCGCGGTGCGGCCACACGCAGATCCAACCATCGTGGTGTTGCAGGCAGAAGCGGGATTCGTCGGAGAAGACAATGTCGTGCCATTCCGTAGTCCAGGTGCGGCGTTCAACGGCCCACTGCCGCCGCACTCGCCGGTGGTGTAACGTCAATGGTAATCGGAGCAATGAGCGGCGTGCGACAAGTCCCCGCTCCTGCAGACAACGTCGAACGGTACGTGCGGACACAGGTTGTTGCACAACACACCCTAATTCCTGTGCTAACGTTCGTGATGTGGCGGTGCGAGCCGTCAATGACCGCCGCACAACATGCCGGTCTTCTCGTTCGGTGGTGTGCTGCGGCAATCGCTTACGTCGGTCCGTCCGTCCTACCTGCACCGCATTTCCCTGCGAAGTCAGCACTTTGACGGTGCAGGTAGTGTCATCAGCTAGTGTTACCTGCACCCACAGAATCCATACTCGCCTCACTGTGGCTGGATGTCGTCCCACGCGGGCGTCGATGTCTCGGTACGATAAACCACTGTCGCGATAAGCCAGTATTCGTCCTTTGTCGAACTCCGAAACGTGCTGGAATGACGGCCGTATTCTGCGACGAGACATCAGGAAGCTTCCCACGCACAGATCCGGCAGCACAACACACTTCCACTACTTACACTCCGCCTTCTGTGCACCCTTCTTATAGTGCTTCTCGGTGGCGTGCCGGGCGCACATGATTTGCATATGCCCTGCAATGCTAATCGTTTACATGTCCTCTCGCAGGCGACGCATGCTGCGAATTTCAGGCCAATCGGATGCTTCCTTCTTGGTGTTGCATTTTGGGTGGTCAGCAGTGTAATTCTTCACTTAATTCGCAAGAATCTTGCCGCAGCATCTTCAAATTAATGGACTTAGTCTCAAATTCTAGCTAGAATTTCCAAAGAAAAATCTATAAACAAAACAAATGGTGCTCCGATGGGATCTTCATTTTCAGCAATTATCGCGGAAGCAATTCTTCGCCCAACCGAGCAGCACATATTCACCAGCATTACCCCAAGACTTGGCTCCGATATGCTGACGACGTATTTTTCATATGGCTTCATGGAAAGCAGACTCTCCCGCTTTTTCTGGATAAAATCAATGATATACACTCTGCGGTCAATTTCACTATGGAGTTAGAACACAATAATGCATTGCCTTGTCTGGATGTTTTACTGAGTAAATTGCCTGAAAATCGCTTCCGTACACAAGTCTATTGCAAACCCTCTTCCGTTTCCAACCTGATGCTCTGTAGCTCATTCTGCCCCGCTGATTACAAGACAGCTTTCTTTCCGTTCTCGAATCAGAAGAGCATTCGACATCTCCGATGTTACTTCTAGACTAAGCGAATTAAAAAGCGTTATCGAATTGGCCACTGAGGCAGGATACGATCCGAACATCGAAAGAAACAAAAAGATTCATGCCAATCTTTCTATGCTGCGGTTGCGTTATCTGGGCTCTATTCCTTACGTACCAAATGTTTCCTATAAACTCAAGAACGCGCTCAGAAAGATGAACCTAGGTGTCGGTATAAGATCTCCGACATCTTTATATGCTATGCTTCAGCGAAATACTGACGAGATCCCATTTTGCAACGAAGCGGGTGTTTAAGCCATCCCTTTACAATATCCGGATTAAGCCATCCCTTTACAAATACATTGGGATGACCAAACATTCATTTAGAATTAGAGTCAACGAGCGTAAGAGGGACATAAAGAATGGCAAATTAACCACGGCACTATCAAGAGAAGTCCAGTTCAAGTCCGCCGATCCTATGTGGGATGACATAACGAAATTGGCTTTCTACTCTAGTCCTAAATCCACTGCCATTCGGGAAACATTAGATATCATTACCAACGATGAGGACTGCAATGATAGCTTCTCACTAGAGTTACCACGAATTGGGAACCGATTCTTCAAATAATGAATACCTTTTGTTTTCCTCCAAGGATTACGCGTGCAAAACGAACATGATGCCTCGTGTTTTTATTGAATAATTACGTTCGCATCTTTTCGTTTATAATCAAGTCAAGTCACCGCGTTCAAATTGTTGAAACGCTCTATTATCCAGTTTGCAGTTTGCTGTCTACCTTCGCTGAAAAAGCCATCTGGTTGATGTGCAAAAGCTTGGAAACCTTGATTTTATCTACGCCAATAAATTAGAATAACTAGTACATTTGTACTATCTTATGTAATTGCATATTGTTCCGATTCATTGATATTTTCCTTTGTAGTTTTACTGCTTAAACTGTCTGTAATATACAAAATGAAACTGCCTTTCGCTGCAATACAGAGGCCGAATCTACTTGTGTAGCTTTGATCTACATGCAAATCGTCTCTTCGGCATTAGAAGTTTTCGACTAGCGGTTAAGAAAATAACCGTAACTGGTAGCGTTTGGAGCTTACTTAGGGTAGTTTAATACGGTTCTAATTGCATTTTTCTTTTCTTTTTGTTTTCTTTTTGTTTTCTTTTTCATTTCTTCTACAAATATGAATAAAATAATAAACTGCGAAAAAAAAAATTAGTTATATTCTGAGAATTTTGTAAAGGAAACAGAAAGTTCCCAAATCATGTTTCTTCAGCATGCACATGAAATAATAAAAACACAATGTTACCTACTTTATTGGAACTCTCAATATTTAGACTTAAATGAGAAAAGAAACTGGTTTGAGACAATCTAAAATAAAAATTTTACGTTCGCAAAGAAAATCTTAAAATTAAATTTCATACGACAGAATTCTTGTCGGGTGTTCGAATCTCGGACCTGCTGGCTATTTAGTCTGCGGTTTTTCCGGGGTTTTCCACAGCATCCCTGGGCTTGGAGACGCCAATGCGTAGATGGTTCCCTGTCAAGTCGGTCCCGGATGCACTTTGTTTCTCCTCATGCTGTCAGTAGCAGAAAAATGCATTTCCCAAGCTGTCTGGTCAACGAGGGAAATTAGACAATTACCCTTCCGAATAAAGAATTGGGAGATACCTATAGCCAGAAGTAGCTATAAAAAGGGTTAACAGACAGACAGACGATAGATTATAAATGAAACATTTTATAGGTCGTTTATGAACGACAAAGTAGAACTAAAATTCCAGACGTAACACTTTCCTGTTTCAAAAGAATTCATCGTGTGACGTAATGCATCTCTGACGTCATGTCAAAATGTTTTAGATGAGATGATGGTGTCACACCAGCAGCTATTGAAAATCGGTCCTTTTTGGCATAATAACAAAGCAAAGCAGTATACGCGTCCACTGTGAGCGACAAAATGGAACAAACGTTTATGCTTTCGAACAAAGAAAATTATATTGTTTTAGATTGACACGTGGAATTAATGTATGAGAGGTGCAAATTTAAATTACAAGGCATAGCTGTTCCCATTAATTCGTATGTTAAGCACGATAACTATGAAAGAAAAGTGAGTTTTTGAGGTGGAAAATAACAAATCATTTGGAATAGATCGCACACTTTCGTAGCATTTTGCGAAAGCCATTTCCGAAAATTGGATGATCATTGCGTTCCTCGTATGTTTGCAAAGTGTTCCGAATGTGTATCAACCTGTTCCGCATGTGTTATCAAAGCTCTCTCCACCATAAAATGTTTTATGATAGAAGATACTAGTATCTTTACATAACACATTCGGACACTTCGTGGCAAAGCATGGAACACTCTCGTAGCACACTGCGAATACATTTTCCGGAATTACTTTCTCGATGTGTTCCGAATGAGTTGTCAACCTTTTGTCAATGCTTTATATTCCGAAATGCCACGGATGGCTAGAACAGAAATTCTCGAAATAGATTATGGCTCAAGCATCTGCATCATTTTAACTGTACTAATGCCCTAATTTACTTAAATAGTGGATTTTCGGCAAGTGAAACTTGACTACAAACATGTCATATGTCTTTTGATGCACATAGACATTAATCTGTATCTATTTAGTAGATAAACAGCAGCGCCAGTCCTTATATATTCCATGGTATATATATAAAAGTTGACTTTAATCATTGTGACAAAGAACCTTTTCACGGTTCGGTATACCAGAGTAGAGCACAAATTATAGTTGTGGGTTTATTTCATTAGCTCAAACCAGCCCCGGCCCTAATATGGACTCCATGTTCATGTGCGGCTGTGCCTGGCTCAAATGTGAACCCTTCCGCTATTTCTCGTAATACGTGACCAATGACAAGCAGCATAGAGTTTTATACGTTATAACGAAGTAAATTTCTCCGTCATTTCTGTCCACGCCAGGATTCGAACCCATATCCCCTCATTCCGGAATAAGTTGCTCTACCAATTGAGCTACGCGGACGTTTTATTCTGATTCCTATCTGCCTTTATGTCGTGTGCGTCCTTCTGGCAGGTACGTCACATCTCTTGGTACGTTACATCATCTCCTCCTTATTTATTTTTTTTTCTGAAGTGCTGGAGAAGGGATTCTCTTATTTTTCCTATCTCGCGGTGTGGAAATAACATCACACCATTGCGAGATTTTTGAACGGTCGGGTCATCCGGATAGTTTGGGCGCCATTATAACGAAGTAAATTTCTCCGTCATTTCTGTCCACGCCAGGATTCGAACCCGGATCCCCTCATTCCGGAATAAGTTGCTCTATCAATTGAGCTACGCGGACGTTTTATTCTGATTCCTATCTGCCTTTATGTCGTGTGCGTCCTTCTGGCAGGTACGTCACATCTCTTGGTACGTTACAACGTATTTCCAGTTATATTTGATATTTACATCCTCGTTTTCTATATTTGTGCCTTCCAAATATTTGAAATAAAAATAATCATGACACCGAATTTTCTGTTGTAATGAGCACATCTTTTGAGCCGTTTCTGACGCGAATTAATTTTTTAAAAGTTATTCAAAATCAATGCAACCAGTTAGAAAATATCAAACGGATTTTTACAATCAATAAAACATCCAAAAATAGAAACAGCTACATTTCTTCTAACACCGCCTAAAACGTACGTTACAAAAATTAACAAATGTCGCACAAAAATTTTTTCACAGCAGAAGGATATCGGAGACAAACAAATTTTCAAATTTTTCAAATCGAACAGTTAAAAGAACAAATGTAGAAAGAAAATGATATAACTCTACGCCTTCTAGCTCAAGAATTTTGCATAATAGGAAAGTTGAAAGTAGTCTTGAAATATTCTTCATGGAGAAAGCTATGCTAAGGAAAAAGAATTTGTTTTCAAATACGTTTCCCGCAAGCAGAGGTAGTTAAAAACCAAACAAACAAAAACATTGACCCTTACACCACCTAGCGGAAAATCTGTGCATTATTTATAGAGGTTCCACATCTCTGTGAAATTGCTCTTTTACTGAATGACATACAGTAAAAAAAGTAATTTTTCAATAGGGTTTTTAGAAGCGAAGATACAACTGCAAACAAAAGTTCGCAAGCACCACCTAACGACAGAACTATGAACGGTAAAACAACTCAAATACTAACCTAAAGTGTTTCACAAGGTAATAATAGTTAGGCAGCTTAACGACGAATTAGAGGTGAATGTGGACACACCGGATAAAAGCACCAAATTTTTTCCACGTGCTACTTAAGACCATAGCTTTCAATTTTCGATAGGAACCTCCTCCTCCGGCAGCCATCTTGAATTTTATAGTGGCCATCTTGAAATACAAGGATATTAAAATATCTCGGCGTCTAAAGTACTTAGGATCACAGTCTTAGTGTGTAAATATATATTTTCGGGGTCAGGGAATACAAATAGACAATTTTTAAATACATCGATTTATTCACAATAATACATTTTACTACTATGCAGAAAATATTCACCAATGTTTTGTTTTCAAAATTATACGTGTATTAAATACATATATACTAAATACACACTAAAAGACATACATTTTTTTACATTCTTATATGAAAGAGGCCATTTAGCAATTTTGAAAGATGCCTTGTATGAAAGAGGCCACTGCTTATGCCGTATTTCAGCACTGACATCCGCAGAGTTCTGTGCAATTCCAACCTGCCTTTCTGCATGCACACCTACCACCACATCCACTTTGGCTCGTACAGTTGCACTTCACCAATTCACTACAAGCTTTTGAGGCAACAGGTAACATATTCCATACAGGAACCCAGGATACACTGTCTCCATTCAGTGTCCAGCCCCAACCTTCTGGATTAGGAGCGTGCTGTATGTACACTGTGCTCACTAGTGCACCATACTCCTGCTTGATATGCAACCCGCTTTGAGTGCTGCAGTAGTGCGTCCCTAGTTAGGGGAAGTTTCTCCATTGTCTTACTCTTCTGGCAAATTAGCTCCTTCCTGGATTCATTCAAATGTTCTACGTCACTGGTTTTATCATACAAGATAACGGTGAAACGCTCTAGCAGTTTAAAATTTTCATCATCAGTCTCAAGTTTTGTATAAGGGTGGAGTGCCATGTAGGTAAAAGCATGTGTCACATCAGGATAGCAATTCCATGCCTCCCAGGCAGACTTCTTGCTTCGTCCGAAAAATGCAGATGTGTTATCACGCATCTCGTGAAACTGTGGAATACAGGGACGGCCAGGGGTTTCTCTCTAACTAGCTTCTCGTAGATAGCATTAATGTAATGATAAGTGAAACTTTTGCCTGTATCAAAAGCAACCCAAATCTTCACATCTTGACACAAGGTCATCAGGTGATGGAATTTTCCAAGAAAGATCACCACTACATCCGTGTCAACAGTACGAAGCATACAGTTAGTACAGCTATTCCGAAGTGCATCGTGTAAGTGGATGAGCAGCCTGGTGTCCGCTTCCTCGTGATCTCATGGTGGCATGGATCTATCAGTTCCTCGGACAATAACCGTGGCACCACATATGAGGATAATTTCCTTGTTTTTGCCTCATTCAACAGTTGCCAACTTATCGGAAAGGAATGTGAAAAGTTCCTGTTTGTTGGTCGGGTCTCGTAAAAATTCGGCCCACTTCAGTTGGAGCATGTTCTTTCCAGCAACCTTTCTCCGAACACCCTTTCCTCACTTTTCTTTAATGGATTCTCTGAAACTGGTCGGTATGTATTTTTCCCATTCTCATACTACATTAATTCTTTTGCAGTTTTCTAGTTGTTTATTGATGTGTGGAATGAATACCTGATCAGCATAATTATTAAATGTCACAATGTTGGTAGTTGGAAGGAGGTGGACAACAGCGGCTCCATCGAGAAGGTTTATGTCATTGGAATCAAAGGATCATTTGGGGAATCCTTATCCAGAATGTTCATCCGATCAGACTTCTTTCCTAAGCCCAGTTTCCCATCGTCAGATAGTGAATGGGGGAAGAGATGGTTCTCATGGCTGCAGAATGTGGTCATGTCGCTCGCCCTGTGCTGCATCACTATGTATAGGTGAAAGAACAGACAAACATCACTCTTAAGTAAGGATATCTTTCCCTTTTGTTTTGTCTTTATCTTTGGTATAGGAGTGCTGAAGAGAGGAAGTGAATTCTTCTTAATTGGTTCATTAATGGAGCGAGTACAATCAGTTTTAACTGATTTGCAGTAATTGGCATACTGATCCTGTCCTAGACTGTGCACTGTTCGCACCGTATTCACTACAATTTCATCCAAAACAATCCGCGTGTCAAGAGCAAGTAACTAGCCACTGTCATCCATAAAAGGGTTTCCTAGGTCATCCACAACTTTATATAGACTCGATGCCTGTTCCTTAAATATTTTCTGTGTGGAAAATCCCTCTTCATGCTGACTAAAACTACTTTCTTCAGGGACGTAGTCCTCTTCAAACTCCTTCAATAACCTAGTTTGTTCAGGCCCTGAGACCATCCATTTTCGGAAGGCTGAAGGATTCTCGGTCAGACCAACAGCACCTCCTGAACCCTTGACGACCCTATTGTTTTATTTATGGGCTTGGTCGATTGGGATGCTTGAGAATCGTTTCTTGGTTTTGTGGATGACCCAGTGGTCCTGTAGCTCGAACTCCTCAATAATGGAAACTGGAAGATTTTCCAAATCTCGGATGTGTATTGGGATCCATCGCGCATAATTCTGGTGGTTGAGAGCAAAGAACCATGGTGCCAAGGCCTTCAGGCTTTCCACATAGACAGGAAACTTCCCCTCACGATGTGATCTGATAAAAATGACGCCCAGGGGCTCCATATTAAGAATCGTGTCCAGTACAGGAACGTCGGACTCTTTTGGATCATTTCTTTCCTGCATGAAACCTTGGTTTCATCATTGTGTAGTCCTTCAGTGCGTAGGAAAACATGTGAGGCCGAAAGGAAAGAGTTGGCAGTGCCAGATGACTCAGTACCAGCTTCTGTCAGCGCGTCGTTGTGGCTCAACTACGCACTTAGCGAATGCTCCTACTTGTCTTGCTAAAAATGTTAAGTGCAAGGCATGTTCGAAAAGAGGACATTTTGCAAAGCTGGTCGCTCCTCACATTTTGTAAATGAAATAATTGTTCCTAATGTTATTATATCTACTGTTCATTCATTTGAAAGACCAAATTGTCTTTACTGCGATGTAAACATTGAAATACAGGGTATAGTTGCTCGGTAAAAATGCTTGTTGACACGGGATCTCCGGTCACAATACTGTCTGAATGCATAGTTCGTCATAATTTTAATTCTGTTGAGTTGAAACAACCTAGTGTTTGCCTTAAATCGTATTCAGGAGAACCATTACCAGTTCTTGATTGTGTTTCTGCTAAAGTTAAGTACAAAAAGCAATCAGTGTCAACAGAACTGTTCGTCGTAAAGAATGGTGATCCAATCATGGGGACAGATTTAATTCAGGCATTAGCTGTATGCATTAAAGGGAAAATGCTGCGTTCTACAAATGTAAAAGCTACACATGAAGGGCATGTACAGGATGTAGCAAAAATAAATGAACTGAGTTGTGTAAAAGGATTCATACATAAATTTAAAATAATGGCTAATGTGACGCCAGTTAAGAAAAAATTGCGTAGATTACCACTATCCATAAGAGATAAAGTCACTAAAGAATTAGAGAAGCTCGAAGCTAATGGTGGCATTGAAAGAATAGGCACTTCTGAATGGGTTTCACCAATTGTAGTAACTCAAATGATATTCGATTATGGAAGTCAAATGATATTCGATTATGTGTTGACTTACTGGAACCTAATAAAGCCATCGTGTCAGATTGCTTTCCCTTACCAGTAATTGACGAAGTACTGTTAAATTTACTGGGTGTAGTTTTATTTTCTACGTTAGATCTTAGGAGTGCATATCATCAAGTGGAATTGCATGAGAGTTGTAGGGATCTCGCCGCTTTCATTACACATCTGGGATTTTTTCGTTTCTGCCGTGTTCCAATTGGACTTTGTTCCGCACCTGCTGCATTTCAAATAATTATGTCAATAATTTTGGAGGGAATTAAAAGTGTACAGTGTTACCTTGATGTTATAATTGTGTATGGAAAGAATCATAAAGAACATCATGATGCGTTGGAAAGTGTACTACGGCGTCTTACTGCTTCCAACTTGAAACTAAATATGGAAAAATGCCAATTGCATAAGGATACCTTGAACTTTTTGGGATATAAATTGTCTGTCCAAGGAAAACGGCCAAATGAAGAACTAGTTGAGGCAATTATCAAGTCACCGCCTCCATAAAATGTACATGAAGTAAGATCGTTCCTTGGCATGGCTTCATATTATAATAAGTTTGTACCGAATTTTGTTAGTGTTGTTGAACCGTTAAGAGCACTTACACAAAAAGAAATTAAATTCGTATGGACATCTGAATTGGAGAAAAGCTTTGACCTGGTGAAAAAACTAATTCTTGATGGTACTGCTATTTCAGTGTTTGACCCATCTCTTGCTACTATAGTGTCAATCGATACTTCCGACTACGGACTAGGTGTAGTACTTACTCAGGTATGTGAAGAAAATAAAGAGTATACTATTGCATTCGCTTCCAGAACATTGTCCACTGCAGAAAGGAAGTATTCTACCGTGGAGAAATAAGCGCTAGTTTGTGTTTGGGCAGTAGAAAAATGGAGAAATTGGTTGTGAGGAAATAAATTTATTCGTACAGATCAACAAGCTTTGACAACATTGTTGTCAACGAAAGGAAATGGTCGGGCTGGCATGAGAATTGCGAGATGGTCAACTCGCTTGCTTGAGTTTAATTATGAGGTGATTTTCAGAGCTGGTACGAAAAATGTAGTGGCTGATTGTTTATCCAGACTTCCAGTATCTGAAGACGAGGAAGTGGAGTATGATGAATCAGAAAGGTTATAAGGAAGTGAATTTCTCCGTCATTTTTATCCGCGCTGGGGTTCGAACCCGGTCCACTCATTCCGGAATAAGTTGCTCTACCAATTAAGCTACGCGGACATTTGTTCTGATTCCTATCTGCCTTTATGTCGTGTACGTCCTTCTGGCAGGTACGTCACATCTCCTGGTACGTTACAAGGTATACAATTGCCGCAATCGCACAGGGCATTCTTCCGTGTACAGAATCTGAATTCAAACATGCATGCAGTACATCAGAGACTCTCCAAATTCTTCATACGCAGTTACAGAGTAACTTTCCCAAGAAATTAAAAGATGTTCTTCCTGCATTAAAACCATATAATGGTGTAAGAGATGAACTGGCAGTTGTAGAACCATACATCCTCCGTGGTACGCATCAGATCATTGTACCTGAAACATTACGTAGTAGAATCATTGAACTGGCTCATGAAACTCATCAAGAAATAGTACGTACGAAACAACGTATCCGTGACCTGTATAGGTGACCAGGAATGGATTCTGTAGTTGAGGCTGCTGTAAAAAGATGTCCTGTATGTTTCAATTTAGACAAAACAAATTTGAAAAGGACTGCTCCATTACAACCAGTCGAGTTGCCAGATTGTGCTTGGGATAAAGTTGCTGTAGATATTGTAGGGCCGTATCATAATGCATCCTATCAATGTAGATATGCGATTACTCTTGTTGATTACTACAGTAAATGGTCTGAAGTTGAATTTGTGGCAAATGTAAATACGGATACAATTATTGGATTCTTGGCAAAAGTCTTCAGTCGAGAAGGAAATCCTAACAAATTGGTCTCTGATAATGGACTGCAGTTTGTGTCTAAAGAATTCCAAGATTTTCTCCGTGAACAGAATATTAAGCACTGCCGTTTTTCAATGTATTATCCCAGAGCAAATAGAGAAGTTGAGATATTAATAGTGTGTTGAAAAGTGCCATTCAAACAGCGATTGTAAAAAAATTACCTTGGAGGGAATTCATGCTTACGTATTTAAAGGATTACAGATCCACACCACATGCTACCACAGGGATATCACCTGTTAAACTCTTATATGGACGAGAGATGAGGACCAAGCTACATGTGCAACTCATGCAACTAATCCGATTCTACGTGGAAGAGTTATGGAAAGGCAGTAGAGGATTAAAAGCTACGTTGATGACAGACGTCGGGCCAAGAGGTTTCAAGTATCTCCAGGCGATACTGTACGCATTCGTAAGCCTTGGAGGATATCCAAGACCGAGAACAAGTTCTCCCAGCCTCAGAAAGTGGTAGCCAATAAAGGTCCACATACCTATGTATTAGAAGATGGCACTGTGTGGAATGGTTCACATCCTGTTCCTGTGAAAAGCCCAGAGGTAAATCACCTATCGAAAGTGTTCCTGTTGAGGTAAGAATTCGGCCTGAAGTACAGGGATATCACCTGCTAAACTCTTACATGCATTTTAGTCAGGGACGGTTCGTCATTAGGGGCCAGAGGGGCCGGGTCCCACCTAAATATTTCTATTTCTAGAAATATTTTTTTGCCCTGATTCTTATTCTTTCTCTTAACTACATGGTGATAAACCTTTCCCTTCAAAAACCATTACCTAAGGGAAAAGTTTCCTTCAAAAACGAAAAACTATTCCCTGAGGAAAGAGATCACGGTCAGAGTGTGAGGTAAACAGACTGTTGTGGAAAAAACTTGGAGACTTTCATCCAGCAGTGGATTGAGATAGTGGTTGTAAATGATATATAAATGTAGATACTGTAAGAGCAACACACACTCAGTTAAGGGAACCAGTTTTAAAGGTAAAAAAAATAATGCGTGTGCCAGTGACAGCGGACACGCACCCAACGTCTTATACGCATTTTCAGGTGACAATTATGACCCCTAGAAATATAATAAACATTTTTCTTCTGATACGCTGCCTTTTGAATTTTGACTTACAGGCATTCTCTTTAATAAATACGAATTGCAAACATGTTCCCAGTTTCAATTTTCAAGCCATGATTACAGTTTAGTGTAGAACAATTTGTTTTCAAAATTTACCAACTTCGTAAATTTTCTAAACAATTGTGTTTGATTAAATGTTGTGTTCAAAGTAATTAAGTATAAAGCACTACCTCAACTGAAATGTGCAGCTTATTTATTTGAGGGGGGGGGTATGCATATGCAGCAGAAAAGTAAAATATGGCCAATGGAGCAACTTCAATGTTTTTTGATGAATAGAAATTTACATGAGTTTAAAAGCGAAAATTTGGCTGTGCCTGGTAAGTAAAAATATTAATTTTGTGCAAGTATTTCGCTGCAGAAATTAGTCATTTTTTTTTTCAATTTATCTATTACTAAACTTAATTCTTAAGCGCAATTTGTTCACATGCCCATTTTGACCAGAAGTGAAACTTTTTGGCAAAAATCTCGGCAACTGAGTATTTGTTGTTAGCAAACACGAATAATCTCCAGTTGTTAATATTATCATGTTGAATAAAAGTAGGAACAAACCAAAAGTTGAAGGCCCGTCGATGCATTTGCAGCCAACGAAGGACTGCATTGTAGCTACGTCACTCGCAAATAACTCCGAGGACCACTTATATCTGCTGTACCAGCGAGAGCTGCAGCACCCAGGGACGTTTTTTTAAAGGAAATGAACTGATGTGTGAATAGGCAGAGTTTCCCACATGAGTTGGTTTCAATAGCAGTCAGAGCAGCGCGCACGCGTTCTTATCGCTCCCAGTGGCGTTGTGCAGGAAAAACTTCCAGCCGAGTTCAGTAAACTTCTCTCTTGATGTGGCATGATAAAAAACTGCGTTGGATTATTGCAGGAACCGCTCCTGCTGTATATACAGAAATCGCAATGCTTTTTTGTATGGGACATTATATTGAATGTGCTGATTTTGAATTGAATGCTTAAGTGTCGGCATCGGCGATGTTGGCCAGTGACCATCAGGTACAGTGGCGTAACTGTGTTTCAAAATCGGGGAGGAGGGGTCTGATCACATAATGTACACTGACGGGGAAAAAATCCCAACACCACGAAAAAATAGTTGTAGAGGAATGAAATGGTGGCAATACATTTGTATAGGTAACATCTTTAATCGATTAAGGTTTCAAGATCACGGCTTATTGTAAGCGCGAGAAGAGCCATTCTAAATGTGAAATGCGGGTACATTAATAACCAGTGTAACAGCCAGAATGTTGAATGCAAGCACGCAAACGTTCATGCATTGTGTCGTACAGGTGCTGGATGTCAATTTGTGGGATGGAGTTCCATGCCTGTTGCACTTGGTCGGTCAATACAGGGACGGTTAATGTTGGTTGGGGGTGACGCTGGAGTTTTCGTCCAATGATGTCCCATACGTGCTCGATTGGTGAAAGATCTGGTGATCTAGCAGGCCACGGCAACATGTCGACACTCTGTAGAGCATGTTGGGTTACAACAGCGGTATGCTGTTGTAAAAACACCCCTGGAATGCTGTTCATGAATGGCAGCACAACAAGTTGAATCACCAGACCGACGTACAACTGTGCCGTCAGGGTGCGTGGGATAACCACGAGACTGCTCCTGCTGTCATAGGAAATTGCTCCCCAGACCATAACTCCAGGTGTAGGTCCAGTGTGTCTCGGCCGCAGACAGGTTGGTTGCAGGCGCTCACCTGGCCTCCTTCTAACCAACACACGGCCATCACTGGCACCCAGGCAGAACCGGCTTTCATCAGAAAACACAACAGATCTCCACTCCGTCCTCCAATGAGCTCTAACTTGACACCACTGACGTCGCAAACGGCAGTGGTTTCGAGTAAGTGGAATGCACGCTACAGGGCGTCTGGCTCGGAGCTGTCCTTCAAGTAACCGATTTGTAACAGTTCGTTGTGTCACTGTGGTGGCAACTGCAGCTCGAATTGCTGCCGCAGACGCGGTACGATGCGCCACGGCCATACGCCATACACGGCAGTCTTCCCTCTCAGTAGTGTCACGTGGCCGGCCGGAACCCGGTCTTCTTGAGGCAGTACCTTCCCTTGACCACCGCTGCCAACAGTCATGCACAGTGGCTGCATTCCTGCCAAGTCGTTCTGCAATATTGCGGAGAGAAAATCCACCTTCTCGTAGCATTATTACACGACCTCGTTCAAACTCCGTGACCTGTTGATAATGGCTTCTTCGTCTTCTTAAAGGCATTCTTGACTAACATCAACACCCTACGTCGAATCTCAACGATAACTAACGCTCACGAACGTTACAGCGCGTATTTACAGCAAACCTGCTTTGCATGTTCCGAGGGGCGCTACTAGCGCCACACGTATGCGCCAAGCACGAAATTTGCATAGACGTCATCTTACGGATGTACTCTCACGGCCTACCAACTGTCGTTTATCTAACACAACCCTTTCTTGGTGTTTGGATTTTTTCCGTCAGTGTATATACGCCAGCGATGTTGCTAGCCATGCTTAATCTACATCGCTGTTTTATTAAGTACACATTATACACGTGTTCGCATTCTACGAAAAATTACAATCTTATGTTATTAAATAATTTAGTTAGTTCACATAAAACGTTCATATCATTATATTCCCGAAACATTTGGGGGATCATTTACATTGGGGATCCCAGACTCTATGAAAATCTGGGGGTCCTTATCCCCCCGGTTGAATGCTGCCAGTCAGAGACAGAGCTCTCCTTAAAAACAATTTAGGGACAGCGGGCAAAATTTACTGTTTGAAGTAAATACGTGGGGGCATGTAAATATAAAGCTGTGCGTCCATATATCTACTCTTCAAACGGTTATACAGAAACAGCTGAAATATAGCATCTAAAAAGGGAAGTGTGCCGAGCGCCCAGCGTATGTAGTGATTAGCGTGGATATAGCAGATATATACACTGACGGAAAAAAATTCCAACACCAAGAAAGGGTTGTGTTAGATAAACGACAGTTGGTAGGCGGTGAGAGTACATCTGTAAGATGATGTCTATGCAAATTTCGCGCTCGGCGCATACGTGTGGCGCTAGTAGCGCCCCTCGGAACATGAAAAGCAGGTTTGTTGTAAATACGCGCTGTAACGTTCGTGAGCGTTAGTTATCGTTGATATTCGACGTAGTGTGTTGATGTTAATCAAGAATGCCTTTAAGAAGACGAAGAAGCCATTATCAACAGGTCACGGAGTTTGAACGAGGTCGTGTGGCTACGAGAAGGTGGATTTTCTCTCGGCAAAATTGCAGAACGACTTAGCAGGAATGTAGCCACTGTGCATGACTGTTGGCAGCGGTGGTCAAAGGAAGGTACTGCCTCTAGAAGACCGGGTTCCGGTCGGCCACGTGGCACTACTGAGAGAAAAGACCGCCGTGTACGGCGTATGGCCGTGGCGCATCGTACTGCGTCTGCGTCAGCAATTCAAGCTGCAGTTGCCACCACAGTGACAAAACGAACTGTTATAAATCGGTTACTTGAAGGACAGCTCCGAGCCAGACGCCCTGTAGCGTGCATTCCACTTACTCGAAACCACTGCCGTTTGCGACGTCAGTGGTGTCAAACTAGAGCTCATTGGAGGACGGAGTGGAGATCTGTTGTGTTTTCTGATGAAAGCCGGTTCTGCCTGGGTGCCAGTGATGGCCGTGTGTTGGTTAGAAGGAGGTCAGGTGAGCGCCTGCAACCAACCTGTCTGCGGCCGAGACACACTGGACCTACACCTGGAGTTATGGTCTGGGGAGCAACTTCCTATGACAGCAGGAGCAGTCTCGTGGTTATCCCACGCATCCTGACGGCACAGTTGTACGTCGGTCTGGTGATTCAACTTGTTGTGCTGCCATTCATGAACAGCATTCCAGGGGTTGTTTTCCAACAGGATAACGCTCGCTCGCATATTACTGTTGTAACCCAACATGCTCTACAGAGTGTCGACATGTTGCCGTGGCCTGCTAGATCACCAGATCTTTCACCAATCGATCACGTATGAGACATCATTGGACGACAACTCCAGCGTCATCCCCAACCAGCATTAACCGTCCCTGTATTGACCGACCAAGTGCAACAGGCATGGAACTTCTCCCTCTTATGTTTTCTTATGATAAATTAGAATAAAGCGATTTTGAAACCATCCCACAAACTGACATCCAGCACCTGTACGACACAATGCATGAACGTTTGCGTGCTTGCATTCAACATTCTGGCGGTTACACCGGTTATTAATGTACCAGCATTTCACATTTAAAATGGCTCTTCTCGCGCTTACATTAAGCTGTGATCTTGAAACCTTAATCGATTAAATATGTTACCTATACAAATGTATTGCCGCCATTTCATTCCTCTACAACTATTTTTTCGTGGTGTTGGGATTTTTTTTCCGTCAGTGTATAAACGTTGGGTAAGCTTTCCGTATTATTAAGAGGCTTAACAAAAATTATTTCTGCCTGTTACTGACTGGTTTAAAAAACGGTGTGTACCACCTTATTTAAGCTGTGTCACACGCATTTATAATGACATTCCTCTCTGACTGAAGCATTATTTTGGTCATAATGCATGCATGAGAAAACATTTACCAGTAATTGTTCAGAAATAAACGCAAAAAAAAAAAAAAAAAAAAAAAAAAGAAAGGGGCTGATTTGGAGGGATTTTTTTTTATACCGTTAGATAAATTTTACTATTAAACGAAGAAGTATTATGGGAGAGCAAATAATTTACCAAGACATTTATTTGTTCTTAATTTCTGAAATTGGAATTATTTCAGTCTCATGCTGATATCCCCTCAATAAATCCAGAAAGGTTTATCGTCCCAGTAAGGTGCGCGCAGTGACACATTCTGTACAATGTAAACATGTTACACCGTTGTTTAATGCCCCTAGTAGTTGGGAATAGGTAATACAGATATAATTTTCACCAACTGAAACAAATGTTAAAGCACATGTGAAAAAACTGACCCCTGACGTGGACCGGTGTGGAATATTGAACTCTCATCAGTGGAATATTGAACTCTCATCAGCACGGGGACCAAAGCCTTGCTGATGAGAGTTTATTATAAATGGCTTTAGGAATTTCCATACAGAAGCCACGTGCAGATTGTAATAAAGCAATGTTTTAATTTTACATTGCTTGTATGCCATCATCATCATCATTGTCAACCATTATCAATCCACTGCTGGACAAAGGTCTCCCCAAGTTTCCTCCACAACGGTCTGTCTTGCGCCAGTCTCCTCCATGTCACTGCCGCATACTTTCGAATTTCATCCACCCATCTTCCATGTGGTCTTTTTCTGGGTCTTTTCCTGTCCCTTGGAATCCAATCTAAAATTTCGGCTGTCCATCGATGGTCTGTCCTTCTGGCAGTATGTCCAGCCCATTGCCATTTCAGGGATTTAACTCTGATCATGATGTCTCCCACTCTTGTCATTTTTCGGATCCACGAGTTCCTCTTCTTATATCTCCTGGTTACACCAAGCATGCACCTCTTCATGCCTCTTTGGGTTGTCTGCAGCCTTTGTATGTCTCTTTTAGTTAAGGTCCACGTCTCTGCACCATACGTAAGCACTGGAAGGATGCATTGATCAAACACTTTTCTTTTAAGACATAATGGCATATTGCTCTTGAAAATTCTGCTGTTTCTTCCAAAAACTCTCCAGGCACGTTTTGTACGCCGATTAATTTCTTCATCAATGTGACCTTCACTTGATATCTGCTGTCCAAGATAAACGTACGTGTCTGTTATCTCCAGCTTTTCTCGATCAATCGATAAATCTTCATTTCTTGTAAAAGCATTGAACATCACTTTTGTCTTATAAAAGTTCACTTTTAATTCCACTTCTTTACTCTTGTCAGCAAGTTCCTTGGATCATACTCTGCAGCTCTGATGGGGCAGTTTCAAAAATGACTACGTCATCAGCAAAACGAAGGTGAGTTAGATAATCTCCATTAATCTTTATCCCTTTGTTTTCCCAGTTCAGTGATTGAAAGACATTTTCCAATGTGGCATTAAAGAGCTTCGGAGATATGGTGTCACCTTGTCTCACTCTTTTTCCAATTCTTATGTGTGTTGTATTTTCAAACAGCCGAATCTTTGCACTTGCATTTTAATAGATGTTATTAATAATATTAATGTACGCATCTTCAACACCGCAGGATTTCAGAGCCATTGTAACTGCTGATGGTTTCACCGAATCAAAGGCTTTTTCATAATCGATAAAAGCCATGCACAATGGAAGTTGATATTCCCTCGCTCTTTCAATTAGTTCTCTCAGTACGTGGATATGATCTATTGTGCTGTAAATACTCCTGAATCCAGCTTGTTCTCTCGGTTGAGCCATGTCCAGTGTCACCTTCAAGCGGTGTGAAAGAACTTTAGTGAAGATTTTATAAACCACTGATAGGAGGCTGATAGGTCTGTAGTTCCTGAGATCCTCAATGTCACCTTTTTTATGTAGCAGGATCATTGTAGCGTTGTTCCAATCCTCAGGAATCTTCCCTTCATTAAGGCATCGAGTAAAAATTTGGGCGAGTACTGTTTCGATTTCTCCACTTGCTTCTTGTATGATGTCTACAGTAATTCCATCTTCTCCTGGAGCTTTTCCCCGCTTCATGTTCTTGATTGCATGTGCAACTTCTGCTGGGAGGACTGGAAGAACTCTGGTACTGGTATTTCATGATGTCTGGAGTACATGTAACATCCCTTTCATATAATTTGGAGTAGAAATCTTTCACTCTTGTCAAAATTTCGCCTCTATTTCTTATTACAGAACCATCTTCTTTTCTCAGTGCCATAATCTGTTTTCTTCCCTTACTGAGATGTCCCTTTGCTATCTTTAGGCTTTGGTTGTTTTCAATTGCTTTCCTTACTAGTTCACAGTTGAATTTCCTTACGTCTTCAGTGATACTTTTTCGTACTGTCTTGCATAGCTCTATATATTCCACTTTGGAAGTCACATCTTCTTTAGTTGTCCTCATCTCTTTTCTTTTTTGCATCAACAATTTGGTTTTTCCTGATAATTTGTTCACATGCAACTTGTTCTTAGACCCAGCTAATTTTGTTGCTGTTTCCATAAGAGCTTTGGTTACTTTTCTGTTAACTTCAGAAATATCCACTTCTCCCGATGTTAGGCCTTCTAAAGCAGAGAATCTGTTCTTTAGTTCCAACTTGAAGGTATTATGGTGTTTTTTAAGGTTGGTTATGTCAATACATTTTGTTTGTCTTATGAGCTTGCCACGTTCGAGTTTAGTGTTGCGGTGCATCTTACATCTCACCAATCTATGGTCACTACCTGTGTTGAACTTGTTTAGCACACTGCAGTCTTCTATGACGAATTTTTTGTTACACATAATAAAATCAATTTCCCTTGTCGTCCCATTTGGTTATCTCCATGTCCATTTCCTGTGTGGCTTTTTGTTGAAAAAGGAGTTCAAGATGAAAAACCCTTCTGCCTCTACAAACTCTACGAGAGTATTTCCACGCTGGTTTCTGTTGCCGTGACCGAATTTACCTACTGAAGTTTCATTCTGTTGCCGTTGCCCTATTTTTGCATTGAAATCTCTCATAATTATCTTCAAGTGCTGCTTACCTTTATTATTTAGATGACAAATTTCTTCATAAAATTCTTCAATTTCTTCTTCAGGATGACTTGTGGTGGGTGCATAAGTTTGAATAATCTGAGCTTGGTATCTTCTCGAAAGTTGGATAACGAGTCGTGCAGCTCTGTCAGAGGAACTTTCAACTTCTACACCTTTATCCTTCAGTTTCTTGTTTATTATAAATCCAACACCACTAGTTCTGCCAGTATTTGTCCCACGATAGTAGAAGAGATGTCCACTTTTCAGTTCAATGAGATCTTCTCCTTTTCTCCTTACCTCACTTAGCCCGACGATGTCCCACTTGATCCTTTGTAGTTCCTCTTCCAATTCAAGAAGCCTTGAATCAGAAGATAGGGAGCGTCCATCATACGTAGCCAAGGTCAGCATCAGATGGCAGCCTAGTCCGGTCCTCCGGGGATTCTTAGCACCCTCTGCCTTCATGTCGCACTGGCCGCTGCTTTGGCCAGGTACATTCCAGCTGCCGGAGACTGAGGGCCAAGATTTAAGTTGTGGAGTCATTTTGGAGGGGTTTGGCCATAACTCACCACGCTGGCCAAGCGGATTGGTGAGTGTGGGTGGGATAGCATTTCCTCTAATCCCGATGGTATAGTTATACCGCTATTGGCGGTCGTCAGAGCCCCTTTAGTGGGAACAGGATGTACCACGAGAAGGCGGGGTTGACATTTGTCAAGGAGAGGCTGTGATGTTACGCATCACCTGACCTTACATCACTGCTTGTATGTACCAAGCAATATTTATTACAATATTACCACATCTCAGCACATTGGTTAAGCTTTATTCAATTTATACAGTGAGGCAAAAGTAAGCATCCAATTTTAATTTTTTTTTCGTTTTTATTTTTTATAAAGTAGAAGCTTGATTAATTCATTGCGGGCTGTTATATGTCAAAGGCTAGTGCAGCAGTTGTTGAAATTTTTTATCAAAAACCGTTTCTCAATTGTATAGCGACAGAGAAATTTATCAGCAACAGAACTTGGGAGGGGATTTAAAAAGTAACATTACACAAAAAATAAATAACACACAACTTGATTTTTATGCATCTTAGAAAAAGCAATTGAATCAAAGAGCAAGAATTTGATAATGCAACTATTAGATGTTTTCACACATAATTAAATTCCCAGAAATAAATTTAATACCTGTTTAGTTTATTTTTTTATTATTTTTACACCACCTTGTAAAGAGTAAATTAGTCACACTTAATCACTCATGGCATTTTGCAAGTTTTCTACAAAATACTGAATTTTGTAGTATATAATCCCATCATGGAAGCCCTAGTTAGCAATGCTGAAAATACCAAAGCTAAATGTTGATTGAAAAAAAAAGTGTGTTTATATCAGATTACCACCAGTGGTTTTGGGATTTGAACATTAAAAATTAAAAAAAAGATAAAGGAGTGGGGCGGTTTGCTAAAGAATCCCACAGTTCTAAACATTTTTAATGAAAAATAGTAACTCTGCAATATTATTGCCACCACACATGTTACTTAAAATCTTTTCGTATATTAATATCTTATCTGCTGAACTATTCAGTTACTTGGTGGGGGGGGCAAAAAATTCATTTTTTTTTAAATAAATACATTTACAGAAATGAATTTTGAACCTCTAAATAACTTACCAGTTTTTGTAACTTTCTTTTCTAAGTTTGTTAACAACCTGGACATTTCTTGACCTCATTATAGGCTGGAAAAATTCTTAATGAGTTTGGGTTAAATTTTTAGGATCACTTATTTGCATATGCATTAGGCTTACTGTCTGCTATGTGCATACATATCATATTTAATGAAGGAAAAGTTAACTAGCCACTGCTACATACTCCCAAAGTTATCCGTTCTTTTTAATACGGTCATATGCTTACATATGGTAATATATAGTAGATCAGTAAACACAGCAGTGGCTGCTCTGCTGCTTGCTCAGAGTTGAACATTGGTAATGTGACTAAGTTCAAACCCTGGGTTTGAATGACGGAACCTGTTCTGTTACAAAGTTCTTATTAACTGTTAAGGTAGTTTTGAGGAAGCGCGGTGAGGGTTTGAGCTTGGAGTCGGTATATATTTACTGACTCCACAGTAATTATAAGTGAGAGCTATTGACTGACTCCACAGTAATTATAAGTGAGAGCTATTGACTGACTCCACAGTAATTATAAGTGAGAGCTATTGACTGACTCCACAGTAATTATAAGTGAGAGCTATTGACTGACTCCACAGTAATTATAAGTGAGAGCTATTGACTGACTCCACAGTAATTATAAGTGAGAGCTATTAACTAACTCCACATATATTTACTCACTCCACAGTAATTAAAAACCTGTCTCTCACTTGCTTCCTCATAAACAGAACCTCAACACCCAGATCCAGGGACTTCATATTTATTTGCAGCGTCTCAGCTTAAGGTACTTCATTTTTTCTCTATTATCATTGTGAATCTTATTAGGTCCCTTTATATAGAAATGCAACCGAGTCAGTAAATAAAATTTTGCAATCTTACATGTCACATCTTTACTGTGTTCTGCACAACCAATGAATTTAATTTTCTTTATCAAGATAGCTAGAATATCAACGATACTATCTCTGTGTAGTTTTTCGGTGCTGAAATAATGTGTAACAATACCTTCCAGTTGACTGACAAGAACTAGGAGTTCCTTTGATGGATATAATAAGCCACCTTCATCAAATTCTCGGATCAGTGTTACAGAAAATCTGGCCTTTTCTTCAATACTGCATGTTAAACACATTTTGGTGCAATCTTTGCATTTAGTTATTGCAACACATTTCCTAGATACATAACCTGCAACATAAACTAGCAACTAGTTATGGGAATTGTGTGGGAAAAGGGAAGCACAATCAGAATATGCAGCACTATTAAAGGTATCTTTCACATTATCTAGCATTTCATCACTTAAAATTTCATTTAAATTTAACAAAACATTAGGTTTGCAACTGATGGTGTCACTTGGCCCAATAAGGGAATTGACGATTTCTGTTGTGCAGCAAGTACCACACTTTACAGGCTTGGCCAGATTATAAAAACTTAAACACTGAATGGTTACTAAAAATTCTGCTGCAGTGGGGTGGTCATTGCAGCCTGACAGTTGCCGAATAATGTCAAAAATGTTTTCTATTGAGTCTTGACTCAAGCGCGATGTCCTTACATACTTGTAGCTCAACGTTTCTGTTAGATATTTTAGTAGAGAGATGGTACTGCTTATAGTGACTCGTAATCCTGCAGCTGTGCTAGCACTTAAAAACCCAATCTTCTTATCTCCTGTAAAAGCTTCCCATTTATCTAAATATAACAAAAAATCATTAAGTACTTTGCAACCCTCAGAATCTACGCGGAGACTACTTGATGGACTCCTAGAGGTCATTACAGTTATTAACTGCATCATCAACTTTAGGAAACATGCAGTTGCATTAGTACTTCCAAACTGCATTTCAATATGATGCTTATAGAGAAAAAGGCCTTTTAATACTTCGTTGCTAAAAAGCTGCAAAGCATAGCTTGCCCTCATTTTCTCAAAGTTATTCGGCTGAATATGAACGCGTGTAATTTTTGGCATGGTTTTTATAGTAGTTATGTCAGAGTCCTTCCTCCATGCTGCTTCAACATGCTCTGGTCTTGCTTCTCCTTCGGACAGAAGAAAACCTCTGGTAACAAATGCGTTCCGTACACATTTTATTAAGTGAGGAAAATCTGATATGAAATGTAAACTTCTAGAACAATCTTTAGGATGCATAATGCTATATTTAATTCCAGAATAATCTGCTGATATACTAAATGTCTTCCACATATTCCTGTTCCAAGAAGTCCCATCACACGTAATGAAATCAACAAACAGACTTGCATTTTCAGTGAGAATAACAGCTTCAATAATTAATTTTGCAAGCAAAGTTCCACTTATATTGTTACTTGTGGCAAAAACACCAATTATTTGGGTCCAATCTCTATTTAATGGCTGGAACACCATTACCAGTCCGTGATTACATAGGGTATGCTTAACAGTTTCTGAAGTGTATGGCCCAATATCAACAAACCCTATTATTTCACCAGATGATTTTGCTTGCAGTTTTTCTGTAAGCTTCACTTCATCTATTAATATACCACCATGTCTTGCAAAAGGCTCCATTTCACTTGTTTTCTTTGAAATAGTTTCAAACGTCAGTGCATTGAATCCAAAACCACTGTTGTAATTTGAAATATACTTTCTAATAGTTGTTCTATTAGGTAGGATCATGATTTTGTGTTTCCGTATGTGCTCGTACAATTTTGGACTTTTTATGTGCATTAGTAAGCATTCAAGTAACCATTCCTTGGTATATGATATACCTCTTGCAGATTTCCTTTTTGCTGCCTTATAACAATGAATAACCATTTGCTGCTGCTTAAGGGGTAGTTCTGCTATTTTTTCATTAATGGAAAGTTCTGTCAAATTCTTATTTTTGTTTTGGATTGTTTTATATAATCAGAGAGCGAAATAACCCGTTTCTTCAGCCTGTTGATTTTCCGAACTTTATTCTGATACTTATTTTTAAATGTAGCCTTTTTTCTATGATAAGATGTTTTGTGAAAAAGTAAGCGCCGTAGATACTTACATTTGAGGCTGTTGTTCCTTTCCTTACACAATTTCTGCTGTACAAATTATTCTCAAAAATAACTCCACTTTCAAGGTACTTCCTGTTATTTTCAAATTCTGAAATGGAGACTGCGCCATGACATACTCTTAGCCTATCAGTGTCTCGAATAATGGATTCTAATTCATCTTTAGAAGGAATATTAGAAACTGTGTTAATTTTTAATCCACGTAAATACACTTCACAGGTAAACTATGGTTCACTTTCGGTTACAACAACCAGTTTTTCAGTTGTCAATGAATTTGACAATTTACATTTGAATGAATGAGCATGAAAAATTATGCACTTTGAATTATTAGCAGGAATTTGCTTACCCCAAAATTCTGAAGGAAGGTTGATATTCAGAAGGCAGTTCAGTGTAACTCTTTGCGAAGTAAATTCCAAGCTAATTTATTTAAATTACCATCAGGCTTATCATTGGTTTCCCTAACTTTCCTCTTTCTTGCCAGAGGTTTTGACAAATAATGGGGAAGGTTTGGAAATATTGTTAGAATTGCATCTGGTGTCAAGATGGGCCGATCTCTGGGTATTAACACAGTCTCCTCGTTTATTTTATGCACAGAATTTCGAACCACAAATCTCTCATCAAAGTGCAGTTCACATACAGCACTAAATTTGTCTAAGTTTTTATCTGCACGGGGAATCAATTTTTGCCATTGCTGTAAAAGTTTATCATTTTTGGGTATTCCAAAGAGCGACAGCTTACTGTTTTTGTACTGAGTATTACAACCTGGCACAAAACAATGGTTATTTCTCTTCCGCATAATGAGCTAAGTATAACTTATATACAATGTTTAGGTAATCCACATTCCTTCTAAAACCTAAAACATAACACGTCTTCGCCTAAATTGCCGCTCTTTTCACAGTAAGCAACACGAATTTAGTTTCCCGCTCCCCTCACAGTAAGAAAGAGGGAAGGGAAGGAGACGCCGTCTATGAAGGAGACAAATTTCGGTATCCACGCCAATCATTACGTATGCTAGGCGCTCGGCACACTTTACCTTCTAGATACTATAACTGAAGGGAAATGTTATGATTTCCAGGTAAGTGAGTCCTCTAGGTTTTGTCCTGGTCCGCCAGAGGACGCAATGACTTACATTTGTAATGAATTGCAAAAGGTCACCGCCATAGGTCACAGCTAATCTGTGGTGTGACGTCACAAGCAGGCAAAAACGAACTAAATTACACCGTTGATAAAACAGTAAGCTTGTGTATCATTATTAAAGATTATTGAATTACTCATTTTATCTGTTTATACGCTTAGAAGTTTTTGTTCCGTTGGTTTCAAAGCAGCTTCTTTTCTGCGGCTGCATCGTGCCTGCTCATGACGTCATTTGCAGCACGGAAGGTGACTTATGGCGGCCAATGCTGCGTGGATAGGAGTGGTGTCTCCAGTAATATAACCTCCTTGGCAATGACTTACGTTTGTAATGAATTGTAAAAGGAGATCTGGCATCCTCCTTCTTCTGTCCTGTTTACTATCATGGCTTCAGCGTGGGTTGTGATTCTACGTGTCCTGAGTGTAAATAAAGTATGTTTATCTCCAGTGTATACGATTGCTTCTGATCTTGGTTATTCAACAATGTGTTACACCTTTGTACCTTCTTAGTCTTTCCTCCCCGCGGTGTTTAGTGATGACATCGGAACAGCTGGCGACGAGGATGGGATACGACGACGAGCCGGCTAAGTCCCGGGATTTATGGCAGTCGTGTAAAGTCAGAAGTGGAATGGCGGAAGCCTTGCGCAAGTATAATCGTGCGGCGTCCTTCAAGAACTGAGGTGAGAATTTTTTGTTCATTCCTTGCTGTTTTCGTCAGCTGAGAAATGGCTGTAGTGGCAGTGGGCCAAATTTCAACGTTCGATATTACTAATCTTGCCTCATAGAGCTTGTATGTGGAGCAATTGAATTTTTATTTTGAGGCAAATGGTATTTTTGAAGCTCCCAGGAAGTGTGCTGTTTTGCTATCAGCTTGTGGAACAGAGACGCTGCGCATTGCTCGTTCGTTAGTGTCACCACTCAAACTAACTGATAAATCGTATGATGAATTAATTGAATTGTTAAAAAATCATTTTAGTCCTAAATCCTCGGAAATGTATTCCCGTTATCTGTTCCAGAAACGTATACAGCGTAAGGGTGAAAGTATTACTGACCTCCGACGTTTAGCGGAGCAGTGCAATTTCAGCGATACACAATGAGTGTCTACGAGACCAGCTAGTACGTGGAATAATTGATGACGCAGTACAATTCAGGCTCTTAGCTGAAACGGAACTGGTACATTCTCGAAGACGCTTGCTGCTGAAACAGCTACTAATGAGGCGAAACGAATATTTTCTCAAACTTGCACTCGCGGGAATTTTTCAGAATCGATAAGTACTGTGCAACATACTAAAAGTAATTCTAAGAAACAAAATGTAAATGTTAATTCAAAGAATGCAATTCCTTTTAACGGAAGTGTATACCATAGCTGTGGTGGAAACCATATGCGTTCTATGTGTAAATTCAGAAATACAGTTTGCAAATTTTGTAGGAATATGGGTCACATTGAAGCTGTTTGCAGGAAAAAACAACAAGGCAAACAGCAAAGCATTAGTCCTAATTCTAACTGAGGGAAACCAAGAGTAAAATGCACAAATATGGAAATAAATTCTGAATATTGCGCAAATGTATTACGTAACCACATAGATTCTGTTAGGAAACAAACCGTTACATTTAGCATCGAAGGTAAGGACTGCAGCTTAGAGGTAGACTCGGGGATCCTTTCACTCCATCATTCCACATGATACAGTGGATCCCACTTAAGAAGTTTTCCCGTTTAAGAAGTTTTATTTTTAGAGTCCCGATTTTTTTTTCCATAACGCTAATGTTAATTTTCCCACTTAAGAAGTAACGATCTTTCAAGTTTTCCCGCTTAAGAAGTTGTAAGTGTCCCAAGTTTCTAAGTAAAAACATACGATTTTGGAACTCGTCCAGCAGATAAGTACATGTCAAAGAAGTTGAGAGAAAACGTTTCTTTGTTCTCCCCGTACTTGTAGCAAGCGAAGCCGCTCGCGTACGTGGAGTTAAACGTTTAGTTTTATTGTTCAAATTCGTAGCTAGAAATATGGCGTATAAAGGCATCAAAAGAAAAGCTTTATCTGTGGTTGAGAAACGAAACATTATTACGAAAGTTGATGAAAACCCGCATTTAAGTAGGGTACAGGTAGCAAAAAAAAAATTTACCTGTTACAACACTCAACGGTATAGTGGCAAAACGGGAAACTGCTTGCAAATGCTTCCCATTCGTTAAAAATCAAAAAGATTAAAAAGGGTAAATACGAGGATGTCGAAAAAAAACTCGTTGTATGGTTTAAACAAGCAACAAACGCTAACATTCCGATCAACGGGAAAATTCTTCGTGAGAAAGCAGAAGAGATTTGCAAGAAATTAAATGTTGAATTTAATCCTTCCAATGGATGGATCGACCGTTTTAAGAAAAGAGCAGGTCTGAATTATAAGACTGTTTGTGGAGAATCAAAAAGTGTTAACGTCGAAAAAGTGGATGATTGCAAATCTAATGATTTACCAGAACTGTTATCAGCATACGAAGCAAAAAATGTTTTCAACGCTGACGAGTGTGCTTTGTTTTACAACTTTATTCCTGACAAGACCTACTCTTTCACAGGAGATAGCAGCCACGGAGTCAAAGTAAACAAAGAAAGATTGACAGTTCTGGTAGGAGCTAATATGGATGGAACAGAAAAGTTGTCTTTATTGGTCATTAGAAAATCGAAGAATCCGAGGTGCTTTAAAAATGTGAAGCTTTTCCATGCAATTACAGAAATAGCAAAAATGCATGGATGACAGTTCAGATTTTTGAACACTTTTTAATGGAGTTTCAGAAGAAAATGGCCAAATAAAATAGAAACGTTTTGTTATTTTTGGATAATTGCACAGCCCATCCAAATAACATGGATCATCTGGAAAATGTAAAAGTAGTTTTCCTGCCACCTAACTCGACTTCAATGTAACAACCAATGGACCAAGGAATAATTAAAGCAATGAAGCAATTCTACGGGAAACGTTTAGTTTATTGGCTACGAGGGCACGTGACGTCAACGAGAAGTTTCAGTGAAGTGGCAACAGTCCCTGCACGTTCCTGAAGGACAAGCATAGCTGGCTGTCCCGCATTTAATGTGTAAAGTGCAATCATTAGCGGTCGGTGTTCATAAAAATTTGAAGCCAAAATGCCTAGATTTTTTGGCGTTATGAATTGCGGTAATAGAGGAAATCGAGACCGTAAGTCTTTTTCATGCTACTAGCTGCTGTCTCTAAAGACAGTACTGAAAAAATTCGCTTATATGCTGTACTGTTAAATAAAACAAAATATTTTAGTATTATTATTAATCAGGCTCGTATCGTAATTTGTTGACCATTCCCACGACCATATAGGTGTGGGGTGATGCACTGAGACTAGATAGGAGTAATGAATTTCACGAAACACTCAAATAAGTGAGTGGCACAAATTTTAGCAACAAAACAATTTAATACATGTAAACATTGACGTAAAATAAAATGCATACACAATATATTAAGGCAAGTACGTTGCGGTTAAAATAAAAATGAAAATAACGTTATATCAAGACAAATGCGTTGTGATTAAAAAACGAAAATACCGTTTAACTCAATTTCATTTTAAAGAACACACAGTTCAAAAATTAAGATTGCTCAAATCACCAAGATTAATCACTCTCAGTTTTCTGTTCCTAGTTTTTGCGAAATCAACATTAAGGTACCAATAATACAAATCTCAGTTGTTGTTGTTGTTGTTGTTTTTCAATAGAAGTCATTTCTCAATGTTTCACAAAAATTTATATTCTCAGTCTGTTATAAGAAATTCACACAGATTAGTATTCTCAAAGTTCACAGAATATGCAAGGGAGAAAAAGTCATCACTATCGATGATAATTATTTGAGTTCCTTTTGCAAATCCGTTTAAAGTACAGTCCATGAATGTAAATAACGCTGTAGTATTCAACTACCAATTATGTAATTAAAATGCTACGTTAGACTGAATCTCAAATCATATACTGAAATGCTGGAGTAGACCGGATCTGAAGGTGGGCAACTAACATATGTTCATAAAAATTATTTAACTACTTAAACACCATGTTCCATCAATATTAAAAATGCATTAACACACGTACAATGCATAAGAAAAACCAAAGCCGTGATCAGGATTCGAACCTGGGTTATAAAACTAATTAACTTCACAATTTATTATTTAAATTTAATTCTAAAACCAAAATAATTTCATTTGCCATCATTAATATCATTTCATACTAGAACAATTTCTGTATGCCTCTGACACGCAACAAATTCAGTGCTAGTTTTTGAATAATAATTACGCTCTAAAAACAAATGTGTTTTTGATGATTTCCCAATGAGTAAATTTACTAGTTGTAACAACACACTCTGAATTATGCAGAGCGTCTTGAAAAAAAGATACACTCACTTTTTACCCAAACAGGGAGATAGGTAGATGCATGAAGAAACGATGGAGAATCACACTTTTACTCCCATTTTGAATCTTTTGAATTGCAGTAGCGGATATGTTTACCCAAAAGATTTCACACAAGTAGTTTACTTATACCCAAAAGAATTCACACAGAATCTAAAACTTGACATTTAATACCACTAAGGTTATTATAGCCCGCATTGCATACATTTCTACCCCAGTTTCACTCTCATGCGATTAATTATGTCTTAATTAATAGAACCATAATTCACCAACTAACCTTATGATCTTTCTAGAAGGAATGTGGTGATCGACCAATCAGGTTGCGCCATTTGGGTGCGGTCGACGCGTTTAATTGGATAACTTGCAAAAGTTTGCGGGCAGTCTGTACTTGGACACAGATGTAATAACATCTACGAATTTTTCCGTGTCCGAGATTGTTCGGCGGTTTTAGCAGCTCTTGCTGCTGGACCATGCCGTCTTCGCCTTCCCAACCAACGGAGCTGAAACAGTTTTCTGAGACTGCTGTATAAACACGGATGATGATTTCCCAATGAGTAAATTTACTAGTTGTATACAAGGGTCAGGTGAAACTGTAAAACAGTACGCTGCAAGAATTGAAGCATTGGCTCATCAGTGCTTCGGGAAGAGTTCTTCAGAGGAGGTTTCAAAAATTTTTGATAGGAACTTACTTTCTCAGTTCTTGACGGGTTTGTCTTCCAAATTAAAGAGGTACGTTTTGTCAGCAAGCCCTGATACTTATGAACAAGCTAAACAGAGAGCAATTCTAGAAGAGAACAATGAGTTAATCATGTCATCTAGTTTCCGAACAGTGAACACTATTTCTGAGGAGCCCAAACATGAAGTATCTAAGCATGTTGAAGCAAATGAGTATTACGGTGATTTTTTGAAAGAGTTGAATTCTGGATTTAATACATTAGCTATCTCTTTAAATAGAAATGCTCAACAACTTGAGAAACTGGAAGATCGAATCAAGAAGAGAGAATCAAAAAAAAAGGAAAGCGAAAAATAAGAATAAGCGTGATTCGCCACCTGAGGATGATTCCTCTAGTTCGTCCTAGGATGATTCAGATGATGATGCCAAATTTAAAGCATCTGTTCGAAATGAACGAAAGCAAGACAGTAAAACAAAGTCAAGGGAAGGAAGAGAAACTACATCGGTACCTGTTAGACCTAGGCCTGATGGTTATTGGAATCGTAGTTCCATTATTTGTTATAGATGTCGAAATTACGGACATTATGCTAATGAATGCAGGAAGAATTTGCCTCGACAATCAAACTCTACAAGTACGAGATCTACTTCTAGATCCCCTATGAGGGCTGATTCAGAAAGAAAAAGGGTTGCCTCGGGAAGCATGTCCAGAACAAGGACACAAAATAGAGGTGAACCTAATGTCAGAACTCAGACTAAGAGTATGTATGATGGAATGAATGTTGATTATAATAAAACAAAAGCTAAAGTTGGGGCCTGTTACGTAGAACCGAATGCTTATCTTGAAAATGGGATCTATACGATGCCCACTGTGGAAATTTATGTGAATGGGAAATCATCATCCGTGTTTATACAGCAGTCTCAGAAAACTGTTTCAGCTCCGTTAGTTGGGAAGGCGAAGAGGGCATGGTCTAGCAGCAAGAGCTGCTAAAACCGCCGAACAATCTCGGACGCGGAAAATTCGTAGATTTTTTTAAGCAACTAACCTTATGATCTTTCTAGAAGGACTGTGGTGATCGATCAATCAGGTTGCGCCATTTGGGTGCGGTCGACGCGTTTAATTGGATAACTTGCAAAAGTTTGCGGGCAGTCTGTACTTGGACACAGATGTAATAACATCTACGAATTTTCCGTGTCCGAGATTGTTCGGCGGTTTTAGCAGCTCTTGCTGCTGGACCATGCCCTCTTCGCCTTCCCAACCAACGGAGCTGAAACAGTTTTCTGATACTGCTGTATAAACACGGATAATGATTTCCCATTAAGGTTAGCAGAGAGACATCAAGGAACAACCCTTCGTTATGCTTAGCGTTCGAAAGAACCTCTAACCTTTGTGGAGAGGCGGGCCAGCAGCCGAAGTGTGAAGCATCTACCTCTCAGACGCAGTAGGAAGGGGGAAAACGTGGAATATATTCCCCTACTTGCTTTATTGTGGACCGTGGTCGGTTCCAGGGTTGAGGAACCTAAAGACTGAGGCCCAAAGATCGCAAGACAGCGATGGATTCCATTTATTTTCATCGGGGATGATATACCTCAACATTTCCATGATAGGCACAGCGGAGATTGAGAGTATCAAACAGGTGGCACCAAAGGGAGTTTATTTAAAGCCTCGTTTTGGTACAGCGTCTCAAGTGTAGTGCAGTGTCACAAGTGCAGTGTAGTGTTACAAATGCAGTGCAGTGTCTCGAGGCACAGTTTGATAGATGAAGCATAGAAGATAATGCGGTAAATTTTTAAATTATCTTTTGATCCATTAATCTACCCATTAAAAAAATGATCTGTGGACTTAGGTACAAACAAAATATGCTAGTGTGAATCGACCGTAACTGGAGTAGGTCTGGATTCTGAAACAAATGGGGGCTAACTGCAGTTAAATTTGTTTTGCTAGGAATGCAACCATGATGATTTTATTGGTTTAATTTTTCTTCTGGCAAGGGAGTTGTTACAGACATCTCGGGGGATTAATAGTTGTTGATTATTATTGTTTTGGTAAGATGTTATGCATGCAGCGTTCCTCCCCCCCCCCCCAAGCTGTGATTTTAATTGTTATCTATGTAATGTCTGTATATTGCATGGTTTATTATATTTAGTTTGAGTCTTGGTGATGAAGCGACGGAGATCACACACAAAAAATAAAAAGGGGGACGAAGAACAAGAAAGAAACAGGAACATTTATTGAATTAAACTCTTAAACGATACCTCCTCTCCTTTTTCCGAGTCAGGAAAGAATGATTTCCTTTTCGCTGCCTTTACTCTGAGAAGCCAGCAACATGTGGAACCATATATTAAATCTGTAGTTTACTTGTACGACGTTATGAGCTCGAGTGCGTGCTGCGAGAAAGTGAACTTCCGGGTCAGGTTTAGAAATGGGCTGCTGATGAAAGTATACTTCTCTGAGCTTTTCGAGAGTTGCTTCATAAACATATATGCCTTTAGAAAAAAGGGATTTTTCTTGTCAGCACTTGTAATCTATTTTGTGAATTTCTTATAACAGACTGAGAATATAAATTTTTGTGAAACACTGAGAAATGACTTCTATTTAAAAACAACAACAACAACAACAACTGAGATTTGTATTATTGGTACCTTAATGTTGATTTCGCAAAAACTAGGAACAGAGGACTGAGAGTGATTAATCTTGGTGATTTGAGCAATCTTAATTTTTGAACTGTGTGTTCTTTAAAATGAAATTGAGTTAAACGGTATTTTCGATTTTTAATCACAACGCATTTGTCTTGATATAACGTTATTTTCATTTTTATTTTAACCACAACGTACTTGCCTTAATATATTGTGTATGCATTTTATTTTACGTCCATGTTTACATGTATTAAATTGTTTTGTTGCTAAAATTTGTGCCACTCACTTATTTGAGTGTTTCTTGAAATTCATTACTCCTATCTAGTCTCAGTGCATCACCCCACACCTATATGGTCGTGGGAATGGTCAACAAATTACGATACGAATCCGATTAATAATAATACTAAAATATTTTTTTTTTATTCAACAGTACAAATTTTTGGTGCCGAGACCCGGGAGTTCACTTTCTCGCAGCACGCACTCGAGCTCATAACGTCGTACAAGTAAACTACAGATTTAATATATGGTTCCACATGTTGCTGGCTTCTCAGAGTAAAGGCAGCGAAAAAGAAACCATTCTTTCCTGACTCGGAAAAAGGAGAGGAGGTATCGTTTAAGAGTTTAATTCAATAAATGTTCCTGTTTCTTTCTTGTTCTTCGTCCCCCTTTTTATTTTTTGTGTGTGATCTCCGTCGCTTCACACCAAGACTCAAACTAAATATAATAAATCATGCAATACACAGACATTACAATGCCAAACGAAGGGAGATCGCTTCCCAGAGCTTAGAAAACACCTTTTTTGAAGAGTTAGACTCTTCAAAGGCAGAGAACCTCTTAAATGTTAGTTTAATCTAAAAATCAGTGATTTCTGGTAAAGCAGAGAATCCATCTTTTACTTGTTCAAACGCTATTGGAGGGCAGTGCTTGCACTTATTGGGCCAGGCGTTTCATTCGTTGATTCAAAGTTTTCAAGTTGAATTTAAAAGGTGTTGGCTTTTTTTTTTTTTTTTTTTTGCGTAGATTTTATTACTACTGACTGTTTTCTTATAGAACATCTTTTATAGTTTGTCTCTTAGTTAAAATATTTCTTAAATAAACGCTTCGGTCCCCCAATTGGAACTTCTGTGCACGTGTTGTTTTTTTTTTTGTTGTTTTTTCTCCAGGGACTTCTTTTCAGAAGGTTCCTGGTTGATCTAGGGGGTGTTGAAACTTTTTATAAGGCTAAAAGTTAATTTGTCAGCAAACCTGACTTTTAGTCAGAATCAAATCTCTGGCTCTTCTGTAATTTTTAGATCTCAATCACACCGTTAACCTGACTCAATTTTTTTTGTGAGTTTTCGGCTTTTCACTTTTAAGGTTATTTGGCTGACGGTGTTGGAAGTTTTTAGTTTACTACTATGTTCTATATAATACTCCCCCACCCCCCACCCACCCAAACTACCGTTGATTTTTTTTTAGTACACCTGGATTTTTACCTGGAGGTGAAGCACACTTTTGCAGAAAAATGCAAATAATTGCAAAAATTATTGTCCAAATAAAATCCTTTTTGGTGTCTAGGTCTGTTTACAGGTCAGTGTTATGCTGCTAAATTTATTTACGGATAAACAAAATTATTTTATTTTTTCACCGCAATTTTACGTAAAAAAAACAATTAAAATAAATTCCTCATTTTTTAAGGCTTGGAAATCGCTTCCCAGAGCTTAGAAAGACACTTTTTGTTGAAGAGTTAAACTCTCAAAAAGACATAGAACCTTTCAAAGGTGAGTTTTATCCAAAAATCAGTGATTCCTGGAAAGAAAGAAAACCTATCTTTTTTTACTCAGGTCTCCGCAACTGGGAGGGAAGAGAACCTTACTTTTTAAGGCAGCGTACTTATTTTCTCCATAAATTACTGATTACTCACGAATGTGTGATCTTACTAAATTACCCTGTAAAAGAATACCGACGACGAGAAATTGTTATATGCTTCGAAACTTTTATATGCCTCGAATTGTTCTGCAGTAAAGCGCTTCGACCAAAGACGAAGTAATCGAAAATATTTTACTATTTGCACTTTCGGAAAACTTTTCGCATCACCTTCGAAGATACTTACATTCCGCACATTTGTCTTCAATCTCTTTAAATTTTTACAAATACCGCATTTTGTACTCGGGAGTTAAAGTTCAAAGTAAGAAGCCATCATTTCAACGAGGCTGGTTGTCCTTCAGTTACGTTACTAAGGCTCGTTGCCATGCTGAGAGTCACGTGTCTGCTACATCCTCTGACTTACTGAAACTTCTCGATGCACGTGACGTCATCGAGAAGTTTCAGTTAAGTGGCAACAGTCCTTGCAAGTTCCTGAAGGACAAACACAGCTGGCTGTCCTGCAGTTATTGTGTAAAATGCGATCATTAGCGATCAATGTTAACAAAAATATTGAAGAGTTAGACTCTTCAAAGGTAAAAATCTTTTAAAGGTTAGTTTTATCTATAAGTCAGTGATTTCTGGTAAGGCTGGGAACCTATCTTTTACTTGTTCAAATGCTGTTGGCGTGCAGTGCTTGTACTTATTGGGCCAGTCGTTTCACTTGTTGATTCGAAGTTTTCAAGTATAATTTAAAAGGTGTTGGCTTTTGTTTTGCGTAGGGTTTATTGCTACTGACTATTTTCTGATAGAACACCCTTCAGAGTTTGTCTCTTAGTCAAAAAAATTCCTAAATCAACGCTTCGGTGTCCAATCTCTACTTCTGTGCGCTTGGGTTTTTGACCTTCAGGGATTTCTATTCAGAAGGTTCCTGGCTAATCAAGAAGGTGTTGAAACTTTTTATAGAGCTGAAAGTTAATTTGTTAGCCAATCTTACTGTTAGTCAGAATCAAATCTCTTTGGATGTTCTGGATTTTTTAGGAGAGCTTGACCCACTTTTTTGCGAATTTTCGGCTTTTCACTTAGTATTTTCACTTTTAAGATTATTTGGCTCTCAGTGTTGGGAGATTTTTGTTTTTTCCTTTAATATTTCGTTCAATATTTTTCCTCCCCAAACCACCGTTGATTTTATTTTTAGTAACCTGGATTTTTCACTGGAGCTGAAGTACACTTTTGTGGAAAAATGCAAATAATGGATAAAATTATTTCGAAATGAATTTTTTTTTTTTTTGGTGTCTAGGTCTTTTTACAGACTGGGATTATGCTGTTAAATTTATTTACGGATAAATAACATAGGGCGCAAATCAAAATTATTGGGTTTTTTCACCACAATTTTGCGTGGAAAAACAGATTTTGCTCTAAATTTTTCTAAGTCTTGGAAAACGTTTTCCAGAACTAAGAGAAACACTTTTTATTGAAAAGTTCCTAATTACTCACTAATTAGTGATCACACTAAATTACCATGTAAAAGAAGATCCACGATAATAAAATGTTATTTGCTTCAAGACTTTTATATGCCTCGAGCTGTTGTATTATAAAGGCGCTTCGACCAAAACAGAGTAATAGAAAATATTTACTATTTGTACTTTCGGAAAACTTTTCACGTCACTTTCGAAGATACTTGCATTCAGCACATACAGATATTTTCCTTCAATCTCTAAATTTTTTTTCCAAATACCGCATTTTGTACTCGGAAGTTAAACTTTCACAGTAAGTCGCCATCATTTCAACAGGGACTGGTTGTTCTTCACTAACGTTACTAAGGCTCGTTGCCATGCTAGAGTCACGTGTCTGCTACAACCTCATGAAGCTTGGGAAAGTTTGCAAAAAATTGAACTTCAAATCTTCCTTTGAAGAGTTTGTAAACGTTGACAAAGGTGTTCCCACTTTTGAAATGCAAAATGTCGACGACATTTGCGACATCGAAACGCAAGAGAACGGTGAACCAGAAACGCAAGAAGATGAGTGCACGCCAATTCCAACTTCAGCTGAAGCTGATAAAGCATTAGACGAACGTGTACTAGCGTACATAATGATAAATTTGAGGGAAATGGACACGTACTTTGTGAGTCTAGCGGAAAAAAGGAAGAAACAAACGCTTTTAGATCAATATTTTTGCAATCCTGTAGCATAATAAATGTATCTTTCAATCCTCATATTCAAGTTTAAATGGGTAAGTTGTGAAATTTTTTATGTTATTTTAAAATTAACTAAAATATAATTTCGGGATTTAATATATGCAATATTTTTAATCGCTAAAGTCTTACAAAACCCAATCAGACACTTTCCGTTTAAGAAGTTTTCCCGCTTAAGAGGTTTTCATCGCTTCGTCCTAACGAAAACTTCTTAAGCGGGATCCACTGTACATGCAAAAGGCTCTGGCGTGCAAATAAGCCAGAAATTCAGCATTCATCAATAAGTTTAACTGATTTTCAGGGGAATTCCATACCCCTCCGCGGAATGTGTGTTGTGAACGTACAACATAATCAGCATGGGGCTCAACTGCAGCTTCTGATCTCTCAGAGAAAGTGCACTAACGTGTTAGGTTATGCATGGTTCCATCCACTTGGAATTACAATAACGGGGGTAAATGCTATTTCAACAAACTCTGTTAATGATGCGGTGAACGCATTTAGTAGATTACCTCAAGAAATCCCAGATTGTGGAATTCCACCTCCACTTGAAGTGTTGTTTACAGAAGATTTAGACAATCCTCCATTACAAGCTAGCGAAATTGCTAAAATGACACTTAGAGATCCAATTTATCACGTGTTCCCAACTAGGTGTTGAGGGGATGGCCTGAGGGAAAACCGTCTCCTGATTTACGTATCTTCTTCTCCAAGAAAAATGAACTTTCTGTTCATAAAAATTACTTGTTGTGGCGAAATCGTGTAGTCATACCTACCTGTGGATACCAGCGCGTTCTGGAAGAATTACATCTTGCTCATCCAGGTATTGAGCGAATGAAAGCTCTTGCACGTTCATATGTGTGGTGGCCGCACATGGAAGATCATATTGCGTATCATATGAAAGACTGTGCCCAATGCCAAGAAACTAGACATTCTCCTTCTCGCGCTCCTGTTCACCCTTGGAAAGTTACGACTAAACCGTGGTCTCGTCTGCACGTTGATTTCGCGGGACCATACCATGGACAAAATTTCCTAATCCTTGTGGATTCCTACTCGAAATGGTTGGAGGTAAGACACATGCCAGCTACTTCAACCAGTGCTACTATTGATGTTCTGCGAGAAATATTTAGTACTCATGGTATTCCTGATGTAGTGGTTTCTGACAACGGTCCTCAGTTTACATCTTCTGCTTATGATGCCTTCCTACGTAATAATAGCATTTTACGAGTTTTGATCTCCACTTACCGTCCTGCAGCTAATGGTCAAGCAGAAAGAATGGTGCAGACTACTAAGGATTCTCTCAAAAGAATAACACATGGGTCTTAGAGGAAGCGCTTAGCTAATTTTCTGCTACGCCAACACATCACTCCTTCATCTTCTACGGGTTTTAGTCCGGCTGAGCTGTTAATGTCTATGCGACAAAAGACATACTTAGACTGCCTCCATCCAGACCTTACTACTGATCGTAAAGTCAAGCAAGAAGTTCATGCGAGGAAGCAGCTCGAACAATATAGTATGCGTAACTTTGAGCCAGGTGATCCTGTGTACATCAAGAATCATCGAGCTGAGCCAGTGTGAATTCCTGCTACCGTTTCTCAACGTACAGGTCCTGTTTCCTACAGGGCGATAACATCTACAGGCGACACTGTGAAGCGCCATGTGGATCAGATGCGACAACGACAAGTAGAAGCACCTGCAACCGTTCCTGAAGTTTCAGATCCTAGTACCCTTTATCCTCCTTTGAAAAATACTGTTAGTGAACTTCCTGCCAAACTAGTGTCTAAAGACTCTGATGCCGAATTGACTCTAAGAAGACCACGACGACAGACTGTGAGACACAAACGTTTCGAGGACTTTATAACTTGGGCGGAGGGGTGTTATGATTAAAGTGTTATGTATTTCCAGATAAGTGACTCCTCTAGGTTTTACCCTAGTCCGCCAGAGGACGCAACCAACGAGATGGAAGTAAGTAGAGTGCTCCCCTAATGGCCGAAGCCCAGCGGACTTGAAGGATTTTGAACGTCCCGGCGCCGTCGCTATGACAGGCATCGCAGTGAATTTTTACCATTGATTTCAATGGGAGTACTGTAGTTTGTACCAGTAAAAAGCATTATGCCAGCTTCTTGTGTGGCATATAATTGCGCAAATTGACTGGAATAATATTCCACAGGTTAGTGGTCAGCATTTATTGAAATATATTTATTTACTATCTATATTTCATCTGTTTTTTTTAACTTCTGCTTTCAGAAAGCAGCAGACAGTTCAACACGTTGGCTTGTACTTGCCGTACATATGGTAACAAAACTGTAAAAGTAAAAATTTATAATGCAACTCAGAGAAATATTTGCTTGAAATGCACGTTATTTCTTCCAGTTATGTGTCCTTCACACTAGTGGATCCAGTAGGAGCGATCACCCCCACCTTCTAAAAGAGAGATCATTTTTAAATCGCCCAGTTGTAAATAATGTTGTTTTTTTTCAGAGAGAAAGAGCAGAAAAAAAAATACTATGGTTTCAATAACATAGGAAGCTGAGAGCGAAAGGTAGAATAGAGATATTGGGTGATCATAAAAAGCACTTGGTGCGCTTTTTTTTAAGGGCAGTAGGCAATGAACGCCGCAGGAATGACTTGAAGTGAAATAAATGGAAGTTCCTTTCAAAACAGGTAGGAATCATGCATTGTGAAAAAACAAATGAATATTTTATACAGTAATTACTAGTCATGTTGCTCTGGAATGATTCAAGATGGAAGTTATATTAAATTAAGACACCTCAATAGAAAGGATCACATTTATTGTGAACGATTCTATCCAAACGATATTTAAAAAATGTGGTGCCTGTTTCCTCGCAAGGCAGGTAATTGAACACCAGGAGCCCTGTTTCCTCGTAATTCAGGTAACTGAACACCAGGAATCAGTTGTTTGTTCCCACTTCGTTATTTAAAAATTTTGCACATTTTAGTATCTTAAAGTTTTAAAAAGCTACATGATACCAGGGAGGGAAAGTTTTGACAATGTGTGTGAAAGAGACAGAGACTCATCCATAAAGTAACTTCATATTTTTTTAGACCAGAGTACCCCACGCACACACACACACGCTCTAATGTAAGCTTCTGGATTTGTCCTAGGTCTTTCAGTATAAAATTAGAGTGAATTTTAAATTGCTGAGTTGTTTTGGCTAAGAACACTATTGCATTCTACCCCTCCCCTTAGTATTTGCTGAAAAATATTTGAAAAACCATTCAGTGCATACACACCATAAATGTAATATAGTGACATTTTTTAAAGAATGCTATTTAGGTTTAACATTTCACTGATTTGACCTGTAAGTTCACATTATTTAAGCTGTTGGAACACAAGATTGTTTATGAATGTATGAGAATTATATGTTATTGGTAACAATTTCTGAGGAGTTTGTGACGTACCTGCTAGCAGGATGCACACGACATAAAGGCACATAGCAATCAGAATGAACGTCTGCGTAGCTCAATTGGTAGAGCAACTTGTTCCGGAATAAGCGGACTCGGGTTCGATTCCCGGCGTACACCAAAAATGGCGGAGAAATTTACTTCGTTATAATGGCGCCCGAACTATCCGGATGACCCGATCGTTCAAAATCTCGCAATAGTGTGATGTTATTTCCACACCGCGAGATAGGAAAAATCAGATAATCCCTTCTCCAGCGCTTCGAAAAATAAATGTGTGTGACGTTGCATTCCACACACCAGATTGACTGGGAGTTCTCAAGTGCACGTTCTACAGTGGATGGCTGCCTGCAACGATTCATGCTCACGGCTGACCCGTGGGCTATGCCCCCGGCCCTCTTTCGGAGGTGGGGGAGATGTGACGCACACGACATAAAGGCACATAGCAATCAGAATGAACGTCTGCGTAGCTCAGTTGGTAGAGCGACTTGTTCCGGAATAAGCGGACTCAGGTTCGAATCCCGGCGTAGACCAGAAATGACGAAGAAATTTACTTCGTTATAAGTTTTAAAATCATGGAATTAGTTCACTTTTATGAATTTGATGTAGATCGTTAAGCGTGAGTTTGATGGAATTATAACACATACTTATGCAAGACAATGCAATTTGCCGAGATAACATTCAGATATAGATGCTCATTCATATTTTAAATTGTTAGACTTCATCTATGTACCATTAATTGCAATTATTTGGGATCTGATATGATTGGTTATATCTATTATATATATACAGTTATCTTCATAAAATTCATATGTCTTCTAAGAGAGAAAAATAAGCAATATTTCTGAAAATTCCAACTTTGACTAAATGTAAATTGAGGAAATAGTTCACCTTACAGTGAAGCAAATACTGTATCTAGTGCTCAAAGTAAATAAGTACACATAGGGAATAAACTGGATGGGCTGTCTTCTAGCAGACCTGGATCTGTGTCTGAAACCTCACTGTTGATGCTGTTGCTGGTATGTCCAGCTATTGACAGTGGTAAGTGAAATCTTGAAAATTAATTTGTAAAATTTGATTAGAAGTTTTTATACTTTTTTTCATGGGGGAATCGATTAGAAGTTTATATATATATATATATATATATATTCTTTTGGTAGTGCTACGTTTTTTATGCAAAAAAAATTCTGATTTCAAAAGGCATTTACGTGTAGTTTTATATTACGTAATGTATAAAAAATGGGTTTGATGTGGCTTTTATGCTGTTGTAATAAATGTGATTAGTGGATCAATGGTCAGAAGCTTATTTGCAAAAGAAAAAATAATCCATTGCTGTGATGGCTAAACTAATTCATTTAGTAGTTGCTAAAGCTTCAAACTGGAAATAATGCAGTAAAAAATCTTTAATGCCCAATCTTATGAGGATGAAACATTACTAATAGCTACCAAGTACATTAATCGCGGTTTAGCGTTGCATACGAGCACAAAATTATCTTTTCTGAGAAATACTTATCATATTCAGTTTTAATTATATTTACTACTCTTATTTATTTCTATGGTAAGCTGATGCAAAAGTGCTTGTGCGTTTACGTACTTATTTTGTTATGTTAAACTGGCGTTAAAAGTTTTAATATTTACATTAGTCTCCGTACGAGCCAGCCACAAGCACACTTTCGGTTCTCCGCTTCCGCCCGTCATAGCGATGGCCGTGAGGCTTTCAATTTCCTTCAAACATAGCGTCGTCGTAAGCACTCTACCTACTTCTGTCTCGTTGGAAGCAATGGCCAAGGAGGTTGTATTACTGGAGACACCACTGGCTCTGCCGCCATAGGTCACAGCTAATCTGTGGTGTGACGTCACAAGCAGGCAAAAACGAACTAAATTACACCGTTGATAAAACAATAAGCTTGTGTATCATTGATAAAGATTATTGAATTACTCATTTTATCTGTTTATACGCTTAGAAGTTTTTGTTCCGTTGGTTTCAAAGCAGCTTCTTTTCTGCGGCTGCATCGTGCCTGCTCATGACGTCATTTGCAGCACGGAAGGTGACTTATGGCGGCCAATGCTGCGTGGATAGGAGTGGTGTCTCCAGTAATATAACCTCCTTGGCAATGACTTACGTTTGTTATGAATTGTAAAAGGAGATCTGGCATCCTCCTTCTTCTGTCCTGTTTATCACAATGGCTTGAGCGTGGGTTGTGATTCTACGTGTAGTGAGTGTAAATAAAGTATGTTTATCTCCAGTGTATGCGATTTCTTCTGATCTTAGTTATTCAACAATGTGTTACACCTTTGTACCTTCTTAGTCCTTCCTCCCCGCGGTATTTAGTGATTACATCGGAACAGGAAAGGTACGTGAAACCTACATCCGCTACTAAAAGTTGTTCCCCAATTCAATCGCTCCTTACCCATTATTTACAGCCTAAAATAAGCTGATGTTATGTGAAGGCCCTCATAAAATCGCCCTCATCAGTAACAATTAAACCGGAGAGAGTGTGAGGGACGGTGCAATGAGTTGATGGGGGAAGTGAGTTAGCTGCAAACAGCAGGATGCCGCCCCGGTGGCGTAGTGGTCTAAGCGATGGCTTCTGATCATTCGTCCGAGATGGGTCCGGGTTCGAATCCCGTGAGGCATGCGTGTTGTGTTTGTCTTACGGCCCTGGCTTTCTCCCTTCCCTGGAGTTAGTGGCCCTAAATTAGGGACGGGCGACTGCTTATAGCCCATTGAGTTGCTCACGGTGGTCGTTAAACCTTCAATTAAAAACCAGCAGGACACAGTGGGTAGTGACGCGGATGAACATAACTTTCGGCTGTCCCCGGAGGCTCAGTGAGTGTGTAGGCTCTTGTACCTTAAACTGCAGTGTCATATTAGGGTGAATCGAAGTATAGACCCTTTGCTCCTTGCCACGGTGTATGATAGTCAGGTGATACGACTCTGGAAACAAAAATCGCCCATTAATGTCACGTGTCACAAGATGGCGCGACGAACGTGTGAGCAGATGATTTGATACGACCTATGCTTTCTTAAAAGAGGAAGCGGCAGAAACATGGGTATTTTACGAATGCTATTTTGCTTGGAATTATAAAAACAATAACTTGGAACGCTTCGCAAACATGCACTTTTGTGCCTATCACATGGAATTGTCAAATAAGCGTTATATGTATTTTTTTTGTTCACAGAGTGAGTACTCTAACGTGAAGATTTCTGAGCAGACGATGCTGAGTTTTTTACTGAGGCAATAGAGAATAAATCCTTTATCGTCAAAAAAATTGTACTTCTTGTAAAATGAGAGGGTGCTGTACATTCGGAGGAGCAATTTTAACTCGAAATATAAGTTTTTGAGTAAGGCATTGGAGCATCGTTAACGGAAACTGCTGATTTTGAAAACTTACGAAATGTTCGCAAAAAATAATTTTGATTAATCTCCAGCTCGAGAAATCATTCACTATTGATGTTTTCATTTAGTAAAAAACAATATATCTTACACATTTGTTTTTAATTTTGTACCTAATCATACTAATGAATAAGGCGCTCTCTCCATCTGTGCTGGCGATAACGGCAGAGAAGTGCATCGTGGCAAATTGGCTGCTTTTTTCTCGGCGGAGATTCCCCCAACCTGCGTGCATATAGTACGATGGACATATTTGATAGCAAGGGATAAAATTTGTGATCCTACATTTAAACAACAGTTAATGCTCTTAACGTAAAATTTTTCCACATTGTAAGCTGTGGAAAAATGCATCACATCCTAATGCGTGCCGCCATTTTTCCAACTCTGTTGGTGTTACATATTAAGCTTTAATAAGAGACACGAACTTACTTTTAAGCAGTAACGAACTCCATTCGAGAACATAAACTTTAATTTCATTAACAACAATCATTCGTCCGCCTCATAGCAATTCCGCCGTTACCATACATACCTCCTTGCCACAAACCCCAACGTCCCTAGTAATTCTCTATTATGTTACAGTTGGTCAATAAAGGTTGATACAAGTTCTTTATATGCTGCATAACTTGTCCGATAACCTATAGTTCTTTACAAAACACTTTCGCCCATACCTAAAACAGAACTGAACAGATTCTGGTCCGACATTTGGCTACACAATAAATGTATCTCTCGTTAAGTAAAAACAGAGTTGACGTACTTTACCTCCTGTATAGAAACTTCAAAATTTCTGTAACTCCATGCAACATATTACATATAGTAATAAATAAAAAATACTCAAGATAAATACCGATTTTGCACTAATGAATTCATAAACACCATATAATCCTATGATGGTTAGCGTGAATGATTGGCCCACAACTCCTCAACGCCCCCTGGCGAGCTGTGACATTAACAGTCCGTTGTTCAAAATGTTGACAGCACGGAGAGTCGTATCACCTGACTTATCATGCACCGTGTTCCTTGCTGTAGTCGCTGACGGAAACAGCTATATCCGCTATAGGAAATAGTCCCTAGTGTTAAGAGCAAGAAGCAACACAAAGACTCTTCAGAATCCATTTTTCTTTGGTCAACAGTTTTTTGGACGAAATTCCTATGTCAAACAAGTTTTTAAAACGTCCGAGCATTTTCAGAAATAAATTCGATATGAGAAGTTAGTCAAGAGTCCTTATGCAGGACCGGTTTGCTGGGAGACGCCATCGGGCCACGGCTGGCCTAGTGGGCAACGTTCGTGACTGCCGCGGAAAGGACCTCAGGTTCGATCCCAGGCAGGTACGAACGTTCGTTCCACTAAATATCCGCCGTGCGTCGGATGGGCACGTTAAGCCGTCGGTCCCCGGGTTACTGGCCCTCCGGTTAATAAATAAGGGCGTCTTCCTCCCCTTTCTACTTCGCGTCCGTGTCACTTTCCTATCGGGCACTCTAGCACAAATCTCCTAGCTTCCTATTTCTAAGGGTTGTTTAAGACCTGGGGTCAGACACTCCCTTCCAAAAATCCTCTACATATGACAAATTTCAAAAGTCAAGAGCCGGGACTTTCGACTAATGCTGTCCAGCTTGGAGAGGAAGGAAGTGCTACAAAACTTCCAACTAAGTGACAAAAAATTGGTAATCGGGCGAACTGGAAGGGGGTGTGCTACTTAAGCAGGCAGTAGGGGATAGAGTTTCGGACTCCACCACACTGCCATCCACAATCCCCACTGCCTCTCTTGAAATGGATCCCTGTCTTTAGTTTGTTGCATGGGAGGGGGGGGCAATGAGATAAACTACGAGATTCGACGTCTATTTTAAAACGCAATTGTAATTGCTCATCAGCAAATCAACAAGGAAACGGAAGTATTCTTTTGGTGAATACTAAAATTTTTAAAATAAGTTTCAGCCTGTGTTTTTATAAAAGTATCCAGTGGTTTTATTTCCAAACGTTTACTGAGGCATAAAAGTGCTTGGTTAGAAAATTAGATGTGATAAAGTGCTGTGTTATTCTTTCAAATTAAATGTAGGAGTTGCTTTTAAAATTAGTTTATTGAGTGTGAATACGGCACTGCAATTAATAATAGATATAAAGAGCTCTGCATGTCTGAGGAAAAGCGGTGATAGTTTTGTAAACATGATATCTGTAGACCATCTTTTTTATTTTATGCGGTATTCATTTTTCATGAGCTCATGGTGTAAAAATATTTTTCAATAAAAGAATTTGAGAAACAAAATCGGGTGATTAAGGGTAATATGAAGGAACGATAATGCGGTATACTTAAATTTGCATGCTGCAACTTTACGTATCAGGTATTCGTTGTATGTAGCGGCGTATTTTCTATTTCGCAGCTGATTTTAATCGAAATTGAGAACTTACTAATTAAATTTTGATCTAGAAATTTGTTGATTCGCATTCGCACCGAATATTCCTTCTGTGTTTATATTATGCATTGAATCAAACGCTGTTATCATGCATTGAATCAAACGCAGTGGCGCAGTGGTCTAAGCAATGGCTACTGATCATTCGTCCGAAAGAGGTCCGGGTTCGAATCCCGGAGAGGCATGGATGTTGTGTTTGTCTTACGGCACTGGTTCTCTCCCTTCCCTGAAACCAGTGGCCCTAAATTAGGGACGGGCGATTGCTCATAGCCCATTGAGTTGCTCACGGTGGTCGTTAAACCTTCAATAAAAAAAAAAAGTACCTTTCCTATAGCTGTATATTTCCCACCAACTCCTCGCGGTTACAGATGGCGCTGCTATCTCAATTGTAGCTCGTTGACTCCGAACTTGCGTTTGCTAATCCAAACCTCTGGGCCGCCCCGGTGGCGCAGTGGTCTAAGCGATGGCCTCTGATCATTCGTCCGAACGGGGTCCGTGTTCGAATCCCGGTGAGGCATGGATGTTGTGTTTGTCTTACGGCACTGGCTCTCTCCCTTCCCTGGAACCAGTGACCCTAAATTAAGGACGGGCGCCCATAGCCCATTGAGTTGCTCACGGTGGTCGTTAAACCTCCAATAAAAAAAACCCCTGGTGAGATGCTTGTGCGTAAACATTTGAAACAACGAGACGCTACAACAGTTTGGCGAGGTCTTTCCTTTAACCATGTGTGGTTCTCCATCATGGAGGTAGAATATATAGTAGACGCCTTAACCGCAGATTTCTGAAGCCGATCTGTTTACTCAATGATATCCCTCCGCGTGCTTGGTTACCCTCTCGGTCGTGTCTGCCATAGGAAAGCACTGAAAATTTGTGATTTTTAGAAGCTCATATCTTTTGTTAAACTTGTTTGTCAACGTAGATTTTTTTCTGTGTTTGACATCATACTTTAGCTTGTTCATTTTTTTTTTTTTTGATTGGAGGTTTAACGACCACCGTGAGCAACTCAATGGGCTATAAGCAGTCGCCCGTCCCTAATTTAGGGTCACTGGTTCCAGGGAAGGGAGAGAACCAGTGCCGTAAGACAAACACAACATCCATGCCTCACCGGGATTCGAACCCGGACCCCGTTCGGACGAATGATCAGAGGCCATCGCTTAGACCACTGCGCCACCGGGGCGGCTTAGCTTGTTCATATTTAGTTTCCATGAGATCCTGCGTGGCATTCAGCTGTGCAAAGAAATTTAAAAGAAAATACCAGGTATGTCATTCCACCGGTTAGAATCACTTTATTTTCCGTTTACTAGGTTTAATTAAGTTCTTTGGGATTCAATCGTCGATTGCAATTTATCGTAATTGGCTACTATACATTTTGCTGTGATTTTCTTGCTTTTAGCATATTATGTAATGTTCTAAATTTGTAGCAAAATTAAAGAAATCGCTAGGTTTACGTAGGTTATACAGAGCAGTTTACGAAAGTTGTAGCAAATTTTTCTGGAATAGTGTAGGTTATGTAATCGGAGGGGTATTCATAACTCAACCACGTTTAAAAGGATGTTCAATATAACTACATTATTAAGATTATCGTCTTTGAATTATTAATAACCCACTTATAATTATGACAGATTTAATATCCAAAAACTTTGCACTATAACAAAAACTAACGACGATAGGGGTTAGTAACAAAATACTAACGATAGGGGTTAGGAACAAAAACTAACAACGATAGGGGTTAGGAACAAAAACTAACAACGATAGGGGTTAGGAACAAAAACTAACAACGATAAGGGTTAGGAATTAGCTACATGTACCAAAAGTTCATCTATTTCTTTTTTCTAGTTTTTTTACCAGTATACTAAATTGCAGATTTGACCAAAGCTAGTAAATAATACTCATTTTAAACTAATAGACAAGGTGCTTTTCATAGTGTGCTACAAGATCAGTTAATAGAACTGGAGCTCCTTTATTTAAAACTGAACTTTACAGTAGAAATACAGATTCTCTGGATTAGCAGAGGACATTAAAACAGTAACTTTTGCATGTGAGACACTGCACTCACCGTTTCTTGGAATTATATGACAACGCAAAACATCACTGTCAATATCTCCTGATTCACAACAAAACCACTTCGTTTGTGAAACATAAAATGATGGTGATACTAAACACAGTAAATGAGAAAAGTGAAAGTTGAAACACAAAGGGTGCACAGATATTTAAAAGATTAAAAATATATATGAAAGGAATAGAAGTAAGAGACAAATGAACAAGGAAGCATTTGAAAGTGACCGAACATGAGTACCTTACAGTGAAGATTTGCACTTCTGGCTCCTTTCAAGCTATATAAACATATGTATGCACATTTCGATTTTGAAGAAATATTCTCATAATACATGGAAATACATTAGAATTATTAAAACAGCAATCATACATCTCTAAATTGCCTCTATTTCCTGTTCATTCCAAAAATAGATTTGATTCCCTTCTGCCAAACATTTCTAGTCATTGTATATTTTTGGTATTCTAAAACTTCCTGTTCTCTTATTCATTTTACAAAGCAGTAAACATTTTAGGATCATCAGTTACTTTGATATTCCATAAATAAGCTATCAGTCAAATATTATATTTCATTCACTTTTGTTACCAAATGTTTTCTTTACCTGATTTAATTGCTATTCTGTAATGCATGTATATGTTCTGAGATTAAACATTGTTTTCATGCATTTTAACTCTCTCATGAATAATCTGCTTTTTCTGTCTAATATTAATTACAGCATATATGCTCTACTTAAACTTCCCCCTTTTGGTTCTCTGTTGATATTTAAAGTCCTTCTTGTTACCTTTTCTTCCTTTACATCATATCTTACTTTTTTTGGTAAAATCAGTGAGATGTAGCTAAATGGTCATTCCTTGTACAGTGGGTGTGGCATGTGTGTTTTGTCTATCGAGCTTATGACCTGTCTCTGTTTTATCAACAGATTGTAATTTCTTCAAAGCCGAGGTATTTGTGGTAGTTGAAACATTCAAATATTTATTGTGGTTTATTTGCTCACAGTTCATGTTCTGATTAGCTCACTGTAATTATCCTGTACTGTTTTGCACATCAGTGTAAATATCTTGTACCCAATATTTTGATAATTGTTACAGATTTCCTGCATTATATATATTTTTTTATATTCTTTGGTATTCTTGTTGTGTATCCATGCATCCCCCCACCCTTCATTTTTTGTTTTCCCATTAGGACTGAAGGACTAAGCCTTTTAAGAGAAAAGACACTCATGCCTGGTGTGGCACCCATTGTATGTGAAGGAAAGCATTTTGCTGCTGCTAGTGAAGGTTACTGAAGATATGAGATTTAGCTATTTGAGATAAGTGTTTTGTATTGGATTTACATATAAATTTCCATACAAACATTTGTCTTTAATGGTCTGAATTGCAGCAGTAAGCTAAGTTCCAGCTGCAAATACTGTTGTGTAAGCCTTTCTTTTCTCGCATATATAAAAATGACTTCAAGAAGTTTAATATGTATGTGGGCATCAAATCATAATAATATGTCTTCATACTCTAACTAGCTCATTTTCTTTTGTCTTGTATAACTAGAGGTATATTGAACCCCCATTAAGAGATGATATTACTGACATATTTCCTACAGCTTACAATGTACATAATGAGTGTGAAAGCAGCTCACAACTAGGTTTTTTTGATGACAGAAATGAGGGAAAATCTTGAATTCAACTGAAGTAAAAATATATCAGCATAAGATTTTAAAGATATTAATTGTAATATATGAAAATGTATAGTTATGGTAAACAAATAAATTACTTGAGTGAAAACTTTATTACTTAATTAATCAGATGAAATAGGCTGTCGTAAGAAGTTCTAGCTTAAAAGGTCAGCATTATTTTTTTATTTTTTTTGATTGGAGGTTTAACGACCACCGTGAGCAACTCAATGGGCTATAAGCAGTCGCCCGTCCCTAATTTAGGGTCACTGCTTCCAGGGAAGGAGAGAGCCAGTGCCGTAAGACAAACACAACATCCATGCCTGACGGGATTCGAACCCGGACCCCTTACGGACGAATGATCAGAGGCCAACGCCTTAGACCACTGCGCCACCGGGGCGGCACCATTATTTTTGGAAATCAGATTTTGGTACTGGAGATGTTACATGGATAACAGTGAACTAAAGATGATTTAGTATCTGATGGCAGAAAATTTGCACTTCTATATTTTCCAAGCACTTCTGATTAGTTGTTCATTAATTTTTGTGGCCATAAAATGTAAGTTAACTGTGCATTAGCATATGGGCTGCTGTTAACAATGCTCTCTGTCATTAGAGCTAAAACTAATCACCTTGTTGTGTTGATTAACCACACCTTATGTGATCAGATTTTTCTATTCTTTAACATGTGTTGTGCTAGCAACAAACTGCAGGATTTATCCTCAATGAATTCTTTATTCATAAATATAACCTTGCTCATAAATGGCATATGTATATTTCAGAAACCAAATTCAAAACCTTATTATATACACAAGTCTGTTTCATTTACTACTTAAAACCTATTAACTTATTACATTATGAATGTGCCTCTGTTAAGAGTGATGTGTATTAGAAGTATAATATTTTGAATGCAGTTGGATTTATTTTAAAAGAGCTTACAGTAGGAATTACTTCTGCTGCTAATCTGTAAAATGCCACCCCGTTGGCGCAGTGGTCTAAGGCGCTGGCCAATGATCATTCGTCCGTAAGGGGTCCGGGTTCGAATCCCGGTCAGGCATGGATGTTGTGTTTGTCTTACGGCACTGGCTCCCTCCCTTCCCTGGAACCAGTGACCCTAAATTAGGGACGGGCGACTGCTTATAGCCCATTGAGTTGCTCACGGTGGTCGTTAAACCTCCAATCAAGTCAGCTTTCCTTTACTATCAGCAGGACTTGTAAATCCTATTTCCACAAACTAATAAATTGTATATTTTCTTACTATATTTTGAAACTGCACCCTTCAAGAAGATACCCCCCCCCCTCGAAAATAAGTTCCCTTCCTATTAAGGCCTGTAGTTTTAAAATTATTTACATTCATACCTTTAAAGCTCACCACAGTTCTAACCAAACCAGTTGGAATTTCCTACCTCCATTAGAAGAAACTAAAATAAGTCAAGTGCCTAAAGCAATTATAAAAAATAAAATGAAGACACAGTAACGTCATATTTTTAGTCTGATTTTTTAAATTTCTTTGTACAAGCTCTCAGATTCCCCATTTTTTCTATAAAGGCTTGGAAATAAAATCTAGGTATATCATGAACTTTTGTTTTTTTAAATATCAGGTGTGCAACTTAATTCTCGGCCACAGGCACGACACATTGACAGCAAATTATAGGAAATCGAATACGTACCTAATTAGGGAGATAATCCCCGTCGTGTTGCATACACTTGAGCCATCGGTCAGGGAGCTGCCGAATGCCACTGCGGAAAAAAGAGGGCTGTTTCCAGTTGATAAAGTCATCAATACTTGTGTGGACCTCTTCGACAGAAGTGAAGTGCGTATCACTCAGGTGATGTTGCAGGGAGCGAAAGAGGTGATAATCGGATGGGGCGAAGTCTGGAGAATATGCCGGGTGGGACAAAATCTCCCATCCCAGGTCGGTGATCGTGTTTAAAGTCGTTTTCGTGGTGTGAGGACGCGTGTTATCCTGAAGCAACAGGACCGACCTTCTGCCCTTGCCGGTGTATGGCCTTTTTCGCCTCCATTGCGTCACTCACACGAATGAGTTGCTGACAATAACACTTAGCATTTACCGTTTCACCAGGTTTGAGCAACTCATATTGTACGACACCGCGCTGATCCCACCATATGCATAGCAACAACTTCCTGGCATGGATATTCGGTTTGGCAGTACTGGTGATAGGCTGACCTGGATAAACCCACGATTTGAGCCGCTCAGGATTATCGTAGAGAATTCCCCAGCAAAAACAGTATTGCTGGGCCAGCAGTGGGCCATTGCTGGCAGCCAGCACTGCCAGCAATGGCCCAGCACTATGTTGCCAGCAGCCGAACCGTCAATAAAATGTCCGGGCGGACAACAGAAGGGCCAGCAGTTCAGGCCAACAGCTGGCCAACAGTTGGCACCCCATCAGTTGTCATATGCCATGACAGGGCCATCAGTGGTCCATCACAGGCAGTAGCTGCCACAAGTGGCCCTTCAGTGGCCCTGCAAGTACTTGCCAGAAATGATGGCTAGCCTAATGTGGTCCGCTAGTGGGCCGTTAGTGGCAGCCAGCAACCACGTGACGTAACTGGTGGCTTGCCGAATCTTGTCCGCCAATTTCCCAGTAGTAGCAATAATAAAAAAAAAAAAAGCAAGGATAACCGCAGTTTCCTAACGCTACAATTTTTTTTTCTACCCTTACGAAGCTTGTGAATTAACGCACTGCGCTGGGGAAATTTTCTCGACAGACCGGAAAACCGCCGTTTGCATGTGACTAGATTTGATCCTGGGCCGTTGAAGCCGCGCTCGCTACCGACCGGACTAATTCACGCCGTCCGAGTACGTGCTGGAAGCTATCTGTTTGGCATGCAATTTGTAATCGAATGCTTCCCTCTTTCATTTTATAATATTGCGAGGTATTTTTCATAAAAGTCAGTTTCATATAATTGATAAATTAATTTTTTCAGCGCAACGATAGTTTTTTTTTTACCTTAAGGGAACTTCACTCATTTTCAAGGCGTGTACATACTTAGAGTCGCTTTCAAAAGTTTTGTACTGTCCTTGCCGTCTTGAAAAGAGATTGTTGAATATATATATATTTACCCGGGTTCATGTCACATTCTGTTACATTTTTAACGTTGTGTCTTTCCTTTCCGTTGTCCGAAGCTACATTTGTTTTAAAGAATAAAAGCTATTTTATTTTACTTCTCGTTATTTTTAGAAGCGAATTCCTCCCAGTCTTGTGTATTCAACCCATGGATGAGTACACCACATAGCGTTGCTTTTTTTTTCTTTCAAATAATTAATAAATTTTGTACTCGTATAATTCTTTTTTATTCCCAACAAACGCTATTTTTATGGTTTTCCAGGATATGTGTTTCAAGCGGTTTCAAATTTTTTCTTGTTATTCATCCACTCCATTCCATGAATTTTTATTCATGGGAATGGAGTGAGTGTATTTCATGGCTGTAATCTAGTATTTCACGGCTTAATCTGATATCTTCGTCGACGTAAAATTTCATTAGGAAATTAATTCGCCTCTCCACATATGGATTTTTTTCTTAACATCCACTAAAATAACACGATGGCGATAGCGTCGTCTTCAACTAACTGGTACCATGAGAGACACAGCAAGTGTTGCTTCTGCGCATGCGCAGTCCCGATGCTTTCCACCTGCTGTTGGGGGTTGCATTGGTTGCCAGCAACGGGCCACTAATGCCATTGGCTTGGAGGCCCACAATTCACGGCGATGCTGCAGGACCATCAATGGCTCGCCAACTGATAGCGCTGCCATCAACGGACCACTACCGGGCCGTGAGCGGCAAATTTCAGCCAGCAGTGACCCATCACTGCCAGCTGGTGGCCAGCAGTTTCCCAGCACTTGTGTTTTTGCTGGATCACTTCACATCACAGGTCAAAATTTTATGGCGGAAATCCTTCTTCTTGAATCTGGAGAGCAAAGACACAGCAACATCGTAGCGCCTAGACTTATTCGCAGCTGTTAGTTGGTGGGGCACCCAAAGACCCTCTTTGTGAATCCATCCAAGCTTGTACAGGCGCTTTGCAATGGCTTGCCGCGTTACTCCAAGTTCTTGGGTGAGCTCTGACTGTGTGTGACAGGGATCCGCGTCCAATAGTTTTTCCAGTTCCTCATCGTCAACTTCTGTGGCTGTCCCGGACGTTCTGTATCATCGAGACCAAAATTTCCCTGTTTAAACCGCTGGAACCACTTTTTACACGTACTGTAGGACACAGCAGCCCAGATCATTTGCTGAGCCTCCGCGGCACTTTATTCAGCTGAAACGCAAACAGGAGGCAGTGCCTCAAATGTTGCTTCTAGAACGACATTGCTTTCACCGTTAACTTTCGTCCCTTCTGTCACTACAGCTGTGAGTGGTTACGGTTGCCTGGAAAGCTGATGGATGGCGCTGCAATCAGCCACTATCGCACATAGGTATTTGCATTTGCCGACGTTCTATGCAAGGAGGTTATATTACTGGAGACACCACTCCTATCCACGCAGCATTGGCCGCCATAAGTCACCGTCCGTGCTGGCAATGATGTCATGAGCAGGCACCACGCAGCCGCAGAAAAGAATCTGCTTTGGAAACAATGGAACAAAAGCTTCTAAGCGTATAAACAGATAAAATGAGTAATTTAATAAACTTTATCATTGATACACAAGCTAACTGTTTTATCAACGGCATAATTTAGTTCGTTTTTGCCTGCTTGCGACGTCACACCACAGATTAGCTGTGACCTATGGCGGCAGAGCCAATAGTGTCTCCAGTAATATAACCTCCTTGGTTCTATGATCGTTTGCGGTCAGGGGCCTAAAATTAAGTTGCACACCCATATATATATCATCATCATCATCATTATCAACCATTATGAATCCACTGCTGGACGAAGGTCTCCGCAAGCTTCCTTCACAACGGTTTGTCTTGTGCCAGTTTCCTCCATGTCACTCCTGCATACTTTCGAATTTCATCCATCCATCTTCCATGTGGTCTTCTTCTGGGTCTTTTCCTGTCCCTTGGAATCCAATCTAAAATTTCGGCTGTCCATCGATGGTCTGTCCTTCTGGCAGTATGTCCAGCCCATTGCCATTTCAGGGATTTAACTCTGATCATGATGTCTTCCACTCTTGTCATTTTTCGGATCCACGAGTTCCTCTTCTTATCTCTCCTGGTTACACCAAGCATGCACCTCTCAATGCCTCTTTAAGTTGTCTGTAGCCTTTGTATGTCTCTTTTAGTTAAGGTCCACGTCTCTGCACCATACGTAAGCACTGGAAGGATGCATTGATCAAACACTTTTCTTTTAAGACATAATGGCATATTGCTCTTGAAAATTGTGCTGTTTCTTCCAAAAGCTATCCAGGTAAGTTTTGTACGCCGTATAATTTCTTCATCAATGTGACCCTCACTTGATATCTGCTGTCCAAGATAAACGTACGTGTCTGTTATCTCCAGCTTTTCTCAATCAATCGATAAATCTTCATTTCTTGTAAAAGCATTGTACATCACTTTTGTCTTCTGAAAGTTCATTTTTAATCCCACTTCTTTTACTCTTGTCAGCAAGTTCCTGGATCATACTCTGCAGCTCTAATGGGGTAGTTGAAAAAATGACTACATCATCAGCAAAACGAAGGTGGGTTAGATAATCTCCATTAATCTTTATCCCTTTGTTTTCCCAGTTCAGTGATTGAAAGACATTTTCCAATGTGGCATTAAAGAGCTTCGGAGACATGGTGTCACCTTGTCTCACTCTCTTTCCAATTTTTATGTGTGTTATATTTTCAAACAGCCGAATCTTTGCACTTGCATTTTAACAGATGTTGTTAATAATATTAATGTACGCATCTTCAATACCGCAGGATTTCAGAGCCATTGTAACTGCTGATGGTTTCACCGAATCAAAGGCTTTTTCATAATCGATAAAAGCCATGCACAATGGAAGTTGATATTCCCTCGCTCTTTCAATTAGTTCTCTCAGTACGTGGATATGATCTATTGTGCTGTAGCCACTCCTGAATCCTGCTTGTTCTCTCGGTTGAGCCATGTCCAGTGTCACCTTCAAGCGGTGTGAAAGAACTTTAGTGAAGATTTTATAAACCACTGATAGGAGGCTGATAGGTCTGTAGTTCCTAAGTTCCTTAATGTCACCTTTTTTATGTAGCAAGATCATTGTAGCGTTGTTTCAATCCTCAGGATACTTCCCTTCATTAAGGCATCGAGTGAAAATTTGGGCGAGTACTGTTTCGATTTCTCCACTTGCTTCTTGTATGATGTCTACAGTAATTCCAACTTCTCCTGGAGCTTTTCCCCGCTTCATGTTCTTGATTGCATGTGGAACTTCTGCTGGGAGGACCCGGAGAACTCTGGTACTGGTACCTTTCATGATGTCTGGAGTACATGTATCATCTCTTTCATATTATTTGGAGTAGAAATCTTTCACTCTTGTCAAAATTTCGCCTCTATTTCTTGTTACAGCACCATCTTCTTTTCTCAGTGCCATAATCTGTTTTCTTCCCTTACTGAGATGTCCCTTTGCTATCTTTAGGCTTTGGTTGTTTTCAATTGCTTTCCTCACTAGTTCACAGTTGAATTTCCTTACGTCTTCAGTGATACTTTTTCGTACTGTCTTGCACAGCTCTATATATTCCACTTTGGAAGTCACATCTTCTGTACTTGTCCTCATCTCTCTTCTTTTTTGCATCAACATTTTGGTTTTTCCTGATAATTTGTTCACATGCAACTTGTTCTTACACCCAGCTAATTTTGTTGCTGTTTCCATAAGAGCTTTGGTTACTTTTCTGTTAACTTCAGAAATATCCACTTCTTCCGATGTTAGGCCTTCTAAAGCAGAGAATCTGTTCTTCAGTTCCAACTTGAAGGCCTTATGATGTTTTTAAGGTTGGTTATGTCAATACATTTTGTTTGTCTTATGAGCTTGCTACGTTCGAGTTTAGTGTTGAGGTGCATCTTACATCTCACCAATCTATGGTCACTACCTGTGTTGAACTTGTTTAGCACACTGCAGTCTTCTATGACGAATTTTTTGCTACACATAGTAAAATCAATTTCCCTTGTCGTCCCATTTGGATGTCTCCATGTCCATTTCCTCTGTGGCTTTTTCTTGAAAAAGGAGTTCATGATGAAAAACCCTTCTGCCTCTGCAAACTCTACGAGAGTATTTCCACGCTGGTTTCTGTTGCCGTGACCGAATTTACCTACTAAAGTTTCATTCTGTTGCCGTTGCCCTATTTTTGCATTGAAATCTCCCATAATTACCTTTAAGTGCTGCTTACCTTTATTATTTAGATGACGAATTTCCTCATGAAATTCTTCAATTTCTTCCTCAGGATGACTTGTGGTGGGTGCATAAGTTTGAATAATCTGAGCCTGGTATCTTCCCGAGAGTTGGAAAACGAGTCGTGCAGCTCTGTCAGAGGAACTTTCAACTTCTGCAACTTTATCCTTCAGTTTCTTGTTTATTATAAATCCAACACCACTAGTTCTGCCAGTATCTGCCCCACGATAGTAGAAGAGATGTCCACTTTTCAGTTCAATGAGATCTTCTCCTTTTCTCTTTACCTCACTTAGCCCGACGATGTCCCACTTGATCCTTTGTAGTTCCTCTTCCAATTCAAGAAGCCTTGAAACAGAAGATAGGGAGCGTCCATTATACGTAGCCAAGATCAGCATCAGATGGCAGCTTAGTCCGGTCCTCCGGGGATTCTTAGCACCCTCTGCCTTCATGTCGCACTGGCCGCTGCCTTGGCCAGGTACATTCCAGCTGCCGGAGACTGAGGGCCAAGATTTAAGTTGTGGAGTCATTTTGGAGTGGTTTGGCCATAACTCACCACGCTGGCCAAGCGGGTTGGTGAGTGTGGTATAGCATTTCCTCTAATCCCGATGGTATAGTTATACCTCTATTGGCGGTCGTCAGAGCCCCTTTATTGGGAACAGGATGTACCACGAGAAGGCGGGGTTGACATTTGTCAAGGAGAGGCTTGATGTTACGCATCACAGCCATATATATATATATATATATATATATGGGTGTGCAACCCTAGAAATATGACAATACATATATATATATATATATCATCATCATCATTGTCAATGTCAACCATTATGAATCCACTGCTGGACGAAGGTCTCCCCAAGTTTCCTCCAGAACAGTCTGTCTTGTGGCAGTCTCCTCCATGTCACTCCCGCATACTTTCGAATTTCATCCACCCATCTCCCATGTGGTCTTCTTCTGGGTCTTTTCCTGTGCCTTGGAATCCAATCTAAAATTTCGGCTGTCCATCGATGGTCTGTCCTTCTGGCAGTATGTCCAGCCCATTGCCATTTCAGGGATTTAACTCTGATCTTGATGTCTTCCACTCTTGTCATTTTTCGGATCCACGAGTTCCTCTTCTTATCTCTCCTGGTTACACCAAGCATGCACCTCTCCATGCTTCTTTCAGTTGTCTGCAGCCTTTGTATGTCTCTTTTAGTTAAGGTCCACGTCTCTGCACCATTCGTAAGCACTGGAAGGATGCATTGATCAAACACTTTTCTTTTAAGACATAATGGCATATTGCTCTTGAAAATTATGCTGATTCTTCCAAATACTCTCCAGGCAAGTTTTGTACGCCGATTAATTTCTTCATCAATGTGACCTTCACTTGATATATGCTGTCCAAGATAAACGTACGTGTCTGTTATCTCCAGCTTTTCTCGATCAATCGATAAATCTTCTTTTCTTGTAAAAGCATTGAACATCACTTTTGTCTTATGAAAGTTCCCTTTTAATCCCACTTCTTTACTCTTGTCAGCAAGTTCCTGGATCATACTCTGCAGCTCTTTTTTTTTTTTTTTTTTTTTTTTTTTTAATTGGAGGTTTAACGACCACCGTGAGCAACTCAATGGGCTATAAGCAGTCGCCCGTCCCTAATTTAGGGTCACTGGTTCCAGGGAAGGGAGAGACCCAGTGCCGTAAGACAAACACAACATCCATGCCTGACCGGGATTCGAACCCGGACCCCTTCGGACGAATGATCATAGGCCAACGCTTTAGACCACTGCGCCACAGGGGCGGCTCTGCAGCTCTGATGGGGTAGGTGCAAAAATGACTACGTCATCAGCAAAACGAAGGTGGGTTAGATAATCTAAAAGAAAAAAAAAACATCGATCAATATATATATTGATCGATGTTTTTTTTACAAGAAATTAATATTTAGATTTTAGATTTAGGGATTGATAGGGCAAATGTTAAGGTACCGATACCTAAATTAGGCAACAGATATTAGGCGATGGCCACATTGCCACATTTATGAAGAAAATAATCCAACTATAAAACTTGGTCAGATGCATTATTTCTTAAAAAGAAACTGATTAATCAGTGCATGCTTCCAGTTCTTACGCATGAAGCACAGACATGGACCTCAACTAAAATAGACATACAGATGTTGTAGACAACTGAAAGAAGCATATAGAGATGCATGTTTGATGTTACCAGGAAAGATACAAATAGAAACTCGTGGATCGGGAAAATGACAAGAGTGGAAGACATTATGATCAGAATTCCTGAAATTGCAACGAGATGGACATATTGCTAGAAGAAAGAGCCACTGACGGAGAGTTGAAATATTGAACTGGATAGCAAGGGAAAAAACAATACCCAGAAGATGACAAGAGGGAGATAGGTGCATGAAATTCGAAAGCATGAAAGAAACTGGCTCAAGGCAGACTGTTGTGGAAGAAGAAACTTGGAGACTCTCATCCAGCAGTGAATTGATCGTGGTTGCGAATTTTATATACATGCATATCATCATTATCATCATCATTGTCAACCATTATCAATCCACTGCTGGACGAAGGTCTCCCCAAGTTTCCTCCACAACGGTCTGTCTTGTGCCAGTCTCCTCCATGTCACTCCCGCATACTTTCGAATTTCATCCACCCATCTTCCATGTGGTCTTCTTCTGGGTCTTTTCCTGTCCCTTGGAATCCAATCTAAAATTTCGGCTGTCCATTGATGGTCTGTTCTTCTGGCAGTATGTCCAGCCCATTGCCATTTCAGGGATTTAACTCTGATAATGATGTCTTCCACTCTTGTCATTTTTCGGATCCACGTGTTCCTCTTCTTATCTCTCCTGGTTACACAAAGCATGCACCTCTCCATGCTTCTTTCAGTTGTCTGCAGGCTTTGTATGTCTCTTTTAGCTAAGGTCCACGTCTCTGCACCATACGTAAGCACTGGAAGGATGCATTGATCAAACACTTTTCTTTTAAGACATAATGGCATATTGCTCTTGAAAATTATGCTGTTTCTTCCAAATACTCTCCAGGCAAGTTTTGTACGCCGATTAATTTCTTCATCAATGTGACCTTCACTTGATATATGCTGTCCAAGATAAACGTACGTGTCTGTTATCTCCAGCTTTTCTCGATCAATCGATAAATCTGCATTTCTTGTAAAAGCATTGTACATCACTTTTGTCTTCTGAAAATTCATTTTTAATCCCACTTCTTCACTCTTGTCAGCAGGTTCCTGGATCATACTCTGTAGCTCTGATGGGGTAGTTGCAAAAATGACTATGTCATCAGCAAAACGAAGGTGGGTTACATAATCTCCATTAATCTTTATCCCTTTGTTTTCCCAGTTCAGTGATTGAAAGACATTTTCCAATGTGGCATTAAAGAGCTTTGGAGATATGGTGTCACCTTGTCTCACTCCTTTTCCAATTTTTATGTGTGTTGTATTTTCAAACAGCCGAATCTTTGCACTTGCATTTTCATAGATGTTATTAATAATATTAATGTATGCATCTTCAATACCGCAGGATTTCAGAGCCATTGCAACTGCTGATGGTTTCACCGAATCAAAGGCTTTTTCATAATCGATAAAAGCCATGCACAATGGAAGTTCATATTCCCTCGCTCTTTCAATTAGTTCTCTCAGTACGTGGATATGATCTATTGTGCTGTAGCCACTCCTGAATCCAGCTTGTTCTCTCGGTTGAGCCATGTCCAGTGTCACCTTCAAGCGGTGTGAAAGAACTTTAGTGAAGATTTTATAAACCACTGATAGGAGGCTGATAGGTCTGTAGTTCCTGAGATCCTCAATGTCACCTTTTTTATGTAGCAAGATCATTGCAGCGTTGTTCCAATCCTCAGGAATTTTCCCTTCATTAAGGCATCGAGTGAAAATTTGGGCGAGTACTGTTTCGATTTCTCCATTTGCTTCTTGTATGATGTCTACAGTAATTCCATCTTCTCCTGGAGCTTTTCCCCGATTCATGTTCTTGATTGCATGTGAAACTTCTGCTGGGAGGACCCGGAGAACTCTGGTACTGGTACCTTTCATGATGTCTGGAGAACATGTATCATCCCTTTCATATAATTTGGAGTAGAAATCTTTCACTCTTGTCAAAATTTCGCCTTTATTTCTTGTTACAGAACCATCTTCTTTTCTCAGTGCCATAATCTGTTTTTTTCCCTTACTGAGATGTCCCTTTGCTATCTTTAGGCTTTGGTTGTTTTCAATTGCTTTCCTTACTAGTTCACAGGTGAATTTCCTTACGTCTTCAGTGATACTTTTTCGTACTGTCTTGCATAGCTCTATATATTCCACTTTGGAAGTCACATCTTCTTTAGTTGTCCTCATCTCTCTTCTTTTTTGCATCAACATTTTGGTTTTTCCTGATAATTTGTTCACATACAATTTGTTCTTAGACCCAGCTAATTTTGTTGCTGTTTCCATAAGAGCTTTGGTTACTTTTCTGTTATTTTCAGAAATATCCACTTCTTCCAATGTTAGGCCTTCTAAAGCAGAGAATCTGTTCTTCAGTTCCAATTTGAAGGTATTATGGTGTTTTTTAAGGTTGGTTATGTCAATACATTTTGTTTGTCTTATGAGCTTGCTACGTTCGAGTTTAGTGTTGAGGTGCATCTTACATCTCACCAATCTATGGTCACTGCCTGTGTTGAACTTGTTTAGCACACTGCAGTATTCTATGACGAATTTTTTGTTACACATAATAAAATCAATTTCACTTGTCGTCCTATTTGGATGTCTCCATGTCCATTTCCTGTGTGGCTTTTTCTTGAAAAAGGAGTTCAAGATGAAAAACCCTTCTACCTCTGCAAACTCTAAGAGAGTATTTCCACGCTGGTTTCTGTTGCCGTGACCGAATTTACCTACTGAAGTTTCATTCTGTTGCCGTTGCCCTATTTTTGCATTGAAATCTCCCATAATTATCTTTAAGTGTTGCTTACCTTTATTATTTAGATCACGAATTTCCTCATAAAATTCTTCAATTTCTTCTTCAGCATGACTTGTGGTGGGTGCATAAGTTTGAATAATCTGAGCCTGGTATCTTCTCGAGAGTTGGATAACGAGTCGTGCAGCTCTGTCAGAGGAACTTTCAACTTCTACAACTTTATCCTTCAGTTTCTTGTTTATTATAAATCCAACACCACTAGTTCTGCCAGTATCTGTCCCACGATAGTAGAAGAGATGTCCACTTTTCAGTTCAATGAGATCTTCTCCTTTTCTCCTTACCTCACTTAGCCCGACGATGTCCCACTTGATCCTTTGTAGTTCCTCTTCCAATTCAAGAAGCCTTGAATCAGAAGATAGGGAGCGTCCATTGTACGTAGCCAAGGTCAGCATCAGATGGCAGCCTAGTCCGGTCCTCCGGGGATTCTTAGCACCCTCTGCCTTCATGTCGCACTGGCCGCTGCCTTGGCTAGGTACATTCCAGCTGCCGGAGACTGAGGGCCAAGATTTAAGTTGTGGAGTCATTTTGGAGGGGTTTGGCCATAACTCACCACGCTGGCCAAGCGGGTTGGTGAGTGTGGGATAGCATTTCCTCTAATCCCGATGGTATAGTTATACCGCTATTGGCGGTCGTCAGAGCCCCTTTAGTGGGAACAGGATGTACCACGAGAAGGCGGGGTTGACATTTGTCAAGGAGAGGCTGTGATGTTACGCATCACCTGACCTTACATCCCTGCATATACATATATATTTATATACAAGTATATTACAAAAAATGTAAAAAAATTAATGCGTGGGGCAGTGGCAGCGGAGACACACTCTAGGTCATGTACGCATTCTCAAGTGTCTCATTGTGACCCGTAGGAATATGACAATAAATATTTTTCTTTCTGATGCACTCCCTTTGAAACTTCGACTTGATGCCGACCACTGCAACTTGGACGGCGATGAAAAACATTTTGTAGAATTTTGAAGGGTCTGCCAGACTTTCGCGATGAGTTGTTATTGCGATACTCACACACCGGCATTCTCTTTAATAAAAACGGATTGGAAACATATTCAGTCCAGTTTTAATTTTGAAGCCATGATAACACTTTAGTGTAGAAAAATTTGTTTTCCAAAATTTACCAACTTCGTAAATTTTCTAAACAATGATATCTGACTAAATGTTCTTCTCAAAGTAATTAAGTATAATGCACTACCTCAATTGAAATGCGCAGCTTATTTTTGGGAGGGAGGGGGTGGGGGAGGTGCAGCAGAAAAAACTATTGTACCCAGTGGAGTGACTTCAATGATTTTTGGTGAATAAAAATTTACGTGAGTTTAAAAGCGAAAATTTCGCTGTGCTTAGAAAGTGAAGAAATCAATTTTGTGCAAGTATTTCGCTGCAGAAATTAATCTCTCTCTCTCTCTCTCATTTTTTTTCAATTTATCCAATACTGAATTCTATTCTTAATCGCAATTTGTTCACATGCGCATTGTGACCAGAAGAGAAAATATAAGTAAAACTTTTTTGCAAAAAGTCCCGGCAACTGAGTATTTGTCATTAGCAAACACAAATATTCTACAGTTCGATGGTGTTAGAATTATTACGTTGAATAAAAGCAGGAACAAACCAAAAATTGGAAGTAAAAAAAAAACAAAAAAAACGGGTTGAGTAATACATTCAAACATACCTTATTTAATACTTTATTTCAACATTCGTCATTATTTTAATTAATTCCCCTATTTTATTTCTTATTCGGAAGCACAAGAACCGTATTAATCAACAAAGCACACAGACACTGCGATGCATTCCCACCCAGCCGCCCCGGTGGCGCAGTGGTCTAAGGCGCTGGCCTCTGATCATTCGTCCGTAAGGGGTCCGGGTTCGAATCCCGGTCAGGCATGGATGTTGTGTTTGTCTTACGGCACTGGCTCTCTCCCTTCCCTGGAACCAGTGACCCTAAATTAGGGACGGGCGACTGCTTATAGCCCATTGAGTTGCTCACGGTGGTCGTTAAACCTCCAATAAAAAAAAAAAATAAAAAAAATTCCCACCCAACGAGAGACTGCATTCGCGAGCAACCTGTGCTAGCGAGACTACCATCAATGCAGTCCCCAATGAAGTTTTATTCAAAGGAAACGAACTGATGTGGTAATAGGCAGAGTTTCCCAAACGAGTTGGTTTCAATACCCGTCAGGGCTGCAAGCACGCAGTCCGCCAACGTTCCTTGCACTCCCAGTGGTGTTATGCAGGGAAAACTTCCAATTGAGTTCAGAAAAAAACTTCCAGTTGAGTTCAGAAAACTTCTCTCTGTTGGTACGGCATGAAAATAAAACTGCCTTGGGTAGGGGAGGAGCTACAGCCCCACAGCCCATAGCAGGAGCCGCCCTTGTGCACACTTAATAATAATGTTCAATGAGAATATTCTCCCCCTTCCCCTTGTTTATTTGCTTGAAACAACGTATGTTTTACTTAAGAACAATCATAATTGTTCTTAAGTAAAACATACGTGGAATGTCGCTGTTTACTTTAATTTTCCTCCTGACAACATGGCAAAAGTGTTCCCTCCCTATAAAGTGTGATCTTTTGAAAAATTCACTGCCGCCCCGGTGGCGCAGTGTTCTAAGCGATGGCCTCTGATCATTCGTCCGAAAGGGGTCCAGGTTCGAATCCCGGTGAGGCATGGATGTTGTGTTTGTCTTACGGCACTGGCTCTCTCTCTTCCCTGGAACCAGTGACCCAAAATTAGGGACGGGCGACTGCTTATAGCCCATTGAGTTGCTCACGGTGGTCGTTAAACCTTCAATCAAAAAAAAAAAAAATCACTCATAATACAAATTCTCTGAAGCTCGACCGTTACAATTTCTATGATAAACAATATTTTACGATAATCCGCTAAGCCAGAGAAAGATTTTGAACGCTTTATAAAACTATGTTTAGTATAAACACATTGTAAATCGTCAGTTCATATACGTCTCAGTCGTTACGAAGACGCTTTTTTAGATCTCTTTTCCTCCATGAAAATCGAAGTTTTTGTACTAAAATTCCTTTCATGTAAACCTAAGAGTTTCTTAAACCTATTCCACTGCTTTTACATTTCGTTTAAAATTTAAGACAATGTAAAATCTTAAGAAAACGAACAGGGTCTCACTAATGCTTTCCATTGCATCTTGAGGGTAACCACGCCAAAGCTGGCGGTACTACTTTCACCGCGGAAGTGTAGAAACCCGGCTTCACTTTGCTAGCATGGGAAGAGTTGGCGACAGCTCCTCTTCGTATTCCTACCTTCCATGTCCAACTACAAAATCGTTCTAAATACGTATCGAATCAGTTTCAATCGTATCGTAAGCAGAAAAGTTGAATTGTAGAATATTTGAATTCTGTTTTATGGTGTGCTTTCCTAGTCTGTTAATTAGTGATGGGTAACTGGGAATTGTACAACATATTCCAAGCATTTTTTGAGGTTAGTGCATGTCTTAATTTTTTAAAATCTGATTTTCTATAGAAATTTTCTGCTCTAGTGGCTGATGTTGGTATCAGCACGGATTATGAATGGGAGGTCTCTACTGCCTGAATATATATATCACGGTAACAGTAAGACCTAAACATGTTCCATAAATTCTAAGTTGGAAACTAGTTAGATCGTTAAAATGTACAGTAGAACTACGAAATGACAAATAAACAGATTCCCGCATTTTGACAATTTTGTAGAAGTTTGATATGTTCTGCACGGCACATGCATGGAAAATGAGGTTTATGTAAAATGAATCGACAGTAAAATATTATCTTCCACTCAAAATAGTATAACTATACTGATGATCCAAATTTTTTGGCGTAGAATAGAAATCAAAGATTCCAAGTTTCGCACATCAACCAGATGGCTTTTTTCAAGGAAAAAGTAGTTTGCCATGAGCATTTAAAGCTTCAGTTGTAAACATTGTAGGCTAACCTTTCAGAAGTCAGACACTCATGGTTTTGAAGGAATTTCCTCATAAATTTAATTCTCTCTGATGATTTTAGAAATTTGTTTGCATTGAACCAGTCTGGAAAATTAATTGCTTGCACGCCATTGAAAAAGGGTTTTGTTTTACATGGAGACCTAAACATTTGATATTGAGATGCTCTGATGCTTCTTTTGACCCACACGAAAATATCCTGTTTTCCATGTGCTCTCCTGCTAGATCTTGGCAGTGTTCAAGCTGTCGCTTGCATTTTCACCAAATTGAGATTAAGACTAATTTTGTGACAACCCCCTCCCCCTACTGAATCTCCCAAAAGTGAATGTTTCCCACCATTTTTTCTTTCCTCATCAAGCCCACCTCTGCTTCGCCCTTGTGTTGTTTATACCCTTCAATTTTTCGTTATGTCATTGCTGCCTCGCCCCGTCAACCTGGTTTCCCTCCCTGTCATTTTTTCTTTTCCGTCATCATGCCTACCCCAGCTTCGCCCTTGCATTGTATTTTTCATCTCTGTCATCACGCCCATCCTTGTTTTGCCCTTGTGTGTGTATGTTTTTTATCCCAGTCATTTTTTCGTTCCATCATTGCTGCTTTGCTCTGCTGACAGTCTGGTATCCTTTCCTGCCATTTTTTGTTTCTGTAATCACTGTCTCACTCTGCTTTGCCCTGTTTTCATTTTTCTATCCCCGTTGTCCTTCCTCCTGTTGCAAAAAAGCACTGGTGAGGCTTGAGAGCACCTTTCGCAAGGAGTTGTCTGTGATGGATAAGGAAAGTGGCGTTTCTTTGGTGGTTCGCCGTTGCAACAGTGGTAGCAGCATGCGCTATTTCGGTTCTAGTTGGTTCGTTGTTGATTGTGGCTTTGCTCAGCCTGTCTTTGTATACACAGGGTGTCCATCAAGTCTTTCCCACATTACAAAAATTAATATAGAGGCATTTCATGAAAAAGTGGACAAACAGGGAAAAAATTTAATTGTATCATATCACTTATGATACATCCAATTGTAGGTATGAGTACATAGAATTTGAATTCACAACAACAAATGCTATGCAAATAATTGCCTCCTTGCATTTCAGTTTTAAACATCCAGGACAAATGGTAGAATTTACATTTAGTAATTTAACATTTCCAATACCAGTTGTGGAGATGTTTTGACAAGTGTTTTTCACTTGCAGTTGTATTTATTAGATGTATAGAGTCCAAACCACTTTGTAACAGCATATTTAAAAAAAAATAATTGGAAATTTAATAACGTTTTTTTGTTTTTTAGTCTGCTGACTGTCACACCCGTCACTCAAATAGCCATAAAGATAGTTTATACTAACATACCCTTTGTGTAGAAATGTAAAACTTTGTGGAAGTTTGGCTGTCAGCAGTCTGAACAAGTGTAGAAAAAGTCATTTAGAAAAAATTAATTCTTGGACCTCAACTGGGGTGTATTATTTTAGTGACGGGTGTGACATTATTGAAAGTCTCACTTAGGTACTGAGGTGATTCCTGACATTGCCACAACTCTGTTTAACGAAAAAGAAAAAGACTTCACGCTGTATATCAGATAGCACAAAGAAAAAAATAAGTTTTTTCATGCCATAATGATATAAGCAGACAGGTACCGGGAAAGAGACTTGGAATCAATAAAAGACTCACTATCAGGGAGGTGCAATTTAATACAAAAGAGATGCATGCTGATGACTATAAGTGATGCTTTCACACAGTTCAAATACAAATCAGAACATTTTAATTAAAGAAACTAAGTTTTACGACCTGCGTCCTGAATATGTGACGTTAATTTCCTAAACACCACGAAATTATGTGGTTGCAAATATCATGCAACTTTACATTTTTTAATACAGTCCTTGGTCAGCAAAATTCCAATTCCCCAGAGTTTCCTTCATACAAAAAATTAACTTTTTTGAGTGTTTGGTGCTGCAGCATTCAAAATGATAACTGCACGATTGGATTTTGCACAGACTGTAAAAGTGATGTTTGCATGTGTGTTGAAGATATAGACACATTTGTAACATGGAAACAATGGAAAGATATAGATGGTTTCCAAAAACTGGTTGAGATAGATGGTTATATTTGAAGAACTGTGCTTCATAATCAATTACATTATTATAAAATTCATTCTTTTGTAAAAACAGTTCAGTCATCAAATGAAGGTCTGCTCCAAATTGATTTTGCTGAAAATTACAGTACTATCTCCCAAGATAAAATCCAGAGTGCACACTGGAGGCACCAGCAGATAACTACAGTATATTTATCAGTTGTGCATAAAATATTAAGCATACTGTAGCTGTCATAAGTGATTAGCTCAACCATGACAAAAATGCTGTGTTGGCCTTCTTAAAAATTGTTATAGCTACATTAAAGGCCACATTTCCAGAAATAGAAAAGTTAAAAAAAATTCTGATGGAAGTGCAGCTCAGTTTAAAAACCAATTCGCTCTGTAAAATTTTTATTTGAAGCACGACTTTGATGTCACTGGAGAGTGGGACACTGAAATGCAAAGTAGAGACAGTGAAATCTAAGGTTATGATTGTCAGTTCAGCAGGATTTTTTTCTAATGTGTAAATAAACATGTTACAAGAGTCAAAGTCTTTTATTTGTGCCGATGACATAAGTCAGTCAAAGCCATTACTCGCTAGCAGGTGGGAACTATTATTGCCTGTCAACGGGTTGCAATCGAAACATCACGTTCAAATCTTTGATGATAGTCACCTTTTTTTGTCCGGACAGCAGCATCCAACTTAAATTATATGTAAAAGTAATTTCTTGTAATAATGTGATTGCAGAACATGTAGATACTCATACTGATCACAAATATGGTTCTTTTAAGCCTGAAGATCTTATTGTTGGGAACTTTGTACTTGTCTTCTAACAGTAAAAAGCAGTTGAATAAGATGCACTATGCAACTGTATTGCCACTGGATCATCAAAAGGATTACTTTGAAACACCTATTGGATTTGGCTGGAAGAAGATGGTTTTTTTTTTTTTTTGTGAGAGCTTTTCAATGATTGTGAAGAAAGACATACCCCTATCACTGGCACACAACGCGGACAATTAAAATTTTAGGGAAGTAGAAAATTATTTTTAAATGAATATCCAAACATTCTGATTCATTTTGGTACGCATATATACATATATATATTTTTTATAAGAACAAGTTGCATATGAACAAATTGCTAGCAAAAACCAAAATTATGATGCAAAAAAGAAGAGAGATGAGGACAACTAAAGGAGATGTGACTTCCAATGTGATATATATAGAGCTATGCAAGACAGTATGAAAAAGTATCACTGAAGATGTAAGGAAATTCAACTGTGAAATAGTGAGGAAAACAATTGAAAATAACCAAACCCTGAGGAGAGCAAAGGGCTCAGAAAGGGAAGAAAACAGATTATGGCTCTGAGAAAAGAAGATGGTTCTGTAACAAGAAATATAGGTGAAATTTTGACAAGAGTGAAAGATTTCTACTCAAAACTATATGAAAGGGATGATACATGTACTCCAGACATTACGAAAGGTACCAGAGTTCTTCCAGTCCTCCCAGCAGAAGTTGCACATGCAATCGAGAACATGAAACGGAGAAAAGCTCCAGGAGAAGATGGAATTACTGTAGACATCATACAAGAAGCAAGTGGAGAAATTGAAACAGTACTCGCCCAAGTTTTCACTCAGTGCCTTAATGAAGGGAAGATACCTGAGGATTGGAGCAATGCTACAATGATTCTGCTACATAAAAAAGGTGACATTGAGGATCTCGGGAACTACAGACATATCAGCCTCCTATCAGTGGTTTATAAAATCTTCACTAAAGTTCTTTCACACCGCTTGAAGGTGACACTGGACATGGCTCAACCGAGAGAACAAGCTAGATTCAGGAGCACTATAGATCATATCCACGTACTGAGAGAACTAATTGAAAAAGCGAGGGAATATGAGGAATATGAACTTCCGTTATGCATGGCTTTTATCAATTATGAAAAGGCCTTTGATTCGGTGAAACCATCAGCAGTTACAATGGCTTTGAAATCCTGCGGTATTGAAGATGCATACATTAATATTATTAACAACATCAATTAAAATGCAAGTGCAAAGATTCGACTACTTGAGAATACAGCACCCATAAAAATTGGAAAGGGAGTGAGACAAGGCGACACTATATCTCCCAAACTCTTTAATGCTACTTTGGAAAATGTCTTTCAATCACTGAACTGGGAAAACAGGGATAAAAATTAATGGAGATTATCTAACTCACCTTCGTTTTGCTGATGACGTAGTCATTTTTGCTACTACCCCATTAGAGCTGCAGAGTATGATCCAGGAACTCGCTGACAAGAGTAAAGAAGTGGGATTAAAAATGAGCTTTCAGAAGACAAAAGTGATGTTCAATGCTTTTACAAGAAATGAAGATTAATCGATTGATGGGGAAAAGCTGGAGATAACCGATACCTTCTACATTTATCTTGGACAGCAGATATCAAGTGAAGGTCACATTGATGAAATCAATCGGCGTATAAAACTTGCCTGGAGAGCTTTTGGAAGAAACAGTATAATTTTCAAGAGCAATATGCCATTATGTTTTAAAAGAAAAGTGTTTGATCAATGCATCCTTCCAGTGCTTACTTATGGTGCAGAGACGTGGACCTTAACTAAAAGGGACATACAAAGACTGCAGACAACTAAAAGAAGCTTGGAGAGGTGCATGCTTAGTGGAACCAGGAGAGATAAGAAGAGGAACTCGTAGATCAGAAAAATGGCAAGAGTGGAAGACATCATGATCAGAGTAAGATCCCTGAAATTGTAATGGGCTGGACATATTGCCAGAAGGACAGACCATCGATGGACAACCCAAATTTTAGACTGGATTCCAAGGGACAGGAAAATACCCAGAAGAAGACCACATGGGAGATGGGTGGATGAACTTCGAAAGTATGCGGGAGTAACCTGGAGGAGACTGGCACAAGACAGACCGTTGTGGAAGAAACTTGGAGAGACCTTCGTCCAGCAGTGGATTGATAATGGTTGACCATGATGATGATATATATTTTATATATACTATAAATATTACATAATTTCTCTATTTTATTGGTCACTAATTCTACTCAAGTACATATTATTGCCAGTAGAACTATAAAAATGCATTTTTGCATCTCTTGCATATATATAATTATCACCTTCATGCATATTGAAGTGCACAATGTCATACCCGTCACAAATTTCATAATTTTAATTTATGGTATTGCAATAAAAAATTGATATGCTGAACAGTATATATTTGTAACTTAACTATGCTTGAACAGAGAAATTTTTTTAGTGCTGTATTGTTACTTAATTCACAGAGTTTTTCAAATAAACGAACAGTTATGGAAAGCTATGTCATGGAAGAGTCGCACCCGTCGCAGACAATAATTAAATTAATTAACACAAACCCAAAGTGATGAAGCATTTATTTTTGACTTGAATTGAAAGTAATAAAGTAGAGGAGCATATGTAAATAATTGGGATACATTTCAAAGTTAAACTTGTCATCATACAAATTATTATTACGCTTAAAAAATAGTCCAAATGTCACACCTGTCACCATGGAATGGCTGTATAAAAAATGTGTTGCAGGTACAAGAAAGGAATTGCACGACAATGATAGTGCACAAGTAAAGTTTTTTTTTCTAGTGTCATTACACCTCCACATGGGCACCATTTGTGGCCTGGAGGACATCTAAGCAATATTTGATTTCACACTATGTTTTGTTTAACATCTCAGCAGAGACAGAACCAATGAAGTCTGTTATTCTGCTGTTCAATGTCTCGACATCCAAAACACTACTAGAGTAAACTTGGTCTTTCACATAAATAGCCCCACAGAAAAAAGTTTAGAGAGGTTATGTTGGCAATCAAGGTGGCCATGTCATGAAACCGTCATAGCCAGTCCATCTGTCCGGAAATGTGGTATTCAGAAACTTGCGAACCATTATTGACCAATGTGGTGGAACACCGTCTTGTTGGAAAATAACCTAATGTTGGAGGGCATACAACTGAGGTGCTACAAAAAGTTCCAGCATGTCCAGGTACATGTTACCATGGGCTCTAAAAAAACAAGGGTGTGATGATTCTGTCATGACAATGATGGGCAAAACACGTAACAATATTAACAAATAAAGGTAACTTGACTAGCGTGATCAAGTTACCTTTATTTGTTGATTCTGTCATGCATCAGGCCAGACCATACGTTCACTTTCAGGCTAGCCCTCTGTTGTTTGATGACATAATGGGGATTTTCTGATCCCAGATTTGCACATTGTGCCTATGTACTGTACCAGAGATGTGGAATGTGGCTTCATCTGAGAAACAGACATGGTGTAGATAAGCACTGTCATGAGCTATGCCCTGCAACATTTCCGTTGCAAATGCAGCATGGCAAGGCTGTTCATCAAGCTGAAAAGCTTGAACGATCTGTATCTTATAAGCATACAGATGAAGTTGTTTGTGTGTAATTTTGTGAACCATGGCACAGGGAATCCCAGTGTCCAGTGAAGCACTACTAATGGATTTCCTGGGGCTTCACAGAAATGTGTCCTGAGCAGCTGCAGCTGTCTGTTGTGTAATCAGTGGTCGGCCCACTTGGGGAGATCGCCTACACTACCCATTGCTTTAAACTTTTCTTACCAAGCTTTTATGCATTTTTGGCTCGTTGGTGATCATCTGTACTCTTTTCTGAAATAACGCTGAACAGTAAACGCTGATTTCGTCTTGTGGAACCACTACATGAACGCTGCTTTTTCTTGCATGGAAACCATTGTCGATGAAATGCTCCTCTTATTCAGCAATAGTGCTCACCTAAAGAACAGAGAAAACAACTGAGTGCTGTGATATTATTGTTGCCAATCGTTTTATTTTAACTTAATAAATTTTTTGAATAAAGCTCATGTTGAGAAATGGCTTCCTAGTTTAATTGAATTAATAATCTAAAGTAACTTATGGGATTTTACTAGGAAATTTTTTCTTTAATAGCAAATTTTCGGAGAAAACTCTTCTCCTTCTTCAGGCTGACTTGTTGTTGTCACTTTTTCCTTGTCACTATCACGGTTACGGTTTACCTTGACGGTTACGGTTAACCTTGACGGTTTAGGTTATTTTTCAACAAATCCTGCCAGATGTTAGGCAGGGAAAATCCTTTGCAGTCATTGATGATGGAATTTTGATTTTTCTCAATCTCTATTCCTTCTTTCAGTTTTCTTTTTTGGAAATTGCTTTGGAAACTGATTACTTTAAGGGATTACACATTAATATAGATCAACTTATAGACTTTATAGCGGAAGACTTGGCAGACCTAATAGTTTTTCACAACAAGGAAAAAAACATATTAGTTGGAATTTTTGAAATGCTTACTTTCTCTTTGCAGAACAACTACTTTCAATTTGGGAAAACTTTTTTCATTCAAAAATCGGGGCTAGCAATGGGCTCCCCACTCTCCCCACTCTTAGCTAACTATTATGTGGGAAAACTAGAAGAAAAGATACTAGTACAACCCACATACTTCTGCTTATATAGCAGATACATGGATGCCATCTTATTTATAATAGATAGCTCAGAAATTATTCCAGAAAAAATTCTAGACTCATTCAATGAATTAGATGATTCCCTTAAGTTCACTATTGAACTTCAAAAAGAAAGAAGAATAAACTTCTTAGATATTACTATCTATTATGAAGATGAAAAATTCCTCACTAGTTGGTATAAAAAACCAATGAATACTAAAAGACTACTGGATTTCAATTCGTATTACCTAGTTTCTATTAAGAAGAATGTAGCAAGTCAGTTTTTAGAAAAAATTAATAAAATAGTTTCTACAGCAGATAAAATAGAAGCCCAAAAAGAAGAGCTTAAAGTCATACTTGCAGAGAATAACTATCCTAAAGAAGAAATTGAGAAGCTTCTGAATTTTAATGGTACGAAGAACCCACAAAAGCAACAAGTAAAATTCACTAGAAAAATTTCTTATCACAAAGGTTTATTTGAGGCTTTAAAGAGAATTAGTAAAAAATACAATATTAGGCTAGCTCCAAGTTTAGAGAATAAAGTTAAAAAATTTTTCCCTAAAATAGTTCAAAGAGAAGAAGATATTTTAAAAATGCAAGGAGTAGTTTATGAAGTAAATTGTAGTTGTGGACTATCTTACATAGGGGAAACAGGTCGCAGACTAGAAACTCGTATAGCTGAGCATAAAGCAGCTATAAAAAATTGCTCCAACAAGACTGGATTAGATAGGCATGTTAGAGAAACTGGGCACAGCATGGATTGGAATTCCCTTAAAGTAATCAGTTTCCAAAGCAATTTCCAAAAAAGAAAACTGAAAGAAGGAATAGAGATTGAGAAAAATCAAAATTCCATCATCAATGACTGCAAAGGATTTTCCCTGCCTAACATCTGGCAGGATTTGTTGAAAAATAACCTAAACCGTCAAGGTTAACCGTAACCGTCAAGGTAAACCGTAACCGTGATAGTGACAAGGAAAAAGTGACAACAACAAGTCAGCCTGAAGAAGGAGAAGAGTTTTCTCCGAAAATTTGCTATTAAAGAAAAAATTTCCTAGTAAAATCCCATAAGTTACTTTAGATTATTAATTTAATAAATTTTTTTGTATTAATTTTTGTAATGTGGGAAAAACTTTATGGACACCCTGTATTTTCACAAACTGCATGCTTCAGCAAATGCAAGTTTAATTTTGTTAAAATTAGAAGTGTAAAAACCTATGTTTTTATTCCTGAATTCTATTTAAAGCACAAAATTTTGTTTAGCCAATGTATTGTGCCAGTATTTTCATATGTATATATTAGTAGCATTGTATTTTCATATGTAAATATATTAGTAAATTTGGCTAATCTGCATAGCATTTTGCTACTACTTTTTGTTGACAAAATAGCCAAACTACTACAAGAAAAAAAATTGTAGCTTAAACATTGGATCTTGGCATGAGCTGTAACAAAAAGAATTCACTTCTTGGTGTTGCAATTTCACAATGGTTTGAGTGAATGCCAGCTAATGCCGGAGTTGTACAAAAATAAAATGATCTGCATATAGAATTCTTGAAACAGAAAACTTGCAAACCTGTGAAGTGTGAACCACGATAACAGGAGGATAAGATAAATAATGAAAAATTAATAAAACAAATAATTATTAGAACATTAGATTCCAATGAGGACATATAAAATAAGTAGGCCTACATTATAATTGACTGTGTGTGAAAAAGAACTTTATGGCAAAATATTAAAATATTGGTCTATGAACTTCATAAAAACAGAGATGCTAACTACTACGGAAATAGCTCTTGTACTACGGAATACAGAAAACCGTGATTTTTCTACGGAAAATTAACAGAAGTTGTGAATTTTATTTTGCTTCTCTCCCCTCCCTTCCCAACACAACGGCGGGCACTTGATCCGTCATTAGTCTTGTCTTGCTTACGATGCTGCCTGCACCTCCAGTTCTGCCTCTCAAGGCTGCTCAGATCGTAGTGCGAGCGACTGGCACTCGATGAGTGTGGCCTTGTGCTGAGTCATTATAAGTGAAAACCCTCCCACTCCAGCATGCAACATTCTGGGGATGTTGAGCGCAGCTCGCATTGGTGGACGTGGGCGGAGTTTGGGTCAGAACACAGTAATCTGAATGCGCTTGCGCAGTGCCAAGCTCTTGAAAATTGTTTGGTTACAAAAGTGAGTAATTGCCTGGCATTGGAAGTTTTTTTTATGCGTGCGTCGGCTATTCCTGTCAGTAATTAATATTTTGAAATTTTTAGCACGTCTTTTGTAATAAAAGATCGTGCTTATGTTATCGGTTTGTCTGTCTGTGGACACCATATCTCTGCAACTATTAGTCCGATTTGAAAAATTCTTTTTGCATTGGGAAGCTTGAAATATGCAAATGATGATCCTGCACTTCGTTTTTTTTACGATGTACAATTTTGTCGCTAGAGGGTGTAAATGCGGATGTCAAATTCAAAACACATTTTATTCCATTTATTTGCTTCTAAACATCCGATTGAAAAAATTCTTTTATCTAATCAAAAACTACTATTATGGCAATTCTTACTAGGAAACTTTTAGTTTAATTGAAAATTTTCGGAGAAAACTCTTCTTCTTCAGGCTGTCTTTTGTTGTCACTTATTCCCATCACTATCACGGTTACAGTTAACCTTGACGTGTTACAGTTATTTTTCATCAAATCCTGCCAGTTGTCAGGCCTGGGAAAATCCTCTGCAGTCATTGATGATGGAATTTTGATTTTTCTCAATCTCTATTCCTTCTTTTAGCTTTCTTTTTTGAAAATTGCTTTGGAAACTGATGACTTTAAGGGAATTCCAATCAAAATTCGCAATTAAATTAAAAATTTCGTAGTAAGAATTCACATAATAGTAGTTTTAGATTAGTAATTGAATTAACAAACTAGGAAGCTGATTCTCAACATATTATTTTATCTTTTGATTCCATTTATGTTGAAAAGTATTTTAGGTATAGTTACTCTTTCAAGTTATGCATAGTTTTCTACTAGGGGCGTAAAAGTAAATTATGTTTTCCCTGATATCTCTTCTCCTAAAACTCTGATTTGAAAAATTCTTTCTTCAGAGGATATAGCTCCTGATGCAAAATCTCTTGCATGAAATTTCTAATCTTTGGTAAATAATACTTTGGCCACCAGGGGACATAAGTGTTAATTTTTGCTTCTGATGTATTTGCCATAAAATCTCGATTGAAAAAATTCTTTCATGGACCGAAGCCACTCACGTCCACGAAAGAATTATGGAATATTTTCTTCTTAAAATATATTCGGAATATTTTCTTCTTCAAATATATTCGGAATATTTTCTTCTTCAAATATTGCATGGTTTCTCTGCCAAGGGGTGTAGATTTATATCTTATTTCTGTCAATATCTCTGCTTTTAATGGTCAGATTTGAAAAATTCTTCCTTTATTAGAAGGTCATTCTATTGTCAAATCAGCGATTTTTTTCAAAATGTAACCCACCGACTCGGATTTTAATGAAACTTTGCAGGTAGATATACTCGATAAAGATATGGGAAAATCCTTAGTCTCAGTTTTTTAAACCTCATAGTTTTTAAAATACAGTGCTCCAAAATTTAGCTGAACACCCACTTTTGCAGCTGTGCAGTAGCATGCCGCTTTTTACATAACATGCTGTAGTTTGTGTGCTACTGAATTTAGGAGAATGAAACTTTAGAATCACATGGAAAAGGGTTCCTACATATTGAAAACACTTTTCATTTTTCCTGAAACACCAGTTAAGTAAGTGCCACCTAGTGATGAAGTGAAAAATTACAGCAAAATTTAGACATTTTATGGGAGGCTCTGTAGAATATTGCTCTGGCATGAGAGAAATAATTTTTTTTATATTGATGTTTAACACATCCTATAACATATTTAAAAAAAAATGGTAGTTATCAGCATATTTTCTCAGATGGTTGAAATTTTCAGAATTTCTTAGATGGGCTCTCCTTCGACAGTTCAGCCAGTTTTTTCCACAAACCTGACCCACCGTTTTGGATTTTGCTCACAATTAGCATGCAGGTTTGCCTAACAAAGCTGCAAAACACTGCAAATTTTTTATCTTCAACATTCCATAGTTTCCAAGATACAGCACTTGAAAGTTAGGCCTAACCACTCGTTCAACAGCAAACTGATCCTGTTTCAACTTGTGGAGTCCATTAATGGTACCTTTTAGGTTGAAAACGTGTACATGTACAGTTACTGAGCGCAGTGTTGGCTCATAAATCCAAACATTTAAATACTTTTTATTTAAGCATAAGATCCATAAGGAGCTCGGTCCTGTAACCACAGTGCTCAGTATGAGTAACAGTTAATTAAACTGAAGTGATGAGTAAGAAATAAAATCATATGTTTGAAATAAGTTCCATTTTTCAAGTAGCTGTAAAAAAACCCACCGGAAGAAGTCCGTTGTTTTTAAAAATTAACTACAATTTGCATTATCCTGAATCAATGGTAGAATAAGTTATAATTACCTGCATATTAATATTAAGCTGCTATTCATTCTTTGCTTGAATGTCATAATATTCAGTTCCACATATTACATGTTGTTCTACAGTTTATTCTGATGCATGCCTCAGTGGGAGTTTTTCTAACTGTAGGGAACTTTTCTGCACTGCACACGACTTCATCTGAACAGCTTTCGTGTCTTCTTTATGAAAATAATATGCTCGGGCCGTGCCTCTCGTCATTGGGGGTTGCACTCTACACAATATATGCTGCATAGGCACATTGCATATATCATCATGAAGTGGCCATTAAAATGACTTTGCAGGGCAATGTGGATGCATAAACCTAATTTTCACGTCTTCATCCTTTTCAGTATCTCTGATCATACCAAAAAACCAGTTATCATATATGCATGCTACATAGCATTGAGCGTGCAACTGTGGCCGATTTATAAATTCAGTGCTACTTTTGAAGTTAAATATCAAACAATATTTGTCATCTCTACTTATCCTCTTCATTCCTATGGTATTTGATGAAAGTAGACAAAAATAGTGAAAATTGGTTCCTGGGATAACTGATGTTTCTAAAAAACGTTCCTGTAGGTTATTTCATACAATTTCAATTTCAGGCTTTGATATAAAGTGAGACTCAATGTTTTTTATGTTAGCAACACAAAAATTAAAGGCATCCATCGGTTTTGTGATTTGATTTCTGATAGGTCGTTGCAGGCTTGCTCTGCTTACAATTCGCTTCACTATACCACCAATACCATAGCAAGCTAATTTCCTGTGGCTAGTGGCAAAAAATGACCATAATGCAGACATTGCAAAATCATTTTCATGCTTGCACAAATTCAAAAAATTCTTGCGATTTTTATATTGTGCTGCACACCCATCTATAAAGTAGTGAACCTTCACAAGTTCTGGATATTTATTTTTGTTGTAATACATTGTTGTTTGTTGAATTCTGTACACCATGCAAGTATCATGGTCCAGATCGTCAGAAAAGAAGCAGTGATTGGTGATTTCTAGCAACTGTGTCTCACCTCTTGTGTACATAATAACTGGGTAAACTGTGAATGCCTCTGATGTCCAATGATAGCCTTGTGCCTCATCTTGTATGACAAATGAGTAGTTCTCACTGAAGTCCATAAGAACAATTGCCATGTCTGGCATAAGCATTTCTTTGAGTTCCTTTAGAAACCTGGATTGTTCCTTTGCAATGTATGCATGTGGGATAAGTTTTTCCATCTTCAACAATAGCATTTGCATAAAATCTTCCATTGTTAAAGTTTGTTTAATTAATTCTGTTCTTCCATACCCACTGACTAAATTGTATGGTATCATTTTCATCATAGTCTTCAAATTTTGTTTTCAAAAAATTTGCTAAGTTATCTGTAGATGGGCAGTTTTTGCAGTGTCTGAGCATGCAGTTACGATCTTTCAAGTCACAAACCATCTAACCCATTAGTGTTTCATATGATTCATTGAACTGAGCAGCATTCAGAAGTAATATAACATTTTGATGTATAGTGCACACTCATACAGAATGAGTACCAGCAGCACCAGCTAAACCATACCATTTTGGTCTTACACTGCAAAATTTTGAAAATCCAACCTTTCTGTCAGGATATTGCTGTTTAAAAAAGCTATAGCAAGATTGCACATGCTGATTTCTTCTGATGCTTACGAAATCCTTCTTTCCTGACATCTGCCGAGAAGAAGTGTCGTCTTCATAAAATCCCTAAATTAATTGCAATGTTTCATTGCTCAGTTTTTTCCCTATCCTTGGTTCTGGTAGTAACGTAATTCCTGTTTTCTTAATCAGTTTTTTAGATTGTCGCACTAGATATTCTGACACATCCTGGTCCCAAAGATGATTATTGAAACCTGAAATGTTTCAATAATCATCTTTTGAGACCAGGATGGAGGTGCCATGTTAGCATTTGGATTTTTTTTTACCTGTTCAATGTGGAAGTTTCTTTTTCATCAGAGCCACAAGCTTATCTAAATCTTTGGCCTCTTGCTTTGTTGCACTGGTTTTAGAGGTATCTTCATTTTCAGAGCTTAAAAAATCATGTTTCAGTACACGGGCAACTTTATGTTTAACACTTGATTGCATTTGTTTTATTTTCCTTTTTCCATATGACAATCTTCTGTTCTGTGGTACAGAATGCAGCTTTAAAGGAGAACAGCCAATATTGCTCATGCCCATAATGATTTTGTCCAGTGTTTGTTCTTTTTCTACTGATTCTTGTAGTAGCATTAATTAGTTGTGACTTGTGCTTTCACTTTTATACTGTGCAGCTATGATGTCTAAACCAGAATCAGAGCTTGTTTCCTCTAGTCTCATAGCCCTATTTCTACAGTTACAACAGATCTTCTGCCAAGGTTTGACATTAACATGTTTTTGCATAAATTTCTTTACTAATCATAGATTGACCATCCTTAGAGAGCTTCTAACATATTTTTTTTATGAACTTGAAATGGATTGCAGCATGATTTTTGTTGTTCCTCAAATTTTGTTATATAGTAGTATTCATGATAAAAACATGTCACAATGTTTCCACAGTCTGGTATTTCAGCTCTTAAACACGGTATTTCCTTATCAACTTCACTTATCTCCTTAACTCTTTTCAGTCCCCTTTGTGATACATAGCATGTTTTGTGACATGGTGTTTGGGTCAACTGCCCAACACTGCAGAGGTTTTGTTGATCCATTACTAAGGAAGTAAGCAGTAAAAGAATACGTACAAACTAAGAAAACTTCCCCTCCCAGCAAAAGAACAGTAACAGTTAACTTAAATCTTACTCTCTCAGCAAGCTAAAACTCTTAACTGAAAAGGCAAACCAAAGGGGTTGGTCATAATCGGGGTACTAGTGAAACAAACCAAAAAAAAAAAAGATCAAACTAAAACTTCATTGGCTTGTTAGCTGAAACAAAAACCAAAACTAAACTTTGATTTGCTGTTGGAAAAACCTAACCAAAACTAAACATTTATTAGCAGTTGGAAACCAAACCGAAACTAAACATTTATTAGCAGATTGGAAACCAAATCAAACCTAAACATTGATTGGCAGTTGAAAACCAAACCAAAAATAAAAATTGTTTGTCAGTTGAAAACCAAACCCAAAATAAACATTGCCTATCAGTTTAAAACCCTACTGTCACTGACTGGAAGTTTAAAACCCAAAATAAAACTCCATTTCCTGAAACATATTTCAGAAAGCTCTTATCTTTCAACATTTTCTGTACCCACATCCGCTTTGGGTGATTAAATCAGCCGATAAAACAAACTTGTGATTAGTTGAAATGTGTTCTATGCAATGCTAAAAGTGGTTACTCCTGTTGATGCTTTGTGCACTGATGCTCTGAAAATTTTTATTTCACATAATGTTTCAAAGTAGTTAAAAATTAGTTAGTGCTTAAACATTTCTATTTGATTTTGTTTCACTTTCTCAATTGTAAAAAATGGAGCATACAAATTGCAGTTGAGTCCAAATTATTAGTTATTAAGAATATAGGAATTTATTTTTTCAACTATAAGGGAATACATTTAAAAATAGTTAGCCTCTAAATTTGATTTGGAAATTTACCCAAACTGGAAAAAATCCTTGTAATCATGGTATACAAGAAATTACTTATTTTTTGGATCTTGTTGCTACCTAGGTAGTAATTTATTAACAAAATTACATGTTTGATTATTCTCAAGGTATGCTACAGGGTAGCAAATTGGAAAAGTTGAAATTTTATGTAAAAAATTAACAAACTATTTGTTTTAATTTTTGCAGAGATTCTTACTCCTGAGCATGTGAAAGTAACTATATCTTGTGAACACTCTCTCTCTCTCTCTCACACACACTCACACACACACACACACACACACACACACACACACACACACACACACACACGCACGCACAAAGATTTAAGTTGAAAAGCTGCCACATGATATGCTTCATCATTTGGAACAGGATCAGTTTGCTGTTGAACGAGTGGTTAGGCCTAACTTTCGAGTGCTGTATCTCGGAAACTATGGAATGTGGAAGATAAAATATTTGCAGTGTTTTGCAGCTTTGTTAGGCAAACCTTCATGCGAATTTTCAGCAAAATCCAAAACGATGGGTCAGGTTTGTAGAACAAAATGGCTGAGCTGTCGAAGGAGAGCCCACTATGAAATTCAGATAATTTTAACCATCTGAGAAAATATGCTGATAACCACCATTTTTTTCAAATATGTTATAGGATGTGTTAAACATCAATATAAAAAAAAAAATTCTCCTTCATGCCAGAGCAATATTCTACAGAGCCTCCCATAAAATGTCTAAATTTTGCTGTAATTTTTCACTTCACCACTAGGTGGTGCTCACTAAACTGGTGTTTCAGGTAAAATGAAAAGTGTTTTCAATATGTAGGGACCCTTTTCCATGTGATTCCAAAGTTTCATTCTCCTAAATTCAGTAGCACACAAAGTACAACATGTTATGTAAAAAGGGCATGCTACTGCAGAGCTGCAAAAGTGGGTGTTCAGCTAAATTTTGGAGCACTGTATTTAAAAAACTATGAGGTTTAAAAAACTGAAACTTAGGATTTTCCTATATCTTTATCGGGTATATCTACCTGCCAAGTTTCATTAAAATTCGAGTTGGTGGGTGACATGGCCTCAGTGATCTGACATGGAATGACCCTGGACAGAGTTTCCAGTGTGACATGTTTTCCATATAATTTGAAATAATTCACAGACTTTCCACTAGGGGATGTAAAAGTAAATTGTGTTTCCCCCGATATCTCAGCTTCTAAAACTCCGATTTGGAAAATTCTTTCTGCTCTGGATACAGCTCTTGATGGGAAATCCTTTGCACATAATTTCTGATTTTGGTAAAAAATGGTTTGACCACCAGGGGGCGTAAGTCTTAATTTCCGCTTCCGATGTATTTGCAGCAAATCTGAGCTTTTAAAATCTTGAATGAAAAAAGTTCATTTGTCACATATAAAAAAAAAATTCGTATACTACTCATGTTCACTAACTTTTTAGGAATATTTTCTTCTTAAAATAATGCATGGTTTCTACACCGGGGCGTAGATGTATATCTTATTTTTGTCAATATCTCTACTTCTAGGAGTCTGATTTTAACCACTTGTCATGTGTGCTAGTAATAACTGTATAACCAGTTTTCAGTAATTTGTTTTCATGTTGTGATATCATCCGCTGAATAAAACTTGCAGTATTTGGTGGCAGCGATGCTGGTTTTACATTTGATTACACAATATATGTGGATGACCAAACGATATCTAGAAATAAAAAAGCTTGTCTCTTATTCCATTTTTGTGTTAAAGTATATTAACTATTCTTCCACAATTTTTGCAGTCTTCAAGAATTTCTTATTTGCTTTTCAGTTAACTGGTTGTTTCTTTACATCTGTTTTCCTAGTACACTGTGGTTTTATGGACTTGCTGATAATCAAAGGCTTTTCCATCTTCTGGTTTTACTGTAAAAATACATAAGAAGATAGGTGCTCTTTTGGTTGATTTTCACCCATTCATTTTTCTGCCATAAAGAATTATGAAGAATTATGCTAGGCAGTGCATGCAAAAATAAATTAGTTTCATCTCCATTTGCTATATTTTGAATCACATATCCTCCAGTTGAGTTTTGAAGCTCTTTCCCTTCCATTTATTTACTGTTTTGATTGATACCACCCTCGCTTTACTGCATATTTCTTTAAAATTAACCCTATGTCTTTTTTTTGAAACTGTTGAGTCCTTCCGTTAGATATGTTAAAATTATCCTTTAGTGTGCTTGTTATATCGATTCAAATAAATGCAAATTTTGAGACCTTGCATTAACAAAACGTTCCCACACACATTTCTTTTATCTGCTGATTATCAGTTTTAAGCATTTTGTTTAACTATTTTTGCATTCAACCATACATCTATTTTTTTCTCTTTCAGGATCTCTTAAAGCTGTGTGTGTTTAATTTTAAAATTCTCTAATTTGTTTCAGGCTGAATTTTTCTTTTGAAGTAATGATTTGAAGTTTAGAGTCTAAATTACACGTTTTTTGCACATGCTATTATATGAAAAAAATATGGAACTAGTTCAAACACAGTGGCGTAGGTGCACTATATATATAGTTAAAAGCGAAAGAACTGCTACATAATACCAGTTGAAATGATAAGACAAGTGCTTTAATTCTGAACTGTTATTTCTCAACTATGGAGTTGCTCATACAAAACAGAGTTGCTTGCTGTTCTTGGGGGTCCACATGTTCCTTCTAGGTATCCTGTAAGTTGAGTAGGAATTTCATTTTGTGGTCACACTTAAGTCCTAAAACAGCTCTACCATTTCACACATCCTCTATTGGTCTAGTTCAGCCCCTCCCCCTTTATTTCCCCTTCACATGAAAGGCAAAAAATTTCCTGTAAGAAAAACTCTTCCTGGGATGCTCAATATGGTAGCCTGTTAACTGATTGTGATGGAGTGAAAACAAGTTTGTAAAATCATGCAATGCATTGATTATAATACGCTTTCCAACATACCAGAAACAGGGTGCGCACGCGTGCTTGAAAACCTGGAAAGTCCTGGAAAATCATGATTACGTTTTCAAGGCCTGGAATATCCTGGAAAAACGGTATTTTTTTAATGCTGTCTTGAAAAGCCTTGAAATTTGAAATTAGTGCTTAAAAAAAATGCCCTTTTAGGAAATCGTGTTACTGACTGTTACCCCTTAATTTTTTTAAGTTCCTCTCCTCTGTTCTCAAAGAAACCGCCGGCTACAGTGGTGTTTCGGATGTGCCCAAATCCTAATTTGGCTGGGGGGGGGGGAAGCACTACTTCCAGTGCAATAAAATTGGATGATTACTAGCAGGTCTGTTAGGGAAGGGGAGCTTGATGCATTCTCTAGCCCTGAGCTTGATGTCCGTCCGACAACTACTGAGAACAACAGAAGGGGAAAGAAGAGACATTTAGCATTTGCAAGGGGGTCGCGTGTTTACCAAGTCAGCTGGCATCCACCAGTGAAGAGTATGCCTGAACAACACATTCATCTGCTCCTTGTTTATTGCATTAAGACGCTTGCTTCCGGCCCACCCCTCAAGAGACTTCGGCTACTTATGATAAAAAATAAGAAAACTATCTTTGCGAATTTTTCACAAAAGTGGCTGAAATTTTTACATTTACTATAATTGGATTACAGAAGCTCACTCCCAAAATTCCATTTGAATCGGTTTAAAACTTAAAAAGTTAGCATTGGAAATTTTTATTATGTGTGCCTCTTTAGACAGTGAGCCTTGAGCAGAAAGGGTGTTACCATAGCAACGGTTGATTGACAGCTGGGAGCGCTGATCCGAAGCCCTTGGTTGGGAAGAAAGCAAACACCTGTTTATCACTTCCACGGCTCAAAAGGACTAAGAGATATTTTCAGAAATCCATTTTCCGGAATTTTGAAAATAACACAGTAAAATTTTTACAGTGGTTAAAATACATCACAATAAAGTTCTAGTGCAAATTTCGCCGAATTCCGTTTGAAACTTAAGCAGATGCAAAAAAAAAAAAAAATCTTCCGTTGCAAAATCGGATTCAAAAAAAAGAAACGGCAATTATAAATTACGGGAAAAGCAAGCAAATTATTTTTTTAGATGCCATGGTTTATTTAAACAGAGTGATCCTTAAATTTTGTTTCTGTGATGATATGGACTCTATTTTAATTACAAACATACATTTTTATTCAGATGTCTGAGTTACTGTTTTAATAAAAAAAATCTAATTAAAAAGTTTTCAATGGATTTAGGCGAAATTCAGCAGATAAACGTATTTTAGTAAATTGCAACGTTATGACGTAAATTTGGTCATTTTGTCGAAAATTGGGCAGCATTTTTTTTTTTTTTTTTTACGTTTTCTCCTATAGTTAGGGTGAAAGAGGAAGACACTTCAGTGAGCTGCAGGTGGTGATTTATGGCGATGTGCCAAATGAAAAGAAGCCGTTCCATCAGGACATTCCAGAGGTTGAGTGTGCGTGGACGCGTGCTCCTGCTGTTTGAACTTAATCGGAATGTTTTCGGGAGGGGGAGAAATATCCGTTTCAGCTTTACAGCTTTCAGGCTCCTTTTTTTTTTTTCTTGGTAATAAATAAAAACCATAGGTGCTGCATTCACCATTGATCCATATTCGCATTTCTTGAATATAAACAGCAGACAATCGGAAACATGGTGTTGGGTGGGTCTTGATGTTCTTCATTTGTATCTGCTGAATTTTGTTCTGTGGGAATACGGAATGAGTTATACTGTGAATACATACAAAACTACATATTTTTGAGCTGAAAAAATATGTCTACTTGTACACAGTAGCTAACGTGTGAACTCAGACGAAGACAATTGGACATATGGACGTCTGATTCCATAAAAAAATCAACCCATTTTATTATACACGACAGGTAAAAAAAGAAAAAACATTACATGTTTTTAAACATTATAAAGGAAAGCGGATTTTTGAAACACCATGACTTGATATTAATTTCTGAAAGTTTTTTTTTTTTCGATTTTAATTTCTGAAATCCTTTTTTTTTTTTTCAATTACAATACACTGTAACATGATACCTGTGTGTTGTATCCCTTAGTTGTATGGCAGATTTTCAGTTGGCCGATATCCCGCGATCGTAAGTGGTAGTTACATTGCTATTGTTGATGATGACAAGATAAATACTGGAGTAATGTAGAATGTTGCATAACGTAAAAAAGAAATCGCCCCCCTTCGAACTTTTATGCGGTTATCATAACTGATCAACCATTTCATTCCATGAACATCAGCACATTTCAATCATTTGACCATTGGGGTCTGACTGAATTCAGCAGTGCTTAAGCGCCTAGCGCAACGAGAACATGCTAATTATGGACAGTTCTATTCCCTTCCCCCTATCATCCCTAATCCATTTGCATCTTTCATCATTTTTATTACTTAAAACTGAAATTGCTTTTAAAAACTAATTTGAGCATGATACTGTAAAGCGTAGTAATCATCCTGGAATTTTTTGTATATGGCCTGGAAAAGGCCTGGAAAGTCCTTGAATTTTTTTCCCCCAAAAAGAGTACGGACCCTGCAGAAATTATTACTCAAGTTATGAGAATAATGGCCGTGGAATAAATCTCGATCCTGTGCCCTGACCTTTGATCCCATTTCGATGATATTCAACAGAACCGGTTCGGTATACCTCCGAAATAACATGATAAAGTTTTGTTGCAATCGAAGCATTTTTACACAAGTTATGATGCATAAGGGCTATGGAATAGATCCCGCTCCTGTGTCCTAACCTTTGACCCCATTTCACCCATTTTCAATAGGGTTTGTCGCCAGGTGGTCCCCTACCACATACTAAAATTTCATCGAAATCAAACCTTTTTTACGTTAGTTATGACACATAACAGCAGTAGAATGGATCCCGCTCCTATGTACTGACCTTTGATCCCATTTTGTTCACTTTAAATAGGGTTCCTTCCCAGGTGATCCCCTACCAGATACTAAAATTTCATCGAAATCGAATGATTGTTACGCGATTATCGTGCGAACGGACATACGCACACAAGCGTGACGTAATGAGGCAGATGGGAATCGCGACCATCTGCTCGCAAAAGTGTGACGTCATAAAACTTTAATAGGACCCACACACAACGCATGACGTAATGAGACAGATGGCGTAACCGCGCGCCAACATTCTCAAACACGAGATTGTGATGTCATAAAATTTCTTAGCATTGGTAACATTAATGGAACAACACCATGACACTGAAAACGTTATAATTAAGGGTGGTTATTTAACCCACTTAACGAATTCTCCTAAAGTCGAGATCAAGCTAAATCGATTTCTAGTACCAGAAAACAAGAAAACAGTAAGTTAACGACTTTCATCAAAATTCTTAGAGCCGTTTTCAAAATAAAATGTACATACATACATACAGGGCTCGACAAAACCCGGGCACCAGGTCTCCATGGCGCCTAAAAATTTCATGCGGGTGACAAGAATTTTTTTGCGTTTAATTTATGTATTTAACAGATGTGATTTTCCTATTCTGAAGTGGGAAAATCTACTTTGTCAATGTTTTTACTGTAATTAAATTGATGAAAATGGCAAACAGCTTTTGCGTGAAGAGGGAAGTCCCGCAATTTACCAGTGACTAACTAGATCGGCACGTTTGTATCTGTCGCATACAAAAGCTGCTCCGTAGTTAGGGCGCTGAAGCGTTCAAGGCACTAGCTGTTACCAAGGTCTCCTCTGTGGGTCTGGTCGTGACCTTCGGTTGAGGTGATCTGCTAAAGTAGGAGGAGCTTGTTCCCCGCAGAGTTAGTGGCATCTGCCACTGCAAGCACGCACAGAGCGTGTATTCTGGTATGATTGTGATCAAAATTATTAGAATGTCAGGAAGGTACTTTATGACAACTACACAGGGTCAGAATAAAAATAATTATCCTTTTCCTTTGTAGTATACTCCTATAACTGAAATTATAATTTTTCTCTTTAAAAACACTTCAATCGGGACTTGCATGTAGCTTCTAATATATTTAATTCTTCAGACTTATACAACTGCATGTGAAATAATTTATATACCTACTGGATTATTTTATTTTAATCTTTTTAGCATGTATAAGGCTGTGTGAAAGAGAAATTAATTCACCAGTGGTAATAACTTTCCTTTTCTCAATGGCTCTGTAATGGTTTAGCGGAGAGGGACTGCAGTATTTCTTTCAATGCTATTTTCGATGCTGGCTCAATTATTATTAATTACTAGTCGCGAATCCCATATTCATAACGAGATTCTTCCACGTATTCGTGGAATTCCGCTGTTTTGCCATCATTTGGGTCATTTTCCAGACCGATGCAAAACTGAAAAGAATTTCTTGGGGGAGGGAGGTGTCTTTCCCATTTGGGGACGGTATATTCGTGTTTTGAAAGCGTAAGTTAACGGAGTTAAACAATCCCCCCCCCACGATAGTGGGGTTTTTTTCTTGCGATGTTTCTTATACCCAGTATTGTTGTTGAATATCATTTCATTCCATAAATATTTGTTTTTCAGCTTGAAAATTTTGCCATAAACGGAAGTCAGGCGGAGTAAAGTTATCTCCCGTAATCACGATCCCCCCCCCGCAATGTGCAATGTTTCCCCTCTCCTGAGTTGTTAAATGTTATTCCCCTTGTGTTGTATTTAAGCTTCATAAGCGAGGGGAAATTTCCTAAAATGAAACTGAACGAGTTGGAAAATTTGTAAGAAATGATGCATGGTGTTTAAAAGCATTCATGTTCTCAAAGTTGCACCATTTACATGATGTATTTGTTAAGCTTTGATATCATGCAGTCGTGCAGGAAAGTTTTCAGCATGACAAATGAAATTGTCATCGGAGGAAAAAAAGAAAGAAAAGCGACGATGAAAAAATCGGGAAAGAATGATAGCAGAAAAAAAATAAAAAATTACAGAATGAATGCTCTGCAGCTGCAGTCAACAAAAGAAACGGAAAGTAGTTCGCATTCTTGCTGCGAAATTTGATTTTTCACCCTGTTAAAAAGTTCCGCGTTTTTTTTTAATCTTTCGTTGGTCTCGTATGCATATTATTTCCCAAATTGCACAGTACAAATACTTGCCTTTATACCGTGTTATTCCTCCATTTGCTCCTTATAAATTCATTACTCAGGTGGCTTTTATTAGTCTTCTATTATTTCCACATTTCCAAAAACAGCTGTTTAAATGCACTTTTATATCTTGCTATGATTTTTATAATTGTTACCTCTGCTTTATTTATGAGTAATAGTTGTGATAATATTTTCAGTACTTCTGAAATTGCTTCGTATTAAAGCATGCGGAGTGGCTTGTATTAGAAACTAGATGCCTTCAATCTAGCCTAGTGAAAGGTTGAAGTGGAGTACGTTCCTCATTATAGATGTAAAATAATAAACCACAGAAGTTATTACCTTACTTCTGTGGTTTATTATTTTACATGAAACTGATTTCTTGTCAGATCGTACTTTGATGTAATCATTCCGCAGGCCTTTTCTTGGAAGTTAATATTTGAAAGTGCAACTGCAGATGGCTTTCCATTTTCTGCTAGGAACTGCCTTTAATTTTTTTCTGTTAAATGTTTTAAGGCCATCCAAAAATAAAGGAAAGCTGCTTCTCCCGCGCCGCTTGATCCTACTGGTGGAACGCACGCATCAGTAATAGCAAGTGTGCGTGCTCAAAGCAATTCCTCCTTTAGTGGAGAAGCACACTCTGCGCTTGGAAGTGGGAACTTGTAACTTATTGGGAGCAAATGGGCTGATGGCTGAAGCTTCGGCAATTACGCTTGCTGACAACTACTGCCTTTGTTCAGCGGATTGAATTTTACATCAATTTTTTTTCTTCGGATTTTGTATGTTGCAACAGAACTTTTAAGCTTCAAAGTTAGCTGAAATTCAGTTGTGCAGGAAGAGTTTTGACCAGGCCCGTAGCCAGGCATAGAAATTTGGGGGGCGGTAGGTCATTGAGGTCGGGCGGCTCTCCTCTGGCTACGACCCTGGTTTTGACCATTGTCCGTCCGGTTTCTTTTGCACCCTTCCTCTGCCGCAAGTCGGCTTCCGTGCCGCAAGTCAGCAAAACAAAGCATGTGACTAACCATTGACCTGGGACGAGTTGCAGCGGAAAACATTCCATTTATTTCTCTGGCTCCACTTTCATTGTTACTCTCCCTTCTACCTTACTCTCCCTGCAGGCAGATAGCGTCACGAAAGGTCGCATACCTGCAAACTGGTTGTCATTAACAGAGAACCCTTCTGTGGTAATAGTTCAACTTTAGTCGCATGCTTACGCATTTTATTTTATTTTGGTTTCAAGATTCTGTTGTGTTTTTTAACCTCAGCTTTGTGTGTTTTATTCATTTCAAAAAATGAAATGAGCAGCTGCAAGCAGAGATTTGGAAAATGGGAAGCAATCCCGTTTAACAAGTTTTTTGTGATTTCACAAAAAAGCAAAGATCCTGAGCCTTCCATTTCATTAGAAGAAACTGAGGTGGAAGTTAGTACAGAAGATCTGAACCTCCATTCCCCTTCACTGAGTCAGGCATACAGTGGAAAAAGGAGGAAATTTCAAACATCATGGTTAAAGGATTTACTGTGGCTTACTTTTAATGAAAGAACAGGTATAGCACAATGTGAAATATGTGCTGCATTTCCTGGGATAGTGGATGTGAGTTCTAAAGTGGTAAAGGGTTTTGTTGGACCTTTTAAACTGGAAACATTTAAAAAACATGAGAAGTCATATCAGCATCAGAAATGCATGGTAGCACAAAATGCAGAATTGCATCCAGAAACTACCCCTATTGCAGTGTGTGTAAAAAAAAAAATGTATCAAAAAATGTTTGAGCACATGAAATCTGTTTTTAATATTGCCTATTTCATTGCTAAAAATAATAAACCTTTTAGCGACTTGGAAGGGCAATTGTTATTGGCAGAAAAATTAGGTATTGAAGTCAGAAAAGAATATAACAATGACAAAAGATGTAAAGAATTTGTGTCTTATATTGCAGCAGGGATAAGAAATGAGCTGATTTGTGAACTGAAAGATCAGCATTTTGTAAGTTTATTGCTGGATGGATCAACAGATAAAGGAGGTGTAGAAGAACTTATATTATATGCAAGATATCTGAAAGACAAAGGAATAAAAGAAGTATTTTTATCCATCATTCCACTTGAAAGTGCAACTGCAGATGGATACATGAAAGCAATTTATAGTGAACTTGAAAGACTAGAGCTGTCAGAATGGTTAAGTTCCAATCATCTGATTGGTATTGGGACTGATGGAGCAGCCAGTATGATTGCTGAGAATGGTGTAGTTCAGAAGATTCATCAAACATTGAGCCATGTGGTAGGTGTTCACTGTATTGCACACAGATTAAACTTGTGTGTTGAGTGCTGAAAAAAATGTAAAATTCATTGATGACATTGATACAGTTCTTAAGAAACTGTACACATTTTATCGGTCATCACCAAAGAGAATGCGTCAACTGAAGCAGGTATCTGAAATTTTGCAGGGCCAACTTTTAAAATTTCAATTTCTCTACAAAGTAAGATAGGTTGCCAGTAAAGTTGGTGCACTTGCTGCTCTGGTAAAAGATTGGAAATGTGTGGTGGTACATCTTGAAGATATTTCTAATGAGAAAGGTGATGCTTCTGCAGTTGCAAAGGGTCTGTTGAAGAAACTGAAGGATTTCAGGTTTGCCCATATGCTACACTTTCTGTTAGATTATCTTACTGTATTTAAGAACCTGTCTCTCATATTTCAAAGGCAAGAACTTTTCATGAGTGCTGTTGAACTGCACATAAAAAGTACTGTAACAACACTCACTGCAGTGATCGATGTTCCTGGTCATTATGAGGACATGTTCATCAGTAGCACAACACTGAAAGGCATTTATCAAGAAGTGCAACTGCATGGACTGAATGCCAGTTCAAGTACTTCCTTTGAAGTTGACAAAAAAAAACCTGGTGCAATGCGGAGCACAATATTTACAGGAAAGATTTCTGAACAATCATAACATCATTCAACATTGCAGGGTTTTTGATACCTTCACGTGGCTAACAGGGAAAGATCTGGAGAAGTTTGGAGTTGATGAGATAAGAGTCCTAGCTCAACATTTCAAAAAACAACTATCATCTCCAGATATGAATAGCAAAACATGCATAAATCTTCTCCAGAACGAATGGTATGAGTTTAAGGAGCTTGGACAAGGGATGAAGCTCAGCGAATTGTTGAACAAAGTGATGTCTAACAGTGACAGATTTCCAGTTTTAGGGAAACTCTTATCAATAGTGTCAGTATTGCCTGTTTCCACTGTAAGTTGTGAAAGAGGTTTCAGCTTGATGAACCTTATTAAAAACAAATTTCGATCATCAATGGAAGCGGAGAGCTTAAATGATTTAATGATGATCAACTTTAATGGCCCCTCCTTATCTGAATTTGACCCTTCAAAGGCTATTGACAGGTGGTATTTTGGTGCTAAAACCACAAGACATATTCATGGTCATAATAGGGCATCTGGGATTTAGTTTTCTTACAATGCTCTTTTTTTTTTTTTTTTTTTTGGGCTTTTACTCAGTAATTTAATTCTATCTCATTTGTTTAAAAAAGTTTCCACATTTCAATCCTTCAATTGCTGCACAATATCAGCTAATATTAATATAATTTAATTTATTTAATTGAAAGCAATATCATAAATAGTCTCCATATTATAGGAATTGTGAAAAATCACCTGCTTTATGTTCATAAGTAAATTGAAAGACAAATATAAATTCAAAGACATAATTCTAAAGAAATTATGAGTCGTGCAGCAAACTTACTGCACGTTGTGGTTCTGGAACTGAAATATCTTTGTGATATCAACAAGCACCTAGACGTCAGGTATGTTTCTTATCGATATGTTTCATGTTATTTGTCAATGGTATGTAAAATACATTCTACTCGATTATATATTTTTATGCTGCCCAGATTTCTTAAAATTGAGAGTAAATAAGAGGTAAAAACAATAAACCTTAAGTCTTCCCCTTTCTGTTTATTCATATTTTATCAACTTTAAAGATACCCCCCTCCCCGCTACACAACCCTGGCTCCTAAATTTTGGAGGTGGCTCCTAAATCTGAATCATATTTGTCAAGGCCTGCATACATACAAGAATTGCTACTTTAACGTGGACGTCAAGTAATTTTGCTTCCTATACTTCCAATGGAAAAACTTCTGTACACATTTTCTTCACAATTACTGCGTTCCCAAGGATGAAAATTTGAACATCGATTAAAATAGCTTCATTTCATAACTTGGAATACTTAATATTTTCTAAACCATAACCGTAATTATGCAATCCAACATTTATTTGTCCACTGACTTCATCAAAGCACAGGTCGTGCCATCTTTTCTCTGGTTTCAACACCACCAAAGGAAAAGTTATTGATTTTCAATATAATTATGGTTATGTTTTAGAAAATATTAAGTTTTCCAAGTTATAATATGAAGTTATTTTAATCGATGTTTGAATTTTAATCCTTGGGAACACATTAATTGTGAAGGAAATGTGTACAAAAGTTTTTCCATTGAAAGTATAGGAAGCAAAATTACTTGACGTCCCCCTTAATAATATGGGATAAGGGCGATGGAATGGATCGCAATCCTATGTCCTGACCTTTGACCACATTTCGTTTATTTTCAATAGGGTTCATCCCCATGGGGTCTGGTACGATTCGTCCAATGGACAGTTGGTCCAAAGGTACGATTCGTCCAATGGTACGATTGGTCCACTGCCGATTCGTCCAATGGACCATTGGTCCAATTCCGTCTTATCTGTCCGAAGTGCTACTCGTGTTATAAAAATCTCAGCTGTTCTGATTTTATCTCCAATGTTATACGAAAGTACCGGTAGTACAAAGAATGTAAAATAATGTTACATTTCATGCGTAATATTGTGGCTACAGATTTTTTTTTTTTTTTTCGGAATCGCGTTTTTTTTGTTATACTGTCCTTGCTGCCGTATGAACTTACTGATGTACGAGCCGTTCAATCAACTTCAATGTTTCTCTTTTGCATGAAATAATATAAAATACTAGTTTCTCGTTTCTGTTTGTAGCATGCAGTGAGGTTCCGCCACCGGAGTCCACTTATTCCGGAATAAGTGGACTCGGGTTCGAGCCCCAGCATGGACAAAAATGACGGAGAAATTTACTTCACTATACAAGTTAATATTGCATTTTTACAAGCACGAAATATTAATTCACAGGCCCTAGGCCTATGCCTTTTTGACAGTTTTTATCCTACCGTTGTCAGATTCATAACATTTACCTACCAAGAAAACTTACTAATGTTATGCTAGTATTTTTTTAACTTTACTTAATATGTAAACGTTAGAATATGACATCAGTAGAATAAAAAGTGTTAAAAGGCCTAGGCCTAGGTCTTATGAATTAATATTTAGTGCCTAAGTAAAAGAGCTATGCTATTAACTTGATTTGATGTACAAACATTATGAATATGACATTGGTAGAGTAAAAATATTTAAAAAGGCCTAGGCCTTAGGAATTAATATTTCGTTCTTAAGTAAAAGCGCAATATTATTAACTTGATTTGTTAGGTAAACGTTATGAATGGGATATCGGTAGAATAAAAACGGTTAAAAAGGCCTAGGCCTAGGTCCTGTGAATTAATATTTAGTGCCTAAGTAAAAGCGCAATGCTATTAACTTGATTTGATACGTAAACGTTATGAGTATGAAGTCGGCGTATTAAAAGCTGTTAAAAAGGCCAAGGTGTAGAGCCTATGAATTAATTAAGTTATAAAAAATATTACAAGCTGAACATGTTATGTAAATATTTAGCGCCTAAGTAAAAATTCAGCGTTTTTAAAAAATCCCACCTAATCGTCTTTTTCTGAACACAACATGAGCGTGCTAGGTGCCTTGTAAAGACATGAAAAATGATGACAAGACACGGCCTAGGTGCCTCGTAAAGACATAAGAAATGATACGATGAGTGCTTTTTATTAGGTTTTATAAAATGTTTACAAATACCAAATATCTAGGTTGTAACTTAAATTCTTCTAAAACGGCCCGTGCCTAGGGGCTTTGCAAACAGCTGAGAAATGCTCCATTGAGTGCCTTTTACCAGGTTTATGTAAAATGTTTACAATTACCAAATATACGGAAATGATCTTTCAAAAGGATATAATGAGCAGAATAATTTAAATCATTATTCCTTTCTTGAAAATAAAACAGTTTACCGTTGGTAAGATGATACCATTGGACGAATCGGCGTTGGACCAATCGTACCATTGGACGAATCGGCATTGGACCAATAGTACCATTGGACGAATCGGACATTGGACCAATCGTCGTTGGACGAATCGTCCGGGACCAATCCCCAGGTGGTCCCCTACTACATACTGAAATTTCATCGAAATCGAACCATTTTTATGCACGTCATGACGTATAAGGGCAGTGGAATGCATCCCGATCTTATGTCCTGACCTTTGACCCCACTTCACTCATTTTGAATAGGGTTCGTCCCCAGGCGGTCTCCTACCACATAGTAAAATTTCATTGAAATCAAACCATATTTACGTAAGTTATGACGCATAAGGGCAATGGAATGATCCCGCTCCTACGTCGTGACCTTTGACCCCATTTGTCCCATTTTCAATAGGGTTCGTCCCAAGGTGGTCCCCTACCACATACTAAAATTTCATCGAAATCGAACCATTTTTACGCCAGTTATCGTGTGGACGGACAAAGCTGGAGCATATACGCTTCTTCTTCTTTTCAGCCTACGGTTGGAAAGCGTAAAAAAGGAAGTGTGGGATGTTCAGAGTGGTTTTATGGCTGCACTAACCAAATTTTTGCATTATGCATGATGATTGAAAAGTATCTGGCTGTCAGTAAGAAAGTTTTTGCTGCTTTCATAGATTTAGAGAAAACTTACGACCGAGGAAATAGGACACTTTTGTGGAAGGTATTAAATGAATATGGTGTTACTGGGAATCTACTTAATAGTGTAAAAGCCATGTATGCTGGCAGTAGAGCTTGTGTACAAGTGAATGGTGTTTTATCAAAATGGTTTTCTAGTGGTGCAGGAGTCAGACAAGGTTGTGTAATGTCACCATGGCTGTTTAATATGTTTATGGATGCGTGCATGCGTGATGCCAAAATAGATAATACTGGTTTATGTCTTGGTGATATCTGTGTGTGCAGATTACTGTATGCTGATAACACAGGGTTCTTGTTGGCAGAGAGCAAAAGCGAGTTACAGAGTATGTTGTCCCGGATATACAAAGTTTGTATGAAATTCAAACTGATTATAAATAAGGGAAAAATCAAAGTTACGGTTTTTGAGAGAGGAACTGGTAGCACTGAATGTAATGTAAGTATAAATGGCACTGTGATTGACCAGGTGAGTGAGTTTGTGTATTTAGGAAGCTTGTTTGACAGAGAGAACAAATCGGATGGTGAAATTAGTAGGAGAGAGAATTCTTCATTGAAAGTCATAGCTGCTCTGGGAGGTTTTCACAGGAATGATGGGTTCTCTAGAGAGTCCCGCATGGCTGTGTATGAAAGTGTAATTGTTCCTACTCTGTATGGCAGTGAAACCTGGGTACTGCAGAAGAAACATAGGAGTCGTTTGTGTGCTGGAGAAATGCGTTACTTACGGGGGTTTGTGGCAAGACACGGTTTGATTGTGTGAGGAATGAAGATGTGTTGCAGTTGTGTAATGTGAAGCAAAATGTTATTAGCAAGGTGGAGACTAATGGGTCATTCCGCATCATTAAGTAAGCCAAAATTTTAACACTTTTTTACCTTACCATCTTGGATTTTTTTCAAATTTGGCTCACCTAATGTACCCCTAGATATAGTAAAAAATCCAAATTTTTAGATTTTTGTCTGCAGTAGTTTTAAAGTTATAGCTCTCTAAAATCTTAAAAAAACAACAAAAAAAACATGCAATTTTCAGCTGACATGTAATTCCAAAATAAATGATTACTCAAGCTAGAAATGAGATAGAAGGTTGGGGTAAGAACCATTTTGTAGCTTATTTTATAAGCTTTCATATGATATGTAACATTGCTAGTTTTGGACACTATGAAGGTCATAATGCAATTTTTGACCTTGAATTTCTCTAAAACCTAATTTTTTAAAATTTAGAAAAATTCACACACAAAGTTCTATATTTTAGCATTATTTGTGGAAGTTTCATAATGGGATCGCAGTGGGATCATGATTTCATGGATTTTTAAAAAATATTATGCAAAGGAAAAACCATCGGGGATGCGAAAGAAAAATTGTTCAATTTTAATTCACAATTTTTAATTCCTTTGGACAAGTTAATTTATTGAAAATTATAACTAATTACACACCTTTTAGCAGGGTTTAAAAAAATCATGATTTAAAAAAAAATCAAATAAATTGGATTTATTTGATATAAATCAGACTTTTTTTATTTAAATCAGATTTATTTGATTTAAATTACTGTTGTGTTTCAGTTCAACTTTAAAATACCTCTTCATTTTTCAATGCAAACATGAAACAACGTTTTTCTCCATGATAGACTTGATGGTATATATTTTTCAAATTTAAGTGACACTGCATGACAGATAATGAATGAGAATGGTATAATTCTTAATGCCATGCATTATCTTTACTGTATTGATTTGTGTTTACTAAACTTCGTAATAATTACTGATATGCAAATCATATTTTATATTCAAAAAACATTTATTTTTCATACATTTAAAAATAAATCTGAATCACCAGAGAGAGAGAGAGAGAGTTTCTCAAGTGAATTCTGTGGAAGAAATGTTCTTCTCATAACACATGGAAATAGGCCTGTGTGGAAGAAATATTGTCATAATATATGGAAACAGGTCTTTGGGCGATGTAATTTTCAAGTTTTCTGATGTGATTAATGTTACAGAGACGTGCCAACAGGGGGAGGGGCAGGAGGTGCGACTGCCCCCCCTCAGAAATCTAAGTGGTGGGGCAGACTGTATGTTTTGCCCCTCCAGTTTTAGCACCCAAAATATAAGTTCATTTAATTTAACAGAAAAAAAAAGCTTTCAAATTGTTTAAAAAACAAACGAAATGCTGGTGATTTTTATAAGCGTTTTAGCAGTTTTTAATTAGCATTTTTACTTTTATGGTAAAGGAAAGAAAAAGAAAACAAAATAATACTGGGAAAAGAATCTCCCCTGTGCTCCTGATTTTTTTCTGCTCTGTTCTACGACTGGTTAATGGGTGGGAAGAGTGAGGGAGAATGATCCTACACCAATACAACAACGAATAGCTGTGTGAATGTGTGTAGAGTGGGGCAGGGACAGTCCACTCCATTTTTCCTTTTGCATTCAAGTGATTCTGAAATCCGTCCTATGCATGTATTCCCAATGGGGTACGGGGGGGGGGGGGGTCGTGTTTATCTAGTTCTTGAACAATTAGTGTTGTATTATCGCTTATCAAACATCCCGCTTTTCGTAGCTCAATCCATCAATAATAGGCAAGTGCATTTCTGCCAAAAGCAATAGTCTGAAGTGTAGCATCATTGGAGACACTTTCTGGGACTCTGGGTGGGGCCTTGAGCTGTTTTTTCCTAGTGTAAAGACCTTGCATCACTGCCGCGCCCGCTTACTACCCCATCTGGGTTTCTTGTCCTCTGGGCTGAGAATCTTGAAGGAAACAATCTTCACTTGTGTGTGTGTGTGTGTGTGTGGGGGGGGGGATATGCTTTACCCCAGTCTTTACTTCCATGTCCAATTGCCCATCGTCGTATTCATGCTGTGACTGTGTAGCCGGTGTTCAGATACTTCACCAGTTTTACTTCCGTGCTTTATGCGTGCTTACAAAGGTGCAATTTTTTTGGAGTGTTTTCTAGATCGTTTTCGTGATCAGAGAAGAATTTTGATCTTTGAAGGCTGAATGGAGAAACTTGCAAGCAAAAGGAAACGTGAGACGGGTGCAGAATCAATAAATGTAAGTCCATTTTAAAAATCCTTTTTAACAGATATTTGATATTTTGGGGGGAATGCGCCATTGGCTTGTTTCACATAAAAGTATTTTGAATTCAGTTTTAAGATCATGGTGAATTGGTGATATTGATTGTGGGTTGTGTGAGGAATTCGCACTGGTATGGTGCAAATTCCAACAGGCACTTGGCGCTTATTCAGACTTTTTTAAGGGTGGGTCTATGTGACAATATTTTGCCTCTGTTGAAAATCCGAAAGTAAGTTTAAAACTTTAGGTGAAAAGTCTAATAAAGACTTTTCAGCAAAAGTTTTAACCGACTCCTAATTTATAATTAGGAGTAAGTAAAAATACTACTAATTATAAATTTATTAGGAGTACGGCAATTATTCCTAATAAATTTATAAAACTAATACTTAATTTTCTTTTTATCTCGAATCTCGAGTAGGCAATTTGTTTTGCCTATTACATCTTATAGTTTTATGTCTATTATGCAAATTTGGGTCTGCTAGTTTCAAGGATTTAGCTAGAAATTAAAAACTGTTTTTAATCCACTACTACATTAAAACAAGATATTTTCCCACACAATATTTACGTATTACAAAAAAACAAAAAAAAAAAAAACTGTGACATAACACATCATTATCCTCCCAGATTACTGATTAGTTCCGAACCATTAAATGAGGAAAACTATAAAAAAAATGCTAATATTAACTCTTTGTCTTCTTTCATCTGGAAAATATGAAAAAAATTGCTAATATTAACTCTTTGTCTTCTTTCATCTGGAAAATATGAAAAAAATTGCTAATATTAACACTGTCGTCCTGCCTCATAATTTGATTTTAAAGACATTTGATAATCTGTTTTTTTCTAAGGAAATGATTTCCGCAATGTAGTTCTTGCGCTTATTTTTAGTCCATAGAAACCTACATACTGACGGGATGTTGGTAAAAAACTTATGTGTGGCAGTGTTTCGGTGTGGGGTGTGGCACTTTACCGGCAACCCTGCCACACATCTTTCAGCAACTTGGCCACAAAAGTTCAAGGGGGGGCTGTAAAGATTGCCGTTTCTGAGCTTATATTGAGAACTGAATTGGGAACTCCAAACAAATTTCAAGAAAACGTTCCATGTAAGCCAAGCGATAATTGTACACTTGGTTTGGGGGCTATACCCCCAACTTCCGTAATATTATATTCTGAGCCGCTGGAGTCTGTCAGTGTATCCAATATGTTCCCCTTGAAGTGTCCGTGAGCTGGGGGGGGGGGCTTTCCCCCAAAATGTTAAAATGGATGAAGAGCTGTGTACATTAGGACCATGCATTATATAATGATTTTGTACACGACCAGGAATTTTCAGGAGGGTGGGGTGAATTCACCCTCCCCCAAGTTTCTAAGAGTGCAGACAAGTGTTCAAGGTATGGGATTTGCTCGCAATTTCTATGTTTTATGTTGTGTTTAGTGGCAGATTATGTATGCCCTTTCCCCCTCCCCCAAAATTTGGTGAAGTCTGTAAAAGGGATACGAAGTGCTTGGTTTGGAGGACTCTACCCCCAACTTCTGTAATTGTATATTCTGGACCTCTAGTTGGTCAGTGTATCATCAATGTTACCACTGAAGAGCTCTTAGAAACTGGGGGTTCACCCCACCCTCCTGAAAATTCTTGGTCGTGTACAAAATCATTATATAAAGCATGGTCCTAATGTTTACAGCTCATCGTCGATTTTAATATTTTGGGAGAAGCCCCTCCCCCAAAGCTCACGGACTTTGCGGACGCGTCAAGGGGAACATATTGGATACACTGACAGACTCCAGCGGCCCAGAATATAATATTACGGAAGTTGGGGGTAGAGGCCCCCAAACCAAGTGTACCTCAGATCCTTGGCAATTTATTTCTTCAAATTCAAGTACAATTATCGCTTGGCTTACGTGGAACGTTTTCTCGAAATTCGTTTGGAGTTCCCAATTCAGTTCTCAATATAGGTCCAGAAATGGCAATCTTTATAGACCCTCCCCCTTGAACTTTTGTCGCCAAGTTGCTGAAAGATGTGTGGCAGGGTTGCCGGTAAATTGCCTCACCGGAACACTGCCACACATCAGTGTTCCTCTGTGGCAGTTTACAGTGAACCGTTTGCTCTGGGGTGTTTCCTCCGGGAGTATTTTTACCGCTCTTCAGTTTTCGGGGGTATTTTTACCGTTTACCATACTGACATACAAGCGTAATGAACTTCTTCATAATGACAAAAGTACCTAAGTGAGCCTACTTTGGGATATGCCCCCCCCCCCCTTCACTTACAAATATAATCTGCTGCATATATTTCATAGTATTAGTATTGCTTATGAAATGTCAAATGCCTTCACTACAATATTCATAAAGAAAACAGAAATCACTTAATCAGACTCATGAAATGCCTGATTCTTTTTAAACTCTGCATCATAGTAACCCTGTATATATACAGGGTGCATAGGAAAGTCCATTTAGCCTGAAATAACTTGCGAACCGAGAGAGGTACAGTTATGCAAGTGAGATAACGGTACAGTAAAGCGACTACGTCCGATCGAATGCAATCAATAGCCGCGCCCCTAGTGGTGAAATGCGGAAGTTAGCCATTGCAAATCGAAAACGAAAAGAGACAGAGCAAAATTTTCAATTTCAAAGTTGTAGAGCATCAATTAATTAGTACAAAACGACATTTGTTTCACACGGATAAGATAAATTGTCTCCTGAATACCCTAAAATGTCCGAAATCGATGCGCGACGATTCGAATCTGCATATTCACATTTTGCAAATGTAGATTGTGAGATTGTACCGTACCTACGATATAAAAACCAGTAGCAGGATGCACCCTGATCAGAAGTTTAGGTTTACGTACGCTGTGTGAGAATGGCGGGCTTCACTAACTCCCAATATTGCAAGATGGTGCTTATTTACGGCGAATGCCAAAGAAATGCAGCGCTAGCTACACGGAAATATGCCGTTCGTTTTCCAGCTGGGCCACATCCAAGTGCGGTTACCATTTCAAGTGTAGTGAGACGGCTGACTGCTCAGAGAGACAGGAAGCACTAAAAGTCGTTCTCGTACTGGCAGACCAGTGGGTGCAGTTATGCGTATAATGGCAGAGGATATTTTGGCATATTCACTAGCCCATCCACAAAGCAGTACAAGAGATATCATCAGGGCGAGTGGCTTAACACGGGGTCGTATATGACAAATACTGCATGCTCAAGGTGTACATCCCTATCGTGACACTCCGCAGCAAAAACTGTCACCATGGGACAGTGAGCGTCGATTTGATTGGTGCAACTGGGCGTTGATTAATATTGCAGGTGACTCAGGCTTTTTATCCAACATTCTTTGGTCGGACAAGGCAGTGTTCCACCGTTACTTTCATGAATACAAATGTGTATCGTGGGCAATGGCGAACTTTTCGAACATACTCGACATTAACTTTTTATCACTGTGCGCCAGTTTGCCTTTTTTGTTTTGTCTGACGTCCTCAAACTGTATAGACATTAGTACGCATTTATGCAATAAATTTTGCGTATTTGCTCATACCTATGCCTGTTCCCTTCAAACGTTCACACAAAAGGTCACGCATCGATTTCGGACATTTGTATGGTATTCAGGCGACAATTTATCTTATCCGTGTGAAGCAAATGTCGTTGTGTACTAATTAATTGATGCTCTACAACTTTGTAATTGGAAATTTTGCACTCTCTTTTCGTTTTCGATTTGCAATGGCTAACTTCCGCATTTCGCAACTAGGGGAGCTGCTATTGGTTGCATTCGATCGGGCGTAGTCGCTTTACTATACCGTTATCTCACTTGCATAACTGTACCTCTCTCTGTTCGAAAGTTAATTCAGGCTAAAGGGACTTTCCTATGCACCCTGTATATATGCACAAGTGCGACGTTCTGAAATAGTTTTAGAGCTTTATTTAGAAAATAGGAAAATACTTTGCCCCCCAATTTTTGAAACGTTGGCACGTCACTGTGATGTTATGTGATGAACTGTTAATGCAGGCAAATCAGAGGTGTCTGATTGCGGTGTTAATAATTCTGATAAATCTCAAGGTGCATAAAACAAAAAAAGTGTTAGTCATTATATTGCAGGTATAGTTAAAAAAAAATCTATAACTTACCCATTAAACTTGAATCGCAAAAGCCTCAAAATAATATACTGATTGAAAAACAGAATTCCTGAGTAAATTTTAATTGAAGTAAAAAAAAAAAAAAAAAAAAACATGATGAGAGAAACTATTTGTTCAGCAGTTTGAACAAAAATACTAGTTTTGCTGCTTTTTGAATTCATAGCCTATTTCTTAAACTTAGAATGCACAGTGTTAAATGTTGAGAAAATTCTTTCAATTCCAGCTGAAGCAGATGTTGGTAGTAATTGCAAAATACTTTACAGTTTTTTTTTCTATTGACTCTTTCACTATGGAAAAGGAATTTCACCAGTCTAAAGAATTTTCTGCAAGCTGCACTTTTTCTTCCCTCATCGTTCCAGTGAATGGTACAGATTTTGTCAGAAGTTTAATGAGAATAGTCAGAAATGTGTCTCCATATTTTTTGCTGGCAAATTGAAAAGCAACTTCTTTTTCTTCAGGCATAATAGTCACATGTCAATGTTTTTTGCTTGAAAGTGAAGATCAACAACAAAAGTCAAAAAATGAGCTAAGATAAAGCTTGACCATATCTTTTATGAAACAACTCCAATTGCTTTTCATCAAAGATGTCATTTAATACAATTTCCAGCTTTTTCCACACTACAACTGCATCAGAAATTTTGCAATTGTTCTTCTGGACTCTATCAAGAGCATTGCCAATATACCCAAATTCATTATCTTTTCTTTGATTTTAGATTCAATATTGCCGTCTTTATCATTAACCACTATTGCCATGAATATTGGCCAGTTCTTGATGTAACTTCTTAAACAGTTGCACATGGATTTCTAGCATACATCTTGGGGCAACACAAGAGCTAATCCACCAGCTTGTTTATATGCTGATCTAACAAAATCGTGATTTCTGAAATACTTCACAATTTGTGTACTATGCTCTTTGATGTTTGAAATCTGTAGATCTTTTGCAAGAAGGTTTAATATGTGAGCTGTGCAGCCATGTGTGATAACATCAATGTTTTTCTCCATTTCTTTCCTCTTCTTCATCATATTTGAAGCATTGTCTGTTGCAAAACTTCAACGGAAATTTTTTTCTGCTGATTTCAAACTGCATAGAAATTTGTTCAAAGTAATCACTTGTATTGGGGATACCAAAAGTGTTAAAACCGTACATTAAATAGACATCACTATCTGAAGCTGTTACACAAGAACAAACTGGTTCATTATGGACATTGAACCAGCCATCTATACTTATGCAGACTATCTGACCTTTTAAAGACTGAGAACATTTCTGTATTTCATTTAACCTCATCTAACAAACAACCTGCTATATCCTTTTCTGTTGGTAGCTTATAAACAGGATGTAGCATTTCAATAAGGTTCTTGAACTCTTTATTTTCAACCATATGAAATGGAGAGTTTGAAGAATAGATCATTCGAGCAGTTTGCAGATCAAACATTTTTTTCTGTTCAGCTGTGGTTCGTGTCACAAATGAATCCGTTCTAAATTTTTAAAATTTTTATATGCTGTCACAGATTTAGTGGTTGTTCAGGTACCAATGACAGTTCTCTTTTTATGCTGAGATTCCTTGGCAGGTGAAGTATCATAAACTTCAGCATATCTTAAATTAGTTGAAGTGCTTGGTTGAAGGTCATTAACTTCATTTGTATTTAATGAACACAATGAGTAATGTTTTTCATGCATGCAATAAGTTGCTGGATCTCTTTTTCACACAGTTTGCACTTAGCACGTGAACCATTGCCACTCATATTTTTAATTTCTTCAAAATAGTTCCAAATGATATCTTTTTTCCTTCCAGCCAGGCTGACTTCAACACTTGTCCTAAAATGAGCTAAGCATTGAAACTTTTAGCCACACAGCACAATGAAACAGAAAACTAACTGAGAATGGTACTTTTAAACTGGCACTGGTTCTTGTTTATCTGTTCTTTATCACCAGGGCTTGAAAAATGTGGCCGTCTGTGACCAGTGAAAAGTTTTAGTTGACAAGTAACAAATTTAGTACAGCAGTTTAAATTCAATAGACAATTATTTGAATGTTGTTATGCCTATTGTTGGATACATAAAAATATCAGAACTTTAATAAGGCTTCCTTTAATTCACAGAACTGATTCGTGATTGCACCAGCATGTGGAACTAGTTTCTCCACAAAAGAAATTGGGCAGTGAATGCAGTGAGTCAAAACATCCGGGCATGATGCGCTTAATAAAGAACATGAGGGAAAAAGCCACAAGCTCAGAGAATGATTTCCCAAAACCCTGTGGGAAATGATGTTCAGTGAAACTTTAGAGCATTGCATCTCAGAAACTATGAGGTGTAGGAAGTTAAAATTTGGTCATTTTCTATATCTTGGTGAAGTATGCCTCCATGCCAAATTTCATCAAAATCTGAGATGGTGGGTTACGTGGCCTGGATGAAGTGACGTGGAATGACCCTTCTTTAATAAGGCTTCCTTTAATACACAGAACTGATTAGTGACTGCACCAGCATGTTAAACCAGTTTCTCCACAAAAGAAATTGGGCAGTGAATGCAGTGAGTGTAAACATCCGGGCATGATGCGCTTAATAAAGAACATGAGGGAAGAAGCCCCAAGCTCAGAGAATGATTTCCCAAAACCCTGTGGGAAAAGATAAGCAGTGTTTACACTGCTTATCTTTCCCATAAGCTGTGTAAGCTGGCTCCTCATAAGCAGTGTTTACACGGCTTATTTTTTCCACAGCATTTTGGGAAATCATCTTCCAGGCTTGTGGCTTCTTCCTTCGTGTTTTTTGTTAAGTGTACCATGCCCGGATGTTTTGACTCAAGGTATTCACTGTCCAATTTCTTTCGCGGCGAAACCAATTTCCCATGCTGGCGCACAGTCACGAATCAGTTCTGTAAATTAAAATAAACCTTATTAAAGAACTGATATTTTTATGCACAAGAGGCAGTCACACGTGTGCCATTAGCTCTTGCTTAGCAATTGGTGTTGTAGGTCAAACATGGACTCCTGTGTTTCCACGGAGCTGTTAGGGAAGTTCTAAAAGATTGAAGGATTCTTGCATCACCTACTCTAGAGGGAGAAAACTGAGTTTGGTTATTATAAAATGGTAATTACAATTTAAATTAGGTTAGCAATAAAATACACTGCTGGACAATTGCTAAGGACGGATCATAAACGGCTATATAGCGCATAAAAAAGTAATTGTGGTTGGATGCCAAGTGAAATAAAATAATGTCAGAATGCCAGGACATTACAAGAAAGACAATTTATTGTGCTCTGAAATCCAGAAGGCTTTGGAACGTGTTCAAGGGACAAACAGGCCATTTTGTGCAGAATACGTAAACATGAAAAAAATGCAATTACCGTCCGCAGGCTTTCCTGCGTAAGATGTTAGTACGGGATATGGCCACCATGGAGGGCGATGCAAGATTCCACACGTCGTGTCATGCTTTTTGCACAACATTATCAAGCAGCTGTTGGGGTAATTTATCCCATTCCTCTGTCAGTGCACGGATGAGGGTGTCCTTGTTTATTGGATGGCATTGGTGACCAGCAAGACTCCTCCCCAAAGCATCCCACACATTTTCAATGGGATTCAGATCTGGAGAACGTGCTGGCCATACGAGGCGTTTAATATCCTTGCTCTCAAGACACTCCTGGACAGCGACTGTTCGATGACATGTTGCGTTGTCGTCCATGAAAATGAATCTATCACCGACAGCACCACGGAACATGCGAACATGAGGTAGCAGAACATCATTAATGTATTGTTGGCCAGTCATAGTCCCAGTTGGAAGCACATAGAGGGACGTAGGCCATTGATCATGATGCCAGCCCATACCATGACACTACATGTCGGATATCGGTCCCTTTCCTGTATGTTTGCTGGACAATATGCAGTACCACTATCACGCCAGATCAGTTGTCGTCGACAATCAGACGATAGACTGTATCTACTCTCATCTGAGAAGAGGACAGCAGACCAGTCGTTATCAGTCCAATTGCGATGTTGATGGCTCCATTGCAAACGGGCAGTACGGTGACATCTGGACAATGGGATGCACACAACAGGACGGCGGGCGTATAGTCCTCCTTCATGCAAACGTCTGGCGACAGTTTTTCGGGAGATCCGCTTGCCAGTAGCAGCCATAAACTGATTTGCTACCTCACTAGCTGTGCTGCGCCGGTGTCTTTTTGTTGATAGCACTATGTACCGATCTTCTGCAGGTGTCGTACTGCGAACACGACCTCCCTGTGACGTTTGCTACACTCTCCATTTGTTTGAAATGATTTCCAAAGCCTTAAAACAACACTGTGGCTGACGTCGAACTCCCTGGCAACATCTGTTATTTTTCGCCCTTCTTCAATCTTGCCAATAATACGGCCACGCGTAAAATCATCTAGGTGATGTCGGGAAGACATACTGAAAATTGCAAGTTCGTCAATTGATTCTTTCCCTTTCAACTTTGCGTTTGAACAACAACGGTCAATACACGTCAAATTCTTTATATCTCTTATCAGCGCTATGACGTCACGAACAAGTTCGGCAATCCAAAATTTGCATACGCACAACACGTCTTACTGTATCCCGCACTTATGCTAATTTCCACATTTTCCTGCCTTCCATTTTATGGTTGCTATCGTTGCTATTGTCATCCGTCCTTAGCAATTGTCCGGCAGTGTATTATTGAAAATGTTTACAATTTTATGAATATTATTGAACGTGTAAACAATTAACCTCTAATTTTTTGTACCAAGTTTTTTTTTATCGCGAGCCCTGCAGTGCTGTTGATTTTCAACTGAGAAGTGAGTTATTTGCCTTACTGGTAAACCAGCATGAAATATTTCAAGCCCTCTTTTATCACCTTCTACTACCACCCACTAAAAGAATCCTCCTGCTGAGTTCATGTACAAGAAAGGGAACACTGGTGAATGCTAAAGGTCAGATTCCTTTGCTATTATTGACAACATCCAACTTCTAATTTCCATGAAAGGAGATTAATGATCCCGGGAGCCTGGGGCTTTATAATCTCATGGGAAAGGAACAAATCTCATTTTTGTTAAGTTTTAGATTACCTTATGCTTTATGGTTGCAATTAAGAAATGGCAAAAAGAAAAAAAAATTGTGAAAAAAAAATTGTGGAAAAAATCCCCCACATTTACAACAAAATGTATTTTAAATTTCATGGTTAAATATTGTTTTTAGTTTCAACATGAAGTTGATTTTATTTAATGAATAACAGTGCTAAACTTAGCACTGTTAATTTGAGCACATGCAGTTTTAATTTTGATGGGCTTTACAAATACATAATGGAGATTTGAAGATTTCTATTTGTGATTTAAATCAATGATTTTTATTCATGATTTAAATCAACGAACCCTGTCTTTTAGTATTGTTACCATCCCTTCCACTTTAACAACTTCAACAATCCCTTGCAAGGTAGTTTTGAAGTGCCATGGTTGCTGCGTCCATCTCTTCCTGGCGAAGGTAGTAAGTGCGGCCAGTGGGACATATGGGTTCCACCATGGTCAGGATTTGGCAGACAGGCACTTCAAGTTCATTTTCAAAGTTCTGTGGGTATGTAAAGGATGGAGCAGGACCTTCAGGGTGTAGAAACTTTACTTTCACCGTCTGAGTTGTCTCGTTTTTGTTTAAAACTACAGCAAGCCACCATTTCTTTTTATACTCACATGCTACATATCCTTTAACTTCTGATAGTGAGAGCTTTTGATTGAAATCTCCTGGCAAAGAAAACTTGTGTGATTGCTCACTCTTTTAAAATACCTTTGTCAGTATTACTTTATCTGACACAGGGAGGAAACTGTGAGACTTTTGTGTGCCTGGTATTGGTTTTGCAACCAGGAATCGCTCTTCAAGCACTTTCTCTTCTAAGTGTTGTTTGTTATTAAAATAAAATAACTCAATGCAAACAGCTATGATGGTGTCATAATTTGTTCTTCATATGGTCGTTGGAGGCTTGGCCTTGCAAGTCGTTTCACTGTTGCCCCAGACCATCACATACTCCTTTATCTTGGGCTGTTGCGTAGAAATGCCATTCAGCTTTGATTCCAAACTCACTTTCATGGTGGTATATGTTTAAGAAGTTTTTTTGGTTTTTAAACTGTGCAGCTGAACCATCAGAGAAGTAGTAGATGTTTTTCAAATTTGGTATCAGTCCAGATCTTAGATATGATAAGTGTTTTCTGAAACAAGTGTACGGCAACTGTATCATGCTTAAAAGATTCAGAGATACAAACAATACTTTTAAATTTTAAACTATCATAATCCTTGTAATACACTGCTATTGGAAAAACTGTTGCCTGGTCATTGTTCCAATGGAAAGACTGAGCCTCATCTTGCAATACAAAGGCATAATTTCCTGCAAAATCAAAAGATACCACATCCTCATTTTCTTTGACGTTCTCTTTCAAATGGGTGTAGTGCTGAGACTGTTTTCTTGCTACAAAAGAATGTCTTTTCAGGACCAAACAACTGTTCACACAATGATTCCAAAAACTCTTCTGCGGTTTTGCTGAATGTTTCAAATGTAAATCTGTCCACAGATACCCATTGCTTGTAGGTGATATGGTCTATCATTTCTTTTTCCAGCTTTATACTTAACTCCTGTTTCAGAAATGCTACACCAGTACATAAAGGACATTCATTAAGATGGCATGTTGTACCTGGCTCATCACATATTATCTTTGCTAAACAGGTTTTATAATCACTCACTGCTCTACCGTCGTTGAATGTAATATTATTTAATCTTGCACCTTGTATCATAAGTTTCACATTTTGATGTGTCGTGCAAACATATACTGCATGAGTACCACTTCCTCCAGCTAAGACACAGTGCTTGGGACGTAGTTCAGCAAACTTTGAAAACCCTATCTTTTTGGTAGGGTACCTTTTTTTTTTAATAATTGATAGATTTAATTTAAATTCCCCAAAACTAGCCTTTTTTGCACATGAATTCTAGTCTTACCTGTTTTCACTGAAACAAAGTCTTTTTTCCGAGGCATAAGACGAGTAACATCATCACTGTTATAGAAACTGTTAACTTCTTCAATTACAGATTCATTAAGAATGTTTTGGATTAGGTGTTGCCAAAATACCATTTTCTTTTACCTCAGCTTTTACTTTTCTTGCGATTCTGTTGCTGACTCCAAATTCCTCCTCTATTTTTTTGCATGACCAGCTATTTGGTAGTACTGTTAAAATTTGGAATTTTTTTACTGAAACTTGGGTTTTCTTCTTGAAACTTTTCTTTCAGCTGACTTAGCATTTCACAATCAGCATTATTTGTCATACTTTCTCATACATCTTCACTAGATCCTATCAGTACTTTTTCAGTTAAACATCTTATTTTGCTTACACAGTACGATGGTGTATGCAATCTCTTCTTCAGTATAGGTGACTCTTGTAGAGTGGTAAGAGACTTGTTGAGGTATTCTAAGCTAGCATTTAAGTGTACAAAGTCTTCATGTTCATGACTAGGACCTGACATCATGCTACTTGCTAATGACTGAGATGTCTTCTGTCTCCATTTTTTTATCTTTCACCAGCTTTATCTGTTTCCAAAACTATCACAAATTTTCATACCCTTTTGAATAATGTCCAATGCACCACACATCCCTTCTGTAACAGGCCTGAGGCATTTTGAAACACCAGTGTGCCTTTCTTTGTTAAAAGGGTTGGGTCATTCATTCCATGTCAGATCACCGAGGCCATATCAGCCACCGACTCGGATTTTAATGAAACTTGGCAGGTAGATATACTCGATAAAGATATAGGAAAATCCTTAGTTTCAGTTTTTTAAACCTTATAGTTTTTAAAATACAGTGCTCCAAAATTTAGCCAAACACTCACTTTTGCAGCTGTGCAGTAGCATGCCACTTTTTACACAACATGCTGTAGTTTGTGTGCTACTGAATTTAGGAGAATGAAACTTCGGAATCAGATAGAAAAGGGTCCCTACATATTAAAAACATTTTTCATTTTACCTGAAACACCGGTTAAGTAAGGGCCACCTAGTGGTGAAGTGAAAAATTACAGCAAAATTTAGACGTTTTATGTAAGGCTCTGTAGAATATTGCTCTGGCATGAAGGAGATATTTTTTTTTTATATTGATGTTTAACACATCCAATAACATATTTGAAAAAAAAATGGTGGTTATCAGCATATTTTCTCAGATGGTTAAAATTATCTGAATTTCATAGAGGGCTCTCCTTTGACAGTTCAGCCATTTTGTTCTACAAACCTGACCCACCATTTTGGATTTTGCTGAAAATTAGCATGTAGGTTTACCTAACAATGCTGCAAAACACTGTGCAAATTTTTTATCTTCCACATTCCATAGTTTCCGAGATACAGCACTCGAAAGTTAGGCCTAACCACTCGTTCAACAGCAAACTGTTCCTGTTGCAAATAATGAAGCATATCATGTGGCAGCTTTTCAGCTTAAATCTTCGTCTGTGTGTGTGTGTGAGAGAGAGAGAGAGAGAGAGTGTGTGTGTTCACAAGATATAGTTACTCTCACATGCTGAGGGGTAAGAATCTGCAAAAATGAAAAGAAATAGTTTGTTCATTTTTTACATAAAATTTCAACTTTCCAATTTGCTACCCTGGCATAAGCTTGAGAATAATCAAACATGCAATTTTGTTAATAAATTGCTAGGTACGTAGCAACAAGACCCCCCCCCAAAAAAAAAAAAAAAAAAAAAAACTTTTTCTTGTATACCATGATTACAAGGATTTTTTCCAGTTTTGGTAAATTTTTAAATCAAATTTAGAGGCTAACTATTTTTAAATGTATTCCTTATCGTTGAAAAAATAAATTCCTATATTCTTAATAACTAATCATTTAGACACAATCTGCAGTTTTTTTGCTCCATTTTTTACAATTGGCAAAGTGAAACAAAATCAAATAGAAATTTTTAAGCACTGACTAATTTTTAGCTACTTTGAAACATTATTTGAAATAAATTTTTCAGAGTATCAGTGCACAAAGCATCAACAGGAGTAACCATTTTTAGCATTGCTTAGAACACATTTCAACATATCACAAGTTTGCTTTATCAGCTGATTTAATCATCACAAGGGGATGTGGGTAGAGAAAATGTTGAAAAATAAGAACTTTCTGAAATATGTTTCAGGGAATGGAGTTTTATTTTTGGTTTTAAACTTCCAGTCAATGACAGTATGGTTTTAAACTGACAAGCAATGTTTATTTTTGGTTTGGTTTTCAACTGACAGGCAATTTTTATTTTTGGTTTGGTTTTCAACTGCCAATCAATGTTTAGGTTTGGTTTGGTTTCCAGTCTGCAAATAAATGTTTAGTTTTGGTTTGGTTTCCAACTGCTAATAAATGTTTAGTTTTGGTTAGGTTTTTCCAACAGCCAATCAAAGTTTAGTTTTGGTTTTGGTTTCAGCTAACAAGCCAATGAGGTTTTAGTTTGATCTTTTTTGTTTTGGTTTGTTTCACTAGTACCCTGGTCATGACCAACCCCTTTGGTTTGCCTTTCAGTTAAGAGTTTTAGCTTGCTGAGAGAGTAAGATTTAAGTTAACTGTTACTGATCTTTTGCTGGGAGGGGAAGTTTTCTTAGTTTGTACATCTTCTTTTACTGCTTACTTCCTTAGTAATGGATCAACAAAACCTCTGCAGTGTTGGGCAGTTGACCCAAACACCATGTCACAAAACATGCTATGAGTCACAAAGGGGACTCAAAAAGAGTTGAGGAGATAAGTGAAGTTGATAAGGAACTACTGTGTTTAAGAGCTGAAATGGCAGACTGTGGAAGTATTGTGACATTGTGTTTTCATCATGAATACTATTATATAACAAAATTTGAGGAACAACAAAAATCATGCTGCAATCCATTTCAAGTTCATAAAAAAAATCTGTTAAAAGCTCTCTAAGGATGGTCAATCTATGATTAGTAAAGAAATTTATGCAAAAACATGTTAATGTCAAACCTGGGCAGAAAATCTGTTGTAACTGCAGAAATAGGGCTATGAGACTAGAGGAAACAAGCTCTGATTCTGGTTTAGACATCACAGCTGCACAGTATGAAAGTGAAAGCACAAGTGACAACGAATTAACGCTACTACAAGAATCAGTAGAAAAAGAACAAACACTGGACGAAATCAATATGGGCATAAGTAATATTGGCTGTTCTCCTTTGAAGCTGCATTCTGTACCACAGCACAGAAGATTGTCATATGGAAAAAGGAAAATAAAACAACCCCTCAGACCAGTGCAACAAAGCAAAAGGCCAAAGATTTAGATAAGCTTGTGGCTCTGATGAAAGAGAAACTTCCCACATTAAACAGGCTAAAAAATAAAAAGAAATAAAAAAAATTCAAATGCTAACAATGGCACCTCCATCCTGGTCCCAAAAGATGCTTTTTGAAACATTTCAGGTGTCAGAATATCTAGTGCGACAATCTAAAAAACTGATGAAGAAAAAGGAATTTGTCACTACCAGAACCAAGGATAGGGAAAAAACTGAGCAATGAAACATTGCAATTAATTCAGGGATTTTATGAAGATGACACTTCTTCTCGGCAGATGTCAGGAAAGAAGGATTTTGTAAGCATCAGAAGAAATCAGCATGTGCAGAAGAGGCTAACTTTGTGCAATCTTAAAGAACTGTATAGCTCTTTTAAACAGCAATATCCTGACAGAAAGGTTGGATTTTCAAAATTTTGCAGTGTAAGACCAAAATGGTGTGTTTTAGCTGGTGCTGCTGGTACTCATTCTGTATGTGTGCGCACTATACATCAAAATGTTATACACTGAGTGGCCACTTTATAATGACCACCTGACAGTTTTAAGCAAATGAGCTATGGCTGCACGCTGTTGCCGCCAGAGGCCGAGGCTAGTATGAAAAGGGAAAGCTTAGTGCTTGCGACAGTAGTAGAAGTGATTTTTGGGTGACGAGACTGGTAAAAAATGCGATTTGTCGGACTTTTAACCTGGGATGATTGTAGGAGCTCGGAGCCATGAAGCGAGTATCACCGAAACCGCCGCATTTGTGAAATGTTCCAGAGCAGCTGTTGTTGAAGTGTTTAAAGACTGGACTGTCAGCCAAAAAAACTGGGTCTCTACGTGCAATGTGCGGTTGTCATTGACTACTGACCTCGGGAGGAACGGAGAGTGTCCAGACTGGTAACAGACAACAGAAGGGCAACAGTGCAGCAAATTACAGACCATCTTAATCAAGGATCCCCTCAAATGATCTCTGCACGCACTGTTCGCCGTACACTGCATCGGATGAGATATGGCAGCTGAAGGCGTGTTTGAACACCTTTGCTGTCTGTAGTTAACAAGAGAACACATCTCCAGTTCGCACAGGAGCACAAGGATTGGACAGTCAATAATTGGAAACAAATTATGTGGTCCGATGAATCACGTTTTCAGTTGCACCATGCCGATGGCCGAGTGAGAATTTGACGGAAACAGCACGAAAGCATGGACCCCAAATGCATTGCTACAACCCTTCAAGCTGGTGGAAGCAACACTATGGTTTGAGGAATGCTTTCCTGGCATGCTTTGGGCCCTTTAATTCATGTTGATCAACGTCTGACTGGCACATCATATTTAAACGTTGTTGCGGACCAAGTGCATCCTGTCATGTGGATGGTTTATCCCAATGGCAATGGCTACTTTTAGCAAGATAATGCGTCTTGCCATAGTGCTCGTATTATACAGGATTGGTTTCAGGAACATGCCGGTGAGTTTACTTTGCTTAGGTGGCCCCCACAATCTCCAGATCTCAACCCCATTCAGAATTTGTGGGATGCAGTTGAACGAGCCATCAGACAGCTGGATCCACAACCCTGCAATCTCACACTCCTGGAGAGTGCTATTCATCAAGCATGGTCTCAGATTTCACAAACGACCTATCAACATCTCGTGGAGTCCATGCCATGAAGAATCGATGCAGTATTAAAGGCAAAAGGTGGCCCAACGAAGTACTGAGGGGGTGGTCATAATAAAGTGGCCACTCAGTGTATTACTTCTGAATGCTGCTCAGTTCAAGGAATTGTATGAGACACTAATGGGTTACATGGTTTGTGACTTGAAAGATCGTAATTGCATGCTCCGACATTTCAAAAACTGACCATTACAGATAACTTAGCAAATTTTTTGAAAACAAAATTTGAAGATTATAATGAAAATGATAACTTCAGAATTCAGTCAGTGGGTATCAAGTGGAAGAACAGAATTATTTAAACAGACTTTAACAATGGAAGATTTTATGCAAATGCTGTTGTTGAAGATGGAAAAACTTATCCCACATGCATACATTGCGAAGAAACAATCCAGGTTTCTAAAGGAACTCAAAGAAATGCTTACGCCAGACATGGCTTTTGTCATACAAGATGAGGCACAAGGCTATCTTTGGACATCAGAGGCATGCACAGTTCACCCAGTTATTATGAACACAAGAGGTGAGACACAGTTGCTTAAAATCTCCAATCACTGCTTCTGTTCTGATGATATGTACCATGATGCTTGCATGGTGTACAGAATTCAACAAACAACAATGCATTACATCAAGAATAAATATCCAGAAGTTGTGAAGGTTCACTATTTTACAGATGGGTGTGCAGCACAATATAAAAATTGCAAGAATTTTTTGAATTTGTGCAAGCATGAAAATGATTTTGCAATGTCTGCATTATGGTCATTTTTTGCCACTAGCCACGGGAAATCAGCTTGTGATGGTATTGGTGATACCGTGAAGCGAATTGTAAGCAGAGCAAGCCTGCAATGATCTATCAAAAATCAAATCACAAAACCGATGAATGCCTTTAATTTTTGTGTTGCAAACATAAAAAACACTGAGTTCCACTTTATATCAAAGCCTTCCCAATGACGACAGGCATGGCCCGAGCATATTATTTTCATAAAGAAGACATGGAAGCTGTTCAGATTAAGTGGTGTGCAGCACAGAAAAGTTCCCTACAGTTAGAAAAACTCCCACTGAGGCATGCATTGGAATAAACTGTAGAACAACATCTGTTATACATGTAACTGAATATTATAACATTCAAGCAAGGAATGAATAGTAGCTTAATATTAATATGTAGGTAATTATAACTTATTCCACCATTGATTCAGAGTAATGCAAATTGTAATTAATTTTTAAAAGCAACTGATTTTTTCAGCCCCGCACGGGGATAACTGGTTTTCCAGTTATTTGGGGAGCGGCGCCCCCACGGCCCGAGCTGACCTTGTGACGGTTTTTTGCTTTCTTGTTTTTGTGCTTTCACGTTACCACAGGAACAGCTGTTCATCCAGCTGATGGGGAGTAGCGACCCCACGGCCCCAGCCGACATGTTATGTTTGATTCTTCCCTTTACAACTTTGTGTTGCCACCACCTTGACAGCACCCGCCTCAGTTGTTGGTTGCTGAGGTTGTGATTATGCGCCAGCCCTTTCCTTTCCTCTCGCTCACCTCTCCCTTTCCTGTTTTTACTTTCTTCTCCACTACCTGTTCTTCTTTTCTACTCCATTTTCTACTCGACTTGCTTCTCCATTTTCTGTTCCTCTCTTGTTTTTCCGGGCTGGTTTGCTAGACCTACCTGCACGTTTGCCGTGTGCGGTGACCCGTAAGGTGGAAAAGGGGATGCTGGAGGCTGAGGTTTCTGGTGGCCAGGTTGTTGTTGTCGCCAGTCGCCAACACTCCTCTTTGCCCCCTGCTTCACCCTAAACGGGCGGCTAGGAACTAACCCACTCCTAGTCAATCGGCTTGTTGTTTCGTACAACAGGGTGAGTTTGGGGATAGTGCGGGCATGTCAAAGGGGTGTTGCCGAGACCTGGGAAAGTCTCAGTACACGCTGAGCGCATGTCTGCACTATCAACATGCTATATCCGTTGCTTAACCCTAGAGTCGTGTCCTGCGTCCAATTGGGCTTGCGGACCTCCGGCTCTCCCCTGTTGGGCTCGGTTGTGGGCGGGGAAATCGGCGGACGAACTTTTCACTTCTATTCATGGCTAACAAAAAAATTTCCCAAGAACTTCAAACAAAGCGGCCCATTGAGGAAGGGTCACCCCCTCCCAACAAGAAACCTACACCTGATTCTGCCAATGTTCGGTTCTTTTGCATCCACTCCTTGGACGCTTCAAACCCATTAAACACCAGAAGCCCCTTCTGGATAAATAAAGCATTGCAATCAATTGCCAGCTCTCCTAAGAGCGTTAAGAAGCTCCAATCTGGAGATCTTCTTGTCGAGATGTCGAGTCCCAGATATGCTACAGTGCTTTTAAACACTACCTCTTTTTTAGATTGTCCAGTAAAAGTTACCCCTCACGGCTACCTCAATTCCTCACGAGGTGTTATCTCTTCTCAAGACTTTCTGGAGTGCAGTGACCAAGAACTTCTGGAGGAACTGAAAGACCAACAAGTGAGTGGAGTCCGGCGCATCCTATTTCGGCGAAATGGCCAATCTGTCCCATCTCGAAACGTCATACTGACCTTTAACACCCCATCCCTGCCAACATCAATCAAGGCAGGGTATCTACACCTTGAATTGCGCCCCTTCATACCAAGTCCTCTACGATGCTTCAAATGCCAAGCATATGGTCACTCCCAGCAGTCTTGCAGGAGCACTGCTCGGTGTGGGCGTTGTACTGCAACAGACCATACTTTGCAAGATTGCCATGCCGAAGCCGAGCTGTGCTTCAACTGCAAGGGATCTCATGCAGCATCATCGAGAGACTGTCCAAAGTGGAAAGAGGAAAAAAGATCCAACACATTAAGACCGTTGAGGGAATCTCCTACCCAGAGGCCAGAACAAAGGTCGCTCCAAATCAATCAAATCGGCGATCCTATGCATCAGCGGTTGTTGCAAGGACTACAGTCGGTACCCAGACTGATAGCCAAATCCCAGTGAATTGTCCCTACAAGCTAGACGACATCATAGCTGCTGGTCTGGCAGCACTGCAATCCCGAGCTAGGGACGCGAAAGCTCCAACCACTGTGCCTAAACCTGCTGCAACTAACACCAGCACCACCGGGACTTCAACAACCCCGGGAGGAAAGAGAAAGGAAAAAGAAAAGGAGAAGAAATCTCCAAACTCCCATCATAAGAACCAGGATCGGGCAAGATCATCTGCGACACAGGAACCAAAATACCGCCCCATTTTACCACCAGAGACTACAGTGCGTCGGACAAAACAGTCCCAAGCGCAAATGGACATTGCTGACGAAATGATGGAATCGGACAACTTTTAGTTGTCCCAGTTTTTCTCGGGTTTTGTTTTTCGTTTTTCTTTTTCTCATTCACCACAATTCAAACCATGGGTCAAATCGTTCAGTGGAACTGTCGAGGCTTTCGGACAAGACATGACGACGTGAAACATCTGCTTTCGTCATACTCTCCGGTGTGCCTTTGCCTCCAGGAGACAAAACTTAAACCATCAGACCTCCTTTCAGTTCGAGGCTACTGTGCATTTCGGAAAGATAATGTTTCGGGAGATATAGCTTGCGGGGGAGTTGCCATCCTCGTCCCCCACAGTGTTCCAGTTTCTCCCGTTGCGGTCTCAACATCTTTACAAGCCGTTGCGGTGCGTATCTCCATGCCTGTGCCTCTAACTGTTTGCAGCGTCTATCTGCCACCGGATGAGGACGTGAGCGTGTCCGTTCTTGAGAGATTAGTTGAGCAGCTGCCGTCACCTGCTCTTCTTCTGGGTGACTTCAATGCTCATAATCCATTGTGGGGTAGTGTCAGAACAGACACACAAGGCCGTAGGATCGAATCTCTTCTTTCCTCGACCTCTTTGTGCCTGTATAACACCGGTGCTGACACTTACTTCCACGAGCCTACACGAAGTTTCAGTGCAATCGATTTATCTTTGGGTCAACCATCGGTTATGGCCGACTGGTCGTGGACGGTGTGTGACGATCTCCATGGAAGCGACCACTTCCCAATTGTACTTAGGTATAATGTGAGCGTGCCATCTTCTGCCTCCCGCCCTCCTCGTTGGATAATGGATCGTGCCAAGTGGGAGGTCTTCACACCGTCCGCAGTAATATCTTTTGCCATGGTGACCCGGGGTCAATTGACACAGCTGTTACTGATGTCACAACGTGTATCATTCAGGCAGCAAATCTCTCTATCCCAAAAACATCAAGGACGCTCCCAAGGTGTCCGAAGCCTTGGTGAAACCCTGATTGCGCAGCGGCTAGGAGAGCTCAACATAAGGCCTGGTGTACTTTTCGGCGTTATCCGACCGATGCTAATCTTGTTAAATTTAAAAGAGCAAAATCTTACGCTCGGTTGGTGCGTCGACGAAGCAAGAGGGAGTCTTGGATGAAGTACGTTTCATCTATCAATTCACGTGCCAGTTCAAAAACTGTTTGGGAAAAAATTCGTAAGATCCGGGGAAACTGTAGTTCCCGCCAAATTTCAATTCTTGAGAATAACGGCTGCACGTATGCTGAAGTAGGGGAGATTGTGGATTGCTTGGGCGAAGCGTTTGCCTCAGTTTCTAGTTCTCAGGCGTATCTCCCGTCCTTTCAGAGGATTAAAACAACCGCGGAACGCCAGAAAATCTCCTTTGCACCTTTTTATAACACTGAGTATAACTCTCCCTTCAGCATGGTTGAACTACGAGTGGCTCTGCATCGGTCCGGTGCAACATCTGTCGGTCCCGACGGCATCCACTATGACATGATCCGTCATCTCTCGCAGTCGTCTCTCGAGAATCTGTTAGTGCTTTTTGGCCGCATTTGGTTGGAGAACGGTTTCCCGGACTCTTGGCGAAGAGCTTTTGTTTTGCCTTTTCCCAAGCCTGGCAAGGACCCCGGGTCTCCCTCTGGTTATCGGCCAATTGCCCTCACTAGCTGTCTGTGCGGGATCCTTGAACGAATGGTTGATTCCCGGCTAATTTATTTTCTTGAAGAACATCGAATGCTGTCTCCATCACAGGGCGGCTTCCATCGTCATCGTTCAGCTCCTGACCGTCTCCTGCTCCTTAAGACGTCTGTTCGTGAGGGGTTCGTGCGTAGGCAGCACCTGGTGTCTGTATTTTTTGACATCGAAAAAGCTTACGACAGAGCATGGCGTCACGGTATCCTCCGTGACCTCCACGAGAGTGGGCTGCGGGGAAACCTGCCAACCTTCATTGCCAACTTTCTTCGTAACCGTGTGTTCCAGGTGCGCCTGGGTACGACGCTCTCCGCCTTTTTCCATCAGGAAAGGGGTGTTCCTCAGGGCAGCATTCTTTTGGTGACTCTGTTCATCCTCCGCATTGATTGTTTGCTCAAGGATCTTCCTCCTGCGGTTTCGGCTACCATTTGTGTTGACGACCTTCACATCTTCTGTTCGACATCCAGCGTGCATTTTGTTGAAGGGCGGCTGCAGTCTGCAATTGCCCAGATTGTTGAAGCGGCTAGCAATGATGGGTTTGTTCTTTCTCCTGACAGGACAGCCTGTGTCCATTTCTGCCGGAGGCGTGGCCTCCATCCTGGTCCAGAGCTCTGTTTGGACCGTGCAGCCATTCCAGTTTTGCCGGAGACCAGGTTCCTTGGTTTGACCGTTCGCCGTGCTCTCGCCTTTCGCTCGCGCGTTCGACGGCTGGGGACTTCCTGTCTGAGAGCCTTGTCAGTCCTTGGGATCCTTGCCTCGGTCTCCTGGGGTGCGGACAGGACTTCTTTGTTCCGTATTTACCATTCTCTCATTCAGTCTGGGCTGGATTGTGGCTGTATGGTGTGTGGCTCTGCGAGTCCTGCCGTTCTCCGGCCGTTGGATGCCGTCCACCATCAAGCGCTGCGTCTTTGTGCTGGAGCATTTCGCACGTCACCCATTCCCAGCCTTTGTGCCGGCGCGAGCGAACCGGCGCTTCATTTACGCCGTCTGCAGCTGTCTCTTCGATTTTGCCTGAAACTTGAATCTCTCTCAGACCATCCTTTATACGATGCAGTTTTTCGTCCCCAGCATGCTCGTTTGTTCGGAATCCGTCCCTCGTGCGTTCGAGCCTTCGGTCTTCGTGTGGCGGCCGTGGCTCGTGGTGCGGGGCTCGACTTGTCACTCGTTGGAGAGACCAGGGGCTTTGGGGGTCCCCCATGGCATCCTCTTGGTGTCATGGTTGGTACCGGCTTTGCATCTTTTGACGGGTCCTCAGCCCCTGCGTCGGTGTGCCAGCGGCTCTTCGCTGAACACCGTTGCGTCTATGCAGACTTTGTTCCTGTTTTCACCGATGGATCTGGGGCGGCTGGTGTTGTTGGATCCGCCGCCGTCTGCGTTGACGAAGTTTCTGTTGCCCGCATTTCTCCTGAGGCCGCGGTGTTTTCGGCGGGGATGCGTGCTATGTGTCTTGCACTTGTTCACGTGCAGTCGAGCTCTCATCGGCGTGCTGTTGTGTGCACTGATTCGTTGAGTGTTGTGCAATCGTTGTCGTCTTTGGATTTCTCTGGCCACCCATTTCTTTTTGCTGTTCGGAGACTTCTTCGTTCTTTGCTCGAGGCTGGTGTCCAGATTCGGTTCTGCTGGATTCCTGGGCGTGTTGGGATCCCGGGGAGCGGGTCTGCCGATGCTGCTGCTGGATCTGCCTCCTCTTTGGTCGTCGCACCCTTTCCGCTGTTTCACCGTGATTTTCGCTTTCTTGTTCACGATCATGTCGGACGAACGTGGCGGGGTCTGTGGGACCAGCAGGTACAGAATGAACTGCACCGTGTGGGGCCTGACCTTGGGGTCTGGAAATCGTCGTGTCGCCGGGGCCGTGGGGAGGAAGTTGTTCTTGCGCGTCTCCGCATTGGGCATTGTCGCTTCACGCATGGCTGTTTGCTGTGTGGCGACGCTGCCCCAATGTGTGAGGCGTGCGACTGTTTGCTCACCATCTCTCATGTTTTATGTGGTTGTGTTCGTTTTTGTGGTCATCGGTTTCACAATTTTCGGTCTCATCTGCTGGATGACGGCGCGGCTGCGCTGCGGAGGCTTTTGGGCGATCGCTGTGACACTTTCGCGGTGTTTTCGTTCTTGAGGCAGATTGACTTTTTGGAACTTATTTAGAAAGAAAAGAAAAAAATAAATAAAAAATAATAATAATAATAATAATAATAATAATAGTAGTTTGTAATGATTGTAGCAGTGAATTGGTAAATTTGTTTATAAACCTGATTGGCTGGCTGGTCTTCACAGCTTTTATCGTTCTCTTTTCTAACTTTTACCGGGCCTGTCTGCTCCTAATCATTTCACCCCGCCTCTAAAGAAAAAAAAAAAATCTTTTAACTGGTAGTTCTGTGTCTGGCGCTCTTTGGCCAAACCTGGCCCTTGCGCCACTAAAATCAATTAACTAACTAACTGATTTTTTCAGGTGTTTTTTTTTTACAGCTGCTTGAAAAATGTCATTTATTTTAAACATATGATTTTATTTCTTACTCATCTCTTCAGTTTAATTAACTGTTAATAACAGCATTTATTCATACTGAGCACTGTGGTTACAGGACTGAGCTCCTTATGGATCTTACGCCTAAATAAAAAGTATTTAAATGTTTGGATTTATGAGCCAACACTGCACACAGTAACTGTACATTTACACGTTTTCAACTTAAAAGGTACCATATAATAGACTCCACAAGTTGAAACAGGATCAGTTTGCTGTTGAACGAGTGGTTAGGCCTAACTTTCGAATGCTGTATCTCGGTAACTATGGAATGTTGAAGATAAAACATTTGCAGTGTTTTGCAGCTTTGTTAGGTAAACCTACATGGTAAATTTTTAGCAAAATCCAAACGGTGGGTCAGGTTTGTAGAACAAAATGGCTGAACTGTCGAAGGAGGAGAGCCCTCTATGAAATTCAGATAATTTTAACCATCTGAGAAAATATGCTGATAACCACCATTTTTTTTTTCAAATATGTTATTGGATGTGTTTAACATCAATATAAAAAAAAATATATCTCCCTCATGCCAGAGCAATCAATATTCTACAGAGCCTCCCATAAAATGTCTAAATTTTGCTTTTCACTTCACCACTAGGTGGCGCTCACTTAACTGGTGTTTCAGGTAAAATGAAAAGTGTTTTCAATATGTAGGGACCCTTTTCCATGTGATTCCAAAGTTTCATTCTCCTAAATTCAGTAGCACACAAACTACAGCATGTTATGTAAAATGTGGCATGCTACTGCAGAGCTGCAAAAGTGGGTGTTTGGCTAAATTTTGGAGCACTGTATTTTAAAAACTATGAGGTTTAAATAACTGAAACTTAAGATTTTTCCATATCTTTATCGGGTATATCTACCTGCCAAGTTTCGTTAAAATCTGAGTCGGTGGGTTACATTTTGCAAAAAAATATCTGTGATTTGACATGGAATGACCCGATTATAACAGAAAATCCCAGCAGTATTTCTAAGTACTTTTTCAGCCATTAGCATATATATATATATATACCCACACAACACAGAGTCCTAATATATCTACTGTAAACACAAGTGAACGTACACACTAACTTTTGTATATGGATTACAATAGTACTAAAATAATTAATTAATGATGTTGCCACTGAAAAAATACAAAGTTTTAAATTATGCCAGTTTTTAAGTACTAAAATAATTAATTAATGATGTTTGCCAGTGACAAAATACAAAGTTTTAAATGATGCCAGTTTTTAAGTACTAATAATTAATTAATGATGTTGCCAGTATCCAACAATGCTTTCCAATTTAAGGTATGTGAACAGGTGATTCTGTATTCACATATATGTGTACCCCTTACATTTGGAAAGCATTGTTGGATGCTGGCAACATCATTAGTTAATTAATTAATATAGTATTTAAAAATTGGCATCACATTTAAACCTTGTGTTTTGTCACTGGCAAAAACTTGAAAAAAAAATAGGGTCCTTGTCCAAAGGAATTAAAAATTGTGAATTAAAATTGAACAATTTTTCTTTCGCATCCCGATGGTTTTTCCTTTGCATAATATTTTTAAAAAATCCATGAAACCATGATCCCACTGTGATCCCATTATGGAACTTTCCACAAATGATGCTAAAATATAGAAGTTTGCGTGTGAATGTTTTCAAAATTAAAAAAAATAGGTTTTTGAGAAATTCAAGGTTCAAAATTGTGGCATATGACCTTGAAATTAAAAGGTGCCCAAAACTAGCAAAGTTACATATCATATGAAAGCTTATACAGTAAGCTACAAAATGGTTCTGACCCCCAACCTTCTATCTCATTAGTAGCTTGAGTAATAATTTATTTTGGAATTATATGTCAGCTGAAAATTTCGTTGTTTTTTGATATTTCAGAGGGCCATAACTTTAAAACTACTGCAGACAAAAATCTAAAAATTTGTATTTTTTTACTATCTCTAGGGGTACATTATAGGTGAGGCAAATTTGAAAAAATCCAAGATGGTAAGGTAAAAAAGTGTTAAAAGTTTGGATCACTTGACACAGAATGACCCTAATATGCTTCGGTGGTTTGGCCATGTTGAAAGAATGAGTGATGAGATGCTTACTAAGAAAATCTTTTAGTCCAAGTGACAGGAAGGAAATGCAGAGAAAGGCCAAGGAAGTCATGGGAGGATCGGATTCGGGAATGTCTTCTGCATGAGAAAAAGATTTTGAGCATGAAGTATAGAAGATCTTGTGTATGGCGTGTAATGGATATCAGTGAAGCCCGAGTTGTATGTCGAGATTGCTGGAAATGGAGAAGTTTGATATTGCAACAGTAAGTAAAAATTATCTGGTAGTTTGTATTTCTTTTTGGAGTTAACCTCTGAATCTCAAAGAACAGCTTAGTGACATGTATGTGTATGTATGAAAAAAAAATGTGAAAGGGAAAAATTTGATTTTGTAGGTAATTAAGGATATGGGCTGATAGTGACCTTTTCAACCATTCTATGCTTTTCTGAGGTACAAAATAAAGGTCACTGACTGACCTTTACACCACAAGACTGGTGGCATGTGACAAAAAGACAGCAGCCTCCAATCCTCTGCATCCTGATAAGAAAAGTGACACCATATTCTGAAGATGTAAGATAAAACATGGTGTTCTGTCATTACAAAGCAATTGATTGATTTCAGTTGTTACAAAAGAGGTTGTAGCCAAACTTGTTCCTGCACACCTATGAGAACCATGAAAAAGCAGTTTCTTTTGCAAGTGTACATCTTGTGCTAATGCCTTTCCCTATACACAAGCACACTGCTCCTAGTTTCATCAAAGGGTCCGCAGATTGAGCAACACTTTGTAAGGAGTCTGTGGTATCAAATAACTTCAGAAACACTTTTTCTTTATTAGCTAGCCAATGAGCTTTTAATAGGTCATTTGCCAATAATTAGAGAAAGGTCAGAAGTTTCTGCCCTATCCCCAACATGTGATATTGTCATGTACACCCCTCTTTCATCATCTTCAAACACCTGGAGGCGTTTAGATGTCATCTGCTGGGATGCTTCAATACATGGTTTTGAAGCATCCCAGCAGATGACATCTACGCATCCTGGAAATGCTGGAAAAGTCCTGGAATTTCATTTTGTCCTGGAAAAGTCCTAAAATTCTGTTACATGTTCTGGAATTTTATCCATTCCGGCCTTTTTGTCCCTGCTTGATGTTTTGTAGTTGAAGATTTTTCTACTGACATAACTTATGTCTAACAAATTTTCCTCCCCACCCCGTGCAAAACGCGGCGTGTGTGTGTGTGTGGGGGGGGGTCTTGTCTGTTAGGACTGAAGCTGCGTTATATTAGCATCTTTTGGCGTCGTGCTTATGTTATTACTTTGTCTGTCTGACCGGTAAGACCATATCTGTGCAATTATTAGTTCAATTTGTAAAATTCTTTTTGTATTGGGAAGCTTAAAATATGAGAATGTTGATCTATTTTTTCTGATGCACAACTTCGTAGCTAGGGGCGCAAATGAAGATCGTATCAAATTTAAAATGCATTTTATTTCATACATTTGCTTCTAAATATCCAATTGAAAAAAACATTTTTCCTTTCGATGACATTTATATCTAAGACTATTTTAGTTACAGTCCCTTTTTCAAATAATGCACAAATTTTCCGCTAGGGCGTAACAGTAAATAGCGATTTTCCCAATATCTCCGTTTCTAATAGTCCGATTTGAAAAATTCTTCTTGCGTTGGATACAGCTCTTGAGGGGAAATGTTTTGCATATAATTTCCCATTTTTGGGGAAAAAATGGTTTGGCCAGGGGGGGGGTGTTTATTTTTGCTTCTGATGTATTTGCAATAAAATAATCTGAGCTCGAAACTCGATTGAAAAAATTCTTCCTTGGACCAATACCGGTCACCTCCAAAACCTTTTGGAGAATACCTCCTGCTTAAATAGTGCATAATTTTCCCACCAGGGGCATATACATATATCTTATTTTTGTCCATATCTCTGTTTCTAGGAGTATGATTTGAAAAATTATTTCTTTGTTGGAGAACATTTTCGGTGCGAAATGTTTCTCATATAATTTCAAATATTTCTTAATGCATAAGTGAGCCACTAGAGGGCGTAAGTTCACGTTTCCGCTTACAGCAATATCTACGGGACTAATAATTTTCCGTTAGGGCGTAACAATGAATCGCAATTTTCCCAATATCTCCGCTTCTAAAAGTCTGATTTGAAAATTCTTCCTGCATTGGATACAGCTCTTCAGGGGTAATGTTTTGCATATAATTCCGCATTTTTGGTAAAGAATGTTTTGGCCGCCAGGGGCGTAAGTGTTTGTTTTTGCTTCTGCTGTATTTGCAATAAAATTTGAGCTCGAAAATCGATTGAAGAATTCCCTCCGTGGACCGATACCGCTCACCTCCAAAAACTTTTTGAGAATACCTCCTGCTTAAATAGTGCATAATTTTTCCACCAGGGGCATATACATATATCTTATTTTTGTTCCTATCTCTGTTTCTAGGAGTACGATTTGAAAAATTCTTTCTTTGTTGGAGAACATTTTTGGTGCGAAATGTTTCTCGTATAATTTCAAATACTTCTTAATGCACAAGTGCGCCACTAGAGGGTGTAAGTTCACTCTTCCGTTTACAGTAATATCCACGGGACTAACAACCCGATTGACAAATATTCTCTTTCGACCAGATATTACTAACTATGAAAACTCCTTGTGTGTATTTTCTTCCTAAAATAATGCACAATTTTGCCACTAGGGGGGTGCAGATATTTAATCTATTTTTCTCAATATCTGTACTTCTAAATGTCCGATTTAAAAAATTCTTTTAACAACAGATACCATTTACCTTATGGAACACTAAGTTTGCATTTGAGGAGGTTTGTGGTTCACAATTCTGCCACCAGGTGGTGTTTATGTACTTTCATTTGCAGCCTATCTCTGCCTCTAGAAACTCTAATGAGAAATTTCTTTTTTTTTACTGTATGCCATTCGCTATATAATAAAGATGGAGAGTGAATAAGATTTTTGACTACAATAAGAAGATCCTCTTCAAATAATGTGTACTTTTTCCTTAGGGGTTGTAAAGGTCGAAACGTTTTCTTGTTATCTCTGCTTTTGGGAGACTTATTTGAAAAGTTTTGTTTCTTAGCATAGCTTTTGCTATGAAGAACTGTTTCAACTTTTCCATTGTGCAAAATTCTTCCGCTAAAAGGCATACAGTTATATCATGTTTCCTTCTCTATCTGTTCTTTTAACTGTTTGATTTGAAAATCTTTTTGTCTTTAATACCTTCCTTCTGCTAGGCGAAACGTTTTTTGCGCCATTTGTTAATTTTTGTAACATACTTTTTATTTTTAGCAACTGGTGAAAGTAGCTGATGTTTTATAAGTAGCCGTTTCTTTTTTTTTTTTTTGTGCGTTATTTTGACCTTTACTGAAATTTTCTAATGAATGCTTTACACAAAAAGTTGCCATAAAATTAGATTGCTTTCTAATATCAGAAACTTACATCTAGTTGTTTCTTAGTATTTTCTGAGCAAACTAATCACTTTTCATCTTCTATAATTAGTTTTCTAATCATGCACAGCTATAAATTGCCTTGATCACTTATGAATGCAGTTGTACACAACCCTTGGATTTAAGGTTTTCCCATTCTCTTTCATTTCATGTTGAATATTTTTGTGCATGCTTTGTTTGCTGGCGAGTACAAATTAAAAACTTAGCTACAGCATAAATATCATGTTGAAATTTCCTTCCCTAAATAAAATGTAACACAATTGCTTGCTCTCATGATTATGTGTTTAAGAAATAACAACCCCTTTGGTCCTTTGAAAAAGTTCCAAATATTTCATCTTTCCTTACCCTTAAATTTCCAGTGTAAGCATTATTTCAAAATAATTAAATATAAATAGTATTTTATGTATTGATTGTGTGGTATATGAAAGCATTTTAAGAGTAATACCATATACCTATGTATTTTTGAATTTTATTCTGTTTTTTATTCTGTAATTTGCTTCAATAATTGAACTAAAGCCAAAGTAGAAAATAAAGTTTTCTCAAAATCAGTGACAGTTTTGGTATTTGAGTATTATCCGTGATTCTAAGTTTCTGATTAGCTGCAGCAGACAACATTTTTAACATTCTGCATTCTGTATTAAGTTTGCCCAAGCATGTAAGAAGTTGTTTGTTGTTGGTTGCAGGTTGAACAGACCTGTGGTTTCATTATATTTTAAATAAGAGCGTTTAGATCGTATGTCCTGGAAAAAAATCCAAAAGTCCTGGAATTTTGTGATTGAAAAAGCGTATCATCATCATCGTCAACCATTATCAATCCACTGCTGGACGAAGGTCTCCCCAAGTTTCCTCCACAAGGATCTGTCTTGTGCCAGTCTCCTCCATGTCACCCCTGCATACTTTCGAATTTCATCCACCCATCTCCCATGTGGTCTTCTTCTGGGTCTTTTCCTGTCCCTTGGAATCCAGTCTAAAATTTTGGCTGTCCATCAATGATCTGTCCTTCTGGCAGTATGTCCAGCCCATTGCCATTTCAGGGATTTAACTCTGATCATGATGTCTTCCACTCTTGTCATTTTTCGGATCCATGAGTTCCTTTTCTTATCTCTCCTGGTTACACCAAGCATGCAGCTCTCCATGCCGCTTTGAGTTGTCTGCAGCCTTTGTATGTCTCTTTTAGTTAAGGTCCACGTCTCTGCACCATATGTAAGTACTGGAAGGATGCATTGATCAAACACTTTTCTTTTAAGACACAATGGCATATTTGCTCTTGAAAATTATGCTGTTTCTTCCAAAAGCTCTCCAGGCAAGTTTTGTACGCTGATTAATTTCTTCATCAATGTGACCCTCACTTGATATCTGCTGTCCAAGATAAACGTACGTGCTTGTTATCTCCAGCTTTTCTCCATCAATCGATAAATCTTCATTTCTTGTAAAAGCATTGAACATCACTTTTGTCTTCTGAAAGTTCATTTTTAATCTCACTTCTTTACTCTTGTCAGCAAGTTCCTGGATCCTACTCTGCAGCTCTGATGGGGTAAAAATGACTATGTCATCAGCAAAACGAAGGTGGGTTAGATAATCTCCATTAATCTTCATCCCCTTGTTTTCCCAGCTCAGCGACTGAAAGACACCCTCCAATGTGGCATTAAAGAGCTTCGGAGATATGGTGTCACCTTGTCTCACTCCCTTTCCAATTTTTATGTGTGTTGTATTTTCACACAGCCGAATCTTTGCACTTGCATTTTCATAGATGTTATTAATAATATTAATGTATGCATCTTCAATACCGTAGGATTTCAGAGCCATTGTAACTGCTGATAGGTTCACCGAATCAAAGGCTTTTTCATAATCGATAAAAGCCATGCACAATGGAAGTTCATATTGCCTCGCTCTTTCAATTAGTTCTCTCAGTACGTGGATATGATCTATTGTGCTGTAGCCACTCCTGAATACAGCTTGTTCTCTCGGTTGAGCCATGTCCAGTGTTACCTTCAAGCGGTGTGAAAGAACTTTAGTGAAGATTTTATAAACCACTGATAGGAGGCTGATAGGTCTGTAGTTCCTGAGATCCTCAATGTCACCTTTTTTATGTAGCAGGATCATTGTAGCGGTGTTCCAATCCTCAGGAATCTTCCCTTCATTAAGGCATCGAGTGAAAATTTGGGCGAGTACTGTTTCGATTTCTCCACTTGCTTCTTGTATGATGTCTACAGTAATTCCATCTTCTCCTGGAGCTTTCCCCCACTTCATGTTCTGGATTGCATGTGCAACTTCTGCTGGAAGGACTGGAGGAACTCTGGTACTGGTACCTTTCACGATGTCTGGAGTGCATGTATCATCCCTTTCATATAATTCCGAGTAGAAATCTTTCACTCTTGTCAAAATTTCGCCTCTATTTCTTGTTACAGAACCATCTTCTTTTCTCAGTGCCATAATCTGTTTTCTTCCCTTACTGAGATGTCCCTTTGCTGTCTTTAGGCTTTGGTTGTTTTCAATTGCTTTCCTCACTAGTTCACAGTTGAATTTCTTTATGTCTTCAGTGATACTTTTTCTTACTGTCTTGCATAGCTCTATATATTCCACTTTGGAATTCACATCTTCTTTAGTTGTCCTCATCTCTCTTCTTTTTTGCATCAACATTTTGGTTTTTCCTGATAATTTGTTCACATGCAACTTGTTCTTAGACCCAGCTAATTTTGTTGCTATTTCCACAAGAGCTTTGGTTACTTTTCTGTTAACTTCAGAAATATCCACTTCTTCCGCTGTTAGGCCTTCTAAAGCTGAGAATCTGTTCTTCAGTTCCAACTTGAAGGTATTATGGTGTTTTTTAAGGTTAGTTATGTCAATATATTTTGTTTGTCTTATGAGCTTGCCACGTTCAAGTTTAGTGTTTAGGTGCATCTTACATCTCACCAATCTATGGTCACTACCTGTGTTGACCTTGTTTAGCACACTGCAGTCTTCTATGACGAATTTTTTGTTACACATAATAAAATCAATTTCACTTGTTGTCGTCCCATTTGGATGTCTCCATGTCCATTTCCTGTGTGGCTTTTTCTTGAAGAAGGAGTTCAAGATGAAAAACCCTTCTGCCTTTGCAAACTCAACGAGAGTATTTCCACGCTGGTTTCTGTTGCCGTGACCGAATTTACCTACTGAAGTTTCATTCTGTTGCCGTTGCCCTATTTTTGCATTGAAATCTCCCATAATTATCTTCAAGTGCTGCTTACCTTTATTATTTATATGACGAATTTCCTCATAAAATTCTTCAATTTCTTCTTCAGGGTGACTTGTGGTGGGTGCATAAGTTTGAATAATATGAGCCTGGTATCTTCTCGAGAGTTGGATAACGAGTCGTGCAGCTCTGTCAGAGGAACTTTCAACTTCTACAACTTTATCCTTCAGTTTCTTGTTTATTATAAATCCAACACCACTAGTTCTGCCAGTATCTGTACCGCGATAGTAGAAGAGATGTCCTCTTTTCAGTTCAATGAGATCTTCTCCTTTTCTCCTTACCTCACTTAACCCGACAATGTCCCACTTGATCCTTTGTAGTTCCTCTTCGAATTCAAGAAGCCTTGAATCAGAAGATAGGGAGCGTCCATTATACGTAGCCAAGGTCAGCATCAGATGGCCCATGTTAAATAGCGTAGAATTATTTTTTTTATACCACATCTCATGATAATATAGCAAAGAATGCTCTCTTGAAAAGAACTGATTTGTTTAACAATTAAAGATACAAACTCATTACAACAGCCTCCTTCCATGAAAGATGTTAAATACAGTAGTTCTTCCTTATCCGCGGGGGATACATTCCAAGATCCCCACTGAATGCCTTAAAAAAAAAAGGGAATAGTACCAAACGCTATATACACTGCTGGCCACTCAAAATGTAACACCAAGAAGGACACGAGATAGCAAAGCCAGATTTACTGGACACATAACAACAGATACAAAGATGAAACAATTGAGCTTACAGGCCTGTGTGACTTGCGGAACACGCAGACATCAATAGTTCGTGTGGCCCCGATGGCTGGCAATAACGGCCGCTACACGCCGCAGCATCGAACGAAAGAGGTTTTGGATGTGGGCTTGGGGTATGTCGGTCCAGGCTGCTTCCACACGTTGCTACAGTTCATCAGGCATAACTGCGGGTGGTGCTTGCCGGGCCACTCGGTTGCCGATCAGTGACCAGACGTGTTCGATGGGCGACATATTGGGAGAACAGGCGGGCCACGGCAGCAGTGACACCTGGTGGGCCGTGAAGAATTGTTGCACGATGCGTGCCACGTGCGGGCGCGCATTTTCCTGTTGAAACGTGGCCGCTGGCAGGTCCTGCAGGTAAGGGAGGACTACAGGCTCCAAAACATCGGAGATGTAGCGGTGGCTGTTGCGTGTACCGGCGATTCGTACCAGAGGGGTGCTGGTGTCATATCCAATTGCGCCCCAAACCATAACGCCAGCGACGGAGCTGTATGGCGATGCGTAACGCAGGCGTCATACAGTCTCTCTCCACGGTGCCGCTACACGCGGATCCGACCATCGTGGTGTTGCAGGCCGGAACGAGATTCGTCGGGAAGACAATGTCATGCCATTCCGTAGTCCAGGTGCGGCGTTCAACGGCCCACTGGCGCTGCACTCGCCGGTGGTGTAACGTCAATGGTAATCGGAGCAATGGGCGCAGTGCGACAAGTCCCAGCTCCTGCACACGACGTCAAACGGTACGTGCTGACACAGGTTGTTGCACAACACACCCTAATTCCTGCGCTAACGTTCGTGATGTGGCGGTGCGTGCCGTCAATGCCCGCCGCACAACATGCAGGTCCTCTCGTTCGGTGGTGTACCGTCGCTGTGGCAATCACTGACGTCGGTCGGTCCGTCCGTCCGTCCCTCCTGCACCTACAGAATCCATACTCGCCTCACTGTGGCTGGATGTTGTCCCACACCGGCGCAGATGTCTCGATACAATAAACCGCTGTCGCGATAAGCCACTACTCCTTGTCTGTCGAACTCCGAAACGTGTTGGAATGACTGCCGTATTCTGAGACGAGGCATCAGGAAGCTTCCCACGCACAGGTCCGGCAGCACAACACACTTCTACTATTTACATCCCGCCTTGTGTGCACCCTTTGTATAGTGCTTCTGAGTGGCGTGCAGGGCACACATGATTTGCATATGTCCTCTCGCGGGCGACGCATGCTGCAAATTTCAGGCCAATCGATGCTTCCTTCGTGGTGTTGCATTTTGGGTCGCCAGCAGTGTATTACTCGTACTATGTTTTTTCCTATACACACATACATACCTATGATAAAGTTTAATTTATAAGTTAGGCACAATAAGAGATTAAGAAAAATAACAATAAAACAGAACAATTATAACAATATACTGTAATAAATACATACATATCATTGAGCTGTTCTCTGAGATTCAGAGGTTAGCTCCTCAAAGAAAGACCATGTGCCAAGTACACATTTAACTGATAGAACCAGAATTTACTTAGTGTTGGTGTATCAAATGTCTCCATTTACAACGATATCAGCACACCACTCGAGCTTCATTAACATCCATGACACGCCGCACACAAGACTTTTTTGTACTGATACTCCCAATCTTTTTCTCAAGCAGACATTCCTGAATCTGGTCCTCCCATGATTTCCTTGGCCTTCCTCTACCTTTCTTTCCTGCCACTTGGGCTGAAAAAATTCTCTTAGTCAGCACCTTATCACTCACAGGGGTGCAGAAAATTTTCAGGGCCCAATATTTCCCCAGAACACAATTTTTTTTTTTATCTGAAATTTCCTCAAAAACTGTAGCAGAGTTTCATAGAAGTTTAAGCAATTATTAGGCCGCCCCGGTGGCGCAGTGGTCTAAGCGATGGCCTCTGATCATTCGTCCGTAAGGGGTCCGGGTTCGAATCCCGCTGAGGCATGGATGTTGTGTTTGTCTTACGGCACTGGCTCTCTCCCTTCCCTGGAACCAGTGACCCTAAATTAGGGACGGGCGACTGCTTATAGCCCATTGAGTTGCTCACGGTGGTCGTTAAACCTCCAATCAAAAAAAAAAAAAGCAATTATTAGAGTATATGTTGTTGATTAAGAATTATGCTTAAAGCCTTTTACTTAAAAAATAAAAAAAACAACAACTAATATTTATTCCAATGAATAAATAAAAAACAATCTTACATTAATCGGTGACGTCAGTCGTCACCAAAAAATGGCAGCCTTCCCGTCTCTTTGTAAAGGCTGTCAATCACCTTTGACGTCTTATACACCTTGAGACAAGGTGCTGAAGAAAACCATGTGAAATGGTATCTTCCACCATGGAAATGCCTGTCCAAGGATTCTTTTAAAAGTTGTGAAGCCTTATGAACAGAAGGTCCATTCCAAGAAATGAAGACTCCATTAAAAAGGGTATAGAACTGGATGTTCAAGTTATATTCGTTGTTAATAAGCCAATTTTTCATTCTGAAATTGTTATTACTGTATTATTATTATTATTTTACCCCCGGGCAAACATTTCCCTAGAGCTGCCTTAATTTTCCCCGAACCTCGTTAGCGTGTTCGGGCATATTCTGCACCCCTGATCACTCATTCTTTCAACATGGCCAAACCACCCAAGAATATTAGTCTCCACCTTACTAACAATATTTTGCCGCACATTACACATCTTCATTCCTCACATATCAGTGTGTCTTACCCCCATCCCCCCATAAGTAATGCATCTCCCCAGCACACAAATGACTCCTATGCCTTTTCTGTAGTACCCAGGTTTCACTGTCGTACATCATGGTAGAAACAATTACACTTTCAAACACGGCCAGTCGGGACTTCCTTGAGAACCCATCATTCCTGTAAAATCCTCCTAAGGCAGCTGCTATGACTTTCAATGAAGAATTCACTCGCCTACTAATTTCGCCTTTTAATTTGTTCTCTTTGTCAAACATACTTCCTAAATATACAAACTCATTCACCTGGCGAATATCTGTGCCAATTAAGGCTTATATCTTGCATTCAGTACGAACAGTTCCTCACTCAAAAACCATAACTTTGGTTTTTCCCTTGTTTATACTCAGTTTGAATTAAAAAAAAATATCCCCCCCCCCCAAAAAGTTATGGGGTTGAGTGATAGGGGAGAAAGCCCGGACATTCAGGAGTGGGCGATCTTAGTGAAAGATGGGTTTGACTCTTCAGGATGCTCCATGGGCAACAATGGCACACAGAACAGCAACAAGGGCCTCTGTGAATCTTGGAGAGGTACTAGCTAGTTCTGTGTGACATTGGCTAAAAGACCCCAACTCACTGGGTTATGTTCCAGAATCCTTAGGCGGAATGACTAATTGGAACTGTCAGCTGTGAGCTAATCTCCCACACTGATGTGCATGATCAAAGCCCGGACATTCAGGAGTGAGCGGATTACAAAAGACTCAAAGAATGGGATGAGGTGCTGACTAAGATTGCAAAGACTCATTACAAAGACTCAAAGAATGTTAAAAAAAAAACTGTAATGAAAGTTATGTGAATATGAAACTAGGACGAATTTCTTTTTCTTTCTTCACAATTTTATGGAGAGATTTGTTCATATCATAAGTCTTAGCAACCTCAGTACATGATTTTTTGTTTCTTTCCTTATTACATCAAGAACTTTCTCCTTTTCACTTAAAGGAATAACTTTACGGTTTCTCTTTGACACATGAATTGCGAGCATCACTAATAGTACTCTAGCGCTTTGGGGCCATTATTAAGTAAAATAAGGGTTACTTGAACTCAAGCACTGCAATACCGTGACAGTCGATCTGTTAACTGAGATGGCTACTAAGTGACTCAGAGCTGCTGTTGCATTCTATCAAGCTGGGTCCTGGGGACCCACAGATTTTTAAAAAGTGGGTACTTTGTGATACATTTTAGGTCCTTTTAAAAAATCAATAGAATCGAGAGATAATGAATATTTACACTTACATAAGTAAATGAAAAATAAATGTAATATACATTGTTCAACACTTTATTTTATGCTCTTTGGAAGCAGTCTTTAAAAAAAAAATAATCAAGTACTGGCAGAATTAAAATTTACCATTTTCCACCAAATTTTATCATAATATCATAATGGAACTGCTCAAGGACAATGCATTTTAAGTCGGCTCGACAAACACCAGAGCAGTTTTTATTTTTCAAAACACAGGAACTGTGTGATGACTACTCTTGAACAGTTTTTTTTTTTTACTTTTAACAAACAATCATTAAAGTAGATGTACAACTTTTAGTGCAGTATAATGATTAATCGTTCACAGTGCTCTCATTAAATGTAACTTTGTTTTTCAAATTTAGAATTTCAACTGTTCCAATATTGATTAAAATAGCTGAAAAGTTTAATAAATCAATCAGGGCATTTGTGTATTTACATAATCTTAAGGGACCGTGCATTGCTGGCTGCTTTTGTTCTTTCCCTAATCCTCACGAATTTGACTTTTGCCAAATGGCATGATAAAAAAATCTGAAGTAAAATGTAGGTCCCAAAGAATGCACAGAATTTGTAATTATGGGTCCTTTTTTTTAATGTTGTTTTTGGGTAATTTATGTACACAGCGTGTCAGTGGCAGCACTGTGACTAATGCAGAGATGCCAACAACTACGGAATCTCCATAGTTCCTACGAAAAAAGCTCTTGTACTACAGAATACGGAAAACCGTGATTTTTCTATGGAAAATTAACAGAAGTTATTAATTTTTATTTTGCTTGTTCCCCTTCCCAACGTAACAGTGGCCACTTGACAATCCGTCATGCTTGCGATGCTGCCCGCACTTCCATTCTAAGTGAAAACCCTCCCTCCCCAGCATGCAACATTCTGGGGACGTTGAGCGTAGCTCGCTTTGGTGGTGGACGTGGGCGGAATTTGGCCTGAAGCTCTTTTGCAGTGCAGCGGCAAGCTGTTGAAAATCGTTTGGTGCAGAACGTGAGTGTCATTGCCTGGCATCAGGGTTTTTTTTTTAATCGTGCGTCGACTATTCATGTCAGTAATTAATATTTTGAAGTTTTTTTCTTGCGTTGCAGAAAAGTATGCTTGGATTTCGTTGCAGAGTTCGCCAAAATGTGTAATTACGCGTCTAGTACGCATCGAAATTTAACCAATGTGTAAAAATGTGCATCAGGAATTTTTCGCGACGTGTAGAAATGCACGTCGTGAAGCGCGTAAAGTACGCATCAACACGTACGAATACACATCAACGCATAAAAACACACATGGAGAAACGCGTAAAACTATGCATCGGGACAGCATTTCGCCTTTCAAAAACGGAAGTGAACAAAATAAAGATTTCTTTGGTAATCGTAATTTCGTTTTCCTGCGATGTTGCCTCTGTCCAGTATTGTTGTTATACATTATTTTATTCCATAAATCTTTGTATTTCACTTTGAAAATGGAGGGGAAATTTCCGAAAACGGAAATTCGACGGCGCAAAAATTCCTGTGTAATCTTCAGCTTCGAGGAATTTCTGCTTTTTCGACGTAATTTGGGTTATCTTCAAGATCGATGCATAATTGAACAGAAATTGTGGGGGCAATTGGTAGGGGTGAAGGATGCTTTCCGCCTAAAACTTTTGAAAACGGAAATTTTGTCTTTCAAAACTTTCGGAAACAGTGAAGATTTCTTCCGTAATCGTAATTTTACTTTTCACGCAATGTTTTCTCTGCCTAGTATTGTTGTTAAATTTCATTTTATTTCGTAAATATCTGTATTTCACCTTGAATATGGAAGGGAAATGTCTGAAAACGGAAATCGGACGTAGCCAAGGTTTCTCCCGTAACTGTAATTTTTTCCCCCAACGATGTTCCAAATGTGTATCTTGTGTTCTTACATATTCACCCAAAAAAGGTTTGCATTTCAGCTTGATAAAGGGGAGAGTCCGAAAACGAAAGTGACGAAGCTGAAAAATTTGTAAGAATTGATGCATGATATTCAAAAGCATTCATATTCTCCAAGTTTATACTACACTTTATCTAAAATAGTGAAAGCTATCATGCAATCATGGTCCTTAAACTGAAAGTTCTTTCAGCATGATGGATAAAATTGTCATGGCATGCAAGGGGTTTGTGAAGCCCACTGTCGTAGCTGATGGTAATGTTGAGCTTAATTTTTCAAATAACAGTTTTTCAAAAAAGAAAAATCAGAAAGGACACAACTGGTAATTGGAGTAAAAACAAGAATGTATTAAAGCAAAATCATTTTAAACGAAAATGAACTTTCTAAGTTCTATACATCTGTCGGAAAATTTCACATTGAAGAATGTTCTTATATTCAAGGAAAGATACTCATCTATGATGAATTCTTAAAACATGCAGAAGTAGTAGATCCTTCACTTAGAGCCATAACATCATCATTTACTTCTGTATTACACATAGTCAAACGCCTTCCATTTATAATAACTGAAAATGAACTTTATATACTGGAAGCGGAATTCCTTGTTATCGAGCTGACAAATTAGAGACCATAGCAGTAACAGATAGAATAGATGTCACTTGGTCAGAAATCTTAAAATTAAGAGGCTGTAATGGAGTGGTTAAGTATACTATTCTCTCGAAAGTAATGTTTGCAATACTTGTAGTTCCACACTCGAATGCTGTGAGTAAGAGAGATTTTAGTTTAGTGCGAAAAAAACAAACTCGTTTCCAACCTAATTTAGGTTTAGAAACTGTAGAAGCACTTCTTATCACAAAAATGAATATGTTCTCCTCTGGGCAAGTGTGTTATGAAAAAAGATTTTCTGCTGAGGAACTCAAATCTTCAAAACACTGTACAGCAAAATCACTAAAGAAAGCTGTTTAATCAATTTTTTGTTGTGTAAAGAAAATGTATCAGTCATGGTGTATATTATTTTCCATGTGAAAAATTTGGAATACTTTGATACAGATTTTCATGTATATAAATGAATAAGTAAGTAAAAAAATGCTAATTAAATTAAATGAGTTGTTTTCCTCGGTTAAAATTATTCTTTTTGGTATGACTACTGAAAAATGCCCAAAACTACTGAAAATTTGTACGAGTACTACTGAAAATATCTGAAACAGGTTGGCATCTCTGCGTAATGGGTGGGTAGTGTATACAGCATGGATACGCTGGACAAAGGGACGATTCACATCCCAGGCTGGAAGGCACAAGATTTTATCCGCTACTCAGAATGGCACATAATTTAAAACTTATGAATTGTTTATTTCTGGAATTTTCCATTTAATGTTTTCAGACTACGGTTGACCATGGATAACTGAAACCGCAGAAAGCAAAATCGTGGATAAGGAATGACTACTGTATGCTGCTTGTTTCCACATTAGATAGTTTCCATCTCATGAAAGGGGCATAAGAAGGAACTTCCTGTATTTTGCTTAGATCAAGAATAATGAAATAATTTCCATTTTGAACAGCTTTCCATTTCATATAGCATTTGATTTAAAAAGGTTCTACTGTATTACAACATTTCAAAACATTCTAAAAAATGAGGAACATTTCTGTGCTTCTCTGAGTGTTTAATTTGAGTTGTGTTGCATCCAAGCTATGTAACTATTACAGTGTGTAATGGTTAACATTACACACTGTTATAGTTAAAATAAAAATTATTGGAAATGATGTAATAACAATTTTCTTCAAATGAGATATCTCTGGCAGAGATTTGTATCACTAAGTTTATTTTTTTTGCTTTCATTTTTTCAAGAGTGGTATGGAAAAACCTGATGTGCATGTTTGGAAGTCATTGAGCTTTCCCCTTGAAACCTTTCTGGGTGTGTGGAAACTATTTATCTTTCTATGTAGTTATAGTGCTCATGCAGTAGGCAGTTGGTTATGTATTCAGACGTGCCAACTTTCCAGATTTAGGTGTGAGACTCTGGATTTTCAGCCCTTCCTCCTGCCCTCCGGATGAATGTCAAATTCTCCTGATTTTCACTGAGAATTGGCTGTTAGGATGGTAAAAAAAAAGCCTGGATAGTCTACGTCGAGCCCAGTCATCAGCAGGGCGCGATTTTGACCGGTAGTTAGTAGCAAATTGCTTGCAAGCAAATTCATTTTGCTAGTGATAAAAAGTGGTTCTAGCAAAAGTTGCTCGTGGAAAATTTTTGAATGTTTTAGTGTGAAATGTAAAGCACCAACTGCATTGCGCGTGTGTTACCAGGGTGAAATCAAAATTCGTCATGATTGAATAATGGTGGGGGACATGTTAAAGTTTCTTTTGTATAATGTTAATAGACTTTCGCTGGTAAATAATGCAATTTGCTGGTAATAAATAAGACCACTAGCAAATGTTTCTACTGCTAAAAAAAAAAGCGAAATCATGGCCTGGTCATCAGTAGTGTGTGGTCGGCCACCGAGTGTTCTCTGGGCGCTGGTATGTCTGTCAATGGTATACTAACCCATCTGTCTTATGCTGACAATGCATCCACAATCAAAGTTACTGCGATCACCATGTTTACCCGTGTTCGTTGATTGCGATACTCTGTTGGGAAGCTCAGTTATCCGCTTATTTATCACCTGCATTTGATTTGGGTCTGTTCCACTCTGCGCAGGGGATGTCCATGTCAACTGCCCATCACCCCTGTCTGTAATGTTGTCTACTGAGTGTACTTACCTCAGATTCAAAATTTTTTTCATATGATTTATTAAGACAGACATATATAGTGTCTATCTTTTTGTTTGGTGTCTTAGTCTGAGCATGTTAAAACTGTTTTGTATTTTCCATTAGAAAATAATGTAGCTGCAAATAAAGTCATGCTGGAAGCACTGTGTACTTCTGACTGATATTCACAGCTAAATGACATTGCAGAGCTCATTTGTAGAGCTCTGACCATTTTATCCATCTCTAATTCTTGAGTTTGAATTCATTTAACATTTACATGATGATGTATTTCAAGGAAATCTAAATAATCCTTTCATGTAGATCTGCAGTGCAACTGTCTTTAACGGGTTTCTGAAGTTGTTCCTTGTAATTTGTTTTCCACAACTTTCATGTTAAACATCATCTGCAAAATTACTTGGCAGCAACAGGTTTTTTATCATTGAAACAGTTCTCACAAATAGTTTGCCAAAATTTTTAATTTAAGGTGTCATTAGATAAAAAGGCCCTACCAGAAATCCTATGAATAAATGATTTTCAAGTCTTTCAGCTTCGGAGCAAAATTTTTATCGATTGTACAATTATACATTGATCAGCTGGTGTATCTTTGAGCAACAGAACATTCTTGGGCTTTAAACTGCAAAACTTTGAGAATCTGGTTTTAACATTCTGCTTATTTTCCTCAAACACTGTAAAGAGTTCCCTTAAAAACAAATAAATAATGCAAAAACCTGTTGTTTTTTTTAAGCCAAATAAATAATGTAAAACCTGTTTTTTTTTTTTTTTTTTTTTCAAACTACCATAGTCTTTCACTCTAGGGCAGGTGTAGACAATATCCGGCTGGAAAAATAAATTGTTGGCATTATCAGAATAACAAGCAGGATTCTTACCATCTTCATTTTGAGTTACACCTTCCATTTCTCTGACTATGCCGATTCTTATGCGATTTGCAAGCCCTACTACCACTGCATTCTTCTTTCTCCGAGATTTTGGTGGAGTGTGTAATGATTTCAAAATAGCTTTGCTGAATGTTTGCTTACAACTGTATAGTGATTTAAAGTTTTTGCAAGGTGAAGAAGTGTTTTTAAATACAGCAGCACTACCAGTGGCCTTTTTTTTTTTTGCACTCTCTCTCTCATTGTTTTCTGTCCCAAGGGACAGAAAACAAAGAAAGGTTTCATATTTCTGTAGGTTAAAATATGAAACGTTTCATATTTCTGTAGGTTCGCCTTTTCTTTGTCATTGTTTCTTTTTACATCATAATTCATTAATCCTTGCATTCTCCTCTTTGTGGAAATAAGAGTTTTCAGCTTTTGTCTCATGTTTTTCATCCTGCTTGCACTGGTTGATTTTTGCATTTTATTATCCATCACTAAATCTAAAGTAATAATGTAGATAACAGATGTGAAGATAAAGAAGGAAATATTCTTTTGTTTTGGTCACTAGTATAAAATTCAAAAGTACATAGTGTTAATGAACAAGGCAGAGCACCATTGTTGCTGCTCAATAAACAAGAAAACAAAAATGCTTTGCCTGAGATATATTTTTAACAGTTCTAAAATTGGGAACAGGACTGCTTTTTTGACTAGAAAACATTCACTTTAGTGCATAATAATTTGTTTAATAAAAACCACTGAAAAGGATAATTCTTCTTATTTTTTATTTAAAAACACACACGATAATCTGAAGAGATTAACAACACGTGTCACATATATGTCACCGTGGTTCTGACAAGTGCTATCAAGCAGTTCCTGCGGTGATGCAGGCAGCATGTAAGGTTAACTGTATCACTCTATGCATGCCGTCTCTTAACTCACAAATTGGGCGTTTATAGTATGCCAGATTGCCTTTTCTCAAATGTGCAGAATTCTTTACTTGATGCACCGTTTACGTGGCTTTGTTCTGCTTTTTTTTTTTTTTTCGTTTCTATTTTATGATGTACATAAGATTCTTAAGCGGATTCACGGAATTTTGCTTCTTCTATCATCATTTAGATTATTGTCAAGATCGATACAAAACTGAAGAGAATTTCGGGTAGGTGTCGTTTTCTGCCTGGGGGACTATATTTCTTGTTTCAAAACTTACGAAAACGGTTGTTAAACGGAGTAAAAAAAATTGCCATAATCGTTATTCCCCCCCCCCCCCCGATGTTGCCTTTGTGTCCAGTATTATTGTTAAATATCATTTTATTGCATAAATGTTTGTATTTCAGCTTGAAACTGTAGACAATAATTTGCGAAAACGTTAAGTTAGACGTCACGAAAATTTCCCCATAACCTTCAAGCTTAATGTTCTTCCACGAATTCGAGGAATTCCACCATTTGTGTTGTTGTTTTGGTCATTTACGACATTGATGCACATTTGAACAGAAATGGGGAGGGGGGGGGGGATGTTTGTCACAGGACGGAATTCGATCTTTACGAAACTTTCTAAACGGAAGGTCGACAGAGTTAAGATTTTTTCCGTAGTCGTAATTTCTTTTTTCGCGATGTTGCCTTTGTCCATTATTATTGTTAACTTGAAAATAAGAGGAAAATTTCCAACACCGGAAGCCAAACGGAGCAACGATTTCTTCCATAATCCAACAACCCCGCCCCGTGCGATGTCTCCACTCTCCCATAATTTTTTTGCGTTTACAAGCTTAATAAAGGAGAAGAAAATTCCCAAAAATAGAAGTAACAAAGTTGGAAAATTTGTAAACATTGATGTATTTTTTACAAATTTTGGATTTCGTATCTGTCAAACGTTGTGGAATTCTGAACGCATCTGACTGATTTTTAGTGGTGGAAGTTTCGAACTGAAATCTCGCAATGCTACCTATCGTACCCTTGCCAGGGGAATCAACTTTGTGTTTCGCACTTGTTAAGTTTGTGTCATTAGTGTCCTTCTTTGTTGTAATGTTTTGTTGTGGTGCGTACTTCTTTTTTACAAAGATGTGGATTGTTTTGTAAGAAAGCATCTGTGTGCTGCACAATAATACTAGTTACTACGGACAAGGTTCTTACCAATGTTGTCAGGTATGCTTATTTAAAAAAAATCATTTCCACCTCAAACATTCTCTTTTCAAATTAAACACTAACTTACAAATGAAATGAACATAAAAATAAAAAAGTTTAAGCTAAAATTGACAATTCATTTTTAAAAATATCTTCATTACTAACACAATACCAAGAACACACCATTGAAACTCAGACAAAACATTTCTATTTATCAATTGCTATTAAAATAACTTAATTTAAAAGTTAGTAACAAACTTAAAAAAATTTGCTTCCTGCACTTCTCGTTCGTTGCCCCCCATTTGTCGGCAAATGTTCACGCTCACTTAAGTTCGTTTGCTTCCTCCCGGAGCATCTTCAAAAGCACACCAATGTCTACCAACTGACACCAGGCTGACAAAGGAAGCATTCTCATCTGTCATGCTGGGGGATAATTTTTTTAAACCAATAGCGCATCAACACCACAACACCAGACTTATACATAATTGGCACCTGTGCTGCCATCTCGTGGGACAAAAAACAAATCCAATTGAGAATACCTTTTTTTTTTTTTTTTATTTAACAATGTTTAATAAGAATTTTCCATGGGTCAGGTAAAGTTGTAGGACCGGGATTATTACAAACTTGTTTATTTTTTTCAATGAACACAGACTCAGCAATTCTAAGTTCTTTTTCAGTTTCATATTTAGCCAATAACTTTGTCTTGAAATTTTGGAAATTCTTTATTCTTAATACAATACTGATTAAAATAGTTTCTTCTTCTTCTTTTTTTTTTCCCCAGTATTTGACCAACTCATTCTGTATAAGCCCAGTGTTGATGCACTATTGGTTTAAAAAAAATATCCCCTAGCATGACAGATAATGAGAAAGCTTCATTTGTCAGCCTGGTGTCAGTTGGTAGACATTGCTGTCCTTTCAAAGATGCTCCGGGAGAGAGCGAAAGATCTTAACTGAGCGTGAACATTTGCTGACAAATGGGGAGACAGAGAAGTGTGGGAAGCAAAGTTTTTTAAGTTTGTTACTAACTTTTAAATTATTTTAATAGTAATTGATAAATAGTAATGTTTTGTCTAAGTTTAAATGGTGTGTTCTTAGTGTTGTGTTAGTAATGAAGATATTTTTTTAAATGAATTGTAAATTTTAGCTTAAACTTTTCTATTCTTATGTTCATTTCATTTATAAGTTAGTGTTTAACATGAATAGAGAAAGTTTGAGGTGGAAATGAAATTTAAAAAATAAGTTTGTGTTTAGTGTTCGTGCTTCCCACCGGAGTTGCCCCAAAGCAAAAATGTCGGAGGTCATACTTGTGATAATATGTTCATTTCTATGGAGTTAAAGGCAAGGAGGTGAGTTTTTAGTAAAGATAACTTCATTGTCTTTTGGTCTTCATAGATATTTAGAGTTACTGCTTGCTTATATATGTTAAAAATACTTATAACCTGTAAGATAAGATTAAGCTTTTCTGAAGTTTGTAGTAAAGCATTATAAACTGAGGTTTGTGTTGTATGCTAAACAATAGCTGGTAGAAAGGTTTACTTAACCTCAGAAATCAGTTGGGGTGAGCAAGCTCTTAGAAGTCAATGAAAAATTAGTGGTCACTGTGCCTGTTAGTGATGTGCAGATTTGAAATTTCAAGATTTAAAACAGCAAATAAGTAGGAATCAAATTTTTGCTGCTGAATTTTTGTGGCAGTAAAATCAATAACAAGCATTTTTTTAGCAGTTTAAATGCTTGAATCTTTTTCATTACTGTATTCTAATGCACACTGGAGTTGGGTGACATCCAGCTAAGCTCTTAACATCTCTCATTTCACCTAAGCATACGGGGTCACTGTATTCCATGGTACTCCAACCAAACTTTTCCAAGGCAGCAATCCTTTAGCAACATTGTTTGTCTGTGACTTACCCTCCACTAATGCACAATAGACCTTAGGTCACGGTGCTGGGTCAAGTACCCCCCCTCCCGCCATTGGTACCCTCCACTAAAGTTCCATGCAACTGCTAGTGGTACTGTTCCATAAGTAGACAAATTACTGAAAATCATAAGTTTTGTGTACAAAGACCTCATTGGAGACTGACTGAGGTGTCCGTAGTTAGAGGAGGTTATGGTTAGCATTTATCCTACTGAGGCTGCTCTGTCCCAACAAAAACTTGCCTTTGGAGGCTGCTGCTGTTAAAAGTGTCTGTTAATAGAGAATTTCAGTGTGCGTGTTTTTTTTGTTTTTTTTGTTGTTGAAGTGCAGTTAATAAATATACATTTTTATAGCAAATCTTGAAGAGCATGTTGTTTTCATCTGAAATTTTTGTTTCACATGTTAGAATTTACGTTTGTGACCCTGGAAAGTCGTGTGCGATGTTGTGCAAGGGGTCTCCCTAGAAAGCGTTTATATATCCATATTAAAAGCTAAAATATTAAAAAATTCTCACTTCGTTTTTCGTGGACTTTGTCAGGGTGTTCGCCGTTCATGCAGTAAATATTGCCGATTCGATGATATTGATGTAAACTGGATGAATCTATATCCTATATTGGATGAAAACGGTATGAAACCAACAAAGAAATGAAAATGCTTTAAAATTCTAATAAAAATTGGAATACAAGTCGAACTCAATCGGAATAAAATCTGAATAAAAACTATGTTAAAAAATTGAACTATAAAACAGCAGTGACGAATCCTCCACAAAGACCCTCAAATATGCACATGTTGTTCACAGACACAATCCTCTAGCTGTTCCATAGGAGTTTCAACTACCAAAGTTGTAGTCTTCATCAGTGGTCGGCTATGTTTTTGCCCCAACTGCCTAGTCATCTATGCCGCCCTTTTTTATTCAGATTTTATTCTGATGGAGTTCGACTTGTATTCCGAATTTTATTAGAATTTTAAAGTATTTTAATTTCTTTGTTGATTTCATACCGTTTTCATCGATTATAGGATGTAGATTCATCCAGTTTACGTCAATATCATCGAATTGGCAATATATACTCCTTGAATGTTGAACACCCTGATGAAGTCCACGAAAAAACGAAGGTGAGAATTTTTTAACATTTTAGCTTTTAATATTGATATATAAACGTTTTCTAGGGAGACTTTCGTGCACAACATCGCACACGACCTTCCAGGGTCACAAATGTAAATTCTAACGTGTGAAACAGAGAATTTCAGATGAAAGCAATATGCTCTTCAATATTTGCTATTAACTTTTTGCCACATAGTTCTGCAACAGGCTTAACAGCTTAAGCAATATCTAAATACATTTTTATGTTCTGTGTGCATGTTTTCACTATGTTTAAGATTGACTTTGTTGTTAATTAAAGTATATTTACTCTTGTTAGGCACCAGGCTACCATTTAGCCTTAGAATTGTTCCTCGTGATGCTGATACTTTACCTAGTTTTTCATAAAAGCTACAAGCCTCAGAGAACGGAGTTAACAGAAAAAGTATGCATTAATGTTTTCAATTTTATTATTATTATTATTGTTGTTTTGTCATGTGATGTATTTAATGCTTTTGTGATATTGATGCTAAGTTCATTTAATTTCAGTTAAATAGAAAAGTTGGAAATTTTTAGCATTTCTTCTTTTGACTTTAAAGAAATTTGCTTTACTTTTTCTTTTAAGATGATCAAGCAGTTAGATAACTTGAAAGTAAAAATGTATCACATTTACACCCTGTGCTAATTTAGTTTCCTTACCATTGGTTTCCTGTAGATGTCATTGGAGTCTTGTTTTTAGTATGACTCTGTACACACTAAACTGGCAGCAAGGTGTACAATACCTTATATTAACAGCTAATGAGGGTAAGACTATATTATAAAGGATTTGAGAAGTTTTGCTTTAGAAATTGTAGCAAAATATGCAGGGTTCATCCTAGGACTAAAAAGGGGCAGGGTGCTTGTTATGGAAAAAAGGGCAGTTTACACTTTCAAAGAGCATTAGTGTATACATTGACCTTTTAAAAAGGAGACCATACAAGCAGTGTTAATTCACCAGAAAAGTTTGACAGTAATTACCTGTGAATATTAAAATATTATTATATATATATTGTTATCGGGCAGTACTAGTTTAATTTGAGAAAATATTCTTTCTACTTCAGCTTTTGAAATTGCTAGCATATATGTGATGTTTAAAAGTTTCTGTATTGCTGGAAATCTTCTGTCCACAGTTTCTTCTAATTTTGACAGAAGTGAACATTTTCAGAACTGACAAATGCTACTTTCAATATCAGTTTGAGATGGAAACATTGATTTGTACTCACATCCCACTCTAATACTAAATCATCTTCATCTAGGTTGAAGTACTCAGCCAGTTCCATTACTTCAGCAATGTAATAAAGGCTTAGAGTGGTTTCTGACCCTACTTTTCTAAGATTTAAGATACTAAGATTTGTAATAATGGACTAGTTTTTTAACCATCTAGAAATGGTTTCATGCAAATGATCAATAAATGCATGTGCATTTCTTTCAAATGGACCCTTAGGGCTAGGGTGGTCATTTACGCTTGAGGGTAGGCAGGGTTGAATTTTTTTAATTAAAGTGCAGATAGGGTGCTGCACCCTTCTAATAACAGCTAGGATGAACCTTGAAATATGTTATAAACAGTGACGTGCATTCCACCCAAGCAACTCAAGCAGTGCTTGGGCAAAGGAACTTAAAAATAAATAAAAAATCTAATTCTTTAAATTTCTGTTTTCGACGCAGATATAAATTACCACAAAGTTATAAATTTGTTCTTATACTTCTGAAGTTTTTAATTTTCATAACCGCATACACACTGGCAACAACAACAACAAAGAGACTGGAGAAATAAATGATGCTGCTCTCCGATTGGTCGCAGCTGCAGAGTGCAGGCAACACCTGTCTTCCGTCACCGCTGCTGAAGGGGTGTGTTGCTATGACCACCTGACGGCACTAGTCTGCTAACTAATGAGAAATGCCCCCTAGAACAATCGTCTTAGCGTGTAGTCGCGCTTAACCAAGCAGTCCACTGACTACTTGGGTTATGGTAGCTGGTCTGTGGATGCATTGTTTGAAGTTCTTTTTACATCATGTGTTGTGAATTACTGAATATATCATGTATGTGTATTAAAAAGATTCTAAACAGCCATGTCTGATTCCATAAACAAAGACATTATAGACGATTCGTTACAAACTCCGTTTTCGTTCCAAACGTTTGAAGAAAAGAAAAATGTGATTTCGAAAGGAAGACCGATGCCCACATTGCCAAGTTTAACGCAGCAACAAAAGAATGTTACTGGAAGTTTTAAGACCAACAAACTGTTTTGTTGGAACTGTTTGCTGTTTAGCTCTGTTACGCATATTTGGGTCCATTGCACTCGCAACTTTTGGAACTGTTCGTATTGAAACTGAGGTCAGTGACCAGATACGACAAAATATCAGTCAACACAATGTAAAGGTAAAACCCAATAGAGATATTTTGAAACGACTTATAAATGCCGTTTGCTTCCTTGCAAAGCTAGAAATTTCATTTCAAGGAGACGATGAGTCAAAAACTTCCAACAACGGCGGAAATTATATAGAACTTTTGGACTACACTGCTCAGTATGATCCTGTACTAAAAAATCATTTGGAGACTTCGAAAGTATTCAAATGAATATCAAATCATATTCTAAAGGATTTAATTGATTCTGTTGCCAATGCACTGAATAATGAAATTAAACGCCAGTTAAAGCAGTCCGATTTTGTTGCCATATTAGCAGATGAGACTACCGACGTCTCGAATAGGTCTCAATTTTCTCTTGTTTATCGATATGCAAATGAAGTGAGGGTGGTGAAATATTTGTGTGCTTCCAAGAAGTTAGTGAGGAGAAAACAGTGGCAGCACTTTCTGGTCTTATTTTGCCACATAATAAAAACTTTTCAGACTGTGGTGGAAAACTCATCGCGCAGAGCTATGACGGAACTGCAGTATTGGCCTCTTCCTTGTATGGTGTACAGTCGAATATTAAGGCATCCTTTCCACAAACCGTCTTTGTTCATTGCTATATGCACTGTTTGAATTTAGTACTTTTCTGAAGTGCTTCAAGTATTCCTGAATGTTGTATCTTTTTCGCTATTCTTAGTGGGCTTGCAGCGTTTTTCTCGAGATCACCAAAGCTCTCAAAATTTCTTGATGCCTTTTGGGGGTGCCAACTACCCAGTGTTTGACCAACAAGATGGAATTACTCATCACGACTCGTCCATGCTGTCCACGAAAAAAAAAAAAAAAAATAGAAGAGCTTCACCAAACTTTTGCTGCCATGTTGGAACATTAATCACAAGTAGAAAAGGATATTCTTGCTGGTGTTCAGGAACATTTGTCCAATTTAGAAAACTTTGAGTTTTGCTTTCTTCTTGCAGCCTTTCATAGTATGTTTTCTCTTACTGATGTTTTGTTCAGCATGCTTCAGAGTGCTTCATTAGACATTGTTTACTGCAGAAGTAAGATAATGAAAACGCAAAATGCCGTGAAATCTCTGAGAAGCCGTTTTCAGAAGGTGTACGAAGGAGCCATTGCTGATACCTGTGTTGGACTCCCAGGAAACGAAACCAAAACTTTTCTGAAGACATTATGATTACTACTAAATACAGAAGATTATATTTTGAAATTTTCGATAACATTGAACAGCACATTAATACAAGATTTCAAGATTATGGAAAGCTTACATTTTTGTGCTTACTGGATTCTTCGAAGTACAGCGCTTACGTTCGCACTTTCCCAACCGATGGTTTGAAAATCTTACTTGAAAATTATGGTTGCTACTTTGATGAAGTACGTCTGAAAAACGAATTAATTGTAGCATACAGTTCACACAAATTTTCTGACAAGTTACCTATATATAGCTAATGAAGATGTTAGCGACTTCAGCACTTGGAAAATCCATGCCACAACTTTACCTATTGGTTTCACGTATAAGTGTGTGATACCTGTGTTCACTTCAACAGTGATAGATCGTTTTCGCATTAAAGCGAATTAAGACATACTCACAAAACAGAACACGACAGAAACAGCTCTCGCATCTTGGACTGATATTAATTGAAAGTGATCTGTTAAATCCTCTGAAAGAAAGAAAAATACTTTTTTTGATTCTATAATCGAACATTTTGCTGCAAGTGATCCAAGAATGGAGTTTATTCAGAGTTGAAGAAATATTCTTCTCATAATACGTGGTAAATATGTCATTTTAATTAACACAGCAATCGGACATCGCCGAATTAACAGTAATTATGACATGGAGGAGACTGGCACAAGACAGACCGTTGTGGAGGAAACTTGGGGAGACCTTCGTCCAGCAGTGGATTGATAATGGTTGACAATGATGATGATGATGATGACATAATTACTGTTTCACATGTGAATCCCACTCCACGGCGATGAAAATTTCAAGTTTTCTGATGTGATTTAATTCACGTGTGAAACAGTAATTACAATCAATTTGCCGATGTCCGATTGCTGTGTTAATTATCATGAATGGAGTTTACTTTTAAATGTTGCTCAGTCCTGGAAACACATAAATCTGGCCAATTTATGTGAATTTTGATTCAGGACTGACAACAGTCCAACGAATTTTCTATAAGAGAAAATGAGAATAATTGTGTGGTAATTTTTTCCCCCTTAGTGGTCTCTCATTTCTCTTGAACCCTATACAGGAGGGGGTATATATAATTCATCTTACAGGGTGTCTACCAGGTCACGAAATTGGAAAACGGTCAAGGAAAGGTCACGGACTTGATTAAGGTCGTAGGTCACGATAAATTTTTTCACGTTTTTTTTTTTTTTTCCATTTGTGCCTTACCCTGTAGAAATCAAATTTCAGTTTTGAGCTAAAAAGAAGTCTTTGCCAATGACAATGACATCATTTCCTTCCTTTAGACAAGTTCTGAAGAGACACAACATGTTACCATTCTCCCCTTCAGCGTTCATTGACTCCGCTTGGCACTTTGCACCATTCTCCCCTTCAGCTTTCATTGACTCCGCTCCAACTGTGGGCTGACAGTAAGGTCTTTTGTCGAACGTAACCAATAACTGGCTTGTTTGCTTCGCAGAAAAATTTGTCGTGGGTCATTCGGGCTTGGTGATGTACCGGTATATCGCGAAAAACCGGTTTAAGTTTTACATCGAGGCTCCAATTTTTTAGCTAATGGTACTGCGATGTGCCATCCTTTGCGATGCGATGTATCGTGAAGTACGATGTTGATGATCCACGCGATGGCATGGCGGACATCGGACATCAGAGCTTCTTTATGAATGATGGGAATCCATCACAAAGCAAACACGATGTTTAAACTGGTTATTATTGGGCCGCTGCGTGTCGAATTTGCTGCAAATCAGCGAATTCGCATGTACTGCTATCTGCCAGCAGAAACTATGTTCAAACAGGTTTTGAACAATACGATTCCAAAACTGTAAATCGTTCCAAGTCATAATAAACGCTGAGAGAGTTGCATGTTTGTATGCCGTGACTGCAATATCCGGGATCTCGGGAATTTACTGCAGTCTAGGAAGTAGTTGGCGGGTAATTAGCACGTCTTTTGTAAAACAGATCGTGCATGCAAATCGGGTCCGTCTGTGGACACCATATCTCTGCAACTATTAGTCCGATTTGAAAAATTCTTTTGCATTCGGAAGCTTAAAATGTGAGAATGATGATCCTGGCATTCCGAGTTGTTCTGATGCTCAACTTCGCTCCTAGAGGGCGTAAATGGTGATGATATCGAATTTAAAATGCAATTTATTGCATACATTTGCTTTTTAAATATAAAATTCTTTCTTCCTTTCAATGCCATTTATAACGAAGACTATTTTAGGCGCAGTTTCTTTTTCAAGTAATGCATAGATTTTTCACTAGAGAGCATAAAGGTACCTTGCGTTCCCCTGATATCTCTGCTTCTAAAACTCCGATTTGAAAAATTCTTTCTGTGTCGGATACAGCTCCTGATGAGAAATATTTTTCATGTAATTCCAGAATTTTGATAAAGTATGATTTAGCTACCAGGGGGCATAAATGTTTATTTCTGCTTCAGATGTATTTGCAGCAAAATCCGAGCTTCTGAAAAAGTCAACTGAAAACATTCTTTCGTAGACCATCAATACCGCTCACCTTGGAAAACATTTTAAGAACACATGCTTAAGGTAGCACATAGTTTCCCTGCAGGAGGGGGGGGGGGCATAGATGTATATCTTATTTTTGTTGATTTCTCTGCTTCCAAGAGTACGATTTGAAAAATTCTTTCTTTGTTGGTAAGCGTTTCTGGTGCGAAATGTTTCTCATATATTTCAAGTTTTTCAAGTAATGCATAGATTTCCCACTAGGGGCGCAAAGGTAACATGAGTTTCCCCGATATTTCTGCTTCTAAAACTCCAATTTGAAAAGTTCTTTCTGCATTGGATGCTGCTCCTGATGAGAAATGTTTTGCATATAATTTCTAAATTGTAATAAAATATGGTTTGACCACCAGGGGGCGTAAGCATTTATTCTGCTTCTGATGTACTTGCAGCAAAATCCAAGCTTCTGAAAAAGTTCTTTCATAGATCGATGCCACTCACCTCAGAAAACATTTTGCGAACACTTGCTTAAAATAGAGCATAGTTTTCCCGCCAGGGGGTGTATCTTATCTTTGTCAATATCCCTGCTTCTAAGCGTCTGATTTAAAAAAAAACTTTCTTTTTTGGGGAGTGTTTCTGCTGCGAAATGTTTCATATATTTCAAATTTTTCTTAATGCACAAGTCTGCCACTAGAAAGCATAAGCTGACATTTCCGTTTACAGCAATATCTGCGGGGCTAAAAACCTGATATAAAAGATTCTTTTTCGGTCAGGTACTACTAACTATGAAAACACTGTATTTTCCCCCAAAAAATAATGCCCAATTTTGCCGCTAGGGGTGCCGATGTTTAATCTGTTTTCCTTAATATCTCTGTTTCTAAATGTACGATTTAAGAAATTCTTTCAGCACTGGATGCCATTTAGTTTGTGGGACACTTTAGGTTAGTATTTGAGGAGTTTTATAGTTCACAGCTCTGCCACTAGGGGGTGTTGGTGTACTTCTGCTTGCAGCTGTATCTTTGCTTCTAAAAATCCTATTGAAAAATTTCTTATTTTTACTGTATGCCGTTCTCCACAATAGAGATGTGGTGAATTATCCTCTTTAAACAATGCACCGAATTCCTGCTAAAGTGCATAAAGGGCAATACCTTTTTCTCACTGTCTCTCTGTCCGGGAGACATATTTGAAAAGTTCTTTTTTGTTAGCATAGTTTTTTCCATGAATATTTTTTTACTTTCCCATTAGGCGTAGAGTTATATCATGTTTCTTTCTTTATTTCTCCCTTTTAACTGCTCGATTTGATAATCTGTCTCCAATACCTTCCTTCTGCTGTGAGAAACTTTTTATGCACAGTTTGTTAATTTTCGTTACATACTTTTTAGCTGCTGGTGGAAGTAAGTAGCTGTTCCTATTTCTGGATTGTTTTATCAATTGAAGAAATCTGGTGGATATTTTTCTTACCGGTTGCATTGGCTTTGAATAACTTTGATAAATTTAATTCTCATCAAAAAAGGTTCAAGATGTGCTCATATTACAACCCGAAATTCAGTGTCATATTTCTTTTCTTTTTTGTTCACATTTTCCAGTATAAAGAGATATCATCATCATCATTGTCAACCATTATCAATCCACTGCTGGACGAAGGTCTCCCCAAGCCTCTTCCACAACGGTCTGTCTTGTGCCAGTCTTCTCCATGTTACTCCCGCATTCTTTGAATTTCATCCACCCAGCTCCCATGTGGTCTTCTTCTGGGTCTTTTCCTGTCCCTTGGAATCCAATCTAAAATTTCGACTGTCCATCAATGGTCTGTTCTTCTGGCAGTATGTCCAGCCCATTGCCATTTCAGAGATTTTACTCTGATCATGATGTCTTCCACTCTTGTCATTTTTCGAATCCACGAGTTCCTCTTCTTATCTCTACTGGTCACACCAAGCATGCACCTCTCCATGCTGCTTTGAGTTGTCTACAGCCTTTGTATGTCTCTTTTAGTTAAGGTCCACGTCTCAGCACCATACGTAAGCGGTGGAAGGATGCACTGATCAAACACTTCTCTTTTAAGACATAATGGCATATTGCTCTTGAAAATTATACTGTTTCTTCCAAAAGCTCTCCAGGCAAGTTTTATACGCTGATTAATTTCTTCATCAATGTGACCCTCACTTGATATCTGCTGTACAAGATAAAACGTACACATCTGTTATCTCCAGCACTTCTCCATCAATCGATAAATCTTCATTTCTTGTAAAAGTATTGTACAACACTTTTGTCTTCTGAAAGTTCATTTTTAATCCCACTTCTTTACTCTTGTCAGTAAGTTCTTGGATCATACTCTGCAGCTCTGATGGGGGTAGTTGCCAAAATGGCTACGTCATCAGCAAAACGAAGGTGAGTTAGATAATCTCCATTAATCTTTATCCCTTTGTTTTCCTAGTTCAGTGATTGAAAGACATTTTCCAATGTGGCATTAAAGAGCTTGGGAGATATGGTGTCACCCTGTCTCACTCCCTTTCCAATTTTTATGTGTGCTGTATTCTCAAACAGCCGAATCTTTGCACTTGCATTTTCATAGATGTTATTAATAATATTAATGTATGCATCTTCAACACTGCAGGATTTCAAAGCCATTTTAACTGCTGATGGTTTCACTGAATCAAAGGCCTTTTCATAATCGATAAAAGCCATGCATAAGGAAAGTTCATATTCCCTCGCTCTTTCAATTAGTTCTCTCAGTACGCGGATATGAATTACATTGCTGTAGCCACTCCTGAATCCAGCTTGTTCTCTCGGTTGAACTATGTCCAGTGTTACCTTCAAGCGGTGTGAAAGAACTTTAGTGAAGATTTTATAAACCACTGATAGGAGGCTGATAGGTCTGTAGTTCCTGAGATCCTCAATGTCACCTTTTTTATGTAGCAGGATTATTGTAGCGTTGTTCCAATCCTCAGGAATCTTCCCTTCATTAAGGCATCGAGTGAAAACTTGGGCGAGTACTGCTTCAATTTCTCCACTTTCTTCTTGTACTATGTCTACAGTGATTCCATCTTGTCCTGGAGCTTTTCCCAGCTTCATGTTCTTGGTTGCATGCGCAACTTCTGCTGGGAGGACTGGAAGAACTCTGGTACTGATACTTTTCATGATGTCTGGAGTACATGTATCATCCCTTTAAAGAGATCTATGAGCATTTAAAATTACATCTGTGTAATTTTCTGAATGTCAGTCGGTGCACTTCCACTCCTTCAGAGAATTGTTTCATTTTCAATATTTTCAGGGGGAGAAAAAAAAAAGCAAGCCTAACTGCAGATTTCGGTCTTCCCAATGGAATTACGCCATAAAAATTGTTATAAATCACTGCATGTTGAGTAGGCAGACACAAAAATATTGCACTTTCAAAATTTTTAGTCAGGCCTATGCTAGGCACAGAAAAAAGAAAAGGCCTGACTGCAGATTTGGATACTTTCCGATAGAATTTCACCATGAAAATAGTTATAAATGCACTGCATGTTGAGTAGACAGACACAAAAATATCACACTTTAAAAAATTTTAATATGCCTAGGCACAAAAAATAAATAAAAATAAAGGCCTAATCGTAGGTTTGGGTACTTCCTGATGGAACGTCACCCGAAAAATCTGTACAAATGTACTAAGCGTAAAGTAGATGGACAGAATGACATATATATAAAAAAAATAATAATCAGGCCTCATATTCACCATATATTCAAAATAATAAAACTAATGCTGCAGCAAAATGTAAAGAAGCAGTAAGAAAACAGAAAAGTCAGCAAGCAGAGTAAGAAAAGGAAATCAGATGTGCTGTGAGAAGAATTAAAAAACTGAAAGAAAGAAAAAGTTATTGGAACAGGCTGAAGAAGCTAATGCAGTAGAAACAGAAATTAAAGCAGCATACACATACAAACAAACTGCAGAGTTAAAGCTATGTCATACATTGCATTTGGATTGTTAAAGCTCTTCATTAGTGCCCTGGAGGCTAAATGCTATCCAATGAGGAAGTGTTTGATTTAGATATCTTTTTTAGTTTTATGTAGGCACAGTAATACTGAGCCTCACATGTCTACTTAATGCATGTTCACTATAACGTATGTACAACATTTTTTTTACCCGTTCCCAACATAACTTATTGACTTCACGCTGAAGATTTCCACCAATTGGAAGCCACATACTTTGAAGTCTATAAATCTTTGTTTATGGTACACTTGTTTCTGGCTTCTCTGATTGGAGAAGGAGGAATTCTCATTAATATTGCTTTTTTATTGATTTACTAAGGGCATTCTTGTAAAAATGTCTTCCAAAAAAAGAAAAAGTGGTGCTGAAAGTGAAATATTGGTAAAATGTCACAGAAATCAATAAAATTAGAAGAAAAAGTGGACATAATAAATATGAGGCAGGTGAGTTAATAACTAAACTTTCAAACTCTATGAAATGGTCCTAGCCACCCCACATATTCAACAGACCATACTCTTATGTTTCAATTTACTTCCGATATTGGAGGTTATATTTTAACGTGCATTAATGCATTTGCATTTTTGAACTTCACTTTTAGTTGGTAAGGTTCGATGAACACTTACTTCACTTTTAGTTGGTAAAGTTCGATGAACACTTACCGCACGTGGGGCTTGGCTTTTCAATTCATATTTTCGTTATGTGGATGCGGCACGGGGTTGTTGTTTTTTCCATTTGGCCACGGTTCACTTCTTTTTTTTTCCGTTGGAATTATTTTGCCTCATCACCAAATGAGTTTTTCCTTTGCTGCATCCTCATTTACTTCAATATTTATTCTTAACCCGAGTACTTTCGGTACTACTACTATACCGTCTTCGAGGGGACATTTTGCTCCAACTAGCACGGACCGTGTCAGCTGGGCATTTCGGTGGTTCTCGCGGGCTGCTTCTGTCATCTGCTATCGCTTCTTCTTGGGCGTTGTGGCGCCATCTCTTGTTGGTCAGTGATCTCCTTTTCAACTTTTTCTTTTTTTTGCTCAATTTTAATTAAATTTCTCCAGCTGTTTCTCAAATTATTAGGGTCATTGTGGTTGCAAACTTTTGTCCTATTTTTTTCAATCATTACCGACTCTGCTATTCTGAGGTGTTTTTCGGATTTACAGCTTTTAATGATTTTTATATTTTCGAATTTTGGATATTTTGGTTATCCAGACAGTATTGAATCAGTGCTGTTTTTCTTCTTTTTCTGCCAGTTTTTTATGTGTTGTTTTAATCTGTGTTTAAGCTTATTTTTGGTACTTCCTATATAAGCCATTGGAGGATTTTCAGTAATAGGAATTGAATAAATACCTGCTTTTTCTAACATTCTTATTTTATCATTATTTTTTGTTACTATATTTTTGATGGTATTTACTTTTCCTCCAATTTGAATGTTATGCTTTTTACAAATATTATTAATTTCATTGGTAGTGCCTTTAATGTAAGGAAAACCATTTAAATATTTGATTTCTTTTTTATTTACTACAGCATTATTTTTTTTTATTTTCTTTATTACTTCTGTGTCCCATTTTTTTATTAAATGGTTAGGATAAATTAAAAGCTGCTTGCAATTTTTTTTTATGAATTTGATTTCTTCATTGATGAACTGACTATTTTCAGAATGCGTATATGCTCTTTTAATTAAGGTTTTTATACTATTGCATTTTTGAGGATATGGATGTGCTGAATTGTATGGGATTAGGACCGGAACAAATGAACTTTTCCGATAAACTCTGTATAGTAACTTATCTGTGGATTTGATAACATGTACATCCAAAAAGGCTATTGCATTATTTTTTTCCATTTCAACCGTGAGTTCTATAGTTGGATATAATGCGCTCTATCAAAACTGAACGAAGAAGAATTAAAAAAATTAACAAAACGTTACAGCGCATTATATCCAACTATAGAACTCACGGTTGAAATGGAAAAAAATAATGCAATAGCCTTTTTGGATGTACATGTTATCAAATCCACAGATAAGTTACTATACAGAGTTTATCGGAAAAGTTCATTTGTTCCGGTCCTAATCCCATACAATTCAGCACATCCATATCCTCAAAAATGCAATAGTATAAAAACCTTAATTAAAAGAGCATATACGCATTCTGAAAATAGTCAGTTCATCAATGAAGAAATCAAATTCATAAAAAAAATTGCAAGCAGCTTTGGTTATCCTAACCATTTAATAAAAAAATGGGACACAGAAGTAATAAAGAAAATAAAAAAAAATAATGCTGTAGTAAATAAAAAGAAATCAAATATTTAAATGGTTTTCCTTACATTAAAGGCACTACCAATGAAATTAATAATATTTGTAAAAAGCATAACATTCAAATTGGAGGAAAAGTAAATACCATCAAAAATATAGTAACAAAAAATAATGATAAAATAAGAATGTTAGAAAAAGCAGGTATTTATTCAATTCCTATTACTGAAAATCCTCCAATGGCTTATATAGGAAGTACCAAAAATAAGCTTAAACACAGATTAAAACAACACATAAAAAACTGGCAGAAAAAGAAGAAAAACAGCACTGATTCAATACTGTCTGGATAACCAAAAATATCCAAAATTCGAAAATATAAAAATCATTAAAAGCTGTAAAATCCGAAAAACACCTCAGAATAGCAGAGTCGGTAATGATTGAAAAAATAGGACAAAAGTTTGCAACCACAATGACCCTAATAATTTGAGAAACAGCTGGAGAAATTTAATTAAAATTGAGCAAAAAAAAAGAAAAGTTCGAAAAAGGAGATCACTGACCAACAAGAGATGGCGCCACAACGCCCAAGAAGAAGCGATAGCAGATGACAGAAGCAGCCCGCGAGAACCACTGAAATGCCCAGCTGACACGGTCCGTGCTAGTTGGAGCAAAATGTCCCCTCGAAGACGGTATAATAGTAGTACCGAAAGTACTCGGGTTAAGAATAAATATTGAAGTAAATGAGGATGCAGCAAAGGAAAAACTCATTTGGTGATGAGGCAAAATAATTCCAACGGAAAAAAAAAAGAAGTGAACCGTGGCCAAATGGAAAAAAAACAACAACCCCGTGCCGCATCCACATAACGAAAATATGAATTGAAAGCCAAGTTCTACGTGCGGTAAGTGTTCATCGAACTTTACCAACTAAAAGTGAAGTAAGTGTTCATCGAACTTTACCAACTAAAAGTGAAGTTCAAAAATGCAAATACTCTTATGTATTTTTTTCTTTTTGCTATGTAACAAACACACCTGTTCAAACCATCCTATAGAACAAGGAGCTATTGCCACTTTTGAATTGTGTTATTTATCGCATCGTGATCTGAAGACAGCTTATTTTAGTAACAGTTAGTAAGGACAAGGCAACTATTAAACAGTTTAGTCGTGATTATAATATTTTGTATGCAGTATCACAGGAACTTCGATAGTGCATGGAAAATGATGACACAGTAATGCATGGTTGGACTTGGACATAAACTTTTTGTCCACAATTTGTGACTGATTTGGAAGGATTTGAACCAACTGTTAGGTTACTAATATTGTTCAAGAAATTCTTCAGCTACCTGAAAAGCTTGATTTGGAAACTGATGATGTGAAAAAAATTGTTAGCTTCACACAGTAAAAGACTTAGCACCGAGGGCTTGATTAAACTGGAAACTTGGGCAGGGTGTGGCTTATAAGAAGACTCAGTTGAATAAATTACTAAAGAAAACCTATACTAACAAACATTCTCAATAAAACTTTCAAAATCATAGAACAGCTTATAAATAAAATTGATAAGTGTGCCCTGATATTAAGTGCAGTTTTTCAGTTGTGTATATGTTTGGATACTTTGTGCAAAAGTGTGATGCTGTTTTGAATAGCATTTATTTGCTGAGTAAATAATGTTATCAAAAATTGAAATAAATTGCTATTAATTTTAATTGTTGATAACAGTCTTAAACTTTTATAACATACTTCCTATACTCGCTTAATGTACTTTTGTGTAATGTGCAGGTTTCCCGGTTACAAGTAATTTTTTATAGTGCAATATTTTGAGTTTTTCACTAAATGCAAGCTTATTGGTACAAAAATTGCTATTTTAACTTTTTAGAAATTATTTTATATACATTTACCCTTTTAATTTCTTAATTAGATAATCAGATTTTATATTTAATTAATTAAAATGGCCAAACTCCTACACTATTGACAGAAAGAATAGTCAAGAAAACTTAGCTTTAGGGTCAAGAAATGTCTTGTAAAAGTCAAGGAAAGGTCAAGAAATGGGGTCTCCTGAAAATGGTAGACACTCTAATCTTAAAAAAGGTGAGAAAAAGTCAGAAATCTTTTCTCGGAAATATCTCTTTCAAAATTAATCTTTATCTTCCTCTGAGTGTTGTTCCATGTGTGTCTTTTGGATAACTTTAGATTTTTTTTTTCTTATTTCCTCCATTTTGTCAGTAGGTCGGTGTGATGACATTTTACTTTGGGTGTCTGTGTAATTTCACTTCTTCATGAATTGTTTTTTCCTTTTATTTTTCTGGAGAAGAAGTAAATAAATATAATAATAAAGATGTTGCTCTAGCATCTACCTTTCTATTTTTTAACCATTATTATAAGAAAAGGTATATGTAAATTATATTAAAAAAAAGATATGAAATAATTATTTGTTGTTTGGAACAGTCTGCCCCCTTCAGAATTTGTGAATATGTAAGTCTAAAGATGCAATGTACATGATGACTTTGAAATCTTTCTCTCCTTTTTTTTCCCCCTTCTCACGATTTAAAACTGCAGCCAGGTGGTCAAAAAGGCAGGACGATTTACTGTCCTTTCTTTATTTATGGGAGGGCGTGCAAAAACTCGGCATTCTCGTTTAGCATCAGTAGTGTAGTTGGACTTTCACACACATTCTTGTTTTTCTCAAAGTTGCCGGGTGCATGAAATTGTGGCATATCCCACTGCTATGCAAGACTCTAGCAGTTTTCCTTCTCAAAATTTATTGGCTGACCAGTGCAGTTACCTATTTCGGCCAGGCCACTTCCATCCCCGTGAGAAAATTTGTTAGGAAGCTGGTGGGATATCAGATTTCACATTTGGAGCTCTGGTCACCCTTTTGTATGAGGTGATAATTTAAGACTGGAATCACACCCTTTTCATGTTATGCCGTAAGACGAGGACTTAGGCTGCTCAAGTTAAATGTTTGAAGCATGGACCATCTTCGCGCGCGGAAATAATTTCTTTTTCAAGTGAATTTCAAGTTCCCACACCGGGCAAAAAGAAGGCTGTTAGCGATCCCGTTGGCTGTGTGATTTTGTTTGTCTCGGAGGGCGCTGACATTTTTTCTCATCTTGCTGCGAAGCGTGCGATTTGGAAAATTTAGACAGACATTCTCGATTTTTCTGGCTGTCAGAAAGGTTCTCCCCCCCTCCCAAAATATCTGCTGACTCTGAAGATACACACACACACAAAAAATGATTGTCTAGTCTACCCTTCTAGAATCCTTTTGCTCATCCTGTAGGATGGAAAGAAATTTTTTTCCTGACTGATGCAGGAAAGCTCCTGAGACAGAGCCTAAATTCCTCATCCACCCCCCACCCCCTTTTTTTTGGAGGTATGTGTGGCTTTCCTTTTTAAGAGAACTAAAAGAATTGAGAACAAATGTGCCTGCGAAAAACCTCAGTGCTACACTGGCGTACCTGCTTCGACTGTCTTCGATTGAGACACTGGTCAACTAGGCGACTGGAGCACAACAACATGAAGGGCAAAAATTCATCTCTTCCTACCTCCTCTCCACCTAAACGGTAAACCTCGTAGGGTGATGGCTCAGAGCCAAGGTGACCGGCTACTCGCTTCCCTGCCAGCCAACCAGATTTAGGAGACAAGTGTGGCGATGTTCCAGGTCACCGCCATTCAAAACTTCTGTTCAGCAACCACCCTTGCTACAGTGACTTTCAATTAAAGGAACTTATTTTTTTCGTCTGGAAACAAAATGGGACAACAGGAAACGGTAAGCTTCATGTTTTAAATCCTCTCCTTCCCACAGAACATTTCTGACCTCTAGTATGCAATTTTTAATTATGCAGTATGAAATTAAAAAAAAACAATCAAGGAGGAATTAGCTAGCAATAAGAAAATAATATATATGTAATCTGAAATTCGTTTGTCCTTAAAGTCACCTCCAAAGAGTGACAAGTTTCTTTTAGTTTGTCAGAATGAAATTTTAGGGATCTAACGTAAACCTTGTATTTGGAATCGTAGCCAAGATCTCATATTTCACAGTAAAATTGCTTGTATATGTTTGTATATGAAGAAATGCTGCTGAAAAAAAAAAAAAAAAAGAAAATAATTCTTGATGATTGGTTAACATAAAATTCAAAAAAGTCTTAAAAGAAAAAGCAATATTTTTTTGGTTTATTATTTGGCCCAAAATTATTTATAAACTTAATGTAACTTCTTACCTTAAATTAAATCCTTTTTTTTTTCACTTAACCTTTTAGTGTCTCATAACCTGAGCAGGTGTAAATTAAATCAAAATTTACACTTAGAACTTGTTTTAGGCGTACCTTCAGCTTGCTTCTGTGGGGACAGTATTAAAAAATATATATATATATATATATATATATATATATGGGATGTAAGGTCAGGGGATGCACAACATCACAGCCTCGCCTTGACAAATGTCAACCCCGCCTTCTCGTGGTGCATCCTGTTCCCACTCAAGGGGTTCTGACGACCGCCAATAGCGGTATAACTATACCATCAGGATTAAAGGAAATGCTATCCCACACTCACCAACCCACTTGGCTAGCGTGGTGAGTTATAGCCAAACTCCTCCAAAAATGACTCCACAACTTAAATCTTGGCCCTCAGTCTCCGGCAGCTGGAATGTACCTGGCCAAGGCAGCGGCCAGTGCGACATAAAGGCAGAGGGTGCTAAGAATCGCAGGAGGACCGGACTAGGCTGCCATCTGATGCTGACCTTGGCTACGTATAACGGACGCTCCCTGTCTTGTGATTCAAAGCTCTTTGAATTGGAAGAAGAACTACAAAGGATCAAGTGGGACATCGTCGGGCTAAGTGAGGTGAGGTGAGGAGAAAAGGAGATCTCATTGAACTGAAAAGTGGACATCTCTTCTACTATCGTGGGACAGATACTGGCAGAACTAGTGGTGTTGGATTTATAGTAAACAAAAAACTGAAGGATAAAGTTGTAAAAGTTGAAAGTTCCTCTGACAGAGCTGCACGATTCTGTTATCCAACTCTCGAGAAGGTACCAGGCTCAGATTATTCAAACTTATGCACCCACCACAAGTGATCCTGAAGAAGAAATTGAAGAATTTTATGAGGAAATTCGTCATCTAAATAATAAAGGCAAGCAGCACTTGAAGATAATTATGGGAGATTTCAGTGCAAAAATAGGGCAACAGCAACAGAATGAAACTTCAGTAGGTAAATTCGGTCACTGCAATAGAAACCAGCGTGGAAATACTCTCGTAGAGTTTGCAGAGGCAGAAGGGTTTTTCATCATGAACTCCTTTTTCAAGAAAAAGCCGCAAAGGAAATGGACATGGAGGCATCCCAATGGATGGACAAGCGAAATTGATTTTATTATGTGTAACAAGAAATTTGCCATGGAAGACTGCAGTGTGCTGAACAAGTTCAACACAGGTAGTGACCATAGAATGGTAAGCTGTAACATGCACCTCAATGCTAAACTCGAGCGTGACAAGCTCATAAAACAAACCAAGTGCATTGACGTGACCAACCTTAAAAAGCTTTATAATACCTTCAAATTGGAACTGAGGAACAGATTCTCTGCTCTAGAAGGTCTAACATCAGAAGAAGTGGACATCTCTGAAGATAACAGGAAAGTAACCAAAGCTCTTATGGAAACAGCAACAAGATTGGCTGGGTCTAAGAACAAGTTGCATGTGAACAAATTATCAGCAAAAACCAAAATGTTGATGCAAAAAAGAAGAGAGATGAGGGCAACTAAAGAAGATGTGACTTCCAAAGTGGAATATATAGAGCTATGCAAGATAGTACGGAAAAGTATCACTGAAGACTTAAGGAAATTCAACTGTGAACTAGTGAGGAAAGCAATTGAAAATAACCAAAGCAAAGGGACATCTCAGTAAGGGAAGAAAACAGATTATAGCATTGAGAAAAGAAGATGGTTCTGTAACAAGAAATAGAGGCGAAATTTTGACAAGAGTGAAATATATCTACTCCAAATTATATGAAAGGGATGATACATGTACTCTAGACATCATGAAAGGTACCAGAGTTCTTCCAGTTCTCCTAGCAGAAGTTGCACATGCAGTCAAGAACATGAAGCAGGGAAAAGCTCCAGGACAAGATGGAATTACTGTAGATATCGTACAAGAAGCAAGTGGAGAAATTGAAACAGTACTTGCCCAAGTTTTCACTCGATGCCTTAATGAAGGGAAGATTCCTGAGGATTGGAACAACGCTACAATGATCCTGCTACATAAAAAAGGTGACATTGAGGATCTCAGGAACTACAGACCTATCAACCTCGTATCAGTGGTTTATAAAATCTTCACTAAAGTTCTTTCACACTGCTTGAAGGTAACACTGGACATGGCTCAACCGAGAGAACAAGCTGGATTCAATAGTGGCTACAGCACTATAGATCATATCCATGTACTGAGAGAACTAATTGAAAGAGCGAGGGAATATGAACTTCCGTTATGCATGGCTTTTATCGATTATGAAAAGGCCTTTGATTCAGTGAAACCATCAGCAGTTAAAATGGCTTTGAAATCCTGCAGTGTTGAAGATGCATACATTAATATTATTAATAACATCTATGAAAATGCAAGTGCAAAGATTCGGCTGTTTGAGAATACAGCACACATAAAAATTGGAAAGGGAGTGAGACAAGGTGACACCATATCTCCCAAGCTCTTTAATGCCACATTGGAAAATGTCTTTCAATCACTGAACTGGGAAAACAAAGGGATCAAGATTAATGGAGATTATCTAACTCACCTTCATTTTGCTGATGACGTAGTCATTTTGGGAACTATCCCATCAGAGCTACAGAGTATGATCCAGGAACTTGCTGACAAGAGCAAAGAAGTGGGATTAAAAATGAACTTTCAGAAGACAAAAGTGATGTACAATGCTTTTACAAGAAATGAAGATTTATCGATTGATGGAGAAAAGCTGGAGATAACAGACACGTACGTTTATCTTAGACAGCAGATATCAAGTGAGGGTCACGTTGATGAAGAAATTAATCGGCGTATAAAACTTGCCTGGAGAGCTTTTGGAAGAAACAGCATAATTTTCAAGAGCAATATGCTATTATGCCTTAAAAGAAAAGTGTTTGATCAATGCATCCTTCCAGTGCTTACGTATGGTGTAGAGACGTGGACCTTAACTAAAAGAGACATACAAAGGCTACAGACAACTCAAAGAAGCATGGAGAGGTACATGCTTGGTGTAACCAGAAGAGATAAGAAGAGGAACTCGTGGATCCGAAAAATGACAAGAGTGGAAGACATCATGATCAGAGTTAAATCCCTGAAATAGCAATGTGCTGGACATACTGCCAGAAGGACAGACCATCGATGGACAGTCAAAATTATAGATTGGATTCCAAGGGACAGGAAAAGACCCAGAAGAAGACCACATGGAAGAAGGGTGAATGAAATTCGAAAGTATGCGAGAGTAACATGGAGGAGAGTGGCACAAGATGGACCGTTGTGGAAGAGGCTTGGAGAGACCTTCGTCCAGCTGTGGATTGATAATGGTTGGCAATGATGATATATATATATATATATGTATATATATATATATATTACCACTGGAAAATATCTGACGGTTTATAATTGTCATTAAATAATGGAGTGACTACAGCAGACAGTTCTCCTCTGGAAATGTGTTCTAGAAGTGTTTGGGTATCATGAATTAAAATGCTGGTTCTAAAACAAAAATGTGAAATTTCCTCACCTTCCTAAGTGATTTCAAAAGCAAAGCTGTGTCATAGGCTTGTAAATTTAATTAAGAAGGGTCAGAATTGTATAAAAGGTATCTCTATATTGTAGTACCAAATACTTGCAAACCATAGTTCTCATTGTCTAAAAAAAATAGAGAATTACAACCCCTAATTAAAATTAATTACAATAAATGCAAACCAACTGGTCTTTTTAAAATTGCATTCTTGAGTGTTATAATGTGCTCTGTGTTTAGACTAGTGGGTGGATCGTACTTGGGCTTTTTATATATATTTTGCACGTCACAATCTGCAATAGACCTTGAGTAACAACATTGGTTCTTTTTTTTTTTTGCCATGAAAATTAAATAATCATCTTGTGCAATGACAATTTTTTTTTATTTGAAAATTTTATCACAGTTGCGAGAATAAATTAATCTTTTTTTTTATCTATACTTTTTTTGTTTGTTTGTTTGTTTGTTTGTCTGCTTCAAATAAATAGTCGTATCCTGGGTGAAATTGTTGAAATTTAAAATTAACTTTCATCAGTAAACTTTTAATTTAAATTAACTCCAAGATTAAGCGACTTCAGTAAATTCGGAATACAGAAGTCTTCTTGATAATAATTGATATCATGGCTATTCCTGGACTTGATACACTATAATTTTTTCACTAAATTATGGGTTTTACACAGGAATAAAGGAAATTACCTAGTCAAATTTTTGGGTAGCAGTCCTACCCTTCTGTTTTAGATTTTGCAGTGTTGTGTAAAAGAATCAGGGTTTGAACAAACCCGAGCATTTTTTTTTAAACCCAGCCCACTTGGCACTTGTTTGGGGGGGGGGGGGGGGTCATTGGGATGGGGGTGGTATCAGGCTTTTTCTAGTACTGTTGTAAAAACAAAGAAGCAACAATCAATGAGTAAATTCTGCCTTAAAACCACAAAAGGGCAAAAAGAATCTCTTGATAAAACAGTGGGATCAAGGCTTTCTGGAAAATGTAAAACACTCACCGTTGGAGTTCCTGTATTTTGAACCAAAAGAACTGTCTCTTGATGCTTTCTTAAGTTTGCATTTCCTGAAAGAGAGCAAGTATATCAAGTTATGGCACGTAGTCAAGATAATGATGATCCTTTCTCATGGGCTAGCCTCAGTGGAAAGAGTATTTTCCGTCAATAAATTGATAGAAGTTGAAAACCTAAAAGAAGCATAATATATTTCACAGTGCCTTATTTTTATGGCCATATTAAGTCATGGTGACATTTCTGGTGTTAAGATAACTAAGGAAATGAGAACTGTGGCGTCTTCTGCTAGAATGAAGTATATGCAGCATTTAGAAGATCAGTGAGCCAAGCAAAAGGATGAAAGTATCCCCCCCAACCAAAAAAAAAAAGTTAATTGAAAAGTTGATTATCTAAAACAAAAAAAAAAAGGGCGTTTGCCATTAGATATTGCTGAGACTCAGGTATCTGCTGATATTCTCACATGGAAAGCAGAGTCTGCTGGAGACATTTCTTTGTTTATAAGGGCAAACAGTCTTAGGAAAACTGCTAAAGAAAAAATTCATCAGTTAGGTGAAATTGAAGCAAAAATTTCTGAGAAACACATGGACCTGAAAAATGCCTAAAATTCTTCTATTTCAAAATAGTGATGGAGTTAAAGGTCTGGCATTTAACTTGATAAAATAACAAAATAATTATTAGAATATTATTTCTACATCTAAGAAAATATTTTCTACTTTATTGTTTACATAATTTATACTATAATTGCATACACAAGTTTTTTCGGTATGATTCTGCAGACAAATAGCTGTATTGTCTAAAGTGAGTTGATTTTTCTTTAAGGGCATGAGTTTTGTGTCCAATTCTTGTGTTGACATTTTGATAAGAACTGTTTATAAGTAAAACATGTTCCCATTTACAGACAATATTGAAATGGCACATAAACTTCTGGAGAAGCAAGAGGATATCTGTCTTTATGAGGAAGTTAAATGACAGTAGGATTTGATTTTACAACAAGGGGGTCTGTAGCTGAGTTTTTTATGCAGATTTGGGTGAATTTGAAGGTATATGTAGTATTAAAAAGAATGGAGCCTGTTAGCATATACCTGATTCTGGCTGAGCAATGCTTTCGAGCCTGAAACCCACCACTAGCAACTTTCGTCACTTTAGTGTCTGCTGTCCTTGAATCATTGGCCAAAATACTGCCAGAGCATTTTCAACAATTGTAGATTTCATGCCACAACATTGTTGCGGCTGGAACTGGTGGTTTCTTGCTGTTGTGAAAGCAAAATCATTCGTTTGAAGCTTGCCTGCTTCGGGTGGTTGTTCTTCTGGTCGTTCTCGGAATGTTTTGTTTTATTATTTTTTCTTTCTTTCAAAATTGGCTCCTTGGTTTCACATATCTATCTATGTGTGTGTGTGTGTGTGTGTGTGTGTGTGTGTGTGTGTGTGTGTTTATACGTAAAATCCTGAAAGTCCTTAACATTTTTTGAATGGTGCTTAAAAAGTGCTAAATTTTAATTCTTAAAAATGAGTATGAACCCTTTACTACAGATGTTGTCTAACATCATACCTATAACTACTGTTTTTGTCTGGAAAATGTTGGCCTAGGAATGATTGCTTTATGGTTTGGCTTCACAAACTGTATTGCCTCATGATTCCATCATTCTTCATGGAGTTAACACACTTGGGTATGCATTTTTTTCTCATATCTGTGACAGCTTCAAGTCACACTTATAAAATTTCATGGTGAATTTTAGAATTTAAAAGGAATTCTTCCCAGTGTGTATGAAATACAAATAATGCATAATTACACATTGTTCTTGATGACTGAATGTTGTCATTTTCCAAAAGTGAAAAATGGTACACCTAAAGGAAGAACTTTGATTCATATGAGGAATGTATTGTACTGCCATCTCTGAGAAAGATTTGCAACAAATTGTTCAGTATTCTAAAAGTAGTGTTAGTAACATCTGTTGATGTGTTTGTGAGTAAAAAAAAAAAAAAAAAAATTCAATTTGAAAGCACTTCACAAAAGGGCAGCTTGGATTGTTATTCTCAAACTTGTCAAATGCCAGAAGTATTATATTCAATTTACCAGCTGTTTTTCATGGTTTGTGGCTTATTTTATCAAAACTGTGCTCAACTATTTTATAATAAAGTTGTGCAGTACTTAATAAATTGTGTACCCATGTTGCCCAGAGAAACCAAATTATCAAAACAATTTTTCTATACTCGATAACCTGTCACAAGTGTGTATAGATTTAGGGGTGGTGATGGTGGTGGTGGGAGGGGGAGGGGGTGGGGGTGGATCAGCTTAATATGAATACAAATAATTTGTGCAGGCAAGTGCAGTTGGGACACAAGTTTTGTGTGTTTTGTAGTTTAACTGTGCAGGTCACCACAAGTTTTTTTTTTTTCTTTATGTTAATTGCTGTTTGCTGCAAATGTGAGTAGTAAAGTTGATCTTTAGTGCAGGTATCAAGCTTGTATTTATACATTAATAACTATTCGTAGTTGCCCCCATAGATTCTACAAAAATTAGCACTATAATTCAGAATTTAATAATTCATTTGATATGTTAATTGCATATTGTGTATAGCTTCTTAAAATAATTTTTAGCTAAAAAAAGAAGGGGTATTCATACAGTAAACGAGTGCTTCATACAATGGGCACTTTCTTTTTAAGATGTGGATCTTTGCTTTTTCATCTTCGTTTTAATGTGAATAGTTTTAATGAATTTCTTGTTTTTTTGTTTACATATTTCAGAGGTTTGCATGGCTTAGCCTTGTACTAGAAGTTTTAATTTTATACTGTATTATTGTTTTGTTGATTGCTAGGAAAAAGAACAGCTTATTCAAGAATGGGAACCAGAGCCTTTAGTTCCTGAAAAAACTGAAGTTCCTGAGCCTGTTTGTGTGAGGACCATCAAAGGGTAAAGACTTCAATAGTTTCTCAGTTGTATTTGAAAAAAAAAAAATCTGACCCAGTAATGATCCCTTTATTTTTAGCACATCTTTTGTAAAAACAAGTGTGTGCTTATGTTATCACTTTGTTTATCCATCTGTGGACTCCATATCTCTGCAACTATTAAACCGATTTGAAAAATTCGTTTTACATTCAAAAGCTTGAAATGTGAGAATGATGATCCTTGCTTTTCCCCTTTATTTTATGCATAACTTTGCCACCAGAGGGCATAAATGCAGGTAATGTCAAATTTAAAATGTTTTGTTCCAAATAATTGCTTCTAAATATCCGATTGAAAATTTTTTTCTTTCCTTCAATACCATTTATAACATTTTTTTTTTCAAGTAGTGCACAGTTTTTCCGCTAGGGGCATAAAGAAAAATTGCTATTTCTCCAATATCTCTGCCTCTAAAAGTCCAATTTGAAAAATTCTTTTTGTATCGGATAGAACTCCTGGTAGGAAATGCTGGGTGCGTACGCCTCCTGGATTTCCTGGAAAACTCCTGGAATTAAATTTTTATTTCCCAGGGCCCTGGAAAAAAAGGCAATTTTTAATGACTCCTGGAAGACTACTGGAATTTTTGTATTTCTTTTTATGCTGAACTAGTTTAGTTAAAGTTTGTATTTCTTTTTATGTTGAACTAGTTTGGTGGTTTTTAGCCAGTGTTTCACCATAAAAGTTAGCTCCCCTCCAGCTGGAAGGGAGGGAGAGAGTCAGTGAGTAAGTGGGTGGGTGGGGGAAGGGGATTGCAGAAACTTCCTTACCTGATCGGGTGGGCGGGGCCAGCACAGCTGCTGACTGATAAGTATCTCCTGCACCCTACTGGGATAAAAAATATGATTTTCTATCTTAGCAAAAGTTCTACAAAACTGACTGAAAATTTAACGCACTTAATAAATTGCCAAAAGGAACGAACCCACCAAATTTCGTGTGAATCGGATAAAAACTGTGAAAACTAGCCAATAAAATTTTTAATCACTTACGACGGCAGTTTTTCTGCTCTAACGTCATAATAAAAAAAATTATGCGCAATTCAAAAAGTTTTCATTTGATTTTAGTGAAATTTGCAGGGTAACCTTATACAGTATGACCCATTACAACATCTGTGAAAAATTCAGATCTTTTAATTGAAAATTCAGAAAATAAATTTTTCGGCACGTTTTTCCTTAGGTAGGAAAGGAGAGTACATACATGCCAACTCTTCCGATTTTGGCAGAAGTCTTCCGATTTTTTATACATTCTTCCGATCTTCCGACCAAACTCGCTTTCTTCTGCCGTTCGAAAAATTTCTGTGTTTTTTGCAAAAAATAACCTGTTTTATTAATTTTTGTAAGTCAAAAAAAAAAAAAGTTGAAAAGCGCAGCAGTAACTTACTAGTCTTAATCTCAGGGCTGCCAGACCTGCGCCAATTGCTCCAGCCCGTGCCAAAACGTTGTTCTTGCACCATTCTGCTAAAAAAAATTGCAATTTTGACAACGAAATTTGCGCTAATTTTGCGCCAAAAGTTAAAATTTACCGTTCATCGATATTTTAGCGTAATCTTACACCATTCGAAACCGATTCACCGGTTAATTCGTACGTGAGATTATTCCGTGGGTTCGCGGAGTCCCCCTCTCCCCCACCCTTTTTTTTTTTTTTTTTTGTCATTTTCGAGATCGTGCAAAAGTGAAGAAATTTTCGGGGTATTAGTTGGGGGTGGGGGTGGGTCGTATTGCGTCTGGGGACGTTGTTTTTGTCTTTTTAAACATTCGGAAACGGAGTGCAGATTTTTTCCGTAATCGTATTTTTTTTTCTCTCGCGATGTTGCTTCTGTTCAGTATTGTTGTTAAATATAATTTCAGCTTGAAATTGTAGGCAGCGATTTCTGAAAACGGAAGTTAGGCCGCCCGAAAATTTCCCCGTAATCTTCGGCCACGAGATTCGTACGCTGATTCGAGGAATTCCGTCTTTTTTTGTTATCGTTTGAACCATGTACGAGATCGATGCACAACTGAACTGAAATTTTGAGAGGATTAGTGGTGGGGAGGGGAAGAGGGTATTGTTTTCTCCGTCAGAGAACGGAATTTCATCCTTCGAAAACGGAAAGTTGACGGAGGTAAGATTTCTCTCGTAATCGTAATTTTTTTTTTCTCACAATGTTTCCTCTACCGAGTATTGTTAGATATAATTTTATTCCATAAATATTTGTATTTCAGCTTGAAAATGTTGGATAAATTTCCGAAAATGGAAGTCAGACGAAGCGAAGATTTCTTCAGTAATTGTATCCCCCTCCACGCGATGTGATCCCCACTCCTATGTAGTTGTTAAATGTCATCACCCCCTCACAAATGTGTGTGCATTTTAGCTTGATAAGGGTGGAGGAAATTTCCCAGAACGGAAGTGACGAAGTTTGGAAATTTGTAAGAATTGATGCATGGTGTTAAAAAAAAAAAAAGTATTCATTCTCTGAAAATTACACCATTTATCTAAAATAGTGAAAGCTCTGATATCAGAATTCATGGTTCTCAGCTACAGTTGATGTTTTTAGTAAGCACAGAGGAAACCTTTCAAAAATTGCATTGATTTTAGAGCAGACAATGCTCTAGTAATGATAGGAGAGAAAAATGGTGTGCCTCGTCATTTAAAAGAACACCAAAGTGAAAAAATAATTATAGGGTGTATTTGCCATTTAATTAATAATGCAAAATAATTTTTTCTTTGGTTAAAAAAATTGCACAATGTTTCGATCATTAATGTCAGGTGAATCGCTTGAGAGTCTTCTGTTAATTAAATGCAAAGAACAGTTATTTTGTTTTCAAAAAGGGTACTCCAAAGAATTCTTAAAGAAAGCCAAAAAGGCCACTGTAAAAAGTTTAGCTAACTGTTAAATTACTATAAATAAAAGTTCCCTTCAATAAAAACACAAAAAAATAAAGGTAAGTGTCCTTTATTCCTTTTTTGTTTAAGCAGTATGAGTTCTAAATCACTTTATCGTGTGACAAATTGACGTAAAAAAATCTTCTGAATTTTTATACAATCTTCAAAATTTTTCAAAGAAATCTTCTGCATGTTTATTAAATTTAGTTGGCAGGTGGGAGGGGCTGGATGAGATGAGATGGAGAAGAACCTCGAAACCTTGATTTTAGTTTACAGTATTCTTATGGTTACATAAATGTTAGGTTATAAAGCTATAAATGTGGTGAGGGGTAATCGTGGAAGTGCGATACAGATGGACTGATACCGCTCTTGTGTGTTCCCCAGACTTTTTAATCGGGCTATTCTATTTTAAACAGTGTTACAGCCTTACATTAACTCAAGAGTATAGTGACCTATACGTAATGCTGATTGCAGAGGCATTTGGCTGTCTTCCTTGTAAATTGGTAATGAGAACATTGTTCTATTTTATTAGTCAGAATAAATTATTGTTGTGTAGTTATGCCAGGCAGTAAGTGTATATTTAATCCAGTTTGGCTAGATAATGTCAAGTATAAGGATTTTTGCTGAAACAGAAAGATACTCCTAAGTTTAAAGCAAAGTGCAAAGTATGTGATCGTTGCTTCGATATTTCAAATATGGGTGAGTCTGCCATTACTAGTCTTGTGGCTAGTAAAAAGCATATTTCTTTATTGGCAGCTAAACAAAAGCAAACAGTAGATATCCAAGACTTTTACCAGAAGTCACATGGTGCTGTTCCTATTAAAAAACCTGCAGTATCTGACATAAGTCTTGAAAATTTGTTTTCCCCAATCAATGTGCTAAAAGCAGAAATTCTATGGACGTTGAAAGTCATTACTTCACATTATTCATATAAGTCATGTGAAAATATCCAATCTGTACTGACCTTAATGTTCCCTGACAGTAGCATTGCAAAAAAGTTCACTTGTGGTGGAAAAAAAATGTGCATATTATTCTGTTTTTGATATTGCACCATTTTTTATGTCACTTTTAAAGGGAAGAGTCAAACTTCAAGATGGATATGTGTTACTGTTTGACGAGAACCTTAACAAGGAAACTAGCAAAAAACAGTTGGATTATCACGTTAGGTTTTTGGATGACAGGCAAGTTTGTACAATATACTTAGGCTCTGACTTTTTAGGACATGCTACTGCTGATGTATTGTGTAGTAAAATCCAAGAAAAGTGTTCCGGCTTAGGTTCTGGTAACTTGCATCAGCTGTCCATGGACGGACCCCATGCCAATTGGAAAGTTTATGATATGATGCTGACTGCATTAAAACTAGAGGGCCATGCCTCTTTGTTGAATGTTGGCAGTTGTGGATTGTATATTGTTCATAATGCTTTCAACAGTGGCTGCAAAATAATGCCAGAACTTGGTGAGACTATTCAAGCATTGTATTATATATTCAAGGATTCGCCAGCTAGACGTGAAGACTTTTCAAAAGTGACAAACTGCAACGTCTTTCCGCTAAAGTTTTGTAAACACTGTTGGCTTGAAAATGTGAGTGTTGTTGAAAGAGCTATTGAAATTTTGCCAAGTATTTCATTATATGTCAGCAAGGTTCAGCAAAAGATATTACCTGACCCTCAAAACAAGTCATTTGATGTGGTGAAGAAACAAGTTAAAGACCCATTTTTCTTATCAAATGTAATTTTTTGTTAGTGTGGCTACAGTGCCTAGAAGAATTAGTGTGTCGTGCTCGCAGAAAAACTTGCTGCTCGTAATCATCAAAGCGGTAGATGGCGCTGCCATCGGATGTCACGTAGCTTTTCAGGGAGGAAGGACGACGAAAACGCACATCTTTCTATGACACACACCCAGCTCGTCAGTATTATGTGTACTCCTTGAACGATATTTTATTAGCAGATAACTTAAGTATATACGAAATAATCGACACACCTCTTTCACCCCCCACCCAAAAAAAGAACGAACAGGGTGCTCAAGATTCATTAATAAGGGTATCGTAGTTTAAGTTAAGCTTTGCATTGTGCTAACGTCAACATTAATGTTAGATATTTCGTAAGTTTTAGAGTCATACATGGGTTACATTATGCAAAAACACTAGAGACCAATATGCAGTTTACAATCACTAAAACACCAACTTACAGTATAAAGTAAAAATTTAAAAAAAAGAAAATGTTTTGCCCCTCAAAACCTTACCGGAAAAAAAGGGGGGGGGATATTTTCTCAATGAGACATCGGCTTTATAATTTGCATTCCAATAATGTCTTAAAATTCAGTAACCTAAAAACTTTATAAATTATTTAATAATGTACTTCATTTTTCAGCAATGAGTGACTAAATTTCTTGGTAAGAACATGGGATCAAAATAAATATTGAAACTTTCCATTTAGTTGGCTTTGAAAAGAAGCCTTTTAATGAGTTGAAAATAGAATACAAAAAATGCGATTACTATTTTTAAAATTGGTCTATTTTCTAATAATATACTAACTGTAATCCATTTATAAAAATCATTCCTAAAAAACTTTGCCTGTGATACGATAAACAAAATGAATCACACTGGACAGAAGTAAATGTACAAAAACTGAATGTATATGATGATAGTATTTTAAAGAAAAATAATTATAACATTTTTCTTTACTTTTCTTCACCTTATAATAATTATGTGATTAAATTTGCTATTCAAATGGGTTTACAGTGAAGAGAGGAAAATTCTTCTGCACCTAAAGTAAAAAGTTTAATAAGGTAAAAATTAAGAAGTGGGTGTTCATGGAGTCTGTCTAAGTGTGATAATTCTATGCAGTTCCTGTAACTATTTTTACCCTTATAAATAAGGAAATTATTAATGTAGTATACACACAGGCGTAACGTGGGGAAGGCACAGTAGGCATGCCCCCCCCCCTAAAAATTTGAAAAACTAATTAGTCGTTCGCCTTTTAAATGTCTTTTAAATTTGGGAAATTAGTAGGTATGGCGTCAGGCTTGAGTAATGGTTTGTCTCGGCATGTTAGAACTTCCTTACCTTGAATAGTGGAACGATAATGCATCTCCATGAATTTAGATTCAAAGTGCAAGGCACATACTACACAACTTTCATCAAGTTTCTTATCAGCTCTGGGAATTGCCTTATCCCATTTGCTCAACATATCAGGAATTTTGGGGACAGCAAAGAGTGATATTTTATTTTTGCAGGATTTATAGCCAGTATTACATCCTGGCACAAAACAGCTGCTTTGCCTTTTCCGTTTTCTATGTTTTTTATTATTTGCTAATGCAGAATTTCCCAGTCCTTTCATAGCTGACATTATTTCCCCATGATCTTATAAATGTTGCAGTCGATTTCAGTACTGCACTTAAGTTTAACCACACAGTAGGTTTAACGCGTGACAGCCAATACTTGATCAACTTCTACATCTTCACGAATAAAAAGTTACTAATTTCGGAAATAAATTTCGTTATAAACAATCCACAGTTGAATAAAACTAGCACACTAACACCCGAATAAGCCTATTGCGTTTTAGTGATCAACTGTTGAATTATCTAGTGTATTACTGTTATGATCGAGCTACAACGAATTAGCAAAGATACTGCCAAAAAGATTTCCCTCCACTAACCTTTGTTTTGTGAAAATTTGAGTTTTGTAAGGCAGCAAATCCTTGGCAAACAAACTTCCCACCATTGAATAGCATGAGGCCGATGAAGCATCCTAACGTAACTTCCGATGCCAGCGCCCTCTGTCATTTCATGACGATTGGTCACAAAACCGTGAGGGACATCTTAGGGAGCACGTCACACTAATTCTTCTAGGCACTGTAGTGTGGCTAAAAGTGTTGAATATTTTTTGACTGTTTATCAGACTGACCAGCCAATGCTTCCCTTTTTGGCTCATGACTTATATAGTTTGTTAAAAGAAGTGATGCAAAGATTCATAAAGGATAACATAATGAACAGTGTAAATAGACCTCTTAAACTGCTGAAAATCGAAATAAATGAAACAAATTACAAAGATACCATACTCGTCGCACCATCCAGTGATACATAAAAAAAAACAGCATAGTAAACTTGATACGGCGAGCGTACACACACACATCTAACAACAGGCTAAAAAATCAAGAGCTAGAGTTTATCTCGAAAATATCACAAGAGTATGGGTACCCGAGCAAGCTAATTAATAAATGGATACACGAGAGTAAAAAGCATATGACTCAGAGTAAAGAAGGCCAAGAAGTGCACAACCAAAGGAAGATGAGAAATAAAAAATTGAAATACATTGGAGCTTTCCCATAGTAAACTTGATACGGCGAGCGTACACACACACATCTAACAACAGGCTAAAAAATCAAGAGCTAGAGTTTATCTCGAAAATATCACAAGAGTATGGGTACCCGAGCAAGCTAATTAATAAATGGATACATGAGAGTAAAAAGCATATGACTCAGAGTAAAGAAGGCCAAGAAGTGCACAACCAAAGGAAGATGAGAAATAAAAAATTGAAATACATTGGAGCTTTCCCATACCTGGAAGGAGTGAGTAAAGAAATCAATAGGCACTGTGCTAAATATGACTTACAACTAGGAAGCTCAGTGCACTCCGTGAAAAGTATGACTGTCAACAAAAAAACAGAGGAAAAAATGCTAGAAGAATCAGGAACCTACGAAATTCCAATAGCACACATACCCCCAATATCGTACATTGGAAGTACGAAAAACAGATTAAAAAAAAGACTTAAACAACACATATCTAACTGGCAAAAAAAAGAAGCCAAAACTGCTTTAGTGCAATTCTGCTTGGAAAACCGGACATTCCCAAAGTTCGATGAAATTAAAATGCTAAAAAAGAATAAAAAATCGGAAAGGCAAATGAGGAGGGAAGAAGCAATATTAATCTACAAAAATAAAGCAAGGGTATGTAACCAGAACGACCCTAGCACATTATCGGGCCTGTGGAAAGAACTAATAAGACAAGGAAAACAACAACAAAAGAAAAACAGGCAAAAAAAGACAAGAAAACCAGGATAGGAGAAGAAAATTAAAAAAATTAACAAAAAAAAATACGAGAAAAAAAAAGTGTTCTTAACGAAACATAGATGGCGCCAGCTGGGCTTTATAACAAAATATATCCAGAAAAGTTTTTCCGACGAATGGCCACAAGGAGTATCGGACTCCATTAGCGCGAAGTTAACCACGAACATCGGTGGTAAAGTCGCCACGCTCCTGAAGATGCCCAGAGTATGGGCAAAAATTTCGAGTATAAAGAACGGTAAAAATTGATGTTTGAATCCTAAGGCAAAGATCCAATGAGTATACCCAGCGAAAAGTGTGAGAAGTAAAGCCAGTCATCGCATACAACGGACTTTAGGACAATAACCTCAACAAAGACCGGAAAACACGTGCGTGAAATGTTCCTGTCGCTAGAAAGGAATGCCAAGGTAAGCATTATCCGCTAGTTTTCTGTACAAGTTACTTTGAAATATCGCACGTAAAAGAGAATAGTACAATAATTAGAGCTATATAATAGTCAGAATTAGAACTACTAAGTGGAATTAAATTACAAAGATACGAGTAAAATCATGATTGGTTTTGTTGCAAGCAAATTAATAACGAAACTAAAGAAAAGCCAAAATGTCAGTGACAAACAGATTATGGAATTTAAGTTACAATGTAGGCATTTTTTTTTATCCAAGTTACTAAGAAGTTACTCGAAATATCCCCTTTATAGTATCCGTTGGTTAGGTCAATGACATGTTTAGACCCAAGAAAGTTTTTGGGAAATTCAGAAGATATGGTTCTAAAGTCCAGCAGGATATTACTCATCCTTGTCGATGCAAAGAAAGTTTTGGAAGCAAATTGTGATAATATCATAAAGGAGTATAGTGATTTAGTACAGGAACTTGTTAATGAAAGGAAGGCTGAGCTCACAAATTTTGATCCAAGAACACAGACTAGATGAGTTTTACCATGCTACTGTTGCTAATAAGTATAGACACTTCTGGGAAGTCATGAAGATACTTCTGCTTCTATCCCATGGGCAGGCCACTGTTGAAAGAGGATTTTCTACAAATAAACAAATCATGGTGGAGAACTTAAGAGAAGATCTGTTGTAGCAAGAAGAATTATTGTTGACCATGTAAATACAAATTCAGGTTAAAACATCTATAGCATAAGCCACAGTTTTTTTTCAATTTACATGCATACAATTATAATAATAACAAGGTTGCTTACCTTTTTCACATTTCACTGCACGTTTTATTCTTTTTGTTGTCCTGCTTGGTTTAAGCCTCCAGTGGGGAGAGAGGAGGATGCAGTTTTGGGACCTAGAAAGCAATGCACTTCATGGACTGGGGCATTCATCGAACATTTGAAAGAACCTGAAGACAAAAAATAGAGCAACGCACCGGAGGCTTAAACCAAGCATGACAACAAAAAGAATAAAACGTGCAGTGAAATGTGAAAAAGGTAAGCAACCTTGTTATTATCATGTAAATATAGTTGGGAAAATAGAAGATGTTGAATTGTCAAAAGAGCTATTACTGAGTTGCCTGTGCTCGTGAAAAGTATTGAAAGGTTGAAAGCGCTGCAAGGAGAAGGCAGCACGGAACAGACTAGGGAGGGTGAGAGAAGAGTTACAAATCTTTTCTCATGTTTCGTCTCCTATGTTTGGTGTTTATGCGTTTGCCTCTGACAATGAAGGCAGCAATTAGTCATTCCTTCTTCCTCCCTGTGGTCTTGAATAAGCTAATGGAGAGAACTCTCCCTTCCTGTCCGACCACTGGTTCCGGTTTTTCAGCGTTGTCAGATTGGGACGATTCTTTATCCTTGAAAACTTGCAGGAAAACTTCAGTGCCAAAAGTGTGTACGCAGTAAGAAAATATCTTTATACAACCCTGCGTATCCTTTTCAGAAAAGAAAAGCAGTCTGTACTAAATAATGTTACCAGATCGAAAAGAACATGTCATTAAACACCCTTCCATGAGTGTGCGAGAGTTTTGCCATCTCACTCTCTGACAACATAAACAGTAATAAATCAGAGTCTGACTTTTGCTTTCTTTACTGGCTGTGGGCTTTCTATACCTGTCAAGTGTTCAATCTGGATTTCCCGGAAGTTTTACGGATTTTTGGGTAGTTTTACGGCTAGAAGATAGTTTCTTCCGAATTTTCACCAAAATGGCTCATGATTTTTTTTTTATTGATGGAAATTGATATTGTTATTGTCGCTTAGTGTAAACTCCTTTCATTTTATTATGATCTCATAGCGACTGAACCTTATGTTATCTCATGTTTCTAGCAGTTAGCGATATTTATTTTATAGATCGCAGAAACTACCTCCCGCCAATCCTTCCAAACTCACTCTCTCTCAGTGTTGAAATAGCTGTGCTAATTGCGCCAAAGTGGGAAATTTGTTTAATTCTGCGCCATGCAAAGTACGCCAAAATGTGTAAATTGCGCGTCTAGTACGCATCGAAATTTTACCAACGCATAAGAATACGCATCAAGAATTTTTCTTAACTTGTAAAAATACGCATCAAGAAACATGTAAAATACACATCGAAAAACGCGTAAAATACACATCAATACGCATAAAAATATGCATCGAAAAATTTTACCAACTCGTAAAAATACACATTGGGACGGTATTTCGTCTTTTAAAAACGGAAGTAAATGAAATAAAGATTTTTTCCCATAATTGTAATTTTGTTTTCCTGCGACATTGCCTCTGACCAGTATTGTTGTTATACGTCATTTTATTCTAAAATTATTTTTCAGTTTGAAAATGGAGGAAAAAATTCCGAAAATGGAAATTCAACGGCGCCAAAATTTCCCTGTAATCTTCAGGCATGAGTGTGCAAACTGCAATAACAACAATCCAATAATATTACCAGATCCATGGAAAAATATAATAGTAACAGAAAAGAAATTAACGTAGAAAAATAAGAATAAACATAAGAATATCAAACGGAAGTATAATAAGAAATTCACTTATGAAAACCAGCAACAGATGGAAGCACGAGACAAGGGAACAGACTCAACTCCCAGCGCAGGAATACATCTGTCGATAACGAATGACATCAGTTGTTTAGCTGAAGATGCTGTGGTTGTCACACGGCGAAACATGTCCTATGCGTAGGCCTATGTCGGCAAGACCTGGTATCCAGCGGTTGCATTGAGAAAGGGAGATGTATGAGTCTGTATGTTATACATTGAAATGGAGAGTCTCTTGCGTCATGAATTTCGCGAAGAACACTAGAGACGAATGTCGACGCTCACAGGATTTTGAAATTTGGTTTGTACAGAAATGACTACGCAATGGCAGCTTAGTGGCAACATGTACGTATGTACACCTGAAGTTCGCAACTACAATATGCAAGGTATCTCAAATCATTAGTTTCTTCATGAGGGGAGCATTACAAGGTAAAAATTAGCATTTTAACTTTCTCTTCGTAATTAAAAAGTTTTAACGGTTGCAAGACCTCAGTTTAATATGAAAGATGAAATTTTTGGAGGACTACCAAGCTCCGACGATCTACAATGAGTACAAATATTGACTCAACAATGGCATGCATGAGCATACGACGGACGATAGTGATTATACAGTGAAAGATTTTTTATGAGACATTGGGCTCCTCTCATTGTACAAATTTTAATGAAGTAAACTTTTTAACTTTTGTTTTAATTGTAAAAAAACATTTTATTGATGGCTAAATGTAAGTTCTACGAAATACCTTCGAGTGAACAGATTGCACTTTACCATTTCGTCAACCAGCGAGGGGGTGCAATTACGAAGTATTTTTAACTACAACATGATGTTTTTAACTAGGATCTCTTTGTATGAAATGAATATGACGAAATACTACTCATTATAAATGTTCCACTATTTTTATGTAATTAATAATATGCGACTGCTTATAGCCCATTGAGTTCCTCACGGTGGTCGTTAAACCTCCAATCAAAAAAAAAAAAAAATTAATAATATACGCACTACAGATATGCCATTCAATGAAAATGTATATTATCTCGAGGAATTGGTGACATATGGTACCCCTCCCCCCAAAAAAAACAAGAAGCAAGACTCAAGGTAAATACATATCTTTATTTACAACATTAACACAAAAGTAATAAGAACCAACCAAAAACCTGTGTAGCTCTTCCGACGAAGGTCAAATAAAACATAATAAACAGAAAATTTGACAGCTCCTGTCATAATGCTCAAAAACTTGGTAGAAACACTAACTAATACGTGTGCTTGAAGTAGAAAGAAATGAGGATGGTAATATTTCCTATTACAGACATAAATGGCATTTAAACATATAAACATCTATTTAAAGTTTGACAAGCAATATTTCAATCATTTTCATAAACACATTTTGAAAAACACATAATGAACAATAACAAGAAAGATGACACCGAATTCTCAGGTGTAATAAGCACATCTTTTGAATCCGTTCTGACGCAAATTAAATTTATCAAAGCTATTCAAAGTCAATGGAGCCGGTATGGAAAACAATAGTACTGACGGAAGAAAGAAGTTTTTCAATCGGGTTTTTAATCCCTCAAATATTGCTGTAAACGGAATCGTGAGCGTACGCCCTCTGGTTGCAGACTTTTGTGTTAAGAAAAACATGAATTTATGTGAGAAACATTTCGCACCGGAAACACTCTCTAACACAAAGAATTTTTCAAATCGGACTCATAGAAACAGAGATATCGACAAAAATAAGATGACTATACGTCCCCTGGTGGGAAAACCATGCATTATTTTAGGAAGAAAGTATTCTCAAAAGGTTTATCCATTTAAGCGGCATGGGTCCAAGAAAAAAAATATAAAAAAAATAGAGTTTTCAGGAGCCCAGATTTTGCTACAAATACATCAGAAGCAGAAATTAACACTTATGCCCCCTGGTGGCCAAACTATTCTTTACCAAACAAAAATTATGTGAAAAATATTTTCCATCAGGTCTTGTATGCGATACAGGAATAATTTTTCAAATCGGAGTTTTAGAAGCAGAAATAACACAGAAAACGCAATTTGCCATTGTGCCCCTAGTGGAAAGTCTATGAATTATTTGAAAATTTTGAATTTTTAGGGAAAACATTTCACATCGGAAACACTATCCAACAAAGTAGGAATTTTCCAAATCAGACTCTTAGAAGTAGAGATATTGACAGAAATAAGATATACATCTATGCCCCTGGCGTAGAAATCATGCATTATTTCAAGAAGAAATTGTTCCTAAAAAGTCTGTCGACATGAGTAGTATGGTCAACAAATGACTCTTTTTTCAATCGAGATTTTAGAAGCCATATTTTGCTGCAAATACATCAGAAGTGGAAATTAAGACTTACGCCACCTGGTGGCCAAAACATTTTTTATAAAAATTTGAAATTTTGTGCAAAGGATTTCCCATCATTAGCTGTATCTGGTGCAGAAAGAATTTTTCAACTCTGAGATTTAGAAGCAGAGATATAGGGAGGAAAGCAATTTACCTCTACGCCCTAGCAGAAAGTCTATGAATTACTTGAAAATTTTCAAATTATATGAAAAACATGTCACACTAGAAACACAATCCAACAAAAAAGGAATTTTTCAAATCGGACTCCTAGAAGTAAAGATATTGACAAAAATAAGATATACATCTACGCCAGGGGGCGTAGAAACCATGCATTATTTTTAAAAGAAAATGTTTCTAAACGGTTTGTCGACATGAATACTATTGGTCTACGAACAAGGTTTTTCAATTGAGATTTTAGAAACTCGTATTTTGCTGCAAATACATCAGAAGCGGAAATTAAAATTTACGCCCCCAGGTGGCCAAACCATTTTTCACAAAAATTTGAAATTATGTGCAAACGATTTCCTATCAGGAGCTGTATCAGGCGCAGAAAGAATTTTTCAAATCGGAGATTTAGAAGCAGAGGTATAGGGGGAAACACAATTTACTTCTACGCCTGGTAGCGGAAAGTCTATGAATTACTTGCAAAATTTTGAAATTATATGAAAAACATGTCACACTGAAAACACTATCCAACAAAGAAGACATTTTTCAAATCGGACATCTAGATGTCTAGATTTTGACGAAAATAAGATATACATCTACGCCCCCTGGCAGAGAAACTGTGGAATATTTTAAGAAGAAAATATTCCGAAAAGGTTTATCGTTGTGAGTGGCATCAGTCCACGAAAGAACTTTTTCAATTGATATTTTAAAAGCTCAGATTTTATGGTAAATATATTAGAAGCAAAAATTAACACTTACGCCCCCTGGTGGCCAAAGTATTCTTTACCAAAAATTTGAAATTATATGCAAAAGATTTTCCACCAGGAAGTGTATCCGCTGAAGAAAAAAAATTTCAAATCGGAGTTTTAGAAGAAGAGTTATCGGGAAAAATCTAATTTACTTTTACGCCCCCTAGCGGAAAATCTATGCGTAATTTGAAAAAGTAACTATATCTAAAATACTCTTCGACATAAATGGAATCGAAAGATAAAATATTTTTTTCAATGGGATGTTTAGAAGCAAATATATGGATTCAAACATATTTTTGAATTCGACATCATCTGCATTTACGCCCTGTAGCAGCGCAATTGTACATCTTAAAAAAGAAAAAAAATGAAGGATCATCATTCGCATATTTCAAGTTTCCGAATGCAAAAGAATTTTTCAAATTGAACTAATAGTTGCAGAGATATCGTGGGTACAGACGGATGGACGTACGGACAAACTGATAACATAAGCATGATCTTTTTTTACAAAAGACTTGCTAAAAAGGGAACTATCAATATTTGTAACAGTCAAAGCTGAAGCTAATGGATTTAATCTATCTTGAAGTTTTTGAATGATAGTTCAATAGACTGATTTTCACCAGGTGCAATGTGATAAGTTCTTCCTGTAGTAGTCTTGGGAGAAGACACAATTTTCATTATGTGTTCGTAAGGAATCCAACATACATCTAAAGGTTTTGGCCATATACATGATGCACTTGGGCCATGAGGATGCATAAACATAATCTTATAGTCATCGTTTTCCTTTAAGCATTCCGGAATCTTTCCAATCCACCAATTAATTCCATATGCACATGCAACTTATTGTTCATTGTGGAATGTAAGTGGTCTGATGGGTTTCTCTGAATCTTATATTAGCAACTAATGTTGTTGAGGAACCTGATACCCTGGAAACCAATAATTGGCTTTTGTTTATAGGTACAAAGCTGTGATTGGGCCTAGTCCCTGTGATCGTATCTGCTATGTCGTACCTCTCTGCTAATGGACAGTCGGAAAGTTCAACTTCAGATTTTGCTACAAAAAAAGTTTTGATTCCTACAATAGGTTTCTTTTGCAAATTTATACAAATCAAATGCATTCAATATTGAATTTTTATATGGATGCTGAAGGCTTGCTTTGGTGGCCATATGCTTTATGGTGCCACCTATACCATCACAAGCTCTTTTGCCATGACAAGAGGCAAAAAAATGCAACTCAGCCTTCACACCATGGTCTTCTTCATGATGACAGAAATTGACAAAGTTTTTATAATTTTTATACTGGGCTGACGATCCATCACTGAAATACTTAATGTATTTAATTTGTGGCACTTGCATAATTAAATGCTTAACAATTACCTTTTGGAAAGTCTAAAATGTTGTAGTGTCATGAATCAAATGGTCACTTATTACGCACATAGAAATAGATTTTGCAGTATCACTAATAGTGTCCTTTACGTAGGCTAGAAAGGGATGAACTGCCACCTGTTCCTTTTTCCAGTGAAAACTTTGGATAGCATCTTGTATGACGCAGGTATAGCTTTCAGAAAAATCAGCCACAATAATAGCAGTATCTTCACTCAATTCATTCTTTGTTTTTGTTTTTTAAATACTGACTTTGAGCTTTTGTAAAACAATGATGTGCATGTAAAGCAAATAGTTTCGTAACTAAATTCATCAACTGATGTAATAACTGTTTTCGATTCTGCACCATCAGTTTTGCACCCACTGTTTGTAAGTAATTTCATTGATCATTTCTAATTCATTGGAAAGCATTAGTTTTTCTTTAAGAATTTCTGGAGAATGACAAGTAGCACACCTGTGCACCATACACTTTTCGGATTCAGTGCAACAAACTAGCTTTGTTAACAATGATATGTAGCCACTGTTATGGATAGCATGAAGCATGAGTTTAATGTTCTGATGGTATATACAAACACACACCGATTGAATGCCTTTGCTTCCAACAGTCACACATTCTCTTGGACGTAGTGAGCAAAATTTAGACAGCCCAATTTTTAATTCATTATGTTCTTTAAATGCAACATATAATTCTCTTAAAGTATACAAAATCAATCTCTTTTGTTTTAATACTCTCCCATTTTCACTTGGAACGGATACGCAATATTTTTTTCCAGGGCACATACGACTTTTATTATCATCACAATAAAAATTAGTAACCTTTTTTATAGTATCAGAACTTAATTTAACACTTTTCCTTCCACTACGCATTGATAACATCCCTTCTGTTTCTTTTAATTTTCTTGCTGTTTTTTACTAGATGCTCTGTAGTATTGAAATAAGTCTTTGTTTGCTGGATTGCCCATGAATCTGGAACTGTCAGAATTTGAACCTTTTCTTTAAATGATGTATTTATAAACTTATTCAATAATTTTCCGTCATAAGGTGCGTCACATAAATATAGACAGTCGACTTTGCATTGTGAACGCAATGCGAATATAGGTAGGAAGCTGAAGCGGTACCTAATTAGACATAACCCTGCAACAAACGTTTTGATCCGTCGAGATGACCGGATTTTGTGAAAAGAACACCACAAAGTGAAATAGTGTAATTTTAGGTGTCTCATAAATATAAAGACAACTATGTAAAGTAGCCACATGCAAATGAGATGTACAAATTAGCATGTTGTATGCACGCGCATGGGCCGTAATTCGGTCCAGCCTACGAAAGACAGCAGACCTGCCGTCAGACATTCATTTGCCGAAATGCCACATAACAGTCAACTTTCTAGTGAGGAGGTGCAGAAGATTTGGAGACTGAGGGCAAATGGATTGCCTGTAGCAAAAATTTGTAAAGCCATGGGGAGGAGTAGGGCAGTCATTTATAAGACTTTATCGAAACGTGGTGCGTTAACTGCCAGAAAACAGCCTCTAAGGCCTCGAATAACAACCAAATAAGATGATCGTGCCATCATGCGTTTAGTTTCATCCCAAAGGTTATCACTACGTCAAGTTTCTCGGACTGTTGGTGTCACCGTCTCAAAGGATACAGTTCATCGACGAATCAAGGAAAGTCGCAACATTGTGCTCCGTAAAATGCGCTGTCTGCCACACCTCACGCGGTGTCACAAGGAAGCTAGATTGTTGTAGGCAAGCAGCCACATGCACTGGACGGGCGAGTGGATCACAACTATTTTCTCCGATGAGAAAATGTTCAACCTGGACGACCCTGACGGTTGGAACTGCTATTGGCATAATTTACGACGCGAGCCACGCATTTTCTTCAGCAGACAGAAAGGAGGGGAATCTGTGATGGTCTGGGGAGCTTTTGCATTCAATGGGACAACGGATATCACTTTTCTGCAAGGCAGACAAAACTCCGAAAAGTATCAGGACATACTCAGCAGCTACCTTCTACCATTTGCCGAAACTCTAGCGGGTGTTATCTGTTTCAGCAAGACAATGCCTCTATCCATCGGCCTACATCAACGAAAAGCTGGTTTAACACTCATCATATGACCGTAATGGATTGGCCAGCACTCAGTCCAGATCTGAACCATATCGAGAACCTCTGGGGTATCCTAGCTCGTGATGTGTATATGAATGAACGGCAGTTCTCAAGTGTGGTGGCATTGAAAGAGCAGATTGAACAAAGCTGGTACGCACTCCTTCCAGAACACTTACATCACTTGGTGGACAGCATGCCCAATCGGGTTTTTAGTTTTTTTCCGGAACAACGGCTCCACTATTCATACCAGAGGTGCTCATAACTAGTAAGTCTTTATATTTTTGAGACAGCGTAGTTCTGTATTTTTCTTGTACTTGGCATTGGAATTGTTATGTTTCCGTCAAACTATTGTGCAGCTGCGTGTCCTTTGCTATAAATATAAGGTGTACATTTCAGCTCGTTGTTGTTTCTTTTTTATTCGAGAATTTGTTCTGTCTCTATATTTATGCGACACACTATAGATATGCAGTCTGGACAAGTCATGCCTTTTGAATTGTGTGGCTTACTAGTAGTTTCAACACCTAATACTGCAGCTGTTACTTAAATAGTAGCAACACAGTTACTTAATTTCTTAACTTTAGTGTGCATGTAACCAAGTTTTCTCTTAGAGTTAAATCTACTGACCTTTATTGACGATAAATCCAACACTTCACAGCTTTTATTCAATTGTTCCATCACTATTGTGGCTTCATTATAATCTTGGTCACTGGTGACTTCCATGTCAGCCGTAGATATGTCTGACTCACTAACTGAAGAATGCAATGAAGAATAACAAGAAATGCAGTTTTTTCCCTGGAATGAGTACTTCCGGATTTGTCATGGACAAATTCAGCGAAATTGGTTTCAGTGATTTTGCTGGGATGTTTATTAAATGGATCACAACAACCTCTCTGCCTTAAACTGTACCATTTTAGATATTGATCCTTGTGAACCTCGCAGATACTTCTACCAACATAAACATTTTTAACTGTAATTAGACTTTGTAATCTCCTTTTTAATAATTCCAAATCATTTGAAGACAATGTAAGCTCAGGAATAAACTCAGTATTCAGTGATACATTGGATTTCTGGGATACAAAACATTCTTGATATCTGGATAGAATTATCGTGCATAGTATAATTAGTGTAGATAACTGAACACATACCTACACTCAATTATAACAAAGCATAGTTTAATACTTTAATACTAAGTGCAGATATATATCATATATCGTACAAGATCTTTCAAAAATGCAGAGCATTTCATCATCAGGTACATCTTACATCACTGAGAAAATTACTGGAACAGGAACAAAACAACGTAATTCAGAAACATAAACAAACGCTAATGGCATGTGATATTACAAATAGTTAGGAGTGATATGCACACGTGCATGCAATGTTTAAGAGATGCATGTGCGTCTGTGTTTTTTGGCATATGATTAAAGTCGTAATGATTGTATTGTAATTAGATCATATTTTTGAGTACAGTTTTTGGTTAGATTTGAGGATGCCCTTACTTCTCAACTAGTGGTAGCCATGTTCATACCTGCCAGGTTTTACGGTTTACCCATAAAATTTACGAGAATGCGACTTGTTTTATGGGCAAAATGTTAATTTTACGGATTTGTTGATTCTCCTAGACGTTTTTTTTTTTTTCCTGATTATTTTGCACCCACCATTAAAAACTATTTATTTTACTTAATCCATTTAAAATGAAGCGCCAATGTAAGTTAGGAATAAACTTTTCAGTTGCATGTGTTTATGTGGGAACATTTGTCCGCTGTTTTCCCACATTGGGGGGAGGGGGGTTGCATTGTTTCAAATGCTAAAGCTTGTGCTGTGCGTAGACTAAACCTCCCCAGCTGGGCTTGTTTATCTCTCGCAAGTCCCCCTTTCTCCCCTCCCTCCCCTCCCCTCTCCTCCCCTTCTTAGTAGGCCAGCGTGAGGTTGTCCTGCATTGGAGCATTGAGCACGTGTTTTTATTACTCCCAGCTTGAAATGCTATCTCAGAACATAGTTATCGTAGAAAAAAATTCAAACGGATTTTAAATCTGTGGAATTTTTAAGCCGAGATCGATAGCCAACATGATGAAATTAAACAAAAGCTGCCTGTTTTGTGAAATTAAAAATGCATTTGGGGCATGGTTTCGTAACTTCTCTTCTCTGGCAATAAATTTGATCTAATGAAAAAATGCAGTATAATAGGAAGTTAAAAGAAAAAAAAAGTACAATGTTCATTCGACCCAATGATTTATTTTGCTGGTTGGTTAGTAAGTTTTCTACGCTTTCCAACCGTGCTTTGTTCATCAGCACGATCACACATGAAAATGTTTTGGCTTGATTCGACGAAATTAATATGTTGGGGTCCACACTAATTAGTCAAATCTCTGTTTAAAATGGTCAAAGGTCAGGAAATAGGGGTGGATTCATTATCCCCCCCCTTTTGCGTGATGACCACTCGTTGGTGATAACTTATAACTTTCATAAAATCAAAGCACGATTGCGATGAAGTTTTGCTACGCTGTTCAGCACCTATAGTGGACTATTGAAAATGGTTATTATCAGCATTCATGGGGCAGTGTGTACATGCACGAGATTTGTTCGTCAGAATTTTCGCACAATAACTTCCATGGAAATAAACCGATGTGGATGGAATTCTTAATTATAAAATGACGCATGTGTGGCAGCTTTTTTAGAAATTAACAGGCACAAAAGAAAAAACACGCAAAACATACAGCCTATCAATTACAGAGATGCCAACTACTACGGAATCCCCGTAGTTCCTACGGAATTAGCTCTTGTACTACGGAAATCCGTGATTTTTCTACGGAAAATTAACGGAAGTTATAAATTTTTATTTTGCTTGTTCCCCTTCCCAACACAACGGTGACCACTTGACGATCCGTCATTAGTCTTGCTTGCAATGTTGCCTGCACCTCCAGTTGTGCCTCTCAAAGCTGCTCAGATCTTAGCGCGAGCAACCGGCACTCGATGAGTGTGGCCTTGCGCTGAGTCATTCTAAGTGAAAACCCTCCCTCCCCAGCATGCAACACTCTGGGGATGTTGAGCGTAGCTTGCTTTGGTGGATGTGGGCGGAGTTCGGCCTGCAGCTCTTTCGCAGTGCAGCGAAAACCTCTTGAAAATCATTTGGTGCAGAACGCGAGTGTCATTGCCTGTCATCGGAGTTGTTTTTTTAAAAGCGTGCGTCGGCCATTCATGTCAGTAATTAGTATTTTGAAGTTTTTTTTCTAGCATTGCAGAAAAGTATGCTTGGATTTCGTTCTTATGTGCAGAGTTTGCCAAAATGTGTAATTACGCGTCTAGTATGCATCGAAAAGTGTGTTTACGCATCGAAATTTTACCAACGCGTAAAAATATGCATCGGGAATTTTTTGCGACGCATAGAAATACATGTTGAGAAGCGCGTAAAGTATGCATCAACACGTAAAAATACGCATTGAGAAACGCGTAAAACTATGCATCGTGGAATTTTACCAACGCCTAAAAATACGCATTGGGACAGCATTTCGCCTTTCAAAAATGGAAGTGAACGAAATAAAGATTTTTTCCGTAATCATAATTTTGTTTTCCTGCGATGTTGCCTCTGTCCAGTATTGTTGTTATACATCATTTTATTCCATAAATCTTTGTGCCAACTTTGAAAATGGAGGGAAAATTTCCAAAAACGGAAATTCGACGGTGCAAAAATTCCCGCGTAATCTTCAGGCAAGGGAGTGCCACGACTTTCAGAAATTTCTGCTTTTTTGTTGTAATTTGGGTTATCCTCAAGATCGATGAATAACTGAACAGAAATTTTGGGGCAATTGATAGTGGTGAAGGATGCTTTCTGCCTGAAACTTTCGAAAACGGAAATTTCGTCTTTCAAAACTTTCAGAAACAGTGAAGATTTCTCCCGTAATCTTAATTTTATTTTTCATGCGATATTTCCTCTGCCTAGTATTGTTAAATTTCATTTTATTTCATAAATATTTGTGTTTCACCTTGAAAATGGAAAGGAAATGTCCGAAAACGGAAATCAGACGTAGCAAAGGTTTTTCCTGTAACTGTAATTTTTTTCCCCAACGATGTTCCGAATGTGTATCCTGTGTTCTTACATATTCCCCCCAAAAAGTTGGTTGGCATTTCAGCTTGATAAAGGGGGTGAGGCCGAAAACGAAAGTGACGAAGCCGAAAAATTTGTAAGAATTTATGCATGATATTCAACAGCATTCATATTCTCCAAGTTACACTATCTTTTATCTAAAATAGTAAAAGCTATCATGCATTCATGGTCCTCAAACTGAAAGTTCTTACAGCATGATAAATAAAATAGTCATCCAAGGGATTTGTGAAGCCTACTGTCGTAGCTGATGGTGATGTTGAGCTTAATTTTTCAAATAACAGTTTTTCAAAAAAGAAAAATCAAAAAGGACGCAACTGGTAATTGGAGTAAAAAGAAGAATGTATTTAAGCGAAATCATTTTAAACGAAAATGAACTTTCTAAGTTCTATACATCTGTCAGAAAATTTTACATTGAAGAACGTTCTTATATTCAAGAAAAGATACTGATCTATGATGGATTCTTAAAACATGCAGAAGTAGCAGATCCTTCACTTAGAGCCAGAACATAATTTACTTCTGTATTATACATAGTCAAGCGCTTTCCATTTATAATAACTAAAAAATGAACTTGATATACTGGAAGCGGAATTGTTTGTTATCAAGCTGTCAAATTAGAGACCATAGCAGAAACAGATAGAATAGATGTCACTTGGTCAGAAATCTCAAAATTAAGAGGCTGTAACAGAGCGGTTAAGTATACTATTCTCTCGAAAGTAATGTTTGCAATACTTGTAGTTCCACACTTGAATGCTGTGAGTAAGAGAGATTTTAGTTTAGTGCGAAAAAATCAAGCCCGTTTCCAACCTAATTTAGGTTTAGAAACTGTAGAAGCACTTCTTATTTCAAAAATGAATATGATCTCCTCTGGGCAAGTGTGTTATGAAAAAATATTTTCTGCTGAGGAACTCAAATCTGCAAAACAATGTACAGCCAAATCACTAAAGAAAGCTGTTTAATAAATTTTTTGTTGTGTAAAAAAAATGTATGTCATGGTTTATATTATTTTCCATGTGAAAAATTTGGAATATTTTGATACAGATTTTCATGTATATAAATGAATAAGTAAGTAAGAAATACTAATTAAATTAAATGAGTAATAGTACCATGTTTTCCTTGGTTAAAATTATTCTTTTTTGTATGACTACTGAAAAATGGCCAAAACTACTGAAAATTTGTATGAGTACTACTGAAAATGTATGAAACAGGTTGGCATCTCTGCAGTTAGTTCATACTAAGGGATTCTTTCGTAAAGAAAACAAAGTATCATAGAGAACACTATTTGTTGCTTTTGCAAACTCACACTTTTTGTGGGCATGAAGTTTTGGGCTTTTAGAAAACAACTCTGAATTTTAAAATATCCGGATTTTGACAGCATGAGTTTAATTTAGAAAGGGAGTAGACTTTTTATTTTTAATTTATCTGTTTGAAAAAAAATACACCATTGATTGGTTTCGTAACTTCTATCAAACTGAATTGCCTGATATTTAGAGATTTTCATTTTCTAAAACCAATACGTGCATTCTAAATTTTGTCATGTTAGGCCAATTTTTTTATTTTATTTATTTATTATTTTTTTTTATCACAGAGATATAAGATTAAATTAAAACAACAGTTCCAACGTTTTTGTGCCGTGGCTACGCCTCAAAGGGAGAAAGGGATGAGATGTAGAGGAAATCACCGTCAAAGTGGCTGTATCATTTCCTGTGCCACCTGGTGTTAAAGACAGCATTGGTTTTGTTCTGGTGATACATATTGGGTTAGTTTACTGCAGGAGAGAGGAGGAGATCGAGAGGGTAATACAGACCAGATGATGCCGCTAAAGGGGTCGGATTTGGTAAAACTTTTAACGCTGCTGCAAGGCATCGATCGGTCTGTAAGGAATGATGGGAGGGGGAGAGGACCCCGAGGATGACGTTCGTAACTAAAACTAAACCTTTTTTTCTAGGTGAAACAGCCTTTCAGTTGGTCTCTGCTTTCCTAGCTGACTAGCTCGGTCGGATAACTCTGTAATCGTTATTTTTCCTCTGCGAATTGCAGCTCTTTAAAGCTGTTACTGTTTTACTATATAGTAGTTTTACTTGCATTTTTTTTTTTCAAGTGTCGGTAAATTCAGTATTAATGATTCGCTATGAGCAGCAATATAAAAGGAGTAAAACAGTAAAAACAAACATTCCATGATGCGTATTCTGCGGAGTTCCCATGCATTGCAAAATCTTCAAAAAATGAAAAATATGCATTTTGCACTATGTGTCGATGTAATTTCAGCGTTTCGCATGGTGGAAGAAATGATGATACTAATCATATTTCTAGTGCCAAGCATAAATCTAATGTTGACTGCGTGGGGAAAAATACGAAATTAACTTCCTTTGTTAAAAGTTATAATGAACTGGATGCGATTTGTGCAAAATGTTTGTTGACTTTGTCTTTAGTTGAACATAATTTACCAATTGGTATCCCTCAGTCACTCTTATTTATTTCATTTTTTTTATTTGACTGTCACATCGTCCGTCTCTTCGTAAGATAAACCTAGCATGAAAATGGTTTGTTTTTGAAAACATTTTAGTATGTTCCATTATGGCGTGGGATACGATCCTATTGTATTGAATTTGAAGGAAAGGGTGGAACATCCTTTCCTTTAGATGCAAACTTCCATAAAAATAAAATTTAATATCTTTGTAACTCATAATGATAGCACAGTAATGAGAAATCATCTGTAAATTCTATTTTAATGGATATAAATTTGCCAATAAATTCAAACATCTGGAGTCATATCAATTAAAAGTTTGATACTTGATTTGGGTAACATATCATTTTTTAATCTATAATTTCGGTGCATTTAATCCATATGAGTGACAAGTAATTTAACTGAATACATCGATTAAAATTTTCACCGAATATATCGATTACATTTTTTTACGGATTCCGGTTTCTGAAAGTTGGCAGGTATGCATGGTAGATGGATACAAATTGGAGGGTCGTTATTGCAGCATTCGGGTTTGTGAGAGAGGATAAGTAGACTTTCGGAGTACAATAGAGATCTTCTTGTGTTAAAGGTTGCTAAGATCTTGCTTTGTGCCCAGTCTGGATAATGCGTGCCATTATTGATTAGACAGGATAGTGAGGTGGAATTGGAATGGGTCATAATGTTGTATTTATGTTCAAGTATCCTCGTTTTTAAAGTTTGGGAAGTTGATCTGATGTACCGTAATTTTGGGTAGTAAGCTGTGGCTTATACGAGTTCAAAATTAAATTTTCGGCCCGCGCGGCTTGTACAGCATGGCGACATATACAGCTTTTTTTTTTTTTTTTGCTGTAGCAAAATTATGTAACAATAAACGTTTTGACTTGTTCCATTCTTTTTCCAGCGGGAAGATATCTCAATAGAGAGGGAATAGAATAACGATGTTACAGCCACGTGAAATAAATTCCACCCACTCCCTCTTAAAACAAGACATGACAGTAATAGGTTATAGGACTGAGGTGGGACAGGTAAGAAAGAGGCGACTCCGATAAAACTCGGAAAAAATCTGTGGCGGGAGGGGGGGACTTTGCAGGGAATCGATCTTGTTAGAAAGGAACACCCTTATTAGTTGTTTCATGCTCCGAGCAACTAACTGTTTTTGAACTCACGACGTCATTAGCTTTGCTCTCTCTCCCCTCTTGAAACGGAATATTCGACTACCATCCAAGATCGATTGTCATTGGTCAATGACTCAAGGACAGCACGTGCAAATTTCGGCAGTGACGTGTGCATTCGTTGCATTCAGTTTGCCAAATCGCATTTTCTCGAGTACGCGTTGGTCTACGTTATCATGGAAAGTAAAATGACGAAACACTGAAGTTATACTTCTAGTTTTAAGCTAATGGTAAATAAATGTTTTTCTGAATCCTGGAAAAACTTCGATTATTTCAGGCTTCACTGAAGCAAACATTATTTCTAAAAACTGCGGTGAAACGCCAGAAGACAGCAAAAGTGATGCGGACGACCCCGAAGTTTTTAGATGAGCTTTTAAAATTTTTAATTCGGACAGTGAAGTTTCTGATTTTGATGGATTTGATTGAAAAACTATGCGTACCATATATTTTCAGAATGTTGTGTGTGTATTTTTTAAATTCTTGAGATATAAATGTTTTATATAATTGATTTAAGCGCTTTATGAATTCTTCGAGTAAATTTTCATAAAATAGGTAGTAGGGCAAGTGTTATCCTTAAGATTGAATCTTGCTTAATTTATAAATTTTGAGGTTACTCACCTTTATTCCCTAAATCATTTAGGAGGTTTTCGCCTCTACACATTTCCAACACGTATTTTTCTTATTTACATCGTGGTTCGAGGCCGCAACAACACCAAAAAAAAAAAAGTCATTTTCAACTCACACAAACATCACTCCTCCTCCCTCTCTTCCCTATGACCAAATTCAGATTCAACATAATCCACCACAAATATACGCAATTGAACTCCCTAAAACACTTTAATCTAATTAAAACTTCAATCAATAAAAACCTATTTACACATTTCCTAAAACGTCAGAGTTAAAAGCTGTAGCCCAAAATTATTTACATTTTGCACATCAGTGCCAAATTAAAATAAACCCAAAAAAACTTGACACAACCATTATATCCAACGCTGACGAACCTCTCTCCCCTCAGAAACAAGCATGACAACCAAGCACTTTCAACCACCACCCTGGCCATTTTCAAGGAGTGGACGCAGCAGATGTACCACCCGTCACCATCCACGAAACGTAGCGAATGTTCCAGTGCCCACGCGGCATCGTCTCAATTTTACGTTCTCCGTCATTCAGGCGCAGTGGCGCCATCTATCAGATGACCCAATATCCTTCTTTTTCTTTCGTACCTATAAATATCTGTTCCATTTATTTGAATCTTGAAACTAATCATCTTATCCTAACACGTTTTTATCACATCACATCATTTCTTTTCTATTTTTCCCCTCTTGCCTTTTCTCCTCTGTTCTTCTCTGCAGGTTTCCTTTTTGATCAAATCCTTCCAATATGTATTTAAGCTATTAGGATCGTTAACGTTACATAACCTGTGTCTATTTTTTTCTATCAACACTGTCTCCGCCAATCTCAAATGCCTTTCCGTACGACAATTCTTAATAATTTTTATTTCATCAAACTTTAGGTATTGCCTTTGTTCAATACAGTACTGGACCAAAGCAGTTTTTGCTTCTTTTTTTTGCCAATTCCATAAGTGCTGTTGTAAACGATGTTTTAGTTTATTTTTAGTGCTTCCTATATATGATACTGTAGGATTGTTGCTTATAGGAATTTCGTAAACGCCAGCTCTGTCCAAGCAGGTTCGTCAGCGTTGGATATAATGGTTGTGTCAAGTTTTTTGGGTTTATTTTAATTTGGCACTGATGTGCAAATGTAAATAATTTTGGGCTACAGCTTTTAACTTTGACGTTTTAGGAAATGTGTAAATAGGTTTTTATTGATTGAAGTTTTAATTAGATTAAAGTGTTTTAGGGAGTTCAATTGCGTATATTTGTGGTGGATTATGTTGAATCTGAATTTGGTCATAGGGAAGAGATTGAGGGGGAGTGATGTTTGTGTGAGTTTAAAATGACTTTTTTTTTTTTTTTGGTGTTGTTGCGGCCTCGAACCACGATGTAAATAAGAAAAATACGTGTTGGAAATGTGTAGAGGCGAAAACCTCCTAAATGATTTAGGGAATAAAGGTGAGTAACCTCAAAATTTATATTGTCTAAATAGCACGTGAATAATTAAGCAGTTTGATGACATTTGCAATGCTGTATGAATATATGATCTTGCTTAATTGATATTTTTTTTTAATTTATTATTTGAAAGATCATGTACTATATTTTTATCTACATAATGTTTTCAAGATTCCGCCATGGTACTACCCCACCTTACTGCGAAGGTACGGCGTATACGGAGGTGCTGTGTTTCTGATGATTTTTTTTTCATTCCGCCCCTTTTTTATCGCTGCGCCGTATACGCCATTGCGGCTTATTTACCCGAAATTACCATATATTAAGTCCTCATTTTTGTTGCTGCAGTGTTTAAGCGGAATACTGTACACACCATGCTTGTCCATGTTGCATACTGGGTCCCTGTCTTGTTTAACAAGCAAGAATAGGTTAATAGTTTTGTCACCAAATTGCAAGTTTTGTTTTCTGAGTGCATTCTTGAGAACATTTGAAAGTGCTGGGTGGAACGATATAGAACCAATATATTTGATGTCATTCTGTTCTCTGGTGAGGGTGATGGAGTTACGTTGTAAGCATCTTCATACATGTTTATCTACATCATGTTTGCTATATCCTGTTGTCCTTAGCAGTTTTTTGTATTAGTCGCAGTTCTTGGTATCTCTCCTTTACAGTAGTGCTGTGTGTGAATGCGCATTTGACGAGGAATCTTAAGGCAGCGTGCTTATGCTGTATAGGGTGTGTAAAGTTTTTAGGAATGATCGGAATAGCCATGAGTTTTCTGTACACTTTTAAAGCAATTTTGTTGTCTTTGTGACGTTCGATTAGGAAGTCTAGGAATGGTAGTTCAGAATTTTCTTCATGTTCAATGGTAAACTGTATTATTGGGTATTGGCTTGAAAGTTCTTTTGCAAAATTGTTGATCAGTTCTTTTTGGTGAGGCCAAAAGATCAGTTTATCGTCAACATATCTTAGATACAGCAATGGTTTATATTGGCATGTGCTTAAGACCTGTTCTTCAATCTTTTGCATGATGATTTCTGCAAGGATGCTTGATAGAGGGGAGCCCATAGGTGCTCCTTCATTTTGGCGGTAGAAGATACCATTAAATTTCAAATATGTGTGTTTCTTGATGAGGTATAACACTTTCTTTACTGTACTGTAATGAAAAGGAGAGAAACCAAGAACTACAACTAGTATGAAAAACTGCTAAGGACAATGGATATAGCAAACATGATGTAGATAAACATGCACGAAGATACTTACAACATAACTCCATCACCCTCACCAGAGAACAGAATGACATCAAATATATTGGTTCTACACCGTTCCACCCAGCACTTACAAATGTTCTCAAGAATGCTCTCAGAAAACAAAACTTGCAATTTGGTGACAAAACTACTAACCTATTCTCGCTTGTTAAACAAGAAAAGGGACCCCGTACACAACATGGACAAGCATGGTGTGTACAGTATTCCGCTTAAACACTGCAGCAACAAAAATGGGGACTTAATATACATCGGATTAACTTCACAAACTTTAAAAACGAGGATATTTGAACATAAATACAACATTATGACCCATTCCAATTCCACCTCACTATCCCGTCTAGTCAGTAATGGCATGCATTATCCAGACTGGACACAAAGCAAGATCTTAGCAACCTCTAACACAAGGAGATCTCTATTGTACTCCGAAAGTCTATTTATCCTCTCTCACAAACCCGAATGCTGCAATGACGACCCTCCAATTTGTATCTATCCAACATGGCTACCACTGGTTGAGAAGTAAGGGCATCTTCAAATCTAACCAAAAACTATACTAAAAAATATGACCTAATTACAATACAATCATATGACTTTAATCACATGCCGAAAAACACAGACGCACATGCTATGCATCTCTTAAACATCGCATGCACATATGCATATCATGCCTAACTATTTGTAATATCACGTGCCATAAGCGTTTAATTCTTTGTTTATGTTTTTGAATTATGGTGTTTTGTTCCTGTTCCAGTAATTTTCTCCTTGATGTAAGATGTACCTGATGATGAAATGCTCTGCATTTTCGAAAGATCTTGTACGATATATATCTGCACTTAGTATTAAATTATGCTTTGTTTAAATTATTCAGTACAGATATGTGTTCAATCCTACTGATCATCGTGTAAAAAGATGGCTTCTTTATCTACACTAATTACAAAGCATCCCATCTCTACTGCATAAAACTAAGCTGTACTGAAATAATCATACAACACAACACTGTTTGTTGACTGAACACACTTCTCCAAACACTTAAGCACAAATGAACTCTGAAAGGGATAGCCTAGTCTCTCAGATACTGAATGATGTAATATTTCATCATACTTGACTTCAACCAATCAGAAAACAGATGATGCAACCCAACAATCATTTCAGGATTTGCATGATAATTGCTGTTACTTGTATTTAACAGAATTGTCTGTGCATAGTAAATACTTTTTATATTTCCAGTTAAGATAATAAAATATAAGAATGCTGTGTGGTTTTGAGGAAGCTTTGTAATTAGCACGTTCCAGTACCAGAAATTTTTATACCTTGAATCCTATGTGTATAACAGCTAGTTTTTCAGTTATTACAAAATATTACCATCCTCATTTTTTTCTACTTCGAGCACACATATTAGTTTGTGTTTCTACCAAGTTTCAGAAAAAAATATTATGTGCCAATTTGTTTACAGCCCATTGCAGTTAACTATTAATCTGAAGGTGATTTTTGCACTTTTCATATAATAAACATATTAAAGTGTAAATTTACTATTGTTTTGATATAACATATATACACTCCCCATATAAATAGCTTCAATTGGTGCCAGAATTATTCAATTTGAACCATTAGTTGTCGAGTTATTGCATTTATTGACATTGGTGCAGAATCCAAGATGGCTGCCATTTGGCCAAAATGACCATTTTTCAAATGCCTGTATCTTGGCCGTTATTGGGCAAAATATTTTTCAAATTCAGGTTTGGGGGTTCACTACCACATGTATCTATGGTAAAAATAAAAAAAAAAATCTGCTGCTATGGCGCAACAAGTTTTGCTTATAATGGGTGTCTTCACGTGGAATGACCCTCATGCCAAATCTTAGGGATGAAATATCTTAAAAATATAACTTACTAATATGTCGTTTACAAAGGAAACTCTTTTTCTTTAAACAAAAAACCAGCCTTTTGAAAACTTTTTAAAATTACACTTCATAATTCCTCAGCTATATGGTATGGGAGCACCTGATTTGTGTATATACACCGATCAACCAAAACCCTAAAACCACGTACTTACCCTTATGATGTAGGTCCTTGTCTTGCCTCCAAAAGAGCTGTCACCCGATGAGGCATAGATTCAACGAGATGTTGGTAGGTGTCTCTTGATATTTAGTACCATGACCACAACAGAAAATCCCACAGTTCAGTAAATTATGTGGTTGGAGTGATCCTGCTCATACCCGTTTCTCTAACTCAAACCACAAATGCTTGGTAGGATTCATGTCCGGTGAATTTGGGAGCTATGGCAATAAATGGAATTCCTCTTCATGATTGTGGAACTATTCCTAAACCTTCGTTGTGTGGCATGGAGCATTTCCTTGTTGAAAGACGCCATCTCCTGGAAATACACCGATGAGCTATTCCATTATGACCACCCACCAGCCTAGAGAAATGAGCGCTTGGAGACCGAACAGTGGCGCAGGTGAAGTTCACATACAACTTGAGGACCAGCTTTCGGGTAGTAGTGTTCAGAGTCAGAATGGGAAAAGCTGGCGATTTATCGGAGTTTGAAAAAGGACAAATTGTGATGGCACGGCGCCTCGGAACTATGATCTGGGAAGCGGCACGGCTTGTGGGTTGTTCACGTGCCACTGTAGTGAATACGTATCAAAAGTGGTGCACAGATGGCGTCTGCAGCTCCCTTGATGCCAGAGGGAGCAGAGACTGTTGTGCATTGTTCACAGGGTCACATGGCTACAAATCACCCACAACTCCAACAGTGGTGATCAGGGCAATGTGTCACAGCACACAGTTCATTGCACTCACTGCACGTCATCGCCAACAACCAGGGGTAGAAAAATATTCTGAAATCTGGTGGTCTGCTAAATATTTTGGTAGCCAGACATTGGACCAGCGGGGTGGTGAGAGTGGGGGGGGGGGGTATAGTATAAAAGTCATGTAAACTTCTGTCCAACAAAAAAAGTAATGCTTTCCCCTCAGCCTTCTCAGCCTTTAGCTTATCTTTCCCAGAGGAAAAAAACTACAACTGTACTCACTCATTTTTTTTTCTGGGGCTCGAAAATTCTTGAAATACCCTAATTTCCGTCGTATTATCTGCAGACCCTGGGATTCCCACATTTTTTTTTATCTTCACAGACCTGCCAACCACTCAGAACAAAAAAACGTAACACTCAGATAGGAAAATCGTAACACGACACATGCTGGTAATTTTTTTAAGCCTATTTCAGCTATATAAATTCTTGGTGATGAGAATGTAGGGATTCTTTTCCCTACATCAAAATTTTATTGAGAAATTAATTAAATATAATCAGCAAATACTGTTATGTTGTTAATTATTGAAAAAAAAAATTCGATTACGGGATAAATCCTCACTCTACCTAACTTCCGTTTTCCGAAATTTTGAAAGGCCGAAAACTTGCATCTATGATAGGAAGTCTGCAAGATGGTTTAATAGGGTTCTGGGGATGCCGTTTTTGCATCTATGATAGGAAGTCTGCAAGATGGTTTAATAGGGTTCTGGGGATGCCGTTTTTGCCTGCAGGACCAAGATAAATCTGCAATGTACGTCGGCCGTCGCCGCGATTCTGCTACAAGGCTTCTGTCTGAAAAGGGAAAAAATGGGGGAAAACATGACTATTTAAACAAAAATCGTATTTTTGGCTGCAAAATTGTATTAGCGTACTGCAGCATGATTTATCGTACTAAATGCGATAAAATCATAACAGTTGGCAGGTCTGTCTTTGTATAATCTGCCCTGGCATATAATCCGCAGTGCGTGACATTCAGAAAAAAAAAATTGGCGTATAATCTGCACATCATAAATGTTGATCTGAAAGTGGAATTTCCGACATAAAGACACCTGAGTCCAAAGAAGTAAGAAAGCAACGATCTTATTTAAATAAAGAAATACATTTTAAAAGGTAACTTTTTAAATATGTTTTTGTCTCCGGACATAAATACAGCTTAGTAGTAATTAAATTTTGTGCTCTATGGCATCCATACAGCACAAAAAATTTAATCACACCGATGCAGTTCTAGAATATTGCATTACTGATACAGAACAATTAATAGAAATACCTATATACTCGCCTGTAAGTCGGAAGTTTTTGAAAGAAATCCTGTTTTCAAAGTACATGAATCAGCTTACACACAGGTCTGTTGAAAAAAAGAGGGCTGAACTTCCGTGAATTCTCCAGCGGAGTTTGCCGATGGGTTTGTTTACGTTTTGCACCGCGGCTTTTCGCGTATCACTGCACGCTAGTTTTCTGACCTTTTGAAAACTATCACGTAATGGCACAATCATATCCTAAGTTGTGCCCCTCACTTGAAGTTTAAATTCAGCAGTGTAACTGAAATGTTGCCTTTCCAAGACATCATAAATAGCAATGAACGAAAATATCAGCAGCAAAAATGTTCAAAATGCTGAAAGATGAACTAAACACAAGCAGCACAGCGCATACGAGATCCAAAACATGGGATAATCAGCAAAAACGTTTTTTTTTTTATTGGTTTTTATCTGAATCAGCATATAATCCTTAAAACCTAAATTTTTAACTTTTTTTAGCAGATAATTCGCGGATAATACGACGAAAATTATGGTGCATGTGTTTCAGTGTTTTTATCCACGGTGGCCCAGGTGACCGCATTTTTCGACCCCTGCCAACAACACATAAAGTGGGCCCAAGATAATCGAGATTGGACTGTGAATGATTAGAAGAAAGTGGCCTGTTCTGATGAATCAAGATTCCTGGTGCATCATGTAGACAGCCGAGTGCTGATACGCCGATCACCAATGTAGGTTATGGCGCCTGGATGCACTGTTGGACGGAAACAGGCTGGCAGCTGCATTATGCTGTAGGTGATGTTTTCTTTGGACACTTTAGGCCCCATTATCCCAATAGCACAATCCCTGACATCTGTCAGGTATCTGAACATCATTGCATTCCAAGTTCACCCATTCATGGCAACTGTGTTCCCTGCCGGTGATGGCCATTAGCAACAGGATAATGCTCCATGCCACACTGCCAGAATCTTCAAGGAGTGGTTCGAGGAACATGCTGGTGACTTTCTGTTAATGCCCTGACCTCTAAATTCACCTGACACGAATCCAATCAAACATTTGTAGTGTGACTCGGAAAAGAGGGTTTGCGCTAAATCACAACCACCCCGAAATGTACTGGACCACCTGCTGTTGACATTATGAGCCATTCCATGTCAATTCAACCAGGCCATGTAACCCACCGGCTCGGATTTTCATGCAACTCCCCTCAAAGTAAGTTTACCATAGGAAATAGAGAAACCCCAAGTTTTAGTGTTCTATCTCTTATAGTTTTTTCTCTACAGGTTTTCAAAGTTCAGGATATTTTCCAGAAAATGCTGTTTTTTTCTTCAGTTAAAAGGGTGTGTTTATGAGTGTATGTTCTTTTATAACTCTTGAACAAATTAACTTAGGAACCTAAAATTAGTCTTAAATTTTAGCTTTTAAAGTGCAGATTCCACATATGTCATGCAATTTGTTATATGTTTCATGTTTTTTTATTTATTGCACTCTGAACAGGAATTTTGCTGAAAAATATGCTCTTACAAAAAAAATAAAAAATATATATTGTTTTCGGAAAGTGAACCCTAAAGAATTGTTTTCATTTTTTTTTCTATAACAAGATAGTAATATATACTATTATATGTAAAAAAAAAAATCTAAGAGGAGAAATTTGTAGTTTTGTCATAAAAAAAATAAATAATTCGTGTAACATTTTGGAATTTTTGAAAAAAAAAACATATGGTATTTTTTTATGTTAGTAATTTGGCAAAGATTTTGTTAAAACTTTTTCTGTAGTGAACTGCCATCACATACACTATGTGTAAAAAAGTATTATTGAAAGCCCTAAAATTTTGCAGATTTTGTTTTTTAATGTTAATTCTAACAAAATTTGATGCAATGTATCCTAGTGCTAATGAAACTTTGCTGAAGTAAAGTTAACTGCAGTGAGGAGAGATATTTAATGTTTTGTCTCTTCTTTTTTTTTCCTAGAGATTTTTAAAATTTTGTGAAATTTTATGGAAATCGGCATTTTCTGTTTCAGTTTAGTGCTGCTGCTTGGTTTGCATATTCGTTTGCAACTTTTGAATGAATTTACTGGTGAACATGAAGTTTGTCTGAAATTTTAGCTTTAAAACATGAATTACAATTATGTTCGTAAATTTTGTGCATATCCAAACAGAACTTTGTTAAAAAATATTGTTAGAAACAATTTTTTGTTTTGTTTTGGGCTTAGTGATTCCTCAACTTATGTAATAAAAGAATGGTTATTTTGTTAGAAACAAAAAAAAAATTCTAATAAAATTTTTAAGGTACTCTAGATACTATTGGTGTACATACAAAAAAAAATCAGGAGAAATATGGAGGCTGTACAAAAAAATAAAAAAAATAAAAATTGAATATTTTGAAAAAAATAAATAATTTATATAGTGATTCAGCAAGGATTTTGAAGAAATTTTTCTATTATTTTAAATTAGGGTGGCTTACCATAAGATTTTGTTGAAGTTTTTTTGCAAGTCACCAAATTTATATGCAAATTTGCATCAGTTTCAGATCGTCAGTTCTTGTTAGAAGGAAAAACATTGAAGCAACTTACTGTTTTATACAAATTCCAGTGATTTTCATGTCAGCTGCCTATTGACTGTTAGAAATATCTGACATCAACATATGATTAATATCTATTGGGTGCACAAATAAGTTTGCATCGTTTGCAAATAGATGGCGTAACTAGCACATATTTCATGTAATTGGGAAGGACAACATGTGTATAAGAAAGTCCTTGCAACAAGCTTTGATAATTAGTGGAGGACAGCTTGTTGCAGTGTGAACATCATTGTTTTTCAGTGCATTGAAAATGGCGAATTTCGTGCCAAAAAACAGCATATGCGGGAAGTTTTGCTGCATTACCTTTTTATAAAGAAAACCGCTGCCACAAGTCACCGTTTGCTTGTGGAAGCTTATGGTGAACATGCTCTAGCTGAAAGCATGTGTAAACAGTGGTTCCGACAATTCAAAGGAAATTATTTCAACGTGGAAGAAAAATAACTCACATGAAGGTGCGCCAAAAAAATTTGAAGATGCTGCTTTGAAAGCATTACTGAATGAAGATCCGTGGCAAATAGAAACAGAGTTAGCAATGGCATTACATGTTACCCAACAATGCATTTCTCAACGTCTACATGATTTGGGAATGGTACAAAAGCAACGAAATTGGGTCCCACATGAATTGAGAGAAAGAGACATTGCAAAGTGCATAACCATATGCCTCCATAGCAGAATCGCCGCGACGGGCAACGTACGTCGCAGATTTATTTTGGTCCTGCAGACAAAAACGACATCCCCAGAACCCTATTAAACCATCTTGCAGACTCCCTATCATAAATGCAAGTTTTCTGCCTTTCAAAATTTCTGAAAATGGAAGTTAGGCAGATTGAGGATTTCTCCCATAATCGTAATTTTTTTTCTCGCGACGTTCCGTCCATTCTTGAAGAGAGGGTGTCCAATATTGTTGTTAAATATCATTTTATTGCATAAATGTTTATGCTTTAGTTTGAAAATGGAGGCAAGAATTTCCGAAAACGAAAGTTTGACGGAACCTTATAATCTTGAATTTTTTTCATGCGATGTTTCCCTCTGCCTTATATGGTCATTAAATATCATTTATTAGATAAATGTTTGTATTTAAGATTGAAGATGGAGGAACATTTTCTGAAAACCAAAGTTGTATGGAGCAAACATTTCTCCCTCTAATAACCCTCCACCCGCTATACTTCTGTATTATTGTTTAATCATCATTTAATTACATAAATGTTTGCATTTGAGATGGGAAATAGGGGAAAATGTTCCAAAAGCGGAAGTAGAATGGAGCGAAGATTTCTCCTCTCATGACAATTTTTTCCTAGTGCTTTATTGTTGTTAAATATCATTTTATTCCATAAATTTTTGAAAATGTTGGCAAAATTTCTGCAGATTATTTTGTAGCATAATGACATCTGTCGCAGACTGACAAGTAACTTTCTGCAATGGGGCCATATGTAAATTGCTCCTGCAAAGACACACAAGGAAATCATTTTTGCATAAAATTGTTATGGGAGACAAAACATGGATTCACTACGATACTCCGAAACAACCAAAAGCATGGGTGCGTCCAGGAATACCAGGTCCATCAATGCCAAAGCAGAATATTCATGGCAGTAAGATTATGCTATGTATCTGGTGGGATCAGAAAGGTGTGGTGTACTATGAGCTGCTGCAACTACGCCAGAGCAATCAGCGCTGAACGTTATCAACAACAACTAATCAATTTGAGCCATGCATTGAGAGTGAAATGTCCGGAATATGCGAAAAGACATGACAAGGTTGTTCTCCAGCATGACAAAGCCAGACCTCATGTCGCAATACGGGTCAAGGAAACTGTAGAAGCGCTTGGCTGGGATGTGTTACCCCACCCGCCGTATCTACCAGACATTACGCCATCAGATTACCATTTGTTTCGATCAGTACACCCTTTCTGGAGAGCGATTCCGTTCTTATGAGGAGATCCAAAATTGGCTTGATAACTGGATTGCTTCCAAACAACCGGACTTCTTCTATCGCGGAATCCACTTATTGCCTGAATAGCGGGGGAAGGTTGTATGTCGCGAAGGTAAATAATTTGAATAAATAATTGTTATCTGTCTATAACAAACCCTTTTCGACCGAAAAACTATGTAAACTTATTTGTACACCCAATATTGAAATGTACAATATTCCAAGGTAATTTTTAAAAAAACAATTGTTTTCAATTTCAAAATGTTTACCAAAATTATGACTAATGATGACAGCATGATCTTAGTGTAGAAGCAGAATTCTATATCTTTTAGACGAAAATTTGTCTTAAAATTTTAAGACAAACATAATTTGCAGGACAGTAATGTCTGAAAAATCTGGGTATTTTGTCCAAACTCTATTTTGAAGAAAATATTTTTTCCTTTTTAAGAACTTCCATCTTAAATTTACCACTTTTTTGGAAGCTTTTGATAATTTGTAACTTCTTGCTGTTGCAGTTACTGGTATAATGTCTACAGCACACAAAATATTTGTGAAGGGAACAAAGCAGTTGCAGTCCCTTGCAGGCCAAGAAAATGTTGGTGATGGTCCGTGATGCTCCAGATATCTTACATCTGCATCGTCTATTGATTGAATAATGCCCAAATACCAGTTTTTTTCATAAGCACATGCAATGTAGCAGCTCTTAAAAATCTGTGACCTAATGTCACTTGTTTGACCTTCCGGAAATTGGTAGTGACAGCATACTGTTTGTCAAAACTTATCCTTTTTGCACATATTTCACTTGAACTGAGGGGTACAAATTGATGGAAACTGCGAGTTGCAGGCACTATTATGGCATCTGTAAACTGAGCATTGAGTTTTTTTTTTAATAAGGCCCATATAAATTCTATCAATGTACACTGTACAGAAAGATAATATTTTTTATATTTGCTTGACAAAAGTCAAACATATTCCTTGGGGTGGTTATTTGTTCGGACACAGTTCTTTGTAAACTAGCTTTCGTCATCAAGCGTTTTACAACTCCCCAATTCCATCACAAGGAGATTTTCCACATGTGACTTGTTTTTTCCGTGACACGGCTATGATTTATGGCGACTTGATTAGCCAGACAGACATCTGGCAGACAAAGAAAAGGTAAATAACAAATGCAAGAGTTTAAAACTGAAAGCCCGCAATGCACATATATATGCATTCTCATAAATTTGTGAGTATATGTTTTGACTCTGGCAGGAGACATCTGCTAAATGACAACAGGATATGCCCATAAACTAGAGTTTTAAGAGCCCTCAGGACTTCGCTACCGACAACAATGCGAGGATGCGAGGTATGTACCCATACTAAACTGAGAACAAAACCCCAAGATTCAAGCAGCAAAATGACGAACGACTGCTGTTAGAAATACTAGAGTTTTGATTATTTATAATTAAGAGGGGAGGGGGCAAAAAACGAATTATTTTTTTATGACAAAAAAAGCCCCGGAATGGTAGCTATCTCCCCCCCCCCATATAATAGTGTACGTGCATCTGTGTGAAGTGCACACACCTCATCTGCCTCAAATTAATACCCGGCAGACGCTCTGCCATCAATGGCAATATATGCAACTATTTACAGTGATAGTGATTGTATTCCCTGCACTATGGATGCAGAGGTCTTGGAACTGCATCAATGTATCCTAGCATCAGAGATGCTAAGATACATTGCATCCAATTTACTTAGAATTAACATTAAAAAACAAAATATGCAAAATTTTAGGGCTTTCAATAATAATTTTTTTTCACATTAGCAGTACATGATGGCAATTCACCACAGAAAGTTTTAACAAAATCTTTGCCAAATTACTAACATAAAAAATATCTTTTTTATTTCAAAATTTTAAACGATTTGTTTTTCTGGCAAAACTACAAATTTCCCCTCTTAGATTTTTTTACTTATACCGTAATTTTCGGACTAATAGCTGCATTGGCGTAAGGGCCGCAGGTAAGAAATTTTGCGATCTGGGAAGCAAAAGTTTGCCGTAAGGGCCGCACCTGTGAAATCGGGGTGCTGCTGAGGAAACTAAATTATCTTCCTTATTTTCATGAAATAACTTGCACCCAACGTGATTATGGTTCTAGGTGAATTCATCGAAAACTGATTGATCGAACGGAGAATTCTTCGAAAATCAGGGTGTCAGGTGAATTCATCGAAAACAAATTCACCGAAAGATACAGTATTTATTGTAGGGTAAGCTTTTGCCGAAAAAAACTTTGACTATAATTGGAATATGGCTAAGTGGCCACAAAAGCGTTTGGGGAAATAAAAGTTGGATTTTTTTTTTTTTTTTCTTAGATTACACTTTCCTGTAGGATGACCACAAAACCATTAGGCAATCTAACAAGAATCAGACTTTTGATTTCATCGTGTCTACCGTTCCCGGACAGTTTTATTACAGTTTTATTGCACTTATACTTAGACATTAAATTTTTGCCTGTTTAACAGTTTTTCTTTCATCGTGTTCATACTCACAAGGTTCAGACACAAGGTCAAGTTAATATTTTTGCGCTTTTACGTACGCATTAAATATTAATACCTTGGCCTAGGCTTAGGCCTTTTTAACAGTTTTTCTTCCATTGTGTTCATACTCACAAGGTTTGGACAGCAGGTCAAGATAGTATTGCGTTTTTACTTAGGTATTAAATATTAATGCCTAGGCCTTTTTAATAGTTTTTATTTCATCGTGTTCATACTCACAAGATCAAATTGGTATTATTGCAGTTTTTCTTAGGCCACAAAAATGTCAACGGGCTGTATAAAAATTGCGTTTTTGACCGCTTCCTGGCCACGACCCCCAGAGGTTGGTTATCTGAGTCATTATAAAGTTTCCATAATTTCGTTCTTTTTAATTGCGATAATTAATGCAATTCTTTATAAAAATGTTTATGATCTCCAACTCAACAAAAGATTTCAGAGTTTACAAATTGCGTACAAGTCTGTAAATTATCGGGTGGGGGGTGGGGTCAATACCAAAAGTGCAAAATATAAAGAATTTCCGGTCCGATCGGGAGATTTTAAGAAATTATCTGAGGGCATGAGCTGCCTCAGGAAACCTCGGGGTGGGGTGGGGGTGGGGTGGGGGGCAACACCAGATATATGAAATATAAAGTATTTCTGCTCCGATCGGGAGAATTTAAGCATTTTGAACCTGCAAGTCAACAAATTTTATCTGAGGGCATGTGCTGCCTCAGGAAATCCATCCCTGGGGGGGGGGGGGGGTCAGTACCAAAAGTGCAAAATATAAAGTATTTCTGGTCTGATCGGGAGAATTTAAGCATTTTGAACCTGCAAGTCAACAAATTTTATCTGAGGGCATGTGCTGACTCAAGAAATCTATCGGGGGGTGGGGGGGGGTCAATACCAAAAGTATGAAATATAAAGAATTTCTGGTCTGATCGTCAGAATTTCAGCATTCACAACCTACTTCTCAACAAACTCTCTGAGGGCATGTGCTGACTCAAGAAATCTATCGGGTGGGGTGGGGGGGGGGGGTAATACCTAAAATATAAAACAAAGTATTTCTGGTTGTAAATGCTGAAAATCTCCCGATCGGACGAGAAATTCTTTATATTTTACACTTGTGGAATTACCCCCACCCCCACCCGCGCCCTATCCATTTTTTCTGTGTTAGCACATGTCCGCAGATAATTTGTTGAGTTGTAACTTGTAAACGCTGAAAATCTTCCGATCGGACCGGTAATCCTTTATATTTCATATTTTAGGTTTTAAGCAACCTCCACCCCCCTACAAGTTTCCTGTGTTTGCACATACCCGCAGAGAATTTGTTTAGTTGTAGTTTATGAACTTTGAAAAATATCTTAAATACGAAATTACGGAAATCTTATGTGTGTCAGATAGCCAATCTCGGAAGACATAGCCACGGAGCAGTCGAAAACACAATTTTTACACGGCCCCTTAAAATGTTTGTGGCCAGTTCTCCGCTTTGTCTTTGGCCCGAAAATCATGGAAATGTCTAAATTTCTTACTGAAAATGAAATATTAAAAAAAAATTATGAACGATAGTTACTCAAGTAGTGGGGGAATATAGCCAGATGAAATTTTTTTATGCAGAACAATTTTATGGCACTGAAATTCCAATGTGTCCAGTTCTCCGGGGGCCACTTCTCCGTATCCGTATGAAAACAAATACCATTGGTTGGCCACATGAGTTTTTTATTAATATTGTGATTGTCAGATCATAAATCTTACTGTGTTTTGTAAAACAGCATGTGTACGTGCTACAGATAAACCTATTAAAATCTAAATTAACATGAATTTTAAATCTATCAATCCACTGTTGGATGAAGGTCTCCCCAAGTTTCTTCCACAAGTGTCTGTCTGATCCATTTTCTTCCACGTCATTCCGGCATGTTTTCGATTTCATCCACCCATCTCCCACGTGGTCTTCTTTCGGGTCTTTTCATGTGTTTTGTACCCTGTCTAATACTTCAATATCCATCTGTGGTACATTCTTCTAGCAGCATGTCTAGCCTAAGCCATTTCAGGGATTTTAGATTCATCATGATGTCTTCTACTTTGGTTATTTTCCTGATCCAAGAGTTCCTCTTCTTATTCTTCCTAGTTATGCTAGTATTATTAACTGGACTTCATATGAAAACATTGTGAATATGACATCGGTAGAACAAAAATTGTTTAAAAGGCCAAGGCCTAGGGCATATGAATTAATATTTGGTGCCCAAGTAAAACAGCAATATTATTAACATGAGTTGATACGTAAACGTTGTGAATGTGGCATTGGTAGAAAAAAAAAATATTAATAAGACCTAGGCCCTAAGAATTAATGTTTAGTGCCTAAGTAAAAGAGCAATACTATTAACCTGACTTGGTATATAAACGGTATGAACATGACATCGGTATAACAAAACTGTTAAAAAGGCCTAGGCCTAGTGCCTATGAATCAATATTTAGTGCCTAAGTAAAAGCGCAATGCTATTGATTTGACTTGATATGCAAACGTTGTAAATGTGACATAGGTAGAATAAAAACTATTAAAAAGGCCTAGGCCTAGGGCCTATAAATTAATATTTCGTGCCTAAATAAAAGCGCAATATTATTAACTTGATCTGATGTGTAAACGTTGTGAATATGATACTAGTAGAATAAAAAATGTTAAAAAGGCCTAGGGCCTATGAATTAATATTTTGTGCCTAAATAAAAGCGCAAAATTACTAACTTGACCTTGTGTCTAAACCTTGTGAGTATGAACACAATTGAAGAAAAACTGTTAAAAAGGGCCTAGGCGTGTAGCCCCATTTTAACAGTAGGCCAAGGTATTAATATTTAATTCCTAAATAAAAGCGCAAAAATACTAACTTGACCTTGTGTCTTAACCTTGTGAGTACGAACACGATTGAAGAAAAACTTTTAAAAAGGCCTAGGCGTAGGCCAAGGTATTAATATTTAATGCCTAAATAAAAGCCCAATAATGCTAACTAGACTTAGTGTCTTAACTTTGTGAGTATGAACACGATTGAAGAAAAACTGTTAAAAAGGCCTAGGCCAAGGTATTAATATTTAATGCCTAAATAAAAGCGCAAAAATACTAACTTGACCTTGTGTCTAAACCTTGTGAGTATGAACACGATTGAAGAAAAACTGTTAAAAAGGCCCAGGCCAAGGTATTAATATTTAATGCCTATTTAAAAGAGCAAAAATACTAACTAGACTTGGTGTCTAGACGTTATGAATATGAACACGATGGAAAAAACCTGTTAATAAGGCCTAAGCCTGTTTATTAATATTTGATGCTTAAATAAAAACGCAGCATTATTAGCTTGATTTATTATGTAAACGTTATGAATTTATTGCGTCGTGCTCAGATTCATAAGGTTTAGACACAAAGATAGTAGTATTGCCCTTTTACTAAGGCATTAAATGTTAATCCCTAGGCCTTTGCGCACCTCTGAAACCAAGAAAATGCAATTTTTATACGGCCCCTAAAGTGGGTGTCTGCACTTGTCTGTTTGGCCAACTGTTTAGTAGCTAATTCTCTTAGACCTTATTTCAATGAATTCGTTTCATTTTTTTTTTCGAAAAAGTCGCCTTTCGGTAAATTGCTCGTTCAATAAATTTGTTTTTGATGAATTCGCATTCGACGAATTCGTTTTCGATGAATTTGTTTCACTTTTTTCGATAAAGTCATCTTTTGGTGAATTGTTCGTTCGATAAATTTGTTTTCGATGAATTCGCGTTCGACGAATTCGTTTTCGATGAAGTCCGCCTGCTCCCTGTGATTATATGTATACTTCAAAGGCTAATTCTGCAACTCAGTGTCGATCTGCTTTATGCACTTATTTTTTTCATACTGGCAAAAGCTTTTATTTATACAATTTTTATTAATCATGCTAATGATGTTATTTGTTTGCCTTTATTAAATGCTCAAAACCATTTATGCAATCAATATAAATCACAGTTAATACTAAGACTCCCGTTAGAATATCGCGTTGCTCGTAAAACTGCACAATTGTCTAAATTCCATTCAATGTGGATGTCTGCTACAGGATCGTTCTCTGTTCACCGCAATAGAATCCATCTTAGAAGTAATTAACTTGCAAATTATCGCTTGTAATGCTTTCGATTAATGTTTCATTTAATAATATGTTTGTTATGCTTTTTTTTTTTTATCTACAGATGTTTTTGTTAGAATGAAGTTGCTTTACGCTTCCGTTTACCAGCTGCCTCGCACGTGTTCGTGGATCTCCCCGCCAACACTTCGAAACAGTGGTGTCTCCGCTTTCTCACTTTTTTTTCTTTTAAGTGGTTTGACCTACTTTCATTTACTGCGCACTGAGCCTTCGCGTTGAGCTCCGCTTTTATATGAATGGGAAAGCTCTCCCTTCTTTTTTTCTTTTGCGTTTGTGAAGATTTTACTTCAGCCAAGTATTAAATTAATTACCCATTGTTAACATCAGATGATAATGCTACAGCGCTTATTAGTGAGAAAGCATTTCTAGCAAATGCCTTTAACTTCCACTATCGTCAGTCAATAAAAAAAAAAAATTAAAATCGAAGCAAAACTCAGGAGCACAGAGCCAAGAAACACCTGTATCGCATGCCAGATTAACCAAGAAGAGTGAACAGAATTTGTCTTTCCGTCCCGCCAGTATTGTTTGGAATAGGTCACTGCTAATGGAATCGTCCTGGGGCAGGCTTTTGCATTGTTCATGTTCTTAAGCTTTTGTTCAGGGAAGTTCCCTTCAAACCAGTCTCCCCACCCCAGTGAAAATCAACGTTCCTTCTCTTGGTTGCATCGCACCTTCCTGCATGATGTATCCTGCAACCAACAAAAGAGATACTCTGGGCGCGCTCTCCACAGAAACCTCGGATGTCACGCTACTGGTCTGTGTGCTTATGTTCCCATTCCATCCCCCACTCTCCCATGCAAAGGGCATTTGAGTCAGGCATTCCTTTCACAAACAAACCTCCTAACCTTAAGACCTACGTGAGCATTTCCCCGTCCTCCACCACTTTCCCTCCTAAACCAACATCAGGACAGCGGAGTTATCATTTAAATAGACATGTCTAACATATGAGTAGAAAGGGGGGGGACAATCACAGTCGAGTTTGTGAAAAAAAAAAGAAGACGTTTGAAAAAATTGACTAAGCATCTGCATGAAAAAAAAAAAAAGTGAGGGAAGAAACAGTCTTATCTAAAACAAATTCGGCATAAGGCCCGCACACCCGAAAAATTTCACTTTTAGTAACGTAAGAGCCGCGGCTCTTAGCCCAAACATTACGGTAATATATATATTAGTATCTTGTTATAGAAAGAAAAAGGGGAAAAAAAAATCTAATTTAGAGTTCACGTTCGCTGAACAATAATTTTTTCTAGGAGCATTTTTTCCAGCAAAATTCATGTTCAGAGAGCAATAAATAGGGAGGCATGAAGCATATAACAAATTGCATGACATATGTGGAATGTTTAACAAAATCTTTGCCAAATTACTGACATAAAATAATATTTTTTTTTCAAAAATTTCAAAATTTTACACATTATTTTTTTTATGACAAAACTACAAATTTCCCCTCTTAGATTTGTTTACATATAATAGTATATATTGCTACCTTGTTATAGAAAAAAAATTCTTTAGGGTTCACTTTCCAAAAACAATATTTTTTTTCTAAGAGTTTTTTTCTGCAAAATTCCTGTTTAGAGAGCAATAAAGAAACATATAAAAAATTGCATGGCATTGGAATCTACACTTTAAAAGCTAAAATTTAAGACCAATTTTATGTTCCTAAGTTAATTTGTTCAAGAGTTATAAAAGAATATACTCGTAAGCACACCCTTTTAACTGAAGCAAAAAATGGCATTTTCTGGAAAATATCCTGAACTTTGAAAATCTGTAAAAAAAAAAAAAAAAAAAAAACTACAAGAGATTTCTAAAACACTAAAACTTGGGGTTACTCCATTTCCCATGGTAAACTTACTTTGAGGGGAATTTCATGAAAATCCCAGATGGTGGGTTACATTTCATTAAAATTTTGGTTGGATTGACGTGGAATGACTCTTATGGTACAAGATACCCCAGGATACCTATCGCCACCTCATCGAATTGATGCCTCGCCAAGTGGCAGCTGTTTTGCGGGCTATCGGGGGTTCTACAGCTTATTAAGTAGGTGGTCATAATGTAATGGCTCATCGGTGTACATTTGCCATAAAGGGGTATACTTGGTCAGCCATGATGTTCAGGTATGTGACAGCTGTCAGAGTTCACTCTACAGGGATAATGGGTCCAAGTGTTCCCCAAGAAAATATTGTCCAGACCATCACACACTCTCCAGCTGCTTAGATCTGTTCCTCAGTGTATCCAGGTGAGAAGGTTTCCTTGGGTAAACGTACACACAAGCTCGTCTGTCAACATTGTGTAGCAGAAAACGGGATTCCTCTGACTGTGACACACTCTTCCAGTCTTCTATGGTCCAATGTCGATGATTACGTTGACGATGAACGGCTCTGAGCATAGGCACACATGTGAGTCTGTAGCTGCGGAGACTCATATCCAAGAGCTTACAATAAACTTTGTGTTTGGACACATTGGGCCCTTCACCACAATTGAAATTATAGGTAATGTCAGCCACAATAGCTCTCCTGTTGCTGCGGACAAGATGAGATAACGTATGCTGACCTCTGGCATCAATGAAATGTGACCTGCCTACGCCATATCGATGGCTTGAAGTGTCACCTGTGTGGGACAATCATTGATAGGTACTAACTACTGCATAGTGAGCAGCCTGAGCATCGCTGTTTCAGAGATGCTTTCACTAAGGCATCTTGCCATAACGATGTAGCCTTTGTCGAGATCAGACAAATCCTTTGCTTTTCCCATGTTGAGATGAAACAAAAAACTGACCCAGATATTACATATATCATTTGCAACCTTGGCACATGACGCTGATTGGCAACATCCGTGCTTATTTGCATAACGCAGAGGTGGTTTTAATGTTTTGGCTGATTGGTTTATTTATATACACGAATCGGGTGCTCCTATACACCCTATAGAGTTGACACCAAACATTTCCCACTGTCAAAGCTCTCATACTCCAAGATTCAAGATCAAACCTCCAGCTTTTTGATAAAGAAAAGACCAATAGGTGGTGCCACAGCATAAGAAGTAAAGAGCAATGGATAAATACAAAACACTGGCAAGTAAATCACCACAAAATTTGTGCTTGTGAGGATGTCCCAGAGAGAGATGAAATGTATCAAATAACATTCAAGCAAAATTTTAGCAAACTGAATTTGCTTGTACTACTTACTGGTCATCCATGTGACACTTCTCAGAAAACTTAAAATTTCATCATCCTGAAGCAGAAATCGAACCCTGCATCTCCTGATTACCGGTCAAGTATGCTAACCATTACACCACCCAGGACAGTGAAGTTCCAAGCAACTGAGACATTGGAATCTGAAAGTCCACAGATTTTTGCTAGTTGAAGCATCCCAGCTTCCTCAAGTGCTTTGACCCAATTCCCATCTGGACGGATGTAGGTCGGAGGTCACCAGTACTATACATAAATCAATGAAGGAAGAAATATTCTTCACAATAAATGGTAAATCGACAGAACATTCAAGCAAAGCAAACTGAATTTGCTTGTACCACTTACCTTGTACCAGTACCTAATTGCTTGTACCCAATTTGCTTGTATCAGTAAGTGGTACAAGCAAATTCAGTTTGCTTTGCTTGAATGTTCTGTCGATTTACCATGTATTGTGAAGAATATTTCTTCCTTCATTGATTCATGTATCGAATAAGTTTAGGGAAGTAAAGTGTACTTTCTCGAATTCCTTTTTAATCCTTAATTGTTCAAGATCTTCCATTAAAACTGTCCTCTCTATTCTACCATAAGTAGAATCCAGAAAGGCTTCACCAGAACACCCCAGTAGCTGATAATCCAAAAGCCAGCATCATACACCAGTGTAAGAACTTTCTAGAAGCTGCCAAGAACCCAAACTTACCATGAAAATGTGGATGTGAAAACAACAACCTCCAAGTGAAAAAAAAAAAGTGTGTGGTAACTTTGCTGAGTTATATGTGAACTCTCCAAATTACTTAATTCACACATGCATTTAATACATTAGCAAAGTTGTAAGTTGTGTGAAGAATGAGATTGGGGAAATGATTTGGGAGCCCAACGAATTAAGTGACAGATGGGGTGAATACTTCTGTGAGTTATTAGAGCAGGAAAGCAAAGATGATTCTGCGACAGATGCAGATGATGTCACAATGAGGGATGAAAGCACAGGAGGGATCTCAAGAGAAGAAGTGTGTAAAGCTCTAAAATCTCTTCAGAATGGTAAGGCTCCGGGAGTTGATGGCATAACTGCAGAGATGTTGAAATATGGTGGTGACTATAATTGACTGGTTAACTGAAATTTTCCAGTTGTGCTGGGAGTTAGGAATGGTCCCTAGGGATTGGAAGGATGCTATCATTGTTCCCTTGAATAAGGGAAAAGGTGATCAGACTGAATGCAAGAACTATCGTGGTATTAGCCTACTGAGTGTGCCAGGGAAAGTGTTTGGTAAGGTTGTTATTGAAAAAGCACGCGGTCTTACATCATTGAAAGTGTGGGATGTTCAGAGTGGTTTTATGCCTGGTAAAGGCTGCACTAACCAGATTTTTGCATTACGCATGATGATTGAAAAGTATCTGACTGTTGGGAAGAAAGTTTTTACTGCCTTCATAGATTTAGAGAAAGCTTATGACCGAGTCAATAGGACACTTTTGTGGAAGGTATTGAATGAATATGGTGTTACTGGGAATCTACTTAATAGTGTAAAAGCCATGTATGCTGGTAGTAGAGTTTGTGTATGAGTGAATGGTGTTTTATCAAAATGGTTTTCCATTGGTGCAGGAGTTAGACAAGGTTGTGTAATGTCACCATGGCTGTTTAATATAATTATGGATGCATGCATGCGTGAGGCCAAAATAGATAATAGTGGTTTATGTCTTGGTGATATCAGTGTGTGCAGATTGCTGTATGCTGATAACACTGTCCTGTTGGCAGAGAGCAAAAGTGAGTTGCAGAGTATGTTGACTCGGATGCACGAAGTTTGCATGAAATTCAAACTGAGTATAAATAAGGGAAAAACCAAAGTTATGGTGTTTGAGAGAGGAACGGGTAGCACTGAATGTAATGTAAGCATAAATGGCACTGTGATTGACCAGGTTAATGAGTTTGTGTATTTAGGAAGCATGTTTGACAGAGAACAAATTGGATGGTGAAATCAGTAGGTGAGTGAATTCTTCTTTGAAAGTCATAGCTGCTCTGGGAGGTTTTCACAGGAATGATGGGTTCTCTAGCGAGTCCCACATGGCTGTGTATGAAACTGTAATTGTTCCTACTCTGATGTATGGCAGTGAAACCTGGGTACTGCAGAAGAAACATAGGAGTCGTTTGTGTGCTGGAGAAATGCGTTACTTATGTGGGGTTTGTGGCAAGACACAATATGATTGTGTGAGAAATGAAGATGTATTGCAGCTGTGTGATGTGAAGCAAAATGTTGTTAGCTAGGTGGAGACCAATATGCTTCGGTGGTTTGGCCATGTTGAAAGAATGAGTGATGAGATGCTTACTAAGAAAATCTTTTCAGCCCAAGTGGCGGGAAGGAAAGGCAGAGGAAGGTCAAGGAAGACATGGGTCGATCAGATTCAGGAGTGTCTGCATGAGAAAAAGATTATGAGTATGAAGTATAAAAGATCTTGTGTACGGCGTGTAATGGATATTAGTGAAGCACGAGTTGTATGTCAAGATCGCTGTAAATGGAGAAGTTTGATACAACAATAATAAGTAAAAATATCTGGAAGTTTGTATTTCTTTTTGGAGCTAACCTCTGGATCTCAGAGAACAGCTTAGTGATATGTATGTATGTATGCACAGGGGTTCTCAACCTTTTTTGCCCCATGCACCCTTTTCACCATATGTCAGAAAGGTTATCCCCCCCCTTTCCAAAACTGCAAAAAATGGATTACCAAATTTAATGAATATACCACTGAAAATTTTTTTTGTCTATATTAGTACATATATATTTATTTAGATTATTTTTATAGCAGAGTTTTATAAACAGCAATAGAAAATGTTGATGAATTTTAGAACATGAATAAAATTAGTGTTTTATATTCGTAAACTTAATACTTAAATCTGGCTTAATAAAATGACACATACCTCAATTAATAAAAAAATCAATAACATGCCTTGGATATTGTAATCCATTTTATACTCAATGAGAAACCTGTGATTGTTTTTTCTTTGCCAATTCTTGGATACGCGGAGGAGTGCTTGAAAGAGCACAATGCAGGTCACTTTCAACCTCCAATCTACTTTGTTGTTTTGTTTTCATTTGCAACAGAGTTGAAAAGCCAGACTCTCAAAGATACGTCGACACAAATGGAAGCAATGCACGGATAGCTCTCAATGCCACTCTTGGGTAAGAGTCACACATCAGAGGCCAAAATTCTGTGACTGGTTTCTCATCAAACATGTCTCTTGCTCGCAAATCAGTCGTCAGTTCCAGAAATTCATCTTGAAAAGCATCAGGAACTTTTTCAACTGGTAATTTGAATGGATTTCACACTAAGTCCAACTCCTCATCACAAAGTTCAGGAAAATATCGGCTGAATTCATTTTCTAGTGCTGTCAAATGCTGCAAAATTTCATTTTTTGCAACATCTGGATGTACTTTGTCATTACCACTAGTAACAAGAATTGATGACAATTTCTCAAACATTGCAACATTTTTCATGTTGACTTTTCTCTTCCAATTTTCTAGTTTACTCATAAAAGCTTTCAAAGAATCGATGCATTTTATGATGTTGGTATTTCTTCCTTGCAATCTGAAGATTCAATTTATTTAGCTGCTCAAAAATATCAACCAAATAAGCAAGGCGCAAGATCCATTCCTCATCGTCTAACCAGGCAAAAATTCCATCTTACCCTTAATTTCACAAAATGTTTTAAGCTCATCTCTAAGATCAAATACTCACTCACTTACATTTCCTCTTGAAAGCCAACGAACATTTGTGTGGAAAAGAAGCAAATGATGGCCTGCATCCAGGTCAATACATAACTGCTTCAAAAGTCGTAAATTAAGAGCTCCTCCCTTGACAAAATTCACAATTTGAATTGTTTGATCCAAAACCATCAATAGTGGAGCTGAAAGTGTTTTTGAGGCCAGTGCTTGACGATGGATCATGCAATGAATGCCTTTCACTTTTGGAGACAACTTTTTCACATTAACTTGAAATCCAGATTTTGTCCCCAACGTAGCTGGTGCTCCATCTGTACAGCACCCACATACATTATCCCACGAAAGATTTTCTGACTCAAAGAAAGATGAAACCTTTTTCAAAATATCTGAGGCCGTGGTAGTTGTTTCTAGAGGAGAACAAAAGAGAAACTTTTCTTTAAATGAACCTAAGTGAAGATATTTTGCGAACACCAGTAACTGGGAACACGATGCCACATCAGTCAATTCATCAAGTTGAATTGAAAATAAGTCAAATGCTGCACCCCTAATCTCCTGCATAACTTGATCCTTGATATCAATGGTCATTAATTCTCCTTTGAACAGTACTGTTTGATAGTGAAACTGCTGCACGTTTTTTCTCCATTTCATTTCCCAACACAGTTTCCACCATTTTGAGAGCGTAAGGTTTGATCAAAGTTTCCCCAATTGTATGTGGTTTTTTCTGCTTTGCTATCTCCAATGCTACGACGTAAGAAGCTTTGGTAACCTTGTGGTTCATTTCTTAAAATGCCCCTGTTGAATCCAGTTTCATCTTTTTGAGAGCATTCCCATGTCGCTCAAAAAAGCTTTTGTTCTTGTGTTGAGGATGAACATTCTGCAAATGTCGATTCAACTTGCTTGGTTTCAGGGAATCATTTGACAAAACTTTGCTACAAATAACACATTGAGGTCTGTCTTCTCCATTGACTTTAACGAATGTGAATCCATATTGAATATATGAATTATCATACACTCTTTTTTTGACACTCATTCTGTTCTACTATTGATAAATAAAAAGTTCACGAGGAAATAGTATCACAAGCCCTTCAGCGACAAAAATCCCCTCCCTCAACTACAACTTCCTTGCAAAGAATGAACGCGCAATAACAAGCTCCGACGTTACAGGGTGATATGAACACATAGGAGTTTGTAAAAACTTGCTTTTCCTTTTGTGCAACAAAAGCGCTTCCAACCGGTTTCGAGCGAGCAGTGACTTTGGCAGCATGCCAGATTCCTCTCTCGGTTCTTTATATCTTTTTCTTCACTTGGGATGCAGCAGCGAGTGCCGCGGTGAAGTCAGGGGACTGAAAAGACGATCTGCCAGGCTGGCACATTCTCCCCTAGGGGGAAATTCCCCACCGGTTGAAAACCCCTGTATTAGCATATTGTGCTGTTAATTTATATCACCATGGTTTATTATTGTAATAAATTGCATTATGTTTTAATTTATTTTATACATTTTACTTTATAGCCAGTGTTTTTTTTATATAGGTAGTATCTGACATGTTTTTTATGTATCTATCTAGATATGTGAGATATACACATACAAAATATATATTATGGTTGCATATGAGTAAATGTGAATGTTCTTTAGTTCTAATATGAGTCATTATTACAGGAAAGTTGGCCATTATCTTACAATTGGGGAGAACAAATATTTGAATATGGGAACTACCAATTTCCTAGGACTGGCTGAACATCCAAAGTTAGAGGTAGATATTCATTAATTCAATTGAGTTTTAATGCAACTTTTATTGTATTAGCAGATGTCTCCACCTAATTAGAAATGTTACCACACAACTCCAAGGTGATAGCTATAACTCATTGTAGTGTTCATCACCAAGGTAACCTACAAAGTTTCTTGGTAGCAGGTATTTCATCTTCAAGCTTGCAGAGAGGTTAATGTTCAAGTCTACAGAAACAGCAAAGCTTTACTTTGGTAATTATATTTATGAATGTATTAACTAATGCATTTGTTTTAAAATCTATTGCATGAATGTTGCAGAAAGCTCTTGCATTTCATTTAAGGAATATATTGTTCATTATATCAACATGTAACAATCAGCCTACATAAGAATCTTTGACTCACTAACCTCTCTTATTAAATATGCATGCATCCATGAAGATGTTGAACAGATATGGGTAAAGTGAAATACACTCTTGTCTAACATCTGCATCAATTGAAAACCAACTGAATAAATTATTATTTTCTCATACACAAGCTCCAATACCATTGTATTGCTTTTTCACAATTACCTAAATTTCTATTTATCCCATATTTATTCAGGATTATTCATAAAATTAACTCTATTATTCTGTCATAAGTGGAATCAGGAAGTTAAAAAGTGCTCAGATAGGCACGCAAACATACAATAAAAATCTGCAAAATAGTTAAAAGGGACATTTTTATCATTTACACTATGTAGGCAAAAGTTTTCAGATGCTTCCATGTATGCAAATAAATGTGCATTTGCAGAACTAGATGCACACATGCTTTGGGTGTTGGGTGCTGTATACAAAGGGAAGCATTGGCACACCTGTAAGACCACATTGGAAGTGACTATGCTGTGCAGAGCTGAATTGGCAGACTTTGAAAGGAGTATGTTGGTTAGATGCCACCTGACTAAGCTGTCAGTGTGTAGCATTCTCGCTCTTTTGAGGTTCCCAAACACCACTGCTGCTCGTGTACTTCATTGATGGAAAGCAGGTGGTGCTACTACAGCAAAGCCACAATCTGGAATCCCACATAAACAGGAGTGATCATACCAAATGATGCTTACTAGGAAACATGAAGAAGGCATGCACTTCCTCTGATACAGACCTGGTAGGTGATATTGCAAAAGCCATTTGCACCAGAATAGTCCGCCAGGAACAGCATGTCCATGGTTACCATGCTAGGTCAGCTATGCATAAGCCCTACATCACTACAGGCAATGCCAGACGACAACTGCAGTGGTTCCTTGCTTGCTGTTTGTTTGCAGCAGAAGAATGGAAGAGGATCGCATGGAATGTTGAATCACTCTTTCATTCAGATGGATGTATTTGGGTATGGCATTTGCCTGGGGAATTCTGTCAGATCGATTTCATTGTCCCTACAATCAAATTTAAAGGGAAATCTAGTGGTGTTGGTCTCTTTCTGCTTGGAAGTTGTGGTGCCCTTCAGCTGAACAGCTGCCAGGTACGAAGACTTTCTAAACAATCCCTTACTACCTACACTATATCAGTACTTTGGCACAGATTCCTGCCTGTTTCATCAAAATTGAGCAACTTGTCACACAGTAAGTTCTGTGCAGGCTTGGTTTAAGGGAGCAAGATATCTAAATGTCAGATTGGCTAGCCCAAAGTCCTGAACTAAATCCAATGGAATATTGCATCATTAATATACAGGGTGTCCATAAAGTCTTTACCTACCACATTACAAAAATTAATATAAAAATGTATTACAGGTACAAGAAAGGGATTGCACAGCAATGACGGTGCACAAGTAAAGTTTTTTTTGCCCAGTGTCAGTACACCTCCACATGGGGCCACCATTTGTGGCCCGGAGAACATCTAAGCGATATTCGATTTCACGCCATGTTTTGTTTAACATCTCTGCAGAGACAGAATCAATGACGTATGTTATTCTGCTGTTCAATGTCTCGACATCTGGAACACTGCTAGAGTAAACTTGGTGTGTGACGTTTTGGTAGGGTTTCATCCCGGGTCACTGACTGGAGTTATGTACCGCCTTAAAAATGATAGATTATTAGCTTAAAGTAATATTAAAAATTAGTGAAATCTAAATTCTGGGTACTTTTTTTTTTTTTACGGTAACAGCTCATGTGCTGGCATTCTGGTAGTATGATTGTATAATTTATATTCTTTGAGTGTGTTTATTGTTGGAAGTTCAAAATTGTTATTATATATTTTTGTTTTGCTATATAAATGTTATTTACATTGTGTGTTGTAAGAGAGTTCTGGGTGGAAAGTATGTAAATGTGTAATGTGATGACATCTGTAGAAGGCGAGATGGAAAGTCGTCAGGGTCCGAGGCTCGCTTTGCTATTTATATTGATTTCCACGGATCTTGGAGGCTTGACCTTTTTGCTTAGCTTCTCTTTGCCTTTTGCCTTCCTGGGTTACCTGTGTAAGGTTTCCGGCGGCCTTGAGGGGCGAGGTTGACTGTTCCAGGGTTCCCACTCAACCTGGTAAACAGGGAAAACCTGGAATTCTCAGGGAATTTTAAAATGGTTCCAAAAATCAGGGAAAACTCAGGGAAAATTACCCTTTTTTGTAAAAATCAGGGAAAACTCAGGGAAAATTACCCCTTTTTTTTGTAAAAATCAATGGATACTTTATTTTGCCAAAAAAAAAAAAAAAAAAAAAAAAAACTTATTTTTTCAAGATTTCAAACTTTTACGTGCAATTACTGCCTGCCTAGAATTTGGTAGATCTTACTTTCAGTTATATTAAGTATTTCCTTTATTCTCTAAAAAAAGATGCAAAATTGAATTTTTAAAATTTCCAGTTATTAAGCTTTTGTTCAATTTCTGCAGGCAGTTGTTATAACATGGAACAATTAGGCACAATGGCTCCTGTTTGAAGAAACACTTCACAAGAGAACCAACCAAATGATGAATCAAAGTCCTTTGTTTGTTGGTTCTCTTGAAACAATGTTTCTTTGAACAGAGCCATTCCATCATTATGCTTAGCTAGCTGCATTGTGTTATAAAAAAACTGAAACTATTCAACTGACAGATTTTTTCTTACGTATTATATATGACCTGTTTCTATGGGAATGTATTTACAAATTCCGTGTGGGTAGTATTCACAAAAGTCCACAGAACTTTTGGTACAGAATATAATGTGCACAGTTAGTTGTTATTAATGAAAAGCAGGTAATTTTATAAAGACAAATTACGTAAAGAATTTACAAGTGTGTGCTTTGGTGAGAAAAATGAATGGAATGGAATGAAATGTAACAATTCTTTGCAACATGCCACTGGAAAATTTTAAAAACCACCTGGAGAACCTGGAAAAGTCAGGGAATCTTTTTATTACTTTTGAGTGGGAACCCTGTGTTCTCGGCGAGGTCCTGATGGATCGATGAGAGCAGTGATATTAGCTTGAGTAATGGAATCTGGATGTTTTACTGCCATATTACTCTCTAGGTATCGGAATCTGGATGTTTTACTGCCATATTACTCTCTAGGTATCGGAATCTGGATGTTTTACTGCCATATTACTCTCTAGGTATCGGAATCTGTTCCTTTGTTGGAGTCTTTATGGATGGAACTGTGATTCGTGAAGTGCCGTGCCTAGCTGGCACCGAGCTATGTTCCTGCTGAGAAATTGCTTTCTGAGGACTCTGGTTGTGAAGCTACTTTTGCTGTATGACGTCCTAAAAGTCACCTAGCCGTTTCATCGATTGGATCTCTGCTGCGCTATGCTGGAATTACTTGAATATGTTCTTTTTTGGGAGTCTTTATGGATGGAACTATGATTCCTGAAGTGTTGTGCCAGGATTATGTTTGAGGGTTAGTTCTGCTGCATGAACTTGTATCCAAATGAGGTTCCTGTGAGGATTTTCTGGATGACGGTGCGTGAGTTATGATTTGTTTATATTTAATAAGTTTTTACTAGTTTACTGGCAGAGGATATTAATTAGGAGTAGAGAAACTTAGGGTAGGACAGGGATTAAAAAGCTGTGCATTTGTAATAGTGAAATTTCTTGTTCTCATTGTGCTATTGTCAGACTTTATTGTTGCGTAACTTGAAAGTGAGAACTTGATATTATGTTGTAAATCTTAAGTGCTTACTGAATTTGAGTTTTGTTAGATGATTTGTGCAATTATGTAGATGTAAATTGCTAATAACTCGATGGATGGTAAATATGTCAAGTGCTTTCTCAGTTGTTCTGCAATAATGTTGAAATTGTTGTCTACGATAAATATTGCAATATTCCGAATTAATCTCAGATTACATACTCACCAACCCGCTTGGCCAGCGTGGTGAGTTTATGGCCAAACCCCTACAAAATGACTCCACAACTTAAATCTTGGCCCTCAGTCTCCGGCAGCTGGAATGTACCTGGCCAAGGCAGCGGCCAGTGCGACATGAAGACAGAGGGTGCTAAGAATCCCCGGAGGACAGGACTAGGCTGCCATCTGATGCTGACCTTGGCTACGTATAATGGACGCTCCCTATCTTCTGATTCAAGGCTTCTTGAATTGGAAAGGAACTACAAAGGATCAAGTGGGACATCGTCGGGCAAGGAGAAAAGGAGAAGATCTCATTGAACTGAAAAGTGGACATCTCTTCTACTATTGTGGGACAGATACTGGCAGAACTAGTGGTGTTGGATTTATAATAAACAAGAAACTGAAGGATAAAGTTGTAGAAGTTGAAAGTTCCTCTGACAGAGCTGCACGATGTGTTATCCAACTCTCGAGAAGATACATGGCTCAGATTATTCAAACTTATGTACCCACCACAAGTCATCCTGAAGAAGAAATTGAAGAATTTTATGAGGAAATTCGTCGTCTAAATAATAAAGGTAAGCAACACTTAAAGATAATTATGGGAGATTTCAATGCAAAAATAGGGCAACGGCAACAGAATGAAACTTCAGTAGGTAAATTCCGTCACGGCAACAGAAACCAGCATGGAAATACTCTCGTAGAGTTTGCAGAGGCAGAAGGATTTTTCATCTTGAACTCCTTTTTCAAGAAAAAGCCACGCAGGAAATGGACATGGAGACATCCAAATGGGACGACAAGTGAAATTGATTTTATTATGTGTAACAAAAAATTCGTCATAGAAGACTGCAGTGTGCTAAACAAGTTCAACACAGGTAGTGACCATAGATTGGTGAGATGTAAGATGCACCTCAACACTAAACTCGAACGTGGCAAGCCCATAAGACAAACAAAATGTATTGACATAACCAACCTTAAAAAACTTAAAAAACACCATAATACCTTCAAGTTGGAACTGAAGAACAGATTCTCTGCTTTAGAAGGCCTAACATCGGAAGAAGTGGATATTTCTGAAGTTAACATAAAAGTAACCAAAGTTCTTATGGAAACAGCAACAAAATTAGCTGGGTCTAAGAACAAGTTGCATGTGAACAAATTATAAGGAAAAACCAAAATGTTGATGCAAAAAAGAAGAGAGATGAGGACAACTAAAGAAGATGTGACTTCCAAAGTGGAATATATAGAGCAATGCAAGACAGTACGAAGAGTACGAACAAGTATCACTGAAGATGTAAGGAAATTCAACTGTGAACTAGTGTGGAAAGCAATTGAAAACAACCAAAGCTTAAATATAGCAAAGGGACATCTCAGTAAGGGAAGAAAACAGATTATGGCACTGAGAAAAGAAGATGGTTCTGTAACAAGAAATAGAGGTGAAATTTTGACAAGAGTGAAAGATTTCTACTCCAAATTATATGAAAGGCATGATACATGTACTCCAGACATCGTGAAAGGTACCAGAGTTCTTCCAGTCCTCCCAGCAGAAGTTGCACATGCAATCAAGAACATGAAGCAGGGAAAAGCTCCAGGAGAAGATGAAATTACTGTAGACATCATACAAGAAGCAAGTGGAGAAATCAAAACAGTACTCATCCAAATTTTCACTTGATGCCTTAATGAAGGGAAGATTCCTGAGGATTGGAACAACGCTACAATGATCCTGCTACATAAAAAAGGTGACACTGAGGATCTCAGGAACTACAGACCGATCAGCTTCCTATCAGGGGTTTATAAAGTCTTCACTAAAGTTCTTTCATGCTGCTTGAAGGTAACACTGGACATGGCTCAACGGAGAGAACAAGCTAGATTCAGGAGTGGCTACAGCACAATAGATCATATCCACGTACTGAGAGAACTAATTGAAAGAGTGAGGGAATATGAACTTCCATTGTGCATGGCTTTTATCGATTATGAAAAAGCCTTTGATTTGGTGAAACCATCAGCAGTTACAATGGCTCTGAAATCCTGCGGTATTGAAGATGCATACATTAATATTATTAATAACATCTATGAAAATGCAAGTGCAAAGATTCGGCTGTGTGAAAATACAACACACATAAAAATTGGAAAGGGAGTGAGACAAGGTGACACCATATCTCAGAATCTCTTTAATGCAACATTGGAAAATGTCTTTCAATCACTGAACTGGGAAAACAAAGGGATAAAGATTAATGGAGATTATCTAACCCACCTTCATTTTGCTGATAACGTAGTCATTTTTGCAACTACCCCATCAGAGCTGCAGAGTATGATCCAGGAACTTGCTGACAAGAGTAAAGAAGTGGGATTAAAAATGAACTTTCAGAAGACAAAAGTGATGTTCAATGCTTTTACAAGAAATGAAGATTTATCGATTGATGGAGAAAAGCTGGAGATAACAGACACGTACGTTTATCTTGGGCAGCAGATATTAAGTGAGGGTCACATTGATGAAGAAATTAATTGGCGTACAAAACTTGCCTGGAGAGCTTTTGGAAGAAACAGCATAATTTTCAAGAGCAATATGCCATTATGACTTAAGAGAAAAGTGTTTGATCAATTCATCCTTCCAGTGCTTAGGTATGGTGCAGAGACCTGGACCTTAACTAAAAGAGACATACAAAGGCTGCAGACAACTCAAAGCAGCATGGAGAGGTGCATGCTTGGTGTAACCAGGAGAGATAAGAAGAGGAACTCGTGGATCAGAAAAATGACAAGAGTGGAAGACATCATGATCAGAGTTAAATCCCTGAAATGGCAATGGGCTGGACATACTGCCAGAAGGACAGACCATCGATGAACGGCCAAAATTTTAGATTTGATTCCAAGGGACAAGAAAAGACCCAAAAGAAGACTGCATGGGAGATGGGTAGATGAAATTCGAAAGTATGCGGGAGTGACATGGAGGAGACTGGCACAAGACAGACTGTCGTGGAGGAAACTTGGGGAGACCTTCGTCCAGCAGTGGATTGATAGTGGTAGACAATGATGACATAAAGAATTACAAACTGGATTTCTGTGTATGAGTACATTTTTTTTAGTTGGTTATTTGAAGAGAAAGAGCCCGTCTAACCGCATCCTAAGTCCCAGCCTAACTCGGACCCTAAAAAAAGACAGGTGAAAGCCGAGATATTAGCCGGGCAAAAGAACCTCATTCGGAGGGGTGACAGGGGGCTAGGAGCATTTGAGGTTTTTGACATAACCCCACAGGAAAAAGTCTAGAGGAGTTATGTTGGGCTTTTGAAGTGGCCATCTCATGGGATCATCACGGCCAATCCATTTGTCTAGAAATGTGGCATTCAGGAACTCACGAATCATTATTGACCAATGTGGTAGGGCACCATCTTGTTAGAAAAAAACCGACGGTTGGAGTGCATGCTAAAAAACTGAGGTGCTACAAAATGTTCCAGCATATCCAGGTACATGTTACCGTGGGGTCTGTGAAAAAGAAGGGTCAATTGATTCTGTCGTGCATCAGGCCGCACTGTACGTTCACTTTCGGGCTAGCCCTCTGTTGTTCAATGACATAATCCCCAGATAAGCACATTGTGCCTATTTACTGTACGAGAGATGTGGAATGTGGCTTCATCTGAGAAATGGACATTGTGCACATAATCACTATCATGAGCTATGCGCTGCAACATCTCTGTCACAAATGCAGCACGGCGAGGCCGGTCATCAGGCTGAAAAGCTGGAACGATCTGTACCTTATAAGCATACAGATGAAGACGTTTGTTTAAAATTTTGTGAACCATGGCACGGGGAATCCCAGTGTCCAGTGAAGCACGGCAGATAGATTTCCCGGAGCTTTGCAGAAATGTCTCCTGAACAGCTGCAGCTGTCTCTTGTGTAACCGGTGGTCAACCCTCTCAGGGGAGATCACCAACACTACTCATCGCTTTAAACTTTTCATACCAAGCTTTTATGCATTTTTGGTCCATTGTCTGTGCTCTTTTCTGAAATGAAGCTGGACAGTAACCACCGATTCAGTCTCATGGAACCACTACACTAACACTGCTTTTTCTTGCTTGGAAGCTATTGTTGATGAAATGCTACTCTTATTCAGCAGTAGCACTCACCTAAAGAACAGAAAAAAAAAAAAACTTTGAGTGCTGCTATATTATTGTTGCCAACCATTTTATTCTAACTTACATATATTTTTTTATATTAATTTTTGTAATATGGGAAAGACTTTATGGACACCCTGTATATTTGTACCTCTATAATTGCTTTCAATTCTCCTGTTCCTGAAGATTTGAACTGTGTAGTTTTGCTGTCAAAAATACCCCAGCTAGACATACTACGTTGAAGTAGTAACATGTTGTCCATGTTACCATGTTCTAATCTAATACACAGTGTTTCACTAGGTAGTCCCCAAAAGAATCAGTCATATTTTGCAACACACTCTACTTAGAAACATGACATGTGGTTTTTACAAACATGTCTTAGTTCATGGGAATGTAGCATCATTCACAATAAATGCTGGAAATGTCCTCCACCGACATCCAAACACACTCGAACACGATGCTACATATTATTGAAGGTCCTGCTCAACATATCTTCATCAATAAGAAGACGATAAAAATGAACTCCGTTTATACAACATACATACATATCATAAAGCTGTTCTCTGAGATTCAGAGGTTAGCTCCAAAAAGAAATACAAACTTCCAGATATTTTTACTTATTGTTGTCGTATCAAACTTCGCCATTTACAGCGATCTTGACATACAACTCGTGCTTCACTGATATCCATTACACGCCGTACACAAGATCTTTTATACTTCATACTCATAATCTTTTTCTCATGCAGACACTCCTGAATCTGATCCACCCATGTCTTCCTTGGCCTTCCTCTGCCTTTCCTTCCTGCCACTTGGGCTGAAAAGATTTTCTTAGTAAGCATTTCATCACTCATTCTTTCAACATGGCCAAACCACCGAAGCATATTGGTCTCCACCTTGCTAACAACATTTTGCTTCACATCACACAACTGCAATACATCTTCATTCCTCACACAATCAGATCGTGTCTTGCCACAAACCCCACGTAAGTAACACATTTCTCCAGCACACAAATGACTCCTATGTTTCTTCTGCAGTACCCAGGTTTCACTGCCATACATCGGAGTAGGAACAATTACTGTTTCATACACAGCCATGCGGGACTCTCTAGAGAACCCATCATTTCTGTGAAAACCTCCCAGAGCAGCTATGACTTTCAAAGAAGAATTCACTCGCCTACTGATTTCACCATCCAACTTGTTCTCTCTGTCAAACATGCTTCCTAAATACACAAACTCACTCACCTGGTCAATCACAGTGCCATTTATACTTACATTGCATTCAGTGCTACCCATTCCTCTCTCAAACACCATAACTTTGGTTTTTCCCTTATTTATACTCAGTTTGAATTTCATGCAAACTTCGTGCATCCGAGTCAACATACTCTACAACTCACTTTTGCTCTCTGCCAACAGGACAGTGTCATCAGTATACAGCAATCTGCACACACTGATATCACCAAGACATAAACCAATATTATCTATTTTGGCCTCACGCATGCATGCATCCATAATTATATTAAACAGCCATGGTGACATTACACAACCTTGTCTAACTCCTGCACCAATGGAAAACCATTTTGATAAAACACCATTCACTCGTACACAAGCTCTACTACCAGCATACTTGGCTTTTACACTATTAAGTTGATTCCCAGTAATACCATATTCATTCAATACCTTCCACAAAGGTGTCCTATTGACTCGGTCATAAGCTTTCTCTAAATCTATGAAGGCAGTAAAAACTTCCTTCCCAACAGCCAGACACTTTTCAATCATCATACATAATGCAAAAATCTGGTTAGTGCAGCCTTTGCCAGGCATAAAACCCCTCTGAACATCCCACACTTTTTCTGATGTAAGACCTGTACTTTTTCAATAACAACCTTACCAAACACTTTCCCTGGCACACTCAGTAGGCTAATACCACGATAGTTCTTGCATTCAGTTTGATCACCTTTTCCCTTATACAAGGGAACAATGATAGCATCCTTCCAATCCCAAGGGACCATTCCTAACTCCCAGCACAACTGGCAAATTTCAGTTAACCAGTCAATTATAGAGTCACCACCATACTTCAACATCTCTGCAGTTATGCCATCAACTCCTGGAGCCTTACCATTCTGAAGAGATTTTAGAGCTTTACACACTTCTTCTCTTGAGATCCCTCCTGTGCTTTCATCCCTCATTGGGACATCATCTGCATCTGTCTCAGAAGCATTTTTGCTCTCCTGATCTAATAACTCACAGAAGTATTCGCCCCATCTGTCACTTAACTCATTGGGCTCCCATATCATTTCCCCAATCTTATTCTTCACACAACTTACAACTTTGTTTCCCCTATTTTTCCTGAGTCTCATGTACTTCCAGAAGGACTTTCTATCTTTCCAAAAAGCCAGTTCATGCCTTTCCACTTTCTCTTTCCTATCTTTTGCCTTGCTGTGGCTAACCAGCTTAGCAGCTTCACGCTTCTTACAGCGATATTCATCCACAGAGACTCTTACCTTGCAACATCCCCAAATAGGCTTCCTTCTTTTTCTTTACTGCTTCATCAATCTCACTATTCCACCACGCATCACCTTTATTGTTACCCACTATTGTGGTGCCACAGACCTCTTTAGCAGCACTAACAACACAGTTCTTAAAACATTCCCACTTCTTTTCTACATCCCTCTCACAAGATTTCAGATCTTTCAGTCGTTCGCTGAGTAAGTCAGAATACCGCTGATGATCTTCAAGGAGCCTATCAACCTTTATTCTTTCTATCCTGGGTCTCTTCCTATTCCTTTTCCTCCAACCAACATTAAGTTTCACTCGTGACACTACCAAGTAATGATCAGAACCAACATCCGTACCTCTCATCACACGGGTGTCAACAACTAAGTGTTTCAAACGCTGACCGTAAACAACAAAATCTATCACACTCTTTTGACCAAGAGTATGATTTTCCCACGTATATGTGTGTATATACTTGTGGTTGAAAAATGTATTAGATACACACAAATCATTCTCAATGCAGAGTTCAATTAATCTTTCACTATTATCATTCACACAAGGATCATTAAACTTACCCAGAACATTGTCAGAAATTGCATTCTGCACACCTACTCGAGCATTGAAATCCCCTGCTATTATAACTTTTTCTTTAGCACCAAACTGGCTCAAAACAGCTTTTAGCTCATTCCAGAATCTTCTTTCTTATCAGAAGGTTCCGAGTCACAAGGAGCATACACTACAACAATTACAATTCTCTGAAGTTTGAACTCCGTTTATTAGGTGTATAAATAATGAGAAACAAAGAGATGCTAGCTTTCACTACCTCCGGGTAGCTTCATGAGGCATTTAGTAGCTAAGATTGCAGAATCAACGGGAAAAACACTTCTAAGAATATAAGTAAATTCAAAATAAGCAAGACACTTGCACAATGTCACAAGTAGTTTGAACTCAGGGCTGGGTACTCACGTGGAACATTAAGAAGCTGGTGCCGTATCAAAGAAAGGCTCGTGGTTACATCCTTGTTGCACACATTCCATCACGTGATGATCTCAATGGTTTCGCGGAGTGCAGTAGCTCTTGCGTTTTCGTAAGGTGCTAGTTTCTTAACGCCTCTCCATCTGAGTACTGCCCCCTCTTTTCTCCTGCTTTTTCATCGTTCGTATATATATATATATATAACAGAAAAGTAACCAAAGCTCTTATGGAAACAGCAACAAAATTAGCTGGGTCTAAGAACAAGTTGCATGTAAACAAATTATCAGGAAAAACGAAAATGTTGATGCAAAAAAGAAGAGAGATGAGGACAACTAAAGAAGATGTGACTTCCAAAGTGGAATATATAGAGCTATGCAAGACAGTAAGAAAAAGTATCACTGAAGACGTAAGAAAATTCAACTGTGAACTAGTGAGGAAAGCAATTGAAAACAACCAAAGCCTAAAGATAGCAAAGGGACATCTCAGTAAGGGAAGAAAACAGATTATGGCACTGAGAAAAGAAGATGGTTCTGTAACAAGAAATAGAGGCGAAATTTTGACAAGAGTGAAAGATTTCTACTCCAAATTATATAAAAGAGATGATACATGCACTCCAGACATCATGAAAGATACCAGTACCAGAGTTCCTCCAGTCCTTCCAGCAGAAGTTGCACATGCAATCAAGAACATGAAGCGGGGAAAAGCTCCAGGAGAAGATGGAATTACTGTAGACATCATACAAGAAGCAAGTGGAGAAATTGAAACAGTACTCGCCCAAATTTTCACTCGATGCCTTAATGAAGGAAAGATTCCTGAGGATTGGAACACCGCTACAATGATCCTGCTACATAAGAAAGGTGACATTGAGGATCTCGAAAACTACAGACCTATCAGCCTCCTATCAGTGGTTTATAAAATCTTCACTAAAGTTCTTTCACACCGCTTGAAGGTAACACTGGACATGGCTCAACCGAGAGAACAAGCTGGATTCAGGAGTGGCTACAGCACAATAGATCATATCCACGTACTGAGAGAACTAATTGAAAGAGCGAGGGAATATGAACTTCCATTGTGCATGGCTTTTATCGATTATGAAAAAGCCTTTGATTCGGTGAAACCATCAGCAGTTACAATGGCTCTGAAAACCTGCGGTATTGAAGATGCATACATTAATATTATTAATAACATCTATGAAAATGCAAGTGCAAAGATTCGGCTGTTTGAAAATACAACACACATAAAAATTGGAAAGGGAGTGAGACAAGGTGACACCATATCTCCGAAGCTCTTTAATGCCACATTGGAGGGTGTTTTTCAGTCGCTGAGCTGGGAAAACAAAGGGATAAAGATTAATGGAGATTATCTAACCCACCTTCGTTTTGCGGATGACGTAGTCATTTTTGCAACTACCCCATCAGAGCTGCAGAGTATGATCCAGGAACTTGCTGACAAGAGTAAAGAAGTGGGATTAAAAATGAACTTTCAGAAGACAAAAGTGATGTTCAATGCTTTTACAAGAAATGAAGATTTATTGATTGATGGAGAAAAGCTGGAGATAACAGACACGTACGTTTATCTTGGACAGCAGATATCAAGTGAGGGTCACATTGATGAAGAAATTAATCGGCGTACAAAACTTGCCTGGAGAGCTTTTGGAAGAAACAGCATAATTTTCAAGAGCAATATGCCATTATGTCTTAAAAGAAAAGTGTTTGATCAATGCATCCTTCCAGTGCTTACGTATGGTGCAGAGACGTGGACCTTAACTAAAAGAGACATACAAAGGCTGCAGACAACTCAAAGAAGCATGGAGAGGTGCATGCTTGGTATAACCAGGAGAGATAAGAAGAGGAACTCGTGGATCCGAAAAATGACAAGAGTGGAAGACATCATGTTCAGAGTTAAATCCCTGAAATGGCAATGGGCTGGACATACTGCCAGAAGGACAGATCATCGATGGACAGCCGAAATTTTAGATTGGATTCCAAGGGACAGGAAAAGACCCAGAAGAAGACCACATGGGAGATGGGTGGATGAAATTCGAAAGTATGCAGGGGTGACATGGAGGAGACTGGCACAAGACAGACCGTTGTGGAGGAAACTTGGGGAGACCTTCGTCCAGCAGTGGATTGATAATGGTTGACAATGATGATGATGATGATATATATACAGGGTGTTTCCCAAAGTTGCGGCTCACTTCAACAACTTGAGAATGAATTAGAACAGAAAAACAGGGTCAACGGGTATTAATAAGGGATGATATGATCTATTTAAGGGATATGTGAATTACCCCCCGATCAGAGGGCTCGGGGGGCTATCTTGTAAACAAAGCAAGTTAGGAAAACATTTCCAATCGCAAAGTAATACAGCGCTTTTACCTTATTGTAAATCTGCAGAAAAAATTCTAATAGCTCTCCAGGTTCGGACTGTGCTTTCTTGAGCTATTGCACATCTACAAAGAAAAATTGTTTTCCCCGCAAATCTTGAAATGTTTCTGCCTTTTCCTAAGCTTCGTAAGAAAAGGCATCTGAGGGGATGATTTTGTCGTTGGCAAAACTAAGAGTTCAAGAGCCCCCTCCCCACCCAACTTCTCTCGCTTTTCGCCAAGAAGCTGTAAAGTCACCTAAACTTTGCGCAAAATGCTGTTGTGTAGTAAATTTAGGGTTTCAGTTTATGTATCTAGAACTTCAGAAGGAAATTATGGTCCTAATCTATCCCCAAATCCCCGAAATAAATTATTGCCTGTGGTAACCCCCTTCAGGAGCTAAACAAATACAAAAATCAACAGATATTTCGGGGGGGGGGGAAAGCAACTCACAGTAAGAGACACTTGCAGTAGTGATTGGTCTATCAGGACAAAACAAAGTAGATGATTTTTTTAGCACCAACTTGATAGCTGAATTCAACCAAGCAGTTATTCTCACTTGTCACAGTGGTTTGTAGTCGAAAATCACGCTGAACTGTATAAACTTGCCATTTTAATGTAGTAACTCGTTCTAATAACAATACCATCAGTAATAGTAGGGGAAAGATCGCATGTAAATCATTCACAAAATTCAAAATGTCAGCCATCAGCTACAACACATATTTGAATTCTACGAAGTACAGTTTTTAGCAACTTACGCAGCTGACGTGAAGGAATACTCTTACAGGCATTAATAATTCATTGTTTCAAAACATTCCGATCATCAGGTGGTGTTGCATAAACTTGGGCTTTCAAATGGCCCCAGAAATAAAAATCCATTGGTGTTAAGTCCGATGATCTGGGTGGCCATTCTACGTTGCACACTTCTCAGAATAAAAAGTAACTTTACATAGTGCCATGATCATATGGTGGGCACAAATTAACAAGTATTTGCATAAGTAAGCGACACACTGTCCACAAAAGACAGCTATCAGCTCTAAGAGAAATCTACAGCACTGCTAGAATCCTGTGTTCTTAAAAGGTTTAACTGAACAAATTTGCACATACGAGTCTGCTTTTGTTCTGATAAGCATCTTTTTTTCAGGTCCGAATGTTTCTGCAATTCAGTTTAAAACACGAGAATTTTGTGTTAATTGTTAACTGATATTCTTTATTCGTTACAATCCGAACTCTGTTTCTTTAACTAGTTTGTGGGAATATGGTTTATTTCTGTTATTAATGATAGCGTATCGCTGTAATCCGCACATTAGGAAAAAATAATTATAAGTTGGTTATTTTAATGTGAGGAATTTTAAAACTATTGCTTATGTCACTAGCTGCAGTATGGAATTCATGTGTGCAGGTGAACACATACTGTTTCTTTTGTTGTTTTCAGTCCTTTCCTACCGGTTGACACATTCCACAAAAACATTCCAGAGGGAAATGCGCATTTACTTGATTTATTTTTTTCAACCCCTGATACATCAAGACTTCCGAGGGATTTGATATAGAGTGGGTGCTTGGCCCGTTGAACAAGTTCAGGAATAAAAGCATTTGACCTATTGTATACACGATACAGGAATCACCGTAAGAGATAGGCATAATTCAACTTTGGTACAAATGTTTTTCTCGATAATGTAACAAGGTAAGTAAAAGAGCATGGTCTGCTACGGTAAATTTTAACTGTGCTATATTTCACAAATTTAGAATTGAAGAACCCATATTTCCTGGTGTCAGAGGTCGAGAAATGCCAGTAACAGCACACGACCGTAGCACGAGTCTTTGCATCTGCTAATTCTACAGCCTACATGGAGACTATGTAAGAAGCCAGGGGTTATTTAAATGGGGGGGCAATGGGGATTCCCCTTTAGCCTCCTTAACTTACATTAGAAAAAGGTGCATTCATTTTTTCTTGTATTTTTCATTAAATTTAATTTTATTCTGGTGGATTTCAAAACTTTTATTTTTTGTTGGACCCCCGAAAAAGAATTCTATATGCCCCTGTAATAAGAGCAACACAGTCCAAATGATTGCTTAAAACTACAAGCAGCTGGTATGGAGCTGTTTGTAGTTTTAGGCATTGGATAGACTAAATATCTGTTGATTTTTGTATTTGTTGAGCTCCTGAAGGGGTTACCATAGGCAATAATTTATTTCGGGGATAGATTAGAACCACAATTTCCAAGATTTTCTTCTAAAGTTCTAGATACATAAATTGAAACCCTTAATTTACTACACAGCGGCATTTTGCGCAAAGTTTAGGTGACTTTACAGCTTCTTGGCGAAAAGCGAGAGAAGTCGGGGGTTGGGGGGCTTTTGAACCTTTAGTTTTGCCAACGAAAAAATCATCCCCTCAGATGCCTTTTCTTATGAAGCTCAGGAAAAGGCAAAAACATTTCAAGATTTGCGGAGAAAACAACTTTTCCTTGTAGATGTGCAATAGCTCAAAAGGGCACAGCCCGAACCTGGAGAGCTATTAGAAATTTTTCTGCGGATTTACACTAAAGTAAAAACGCTGTATAACTTTGTAATTGGAAATTTGTTCCTAACTTGCTTTGTTTACAAGATAGCCTCCCGAGCCCCTTGATCAGGGGGGTCATTCACATATCCCTTAAATATATCATATCATCCCTAATTAATACCTGTTGACCCTATTTTTCTGTTCCAATTCATCTTGAGTTATTGAAGTGAGCCGCGACTTTGGGAAACACCCTGTATATGTCTTCATCGATAGTCTGTATTGCTGCATTGATGTTGTTTTCAAAGTCTTCTAAAGTGCAAGGCTTATTGCTGTAAGCACATCACTTCAAATATCCTCATAAGAAAAAGTCGGGAGGAAACAAATCGGGTGAATAATATGGCCACAGTCCTTTGGAGATCACTCGGTCACCAAAGAAAGAGGGAATTTCACTCATGCTCACACGGGATGTGTGGGATATCACGCCATCCTGTTGAAAGTACCCCGTTGTCAAATCGATGTCGGTTAATTGGTCCACAAATTATCTGAAAATGTTCACATATGGTGCTGAGTTTACCATGCTCCTGAAAAAAAAATGGGTCCAATTATTCTAGTTTGGGACACAGCCCACCAAACATCGACTTTTGCAGGATGTAATGGGTTTCGTGTAATTCATGTGGGTTATCTGTAGCCCAGATGTGGTAGGTGTGGAAACTCGCATACCTGTCCAAATGAAACCATGCTTCGCCAGTGAACCAAATGAAATCCAAAATGTTTAAAATTGCGAGTAAAATGTCAGGAATGAGTGACAATAAGGCACACGCCTTTCAGGATCTGGTTCTTGCAACTCTTGCAGAGCTGTCACACGGTACGGATAAAGCAATGCTTTCTTCGCCTCTCTTTGGCAGGTGAAAACAGAATACCCAGATTCTTGTGACAAATGTCGTAGTGACTTCTTTGGTGATGCCAGCTGCCTGTGCTTCACTTCTTCGAATTTTTCTTCCGCTAATGGAGGACGTCCGCCACTGTATTGGTTCAAAACACTGCTCATGGTTTCAAATTTCTTCACTAACCTGACAATTTAATGTTTGCCTGATGCTTTTCTTCCCCCAAACTTCTCCAGGAATTCGCCTTGTGTTACCTTTATCTTTTTTTATTTTTTTAAAATAAATGAATGTAAATATTTATTTAGCTGTTACATGAACAGGGTGCGCTTGAAAACCTGGAAAGTCCTGGAAAATCATGATTAAGTTTTCAAGGCCTGGAATACCCTGGAAAAGCAGTATTTTTTTAATGCTGCCTTGAAAAGCCTTGAAATTTGAAATTAGTGCTTTAAAAAAATGCCCTTTTAGGAAATCGTGTTACTGACTGTTACCCCTTCATTTTTTTAAGTTCCTCTCCTCTGTTCTCAAAGAAACCTCCGGCAACGGTGGTGTTTCGGATGTGTACCAAATCCTAATTTGACTGGGGGGAGGGGGGGGGCAGGGATCGCATTCCTCCTAAAATTCCTAAAATTCCTAATATTTTGTGACCCTCCTTAAATTCCTAAAATTAGACCTAAAATTTGCTATTCATCCTAAAATTTTCGTAAGCTTATTTTTATTAAAAACACAACCGTTATTAACGCCAATAAATTTACCATTACGGTAAGGTAAAAAGACCTGTTATTGTAGAAACACAGCCTATATGCTGTGCTGCTGAAGGGAGGGAAAAATGACGCCATCGAGATGCACTTGCTTCGGGGCGGGCGTTCCATTTTTTGCCTTCGAACAGTTTTCGAGAGTAACAAGAGATCTAAGGGAAAAGGGGAGGGGTCATTTTCACCCCTGGTTTGCGCTTTGCAGACGAACTCCGTGGCACGCAGAAGATCGTACTTTATTTTTGTACATGCCTTGTGGAACCTCCTCTTTCTGCTGATGTTTTGTTATTGTAAACCGCAGGTGGGTGGAAGCAAAGAGGAAACATGTGGTCTCCTTCCGTAACCTCCGGTAATGACGATGGGATGGTAGCTGAGTATTATCTTGGCAGGCAGTAGAGCACGTGATCATTGACCTTCGATCATGCGTCGGTGACAGCGACCTTCGATGCGCAATATATCTCGGCTCCGACTCGCTTTGACTGAACTTGCGTGAGATGCGTATGATAGTTTCTGGTTTTACGTCTTTTATGGTGTTCTCTGTGCTGTGTGCAGGTTCAGTTCTCTAGTGGTGACCTGCTTTTTTTTTTTTTTTTTTCATATCTTCTGACATCCTCGCAGCCAAATTTCGGGAAGTTGTCTGGTTTTGCAATATTGGAACGTGTTTTTGTACTTCCCTTTCATTTTCTGGTTAGTAATACAAGTGTTTAAGATGCCTAAATCCAAAACGAAATTTCAAGATGCGTGGCTCGCCAAAGAATTGGACGGAGTGAAGTTGAAAGAATGGTGTTCTGCAACTGAAACAATATTTTCTGCTAAGTGTATATTGTGTTCAGAAATTTTCAACATTTCTAATAGTGGCTTTTCACAAGTAAAAGCGCATCATAAAGGAAAAAAACATTTGCAGAAATTTCAAAGTAAATTTCAAAATAAGTCCATCCTGAAAGCCTTTGGAGGACGGGATCTTCAGCCCAAAACAAATATTAGTGAAGTACTGAGTCATGATTTACAGTTGGCTAAAGCCGAAGCATTATGGGCCATGAAAGTTGCTAAGGACAATATGTCTTTTGTTTCATGCACTGAAACAGTTGAACTTTTCAAAGAAATGTTTCCTGATTCTGCTATTGCAGCCAAAATGCAACTTAAAGAAAAAAAGTTGCTTATGTGATATCACATGGATTGTCAAAATATTTTGAAGAGGATTTGAAAAAAGACATTGCATCTAGTAGCCCAGGAAAGGTTACTATAGCATTTGATGAAACTACAAATACACAAGTGAAACGGCAGTTGGATGTGTATCTCAGGTACTGGTCTTCAGAAATAAATTCAGTTTCTTGCCGATACCTAACAAGCGTTTTTCTGGGTCATGCAACAGCAGATATTTTGCTAAAAGAAATTCTTGATGTGTTATCATCCTTCAATATTTCGTTGAACAGAATTATTTGTGTATCCATGGACAGCCCAAATGTAAATAAGTGCTTTTTACGCAAATTCAATGAAGTTGTAAAACAAGAAACAGGCCAGAAATCTTTGGAACTAGGTTTTTGCAACCTGCATGTTGTTAGTAATGCATTTAAAATTTTTTTGACAAGCTTAAATATAGATTTTGACGAATTTGCTACTGATATGCATTACTTTTTAAAGAGTAGTGCTGCAAGACGAGAGGATTATAAATCTGTCGAGGATATAACATTGGTCACTGCCAAATTTCTTTTGCGTCATGTCAGCAACAGATGGTTAACCGTTGGTTCTGTAGCCCAGAGGCTCTTGGATCAATGGCTAAATATTACAGAATATTTTTTAAACTTCTTGCCATCTCAAAAAATATTTGAAAAACAACTGCGCAATTCGGCAAGGTATAAAAGAATTCACTGTTTCCTGAAAAATGAGCTTACTCCTTGCTATTTAGCATTAATTTCATTTTCACACCAAAATTTTGAAAAGTTTTCATTATGTTATCAGAGTGAAGAACCAAAAATACACCAGTTATATTCTGATTTAAATACTTTAATGAGGAATGTTATGGCTCAGTTTATCCAAGATGATGTTATAGCAGGGAAATTTGGAGAAGACCTAAAGAATGTAGATTTTGAAAACAAAAATTCATGGAAAAAACTAGGGGAGTTAGAAGTTGGTATGAAGACAAAAAATCTCCTCAGGAATGTTCAGGAGACCAGGCAGAAATTATTTCTCTTAGATGTAAGATCATCACTAATTGCAACCACAAAATATTTAAAGTCAAATTTGCCATTCTGCAATCAAAAGCTAAGAGACATAGAAGTTTTAAAGGTAAAAGAACCAAAGAAAGAGTCAACTCAACTTTCAGTCACTGAAGGACTTTCGGAAATAACCAGAATTTCAAGTGTTTTGCATCTTTCTGAGGAACAAATTGATAGAGTAAGAGAAGAGTGGAAACTTTTAAATTGCGATAAGCCAACTCTAGATGAACTAGTGAAATTTTCAGAGGAAGGGCATATTCCAGTGCGGATTGATCATTACTGGCGTAATATATTTAGTATTAAAGACTCTAGCGGAAAAAAAAAAAAAATACTCAAATCTTGCTAAACTCATAAAGTCAATTTTAGTTTTACCTCATGGTAATGCTGATGCAGAAAGGGGATTTTCGGTTAACACTGCTCTGTTAAGGAAGGACAAGGCTAACTTAAAAGACTCAACTATAACATCATTAAGAATAGTTAAAGGGGCCATTAAACACTATGGATGTGTAAGTAAAGTTCCCATAACAAGAAATTTGTTAAATAGTGTTTGTGATTCACATAAATTTTATAAAGAGTATGTTGATAAGCTGAAGGAAGAAGAATCAGAAAAGGTAAAAGAAAGGAAGCAGAAAGAGAGGGAAAATAAGGAAAAGCAGCTAGAGAAAAAAAGAAAAGCTGAGTTTGATGACAAAATAAAAGAAAATGATGCAGAAATAAATAGACTTAAAAACGATAAAGAAGCCTCCCTAGCAATAATTCAAGAGAGAACAGAAAGAATGAGAAAAGCTGTAGAAAAACAAAATACTGTTGAAATAGCAGTTGCCTCTAACTTGATCATACAAGGTTCAGCTGAAATAAAGAAAACTGAAAGTAAATTAGTTGTGGTAGAAGCAGAAAAAGATAGGCTAATCAGGAAAAGGTTAAAACAATAATATGAAAAAAGTAATTCAGTGAACAATTGTACATAGTTCTTGGTTTTCAATTACCTTTTTAGGATATTATAATTTAATGTGAAACCTGAAAACTTTACTGTGAAAATCGTGAATTGCTTCTGGTTCAACAGCATATTAATGTTCAAAGTGAAACTTGAATGTGGTAAATATACTTGAATATGATAATAACACGTGAAAAGATAAGAACTGAACATTAGAAGTAAATCATACTTAAACTTTTGACATTAGACGTTATGCAAAAAATTTGGGTGTTAACTTCGACCATATATACTAATGGACTGCACATTGGCAATAGCTGCATCAAAGCCGCCATGGCTCAAACATTGGGCACGTCATCATCAGACTCCAAATTTCGTGTAAAAATGCTGTTATGATTACTAATTTACGCTGCAGAACTTCAGTGTTTTCGGTGTATTATGTGAATGCGCCTCATATATAATGAAAACTCTTCAGGTAAGTTTACTTATGAGCTATATACATGCATGATCGGGTTGTTTACATTTTGTGATTTATAATGTGATGAACATTTGCGAAGAATTTGGAACATGCATTCCATTTTTTTTTCTTAAGTTACTATATTTTTATATCAATAGCTGCAAGTTTCTGGTTAAGTAATTGAACTTTATTGACTTAGGTATTTAATTCGTTTCTTACCCATGAAAAATCATAGAACTTTCTTTACTATATCGCTCAGAGCAACCATAAGCACAGCAGGTGTAACCCATCTTTTTGACTGTTGTCATGTGATTTTATGTTGGAGCCAGAAATTTTGATGTCATGCGCAGTCTATCAGTATATATAGTTGAAGGGTGTGAAGCAAACTCTTTACAATGTATACAAAGTTGTTTTACTAGATGTATACAAATATACATCTAGTTTTTATTGAAATACACTCCTAAAATTTTCCTAAAATTTTTCTAAAAATTCCTAAAATTCCTACCTAAAATTTTCCAGAAGTATGCTATGATCCCTGGGGGGGGAGCACTACTTCCAGTCCAATAAAATTGGATGATTACTAGCAGTTCTGTTAGGAAGGGGAGCTTGATGCATTCTCCAGCCCTGAGCTTGATGTCCGTCCGACAACTGCTGAGAACGGAAGGGGAAAGAAGAGATATTTAGCATTTGCAAGGGGGTTGCGTGTTTACCAACTCAGCTGGCATCCACCTGTGAAGAGTATGCCTGAACAACACATTCATCTGCTCCTTGTTTATTGCATGCAGACGCTTGCTTCCGGCCCTCCCCTCAAGAGACTTCGGCTACTTATGATAAAAAATAAGAAAACTATATTTGCAAATTTTTCACAAAAGTGGCTGAAATTTTTACATTCACTATAATTGGATTACAGAAGCTCACTCCCAAAATTCCATTTAAATCGGTTTAAAACTTAAAAAGTTAGCACTGGAAATTTTTATTATGGACAAGTATGTGTGCCTCTTTAGACAGAGTGAGGCTTGAGCAGAAAGGGTGTTAACATAGCAACGGTTGATTGACAGCTGGGAGCGCTGATCCAAAGCCCTTGTTTGGGAAGAAAGCAAACACCTGTTTATCACTTCCACGGCTCAAAAGGACTAAGAGAAAATTTTCAGAAATCCATTTTCCCGAATTCTGAAAATAACAGTAAAATTTTTACAGTGGTTAAGATACATCACAATAAAGTTCTAGTGCAAATTTTGCCAAATTCCGTTTGAAACTTTAGCAGATGCAAAAAAAAAAAAAAAAAAAAAAAGAAAGAAAGAAAATCTTCCGTTGCAAAATCGGATTGAAAAAAAAAGAAACGGCAATTATAAATTACGGGAAAAGCAAGGGAATTAATTTTTTTAGATGCCATGGTTTATTTAAACAGAGTGATCCTTAAATTTTTTTTCTGTGATGATATGGACTCTATTTGAATTACAAACATACATTTTTATTCAGACGTCTCAGTTACTGTTTTAATAAAAAAATCTATAATTAAAAAAGTTTTCAATGGATTTAGGCGAAATTCAGCAGATAAACGTGTTTTAGTAAATTGCAACGTTATGACGTAAATTTGGTCATTTTGTCGAAAATTAGGGAGCATTTTTTTTTTACGTTTTCTCCTATAGTTAGAGTGAAGGAGAAGACATTTCAGTGAGCTGCAGGTGGTGATTTATGGTGATGTGCCAAATGAAAAGAAGCCATTCCATCAGGACATTCCAGAGGTTGAGTGTGCGCGGGCGCGTGCTCCTGCTGTTTGATCTTAATCGGAATGTTTTCTGCACGGGGAAGGGGTGGGGGAGAAATATCCGTTTCAGCTTTACAGCTTTTAGGCTCCTTTTTTTTTTCTTTGTAATAAATAAAAACCATAGTTGCTGCATTCACCATTGATCCATATTCGCATTTCTTGAATATAAACAGCAGACAATCAGAAACATGGTGTTGGGTGGGTCTTGATGTTCTTCATTTTGCATCTGCTGAATTCAGTTCTGTGGGAATATGGAATGACTTATATCGTGAATATATACAAAACTACATATTTTTGAGCTGAAAAAATAGGTCTACTTGTACACAGTAGCTAACGTGTGAACTCAGACGAAGACAATCAGACATATGGACGTCTGATTCCATAAAAAAATCAACCCACTTCTTTTATTATACACAACAGGTAAAAAAGCAAAAACATGTTTTTAAACATTATAAAGGAAAGCAGATTTTTGAAACACCATGACTTGATGATATTAATTTCTGAAAGTTTTTGTTTTATTATCTTAATTTCTGAAATCTTTTTTTTTTTTCTTTTCAATTACAATGCATTGTAACAGGATACCTGTGTGTCGTATCCCTTAGTGGTATGGCAGATTTTCAGTTGGCCGATATCTGCGATCGTAAGCGGTAGTTACATTGCTATTATTGATGATGACAAGATAAATGCTGGAGTAATGTAGAATGTTGCATAAATAAAAAAAAATTGCCCCCCTCCCCTTCGAACTTTTATGCGGCTATCATAGCTGATCAACCATTTCATTCCATGAACATCAGCACATTTCAATCATTTGACCATTGGGGGTACGTGGGGGTCTGACGGAATTCAGCCGTGCTTAAGCGCCTAGCGCAACGAAAACATGCTAATTATGGACAGTTCTATTCCCTTCCCCCTACCATCCCTAATAATTGAGAGTTCATACTGTAGTTTCAAATATTCTGTTTATGAGCTAGTTTTCACGCTGTTCGTTATGTTTTTATTTTAGAAATTACTAACCCTTTCGAACTGTAGGTTGCAGAAACATTTATGCTTTGGCTTTTTCCATTTGTCCGTACGATAACTCACGTAAAAGGGGTTGGATTTCGGCGAAATTTTAGTATGCTGTTAGGTACAACCTAGGAACCTACCCTGTTGAAAATGGTCGAAATTAAGTTCAAAGGCCTAGATATAAGAGCAGTATTCATTCTCCAAGCTTAGGAATGTAAACTCACATAAAATCTGTTTGATTGCAACAAAGTTTTGGTATGTTATCAGAGAGAAGAGACGTGGGGAAACCTACCCTTGTAGAAAATAGTCCAAATCGAATTCAAAGGTTGGTATAAGAACAGAATCCGTTCTTTACGATCTTGTGCTTGATAAACTTGCGTAATAAACCTTAAACTGCAGAGCTGTGCAAGGTCAGTCATATCTTGAAAAGCATTTTATAATCTATGCAACTGCATCATTTTCCCCTCCTCGCTTTTTAAGTGCCCCCCCCCCCCCACCCCCAATGCTGATCCTTTGCTAATTAGAGGGGTGATTGTGGTCGGGATTTTATCCTGAATTCCGGACTTTTTTACGAATTAAAACACAGAAATTTTGGAAAATGAAAAGTCCATATATATATTAGACTTTTAATTTTTAAATGTAAAGCAAAAGATTTTATAGTTTTAGCAGGATAAACCAGTTTATATAAAAGCTAAAATAAAAAATCTTAAATTTCGTACTTGTAAGCTCACTTGGCCATACACTGTCCGTTATCTTCATTGGCGTTGCGCTAATTTCAGATTGTTGATTTGATCTCACAATCCCCCCTGTAATTGTATTTTATTCAAAGCATTTGTTGAGGTGCCTTTTGAGGGTATCACCATTTTTTTTATTTATTATTATTTTTTTCACTTTCAGCTCTTTGGAAGTTGTATGCTTACTGAATAGCACTTTTGTCAGGTCTACAATTTTTGACGAACTACTGATTTTTTCAGGGAGTGAAAATCTTATGAAAAAAATCTGGTAATCTACTGCACTTTTGAGTAAGAAATTGAAATAGCGAAATACCCCATTTTTTGTTGTTCTGGGAAGGCAGTCTTCAATATTTGTGCTATAAGTTTTAATTATTGGAGGGCATATCACAATTAAATGTCATGGTGAATCTGCTGACCTTGAAGCCCTACCTCCACTCTCCAGCTGGGTAAGTATGAAAGATTTGAGACTTGGAAGAGGAGATCCAGTGCAAAGTTTTGGTTCCCTCAGGCACTAAGTGTTTGTTGACATTTCCTTTCCTCTGGTTTGGAGCCCAGCTGTAAGAGGTGATGCTTTGTAACAGTCTTTTAGCACAACACTCTCAGTCTACTGATTGACAGACAGGTCGTAAAACAGTAACTTCACTAAGTGTTGTTTCCTTGTTTTGAATGAAGACTAAATCAATGCCAAAGCATTTGCAACTCAGTCTGCCTAAAGGACAAAGCTGGGGGAGCAGGAAAGAACATAGCAGTAAGACCCCTTTTTCTTTAATTACTTAAAATCTGGCCTATAGTAATTGGTCACATGTGTAGCCCCTTACTCAGGGGAAATTATCAATTTTTAGTTGTTTGCTTTCCTTTGTGTCAGACAGTCATTCAAATTCAGTGTAGTTCCTGATCTTAGATATTTTTTTGGTTTTCATTTACTGTTTCAGTTGATTTGCCCATTTTTTCACCCCCCCCCCATTAAATATGGGTAAGTGTACTTTTAGTGATCTTTGGCTAATAAATCCTAAATATGCTGGATGGATTAAAAAAATGAAAGCAATTGCCATGTTGCAAAATGCATTTTATGCATTAAAATAATAGATGTTTCGAATACGGGGGAATCCGCTTTAAGAAGCCACATGAAAGGAAAAGAACATAGTATGTTGACAGAAAGCTGTAAAAATGTTCCACTAACTGTTGATAAATTGCTATGTGTATCAAGTGATAAGCAAGTACAGCTTATTGCATCCACATCTAATTCTCTGCATATTCCTCTTGAAAAAAATGCAACCATTAAAGCAGAAGCATTGTGGTGTTTGAAAGTGGTTAAATCCCATTACTCTTACAGGTCTTGTGCAGGTAATGATGTTTTATTCCACCTAATGTTTTCTGACAGCAGAATTGCTGGAAACTTCAGCTGTGGCGAAAAAAAATGTTCCTACATTTGTTTTATTGGTTTGGCACCTCACTTTAAATCAGTGTTGGTTCAGGAAGTCGAAAATGAAAATTTTGTGATTTTGTTTGACGAAAGTTTAAACAAGTTTAGTCAGTCAAAACAAATGGATATATATGTTCATTTATGGAAAAAAGGAACAGTTTCAACCAGATATTTGTCATCAGTTTTTTTGGGTCATGCTAGTGCAGACATAATGATGGGAAAATTCCTTGAATGCATGGCGTGCCTCCCACTGTGTAACATTGTGCAGTTATCAATGGATGGACCCAATGTTAATTGGAAGTTTATTGATATTCTGCAATCAACACTTAGTGCTGACTCAAATGTCCAACTCCTAAACACAGAGAGCTGTGGACTTCACATTGTAAACAATGCCTTTCGGCATGGAGCTTCAGCAACATGGTGGAAAATTCAAAAGTTGTTTTCATCATTATTTAGGCTTTTTAAAGATTCACCTGCAAGAAGGGAAGATTTTTCTAAAATAATTTTAGCCAGTAAGATGCCATTAAAATTCTGCCCACACAGGTGGCTAGAAAATACTCCTGCCTGCGAGCGAGCATTAGAAATTTGGGCAGACATTGAAAATTATGTTAACCAAGTTGAAAAGAAGTGCATCAAGAATCCCCACACTGTATCATTTGATGCTATCAAAACTTTCACTAAAGATCCTTTTGTTTTGGCTAAACTGCATTTCTTCAATTCAGTTTCAAAACAGCTGGTACCATTTCTCAAAGCATATCAGTCAGATAAGCCAATGATGCCTTTTATGGCCACAGATCTTGAAAAGATGCTAAGAAATATGATGAATCGTTTTGTTAAAAGAACCGTAATAAAAGAAGCTAACTCTGCCTTAAAGCTGTTACAAGTAGACCTTACAGATGCATCTCAGTGTTGTCACTACAAAGAAATTGATGTTGGATTTCAAACAGAGAAGGCATTGAAAGAATTAAGTGCTAAGAACATTAGTGAACGCAAACTGATGGAGTTTAGAATGGAATGCCGAATATTTTTGCAAAAGCTAGTTGTGAAGCTATTGGAAAAAATTCCACTTAAGGTACTCCCTTGTTCGCCACATGAAGTGTTTAGATCCTCGGTTGATGTCAAAAAATAGTGAGACTTGTATTAAGAATCTGACATCCATTCTCACACTTCTTGTTGATGCTCATAGAATACAACCAGAATTATGTGATGGTGTAATATGGCAGTTTAAGGAATTCGTGACCAGTGTTGCAGCAGTAAAATCTTCATTCATAAACTTTGATCCAGAAGATAAACAACAAAGAGTAGACACATTATTGTATGAGTACATGTCTTCTACTAAAGCTTTTAGTGAACTGTGGAAAGTTGTGAAACTTCTTTTACTGTTGTCACATGGGCAAGCTTCTGTTGAGAGGGGTTTCTCAGTCAATAAAGAGCTCATTGTAGAAAACATGAGAGAGGTGTCAATTGTAGCACAGAGAATTATTTATGATCATATATCCTATGTAGGTGGTATTGATAAGGTAAATATCTCAAAATCCCTTCTGTTATCAGTTGGAGCTGCACGGCAAAAATACATACATTATTTGGATGATAAGTCCAAAGGAAAAAGCAGCCATATGTGGAAAAAGGAAAGCTATTTTAGATGAAATTGATAGCATAAAAAAGAAAAGGAAACTCATTGAAGGGGAAGTCAAAGAATTACTTAACTCTGCTGATGATTTAGCTTTAAAAGCTGAAACTACAAATAACATTACATACATTGTAAAATCTAATAGCTTTAGAAAAACTGCTCATGAGAAAAGAGCAGTACTTAAAAAAATGGATATGGAACTTGAAACCAAAGTCAGCAATCTTAAATCTGTATAACCATCCATTGATACTCCATATTTGTGGTATCTTCCAAGCATATAGAGAATTAATACTAAAACATTAAATTTTTATATTTGTACAATTTACAATAGAAATGAACTTTTTATTCTTTTTCTTTGAAGCATGTTGAACTTCAAACCAGTTTTGATCTTATATCTTCATAATTATTTAGTGTTTTTCATATGAAGTTCGTGTAAATAGACTAGTGAACTCTTCTGTTCCAAAAAGTTATAACTTTCTGCTACTAACTTCCACAATTGGGCTTCTTATTGGACTAAAACTTTGGTAAGTAATATAAAACCTTATATATACTCATACAGTAAATACTCATGGGCTCCTGAAACATATTTTTGCTGTACATTTTACTATGAATTTGTGGCCAAAACAATTCAATCAATTGCCCTTAATGCATTAATCAGATTTTGGTTTATATAACTGACAAACTTCAATTTAAAAAAAAAAAGCTTATAAAAATTAATTCATATAATTAAGATGTCTTATGTTTCGGGAGTTGAACCAAAAGTGGTTATTCTGATTCTGGTTATGATTGAAGCTGGTAAACTAGAGGTTGAGATTCCTTATGCTCATCATTTTTCATTTATGTAAAATACTTTAGAATATCCTAATTTATACCAATAAAAAACTGAATTTTTTTTATGTTTAAGGTTGTTTTTATAAATAGTTTGGCTAGTTCCACATTTTGGGGTAGCACTTCATAAATTTAGTTTAGCAGTGATTTTGATTTAAAAAAAAAAGTAAATTGAGGCAATCTTGTTTGATATGAAAAATAATTTTTGGAAAGTAATATGAGGCAAATGTACTGGTAGACATATAGAGGTGGTTAGATTCTTTTGGGTTGGGTGGTGGGCCAGGACTTTCTGACTTCTATGATGAAACTTATTTGAAATTTGTCGCCATGTTCCTAAAATTACACTTTCCGTTTTAAACTCTATTGGTTCACCCTTCTATGATCGTCCATTCCCGAATCATTTCTTGAGGTGTGTAGTGATTCCGTGGCTTATGCTTTTTGATTTAACATAACTGTACTACAAATTGGGGGAAATTTTCCTCAAGTCTGGCACATATTCTGTCTAGTAATTAAGATTTTCATTGCCTTCAAAAGTCACATCCCAATATGCAGCCACCAGTGGCATTCATTGGAAGTGTTAAAAAAAAAAAAAATTCATTCCCATGTATGGAAACACTTTTTATCAGAGCTAGAATCCACCTGTGGGCATAACAGGCACATGCCCCATTCAAAAAAAAAAAAAAAAAAAAAAGGAGGGAAGGGAATTGAGTAAGTAAGTAGATAAGTGCATTTCTTGTTTTCAGACATCACACTTTTTCATTTATGGATTTGCAACTCCCGTTTTGTCTTACATTGGCCCGAACTTTTCAGTGATCCAGCAGTACTTCAGAACTGCTATTTGTGATGTACACTGACAGGCAAGCACCCCATCTCCCCCTTATGGGTGCCCCATGTTTTACCACCATGTTTTTTGGAGGATATAAATCTCAGAGATTTTTTTACCAGTCCTCTGTTAGACGTGTGCCCTCCCCATTCTTAAATTCTGAATCTGCCCTCGCTTTATTTTATAATAATTTCATTTGTTACCAATAACAGTCTGATTACATGGAATGTGGTGCAGAATATTGATGCAGCTAAAATGACTGATTGAATTAATCATTTTCTGATTGAGGGAAAGGATTTTCTGAATAGCCTTGTGGTAATTGCATCATGATTCAATTTAGCATTATTGGGTAATTCTCCAATTAAAAACATTAAAAAGAAATGTCATGAGTAAAAAAGCACACTCATCCATTTGCATCTTTTATCATTTTTAATACTTAAAACTGAAATTGCTTTTAAAAAAATAATTTGAACATGATACTGTAAAGCGTAATAATCATCCTGGAATTTTTTTTATATGTTCTGGAAAGTCCTTGAATCCCCCCCCCCAAAGTGTACGAACTCTGATGAAATACTACTACAATTAATGCAATTATTTACATATCAATATGGAAATACTGAAACAGCACGGAGAATCAAGGAAAAGGTCTACATAGTGACCTGGCTTAGCCTTGAAACCCCGAAGTCATAGTCAAATAGAGCCCAATGCTTGACAGATCATGAAAAGAAAACCGAAGTATGAGGATGAAACAGGCAATGCTCATTTTACAATGTTCATCCACCCTTTTCGAGCTTGTTGCTTACCCTCACCCTTTTTTTTCTTTTCTTTTTACGTAGTATAATAAGATTATTAGTGTGCAAGTAAGTAGGTTTTTAGTTTCTTTTTAAATAAATTGTAATTGTTAATTATAGTTATTTCAGAAGGTAAATGATTCCAATAGTGTGGGCCCTGATAGTTTATGCTTTGCTTATTATTACAATTCAGTTTGTGGCTTACATGTTTTAATAAAAGTTTTTCTTCTGGTATTGTATTTATGTGTAACACTGGATATCAATTATTTCATAATTAATATTATTCTTTATTCCTTTATACATATTTAGTTCAAGGTTATAGTTAATTAGTTGTTTAATATTTAATATACTATATTTATTGGGATTAATGTGCATATGAATGTGTAGATCAGCATGATATGCCATGTTAGTGTTAGTATTATATTTAAAATTCATTAGTCTGATATATTTGTTTTGTGCAACTTGTAATTTTTTAATATTTGATTTTGTTGTTTGTCCCCATGATGAAAGACAATAAATTAAATGTGTTTGAACTATAATGTATGATATACTAGAATTAAAGTTTTAATATCAAACAAAGATCTTTGCTCTTTCCACGTTTATAAGTGAGTCATGGCAAAATTCTCATTGGCCGCCACCGGGAGTCGAACCCAGGGTCTTCCAGTTACGTGCCGGATATGCTTCTGCTACACCACAGCGGCCTCTAATTCCTCCAGACTCACACACTCTAACTGCCAAGCCAATTTGGCAGGTTGCTTCTTGGAGCCCCGCACAATGCTGGGGATTCACCAAAGATGGTAAGCAGCAACTGAAGAAATAATTAGAAGGCGAATGAATAATTAATACAGACATTTAACGTGGACCAGGAATATCAAACAAAGAGGAATTCAGGGCCACTGTGGTGTAGCGGAAGCATATCCGGCGCGTAACTGGAAGACTCTGGGTTCGACTCCCGGTGGTGGCCAATGAGAATTTTTCCGTGACTCACTTATAAACGTGGAAAGAGCGAAGATCTTTGTTTGATGTTCCTGGTCCGCGTCAAATGTCTGTATTAATTATTCATTCACCTTCTAATTATTTCTTCAGTTGCTGCTTACGATCTTTGGTGAATCCCCAGCATTGTGCGGGGCTCCAAGAAGCAACCTGCCAAATTGGCTTGGCAGTTAGCGTGTGTGAGTCTGGAGGAATTCGAGGCCGCTGTGGTGTAGCGGAAGCATATCCGGCGTGTAACTTGAAGACCCTGGGTTCTACTCCCGGTGGCGGCCAATGAGAATTTTTCCATGACTCACTTATAACAAGGTGCGTACGGTCCTTAAAAGTCCTTAGGAACTCCTTATTTTCGTTGGATGCTCCTAAGGGCCCTTATAAAGTACTTAAAAACTCCTTATTTTTGTTAAATGTTTTTAAGGGCCCTGAAAAGGTCCTTAAAACAGGTGTGAAAATCTTTCTGAAATCCGCAGTTTTCTGCGGGGTTTTTTTCCTTTCCTAGCAGGAACAAATGTCCTAAAATTCTGTTACATGTCCTGGAATTTTTTATCCATTCTGGCCTTTTTGTGCCTGCGCGATGTTTTGTAGTTGAAAATTTTTCTACTGACGTACCTTATGTCTAACAAATTTTCCTCCCTACCCCCTGCAAAATGCGCGCGCGAGGGGGGTTAGTTTTCTTGTCTGTTAGGAGGACTGAAGCTGAGTTGTTAGCATCTTTTGGCGTCGTGCTTATGTTATCACTTCGTCTGTCCGACCGGGAAGACCATATCTCTGCAATTATTAGTTCGATTTTTAAAATTCTTTTTGTATTGGGAAGCTTAGAATGTGCGAATGATGATCCATTTGTTCTGAGTATATTCCGACGTGCAACTTCGCGTCTAGGGGGCGCAAATGAAGATTGTATCAAATTTAAAATATATTTTATTTCATACATTTGCTTCTAAATATCCAATTGAAAAAATTTTCCGCTAGGGGGCGTGACGGCTAATTGCGATTTTCCTAATATCTCCGCTCCTAACTGTCCGATTTGAAAAATTATTCCTGCATTGGATACAGCTCTTGAGGGGAAATGTTTTGCATATAATTTCTCATTTTTGGTAAAAAATGGTTTGGCCGCCAGGGGGTGTAAGTGTTTATTTTTGCATCTGATGTATTTGCAGTAAAATCTGTGCTCGAAACTCGATTGAAAAAATTCCTCCGTGGACCGATACCACTCGCCTCCAAAACCTTTTGTGAGAATACCACCTGCTTAAATAGTGCATAATTTCCCCACCAGGGGACATGCACATACGTATATCTTATTTTTGTCCATATCTCTGTTTCTAGGAGTACGATTTGAAAAATTATTTCTTTGTTAGAGAACATTTTCGGTGTGAAATGTTTCTCATATAATTTCAAATATTTCTTAATGCACAAGTGAGCCACTAGGGAGCGTAAGTTCGCGTTTCCGTTTACAGCAATATCTACGGGACAAATCATTTTCCACTAGGGGCGTAACAATAAATCATATTTTCCCCAATACCTGCGCTTCTAAAAGTCCGATTTGAAAAATTCTTCCTGCGTTGGATACAGCTCTTCAGGGGAAATGATTTGCACATAATTCCTCATTTTTGGTAAAGAATGTTTTGGCCGTCAGGGTCCGTAAGTGTTTTTTTTTCCTTCTGATGCATTTGCAATAAAATCTGTGCTCGAAACTCGATTGAAAAAATTCCTTCATGGACCGATACTGCTCACCGCCAAAACCTGTTGTGAGAATACCTCCTGCTTAAATAATGCATAATTTTTCCACCAGGGGACGCCGCCCCGGTGGCGCAGTGGTCTAAGCGATGGCCTCTGATCATTCGTCGGAAAGGGGTCCGGGTTCGAATCCCGGTGAGGCATGGATGTTGTGTTTGTCTTACGGCACTGGCTCTCTCCCTTCCCTGGAACCAGTGACCCAAAATTAGGGACGGGCGACTGCTTATAGCCCATTGAGTTGCTCACGGTGGTCGTTAAACCTCCAATCCAAAAAAAAAAAAAAAAAAAAAAAAAAAAAATCCACCAGGGGACATACACGTAATCCTATTTTTGTCCATATCTCTGTTTCTAGGAGTACGATTTGAAAAATTTTTTCTTTGAGAACATTTTTGGTGCAAAATGTTTCCCATATAATTTCAAATATTTCTTAATGCACAAGTGCGCCACTAGAGAGCTTAAGTTCACGTTTCCGTTTACAGCAATATCTACGGTACTAATAACCCGATTAACAAGTATTCTCTTTCGACCAGATACTACCAACTATGAAAACTCTTTGTGTGTATTTTCTTCCAAAAATAATGCACAATTTTGCCTTTGGGGGGGGAGGGTGACAAATATTTAATCTATTTTTCTCAATATCTGTACTTCTAAATGTCCGATTTAAAAAATTCTTTTAACAACAGATGCAATTTACCTTGTGGAACATTTTAGGTTTGTATTTGAGAAGGTTTGAGGTTCCGAATTCTGCCACCAGGTTGTGTTTATGTACTTCCGTTTGCAGCCTATCTCTGCCTCTAAAAACTCTGTTGAGAAATTTCTTTTTTTTTACTGTATGCCATACGCCATGATGAAGATGGAGAGTGAATAAGTTTTTGCTACAATAAGAAGATCCTGTTCAAATTTCGATAACAAGTTGGGCTTTTCTAAAATTACTGATATCAGTTGTGGATTAGCAAGTGACAAATTGGAAATCATCTACAAAAAAGGAAAAAGGTTACTGAAAATGAAGTTCTTACACTTAAAGATGATTGCCAAAAGTTTATTGTAACTATGTTATCAAATCTTATTGGTAAATGCCCAGTCAATTATTCAATTGTATGCAATATAGTTTGCTTAGACCCCAAAAGAATGGCAAACAATGATACTGATTGTTTAGCCAAGAAGAAAAAAATCCTTTTCCATCTGAGTGAAGTTAAAAAATTAGAAGAGCAACAATGTGAAAATATTCTATTGCAATTTAGAGGCTTCTTAATGAATGAAGTAAAAAGAGACTTTACTAATATTTCTGATTTTAATGCCTCTGAAACCAAATTAGATGCTTTCTCAGCTAAATACTTATCAAAAGGTTTTGATGATCTTTGGAATGTGATAAAAATGTTGTTAGTATTGTCACATGGCCAAGCAACAGTTGAAAGGGGGTTTTCTGTTAATAGGCAGATACAAGTAGAAAACTTAAAAGAAAATTCATGCATAAATAAGCCAAAGAATTGTTTATGATCATATTAATTTTTGTGGGGTAATTCACAATGTAGAGCTTACAAAGGAGTTGCGAGCTTCAGTATCTTCTGCTTGCCATAGATATATGCAACATTTGGAAGAGCAAAAGAATGAAAAGAAAGAGCCTGTAATCTCAGGAAAGAGAAAAAAACAAAGGGATGACCTAAATATGTTAAAAACTAAAATGATTTAATTCATTTGGAAAAGTCTGCTAATAACATGGCTGAACACGCAGAAGCTTTAAGAGATGTCAATCTTTTTATAAAATGCAACAATTTTTGAAAATTACTGAAAAAGAAAAAATTAGAACTTGAAGCCACTGATTCAAAGATAGAACTCAAAAAAGAATTTAAATATTAATTTTTTTTATTAAAGGCTTGTTGACATATAATTGTACCTTGTAAATTTTTAATTTAATTAAATACAGTAATCACAATGACATGCAACATTTTTTGTTTATGAATATGTGATAATTTATTATAAATGATTAAAAAATCGTGTTACAATATGAATGCCCTTTTAAAAGTGGTAAACATTGACTTATAACTCCTTATAAAATTAAATAAGGTCCTTAAAAAGTCCTTAGAAACTCCTTATTTTCAATTTCTGAAAATGAGTACGAACCATGTATAAACGTGGAAAGAGCGAAGATCTTTGTTTGATGTTCCTGGTCCATGCTAAATGTCTGTATTAAAGTTTTAATAGAACGGTTAGATAATATGTGACTGACAATTCCAATATTTCTAGAAAGTTTTATTGCAGATTAGATCAACCTATTTATTCCATTTTAAATCATTCTGTAAGTAAATTCCCAAATAGGTAGTTAACAATAATATTTTTTTTTTGTTATCATAATATATTGATTAGTCTTGATCTACATTCATGCGCTGCCTTGTAAATATCACAGCCTTAGTGACTTCTTTGGTGATGCAGTGTTGACTAATAGTTCATTAGAGGTTATCCAGTCGTAAAACTTGTGTATTTGATCATTGCAAAGGTATATGATCTGGTGTATATTATCACCCAAAAGTAGAATAGTAGTATCATCAGCAATAGTGTTAGAGATGAGGTGGCTTTAATAGGGAAAATGCACGGTTCCCATGGTGCTTATAAATCCTCAAAAGTCCTTAAAAAGTGCTTATATTTTTTAGGTGCTTAAAAGTCCTTATATTTTCCCCAAAAGAGCAAAAAGTGCTTAAGGTGCTTATTTTTAATTTTGTTCAGACTTTTTTTTTTTTCAAGTTAAAAAAAAAAACAAAAAAAAACCATCAAATTTTGGCTGTACACATTTGCTCGTGAACTCGCGATCGGTCGTTTTCGTGGAGCACGTGACATCAATTAGGATTACTTGGGAATGGTGGAAACAACCCCGCCCAAACTCGTCAAAGCATTACAGTAGGCGGCGCAGCATACGATCCCTGCATTATAACTGGCCCGTGTTTCCCCTTTAGTTCTTGAAAGCATTGGCAAACCTACCAAATGCCGCCCTGGTGGCGCAGTGGTCTAAGCGTTGGCCTCTGATCATTCGTTCCGAAAGGGGTCCGGGTTCGAATCCCGATGAGGTATGGATGTTGTGTTTGTCTTAGGGCACTGGCTCTCTCCCTTCCCTGGAACCAGTGACCCTAAATTAGGGACGGGCGACTGCTTATAGCCCATTGAGTTGCTCACGGTGGTCGTTAAACCTCCAATAAAAAAAACAAAAAAACACCCTACCAAACCAGTAATGACGCAGCAAATGTACTTTGGCTCTGCTGTGATGTCTTGTGCTGATCACCAACGGCGACAAAACGAAAATCGCTTTTCTGATACTCGGCGCCGTGTTCATGCTCCGCAGTTTGCTGTTGTGAGCTTGTTGATGTTTGTGTTGTCAAACAGCTGCTGGTCATTTATTTCTGTTTGCTGTTCTAAAAGTAATACTAAAAAGTTTAATCATAGCTGTGTAGGGTCAGTGCCTGCTCAGGTTGAGCATTAGGAAAATGCCCAGTAAGTGTTTCATCAGTGACAAGTGGTGTGAGCACCTGCTCTATAAAGTATGGATATCTTCCATTGAAAATAATCGGCACAAAGCATATTGCCGACACTGCAGGAAGGAATTGGACATTTTACAGATGGGAGAAGCTGCTTTAAAGGCACACATGAAAGGTAAGTTTTTTTTAATGGTTATATAATTTGCTGTGTTTTTAAAATACTTTTTAATGGTTGTAGGGATTTTGAGGAAATTCCAGAATTATACAAAAAATTGTTGGGCTCTCAAAAAAAAAAAAAAATCTGGAATAAAAATAGGCGCTTTTAACAGGGTAGCATTTGCTTTCAGTCTAGGGTTGGCTCTGGAATCCGGGTTGTGTTTGCTTTCAATCTGGGATTAGCTCGGGAATCCGGGTTTGTAGAACCCAGGAATTCCGGAAATTTGAAGTCTCGTTATTTTTATTATTTCTTTTTTTACTGTGATTTGAAGGATTAAAATTGTTTTTCTAAATGTAAGATTTCTTGTTTTAACGATGTGTTGATACGACATCACGTCAGTACACCTGCCAGGTTTTACAATTTCCCCCTAAAATTTACGGAAATGTGACTTGTTTTACAGGCAAAATGTTCATTTTATGGATTTGGTGATTCTCCGAGATTTTTTTTTCCTGATGATTTTGCAGCCACTATTAAAACTTATTTTACTTAACTTAATCCATTCAAATTAAAGCGTTGGTGTAAGTTACGAATAACTTTTCAGTTACGCGTTTATGTGGGAACATTTGCCCCAGTTTTCCCACGTTTTAGGTTTATTGGGCTTGTCTCTCTCTCTCTCTCTCTCTCTCTCTCTCTCTCTCTCTCTCTCTCTCTCTCTCTCTCTCTCTCTCTCTCACTCACTCACTCACTCACTCACTCACACATATAATGCAATGTTTTGCATTGGAGCCCGTGTCTTTATTACTCCCAGTTCGAAATGCTATCTCACACCGTAGTTATCGTAGAAAAAAATAAATTCAAACGAATTTTAAATCTGTGAAATTTTTATACCCAGATCAATACCCAACATAACAAAATTAAGCAAAAGGTGTGATATGTTGCTGTTTTCTCCAGGCAGATTTTTGGAGTGTTAGGGCCCAGCTTTCCCTAAATTTCGCCTGTCGAAACCATCAAATATCTACGCATTCTTATTCCAAGAATGTACTTTCACATACTTACTTTTTTTTGTAGGTATACACGGATGAACAAACACCCATGAGAAAAAAAAAGGGGGGACAGGAATAAGTCGTGTTAATTAAAATTGCATTATTCTTCATTCGTTTATTCTTGTCAAAATCTAGGCTTGTGATTGCCTTCGTTTTTCATCATTTAGCTTCGTGCCTTTTCCTTTTTATTATTCTCGTGGAAATACAACGTGTGTATGTCGTCATGAATACAATTTTTTTTTTTTCGTGACAAATTGAGTAAATTTTGTGTTTAGTGTAAGTTCATTTAATGTTTACAGTAACGGTAATCATAGTGAGGTAGAATAATGATAGTGCTTGGATAATTGTAGGAAAAGTTTTTATTTTTGTACTAATGCTTTAATGTATCGTATTAATCTTTTTGTAGCATAGTGGTTAATTACATTCATTGTTTTAACAAATAAGAAAATTAATATTGTCGTAGGAATTATCATGATGTATTTAAATTTTTTCATATGGCCAGGATATCTGTACACTTGGAAACAACTATTGTTTCTTCTGCATTTTAGTTCCTTGTGCACGTGGTAAAATACAATAAGGGAAAGAAGGAGTTCGTTTGCAGCTCTCTCTCTCGTTTTCTTCAATATTACCCTGCTAGGAAATTAAAGTTATAATTGTAGATGTGTATGAGATGTAATACTGTATTTATCGAGTGATTTCAGTGCATTTCTTATTTTTAAAATTGAGAAAGTCATGAATTTTTTCCCGCCATGTATTTCTTTTCATTGTTCCTTTGGGTCGCCAGAAAGTAGGCGTTTAGTGGAAATTCGAGAGTAACCTTGTTTTAACCTTTGCCCTTTCTTGTTAAACTTCAGGAATTCCCAGAACTGACCAGAGGTCAGCCAGTTTAACCCTTACACCTCCGCTGTCGAAACCGGGCGAAGCAGGTTTTACCCCCTTTATGTAGTTGCCAAGGACCAGGTGAGTCTGCCGTTGGCCTTTGCCCAGCACAAAAGAATGTTCTTGTGCTTCTTTTCCCCCTACTTTGACATTTATGCTAGGTAGGCGAGAGAGAACTTTTCAGCCAATGAGGGCTCGCCAGCACACGGCGCTGACAGAGGTAAGAGAGACGTCTGTGGCTCTGAGACCCTCTCGCGCACTCTCTCTCTCTCTCTCTCTCTCTCTCTTTCTCTCTCTCTCTCTCGACAACTCTGCGGCTGCCTGCTGGGTGTAGAGCATTTTGATTTTTTTTTAACTGAATTGCTGGAAAGCAGACGCTTGGGTCTGCGTGATGTCGTCCGAAAGGGGCAACAAAATTTTCTGCATGGCCTTTGACTAAAGCCAACTTCTAAATTTCATCGACTGCCAAGTGCTGTTCTGAAGTTCTTCCTAAGGCAGCGTAGCCACTCCAACGAAGGTACCAAAGTAATCTGACAACAACATGGCGGATGTCTAACGGAGAGTCACCCCCAGCTGACGCAGGAAGCACCCTCCGGCCATAGTTTGACCAAGATGACCACCAGCCAGTGACATTCATTCCCTGCCGAAAGTTCCGGAGCCTTCCTCCACCAAAAAAAGGAAAGAAAAATCAACTGATGAGACCATAAAGGTCTTCATACAGGTACACATGTAGTGGCCATAGTGTAGACAACGTTATCTACTTACCCAGGACCCTGAAGGCAAGGTAAAGCAAAAATTTTCCTTTTCATTTGGCCGCTGATAGCAAATGGCGTGAAACCTTCCAGGAGTGAAGGAAACCACAATAAGTAAAATCTAAGCTGGTATACAATACAGTGTGATATTAGAGTTGATAATTAATTTTAGGAAAGGCTAGGGAAGCAGGCAAGATTTTTTTCATCTCCTTTTGGTGAATGTAAATGTCCATATTAAGGCTGAGGCCATAAAAGGTTGAAGGAAGAATGTCTTTTAAAAAACACCATACCTGCCAAATTATGTAAAAGGAAGCTTATATCTATCCAGGTTGTTTAAAAGTGAAAATTTAGATTCTTTTTGGAAAAACACAAGGAATATATATATAAATTTTAAGAAAAAGGTTAAAACAGAAATGTTAGCTAACAGGAAAATTAAAAGAAAAAGCAAACAAAATAAAAGTTCAATATGAATAGCTAAAAGGTTTTCAGGCTCAAAAAAAAAAAAAAAAAAAAAAAAAAAGCAACTACAGTGCACTGTAGGTTTTTTTTTTTTTAGCCTGAAAACTAATCATAATTAAATAATGAGTGTGTAAGCATTGTGTATGGGCATAGTATATGTGTCAGTAAAGAAAAGAAAGTTGTTTGAAAACCGATAGTTTTGATTGAGATTGGCTGTGTTCGAAATTTACATGGAAAGTGTTTTTTTTTTCTTGTTTTTTGTAACATGAAATAGCAAAATTTACACCATTTTATTTACGTTGGTGAAATATTACAGTGTGCTCATTTTGTTAACTATAGCACCCAATGTAAGAACAAAGTAAAATTGTATCCAAGGCATAAACCTTTGGAATCATTCTTCATTATACCCAAATCAAAATTTATTTTGGACTCTAAATACCTTTTGGAAATTTTTGGTAACCTATAAGAAAATTAGGACTATGATTAGCCGATATTGTCAAAAGAAGTGAAAATTAAGCTCAAAAATCATATTTGCCAAAAACAGTGTTTTCAAATAAATGCAGCCGAAGTCGGCTTTTCAAACTTACACACATGAGTCAGTACATGTTTTGTCTTGAATTGCCTGTTCTTTGACACTGCCAGGTGAACAAAATCACCCCTGCAACTGGCAGGGCTTTCCATAGGAAACGTTCACTGGGTAAGTATCTTGTCTGTCATTTTCGCCAGTGTACTTCCACTATTCTGATCATGTGCCAAATTTAAGAAGTTTAGTTAGAACATTATTTTTTTTTTCCTTACATTTCTGGTGTGCCAAAAAGCTTACAAATTTTGGAATATTTCCACAAAATTGTTTTTTTATCCAAAGAGTTTTCAACCACTTTAATTTTTTTTCATGTCAAATGACCAGAGACAACATTATCATATCAAATGGTGCCGAGCTTATCATTTTATTACCATTTCATATCAAATGGGTCCTGCGACCACGATTTTGGTCACTTAGCAATGACAAAGAAAGGCAATAACTGACTCATATAATCTACAAAATTTTGAGCAGCTTTTGTAAAGGAAATTTTGAAGACGAGAGAAGGCGTAGTGAAAATTTTGGTTGTTTGCAATAAGTATTTCTTACACTTTGGGTATGCTAAACAAAAAAGGATATTTTTTTTCAGAAGTTATAAAGTACAAATATCCCCAGCTCAATTTTCAGTACATATTTAGTATAACTTTTGATATTTTACCATTATTTAGAAACTTAGCAGTATTCGAATAAGAGTAAGCATAGTGTATTAATAGTGTCATTTAGTACTAGAATTTTAGTGTAGGTGCATAGTTGTATTTGTGTGTGTTGAATTTTAGTATAGTGTAGGGATTTTTTTTTTTTTGAGTTGCAATCATGGGCAAACAGAGGTGTTCAGCTTCACCTGAAACAAGCAGAAGAAATTTTAATCTGAGTCACCCTATCTTAATGAACACCATTCCCATATTTTCGGGTAGTTCAGAAGGAGTGCCAGTTAGAGAATTTCTGAATTCTGTAGAATATGCAGCTGAAATAGCTAAATATTAAGAGGAAGAGAAGCTATTTGTCACCGAATACAAATGTGAAGGGGAAGCTAGGAAATTTTGGAGAAATTTAGCACCCAGGGTTAGACAATTGACATATGCTATAGTAAAGCAATGTTTATTGGCAGAGTTCTCTTCAAATTCAGCGCCCATGATACTAAAGGAGTTTACCGCTTGTAAACAGAGCTCGGGAGACTGAGTGAGTCGGGTTGATTTCAGGTTGCAGGAAGACAACAGTAGGAGTAAGAAAAGTTATTATGGGCCTGTCGCACATGCGAAAGGAAGGAAATATGTTAAGGAGGTGACAGAAAATTTCTCTCAGCAGACAAATAGAGGCCGAGATAGATTCCCTGTTAGAGAAAGGTTAGATGAAAAAGTGTTGAGAGAAAGAGAAGAGAAATTGGAAAGAGACAGAATAGAAAGCTTTAAGGAATTAGAAAGAATGGTGAGAAAGCGAGAAGCTAAGGGGAGACAAGAGCGTTTAGAAAGAGCTAGGCTAGAACGAGAAAAGTTGGAGGAAAAGATGTGGAGAGAAAGAGAAGAGAAATTAGAGAGGGATAGGATAGAAAGACTTAATGAATTAGAAAAAATAGTGAAGGAAAGACAAGCAAAGAAAAGAGAAGAGCGCTTAGAAACAGCGAAGTTGGAACTGCAGAGGCTTCGGCAGTTAGAGAAAGAGAGGCTTGAGAAGTTGGAAAAAGAGAGGCTTAAGCAGTTAGAGAAAGAGAGGCTTGAGAAGTTAGAGAAAGGGAGGCTTCAACAATCAGAAAGAGAAAGGATTCAGAAGCTAGAAAGAGAAAGGCTTGAGCAGTTGGAAAGAAAGAGACTCCAAGAGTTAGAACAGAAAAGGTTTGAGATCGTGAGAAAGATTGAACTGGAGGAAGAAAGGGAAAGAGAAAAGATTAGAGAAAGCCAGGAAATTCTGCACATTGCAGCAGAAGCAGAGCAAGAGAGTGAAAAGAGGATAGAAACTCAGTTAACACATGAGATAGAGAGAGAAATTCCTTACTCTGAAACACGAGTAAACAATCAGGTTGTGTCAGCGGTGATAGAAGTTAAGGTTGCAGAATCTGCCATGTGTGAAGATCTTGATGTCACCAACATGATTTCGGAAGACTTACCGAGTCAAACAAAAAGGGACAGAATTGTTGATTTAGTTGAGTGTATGAGATGGGATGTAAGGTCAAGTGATGCGTAACATCACAGCCTCTCCTTGACAAATGTCAACCCCGCCTTCTCGTGGTGCATCCTGTTCCCACTAAAGGGGCTCTGACGACCGCCAATAGCGGTATAACTATACCATCGGGATCAGAGGAAATGCTATCCCACACTCACCAACCCGCTTGGCCAGCGTGGTGAGTTATGGCCAAACACCTCCAAAATGACTCTACAACTTAAATCTTGGCCCTCAGTCTCCGGCAGCTGGAATGTACCTGGCCAAGGCAGCGGCCAGTGCGACATGAAGGCAGAGGGTGCTAAGAATCCCCGGAGGACCGGACTAGGCTGCCATTTGATGCTGACCTTGGCTACCTACAACGGACGCTCCCTATCTTCTGATTCAAGGCTTCTTGAATTGGAAGAGAGGAACTACAAAGGATCAAGTGGGACACCGTCGGGCTAAGTGAGGTAAGGAGAAAAGGAGAAGATCTCATTGAACTGAAAAGTGGACATCTCTTCTATTATCGTGGGACAGATACTGGCAGAACTAGTGGTGTTGGATTTATAATAAACAAGAAACTGAAGGATAAAGTGGTAGAAGTTGAAAGTTCCTCTGACAGAGCTGCACGACTCGTTATCCAACTATCGAGAAGATACCAGGCTCAGATTATTCAAACTTATGCACCCACCACAAGTCATACTGAAGAAGAAATTGAAGAATTTTATGAGGAAATTCGTCATCTAAATAATAAAGGTAAGCAGCACTTGAAGATAATTATGGGAGATTTCAATGCAAAAATAGGGCACCGGCAACAGAATGAAACTTCAGTAGGTAAATTCGGTCACGGCAACAGAAACCAGCGTGGAAATACTCTCGTTGAGTTTGCAGAGGCAGAAGGATTTTTCATCTTGAATTCCTTTTTCAAGAAAAAGCCACACAGGAAATGGACATGGAGACATCCAATTGGGACGACAAGTGAAATTGATTTTATTATGTGTAACAAAAAATTCGTCATCGAAGACTGCAGTGTGCTGAACAAGTTCAACACAGGTAGTGACCATAGATTGGTGAGATGTAAGATGCACCTCAACACTAAACTGGAACGTGGCAAGCTCATAAGACAAACAAAATGTATTGACATAACCAACCTTAAAAAACACCATAATACTTTCAAGTTGGAACTAAAGAACAGATTCTCTGCTTTAGAAGGCCTAACATCGGAAGAAGTGGATATTTCAGAAGTTAACAGAAAAGTAACCAAAGCTCTTATGGAAACAGCAACAAAATTAGCTGGGTCTAAGAACAAGTTGCATGTAAACAAATTATCAGGAAAAACCAAAATGTTGATGCAAAAAAGAAGAGAGATGAGGACAACTAAAGAAGATGTGACTTCCAAAGTGGAATATATAGAGCTATGCAAGACAGCACGAAAAAGTATCACTGAAGACGTAAGGAAATTCAACTGTGAGCTAGTGAGGAAAGCAATTGAAAACAACCAAAGCCTAAAGATAGCAAAGGGACATCTCAGTAAGGGAAGAAAACAGATTATGGCTCTGAGAAAAGAAGATGGTTCTATAACAAGAAATAGAGGCGAAATTTTGACAAGAGTGAAAGATTTCTACTCCAAATTATATGAAAGGGATGATACATGTACTCCAGACATCATGAAAGGTACCAGAGTTCTTCCAGTCCTCCCAGCAGAAGTTGCTCATGCAATCAAGAACGTGAAGCGGAGGAAAGCTCCAGGAGAAGATGGAATTACTATAGACATCATACAAGGAGCAAGTGGAGAAATTGAAACAGTACTCGCCCAAATTTTCACTCGATGCCTTAATGAAGGGAAGATTCCTGAGGATTGGAACAATGCTACAATGATCCTGTTACATAAAAAAGGTGACATTGAGGATCTCAGGAACTACAGACCTATCAGCCTCCTATCAGTGGTTTATAAAATCTTCACTAAAGTTCTTTCACACCGCTTGAAGGTAACACTGGACATGGCTCAACCGAGAGAACAAGCTGGATTCAGGAGTGGCTACAGCACAATAGATCATATCCACGTACTGAGAGAACTAATTGAAAGAGCGAGGGAATATGAACTTCCATTGTGCATGGCTTTTATCGATTATGAAAAAGCCTTTGATTCGGTGAAACCATCAGCAGTTACCACGGCTCTGAAATCCTGCGGTATTGAAGATGCATACATTAATATTATTAATAACATCTATGAAAATGCAAGTGCAAAGATTCGGCTGTTTGAAAATACAACACACATAAAAATTGGAAAGGGAGTGAGACAAGGTGACACCATATCTCCGAAGCTCTTTAATGCCACATTGGAAAATGTCTTTCAATCACTGAACTGGGAAAACAAAGGGATAAAGATTAATGGAGATTATCTAACCCACCTTCGTTTTGCTGATGACGTAGTCATTTTTGCAACTACCCCATCAGAGCTGCAGAGTATGATCCAGGAACTTGCTGACAAGAGTAAAGAAGTGGGATTAAAAATGAACTTTCAGAAGACAAAAGTGATGTTCAATGCTTTTACAAGAAATGAAGATTTAATCGATTGATGGAGAAAAACTGGAGATAACAGATACGTATGTTTATCTTGGACAGCAGATATCAAGTGAGGGTCACATTGATGAAGAAATTAATCGGCGTACAAAACTTGCCTGGAGAGCTTTTGGAAGAAACAGCATAATTTTCAAGAGCAATATGCCATTATGTCTTAAAAGAAAAGTGTTTGATCAATGTATCCTTCCAGTGCTTACGTATGGTGCAGAGACGTGGACCTTAACTAAAAGAGACATACAAAGGCTGCAGACAACTCAAAGCAGCATGGAGAGGTGCATGCTTGGTATAACCAGGAGAGATAAGAAGAGGAACTCGTGGATCCGAAAAATGACGAGAGTGGAAGACATCATGATCAGAGTTAAATCCCTGAAATGGCAATGGGCTGGACATACTGCCAGAAGGACAGACCATAGATGGACAGCCGAAATTTTAGATTGGATACCAAGGGACAGGAAAAGACCCAGAAAAAGACCACATGGGAGATGGGTGGATGAAATTCGTAAATATGCGGGAGTGACATGGAGGAGACTGGCACAAGACAGACCGTTGTGGAGGAAACTTGGGGAGACCTTCGTCCAGCAGTGGATTGATAATGGTTGACAATGATGATGATGATGATGAGTGGAGATAGTATCCCAAGGGTTGAGTCACCTGCAGAAGTTGATATTTGTGCGGAATTATGTGTAGTCGAGGAAGTTAATGAACTCATTTGTGATGAGATTTCAAGTGTGCAGTGTGACAAATTTTGTGAGGGGATAGAAGAGGAATTCACTCAGCACATTGATTTTTCAGAGGATAAGAAGCACATGATAGAAGTTGTAGCTGATACGGAAATTGCCGTCAGTGAATTTGTTGAAAGTGTAGAGGGGGTTCGGAATTCGAAACGGAGGGATGAGTATGTCAAATGGGGCAACAATTGGATCTATTTCATTTGTATGCTTCTCAGTCATGTTTTGTTGCCTGCAAATTCCTTGTCCAGCTGACAAGAGAAACACAGAGGACATACCTCAAACCTTGAGCCAAATGCCAAGGGAGGCAATTCAAGATTTGTTGGAATTGCACAAATATACCAGAGAAAGTGGATTTGGATATGACTGATCTAAGGTTCCAGCAATTTTTGCTCTGGAAGGTGAAAAGGGTGCGGTTTAAATACTCTTGTAAAAAGAAAAATGAACATTTTGATGACTGATAGAATTTTTTTTCTTTCATTCTGAGTGGCCCTTTTTGATAATGATTGGTCTGGAAATGGATACGAGTTAAGACAGTGTAAATATTTGTTTACTTTTTGTGTGTGTGTGTGTGTGTGTGTGATGTCATAATTTGAGTTACTTTGTTTTCTTGAGACCTTACGTGATATGTGTTAGTTATGTGAGTTTTTTGTTGTAATGATTCAAAGGTCTTGAGAGATTTTTTTTTCCTTTCTGGAAAACAACTAGTTGCAAGGGAAAGTAGATTTATATGATAATTCTTTTTTTTTTTTTTCTCACGTTTGTTGGGATTTTGTAATTATATTTTTGACATGTTTGAGCAAGATGATACACAGTAAAGTGAGTAGCATGGGATGTTGAGTATAAGTTCAGTTCAGAAGTTCAATGAATAGCAATTAATGTGAAGGTGATGAATGTACTCCAGGAAGTGTGAATGGTTCCCTAAATAATGAGTGAGTGAAGTTTCGCATTTCAAGAAGGAAATAATGTTGATGTTTACTTCGATTTCGAAAGGTTATTTGCTTCAGTTGTAATTTTGTTCAGATTTTTCAATTTACTTATTAGGTGTGTTTCTGTGTATTTTTGTAGTTAGCATTATTGAAGCAAATGACATGCCAGTATTTTGGAATGCAATGGATGGAATTTATGGAACGTTCATTTAAGCGAAGCAGCAAATTTAGGCTGAACTTCGACTTTTTATTTTTGGAGGTGCATATTTTGGATGAAGGATTGTTTTTTTTTTTGCTAGTTGAACTGAATCAGTAGTTATTCCGCCAGTTAAGTATCGTTTGGTAATTTTCAGCATCATCGGTGTTAGTTGATAGTTTGTATGTTATCAGTTTGCTTAATTTTGGTGTCGTTCTTGTGGTTTTGTTGTCGTTTCGTGCAATGTGTGTGTGTCGTGTTGTGTGTGTGTGTTTTTTTCCTGCATGGCTTGGCTCATAACCCGTGCCATGTTGTAACTTCCGTTGTTGTATTTCCGGTTCGGAGCGATCGCTGCAGGGAAGTTTCTCTTGAGCTCTGATTGGTCGATGAGTTTGTGTTGACATCGCACAGCGTTTTGGTAGCCATCGTGTGCTCTTGAGCATGTGCGTTTGTTGTGGATTGATCATCGTCACGGTTTTTTGGTCTTCATTCAGGGCGGAATGTGTTGATATGTTGCTGTTTTCTCCAGGCAGATTTTTGGAGAGTTAGGGCCCAGCTTTCCCTAAATTTCGCCTGTCGAAACCATCAAATATCTACGCATTCTTATTCCAAGAATGTACTTTCACATACTTACTTTTTTTTTGTGGTTCCTTTCAAAATTCCTTCTCGTTTTTTTTTTTTGTAGGTATACACGGATGAACAAACACCCATGAGAAAAAAAAAAAGGAAAAAAAGGGGGACAGGAATAAGTCATGTTAATTAAAATTGCATTATTCTTCATTCGTTTATTCTTGTCAAAATCTAGGCTTGTGATTGCCTTCGTTTTTCATCATTTAGCTTCGTGCCTTTTCCTTTTTATTATTCTCGTGGAAATACAACGTGTGTATGTCGTCATGAATACAATTTTTTTTTTCGTGACAAATTGAGTAAATTTTGTGTTTAGTGTAAGTGCATTTAACGTTTACAGTAACGATAATCATAGTGAGGTAGAATAATGATAGTGCTTGGATAATTGTAGGAAAAGTTTTTTTTTGTACTAATGCTTTAATGTATCGTATTAATCTTTTTGTAGCATAGTGGTTAATTACATTCATTGTTTTAACAAATAAGAAAATTAATATTGTCGTAGGAATTATCATGATGTATTTAAATTTTTTCATATGGCCGGGATATCTGTACACTTGGAAACAACTATTGTTTCTTCTGCATTTTAGTTCCTTGTGCACGTGGTAAAATACAATAAGGGAAAGAAGGAGTTCGTTTGCAGCTCTCTCTCTCGTTTTCTTCAATATTACCCTGCTAGGAAATTAAAGTTATAATTGTATATGTGTATGAGATGTAATACTGTATTTATCGAGTGATTTCAGTGCATTTCTTATTTTTAAAATTGAGAAAGTCGTGAATTTTTTTCCGCCATGTATTTCTTTTCATTGTTCCTTTGGGTCGCCAGAAAGTAGGCGTTTAGTGGAAATTCGAGAGTAACCTTGTTTTAACCTTTGCCCTTTCTTGTTAAACTTCAGGAATTCCCAGAACTGACCAGAGGTCAGCCAGTTTAACCCTTACACCTCCGCTGTCGAAACCGGGCTAAGCAGGTTTATTCCCCCTTTATGTAGTTGCCAAGGACCAGGTGAGTCTGCCGTTGGCCTTTGCCCAGTGCAAAAGAATGTTCTTGTGCTTCTTTTCCCCCTACTTTGACATTTATGCTGGGTAGGCGAGAGAGAACTTTTCAGCCAATGAGGGCTCGCCAGCACACTGCGTTGACAGAGGATAAGAGAGACGTCTGTGGCTCTGAGGCCCTCTCGCGCGCTCACTCACTCTCTCTCTCTCTCTCTCGTGCTCTTGACAACTCTGCGGCTGCCTGCTGGGTGTAGAGCATTTTGATTTTTTTAACCGAATTGCTGGAAAGCAGATGCTTGGGTCTGCGTGATGTCGTCCGAAAGGGGCAAAAATTTTCTGCATGGCCTTTGACCAAAGCCAACTTCTAAATTTCATCGACTGCCAAGTGCTGTTCTGAAGTTCTTCCTAAGGCAGCGTAGCCACTCCAACGAAGGTACCAAAGTAATCTGACACCAACATGGCGGACGTCTAACGGAGAGTCACCCCCAGCTGACGCAGGAAGCACCCTCCGGCCATAGTTTGACCAAGATGACCACCAGCCAGTGACATTCATTCCCTGCCGAAAGTTCCGGAGCCTTCCTCCACCAAAAAAAGGAAAGAAAAATCAACTGATGAGACCATAATGGCCTTCATACAGGTCCACATGTAGTGGCCATAGTGTAGACAACCTTTTCTACTTACCCAGGACCCTGAAGGCAAGGTAAAGCAAAAATTTTCCTTTTCATTTGGCTGCTGATAGCAAATGGCGTGAAACCTTCCAGGAGTAAAGGAAACCACAATAAGTAAAATCTAAGCTGGTATACAATACAGTGTGATATTAGAGTTGATAATTAATTTTAGGAAAGGCTAGGGAAGCAGGCAAGATTTTTTTCATCTCCTTTTTGGTGAATGTAAATGTCCATATTAAGGCTGAGGCCATAAAAGGTTGAAGGAAGAATGTCTTTTGAAAAACACCATACCTGCCAAATTATGTAAAAGGAAAATTATATCTATCCAGGTTGTTTAAAAGTGAAAATTTAGATTCTTTTTGGAAAAACACAAGGAATATATATATAAATTTTAAGAAAAAGGTTAAAACAAAAATGTTAGCTAACAGGAAAAATAAAAGAAAAAGCAAACAAAATAAAAATTCAAAAATTCAATATGAATAGCTAAAAGGTTTTCAGGCTCAAAAAAAAAAAAAAAAACAGAAAAAAACAACAACTAGAGTGCACTGTAGTTTTTTTTTTTTTTTTTTTTTTGAGCCTGAAAGCTAATCATAATTAAATAATGAGTGTGTAAGCATTGTGTATGGGCATAGTATATGTGTCAGTAAAGAAAAGAAAATTGTTTGAAAACCGACAGTTTTGATTGAGATTGGCTGTGTTCGAAATTTACATGGAAAGTGTTTTTTTTTTTTTCTTGTTTTTTGTAACATGAAATAGCAAAATTTACACCATTTTATTTACGTTGGTGAAATATTACAGTGTGCTCATTTTGTTAACGATAGCACCCAATGTAAGAACAAAGTAAAATTGTATCCAAGGCATAAACCTTTGGAATCATTCTTCATTATACCCAAATCAAAATTTATTTTGGACTCTAAATACCTTTTGGAAATTGTTGGGAACCTGTAAGAAAATTATGACTATGATTACGCGATATTGTCAAAAGAAGCGAAAATTAAGCTCAAAAATCATATTTGCCAAAAACAGTGTTTTCATATAAATGCAGCCGAAGTCAGCTTTTCAAATTTACACACATGAGTCAGTACATGTTTTGTCTTGAATTGCCTGTTCTGTGACACTGGCAGGGCTTTCCATAGGAAACGTTCACTGGGTAAGTATCTTGTCTGTCATTTTCGCCAGTGTACTTCCACTATTCTGATCATGTGCCAAATTTAAGAAGTTTAGTTAGAACATTTTTTTTTTCCTTACATTTCTGGTGTGCCAAAAAAGCTTACAAATTTTGGATTATTTCCACAAAATTGTTTTTGTATCCAAAGAGTTTTCAACCACTTTTATTTTTTATATCAAATGACCAGAGACAACATTATCATATCATATCAAATGGTGCCAAGCTTATTATTTTATTATCATTTCATATCAGGTGCCAGTTTGGTGAAATTAAAAATGCATTGGGGCATGGTTTCGTAACTTCTTCTCTGTCAATAAATTTGACCTAACGAAGTGAGAGGAAATTAAAAAAAAAAAAAAAGTTACGTCCAATGCTCATTTGAGCCAGTGCATCCCCAGCAATGGTTTATTTTGCGAGACCATTAGTCAGTAAGTTCTCTAGTCTCTACACTTTCCGGCCATGCTTTGTTCGTAGCTCGATAACGTGCATAAAAATGTCTTGGCTTGATTCAACGAAATTAATATGTTGGGGTAATATATTTTGCTCTGCAAATTGTATCTCTTTAAGCTGTTACTGTTTTACTATAGCAATTTTACTTGCATTTTTTTTTTTAAGTGTCAGTATAGTATTAGTGATTCGCTGCAGCAATATGAAAGGGGGGGGCTACTATCAAGCATTCTGTGATGTGTATTCTGCGGAATTCCTGTGTATTGCAAAGTCTTCAAATAATAAAAAATATGCATTTTACACTACATGTTGATGTAATTTCAGCGTTTAATGTGGTGGAAGGAATGATATTACTAATCACATTTCTAGTGCCAAGCATAAATCTAATGTTGACTACGTGGGGAAAAAAAAAATTTGAAATTAACTTCCTTTGTTAAAAGTTATAATGAACTGGATGCGATTCATGTAAAATGTTGGTTCAATTTGTTTATAGTTGAGCATAATTTATCAATTAGTGTCACTCATTTATTTCATTTTTTTTTTACTGTCTCATTGTTCGTCTTTAACTGTCTTTGTATTTTGTCTTCAGATGAAAAGGAAAAAAAGTACCAAAATTATTTTTAGATGATAAAATAAAAATTGTATGTGTGCGGGGAGGGGAACAGATGGCTTGGACCATAAATGGGGGCTCAGGCTGCAGCCCCCAGGATCTTAAATCGTCCCTGAGGATTTCGAAGACTTTTCCCTAAGCAGATGATTTGCTGATTTTTTTCAATTTTTTTTTTGTACTAGTGGAGAATTTGGGCAAAATTGTGTGTGTGTGTGGGGGGGGGTGTTCGAATTGACTGGCTTTACCTCATATTTAGTAATTTTGTTTAAAAAATTCCACTGGTCTAATAATTTTATTATTCAAATTTATAAATATACTTTCTGTTCCCTGTGTGGATAATATGCTTAAACCCTCCTTCCATACTGTATATACATACGTATCATTAAGCTGTTCTCTGAGATTCAGAGGTTAGCTCCTTAAAGAAAGACAAATTTCCAAGTTCACATTTAACTGATAGAACTGGAAATTACTTACTGTTGGTGTATCAAATGTCTCCATTTACAACGATCTTGGCTCACAGCTTGAGCTTCATTAACATCCATCACATGCCGCACACACGACCTTTTGTACTTCAGACTCATAATCTTTTTCTGAAGCAGACATCCTGAATCTAGTCCTCCCATGATTCCAATGGCATTCTTTCCTGCCACTTGGGCTGAAAAAATTATCTTAGTCAGCACCTCATCACTCATTCTTTCAACATGGCCAAACCACCTAAGAATATTAGTTTCCACCTTACTAACAACATTTTGCTTCACATCTGCAACACATCTTCATTCTTCACATGACCAGAGCATGTCTTGCCACAAACCCCCCATAAGTAGTGCATCTTCCCAGCACATAAAATACTCCTATGTCTTTTCTGCAGTACCCACGTTTCACTGCCATACATCAGAGTAGGAACAATTACACTTTCATACACATATCCCTAGTCAAATTGACTACCCATGTAAGCTCTCCCTATTTTTACTTCATTGAACTCCATAAATTTTCTTCCCAAAAACTGTAGCATGAGAAATCATTCTGGCCCCCACCATTCAGTCCTTCCTCTATTTCTGCCCTTCAATCATCTTCAGTTTGATTTCCTCCAATTTTCCTTCTCATTCTATACAGTTTTTCCATCTCCTGCCCTGCCCTGCCCTGCCCTGCCCTATTAATGAGTTTTGGTAAATTGCTGTGATTTGTTATAGATCCTGTCTGTTTACATGTTTTTCTGTGTTCCCTTGCTTACTCTCTCTAGTCATGCAGTATTGTATAAAATAAAAAAAATAATTTAATGGTATCTTAAATTGCATAAACTGAATTTAATTTTATTACTCTTTCAGGGAAAAAATGCTGCAGGCTTGTTAGTGCAAAGGAAACTGCTGCTGGTAGTATACAAGGATTTTTCCCTGGGACCATTCCATCTTCATCATCATCTGAAATATCAAGTGCTACTCAAAAAACCCCGGCAAAGGAATCCTTCACTACTGGTACAATTTTGACTCGTGTTATAAAAAAAGATGTATTAGATGCCGAGATCAAATGGGCTCTCAAGTGTGTGAGTAGTCACTACTCGTACAACTCCTGTGCTGACATTGGCTCCTTATTGTGTGATATGTTCCCAGACAGTACGATAGCAAAGCACTTCTCTTGTGGTCCAACGAAGTGTGCCTATCTTGTGTGCTTTGGATTGGCACCATATTATAGATCTCTGTTATTCAGTACATTGAAAACAGCAGAGTATTACAGTTTGTTGTTTGACAAAAGTCTGAATAAAACATTGCAGCATAAACAAATGAATGTCTATGTTAGATATTGGTGCAATTCTGACAGTGAAGTGAAAATGAAGTACCATACTTCTTTATTTATGGGACATGCTACAGCAGAAGACTTCTTAAAAATGTTACATGAAGCCATTGAGAATCTGACTTTGCAGAAAGTTCTGCAGCTCTCTATGGACGGCCCAGCAGGACGTGAAATCAAACTTCAAGTGTGAAATGTTAAACACTGGCAGCTGTGGACAGCACACTTTAAACAATGCGTTCAAGCAAGGTGAAAGTGTGTCACAATGGGCTATTGACAACATATTAACCAGTTTGTATTATCTCTTCAAGGATTCACCTGCAAGGACAGAGGATTTTCTGAAAGTGTCGCAGTCTCAGAAAATGCCAAAGCCATTCTGCAAACACAGATGGCTAGAAAATGTCCCAGCTTGTGAAAGAGCATTAGATATATGGACTGATGTAAAGAAGTACATTCGGTATGTTGAAGAGGGAAAGTTTTCCAAAGCAACATCTAAATTTTTTGATGAGATACAGAAAGCTTCTAAAGATGAACTTATGCCTGTAAAGCTGAACTTTTTCTTGTCTGCCTGTAAAATTTTACAGCCATTTTTGACACTCTTCCAGGATGACGAACCACTACTGCCATTTCTAGCTGAAGAACTACAAAAGCTTTTGGTTGATTGTTTGTCAAATTTTAGTGTTATGAAAAAAGAACATGTGGAGGAATTGAGCACTGTTCTTAAACTGTCCATATTCGATTTTACTGTGAAGGACACTTACTCATCCATCAGCAAGATCAGTGCAGGATTTGTGGGACATCGCATAATTCAAGAATTAACCTTCCTCATAAAAGTCACTGACAAGGCAGTCATTGAGCTAAAATTACAGCACCAAGACTTCATTTTTGCAATGGTGTCTAAGATAATTAATAAATCACCAGTGAAGTATTCAATTGTCAGGTGCATATCATGCTTAGATCCCTGACATATGGTTGCAAACACTCATGATTGCTATGTCAAGCTGAAACTGATTTTGTCTGCTTTGGTTGATACTAGTCGCATTCTTGAGACAGACTGTGAGCAAATACTCCAACAGTTCAACAACTTCATTAGTGAAGTTGTATTGAAAAATCAGTTGGGGTTCAGCCCTGCAGATCAGGGTTTCCGACTTAATCGGTTTCTACATAAACACTTCTCTGAAGACAAATACCAAAAGGTATGGGGAATAGTCAAAATGCTGTTGATTTTGTTGCATGGTCAAGCAGATATTGAAAGGGGCTTCTCAGTCAATAAAGCTATTGAAATTGAAAATATGGCTGAGAAGTCTTACATTGCTCAAAGGATCATCTTGGATCACATTAGGGATTAGTAATGTTCCAGTGAAAGATGTCCCCATTTCCAAAGAACTTTGAATAGCTGCTGCTGGTTCAAGGCAAAAGTATCATTCCTATTTGTCTGAATAGCAAAAAGAAAATGAAGTAGAAAGGAGAAAATGAAAGCCATTTTTTGATGAATTACAAGATCTAAAATAAAAAAAAAGCCAGGCTTCAGAGTGCAGTTGAAGATTTACAAGCATCCTCTGAGAAACTTGCTGATAAAGCTGAATCCACTGGAGCCATGAAGTATCTAACCCAATCTAATAGCTTTAGAAGGATAATGAAAGAAAAGAAAGTAGAATTAGATGATGTTGAGCTGCAAATAAACACTTTGCTGAAAGAAGTTAAACACACATAATTAAAATAAACATTACTAGTTGTAAATGAATTTATGGCACCTCTATTCATCTTGTACTGTGGAATTAACTTTTTTATGGGTCTTATAGAAGTTATTAATCAAAAACATTGGTAGTCAAATTTTCGAACTAAAGCCTAGTTCGCCATCAGGACTACGTCACTGGAGTAGTTGCTGCCACTCAGTTGGAAGAGTCCAACCGCAATTATCGTTAATTGTGGTACTTCTTCTTCTTGCTATTTCGATCCCTTCTTCTAGTTTCCTCTTTACTAAGTTTGACTGGTGGGCGATTATTCTTACTGAGTCCCAATTTATGGAGTGTCTACTTGCTTGTATATGTCTGTCTAGCCCTGTTTTGTTGCTAATGTTCCTAATAGCTGCTTGGTGTTCTTTCATTCAAACTTTAATACTTCTCCCTGTTTTTCCTATATAGCTGAGTCCACAGTTACAGTCGATGCAATATATTGCTCCTTCTTGCAATTGGATGTCCACTTCTTTCTGCTTTAAAGCTGGCAGGAATTTCTTTAATTTGTTATTTAGATCTGGAGCAAGCCTGATATTATATTTTACTCCGATCCTCTTCAGTTTTTCGAAAAGTCCCTTGTGGTATGTAATTTTACTGGTGAATTTGAAGTTGTTTATTTCCTGCTTCTTTTTTGGCACTTGTCTAAATAATTTCTCAACATATGGGGAGGGGTAATTGTTTTCTGCCAATATTTCTTTTAATTCTTCTCTGTGAAGATCTTTTTGAGTATCTGAAGAGACCAGGACTTCAATTTTTTCCAAAAATTGTCTCACCGTATTCGATTTAATATAGTCAAGGGTGGAATGAGCAGAAGTCTAACATCTTCCCTGTGTTAGTGGGTTTTCTAAAAAGCTGAGTGAATATTCTCCCCTCTCTTGAGGTCAAGGTTAAATCAAGGAAATTAATGCCATGGTCTTTTTCTAGTTCCAGGGTGTACTGCAAGGTTTTTCTAGCGAATTAAATTCTGCCAGAATCTGAGAGGGTAGAGATTGGTCCACAGTATCTACTATAAATAGGACATCATCTATGTATCTTACTTAGAGAGCAAATATTGAGGGTTGTACAAGTATTTTTGCCTCTAGTTTACTTACATAATAATTTGCTAGCAGAGGTGCTAGTGGAGGAACCCATTGCAAGTCCTGAAGTTTGTCTGTAATATTTCTTTCCAAACTGGAAGAAATTATTCTTGAAAGAAACAAGGAGCAGTTCATATATGCCAAGTAGTATTTCTCTATTGTGATTATGGAATACTATTTTTTCGCCAGGTCATCCGCAATGAATTCCAGCAGGAGGTCCAGGTTAATGTTGGTATATATAAATACTATATCCAGGCTCGCCATTACTGGATGAATTCTGGCAAATTGTCCAGTTTTCCTTTCAGCTGCATAGAATTTTTAGAAGGTAGGGAGAAGAAGGAAAAATATCTCTGAGGTGAATAAGTAAATAATAATTAATGTTGGAGAGTGGTGAATTTCTAGTGTCTATTATAGGTCTTATTGGATGGCCTTCTTTGTGAATATTTATTGTACCATAGATCTGTGGAACTCTTGACTGGATTTTGAAGAAGCCTTTGAATAGCTCATTTAGCTGATTTTTACTTTTTAAAGAGCTGATTAATTTCTTAAGATTTTTGACAGTTTGATTTAATAGGGTTACCAGCAAGTTCTTCGTAATAAGGCTTGCTCAATTCAGCTTCCATTTTATTGTAATACCAATATCTGTTTCTAACAATATCAAAACTTTGCTTTTATCTGCTTTCAGTGCTACAACTTTATCATTGGTTTTGAATTTTTTAAGGTCAATAATGGCATTTCTATCAAAATTATAAGAAACTTTTACTGGCTTTTTTACAAATTTTGAGACGCAGTCTGAGAATTCTTTCCTTAAAGTGGCTGCTGTATTTTCACCTTCTCTTTCTACCTTACTGCAGATGTTTTCTAAATCAATAAGCATTCGTTTTTTATCAGGTGTTGCGGAGGAAAGGTTGTAATTATATCCCCTATTGAGGAGATTAATCAAGTTTCCATCTTCCGTCAGATCTATGACCAACTTTTTTGAATAATAACCTCTATAAAACCCGTAAAAAATTCAATTCCACAGTAAACATTAATTTTCAACCTGTTCCACAAGGTATTTAGAGTTAGGAGAGATACGGTGCAAGTCTTCTGGTGTGGCTAACGTTAGTGGCTGAAATCAAAAGCACTTAATTTCAGGCAACAATAGCACATTTTAGCTTGTATCCCAAATGACTTCACATTTGGGTCTTGTAGCCTGAAACCAAAATAACATTTTTTTGTTTGCTGAACTGGTATAAAACAAACAGTTGGTGCAGAGGCCACAGATTCACAAAAGAAAAAAGAAATGTTGAAGTAAAAAAGAATAGTTACCTTAGTTTTACATTAGCTATTTATTAACTTGAGTACATTGCCAAAAAAGGGGAGAAATTATGTTTATGGGTGCTGGCCACAGAGAGAGGGGGGCGGGGATGCATTGCGTGTGTCATACATTGCCTGAGCTGCACATGAGTTTTTTGAAGAGGATCTTGTTGGCCTGAATGTTATCTATTAGAGGAAGTAGTCCAACTCAGCTCATGCCAAAAATTCTGTTTGCTTTTGCCAGTAATAAGAATCAATGTAATAATCCTTTCAAAATTTTGAAAAAGGATGATTCTTTTCTTTATGAATCTAAACTTAAACCAGAGTCAGATATGCAAAACTTAAATTTACACACACATACACTGTATATGTATGTATATATGTGCATGTGGATATATATATATATATATACACTATACTGAAAAATCACCGGACACTTAGAAGAGAAACACAACATAGCATTTATTGACATACATTAGTGCGGTGTCAGTACACCTTTGGCCTGAATGCATGCACTGACCCTTCGAGATGTGCTTTCGACAAGGTTTTGGAACACAGCAATAGATATGCGCTTCCATTCAGTACACAATACTGCCGCTAACTGTTGCTTAGTAGTAGGCCTTGGTTCTAAACTTCTTATGCAGTACTCTGATTCATCCCATAGGTGCTCTATGGGATTAAGATCAGGGCTCCGTGCTGGCCAGTCCACACACGATACGGAATTATCATCGAACACGCCGTAACACTCCTTGCATACATACATACATACATACATACATACATACATACATACATACATACATACATACATACATACATACATACATATCACTAAGCTGTTTTCTGAGATTCAGAGGTTAGCTCCAAAAAGAAATACAAACTTCCAGATATCTTTACTTATTGTTTTATGGCTCAGTGCATCATGCTGCTGGTACCAACAAGGCTCGGTCCCATAGTATTGCCACAGAGTTCGTAGGGCATAATTGTCCTGAATATTGAGGGAGACGTGCTGGTTAACAGGTTTGTCCACGATAACCATGGGCCGGGACCATAGCATGAAAAACACCCCTCACGAGTACACTGTCAGCTCCAAACTTGACCGTAGGAACAGTACATTGTGGTAAATAGCGTTCCCCTGGCTGCCGCCATATCCACACACGGCCATCAGACTGATGAATCATGTATCTGGATTCATCAGTCCGTAGGACCCATTTCCATTGATCTACAGTCCACCATAAATTTTCTTTACACCATGCTAAATGACGAGTAGCATTCGCAGTGGAAATGAAAGGCTTATGAGCAGCCAAACGACCATGGTAACCCATGGAATGAAGTTCTCTGCGAATGTTACGTGTACATACCTAGGTTCTAGCATTTTTACTCACCTGTACACTGAGGTCTTGTGCAGTACTCCATCGATTAGCTGTAACGACTCTCCTGAGGCTTTGACGTCCTCTATCACTGATTTTCTTTGGTCTGCCAGCATGTTTTGCTACTTCAGGCACGCCATGTGTCTTCCACTTATTCAGTACATCCAAAACAGTTCACTTGGGTATGTTTAAACGCCTCTCGGTTTCTCTTATATGTACAACTCACTAATATAACACCCAACAATCTTTCCTTTTTCAAAGTCAGTTCTCTCCCACCGTGACATTTTCACTCAACCTCAGAGTGCGATATGATCGCGGTCAGCTGCAGGCTTTTTTTATACTGTTTGCAGCTGTACCGCACATCTTAACAACGCAGCGGATCTGTTCATTTGCTTTTGAGGACGCGTCCGGTGACTTTTGTCAATATAGTGTGTATATATATATATTTATTTATATTATATTATATTAAATATAATTAAAAAAGTTAAATTGACACAAACTAGAAAATTAACTGCCCCCCCCCAATATTAGCATGAAAGATCTAGAGTGAAGTTCACAACAGGTGCTACCAGCTTACTGTACTGACCCTTCTTCTCCACACTTCATATCTGGTCCCTGGAACTAATTTGCTTGGAGGGGTCTGGGAAGTCTTTGACCTGCCCTTCCTAACTCTGAATTCCTTGTGTGTTCTGTAAGCCCAAGAATGATTTTTTACATAGGCAGTGATATAAATTTGGTGTTTGATTCGGTTACTTGTGGTATTATCCTGAATTTGGTGTTATTCATTTCTGTCAAGTTAGTGAAAGGTTACTTTGAGACTTAGTGAAATATCTTACAACCATACATCAGAAACGGGGGACTTGCAATTTAAAAGCTTTATTTCATGGTAAGTTAAATTTTGCTTTTATAATGACTCGTTTTGAGTTTTATTTACGTATACCATATTTATTTTATTAATATGTGCCAGTTACTGTAATGTGCACCATGTTTTCAGAAGTCACCATTTTGAAGAGTAATATTTATTCATGCCCTTGAAAAAGTTCATATTGTAATGCCATACCTAATTAATATTTGGAGTCTAGACATCATACATACATACATACATATCACTAAGCTGTTCTCTGAGATTCAGAGGTTAGCTCCAAAAAGAAATACAAACTACGAGATGTTTTTACTTACTATTGTCGTATCAAACTTCTCCATTTACAGCGATCTTGACATACAACTCGGGCTTCTCTGATATCCATTACACGCCGTACACAAGATCTTTTATACTTCATACTCATAATCTTTTTCTCATGCAGACACTCCTGAATCTGATCCACCCATGTCTTCCTTGGCCTTCCTCTGCTTTTCCTTCCTGCCACTTGGGCTAAAAGATTTTCTTAGTAAGCATCTCATCACTCATTCTTTTAACATGGCCAGCCCACCGAAGCATGTTAGTCTCCACCTTGCTAACAACATTTTGCTTCACATTGTTACACAACTGCAACACATCTTCATTCCTCACACAATCGGAACATGTCTTGCCACAAACCCCCGTAAGTAACGCATTTCTCCAGCACACAAACTACTATGTTTCTTCTGTAGTACCCAGGTTTCACTATCATACATCAGAGTAGGAACAATTACACTTTCATACACAGCCATGCGGGACTCTCTAGAGAACCCATCATTCCTGTGAAAACCTCCCAGAGCAGCTATGACTTTCAATGAAGAATTCTCTCTCCTACTAATTTCACCATCCAATTTGTTCTCTCTGTCAAACATGCTTCCTAAATACACAAACTCACTCACCTGGGCAATCACTGTGCCATTTGGACTTACATTACATTCAGTGCTACCCATTCCTCTCTCAAACACCATAACTTTGGTTTTTCCCTTATTTATACTCAGTTTGAATTTCATGCAAACTTCGTACATCCGGGACAACATACCCTGCAAATCACTTTTGCTCTCTGTCAGCAGGACAGTGTTATCAGCGTACAGCAATCTGCACACACAAATATCACCAAGACATAAACCAGTATTATCTATTTTGGCATCACGCACGCATGCATCCATAAACATATTAAACAGCCATGGTGACATTACACAACCTTGTCTGACTCCTGCACCAATAGAAAACCATTTTGATAAAACACTATTCACTCGTACACAAGCTCTGCTACCAGCATACATGGCTTTTACACTGTTAAGTAGATTCCCAGTAACACCATATTCATTCAATACCTTCCACAAAAGTGTCCTATTTCCTCGGTCGTAAGCTTTCTCTAAATCTATGAAAGCAGCGAAAACTTTCTTACTGACAGCCAGATACTTTTCAATCACCACGTGTAATGCAAAAATTTGGTTCGTGCAGCATTTACCAGGTATAAAACGACTCTGAACATCCCACACTTTCTCTGATGTAAGACCCCGTACTCTTTCAATAACAACTTTACCAAACACTTTCCCTGGCACACTCAGTAGGCTAATACCACGATAGTTCTTACATTTAGTCTGATCACCTTTTTTTTCCCTTATGCAAGGGAACAATAAAAGCATCCTTCCAATCTGGAGAGACCATTTCTAACTCCCAGCACAACTGGCAAAGTTCAGTTAACCAGTCAATTACAGAGTCACCACCATATTTCAACATCTCCGCAGTTATGCCATCAACTCCCGGAGCCTTACCATTCTGAAGAGAATTTAGAGCTTTACACACTTCTTCTCTTGAGATCCCTCACTGTGATATCATCTGCGTCTGCCTCAGAATCGTCTATGCTTTCCTGATCTAATAACTCACAGAAGTATTCACCCCATCTTTCACTTAACTCATTGGGCTCCCATATCATTTCCTCGATCTTATTCTTCACACAACTTACAACTTTGTTTCTTCTATTTTTCCTGAGTCTCATGTACTGCCAGAATGACTTTCTATCTTTCCAAAAGCCAATTCATGCCTTTCCACCTTCTCCTTCCTATCTTTTGCCTTACTCTGGCGAACTAGCTTAGCAGCTTCACGCTTCTTACAGCAATATTCATCCACAGAAACTCTACCCTGCAACATCCCCTAATAGGCTTCCTTCTTTCTCTTTACTGCCTCTTCAATCTCACTATTCAATTCCAGCATCACCTCTATTGTTACCCACTATTGTGGTGCCACAGACCTCTTTAGCAGCAGTGACAACACAGTTCTTAAAACATTCCCACTTCTTCTCTACATCCCTCTCACCGGACTTCAGCTCCTTCAGTCATTCTCTGAGTAAGTCAGAATAATGCCGATCTTCAACCTTATTCTCTTAAACCTCCGTCAACCTCTATTCTTTCTACCCTGGGCCTGTTCCTGTTCCTATTCCTATTCCTTTTCCTTCAACCAACATTAAGTTTCACTCGTGACACTACCAAGTAATGATCAGAACCAACATCCGCATTTCTCATCACACGGGTGTCAACAACTGAGTGTTTCAGATGCTGATCGTAGACAACAAAATTGATCACACTCGTTTGATCAAGAGTACGATTTTCCCAAGTATATGTGTGGATATACTTGTGGTTGAAAAATGTATTAGATACACACAAACCATTCTCAATGCAGAGTTCAAATAATCTTTCACCATTATCATTCACACAAGGATCATTAAACTTGCCCAGAACATTGTCAGAAATTGCATTCTGCACACATACTCTAGCATTGAAATCCCCTGCTATTATAACTTTTTCTTTAGCACCAAACTGGCTCAAAACAGCTTTTAGCTCATTGCAGAAATCTTCCTTCTTATCAGAAGGTTCCGAGTCACAAGGCACATACAACAATTACAATTCTCGGAAGTTTCATTTTCAAAGGAATCCAGAGCATTCTCTCACTTATGCAACTACAATGAATCAAGTTGTTCTTCATCTTTTCACTTAAAATCACACCTACACCAGCCTGTCCTCTCACATTATCCAATACTCCAGACCACACACTCACCGTGCCATTCACTTCTTCTACCCCAATTTCTTTCTTTTTGGTTTCACTTGCACACAGCACATCCAGTCTATACTTATTCATCTCCTCAATCACCTCATTCATCTTGCCATTTATACCTCTAGTATTCCATACACCAATATTACATTCACTCAGCCCAAATCTCTCTCTCATACACCGTTTTGAAAGTTCAGGTCAATTTTGTGGTGGACACTGAGAAAAAAAGTTGGTGTCAAGTCTGTGAAAAAAAGGTTATGAAGCTATTGTGTGTACATGTATTTACATACATTTTCTTCTATATGTATATAAAGCTAATGCGTGTGCAATTGCAGAGGTTTTTAAAAATATTTCAATAGGTGCTTAAAAGTCTTTAAAAAGTGCTTATTTTTTATGGGAGAAGAAAGAGTGGGAACCCTGAAATGTCATTAATGTAAATATTGAATAAAATGGGGCCAAGTATTGAGCGCTGAAGAACTCCTGAGGTAATATTTCCCATAGCTGATTTATTTTGACCAATCTGTGTGTATTGCATTCAATTTATTAAATAATTTTTAAGTAAAGTTAGAGAGATGCCCCTGCTGCCAATATGATTTAACTTTGTGAAGAGAATATATATTGATTAATGGTATCAAATGCTTTTGTGAGATCTAAGAATAATGCTAATGTTATTTTCTTATCTTAAAAAAAATTTGAATGTAATTTTGCAAATATAATAAGGCTGATTCAATGGATTTATGAGGTTAGAAACCGTATTGATTGTTACTAATTATGTTGTATTTTTGTAAGAATGATATCTTTTTATAAATTAATTTTTCTAAAATTTTGGCAAAAACTGAAATATGTGCTTATAGGCCTGTAATTATTCACATTATTTACATTCCCTGATTTATATTTAGGGCTAATTTTAGTAATTTTTAGTTTATGAGGGAAGATTCCAGTTGTAAGTATCAAGTTAGAAATGTCAAGAAGGGGCTCCACTAGTATGAAATGACATGAATGACCCTCGGATGAATGTCATCATAACCTGGAGTAGAATTTATTTTAATATTTTTTAACTCAGTTAACAGCTCGTTATAATTTATATTACAAAAATGACAGGTGTTCATTCTATGAGATTCTTTTAAATGTGAGGTGTAATCCTTGTTAACTTTTCCCATTTTTTTTAAAATTATTTTTGGTATTGTAATGAAATGTTGGTTAACTTGTGCAACTATTTCATTTTTATGTAAAACCTTTTCGTTATTCTCATTAATTAAATATTCTGGTACTGTAAATTTAGTACTTTTACCTGTATTTTTTGGGCAGTTTTGTGAAAAAATGTTAAAGTAATAGTTTTTTTTATTATTTTAATAGTAGTATTTAAACTGTTCGTAAAGTTTTTAAATATAATAAAATCAGTTTGATTTCTAGTTTTAAGGAATTTAGAATAAAGTTTATTTCATTAATAAGTGAATTTGTCATCCATGGGTTTCTAAATTTTTTTTTAGGTTTTTTTTTTTTTGTGTCTATAGGTTAAATATGTTATCATAGATATCTTTGAAAATCTGATGTAACCTTGAAAAAGCCCTATCTGCATCTTTTCCATACTTAATCCAAGTCCAATCAATTGTTTTTAATTCTTTCCTGAAAGCAGAGATTTTAATGTCGGTGATCTGTTGAAAAACATAGCTTTCCGTTGGGGGAGGGGGGGGGGTAGAAAAGACATGAGAAAAAGAGACAAATATGGGTAGATGATCACCAAGATCATATTGTTACAAAGTCGAATTGGTTAGGGTGTTCGCTCTGAGTTGTACAAGATCCATTTAGCGTTTGTTGGAATCGCTTAGAGCTGAAACATTCCCCCAAAACAAAAATGCCTCTAAGTCGCGTTACATGCGTGCGACTGAGAGAGATCCCTGTGATCCCCAAAAGAGCGTCAGGGGTCAAGAGGTCACTGGAGAAGAGAAACAAACAGCAGTGTGCAGCTGGGATCTGGCAAAGAAGGGCTGTTACGGCCGGGGAAGAAACGGAATGCAAGAAATGAATTTCTTCGATATAGAGACTCAATACATGGATGCCCCAAGATCTTTCTGGCTAAAGAGGGAAGGAGAAAATTAAGCTCCCTCTGGATCTTTCAGCGGCTCTGTCCTGACGGCTGGACCCGTGTCTGGTCGCGGGAACCTGCAGCTTACCGCCTCGTCGGCTAACTGGTGCGTACACTGCAAAAGCAGTGTGTGTGCCATCTCAAGGCTGGTTTTTGCTGGCTAGTTCCATCACAGATTAATGAAACTCGTGAAGGATACCTATCTGTAAGTACAGTAAATCTTATTACTTTCGCATGCATCTAGCAGAACTGTGCCTAAGCAGAGCGGACTGCCATTTAAGGAGTGCAGATCTGAACTTGTGAACTGCTATTGCATTTATTGGGGCGGGTTCCCGCCCTCTTCACTTCCAGAACTAGATGAGCAGTGTAAATAATTTGTAGATAAATATAAATAATTTGTAAATAGTTGTAAATAATTAAATGAGCCTGTGTTGTCCTAAGTCATGAGCTTGTCAGTGCTAGTCCCTTGATCTCTCTCAGGGACCAAAGGCTCGGAGCTATCCCTCCGACCAGTTCTTGGTTTTTTAAGAGGGATGCATATCCCAGGGCCCCCAAAATAAAGGGCCCACGTAACAATATTCAAGGGCTCCTGATAAAACTGAGTCATATGAGACATTTGTCAAGCATAAATCAGTAATTGTTTTAGTAGAGGTAGTGATTCTGGTTGGTATAGAAATAGTGTTATAGAAGCCCGAAGTATCATATAAGTTAATTGGTCCGTTATTGAATTTTTTTTTTTTGTGATATATCAATATTGAAATCACCTAATATAAAAGTTTGTTTATTATTTAAATTAGCATAGTCGAGTAGCATATTGAGGTCATTTAATAGTTGCTTATAATAAGAACCAGGTGATCTATAACAGATTGCTCTGATATAATATTGATTTTGTATTGTGAGAAGTTCTATATTTTGATTAATTTTTGTAAATTCAGATATGATGGAGAAATATTTATATTTTTATATACATATATTTCCACTCCACCACCCCTGGAATAAGTTATGTTTAATTTATAGAGATCATAATTTTTAATGTGTATTTCATAATGTTGATCTGGGAACCATGTATCTGTGATACAGATTATGTAAAGTTATTTATTTATTAATGAGCATGCATTAAGATGTATTATATTAAGTTGATTATTTTGATTAGGTGTTAGTAACTTATTAATATCAGTAATTGTGTACTAGTTTGTCATCATATATTATTAAGTATTGCCACCAAATCCCTACCTCTTTTATCCCCCCACCCCCTTCTCTCATTTCTTAAATTTAAATTAATTATCTCTATATATCGATTCCCAATAGAAGAAGGTCTTGTGTTGACATAATTTTTTTCCTCTGTTCATTATCATTCAGTCTAATATAAACAGTTCCATTCCAAGTCCAAGTATTTTGAATAACTCCAGTCTGCTACTTGTTTGCCGGGGTAAGATTTTCATTCAGAAAGATTTTTGTTGATTGTAAGTCTGGATCAAGGTCTGAATTAAGCACTGTCACTTTTCTTTTCAACGTTCATTGATCCCTAACAGTCCTGGACATAAACTGAACAATGACTGTTTAGTTCGGTATTGATTGATGTGGACTAGGAAATAAATGAGCAATGTTTATATCAGTGACTGAATTTTTTTATCTGCAATTTATTAGCCAGTAGAGCAATATGATTTTTTATATCTATACCATCTTTAATTTTTGTTAAATCCAATCCGTGTATTTCAAGATTTTTATTCCTGTGATACTGATCAAAATCATTTAGGTCATTCCTTAGTTTATTAACGAGTGCTTGACTCTGAAATTATCTAGTTGCAAATTGATTTAATTTTATTTGTAATTCAGCATTAGGCTATTCCAACTGGTTGCACTTCTGTAAGGCCTCATCATAATTCACAGTCAACTTCCCTATAAAATGTTTTATTTCTCTCAACTCATCCTTGATCTCAAGAATGGAATTCAATTTATGGTTCATTTCATTAAGAGACACCATAATAGTTTCCATATCAGGTGTCTCACTATGAGGAGACGTAGTTATCAATAACTTTTCACAAATAAAACCTGCTCTGCAGCAGTATACACAGCCATCTTGAACAACGTTCAACGACACAGTAAAACACACAGATTGTTGTCATGTGACCATAACTGATTTATGTAGAGTATAAAATATGACACAGAAGTTTGCCCAATAGTCAAACGCACTTGCACATCGGTAGGTGAAAGATGGCAAGCGATAATGCATTCATTACGAATTTCATCGAGGAAAAAGGGCTGCAAAAGCATGTGCATTGGTCTATTCTGTTCTGGGGGAGAATATTGTGTCGGAAAGCACGTGTGAGTTTTGGTTTAGATGGTTCAAAGCAGGTGATTTTGATGTTAGCGATCGAGAACGTAGCGGCACCCCACAGAAGGTTGCACATGAGGAACTGCAAGCATTGCTGGACGAAGATTCGTCTCAAATGCAAAAGGAACTAGCTGAGAAACTGGGGTAACTCAACAAACCATTTCCAATCGTTTACGCACAATGGGAAAGATTCAGAAGGAAGGAAAATTGATGCCACATGACCTGAGCTAGAGGAACAAGTATGAAGTGTTTGAATTTGTTGAATAAACAACACAGAAAGTCTTTCCTGTGGAAAATCGTTACGGGTGGTGAAAAGTGGATATGGTATGACAATCCCACATGCAAAAAACACTGGGTAGATTCCAGTGAAGCAACGACTTCAACACTGAAACGTGATATTCACTCCAAGAAAGTTGTGCTGTGCATCTGGTGGGATATGAATTGTGTGCTCTATTATGAACTATTGGAACAGAGTCAAACTGTCACTGATGATCGCTACAAGCAACAATTGCCACGATTGAACCCGGAAATCTGTCGGAAACATCCATTCACAGGCAAAGGATTGCATCCTGTGAAATTACTGCATGACAATGCTAGGCAGCATGTTGCAAAATCGGTCAAGGAAACGTTATTGACGCTTAGCTGGGAAGTTTTGGAGCACCCTGCGTATAGTCCCAACATAGCCCCTTCAGACTATCATTTGTTTCGATCAATGCAACATGGTTTGTTTGCTGTATGGTTCCGGACATGTGACGAAGTGCAAAAATGGGTTGACGACTTCATCGCGTCAAACAACGAAGTATTCTTCATGGCTGGAATCCGTCAGCTGCGGTACTACGATGTGTCGTCCTTTGCGATATTGCGATGCGATGTATCGTGAAGGAGGATGTTGATGAAACCACACAATAGTGTCACAAATATTTGAGCTTCTTCATGTATGATGGGAATTCATCAGGAAGCAAACGTGATGTTCAAACTGGTTCTTATCAGGCCACTGCGTGTCGACGATGTCGCAAATTGGCGAATTCGTATCTACTGCTGTATGCCAGCAGTAATGATGTTCGAACATGTTTTGATCAGTACGATTCCAAAACTGTAAATCAATCTAAGTCATGATAAAGGCTGCTGCATGTTTCTATGCCGTGACTGCAATCTCCGGGATCTCGGAAATTTGCCGCAGTCTAGGAAGTAGTTGACAGGTATTTAGCCCGTCTTTTGTATAAAAGATTGCGCTTATGTTATCTGTTTTATTTTTTTTATTCTTTTTATTGGAGGTTTAACGACCACCGTGAGCAACTCAATGGGCTATAAGCAGTCACCCGTCCCTAATATAGGGTCAATGGTTCTTGAGAAGGAAGAGAGGCAGTGCCGTAAGACAAACACAACATCCATGCCTCATTGGGATTCGAACTCGGACCCCTTTCGAACGAATGATTAGAGGCCATCGCTAAGACCACTGCGCCACCGGGGCGGCATTATCTGTCTGTCCTTCCATGGACATATCTCTGCAACCATTAGTCCGATTTAAAAAATTCTTTTTGCATTGGCAAGATTGAAATGTCAGAATTTTTTTTTTTTGATTGAAGGTTTAACAACCACCGTGAGCAACTCAACGGGCTATAAGCAGTCGCCCGTCCCTAATTTAGGGCCACTGGTTCCAGGGAAGGGAGAGAGCCAGTGCCGTAAGACAAACACAACATCCATGCCTCACCGGGATTCGAACCCAGACCCCTTCTCGACGAATGATCAGAGGCCATCGCTTAGACCACTGCGCCACCTGGGTGGCAAATGTGAGAATGATGATCCTTTGTTTCGTTCTCCCCGGGTTTTTCAAATGCACAACTTCGCTGCTAGAGGGCGTAAATGAAGATATTGAATTTAAAATGCATGTTATTGCACATATTTGCTTCTAAATATCCGATTGAAAAAATTCTTACCTCCTTTTGATGCCATTTATAACGAAGACTATTTTAGTCACAGTTTCTTTTTCAAGTAATGCATAGATCTTCCACTAGGAAGCGCAAAGGTAAATTGTGTTTCCCTCTATATCTTGTCTTCTAAAAGTCCGATTTGAAAAATTCTTCTTGCGTTAGAAACAGCTTCTCATGGGAAATGTTTTACATATCATCATCATCATTGTCAACCATTATCAATCCACTGCTGGACGAAGGTCTCCCCAAGTTTCCTCCACAACGATCTGTCTTGTGCCAGTCTCCTCCATGTCACTCCCGCATACTTTCGAATATAATAACTAATTTTTAGTACGAAACGGTTTCGCCAGCAGGGGCACAAGTGTTTATTTCTGTTTATGATGTATTTGCAGCAAAATCTGAGCTCCTTTCATGAACCGATGCCGTTCACCTCAGAAAAAGTTTTGAGATACATATACATCTACGCCTCCTGGCGGGAAAACTATTGCTTAAATTAGTGCATAGTTTTCCCGCCAGGGGTCATAGACGTATATCTTATTTTTGTCGATATCTCTGCTTCTCTAAGAGTACAATTTGAAAAATTCTTTCTTTGTTACAGAGCGTCTCTGGTGCAAAATGTTTCTCATATAGTTTCAAGTAATGCATAGATTTTCCACTAGGGGGCGTAAAGGTAACTTGCGTTTCCCCTGATATCTCTGCTTCTAAAACTCCGATTTGAAAATTCTTTCTGCATCGGATACTGCTCGGGATGAGAAATGTTTTGCATATAATTTCAGAATTTTGATAAAGTATGGTTTGGCCACCAGGGGGCGTAAGCGTTAATTTCTTCTTCCGATGTATTTGCAGCAAAATCTGAGTTTCTGAAAAAGTCGACTGAAGAAGTTCTTTCCTAGACTGATACTGCTCACCTCGGAAAATATTTTGAAAACACCTCCCACTTAAATAGCATATAGTTTTCCCTCTAGGCGGTGCAGATGTATATCTTATTTTTGTCAATATCCGTGCTTCTAAGAGTCTGATTTGAAAAATTCTTTGTTTTTTTGGAGAGCATTTCTGTTGCAAAATGTTTCTCATATAGTTTTTCTTAATGCACAAGTCTGCCACTAGAGGGCGTGAGCTCACATTTCCGTTTACAGCAATATCTGCGGGACTAAAAACCCAATATAAAAGATTCATTTTAGGTCAGAGACTACTAACTATGAAAACTCTGTGTGTATTTTCTTCCCAAAATAATGCCTAATTTTGCTGCTAGAAGGCGCCAATGTTTAATCTGTTTTTCTTAATATCTCTGCTTCTAAATGTACGATTTAAAAAATTCTTTCAACACCAGATGCCATTTACCTTGTGGAATACTTTAGGTTATTATTTGAGGAATTTTATAGTTCACAGTTCTTTCGCTAGGGGTGTTTGTGTACTTCTGCTTGCAGCTGTATCTCTGCTTCTAAAAATTCTATTGAGATTTTTTTTTCTACTGTTTGCTTGCCATTTTCCACAATGGAGATGTGGTACATTATCCTCTTTAAACAAAGCACAGATTTCCTGCTAGGGTGTGTAAAGGTTATTACCTTTGTTTCACCGTTTCTTCTTCTGGGAGACGCACTTGAAAAGTTCCTTTTCCTGAGCATAGCTTTTCCCATGGTTATTTTTCGACTTTCCCATTATGCAAAATTCTTCTGCTAGCAGGCAGAAGAGTTATATCATGTTTCTTTCTTTATTTCTCTCTTTTAACTATTCAATTTGAAAATCTGTTTGTCTCCGATAACTTCCTTCTACTGTGAGAAACTTTTTGTGCACAGTTTGCTAATTTTTGTTACATACTTTTTAGCTGCTGGTGAAAGTAAGTAGCTATTTCTATTTCTGTATGTTTTGTCAATTGAAGAAATCCTGTTGATAATTTTTTAACTGGTTGCATTGACTTTGAATAACTTTTATAAATTTAATTTGCATCAGAAAAGATTCAAAGGACGTGCTCATTAGAACCGAATATTCAATGTCATCTTTCTTGTTTTCTTTTTTGTTCACATTATAGCAAAACAGTATAAAGAGATGTATGGGCATTTAAAATTACATCTGTATAATTTTCCGAATGTCAGTCAGTGCACTTCCTATCCGATGAGAAAGTATTTGATTTAAATAACTTTTTCAGTTTTATGTGTGCACAGTAATACCGAGCCTTCTATATGTCTGCTTAATGCATGTTTGCTATAACGTATGTACAGCATTTTTACCCATTCCTGACATAACTTATTAACACCACACTGAAAATTTCCACCAATTGGAAGCAGCATACTTTGAAGTCTTAGAAATCTTCGTTTACGCTATGCTTGTTTCTGGCTTCCTTGATCGGAGAAGGGGTATTCTCATTGGTATTGCTTTTTTATTGATTTACTAAAGACATTCTTGTAAAAATGTCCTCCCATGAAAGAAAAAGTGGTACTTGAAAGGATTGTAAAATGTCACAGAAATCCATAAAATTACAAGAAAAAGTGGACATAATAAATATGAAGCTGGTGAGTTAATAACTAAACTTTTAAACTCTATGAAATAGTCCCAGCCACCCCACATATTCAACAGGCCACACCCTTGCGTAATTTTTTTTCTTTTGCTTCTTAACAAACACACCTTAAGTTTGACCTATAGATCAAGGAGCTATTGCCACTTTTGAGTCGTATTATTTATCACATCATGATCTGAAGACAGCTTATTTTAGTAACAGTTAGTAAAGACAAGGCAACTGTTAAGCAGTTTAGTCATGATTATAATATTTTGCATGCAGTATCACAAGAACTTCGATAGTGCATGGAAAATGATGACACAGTAATGCATTGTTGGACTTTGACATAAACTTTTTGTCCACGATTGTGACTGATTTGAACCAACTGTTAGATTAATAATATTGTTCAAGAAATTCTCCAGCTACCTGAAAAGCTTGATTTGGAAACTGATGATGTGAAATAATTGTTAGCCTCACAAAATGAAAGACTTAGCACTAAGGGCTTGATTAAACTGGATACATGGTCAAGGAAAGTGGCTCATAAAAAGACTCAGTTGAATAAACTACTAAATGAAACCTACACTAATAAACATTCTCGATAAAACTTTCAAAATCATAGAACAGTTTATAAATAAGTGTGATCCTAATTGAGTGCAGTTTTTCAGTTGTGTATCTGTTTGGATACTTTGTGCTATGTGAAGCTTGAAGCAATAAGTGTGAAGCTTGTTTTGAATAGCCTTTATTTGCTGAGTAAATAGTGTTATCAAAAATTAAAATAAATTGCTATTAATTTTAATTATTAATAACAGTCTAAACCTTTATAATGTACTTCCTATACTTGCTTAATGTACTTTTGTGTAACATGGTTTCCCGGTTACAAGTAATTCTTTATAGTAGGATATTTTGAGTTTTTCACTAAATGCAAGCTTATTGGTAAAAAAATTGCTATTTATTTTAACTTTTTAGAAATCATTTTATATACTCAATTTACCCTGTTAATTTCTTAATTAAATAATCAGATTTTATATTTAATTAATTAAAGTGGCCAAACTCCTACACTATTGACAGAAAGAATAGTCGATAAAACATAGCTTTAGGGTCAAGAAATGTCCCGTAAAAGTCAAGAAAAGGTCAAGAAATTAAGTCTCCTGAAAATGGTAGACACCCTGTTACTTCTTTTCCCTTACTTCACAATTATTAAATTGATATGTGCCATGCTACTCAGTTGTTTCCACTGCAAAACTTTTAATATTAGTTTTTGAATATTTGATTCATTATGAAATACTGTCACAATGATCTTTTTCTCAATGCTCCATTTAATAATTATTCATTTCAGTGACACAGCAAAATTTTTGCTTGTATGACTTGCATTCATGCAGTCTTATTCTAATAAAACAGGTCTAATTTGAAAAATATCATCCACAAAATGCACTGTAATGGCAAAAAAACTACCCCAATTTTTAGTGTCCAACTTTCAGTTGTTATTGTCACATTTTAGCACTCCTTAAAACATCAGTCACATTGTTTTTTACAGTTTCATACCTAACATGTAGCTTTGAATTTGAGTTTTTTTTTTCTGTCTGGCAATGTATTTTGCAAATTCAAAGCTGCAGTGCAATTTCAGAAATCAATATCTTCAATAATGGGAAATGGTTAAAAATATTTTGTAAATGATTCCATTAAGGCTGCATCAATTTTCTTTCAGGCAGTTATTGTTGAAAAGTTGTCTGATATCAGATTGTATAGTTGTTGGAACTAAATTTTACTTACAGTACATCAGTAGTAAGTAAAATCTGGTTCCATCAGCTTGAATTTCAATCTGACAGGTGAACTTTGTTTAGAAAGCTAACCTCTGAATCTGAGAGAGCCGCCCCGGTGGCGCAGTGGCCTAAGCGATGGCCTCTGATCATTCGTCCGAAAGGGGTCCGGGTTCGAATCCCGGTGAGGCATGGATGTTGTGTTTGTCTTACGGCGCTGGCTCTCTCCCTTCCCTGGAACCAGTGGCCCTAAATTAGGGATGGGCGACTGCTTATAGCCCATTGAGTTGCTCACGGTGGTCGTTAAACCTTCAATCAAAAAAAAAAAAAAAAAAAAATCTGAGAGGACAGCTTAGTGAATATGTATGGGACTGTACTTTTACATTGTACCTTGTCATGGGGTGTGAACTCTTTGTCTCATCATTTTATGATGTGCTTTCAGCGTTTTTACCCTCATTATTAACCCTCTAAGCGCCAAGACAATTTTCCTGTTTTGCTTTGATTTCGTCTGTGTGTTCTTGGACCATCGTTTCATCAGCGGCAACCTCTTTCTACTAAGGCTACCTCATTGGTGGCTGCCTGTTTTTACCCCCCCCCCCCGAAAGGGTGGAGCAAACTGCCACTGATTTACAACCGCGATAACAGTGACAATGGAATTAGCTGGATGGTTTCCTGCCCCTGGTAATGGCAGGCAGGGGTTCCAACTTTGCTTCCTGAGGAACTCGCGCAGACGACACTGGTAAAGGGAATCGCACAAAAAGTATTTCTATGTTTTCAACGTTTTGCGTAGAATGTCAGTTTCGTAGCGATTATAATTGCTTCTTTCAGATTATAAACAAATGTAACACAAACTCCAGCTACCAATGAAAACTAAGCTTTTATTTACTAAGAATTACTGTGTCCTTGATTTCTTGTGAAATTATTTTTCGTGGTTTATCAACTTTAGTTTTCTAAGCCTCTTTGTATAAATTGAAAAAAACAACAAAAAAAAACCCCCATGTATATCGTCCGCAATGGTTCAGTCGACAATATTTTTGGGGAACATGAATTCATTTTCACCCTTAAAAAATGCAAAAAAATTAGCCTCACTTCCCTCAGACAGAAAGATCATTTTTTAGAGATCCTATGAAAAATTCGTGTGTTTGGAGGATTGAAGTTTCATAATTCTTTGCGCTGAATAGTTTCTACAGAGATGCCAAGTACTACGGATCCTCCGTAGTTTCTACGGATATCATGTTCAAACTACGGACCTACGGAGAAGGTGTGAAAAACTACGGATTTTCCCAAAAATCCTCAGATACTTCCGGAAAACTTTTTTTTTAATTATTTAAAAAAAAAAAAGTCAAGCATAATCAAATGTGATTTTTGTGATAAAGTCAGGAAGCCGAAGCCGTCACACAGCAAGCATGTTTGGCTTGGGGCAGGCGGGATATCAGAAAAAAAAAAAAAAAAAACTGCTGTGAGCAAATAGTCATCAGATCAAAGGAATCCTGAATGGTTCTTTTTTCCGCAGAGCACATAACTGAGCTACCAGGATGTGTGGACGTTGTTATTGCCTGTTTATGTTACCTCCAAGGGAGTTGTTTATTCTTCGTGGGCAGTATATTTGCCCAGAGCAAGAAAAAATCTCTCCCTGTGTCTTTGGCAACCAGCCAAAGAAAACGTCTAGCAGCTGCTGGGTGTGTGACCTACTTTCACACACTCCTCGCTGTAGGCACAGAGCTTAATTGTTTATGTTACTTTGACAAATTTGCAAAGCGCAGATCTTTTTTTTTTTTTTTTTTTCGTAAAAATGTTCTGCTAAACAAAGGGATGTTTTATTTTATCTTGTCAGATTCACAAGAACTTTCTTTCTTCTTTAAAAGATTGTTTTCCCCAGATCATTCTTCGTTGGGAATCTTTTAATTTCAGTTCTAATTTTTTTTTTTTTTTTCGTTACGCGCGTTTTAAGTTGTGACATTTTACTTCCCCGCATCTTAGCAGAAAACTTCTATTGTGTTAATGAAACGTTGCATGGATTTTTATTGTAATTTATTTTATTGGCATTGCCTTTTTATTTTATCCTTTTTTTTTCCAGAATTGATTTATTTATGCAATTTAAAGTACCTTTTTGATTATTTTTTTCATATAAGCATTTAATGCTAATTTTCTATTTATCCGCATAATAACGCTATGAAACCTTTCAAAGTTAATTGTTCTGTGCGTCGGTCTTTGCTCCCTTTGTGTTTGTCGTGTACAAATTTACTTGCAATAGCGTTGGGTAAATGGCCACCTGCCTCTACTAATATTCTTGGATCTAAAAAGCAAAAAAGTTGTCAAAAATTCATGGAGAGTGTTTCGCAAGAATTTCCGTGTCTGAAATCGTCTCTGGTATCCGAAAACCATGGGTTTTGTTCCCCGTGTGCTGTTGATTTTTCAATCTCACATGGCGGAAAAGACGATTGCGATCGGCATCTTCACTCTAAAAAACAGGAGGAATAACCATAAGTGTGGGGCATCACACACTTATGACATAACATCTTTATTAAAAGCTGGAGTTGTAATAGTATGTATTTTTTGTGTATTTACTCGCCCCCCCCCCCCCATTTTAAGGGGACTTAGGAATGTTGCAAAATTTATCCAAGTATTGTCCCCGATCCAGATTAACATGTTGCTAAAAATGTAGCAGTGTACTCTGGGAAATGGCCATGCCTGCAAATTTTAATGTGAGAACTTGACTTTGACCTCACTACGATAAAAATACGGCGCACGTGGACTACTGATGACTTCCTTTAGATGTTGTCATCTCTGGTTTCAATGTTGTTTGTGTGATGTTCTCACAATTGTAATGCGTGTTATATATACACAACAGTCATCAGCGATTGAAATAAATCCTGAGTATTCTGAATGTTTGCACTGTAAAAAAATCAAAAATTTATAAGTACCCAATGAAAAAAAAATATATACATATATATATATATGTGTGTAGATCTGAGAAACATGAACTAAATTGAATCAAAACGATAGAAAACAAATGAACAAGATTAGTTATTCTTTGAAATATATTATTGCAACTTGACCATTTACACAGCTGAGTAAATGTTTATTTTATTTGCAGTGGGATGTGTAAATTGTGTGAAACAGTGTGTCTTATTGAATGACGGTTTTTCCCCGGAAATTCTGAAATTTACAACTTCCCTCCAAAACGGCGAAACAAATCCGGTGGTAATCGGAGAAGTTCCCCTCAGGAAAACTTCTCCGCATTGGAAAAGTTCCATATAGGAAAACTCCCCCACAGGAAAAGTCCCCCACCTTTTTCAGTCAGGGACCATGCACAAATTGCATTTGACTCAAAATATCGAACGTGGGGGAGATTTCCGGGGTCACCATTTCCACGCTGTTTAAAACAAGATGCAGACGAACAACGTGCACAAATATGTGGAGGAAAATTCCAGGGTCGGCATTTCAAACATGTATTGCTGTTTATAGTAAAAAACTATTTCCAAGTAGCTGGATGAGGTGGGGGAAATATTTGGGTTAGGTTTTTTTTTAAGCAGGCTGGCAGGATGAGGGAAAATTCCGGGGTCATCATTTCAAACTTCTGTTGTTTAGGGTAAAAATCGGTTTACAATTAGCAGGGTTGGGTGGGGGAAATTTCTGGGTTAGTATTTCCACTCTTACCGCGGTTTTTAATGGAAAAACATGTTTTACAGTCAGCAGGCTGACAGGGTGGGGGAAAATTCTGGGGTCGGCATTTCAAGCTTTTATCAATGTTTATAGTAAAACACCATCTTGCAAGTAGCTGTATGAGGAGGGGGAGGGGATTTCCGGGTTAGTAATTCCACTCTTACTGTGGTTTTTAATGGAAAACGGTCTTGCAAATAAGCAGGCTGACAGGGTGGGGAGAATTTACGGGTTAGTATTTCGACTGTTACCGCAGCTTTTAGTGGAAGATTTTCTGACGCACTTCGGTACATTCAATGGAATGCTGTGGGCAGAAATATGAAAAATTCACATACGTTTATCTGAGTTTCTTGAAATCTTAGAGGGCTGCCCTCAACATGTGTTCTAATTGCGTAGAGATTTCCTTTTGGTGAGGGGTGGTGGTGAAGTGGGGTGGGGAGACATTTAACATCAAGTCAATAGCATTGCACTTTTTATTTAGGCACTAAATATTAATTCGTAGACCCTAGGACTTTTAAACAGTTTTTAACCCACCCACTTCACGTTCATTTCATTCACGTATCAAGTCAAGTTAATAATATTGCAATTTTACTTGGGCACTAAATATTAATTCATAAGCCCTAGGTTTTTTACCAGTTTTTATTCTATGTCATGTTCATAAAGTTTACATATCGTCACAACTTAATATGCTGAGCTTATTAAAATTTTCTAAAAAGGCCCAGACCTAGGGCCTGTGAATTAATATTTCGTGTCCAAGTATAAGCGCAGTATTATTAACTTGATGTTAGTTATGAATATGATATCGTTAAAATAAAAACTATTAAAAAGGCCTAGGCATAGGGCTAGGAATTAATATTTGGAGTCTAAGTAAAAGCGCGGTGCTATTAACTTGATTTGATACGTAACGTTATGAATATGAAGTCAACGGATTAAAAGCTGTTAAAAAGGCCTAGGTCTAGAACCTATGAATTAATTAAGTACAAGAAAACTATTAATAACTTGGCATGTTATGTAAATATTTAGTGCCTAAGTGAAAGCGCAGCGTTATTAAAAAATTCCATCTTATCATCCTTTTCTGAACACGGCACGAGTCATGCTGTAATTCCGTGGTTTCGTCGAACACTATAGTTTTAAAAATTGTACTAAATCATGGCAATTTATTTCTTCAAATTAAAGTACAATTCTCGCTTGGCTTACATAGAATGTTTTCTCGAAATTTGTTTTGAGTTCCCAAATCAATTCTCAACCCTCTTCCCCTTAAACTTTTGTGGCAAGTTACCCTACACTCGTACAAACCAGCCTGAAAATTCAGACAAACAAAAGAGCTCCTTGGTTAGGCCCTTTGAAAAATTGCTACACATAATTTGAAAACTGCTCCACTGGAAAACTGCCACAAAGTTCAATCATTATTGTTCCTGGAATCTAAAATTTCATTGCAACAGCCAAGCATTTTTACACAGGTTATCAAGCAGGAGGACTGTAAAATGAATCTTGATTCTTACATGTATTTCTTGATCTTTGAACCAATGCCCAAATATTGAATTAAGGGCCCCAGTATAAGCATTTAAGCGCGCCCTCGCACCTCTCACTTAGCAGCTTTTAATCCGCCGACTTCATATTCATAATGTTTGCATATCAAATTGAGTCAATGACATTGCGCTTTTACTTAGGCATTAAACATAAATTCATAGGCCCTAGGCCTTTTTAACATTTTTAATTCTACCAATGTAATATTGACAGCATTTACACATCAAATCGAGTTAATAATAATGCGCTTTTACTTAGGCGCGAAATATAAATTCACAGGCCTTTTTAGCAGTTTTTATTCTACCGATGTCCTAGTAATTAATATTTTATACCTTTCAGCTTGCCATCAGAAATGACGAAGAATTGAACAAGTTCCGTTTAAGTCTTCTCGTAAGAATGAACTTACTTTACAAATTTTGCTTTAGAAAATCGAACATGTTTTCAGGGGACGACTTAATTTTCCATGTCTGCTTTTAAGACTTGGTATTTACCCTGATTTTTTTTTTTTTTTTACCAATGATTCTCTTAGATTTTCCATGATCAGCAATGTCATTTTTCAGTCTTTTGTTACGTGTTAAAACATCGAACCCTTCCGTTGTTTAGTAATATGTGATGAACCATTTAATTTACTGCACTCAAGAACTTAGGACTACATTTTTTTGCTAGTTTCCCCAGCAATAATTAATAGACGTAATTTGCTCATTTTGTGTTTTTTTTTTTTTTTTTTGTAGTATGTGAAAAATGTGAAAAATTAAAGGAATGGTTATACAAGTAAATGAGCAATATCAACAACTTGACATGTTAGTGTTCACCCTAGAAATTGGAAAGGGCAGGGTAATTTTCTTGAAAAGGGCACAATTGTAAAAAAAGGGGGGCATGTTATGTGTGCAAAACATTGTAAGATCTTAAAAAAAAGGGCACTTTGGGATGACAACAGGTCATATCTGGAAGAAAGGGCAAATTTTTTATAAAAAAGTGGCATTTTATGTTTTCATAAGCTTTAGACCCCGCTATCCCACCTCCCTGAAATCAACCTCTTACCCTGTTCTCATCCTAAGCATAATTCCATTACATACAGTGGTGAAGTAGGAATAATTTTTTTAACAGGTTTTTGTAATATATATATATTTTGTATTTAATATATTTTTTTATGAAAACCAAAGAATGTAAATTAAAATTGATTTCAATATATATTGAAATGGTTTCATTAACAACATTCATTTACTCAATAAGAATCCGATCTATTTCTTCCATAACCAGAACAACATAACAATTTTTTACATTTAAGTTCACTTAAAGCGTGTTTTCTCAATCTGTAGTAACATTTTGTTGTATTAAGAGCAGAGCAAAAAATGTTAGTTTGTTTAAAGCAAAATTAATGTTCCAAAGACACTACTGTGTGCTCATCGTGCAGAGGAAATACGACTCAATGGGGGACAAAAGACCGCAACGGAAAGTTAAAGTTCTCATTTTAAACTTCAATTCTTTTGTTAACAAAAGTAATAATTATTGCTCTTTGTTGATAAGCAGGAAGTGACTAATCAATGCAAAATCATGCACTTTCAGAAAAACTTAATAAAAGCGAGCTGCTGAAGTTGGTTTGTGATGTCAGAGCTCCAGCTGAAGCTCAGATGTCCATTATCATTACTTCTTGCTCAAACTTCAATGGGGGAAAAACGTCTCCCCTTTCTTGAAGAGTGAATCTATAAATAGATCATACCCACTTATTTACTGAGCAGAGCACTGTTTTTCCCCACGTGTGAGTTGGACAATAGAAAATGCCTTGCAAATTTATAGGAGGTTTTTGAAAAATGCAAATAAATTCTTTAGAATGAAAAAATTATTTGACCACTAGACCATATGTAAAGGCAAATTTTCAAGCCTGGTGAGTAAAGCAACTTTTCATACCGGCCGCTGTGTTTTATCCAGTGGCCACACTGCTAGTGATGACTGCTAATTTTTATCTTTACTTGGAACCAGTGATCCTAAATTAGGGACGTAACTGTTTATAGCCCTTCGAGTTGCTCACAGTAGTTGTTGAACCTCCAAATGAAAAACATATGTTGCAATTTCTACGAGATCTCGTTAACTGTAAGGGTTTGTGGGTATCTACACGTAGCAAACAATTACACTGGTACGTTTGTGACTGACGCTGTGATTGTGGGCGTGGCAAGCTGCGGAACGGCAAGGGCGATACAAGACTAAGGGCAGGGTAAAAATTAGGGGAGGGCAGCTGGCATTTTACCATCCAAAAAGGGGGCAGGGAAAATTTTAACATGTCAAAAACGGGCAGGGTGCTGCACCCTGCTAAAACGACCTAGGGGAACAGTACATGTTATGTAAACGTCATCAGTATTTAGTGCGATGGATTTAAAACTGTAAAAAAGGCCTAGGGCTTATTAATTAATGTTTGGTGCCATAGTCAAAGTGCAATATTATTAATTTTACCTGTTATGTAAGCCTTATGAATATGACATAGGAAGAAAAACTACTGTTTGAAGGGTCTCTGCATATGGCTTAGTGATTAATATTTTATGCCTAAGTAAATGAGAAATATTAATAACTTGGCATGTTATGTAAATATTTAGTGCGTAAGTAAAAGCGCAGCATTATTGAAAAATTCCACCTTATCGTCCTTTTCCGACCATAGCACGAGTCATGCCGTAATTCCGTAGTACTGTCGAACACCGCAGTTTAAAAAAAAATGTGCTAAGTCATGACAATATATTTCACCAAATTAAAGGACAATTCTCACTTGACTTACATAGAACGTTTTCTTGGAATTTATTTGAAGTTCCAAACAGGGGCACGCCAACGGCATTTTCTTCCCCTTTTATGGGAAAATTTCTCAATTTTTATTAATTTTTACATCATTTTCTATTCCCCGTAAATTAAGAGCTTTCATAAAGCACAATTATCTCTTATAAAACTAAAAGACATGCCTTAAAACCCCATGTGTTCTATATTCTCTTAAACAGCCATTTACTTGTTTTAACATTTATATTATGGTTGGTATAACTACAACTAAGTTCGCATTAATTTGCTACTAACATTAATTTTTTTAAAAAAGAGTGTACCTAACTTTTTTGGAACAAATAAGCTTGCACATTTTTTTGTTTTTGTTCTTTTTTCTAAGAACGATTGGTTAAATTTCGTGTGTCTCTGTCTCTGAAAGATTCATTAAAGCACTAATAAAATGTATTGTGGATTACATCCAAATTGTAACGCAGTCCTCGCTACCCTTATTCCATCGATCCTATTTTCCCCACCTTGTTTCAGAGCACGGTTTTTATGGTCAACCCTAGAAGCTCATTCTTTAAAATTTTCCAACGGTAAGGTAATTCAGAAAAGAAAGCATATATTTCTTGAACAATGCTGAAACGTTCACAATTTCTTGAGACATTTTTTCGTCGTTATTTACGACCAGATTTAAAGTATGAGTAGCTCAAAGTACGTAAAATGCATAAGGATTTTAGGTCGAAAAATTATGTTTTTCAAAGTCCATTGTGTTTTTCCTTCATGTTGGCCTCATTGTCTTAGCGCTGGCCACGCACAACATGAATGCTGAAATCAAGATTTAAAAAAATTGTAGAAAACGAATTGTTAGTCTTTTGCCCGTTGTACCCGTTATTAAAAAAAAAATATTCTCTGATTTCAAGTCGTTTTTTATTAAATTATATAATGAATTATATTTACTAAAAAATTAAGCGTGCCACGTAGCATTACGATTTCTCACAGTAAAACATTTTCTCAACTTCTTCCACGTCAATGATACTCGTATTAATTTATCAACCGTAAAATTTGATTGGCGCGTCTCTGGTTCCCAATTGAATTCTCATTATAGGGTCAAAAACTGCAATTTTCATACGGTCCCTAAAACTTTTGTGGCCAGTTGTCCGAACCCCGATCTTTACCAGCTATTTGAAATTAAAGCCTTACTTAATGAAAAAAAAAAAAAAAAAAAACGCACAAGGATTTTAATAGGCATAAGAGATAGTCTACAGTTGACATATTTTCGAGAAGTGGGCTTTTTTTTTGTGGGCATTCTTTCATACATTGAAACAATAGGTTTACTTTCAAAACAGTGGAAAATTTTTAAGTGAAGAAATTAAAAGAGCTTTTTTTTTTTTTTTTATAGATGTACGCGTTATCCAACATAGGCAGTATACAGAGTGTACAATCAATACTGCTTACAAGGAGTTTAATAATTAGGTTTCCAATATTTTTAAAATACAGGAGCGTTAGTTTAGCAGTTTATGCTTTTAAAGTATTTTACCATATAGTAAGTCCTCATGCTTCTCTGGTATGCTGTAAGTTACAAGGTAAATACTTGTTATGTGCACGTAGGTTAATGAAAAATATAGTAAAAACCTTAGAAGAAATAAAAAAATTCCTGTGCAACACAGTTCTACTTCTCCCAGCTAACAAAAAGCTTATGATGTTCACCTCTAAAAGCCCACCATAGCGGATAGGGTGTAATTGGGTGGCCTTTGTTTGCACTCCTTGGGTCACAGGCTTTTGTTTGATTAAACCCCATTCATCAATTAGCAACTGACATGGGGCGTGTCTTAGGTTACCATGCAGGGGAAAGAAACAAAGGTCTTAACTCGCTCTTGCCTATGCTCGAAAATCTTTTTCAAGCCATCTGAACACGCTCACACCGCTTTTGGGACACCGATTTCAGGACGTGTTCAGATGCCGATGGCGCTTGCGGGACGGACAATGAAAATGCATTAACACGCTCGTGGCGCCCAGTGGGTTAAAAACTAAATTCAATTTTCCAACATTTAATTTGACAGCTGCATGCTTATTTTTGATATGCCTCTGGTTACATTTAGCGCATGTTGCTCAGCAAGTGCTGGATTCATAAACAGTAAAATAAGTCCATACACCAGAAGACTTCTGCTCTACAGTATAGAAAATATGTGTACTGCTGAAACAGATGAGCATGTACAAAGAACATCAACAGTGTAAACATCTACAGTTCTTCCCACCTGTTCCAATAACAACCCATTTTTTTTTTTTTTTAAAGGTTTGTTAAACCCAAAAAGAAAGAGAAAATTAGAAACTTACTTGCATGATCTGTGCACTTCGGGATGTTGCATTGTTTTCTGGCAGCCTTCCTAAGTGTTGGTCACCAGTCTCCAGTAGATGATTAGATTTTTCACAGTGGTATGCAAATTTTAAAATGCAATTGCCAAAGTTGGTGGATAGATTGCTGTAGTGATTAATTTTATTGAGAATGGATACGATTCATAAATGTTTATATTTCTTTGTACTTTGCACAGGCATACATTTCTAAAAATCATAGAAACTGTTAAATGGTCACACCAATAAATTTGCTGACACACTCCTTACCCCATCACTAGTAGTCACGATCATGAATTATTGTGAGCCTGCTAAATTGGTGAATTTTCAGAGCTATGCCCAAATCTTGTGGCTATACATGCAAAGAACAGTGTGTGTGGGCTTGGTTAGGAGTGGGTTGGCAGATTCCAGGAGGTGATCATTTCCAGCATTCTTTGAACTGGACCTTTTGATCCCATGTCAAGGCCAGAGGTGTATGTAGTTCATTTCTCACACACACTCATCAGGCAGAATAAGTCTCATCCTGAGAGATGATGGATAGATTTGGTTTATTTAATTCTTTAGAGCTGTGAATTTCTTTTTTTTTTTTTTCTTTCTCTGAGATGTTGCACACATACAAAACTACATAGGGCAGTCAAAAAGTTAGTTGCACTCCCATGTAAAAAAAAAAAAAGATTTTGGGAAATATTTGTACTTACATAGGGAATACAATAGAAGAGCTGTTTTTCTACGTTATCACCCAATTTATTTAAACATTTGTCGTAGCGTGGCACGAGTTTGTCCATTCCTTCTTGGAAAAATTGTGGTCCAACTTGCAATAACCCTTCTTGCGTTGCATTTTTGACATCTTCATCGGAGTGACATCGCCGCTTCGCAAGGTAATTTTTCATGGGGCCAAACACACAGGAATCAGAAGGCGAAAGGTCTGGACTGTAGGAAGGGTGTTTCCACACCTCCCATTTGAATTTGTCAAAGAGGGCCTTCATGGCATGTGCTAAATGTGGTGTCTCATTGTCATGCAGAACAATGTCTCTTGACAGTTTTCCTGGCCGTTGATCTTTAATCGCTTTTCACAGCCTCTTAAGGATTTCACAATATTATGCCGCATTAATCGTGGTACCCTTTGGCATGAATTCATAATACACAATACCTTGATTGTGGAAGAAAAGGGTGAGCATAACCTTTCCAGTGGAAAGAACAATTCACCACTTTTTTGGAGGCGGAGAATGTTAATGTTTTATTCTTTCCACGCACACGAAGTCTGCTCCGTTTCTGGTGAGAAGTGATAGACCCAAGTCTCTTCTCCGATCACAATATGGTCCAAAAATTAATTTCCTTCTCTGTGATAATGATCCAAAAAAGTGAGAGTGCTGCTGGAAAACATTGCGCTTTGTGTTGTTCTGTGAGTAAGCAAGGCACCCATCGAGCACAAACTTTTCGAAATTCAAAATGCTTGGTGATGATGTGGTGCACACTTCCATGCGAAATATTCAATTCATCCATGATCTCGTTCACTGTGATTTGCCTGTTTGCGTGAATTAATTCCTTAATGAGGTCCACGTTTTCATTCGTTGTCGAAGTTGACGGCCTCCCTCCTGGTAATAGTCTTCGATATCCATGCGTCCTTTCTCGAACAATGAACGCCATTTCGCGATCACCTTCCACAAAAATGATTTGTCACCTTACGTTTCAGTTATTTGGTGTTGAATTTCAGTGGGGTTCAACTTTTGACAGAAAAAAAAATTGATCACTGCGCGGATTTCAAATTTGGACGCTACTTCCAACGGACACATCTTTCACGAGTGATAACAGACAAACTGTTCCCGCCACGTCAACAAAGTTAACACGGCAGCTTCAAGGAAAAAGTACAAGTGGCAACCCCACATTGCATCCAAATATTTTTATTACAAAAAAAAAAAAAAAAAAAAAAAAAAAAATGTGGGTGCATGCAGCTAACTTCTTGACTGCCACTTGTATCTGCATTTTTGGGGACAAAATGGAAAAAAATTGATGTAAATTCCTTTATACATTTCAGAAATCTATCTCCAGTTACATGAACTCAACAAATGCCCTTCTGTCTATGTAAATGTTCAGCTTAAATGTAAATAGTTTCAGAAAACTATCCATGACCTGCCATATTTCATATATTCTTTTGTTATGTAGAAACATAAGGTACAGCGTGCATTAAGTTAAATTAAGTTAAATCAAGGTCTATTGAATCTTAATTTATACACTATCTACCAACAAGTAATTGGACACCCCTGCAATTGACAATATCTGCGGTCCTGATACATGTCACGGTCGCCACCGTTAAATATCGTGTGGGAAACAACGCATCCAGTCGCATGCAAGATGCCACGCAGTTCGGAGCTCTCTGATTTCGAGAAAGGTATAATCGTCAGGTATCACAGAAATGGCCGATCCATACGTGACATATCCAGCGAGTTGAAGTACCCAAAATCGACAGTGGCCTACGTGATTGGCAAGTGGAAGATGAGAGGTGACTGTCGGAATGTGCCCCGACCCGGCAGACCCACAAAACTGGGAGTTAGAGACCGACAGGTGCTGGCTAGAGAAATTCGGAAGAATGCACCAAATCGATGGGCCACATCCGCGAGGAGTTTCAACAGGCATACGGGAGTGTTCTTTCGATGAATACCATCCGTAAGGAAGCCCATCTGCTCGGTTATCATGGACGTGCTGCCGCCCACAAGCCTTTGATCACCAAGTCCAACAGCGCAGCTTGGCTAACGGGGTGCAAAGAACATCGACAGTGGACCGTTGAACAGTGGAAACAGGTTCTCTGGAGCGACGAATCAAGGTTCACCCTCTACCGTTGGGATGGCAGGGTCTGGTTTTGGCGTCTGCCTGGAGAACGCCTCCTGCTGGAATGTATTGTGCCAACTGTGAAGTTTGGCGACGGTGGAATTATGCTATGGGGGTGTTTCTCCTGGTATGGCACGGGACCCTTGGTCACATTTCCTGGTAGACTCAACGCCGAGACCTACTGCACCATTTTGGATGACCATGCGCTTCTTACGTTGTGGCAGTTTTACGGGGTGGACCCATGTTACTTTCAGGATGAAAATGCCACCTGTCATGTTGCGAGGTCCACCATGGCTTGGTATGGTGACAATGGGGTTAATTGAATGGACTGGCCTGCGCAGAGCCCGGACCTTAACCCTATCGAGCACCTCTGGGACGAGTTGGAGCGTCGACTTAAGGGGTGCCCCCACCATCCGAAATCGGTGAAGGAACTGACCTGTCTTCTCCAAGCCGAGTGGAAGAAAATACTGCTAGTCGTCATACAACACCTGGTTGAGAGTATGCCCCGGAGGGTCGCACCTGTAATCGTCGCTCGTGGAGGCTCCACCAACTATTGAAGGTGAATAAACTTTGCTTTCCTTTGCTATCACAGGTGTCCAATTACTTGTTGGTAGATAGTGTAATTATTATAATGTAATTCTGAAAAAAATATTTTGATTTTAAGGAGGCTGCTTTGACATGCCTAAAGAAATATGGTGTTGGATCTTGTGGCCCTCGTGGTTTTTATGGAACGGTTGGTAAGTTCATAGATTTTTTTCCTGACCTTTCTGCTATATTTAGCAACACAGTGCATCTTTTTTTTTCTCTCTAATTTTCCACATAGATTAGATGTTAAACTATTTGTGTTCTTTTTGTTTGCTTTTGTTTTGGGTTTAACTAATACCATGAGCAACTCCAAGGGCCTATAAGCAGTAGCCCATCCTTAATTTAGGGCCACTGGTTCCAGGAAAAGGAGAGAGTGAGTGCTGTAAGACAAACACACCACTATGCCACATCCAGGATTCAAACCTGAGCTCACTTTGACAGTCAGAAGCCAGTGCTTAGATTATGGCATCACTGGGGCAGTGAGTTTGTGTAGGTGTTTAATAAATACTTTGAATATTTATATTGAACAACATATTTATTTATTGTTTTATTTTTGTTAGTATTTGAGAACTTGCAGAAAGTGGACTTTTGCTCAGTGTACATAGATTACATAATATGATGAATCATCAGTATTAATTATTTGATTACAGTTGGAGTAGTGATTAAAAACAAACTGCTGATCTATAATAATAGTTAAAAGAGTGGGCTGAAAAGTGACACACACACACACACACACACACTCTCTCTCTCTCTCTCTCTCTCTCTCTCTCTCTCTCTCTCTCTCTCTCTCTCTCTCTCTCTCTCTCTCTCTCTCTCTCTCTCTCTCTCGTTCTCTCTCTCTCTCTCAATGGATTCAGATACTTTATGAAACAAAAACAGGTACTGTTCTTGAACTTTATTTTGTAATGCTATGTAGTAATGTCTCCAAAATCATCACTGTAGTCCTTATACTTCTGTCAACATTTAAGTAGTTTGATCAATATGTTGCAATAAAACTGTGCATGTTTTTGACACAGCCATTTTTCTACAACTATTGAAAACCCAATGTATGATAATAATTGGGGTGGACTTTAGAATTCGGCCCCTGTCGTCTGCTTCAACCAACGCGCTCCTTGGAATCACAGGAAATGACATGTGTACTGATAGGTGGTGCTAAAGGATAGCTTGGAGGCCCTGGTGTAATCGTAAAAGTGGATGAGGCGAAGGTTGGGAAGCGGAAGTACCAGGGGGTATCAAAAAGTTCGTGTAATCGCCCAAAATTATTAAAGCTATGGAAACCATTTTTATTTTATTTTGTTATAGATTTATAATATATTCAGTATACTGTACAACGTAAATAATATTTATCAACCCCCATTTTTAGCACGTCTTTTGTAAAAAAAAGATCGTGCTTATTGTTATCGGGTTGTCCGTCCGTCCGTACCCACGAAATCTCTGCAACTATTAGTCCAATTTGAAAAATTCTTTTTGCATTGGGAAGCTTGAAATATGCGATTGATGATCCTTCATTTTGTTTTGTTTTTTACGATATGCAGTTTCGCCGCTAGAGGGCGTAAATGCAGATGATGTTGAATTCAAAAATATGTTTTATTCCACACATTTGCTTCTAAACATCCGATTGAAAAAATTCTTTTATCTTTCGATTCCATTTATGTCGAAGAGTATTTTAGATATAGTTACATTTTTAAATTATGCATAGATTTCCCGCTAGGGGTGTAAAAGTAAATTACATTTTCCCCGATAACTCTTCTAAAACTCCGATTTGAAATAATTTTTTTAAGCGGATGCACCTCCTGATGAAAAATCTTTTGCATATAATTTCTAATTTTTGGTAAAGCATACTTTGGCCACCAGGGGGCATAAGTGTTAATTTTTGCTTCTGATGTATTTGCCATAAAATCTAAGCTTCTAAAATATCAATTGAAAAATTCTTTCGTGGACTGATGCCACTCACATCAATAAACCTTTTTGGAACATTTTCTTCTTAAAATATTCCCAAGTTTCTCCGCCAGGGGGCGTAGATGCATACCTTATTTTTGTGAATATCTCTACTTCTAGTAGTCCGATTTGAAAAATTCCTTCTTTGTTGGATAGTGTTTTCAGTGTGACATGTTTTTCATATAATTTCAAAATTTTCAAGTAATTCATAGACTTTCCACTAGGGGGCATAGAGTTAAATTGTGTTTCTCCCTATTATATCTCTGATTTGAAAAGTCTTTCTGCACCGGATACAGCTCCTGATGGGAAATCGTTTGCACATAATTTCTAATTTTTGTAAAAAAATGGTTTGGCCACCAGGGGGCGTAAATCTTAATTTCCACTTCTGATGTATTTGCAGCAAAATATGAGCTTCTAAATTCTCGATTGAAAAATACCGTCGTTTGTAGACCGATACTACTCGTGTCGACAAACCTTTTAGAAACATTTTCTTCTTAAAATAATGCATGGTTTATACGCCAGGGGCCATAGAAGTATAACTTATTTTTGTCAATATCTCTACTTCTAAGAGTCCGATTTGAAAAATTCCTTCTTTGTTGGATAGTGTTTCCGATGCGAAATGTTTTTCTTATAAATTCAAAATTTTCAAGTAAATCATAGACTTTCCACTAGGGAGCACAAAGGTAAATTGCGTTTTCTGCTTCTAAAACTTTGATTTGAAAAATTCCTCCTCAATCGCTTACAAGACCTGATGGAAATTTTTTTCACATAATTTCTAATGTTTGGTAAAGAATCGTTTGGCCACCATGGGGCATAAGTGTTAAGTTCTGCTTCTGATGTATTTGTAGTAAAATCTAGGCTCCTGAAAACTCGACTAAATTTTTTTTTTTCTTGGACCGATTCCGCTTATATGGAAAAACCTTTTGAGAATACTTTCTTCCTAAAATGATGCATGGTTTTCCCACCAGAGAACGTAAAGTCACATTTTATTTTCGTCGATATCTCTGTTTCTAAGAGTTTGTAAGCTCATGATTCCGTTTACAGCAATATCTGAGGGATTAAAAACCCGATTGAAAAACTTCTTTCGTCCGCCAGATACTATGGTTTTCCATACCGGTTCCATTGACTTTGAATAGCTTTGATAAATTTAATTTGCGTCAAAACGGGTTGAAAAGACGTGCTTATTACACCCGAAAATTTTGTGTCATCTTTCTTGTTTTTTCATGAATCAAAAAGTCCATGATCATGGAGAAAATGTAATTTCGCAGTCTAATCAAGTTCCTTCATCTCCAAGGAAGGTAAGCTAAGAAAAATCCATCAAGAAATGTTAAATGCATATAGAAATAAGTGTCCAGCATACGAGACTGTGACAAAGTGGAAAAGAAATTTTCAAAGTGGTCATATGATCATTTTTGACGATCGAATGTCCGGACAGCCATCTTTGACAGATGACCAGACAGTTGTGACCAAAGTGGAGAAGTTAATCCTTGAAGATAGGCATACAACTATTGAAATGCTTTGTCAAGAACTTAATCTAAACTATGGGTCAGTGTGGACAATCATACATGACCAATTGAACATGTCCAAGGTCTCAGTGTGATGGGTACCTAGACTTCTCACCCGATTCCAAAAGGAAGCTCGGGCACAATCCGCGCAAAAAATGTTGGATCTTTGTAATGCAAATTCCGAAGATTTTTTTGAACCTTTGATTACTATGGATGAGTGTTGGTTATACCTGTATAATCCAGAACCCAAAGAAATGAGCAAGCAATAGAAACATCCTTCTTCACCAACCCCAAAAAAGGCAAAACTGCAAAAGTCTGCCACCAAAGTGATGCTCTCTGTTTTCTGGGATAAAAGAGGTATTATTTTAACGGACTACCTTCAGAAGGGTCAAACTATTACCTCTAACTACTATTGCAACCTACTGACCAAATTAAGAGAGCAAATTAAAAGCAAAAGACGCAGAATGATCACAAAAGTGGTCCATTTGTTGCACGCAACGCACCAGTTCATTCAGCAGCCAACACCATCGTCACCGTGAGTCGTCTTAAATACAATATATTGCCTCATCCGCCATATTCTCCTGATATGGCACCAAGTGACTTCTTTTTGTTCCTCGAGATGAAACGTCCACAACGTGGGAGGCGATTTGATGACACTAATGACGTCATTTTTGAGGTAAAACAGTGGTTTTAGCCACAATCTGAGGTTCTACGCTAAGGGAATAAAGAGGGTCAAGCAAAAGTGGGAAAAAATGTGTGGCACTAGGTGGTGCCTAGGTAGAGAAGGCCCAAGTACCTGAATAAAAAACGTTTTTTCTAGCTTGTTTATTTCTTGGTGATTGCCTGGATCCTTGGCATCTTTGAACGAGATTCTAAACGATTCAGGGTAGAGACCTACCCGGAGAATAACTGCTCTGCTCACACATTGCTGCCACTCATCCAGAAACATGTTCAACCTGGAAGTACTGTAATAACAGATCAGTGGGCTGCGTACCGCAACCTCCCATCCTGTGGTTTCCAACATCTCTCTGTTAACCACTCGCTCAATTTCGTTGATCCAACTACTGGGGCGCATACTCAAGGTGTTGAGAGCAATTGGCGGCCCCTCAAAAGCACACTATCTAATGGAATTCACAAAGACCACTTGGCAGACCACATTCTCGAATATTTATTCCGACGAAATTGTAGTCTTTCCTCTGAACACTGCTTTGAGGTGATGATTGGTATCATCAAACAGTTTTTCCCTAGTACGTAATGTTTTCCATTGAAATATTCGTACTAGATAGACAGGTTCTCAATGAGTAGGAAACATTTCTTTTCCGTCGTTATAAATATTTAACAACACCTGAACTACTCACATTTCATAAAGGCCCTTTTCAGGGCCAGCCATATACCAAATAAACCCATTCCTTTAAAAAATAACCCACACTGCATATTTCTCACCCTTAACAGTCATCCTGCACAAACCACACACCAATTACGTAATGCAGGCAGCAAAAGAGCAAACAACGCTGGTGCAGCTGCAGCGCCACCTATCGTGAAATGTTTCTCCCATGATTCCACGAGCGTGTTGGTTGAAGCAGACGACAGGAGCCGAACTCTAAAGTTCATCCAATAATTGATGTCTTGTTGATGCCCTTTCAATTTCAGGAAGAGGTGAAAATCATATGGAAGTTTCAGTTGTGGTGTAGATGATCTATGACAGTGATATCTAGGTAGTGAATTTCTGCAGTCATTCATGTGCTTATGTGTGGCTTCAGATTATCCAGTTGCATGTCAAGATGCACTATTAATGATGTACCTCTAAATTTTGCAGAATTACAGCATAGCTCTCAGATTTAATGGTAATATCACTCAGTATGATTTCCAAATTGAACTATTAATATATGTGCCTTCAGTGTTTGCAGCTTTCTAGTGTTGTTTTAAGGGTTAAGGGTAGCACCAGTAGAGGTTGATCCTAAGAACATTACATCATTGATGTTCAGCAAGTGTCCTTGAACTTATTTGGTGTTTAATTTAGTTACAAAGAGTGCAATTTTGACTTCACTGATGTTGGCAAATCTTTGTGGCAGTATTCTATTCACTGTCATTTTCTGGCTTGAAATGATGCATTCTTCTTTCATTTCCAGAAGCAATGATGCACAATTATTTGTTGCTCTTACATTCATATCATAATTCCAGCAAATATCCATTTGCTCTTGTTTCAGTCCCTCAGCGTGAGCATTTCAGGAATGCATCATTTATGCCACTTTCCTTAGCGAAGATCAGTAGGCACCACCTGTACTCACTTTCATGAAATGGCAATTTTGTTTGCCATTGCCGGTGGAGAAATGTTACAATTCCATTTTTGTCTTAAGACAAAAACCAAGTTAAGCCTCTGTTTGCTCACTTGATTGGCTGCAAAGCACCCCTTCTAAGAGTTTTCTATAATGAAGATACTTTGTGATGATGATAATGTGGACATCCTGTGGCTGACATTCACAAAGTACGATTAAATTAACGTAAAAACGTTACCACTACTGTACTTCACAAATTTTTTTGGTTCAATATACAGGGTTCAAAGCAAAGCCCTTATTCAGGGCAATAACTGCGGAAGAAGGGTCCGAGTGGTACACAAGTTAGGTCTATGTATAGGAAACGGACGATGGCCGATCGAATGAAAGTGATTGGGGCGCCCCTGGCAGCAAAAGTAAGAAGTTAGGAAACCTAACTCGTGAACAACGCGAGATAAAAACAAAATTCCAATTAAAAAGTTGTAGCGCATCGTCTAATTAGTAGGAAACAACATATGATGCGCACAAATTATGTACATGGACGGGTCAAAATGCTGTTAATTCGAAATTGGTAAAGCAGGCGAAACACACAAAAATAATGACACTAGACAGAAGCTGTGCAGGCCTATTTATAAAACTGAAAAATGTTTACAGGAGATATGCCTACTTACAGGCACAACGCACATCTGCGCAAAGTTAATGTAGTACAGCCGCTTGGAAGTGGCCACCATCGGCTACAATGCACATTCCAAGGTGTGTAAGAATAGCTTCTCGTACACTATCTAGCATGCCAGGTGTCACTATGTTACAGGTGCACACAATGCAGTGTCGTAAATCTTCCAGGTTCTGTAGCATACACCTGTTCCTTCAAGTAACCCCACAGGAAGAAGTCCAAAGGTGGTAAGTCTGGTGACCGCGGAGGCCATTCCACCGTACCACCATAACCAATTATCTGGTGTCTGAATGTTTCAGCCAGGAAACTCTGTATGTTGGCTGCCATGTGAGGTGGTGCACCATCATGTTGGTACCACATGCACATCAGATCTCTGAGGGGAAGATCATCCAGAAAGTCAGATATCGGGTCATGTAAGAGCTGAAGGTACCAATGGCCTGTTAATTTTCCATCATAGAAAATGGGTCCAACTAGTGTGTTTCGCCAAATACCGCACCAAATGTTAGTTGCCCAATGTCGTTGATCTCGAGCAGCTCGTCCCATAGATGGGTTGCTCAGAGCCCAGTAATGGGTGTTATGCCGATTGACTGTTCCGTCCCGTGTAAAACGGGACTCTTCTGTCCACAAGATATCGGCCAAGAAGTTTTGATTAACCTCCAACATGTTATGTACAAAGTTGCAGAAATCGAAACACATTCCCTGGTCTCCATCCATCAAACCTTGCACTAGCTGAATGTTGTATGGGTGAGCTCCATGCTCATTCAGGATTTGCCAAGCACATTGTGCTGTTAATGTGCATGCTTTGGCAACTGCTGTGGTACTAATGTTGGGATTGGCAAGGACATATCCCAGGACAACCTCAGGATGCACTGTAACATCTGAACCCATAGGTCTGCCGGATCGCGGATGTGCTTGTATGCTTACTGTCTCTCGGAGGCGGCGAACACAGTTGTTAATAGTCGCTGCAGTTGGATGTTGATCAGTCGGAAAACGCTCGGCATACCGCCTTGCAGCTTCGTGGGCATTGCGATGACATTCGCCATAAGGCACGACCATTTCACAGTACTCGGTGTTCGAGTAGTCCGCCATCAATGTTTGCAACGTGTACGTTGACTGACTTTCGAATCCCCAGCCTCGGTATTTTATCTCATCGACTGGCTTCTACATCGCTATCAATATTTACATACGCATTTGAATCGTTCTCCATCATGGGCCAGTGTTTTGCATTGCTTAATCATCCAGCGACCACAGGCACTTTATCAGCAGTTTGACCCGTCCATGTACATAATTTGTGCGCACCATATGTTGTTTCCTACTAATTAGACGATGCGCTACAATTTTGTAATTGGAATTTTGTTTCTATCTCGCTTTGTTCGCGAGTTAGGTTTCCTAACTTCTTACCTATACCGCTAGGGGCGCTCCAATTGTTTTCATTCGATCAGCCATCGTCCCTTTCCTGTACATAGACCTAACTTGTGTACCACTGGGACCCTTTCTTCCGCAGTTATTGCCCTGAATAAGGACTTTGCTTTGTACCCTGTGTAGTTCTTTCTGGCGTGACCCTAACCATAATATGAATTGCATTATAAAAGAACATATCATACAATTCATGAAAAATAAAATAATAGGGCTACTCACAATGTTTCCACCATGTTATGTACATAGGAGTGGCTTCTTAGCTCTCGTACCACAACTCTGCCCGTCGTCATAATTTAGAAAAAATCCTTTGTGAAAACTTTTTGCGTCATCAGGTTATCAATTAAAATATTTAACATGTATAGGTAACACAAGTTGCAATCCCAAGAATGGACCAAAGTCAAACGTACATACATCACGAACGACAAAAAGATTAGATAACAACATGAATCCTGATAGTAAAAAGGTATATAAGTGAAATGAAGTAAAAGACAAGAATAAGATCAACACCTTCAAACAATATAACCATTCTGGTTTCAGCATATTTCAATGCCATCCTCAGTGGTACAAGCTATTACAAGTCATGTTCGCATGAATGCACTTACAACTATGCTGGATACACATAAAATGCACCGGCCACACCCTTCAGCAGCAACACGTAAAGCATCATGGTATTAAGCGTCAGAGGCGCCATCTTTTCATTTCATTTCATTTTTATTTTTTTTAAGGCCTGAATTGGCCTAACATAGCCCTTGGCACCCATAATAAAGATCATATAAGTCAGGAACAGACATAACTAATTTTCTGACATCATATAAATAAATTGGTAAGTAGTAAATAAAAATTATAAAGACAGAAAGGTCACCATGAATGGTTTAGTATTGTGTACGTAGAATTTTATCATAGTTTCACAATTTATAACTACAGATAAGAGCATAGGCATATGAAATTCCAAAAGTAAACAAAATAACCTTCAAAGAGTTAGTAAAAAAAATAACCCATGATAGAGCTAGTTCGTCCCCAATAGATAGTTTTAGTTTTTTCTTAAAAAGATGAATATTATTAATAGCAGTAAGATGGTGAGGAAGAGTATTCCATAATTTAGGGCCAGAGTAATTTGTTATTTTTAAAAGTTTTCTGTATGTGTGAATACCGGTAGTAGTTTAAATCTATTTCTTGTTGGGTAAGTATGAGTTTGCATATTGATTGTTATCAGATTATAGTAGAGATTATATTTTATTCTTTCAAACATAAGCTTTCCCAAGTTATATTCATATAATTGTTGTATAATTAATATATTGAAAGTATCGGGATGTGTAGTTCTATATGTCAAATTGGAAGATTGATTAGTATTAATTTTTAACTCCAATAACCTTACGAAAAATGCAATTCATGAGGCAACCTTTTAGGTTGTTTTATGCTATAAACGTGCTTGTAATTAAAATATACATAATAAAAAAGAACATTACAAAAAATCACACCAATAAACAAAGAACAAAAAAAAACCTGTTTCTACGAACAAATAATAATAGCCCAAAAATATCTACACAAAAGAATTATACTTACGACTGATACCTACCAACTCATCCAATAGATGGCAACATGTTAGAAACAAATCACCTAACACATACAGACACACAATAGAATTATACTTACAACTGATACCTATCAACTCATCCAATAAATGGCGACACATTGGAAACAAATCACCTAACACATACAGGCAACAAACCTTCCCATCGATTTTCGACATGCAACTCCAAAACTACACACAGGCGAGGAACCCTCGTGTAGAAGTAGTAGCCCGAAGATGGCGGTTAAGCACCGCAGAAAGCGCTCGCCGTAACAACGAACCCCTTGTGAAACGTCTCCTGACCCAATGAGTATAACTCTTTCTACTAAAATCTTTTAATTAATAGTAAATTTTGAACGTTTTGATTGTGCAAGTGAATGAATGTGGAACTGAAAATATATAACCTAACTGTTTTATTTCTGCAAAAAAATTTTTTTATAACTAACCAAAGGTTCGTAACGTAAGGGACCTCTCGGGGCCGGGAGCACATGCCTCACAGAGCAAATACTTTGACAATATCAGGTAAAATACCATTATGTATACTCCAATAACCTGATAAATTTATTTTGTAATTTTTGTAGTTTGTGAATGTTATATTGTGTTGTTTTCCCCCATATTAATATATAGTAGGTAAAATAGGTCTGTATGATGGAATAGTATAATGCCAGCATTAATTTAAGGGTTAGATGTCTAAGAATGTGACTAATAACTCCAATGTTTCTCGAAATTTTAGTTGAAAGTAGATCTATATGTGTATTCCATTTCAAATCGTCACTTAAAGTGGTACCCAAATACTAATGACAGTGCACTACCTCAATGTCATGTCCAATTAATTTTATTTTCTGTAAGTTAGATGGAAAAGCAGAGTTTTTGCTAAAAATCGTTATTTTAGTTTTATTCATATTAAAGCCAAAGCGTTACAACTCAGCCAGTCATTAATTAAAGTGAAATTATTTTCCAACTGAGAAATAAGTATATTTATGTTATTACCGTGTAATAAAATAGTATCAGCATATAGTTGTATATCAGTATGTTCTAGTATTTTAAAAATATCATTAATATAGATATTAAAAAGTAGGGGAGCAAGAACTGATCCCTGCGGTACACCCTATAGTACATATCTGAAAGTAGATTTCACAAGATTAATCTGTGTATACTATCATCTGTGAGATAAATAACCCTTAAACATGTCAGGAAAGGTACCCCTAATTCCAATGTCACACAACCTCTGTATCAAAATGTGATGATTTATTGTATCGAAAGCCTTTGAAAGATCAATAAAGAGAACAAGAGTGTAATTATTATATAATAAATTGGATTGAATGTTATTGATAAGGTTTAGTAAAGCTATTTCAGTTGAACTATTCGGTGTAAAGCCAAATTGATCATGGTGTATAATATATTTAGTGACCAAATCAAATAGTTTCATGTAAATTAACTTTTCAAAATTTTTAGTAAATATTGTTTGATTGGCAATTGGTCTATAATTATTAGCATCTGTTATTACACCGGATTTATATTTAGGGGAGATCTTAACAATTTTAATTAAATCTGGGAAAATACCAGTTTCAATAATTGTATTAAATTATGTAATAAAGGATCAACAGTATAAGAGGCAACAGATATTGCAATTTTTGGGTTAATGTCGTCATGTCCAGGCCCCGAAGTTTTATTGTTATTTTGTATTGTAGTTAGTATTTCCAATCTAGTAATTTTGGAAATATTAATAGAATTAACTATTTGTGGTTATAGGTTGAGACGTGAATGAAACACCGCTCTTAGGTATCTGTACAACAATGGTCTGAGGTCCAGAGACAAAATGATCATTAAGTTCATTTGCTATTTGAGAATTGTCTAAGATCTTGGTATTATTTTTAATTAAATAATGTGGTAATATCTTTGTGTTCTGCCTGCCCATAAGGAAGTTAAGATTTCTCCAAGTTAAGCGGATGTTATTTTGTGAAAACATTTCAAAGTAATAATTCCTTTTCAACCTCCTCAGTTTAGAGTTTAGTTTATTTCTAAAGGTTTTAAATAAAAGAAAATCCGATTGTTTTCTAGATTTGAGGAAATTAGAAAACAATTTATTCTTTGTATTTATTTGATTTAAGCAATGTTTAGTTAGCCACGGTTTACATCCTTTTTTAATTTTATTACCCTGAAATTTAAACGGGAATGCTTGATTATATAAAGAGGCAAAAAAGTTACCAAATGCTATGTCTGGGTTAGAGATTTGTGTGACATTTTGCCAATTCTCATGCTGTATAAGATTTATAAAAAGTTGGGTATTAGTCTGGTTAAACAAGCAAAAAGTAAATTTTATCAATGGCTGTAATATTTTATTTGAATAAGTATATGTTATAAATTTTGGCAAGAGATCACTGATATCATAAATAATAATTTCTGAAGTAATTCTATCCACTGAAACATTTATAATAGCAAGATCTATTATCGTGGCAGTTTGTGTAGTAATTCTAGTAGCTGTCCGAGTTATATTATAAAATCCAACTGCCGAAATCATATTGAGAAAATCAAGTGAAATAGAATTAACTTGTGAGATGTCTATATTAAAGTCTCCTAGAAGAAATACATGTTTACATGTGAAATTGACATAATTTAAAATATTTGTTAATTTTTGGATAAAGAGCAAAAAGTAAACTCTTGTCATTTTTCGGATCCACGAGTTCCTCCAAGCATGCACCTCTCCATGCTTCTTTGAGTTGTCTGCAGCCTTTGTATGTCTCTTTTAGTTAAGGTCCACGTCTCTGCACCATACGTATATTCGTTGACGGAGGTCGGTAACAAACTGAAGTAATATTATATTGATTTTCGATAGTTAAAATTTCAAGTGTGTCATCAATAAATGTTAAATTTTGAGTTTCTTTGAAACATTGGTAAGTGTCTCTGACATAGATAGCCCCCCCCCCCTCTAGATTGAATTCTATTTTTAAAAAATGCCTGGTAATGTGTTAGATTTAAACAAAAATTAATTGCAGGGAACCAAGTTTCTGTAATACAAGAATACAGATGACGTCTGTAAGAAAATTTGTCAAATGTAAGAAAGTTTGAAGTGCAGTAATTTTGCTTATAAGTGACCTTGCATTTATGTGTATAATTTTAAGAGATCTTTGCTAGTATCAACTGTAATATTATTATATTGTTGTAATGTGTAATAGTTAGTAGCCATCTGTCATAAATGCTAGCCCCAATTCCCAATCAAGATAGTGTCCTTCCAAATCTCAAAAGTCAGTGCACTACTCAGCACCCCCAGCAACCATCAATAATATAATAATGTAAAATTAGAACCATGGTCTCCCCTCTTTATAATTGGCAAGAGTCAGTTAACTGGTTATCAAAGTAAGTAAAGAGCAGAATGACAAAAGTAAACCCTCAAATGTCACAATAGTATCATAGCAGAAAAAAAAAAAAAAAATACATTATCAGAATCATCAGGTAAGCACAAACATAATTCCTTCACAGTTGAAGGGGACATATAAAGAAAAAAAGGGGGGGTAATACATAATGTAAGTAGATATTAATCTGAAAAACTTCACAACTTCCCACCAGTCAGGAGAGGGGATCTCTGTAATCAGGAAATACATAAAAACATAAAAATAAGACAATTAATCCAATAAAATCAAGAGCATGTGATATCACTGGCTGTACCATTACCAAACTCATCTAAGTCTTGCAGAGTAAGTATTTTTTTCTTAGTGGTAGATTCGTTTTTTTTTTTTTACATAGACATATCCATTGTTGACCCAAACGAATTGGACCAGGCCCTGCTGTAGGAGTTTTCTAGAGTAAAATAGCAGTTCCTTGAATGGTGGGATTAAGTTTTCATTAATATATATTCTTGTTGGAGTTAGATCACCATTCAAATCACTATTTTTCATTATAATTTTTCTCTTTTGTAACCAGTCATCTCTAATTTTTCTCGACTTCAACTGGACAATAATATTAGCATTTGGTCTTTGGAATGAGTTAGGTTTAAGAGGGTGGATAATATCAATTTCATTGATATGAAAATTAGGTAGTCCAAATTTTATTGCTAGTTTCTTTACAAAGTTCCTATAAGTATATCCATATTTTCCAGTCAGTAGGGCACTAAAAAATAACATCATTATAACCAGCACAATATCGCTCTGATCTGAATAATTACATTTTATTATGGGGGAGCCAATTTCTCCTTTACAGCATCATCGTTCCTTGACTTGACATTGAAATATGCTGAAACCGGTATGGTTATATCGTTTGAAGGCCCTGACCATCATCATCATCATTGTCAACCATTATCAATCCACTGCTGGACGAAGGTCTCCCCAAGTTTCCTCCACAACGGTCTGTCTTGTGCCAGTCTCCTCCATGTCACTCCCACATACTTTTGAATTTCATCCACCCATCTCCCATGTGGTCTTCTGGGTCTTTTTTTGTCCCTTGGAATTCAATCTAAAATTTCGGCTGTCCATCGATGGTCTGTCCTTCTGGCAGTATGCCCAGCCCATTGCCATTTCAGGGATTTAACTCTGATCATGATGTCTTCCACTCTTGTCATTTTTCGGATCCACGAGTTCCTGTTCTTATCTCTCCTGGTTACACCAAGCATGCACCTCTCCATGCTGCTTTGAGTTGTCTGCAGCCTTTGTATGTCTCTTTTAGTTAAGGTCCACGTCTCTGCACCATACGTAAGCACTGGAAGGATGCATTGATCAAACACTTTTCTTTTAAGACATAATGGCATATTGCTCTTGAAAATTATGCTGTTTCTTCCAAAAGCTCTCCAGGCAAGTTTTGTACGCCGATTAATTTCTTCATCAATGTGACCCTCACTTGATATCTGCTGTCCAAGATAAACGTACGTGTCTGTTATCTCCAGCTTTTCTCCATCAATTGATAAATCTTCATTTCTTGTAAAAGCATTGAACATCACTTTTGTCTTCTGAAAGTTCATTTTAATCCCACTTCTTTACTCTTGTCAGCAAGTTCCTGGATCATACTCTGCGGCTGTGATGGGGTAGTTGCAAAAATGACTACGTCATCAGCAAAACGAAGGTGGGTTAGATAATCTCCATTAATCTTTATCCCTTTGTTTTCCCAGTTCAGTGATTGAAAGACATTTTCCAATGTGGCATTAAAGAGCTTTGGAGATATGGTGTCACCTTGTCTCACTCCCTTTCCAATTTTTATGTGTGTTGTATTTTCAAACAGCCGAATCTTTGCACTTGCATTTTCATAGATGTTATTAATAATTTTGATGTATGCATCTTCAATATCGCAGGATTTCAGAGCCATTGTAACTGCTGATGGTTTCACCGAATCAAAGGCTTTTTCATAATCGATAAAAGCCATGCACAATGGAAGTTAATATTCCCTGTAAGGTCAGGTGATGCATAACATCACAGCCTCTCCTTGACAAATGTCAACCCCGCCTTCTCGTGGCGCATCCTGTTCCCACTAAAAGGGCTCTGACGACAGCCAATAGCGGTATAACTATACCATCGGGATTAGAGGAAATGCTATCCCACACTCACCAACCTGCTTGGCCAGCGTGGTGAGTTATGCCCACCCCTCCTCCACTTTATTCTTGTCTTTTACTTCATTTCACTTATATACCTTTTCACTGTCATGATTCATGTTGTTATCTAATCTTTTTGTCGTTCGGGATGTCTGTACGCTTGACTTTAGTTAGCTGGTCTTTTTGTCGTTCGTGATGTTCTGTATGTTTGAATTTGGTCTATTCTTGGGATTGCAACTTGTGTTACCTATATATGTTAAAAATTTTAATTGATAACTTGATGACGCAAAAGCTTTTGCAAAGAATTTTTTCCCGAATTACGGCGACAGGCGGAGTTGTGGCACAAGAGCTAAGAAGCCACTCCTATGTACATAACATGGTGGAAACATTGTGAGTAGCCCTATTATTTTATTTTTCATGAATTGTATGATATTTTCTTTTATAATACAATTCTTATTATGCATAGGGTCATGCCAGAAAAAACTATATATTGAACCAAAAAATAATGTGAAGTACAGTGGTGGTAACGTTTTTTTGTTAATTTAATCGTACTTTATACCACATAATAAATACATGCAATATAGTGTAATTAATACGCATATGTATATGTTGTTGAATATATCACGAAAGTGGTGATTTGTTACCTATTGCATATGGTGAGGTGCATTTGCGTATCCTAACTGAAGATTTAATATGGCATTTTATTTAGGTAATCAATCGGCTAAAGTATTTAGAAAAAATCGTATTAGATTTTGTAAGGAAGTGGAACATCTGAATTGTCTTGCCACATGTAAAGTTAATAACGTCATTCCAAAATTTTTGCAAATTACAAATCTTGGTTATGGTTACAGGGATAAAAACATCATTAGTACTTGCAAAGTCAAAAGGTTACGTTCATTTATACGAGAGAAACAAAGGGACGCTGACCAATTGAGTATTAAATGTTATCACTCATATAATAACTGCATCAGCAAAGAAACAAATGAAGACATATTGAGAATTGAATTAATACGGATATATGCCAGAGTGGATAGACAAGTGGTACAGAGCAGAGCCAAACATTTAAAGAAGATTGAGAATTTGATATACAGTAAGTTTTAAATACCTGATAAAAGAAAGACCATAAATAGTAATCAGCGTTATGTTAATGACTCTAGGATTGAATTGACAAGTCTTCAAGAGATATCTTTGAATCATGGTATTAAATATGCCTACCTGCAAGTGATTCCGAGGGCTGAAGATATAGTGCCTGCGTGTGAAAATATCATTAAAAACTTACCCATATAGAATAAAGATCCTATCAGATTTAAAATTGTGAGAACTATTAGTAAAATGTACGATAAACCTAGTGATCCACGTATTAAATACGAACGTGATGGATTGATGGAGTTGAAAAATAATCCTACGATTCAGTGTATAGAAGCCGATAAAGCCAAACAAATTGTTATTATAGATTCAGAGGTATTTCATGACAAAATGATTAATGCTATTGATAATTTACGTGCGACTGAAGTCACAAGAGACCCAACGGAATCCATACTTTGGCAGTTAGCGAAGTTTAAAAACCATAGTAACTTACCTTATGAGATTAAAATAAGATCGATTCCACCAGATGGCGCTGCTACACCGTAAATTTTTGGTAAGTTAAAACGCATAAGGAAGGTAGTCCTATACGCCCGATTGTTAACAGATGAACGACACCTACTATTCATTTGGAATGTGCAATGTTCAAATACCTGTGGCCTTTGTTCATTCAACACAGATATATGGTTAAAAATTCTACCAAAGTGGTTAAGCAAATAAGAACGCTGAAAACATCTGACTTTATTATGCTGAGTTTAGACATTGTGTCCTTTTTTCCAAATACTTCCACGGACATAGCTATAGAGCTTATCGACAAAAGATTAAGACAGGTGAACATAGAGAAGGCGGAGAGGAATAGTATTATTTCGGCATTGGATTTCATAACTAAAAACAATTATTTTAAGTATGGTACAAACATCTTCAAACAACAATTTGGTGTCCCAATGGGTTCGCCACTGTCCGGACTATTAGCAGAGGTGGTTCTGCAGGAGATTGAAATAGATTTATTATCCTTTGGCAGCACATCCTTACCTGTGTTATTTTTGAGGTACGTAGGCAACATTATTATCTTCTGGAAGTATTCTGAAAGTAAACTTGAAGAATTCATATGCAGGTACAATAGTTATTACCCTACAATTACAGTTACAGCTGAAAAAGAAATGGACTACAGTCTCAACTTTTTGGACATTACTTTATTTAGGAATACAAACAAAAATTGTATTGAAACATCAGTATATAGAGAATCCACTTACATTCCAGTGATCATCCCATTTGGTTCTACACATCCATGGCATTACAAAACCGCTGCTTTTTTGTTCTACATAAGAAGAACTATTAATTTATCCTCCACCAAAAAATCTGAAGAAGAGGAGATCAAATGGGTGAAATCTGTGGCCTGCGAGTTTGGGTACAATGAACGGTTAATACAGTCTATGTATATAAATTTAAAAAAATAAATAAAAAATAAGTGGTAAGAAGTTACTGAAAGTGAAAATAAGCACTTCATAAAATTCCGGTACTTACCACCGTTGAGCGATGTCATTAAGAAGGAATGTGCTATTTACAACATTAAGCTCACAGAAACAGTACATTGCAATGGTAAATTATTGACTAGTAATGGTAAGATGTCTGTCCTTGAAAGATCTGGAGTATACTCAGTACTTACAGTTAATAATGAAGATGATCAAATGAAGAGTTATATGGGCAGCACAAGGAGACGTCTACAGTGTAGGCTGAATGAGCACTTATCAAACTGGCACAAGAAGGAGATGAAGACATCTCTAATGCAATACTGCCTTGAGAATAATTTAATACCAGATTGGTCTAACACCAAATTAATAACATCCCACAAAAAATGTGAGCAACAGTTTATTTGCGAGGCTATAGTTATTGAAAAGACGAGAGAAAAGAACTGTAATAATAATGTACCGATAGATTTACTGTATGCATGGAAATACCTGATAGAGGTTGAACAAAAATGGAAGAAGAAACAATTTACATGTAAAAAAAGAAAATGATAAAGATTGCAGAAATGAAAAAAGACATTGTTCTCGAGCGTTAGATGGCACCTCTGACGTTTAATACCGTGATGCTTTACGTGTTGCTGCTGAAGGGTCTGGCCGGTGTGTCTTGCATGTATTCAGCATAGTTGTAAGTGTATTCATGCGAACATGTCTCATAATAGCTTGTAACACTGAGGATGGCATTGAAATATGCTGAAACCGGTATGGTTATATCGTTTGAATGTGTTGACCTTTTTCTTGTCTTTTACTTCATTTCACTTATATACCTTTTTACTATCATGATTCATGTTGTTATCTAATCTTTTTGTCATTTGTGATGTCTGTACATTTGACTTTGGTTAGCTGGTCTTTTTGTCATTCGTGATGTTCTGTACGTTTGACTTTGGTCCATTCTTGGAATTGCAACTTGTGTTACCTATACATGTTAAAATTTTAATTGATAACCTGACGGCGCAAAAGTTTTCACAAAGGATTTTTTCCGAATTACGATGACGTGCCGAGTTGTGGCACAAGATCTAAGAAGCCACTCCTATGTACATAACATGGTGGAAACATTGTGAGTAGCCCTATTATTTTGTTTTTCATGAATTGTATGATATTTTCTTTTATAATACAATTCTTATTATGCATAGGGTCATGCCAGAAAAACTATATATTGAACCAAAAAATAGCGTGAAGTACAGTAGTGGTAACGTTTTTACATTAATTTAATCATACTTTATGCCACGTAATAAATGCATGCAATATAGCGTAGTTAATGCGCATATGTATATGTTGTTGAATTCACAAAGTATACTGTACCATCGTCTTTCATATTCCGTGTTTTCACAAATATTGTCAGTGTGCTGAATGATGCACTTGTGATCACACAATTTGTAAACAGTTTGTAAGTTTACTTCCACAGAAAGTACCAAGCTGCATTGGTGTTCATCCAATTATTTCTTTACCCACATTAAGGATCTTCAATAACCACCATAAACTTGAGTCATTCATCTGTCAATGGCTGTACCATCCACTCCATCTACTGCTAAGAAATACTCAGTCACTTGTTCTCCCTGGGCATCTTTCATAATGATATTGCAAACACATGCACCCTGATATAATGTATGCACTGCTTATCTCCTGTGACTGTCTAGTGAGTTTTGTACTTTTACATTACATTGCCCTGTGTTGCTTAGAACTTAAAATAAACCTCTTTATGCTTACAACCTACTTCCTTTGAGTTGCTCACAGTGGTATTTAAACCCCAAATAAAAAAATAATAATTAAAAAAAGTAACCTGCCTCTTAGGTAATCTTTATAGGTGTTGTGTTTGCTTTACAGTTCCAGTTCTTTTCTTTTCTTGGAGCAAGTTAACTGAAATTATGGACAGGCAACTTGTAAGTCTTCAGTGCTTACAGGTGCCATTAAACTGTTCCATCCCCCAGAAGAATGGAGAATGCTTTTGCTCCATTTATTTAATAGAAATGCACGTCATCATGCTTTTATTTGACTGTCTTTTATACAATTGTTGCTATGGCCATGTGGGCTAAAGAAAAACAAAGCTTCCAGTGCACCTGATGATTGAGGTACAGTTTTGAAGAACAGTATCCGCTGTTCAGTTCACTAGTTTTTCCGTGATTTTGGAAGGTGATATGAACATAGTGATATTTCTCCTGCAATGTAGTCATTGATGCAAATTTTATCTTGCCTTATGGCCTCATGGATTTGGAAGTATATCATTACCAGTGGTTGTTTCATGTTTTGTCAGGGCAAGAGAAGCAAGAACGTCTTTGAAATTTATGTTAAGTCTTTTATTCTGAAGGTTTATTTTATAAAGACCACTAAAACTCTCAACTTGTAGACCCTAAATTTTTTTATGTATATTCTGCCGTTCTTTACTGTTCTAGTACGTTACATAGAATAAACGTTAAACACATGTTAACAATTTGACTGGTCACTCTGTATTTGTTAATTTTTGTTTATAATTTTGGATGGGGGTCTTCCTGAGAGTGCTCAGCATTAGTGATTTATGTGGTATTTAAGTTAGTGTACAATGAGTGAAACTTGTTCGTATGTACCAGATACCTTACGTTACTAGCACCATACCCAAAACTTCATTGGTTCAACAAAAGAATAAACAAGTGATAACAGAGAGTATCACTAATAACTGTGTATGAAGTTTGTAACAGTGATTCAACTTTCATTTTTAGTATCGTAATTTTTGTCGTATAACACTATGCAAGGTTTTGTTGTTTTGAAATTAATAGGTGTATCTGAATGGATTTCTTGCGCAGATTCTGAAAATGACCTTCAAAATTCCGTATCACGTCCAGTTTTTTCACAAATGACGGAAATGTGAAAATTAAAAAAAAAAACGTTATTTTTTAATGACATTGTTATATGGCAACGGTTGTAATGTGTGAACGTTTGTAACGTGTGCAGAATGATTGTTTAAGGAATAGATAAACATAAATATATAGCTGATAATGGAAATGCAACTGTTTTATCTGTATGACGTCACGATTTGCGCCACTCACAAAGCGGAACATGAGAGAATGTTATCTTGGTACGGCAGTATGACTCATACCTCACGCCACTGCTCCCTTCTTTCTATTTGTCACATGTGACGCCATTTGGGGCAGATCGTGTTACCCTAGTCAGTGCAAAGAAGGGACTAGTCCTGTTCGGTTGTTTCTTTGTGGCGTGTTCAATGGCTTCACGTGCTTGTGTAAATCATCCAGACATATTTTGCTACATATGTGGCTGTTATACGACAGGAATAAAACAGAGGCAAAATATTACGCCTTTCGTGAAAAATGCTTATTTTCAATACTTCGGCATTAAACTAGCAGATCAGGACAAAGTTTGGTCTCCTCACAATGTGTGCTGTGCATGTGTGGAGGGGTTGAGGAACTGGAAAAGTGGATAAAGGGCATCAATGCTGTTCGGTGTACCCATGGTGTGGCATGAGCCAAATAATCACAGTGACGACTGCTACTTCTGCACAGTGAATATCGTGGGCCATACCAGAACCAGTAAGCATAACATTGTGTATCCCAATATCCCATCTGCCATAAGACCAGTGCCCCATAGTGAATCCATCCCTGTGCCATCCCCGTCCAATATCAAGCCCCCAACAGACACCGATTCAGACGGTGATACAAGTGATGAGATGTACCAACCGGACAGCATGGAGGATGAAACCCCAGGGCCATTTACCCAACATGAACTGAATGATTTGGTTCGTGATCTGAATTTACCTAAAGACGCAGCAGAGCTTTTAGGATCACGACTTCAGGAAAATAATTTACTATGTCCTAATACGAGATTCTCCTGATACAGACACCGAGAAGCAGAATTGGTTCCGTTTTTTGCTGAGGAAGGCGGTTTGGTATATTGTCGAGACATTCCGGCAGTCATGAAATATTTCAACCTTAATTACAATTCAGAACAGTGGAGGTTGTTCATAGGTGCCAGCAAATCCAGTTTAAAAGGTGTTTTATTACACAATACTAATATCCATTCCAGTAGCACATTCTGTGACTTTGAAAGAGACATACGAGAAACTTAAATTACTGCTGGAAAGTGTGCAGTACAAGTTTCGTGAATGGTCTTTGTGCAAGGATTTCAAGGTGATTGGAATGTTGCTCGGCCAACAAGCAGGCTACACTAAATTCCCTTGCTTTTTGTGTGAATAGGACTTCAGAGCAAGGACGGAACATTGGGTTCGGCAGCAGTGGCCAGTCAGAAGTACATTCACACCTGGCGAAAAACATTGTTTCACTTCCACTGGTTGATCCCTCGAAAATACTGTTGCCACCTTTACACATCAAACTTGGCTTAATGAAGCAATTCGTGACAGCTTTAAGCAGGGACAGTAAATGCTTTCAGTATCTTGGTGGTAAGTTTCCATCAATCACGTCTGAAAAAATTAAAGCTGGCATTTTCATAGGCCCTCAAATACGAAAATTAATGGCAGACAACATATTCGAGGAAACCACGAGTGAGTGCGAATTGCGAGCATGGACTGCATTCAGAAATCTGGTACACAACTTTTTGGGGAACACGAAGGCTTCAAATTACACCACTTTAGTCGAGGACATGCTGGAATCCTATGAACCGCTTAGTTGCAACATGAGCGTCGAAGTTCACTTTCTTCATGCTCATCTAAATTACTTTCCTAACAATCTTGGTGATTTTTCGGAAGAACATGGTGAGCGCTTCCATCAGGACATTAAAGTGATGGAAAAGAGATACCAAGGAAAGTGGACTGTACATATGATGGCCAACTATTGTTGGATGTTGAACAGAGACTGTACGGACGCACACCGAAGACAATCCAAAAAGAGGAAGTTTGAAGGGGAGCCCAGTGGCGAATGTTAGGTATGTTTGCTTTTGAATATGTATTTATGTTTATCTATTCCTTAAACAATCATTCCGCCCTCCAGAGAACATTTTCACACGTTACAAACGTTGCCATATAGCAATGTCATTAAAAAATAACGGTTTTTTAAATTTTCACATTTCTGTCATTTGTGAAAAAACCTTGTGATACGGAATTTTGAAGGTCATTTTTGGAATCTGCGCAAAAATCCATTCAGATACACCTATTCATTTGAAAACAACAGAAAAAAGTTGAAAAATTGCAGATCAGTGTAATCAGCAGATTATCTGCTAAACATACATACATACATATCGCTAAGCTGTTCTCTGAGATTCAGAGGTTGGCTCCACAAAGAATTACAAACTACCAAATAAATTTTTAACTGATTATTTACTTACTGTTGCCGTATCAAACTTATCCATTTATAGCGATCTTGACACAAAACTCAGGCTTCACTGACATCCATCACTCGACGTACACAAGACTTTCTATACTGCATACTCATAATCTTTTTCTCATGCAGACACTCCTGAATCTGATTCTCCCATGACTTCCTTGGCCTTCCTTTGCCTTTCCTTCCTGCCACTTGGGCTAAAAAAAAAATTTCTTAGTAAGCAATCTCATCACTCGTTGTTTCAACATGGCCAAAGTGTCCTGGTGGCGCAGTGGTCTAAGCTATGGCCTCTGATCATTCGTCCGAAAGGGGTCAGAGTTCGAATCTCGGTGGGGCATGGATGTTGTGTTTGTCTTATGGCACTGGCTCTCTCCCTTCCCTGGAACCAGTGACCCTAAATTAGGGATGGGTGACTGCTTATAGCCCATTGTGTTGCTCACGGTGGTCATTAAACCTCCAATAAAAAAAAAACATGGCCAAACCACCTAAGAATATTAGTTGCTAACAACATTTTGCTTCACATTGCACAACTGCAACACATCTTCATTCCTCACACGATCAGAACGTGTCTTGCTACAAACCCCCGAAAGTAACGCATTTCTCCAGCACATAAACGACTCCTATGTTTTTTTCTGTAGTACCCAGGTTTCACTGTCATACATCAGAGTAGGGACAATTACACTCTCATACACAGCCATGCGGGACTGTCTTAAGAACCCTTCATTCCTATGAAAACCTCCCAAAGCCACTGACATCCGTCACTTGACTTTCAATGAATTCACTTGCCTACTAATTTCACCATCCAATTTTTTCTCTCTGTCAAACATGCTTCCTAAATATACAAATTCATTCACCTGGTCAATTACTGTGCTATTTAAACGTACATTACATTCAGTACTACCAGTTCCTTTCTCAAAAACCATAACTTTGGTTTTTCCTTATTTATACTCAGTTTGAATTTCATGCAAACTTCGTACATCTGGGACAATATACTCTGCAACTCACTTTTGGATTATCTGTTAAAGAAGTTATAAATTTAGATTCTGTATATAATATGCTGATTAAAAAAACGCTTTTGTGGCACTTTGGTTTTAAAAATATCTGCAGTGTAATTATGCTTGAAATGTGGTATAATTGGAAAAGGCACTCAGAAAAATTTTTCTCAGTTCAAGAGTTTATATGAAGCAGAGCAGAGGGGAAGAGTGCCATAATGAAAGGTCAGGAAAGTTTGTGGGGATGGCGAATGTCACTTTGTATTGTTGAGAAGGAAAATGCTGACTGTTTGTGCATCACAGAGCAAATGAACTTCTCTGTATCTGACAACCAGTCGATGAAAATGTATGCACAGTGGTTGCAGCATGAATCTATGCAGCCTCTTTTCAAAGTTTCTTATTCTGGGTCTTGTGTGCTCTGTGTCTTGTACCTTCACCCATCGACAGTTTGAACAATGTGTTTTCTGCTGATATTTTCCTTCATTGCTATTTGTGATGCCTTCAAAAGGAAACATTTTAGTTACACTGCCAAATTTAATCTTAAAGTGGTAGCTTAAAGCTGAAGAAATAATCAGCTTTAACTACCACTTTAAAAGCTGTTCACAAAGGTAATCAGAAAGTGGGCAACATATTCCAGGTTGATGAGAGCAATGTCAAGCTATGGAGGAAGAACAAAGAAATTTTCAAGTAATAAACATGGATGATGTGCAGATTATACAAGGATTTTTTTCTGAATATTAGGGTCTGCAGATTATATGAAGGGGAAAAAAATGTGTGAATTTCACGGTCTGCAGATTATGTGACAAAAATTATGGTAATTAAATTTCATTGCTGAAGAATAAGAACATGTTATGACCTGTAGAGATCCACTGTTTACTCGTGTTTCCAAGACTCATGAACAATAGTGATAATTTATTTTATTGAAAAGGAACTTACTTGTTTTCAAATGGAAAATATCCTGCATATGCTTGATACAAAGCTTAATTTCTTATGTTTACAGTTTCTATGTTTATATACTCAAAAATTAAAAAAAACAAAGGGTTATCAACATGGCCAAACCACCTCAGTACTTTAAAGATTTTCCATACTGTTTTCATGGAATACTTTTATATTGCTTTAGTAAATAAATAAGTTTCAAAAAGTATAATGTGTGTGTTTCACAAAGCGTCTGTGAATCGGAATATAGAATACTTGTGGATTGCTGCCAATGATAACCTTCAAATTTCTTTCCATTAGCAATGGTAGACTGCTGCCAGCATTTTTGCCGGTATTTAAAGAAGGTATGAAAGTCACTTTTTGTAATGTTGCACAGTTGTTTATTCAGAGTTGTATTAATGATTAGAATGTTGTCATAGTGGTGACTTTTTATATGCTGTCTTAATCATGGTAACAGAAAAGTGACAAGTCGGGGAAATAGGGTGTGTGGTAAAATAGTGGCTTTGTGTCTTGCCAAAAATTGCTGGATAGGCAATAAAGTATGAGGTCCATGCAAGAGAAACCACATTCTAATTAATAACAAGAAACTGTACACCAGTTACACTTAAAATAGTGCTAGTGATCCGAATTTCTTGGCGTAGAATATAAATCAAAGTTTCCAAGGTCTAGTCAAGTCACCAAGTTCAAATTCTTAAATTGTTTTATTATCCAGTTTGCAGTTAGCTGTCTACTTTCCTTGAAAAAAGCCATCTGGTTGATGTGCGAAAGCTTGGAAACTTTGATTTATATTCTATGCCAAGAAATTCGGATCACTAGTAATATTTTAAATTGTGCTTCTAAATTAGAGGCAGCCATATAAAGGAGTGTGAAGAAAAATTTGGAAAACCTATTTCTGCTGTTGTAACTGAAAGCAAAAACAAAATGATAAAAATGTGGAAATTTTTAAATGAAAGATATCCAACTCTCATAACATATGGATGCTCAGCACATCTGTTGAATTTGTTAGAAAAAGACGTTTCCCAAAGACTGTTTAAAGCAAATTGCGGCAGTGCAAAAATGTTTTCGTAACTTAAGCCTACATTAGCCACATAGATGGTTCAAAGAAAAGCCGAACTTAATGCCACAACTACCTAACGAAACAAGGTGCAACTTTCATCCTGAAAGCTTGGAAACTTTGATTTATATTCTATGCCAAGAAATTTGGATCACTAGTAATATTTTAAATTGTGCTTCTAAATTAGAGGCAGCCATATAAAGGAGTGTGAAGAAAAATTTGGAAAACCTATTTCTGCTGTTGTAACTGAAAGCAAAAACAAAATGATAAAAATGTGGAAATTTTTAAATGAAAGATATCCAACTCTCATAACATATGGATGCTCAGCACATCTGTTGAATTTGTTAGAAAAAGACGTTTCCCCAAAGACTGTTTAAAGCAAATTGCGGCAGTGCAAAAATGTTTTCGTAACTTAAGCCTACATTAGCCACATAGATGGTTCAAAGAAAAGCCGAACTTAATGCCACAACTACCTAACGAAACAAGGTGCAACTTTCATCCTGATTGTGTTAAAACATTTGTGGCCAATTATCACAAATACAGAAAAATATCTTAAGAGCATATTGAGGAATTTTATCAATCTATTTAAAAAATCTTGGATAAAATGGGCATTTACTGTGAAGCTATGAATCTTGAAAAGCAGTTATCCATTGTTGCTAGCTCACTGGACACACTTCAGAGAGAGACAAGTCTATTTCAGTTGCTGTTGAAATATAGCCGGATTTACTACAAGAAGAAATCCTGCAGCCCTACCATCTAGATTTTAAAAAAAGGTTTGAACAAGCAATTCTTGCACTACATTTTCTAGAAAACCTCATGGATCCGAAATACAGAGGTCAGAAACTTAACCAAGAACAGGAGATTTACAAAATGTGCAATTCACAAGACAAATCCTAATGGTTGTCTTATGTTAAAAACATGCTTTAGATTATAAATAAATAATATCAAAAGGTATTCTTTACCTGTTATTGAAAAATTATTTTGCACGTTTGTTACTCCGTGAGGCACATGCTCCCGTCCCGAGAGGCCAAGTTTGTGTTAGGGTTTTTTGTTAGTTAGAAAGTTTTACAAATAAGACAATTTAGTTAAATATTTTCAGTTAAAACATTCATTCAATACTACAATCAAACATTTAAAATGTTTTCTATTAATTAAAACATGCATAAGGAAAAGTTATACTCATCGGGTCGGGGGACATGGCTCACATACAAAGCTGTTTTTCGACGATATTATGGCGAGCGCTTTCTGTACTTTTCGAGTACCATCTTCAGGCCATCCATTACCTACTCGAGGGTTCTTCACATGTGTAGCCACAAGAGTTGCATGTTGGGAAACGAAGGGAGGTTTTCAGTCTTCATGGCATGTAAGGTGATTTCTCCTCAAGTGCCGCCATGTATTGGATTGGTTGGTAGATATATTCATCATAAGTATATTCTTCTTTATTTTTATAAAGGGATATTGCATTATTACTATCTATTTAACTAAACTGTTGTATTATTATTATTATTATTACTATTTTTTTTAGTCCTTTATTAAATGGGGTGTTTTTTTGTAATGTTCTTTTTTTTTTTTTTTTTTTTTGGCTTTTTTATGCATTTTTACTCTTTTTATAAGTGACTTCCAAGTTTTATCAAGAGTAGTGGGGTCTTGTAAATTGCATATATTATCTTTTTTTTTTTTTTTTTTGTTCAATTATAACGCTTTCAGAGATTCTTAATTCTTTATTGTTTGTGTGGGTAGTTAGTAATTTAATATTTTCGAAATCAGGATATTGTGTATGATTAATGCAGTGTTGGATAAGTGTGGTTTTTTCTTCTTTTTTGTTCCAGTTTTTTATATGTTGATGTAATCTTTTTATTAATCTATTTTTTGTGCTACCAATGTAAGATATGTGGTCATCAGAACTCTGTGAAATTATAGGAATTTCATATACACCTGCTGATTGTAGTATACTTCTGTTAGATTTTTTCCCTATTACCAAGTCACCAATGCTCTGAACAGAATGACCGAAAATAATGTGTTTCTTCATCAACCTTAAATATTTTCCACTAATTCCTTTAATATAAGAGAATGAACCTGAGAATTTGTAGTTCTTTTTTGGGATGTATTGACTGGACTTAAAACAAATTTCTTTTTGTATTCAAAAATCAATTTTTTAACAGTTTTTGTGTCATACCCATATTGTTTAGTTGTGTTGATAATCCATTGGATTTCTTCTTCTCGGTACTTTCTATTTGATGAATGTGTGAAGGCACATTTTACCCAATTCCTAATACTATTTACTTTATGAGTTTTTGGGTGTTCAGATTGGCATGGGATCATTACAGGTACATAGTTGGTTTTCTAAGCACTCTGTATTCAAACTTTTTAAGTCTTTTAATTAGTTCAATATCTATAAAGGATATTTTTCCATCCCGTTCAAACTCCCAATTTTAATTTAATCTCAGGGTGACAAGTCGTATATTTGTTCTTCAGTATTTCTAGTTCTTCTTGTTTTAATTTAGACAAAATAAAGATGTCGTCCACATACCTACAATAAAGGCAATTGTAACCCAACATGCTCTGCAGAGTGTCATACCTACAATAAAGGACAGAGGGATCTGGCAGTTTTTTATTAATTTTGTTTTCGATATCGCTCATAATAAATTCTGAAAATAAAGAAGATAATGGAGATCCCATTGGGGCTCCAATTTCTTGCCTATAGATTTTTTTATCAAATTCAAAGTAATTGTTATTAGAAATATAGGTTAACACGTTAAATAACTCTTGTAAATATTTTTTTCAAGGAATTCTAAACTGTTTTTTAAACTGTATTCATTATTCATTAAAGTGGGGGCCAAAAATTTGTATAATTTCCTTTCTAGATTTATCAGTGGGAATTTTGATTTTAGAACTATAACTAAATGGTTGACCTGGTTTATGCGTTTTTATTTTTCCAAAATACCTGGGACTACCGCACCTACTGGTGGATAGGCTCTGGTAATTTCTGAAGGTAATGAACTATGGTTTCTAATTTTAGACAAAAAAATTTATTTAAGAGTCAACTGGATCTTTGTTAACTACCTCACATTTTAATTCTTCGATAGCTGCATTCATTTTAACAATATATTCTTTTTCATCTAGTATTATTAACTGATTTGATTTATCTGCCTCACAAATTACAATAGTAGGGTCTTTTCTTAATTCTAGTAGTTGTTGCCTTTCATATGCCATCTTTCCAATTTTAATTTCCTTTTTATATAGTAAAATTATATTCATCCAATATACACTGACGGAAGAAAAAAATCCTAACACCGAGAAGGGATTGTGTTAGATAAACGACAGTTGGTAGGCGGTGAGAGTACATCTGTAAGATGACGTCTATGCAAATTTCGCACTCGGCGCATACATGTGGCGCTAATAGCGCCTCGGAATATGCAAAGCAGGTTTGCTGTAAATACGCGCTGTAACGTTCGTGAGCGTTAGTTATCATTGTGATTCGACGTAGGGTGTTGATGTTAGTCAAGAATGCCTTTAAGAAGACGAAGAAGCCATTATCAACAGCCCCACGGAGTTTGAACGAGGTCGTGTAATAGGGCTACGAGAAGGTGGATTTTCTTTCCGCAATATTGCAGAACGACTTGGCAGGAATGTAATGTAGCCACTGTGCATGATTGTTGGCAGCGGTGGTCAAGGGAAGGTACTGCCTCAAGAAGACCGGGTTCCGGCCGGCCACATGGCACTACTGAGAGGGAAGACTGCCGTGTACAGCGTATGGCCGTGGCGCATCGTACCGCGTCTGCGGCAGCAATTCGAGCTGCAGTTGCCACCACAGTGACACAACGAACTGTTACAAATCGGTTACTTGAAGGACAGCTCCGAGCCAGACGCCCTGTAGCGTGCATTCCACTTACTCCAAACCACTGCCGTTTGCAACGTCAGTGGTGTCAAGCTAGAGCTCATTGGAGGACGGAGTGGAGATCTGTTGTTTTTTCTGATGAAAGCCGGTTCTGCCTGGGTGCCAGTGATGGCCGTGTGTTGGTTAGAAGGAGTCCAGGTGAGCGCCTGCAACCAACCTGTCTGCGGCCAAGACACACTGGACCTACACCTGGAGTTATGGTCTGGGGAGCAATTTCCTATGACAGCAGGAGCACTCTCGTGGTTATCCCACGCACCCTGACGGCACAGTTGTACGTCGGTCTGGTGATTCATGAACATCATTCTAGGGGGTGTTTTCCAACAGGATAACGCTCGTTCGCATACCGCTGTTGTAACCCAACATGCTCTGCAGAGTGTCGACATGTTGCCGTGGCCTGCAAGATCACCAGATCTTTTACCAATCGAGCACGTATGAGACATCATTGGACGACAACTCCAGCGTCACCCCCCAACCAGCATTAACCGTCCCTGTATTGACCGACGAAGTGCAAAAGTCATGGAACTCCGTCCCACAAACTAACATCCAGCACCTGTACGACACAATGCATGAACGTTGCGTGCTTGCATTCAACACTCTGGCGGTTACACCGGTTATTAATGTACCAGCATTTCACATTTAAAATGGCTCTTCTCGCTCTTACAATAAGCTGTGATCTTGAAACCTTAATCGATTAAATATGTTACCTATACAAATGCATTGCCGCCATTTCATTCCTCTACAACTATTTTTTCTTGGTGTTGGGATTTTTTTTTTCCGTCAGTGTATTTCTTTATAACTTAAATCTTAAATTTGGTTTGTGTGGATACTTCCATTGTGCATGGCTTTTATCGATTATGAAAAAAGCCTTTGATTCGGTGAAACCATCAGCAGTTGCGATGGCCCTGAAATCCTGCGGTATTGAAGATGTGTACATTAATATTATTAATAACATCTATGAAAATGCAAGTGCAAAGATTCGGCTGTTTGAAAATACAACACACACAAAAATTGGAAAAGGGGTGAGACAAGGTGACACCATATCTCCGAAGCTCTTTAATGCCACAATGGAAAATGTCTTTCAATCACTGAACTGGGAAAACAAAGGGTTAAAGAGTAATGGAGATTATCTAACCCACCTTCGTTTTGCTGATGACATAGTCATTTTTGCAACTACCCCATCAGAGCTGCAGAGTATGATCCAAGAACTTGCTGACAAGAGTAAAGAAGTGGGATTAAAAGTGAACTTTCAGAAAACAAAAGTGATGTTCAATGCTTTTACAAGAAATGAAGATTTATCGATTGATGGAGAAAAGCTGGAGATAACAGACACGTACATTTATCTAAGACAGCAGATATCAAGTGAGGGTCACATTGATGAAGAAATTAATCGGCATACAAAACTTTCTTGGAGAGCTTTTGGGAGAAACAGCATAATTTTCAAGAGCAATATGCCATTATGTCTTAAAAGAAAAGTGTTTGATCAATGCATCCTTCCAGTGCGTACGTATGGTGCAGAGACCTGGACCTTAACTAAAAGAGACATACAAAGGCTGCAGACAACTCAAAGAAGTATGGAGAGGTGCATGCTTGGTGTAACCAGGAGAGATAAGAACAGGAACTCGTGGATCCGAAAAATGACAAGAGTGGAAGACATCATGATCAGAGTTAAATCCCTGAAATGGCAATGGGCTGGACATACTGCCAGAAGGACAGACCATCGATGGACAGCCGAAATTTTAGATTGGATTCCAAGGGACAGGAAAAACCCAGAAGAAGACCACATGGAAGATGGATGGATGAAATTCGAAAGTATGCGGGAGTGACATGGAGGAGACCGGCACAAGACAGACCGTTGTGGAGGAAACTTGGGGAGACCTTCGTCCAGCAGTGGATTGATAATGGTTGACAATGATGATGATGATGATCTGATTCCATAAATTATAACAGGTGTTGTGTAACTTATATACTGTTTTTTTTTTAATACAATTTCTGCCCTTAATCGCTTAATTTCACATTGTTTCATTATACTTGTCTTTTTTATTCAATGTGTAATTATTAAGCTGTAGATATTTTGGTATTAAATTTAAATCTCGACAATTTATCAAGAATTCTAACTGAATGCTGTTTTTTTTTAAGGTCACTTCTCCTTTTTCTGAAGTTTTCTAACTCTCAACTTATTAGGTTTTAACAAGTTTTTGTGATTCATGATTGTTTTTTCCCTTCTTCGTTCCAGGCTTTCTGACGTGTACTATGTATATTGTATTAAAAAGAAAAACAGTATATAAGTTACACAACACCTGTTATAATTTATGGAATCGGATATAAAATAATAAATATGAAAATTTAAATAAAATATGGACCGATACTGTCGTCGACCAAATTTTAAAGCACAACTTTTTCAATATTAGAAAATGAAGCACAAAGCATCAGAAATAGGCATTTTGAAAAATTAAATAGACTAATTGATAAAAATAAAATTCTCTACCTATGTTTCAAAATCACTCTAACCTCAAACTCTCAGAAATACAACAGGCAGCATTACAGAAGGGTAAAAAATTTGCATATCCACAGAGTATTCCCCCAACTGAAAAGTATATTCCAAAAATTGAGACCATCATTCAACATGTCCCATATCCACACAAACCAAATTCAAGATTAAAGTTATATTATATAGAAGTATATTGGATGAATATAATCTACTATCTAAAAAGGAAATTAAAATTAGAAAGATGGCATATGAAAGGCAACAACTACTAGAATTAAGAAAAGACCCTACTATTGTAATTTGTGAGGCAGATAAATCAAATCAGTTAATAATACTAGATAAAAAAGAATATATTGTTAAAATGAATGCAGCTATCAAAGAATTAAAATGTGAGGTAGTTAACAAAGATCCAGTTGACTCTCAAATAAATTTTTGGTTTAAAATTAGAAACCATAGTTCATTACCTTCAGAAATTACCAGAGCCTATCCACCAGTAGGTGCGGTAGTCCCAGGTATTTTTGGAAAAGTAAAAACCCATAAACCAGGTCGACCATTTAGAGTTATAGTTACAAAATCAAAATCCCCACTAATTAATCTAGAAAGGAAATTATACAAATTTTTGGCCCCCATTTTAATAAATAATAAACACAGTTTAGAATTCATTGAAAAAATAAAATCTATAAACGTTCCAATATCTGATATATATATATATATATATATATATATCTCAACATCAAACCAAAATGTTGATGCAAAAAAGAAGAGAGATGAGGACAACTAAAGAAGATGTGACTTCCAAAGTGGAATATATAGAACTATGCAAGACAGTACGAAAAAGTATCTCTGAAGACGTAAGGAAATTCAACTGTGAACTAGTAAGGAAAGCAATTGAAAACAACCAAAGCCTAAAGATTGCAAAGGGACATCTCAGTAAGGGAAGAAAACAGATTATGGCACTGAGAAAAGAAGATGATTCTGTAACAAGAAATAGAGGCGAAATTTTGACAAAATTGAAATATTTCTACTCCAAATTATATGAAAGGGATGATACATGTACTCCAGACATCATTAAAGGTACCAGTACCAAAGTTATTCCAGTCCTCCCAGCAGAAGTTGCACATGCAATCAAGAACATGAAGCGCGGAAAAGCTCCAGGAGAAGATGGAATTACTGTAAACATCATACAAGAAGCAAGTGGAAAAATCGAAACAGTCCTCACCCAAATTTTCACTCGATGCCTTAATGAAGGGAAGATTCCTGAGGATTGGAACAATGCTACATTGATCTTGCTACATAAAAAAGGTGACATTGAGGATCTCAGGAACTACAGACCTATCAGTGGTTTATAAAATCTTCACTAAAGTTCTTTCACACCGCTTGAAGGTGACACTGGACATGGCTCAACCGAGAGAACATGCTGGATTCAGGAGTGGCTACAGCACAATAGGTCATATCCTCGTACTGAGAGAACTAACTGAAAGAGCGAGGGAATATGAACTTCCATTGTGCATGGATTTTATAGATTATGTAAAAGCCTTTGATTCTGTGAAACCATCAGCAGTTACAATGGCTCTGAAATCCTGCGGTGTTGAAGATACGTACATTAATATTATTAATAACATCTATGAAAACGCAAGTGCAAAGATTCGGCTGTTTGAAAATACAACACACATAAAAATTGGAAAAGGAGTGAGACAAGGGGACACCATATCTCCGAAGCTCTTAAATGCCGTATTGGAAAATGTCTTTCAATCACTGAACTGGGAAAACAAAGGGATAAAGATTAATGGAGATTATCTAACCCACCTTCGTTTTGCTGATGACATAGTCATTTTTGCAACTACCCCATCAGAGCTGCAGAGTATGATCCAGGAACTTGCTGACAAGGGTAAAGAAGTGGGATTAAAAATGAACTTTCAGAAGACAAAAGTGCTGTTCAATGCTTTTACAAGAAATGAAGATTTATCGATTGATGGAGAAAAGCTGGAGATAACAGACACGTACGTTTATCTTGGACAGCAGATATCAAGTGAGGGTCACATTCATGAAAAAATTAATCGGCATACAAAACTTGCCTGGAGAGCTTTTGGAAGAAACAGCATAATTTTCAAGAGCAATATGCCATTATGTCTTAAGAGAAAAGTGTTTGATCAATGCATCCTTCCAGTGCTTACGTATGGTGCAGAGACGTGGACCTTAACTAAAAGAGACATACAAAGGCTGCAGACAACTCAAAGCAGCATGGAGAGGTGCATGCTTGGTGTAACCAGGAGAGATAAGAACAGGAACTCGTGGATCAGAAAAATGACAAGAGTGGAAGACATCATGATCAGAGTTAAATCCCTGAAATGGCAATGGGCTGGACATACTGCCAGAAGGACAGACCATCGATGGACAGCCAAATTTTTAGATTGGATTCCAAGGGACAGGAAAAGACCCAGAAGAAGACCACATGGAAGATGGATGGATGAAATTCGAAAGTATGCAGGAGTGACATGGAGGAGACTGGCACAAGACAGACCGTTGTGGAGGAAACTTGGGGAGACCTTCGTCCAGCAGTGGATTAATAATGGTTGACAATGATGATGATGATGATGATATATATATATATATGTGTGTGTGTGGCAAGTTTAGATGTTAAATCATTATTCGCGAGTACACCTATACCAAAAACCATAGGACATTATCATTAATGAATTGAAAAATAATTCTTTATTTTCAGAATTATTATGAGCGATATTGAAAACAAAATTATTAAAAAACTGCCAGTTCCCCCTGTCCTTTATTTGTAGGTATGTTGACGACATCTTTATTTTGTCCAAATTAAAACAAGAATAACTAGAAATATTGAAGAACAAATATATGACTTGTCACCCTGAGATTGAATTAACATTGGAGTTTGAACAGGATGGGAAAATATCCTTTTTAGATATTGAACTAATTAAAAAAGACTTAAAGTTTGAATACAGTATGTTTAGAAAACCAACATATGTACCTATAATGATCCCATGTCAATCTGAACACTCAAAAACTCATAAAATAAATAGTATTAGGAATTGGGTAAAACGTGCCTTCACACATTCATAAAATAGAAAGTACGGAGAAGAAGAAATCCAGTGGATTATCAACACAACTAAACAATATGGGTATGGCACAAAAACTGTTAAAAAAATTTAATTTTGAATATAAAACGAAATTTGTTTTACGTCCAGTCAAAATATCCGGAAAAAGAACTATAAATTCTCAGGTTCCTTCAATTATATTAGAGGAATTAGTGGAAAATTTTTAAGGTTGATGAAGAACACAACATTATTTTTTGTCATTCTGTTCAAAACATTGGTGACTTGGTTATAGGGGAAAAATCTAACAGAAGTATACTACAATCAGCAGGTGTATATGAAATTCCTATAATTTCACAGAGTTTTGACGACCGCATATCCTACATTGGTAGCACAAAAAATAGATTAATAAAATGATTACATCAACATATAAAAAACTGGAACAAAAAGAAGAAAAAACCGCACTTATCCAACACTGCATTAATCATAAACGATATCCTGATTTCGAAAATATTAAATTACTAACTACCCACACAAACGAAAAAGAATTAAGGATCTCTGAAAGTGTTATAATCGATAAAAAAAAATATTATAATATATGTAATTTACAAAACCCCACTACTCTTGATAGAACTTGTAAGTCACTTATAAAAAGAGAAAAACATGCGTAAAAAATGCCAACAAAAAAGAACATTACAAAAAATCACCCCATTTAATAAAGGACTAAAAAAATAGTAATACAACAGTTTATTTAAATAGATAGTGATAATCCAATATCCCTTTATAAAAATAAAGAAGAATATACTTATGACGAATATATCTACCAACCAATCCAAATGATTGCGGCACTTGAGGAGCAATCACCTTACTCACCATGAAGACCGAAAACCTCCCTTTGTTTCCCAACATGCAGCTCCTGCTGCTACACACGCGAAGAACCCTCGCGTAGGTAATGGATGGCCTGAAGATGGTACTCGAGGAGTACAAAAAGCGTTCGTCGTAATATCGTTGAAGAAGAGCTTTTTATGTAAGCCATGTCCCCCGACCCGATGAGTATAACTTTTCCTTATGCATGGTTTAATTAATAGAAAAAAGTTTTAAATGTTTGATTGTAGTATTGAATGAATGTTTTAACTGAAAATATTTAACTAAATTGTCTTATTTGTAAAACTTTCTAACTAACAACAAAAAAAAAAAAAAAAACCCGTAACACCAACTTAGCCTCTCAGGACAGGAGCCTGTGCGTCACGGGGCAACAAGCGTGCGAAATACTTTTTCAATAACAGGTAAAGGATATCTTTTGATATTATTTATTTAAGAACAGGAGAGTATTGCAGAAGATTGGATATCCAAATTTCCCCGTGATTACACAGCCAAATAGTAAGACCCCCCCCCCCCGAATCGCTGTGTACTCATCCAGGTGTATCAGAGTGCACATGACAAGGTCAACCACGCAGAGATTATAAGCGGCTGGGCAGGACAGATGAGCCATAGTGTGTAAAGTGAGCACTATGGACAGATGTAGTGATTTGATGGATGTTAAAAAAATATAATTATAATTGGTTACTGCACCAAGGGTGAAAGCATCTCAGAAACAGCAGACTTTGGGGGCTGTTTGTAAGGTGCTGTAGTAAGGGTATACTAAGAATGGACCGCCGGCACACTGAGTCGCTCCTCACATCGTAACTGTTTAGCCCCAAAGGCCATCAACACCAGAGGAGAATGTCATCTTCGTTTGTGACGCCATTCTCATATGCTGTTCCATGCAATAGCCAATTTTCAACATACATACATATCGCTAAGCTGTTCTCTGAGATTCAGAGGTTGACTCCACAAAGAAATACAAACTACCAAATAAATTTTTAACTGATTATTTACTTACTGTTGCCGTATCAAACTTATCCATTTATAGCGAACTTGACACACAACTCGGGCTTCACTGACATCCATCACTCGACGTACACAAGAATTTCTATACTTCATACTCATAATCTTTTTCTCATGCAGATACTCCTGAATCTGATTCTCCCATGTCTTCCTTGGCCTTCCTTTGCCTTTTCTTCCTGCCACATGGGCGAAAAATATTTTCTTAGTAAGCATCTCATCACTCATTCTTTCAACATGGCCGAACCAGCGAAGCATATTAGTCTCCACTTTGCTAACAGCATTTTGCTCCACATCACACAACTGCAACACATCTTCATTCCTCACACAATCAGAACGTGTCTTGCCAGAAACCCCGGTAAGTAACACATTTCTCCAGCACACAAACGACTTCTATGTTTCCTCTGTAGTACCCAAGTTTCACTACCATACATTAGAGTAGGAACAATTACATTTTCATACACAGCCATGCAGGACTCTCTAGAGAACCCACCATTCCTGTGAAAACCTCCTAGAGCAGCTATGACTTTCAATGAAGAATTCTCTCTCCTACTAATTTCACCATCCAATTTGTTCTCTCTGTCAAACATGCTTCCTAAATACACAAACTCATTCACCTGGTCAATCACTGTGCCATTTAGACTTACATTACATTCAGTGCTAACAGTTCCTCACTCAAAAAGCATAACTTTGGTTTTCCCCTTATTTATACTCAGTTTCATTTCATGCAAACTTCATACATCCAGGACAGCATATTCTGCAACTCACTTTTGCTCTCTGCCAACAGGACTGTATCATCAGCATACAGCAATCTGCAAAAAACGGATATTACCAAGACATAAACCAGTATTGTCCATCTTGGCATCACACATGCGCACCATCCATAAATATATTAAACAGCCATGGTGACATTACACAATGTTGTCTGACTCCTCCTACACCAATAGAAAACCATTTTGATAAAATGCCATTCACTTGTACACAAGACCTGAAAAAATGAACAGGTAAAAAGATTTGATAAAGTGTTTTTAAAAAACAACTCACCACACCTAATTTTTAGCCGCTGTTCCTAATTTATCGTTGTTGTTGACACATATCTTGTAGGCACAAAAACCAAAGAACATGGATGATGTATGATTGAAGCTGAGTTTATAACAGAAATCAAACTAAAAAAGAAAAAAAAATACAGTATAAATATCCACTAGATAGAGCAACATGTGACGTGTGCAATGCCATTCATGACGTCGCCGGGTATGATGAGCTGGCAGTAGTTCTGTCAGGCAGTATAGATCCTTCATTTCCTCACATCCTTCCTGAAACATTCGCTCCCAGTTCATGACTGTTGTCTTTGACACACATTTGTCACCGTATACTGCCTGCATTCTGCAATGAATGTTGACTGGTCGACATCCTTCCGTTGTTAGGAACTGAATCACTGCTCGCTGATCCACCTTGGACTGATTCAGAATCACGTCAGCCATGTTGTCAATGATCTGCAGCACAAACCACACATGTGAGGAGAATGAACGTGTATTCACTTGTTTATTGGTCTGTGCCTTATCACTCTAGCTGTGACATCATCATGCTCCCAATGCGCTATCCACGTGACGCGGCACAAACGGGTTTCATTTGATTAAGCCTCATACATCATCCATGTTCTTCGGTTTTTGTGCCTGCTAAATATATGTCAACATTCAGTAAATTAGGAACAGCAGCTGAAAAATACCTAGATGGGGTGAGTTTTTCTTTTTTTTTTAAATTATCAAATCATTTTACCTGTTTGTTTTTCCAAGTCTTGAAAATTGGCTATGTACACTGAAGTGTGAGAAAAACTGGTACAGACTAGCTTATGCAAAATATATTGCAACGTCACCTATGCGCATACTCAGTTGCGTCCGCCAGTGCGTATATAAAGCGATAGACATCCTTGCCAGCTGTCAGAGCTGTTTTCAGCATGAGAATGACAAGTAATAACGATGTAAGCGATTTCGATTTTCAATGCGGTGTCATAGTTGGCGCTCGTGAGATGGGCCATAGTATTTCAGAGGTAGAAACGAAGTTCGGATTTTCACGGACGACCATTGCAAGGGTGTACCATGACTACAAGAATTCTGGCAAAACCTCCAACCTACGATACTAGTGTGGCCGTAAAAAGACATTGGGTGAACGTGACCATCGTCGGCTGTGAAGAATCGTTTCACGCGATAGGCGTGCAACACTCTTGCAGGTATCATCGGAATTCAATGCTGGAGCCTCAACAAGCATCAGTGTCTGGACTGTGTAACATACCCTGCACGATATGGGCTTTGGGAGCCGAAGCCCAACTCAAGTCCCCTTGATGGGGGCACGACACAGAGCTATGCGCCTCGCTTGAGCACGGCAACACCGCCACTGGACACTTGATGACTGGAAACAAGTAGCCTGGGCTGGAGTCGCATTTCCAACTGTATCGGGCAGATGGAAGGATTTGTGTGTGGTGCAAACCCCATGAAGCCATGGATCCTGCCTGTCAACAGGGAACTGTACCGGCTGGTGGGAGGTCCTTAATGGTATGGGGTGTGCTTAGCTGGACTTCACTGGGACCCCTGGTACATCTATAAACGTCTGTGACCGGCCAAGGCTATGTGCGCATCCTTTCTGACGAGGCACACCCGTTCATGTCCTGCATTCATGCTGATGGGTTGGGCCTGTTCAAACAGGACAATGCACCTCCACCCTAGTGTCGGGACACCACATTATGGTTAGAGGAGCATTCATCTGAATTTGGGGTGTTGCCATTCCCACCCAAGTTCCCAGATCTGAACGTGATAGAACACATTTGGGATGCCATGCAACGTGCTATCGAACACAGGAATCCGAGACCTCGGAATACACCCGTATTATGGAACGCTCTGCAGGAAGTATGACGTGCATTGCCTACGGCATATTTTCAGAAGCTAGTGGAGTCCATGCCCCATCGTATTTCTGCAGTCCTGCACTCCCATGGGGGAGCTACCAAGTATTAGACTGGTGTACCAGTTTTTCTGGCACTTCAGTGTATATAGAACAGCATATGAGCTTAACCCCCACCCTTCCCCGTTCTAAAACTATATACAATATAAGAAACAGGATTTGCAAGATGATCTGTTATTCATCTATGATATTAAAATTCCAAGTATTCCTGTCATTCTTGTGTTTTGATTCCCTGAAGCTCGTAGGCTTGCATCATTTCCCTGTTGCTAGTTGATAGTCTGTCCTTCATTTATGATTTCCCGCAGATAAGTGAATGCTTTTATAATTTGTGCCTTGACTTTTGGTTTGAAAGTCATAATGCAGGTACCAGGTTTCATTTTTGGCAGTAAAGGAGCCAACTGTGTCAGCCTTTTATGCAATTTCCAAAACATAATCCCGTACTTGGGGGGAAAACCTTTTTGCACTTGAATGACCTTGAAACTCATTCCTGTATGGAATGAGTTTCAAGGTCATTCTCTTTACCTAGATTTTCAGAAAAACTTATGACAGATGCTTTTGCTGATATTAAGCTCTTTTGCTAACATTTGAACAGTAATATGTGGATTTTCTTGTAAATGTTGACAAATATGTCCAGTGTTTTCTGTGGTTTATGTAGTGGAAGTTGAACCACACATGGTATCATCTTTGACAATTGCTCTGCCATTGCGAAACCCATCCTGTAATTCAATCACAGATGAATATGGTATTGTTGTATTAAGATACGCTTGCTGTAACTTGTTGCTGGTCTTGGTGGCACTTTCAGCCAGTTTGTATCAAAATTTAATGTCCACCTTTTCCTCATTTACACTCACAATTCTACCCTGTAAAAATTATTTGCAGCTGTTCACAAAAATGCTGTCGCTAGCCTTGGCAGCTGCAGTTTCATATTGCATAAGGGAGTAGCAAGAGTCTTGCTTACTTTGTACTGTGTGAAATTTTGATATATCTCTCAGTGTTTTCTCTTTTGTATAAGAACTTTCCAAACATAAATTGTATTTACTATGAAAAATTAGATAGATATGCAATACAAAACTTAGTTACATTTTTTGGAAATATGGATTTCTCTTTAAAAACCTTGAATCACAGGCTATATTGTAGTTACATATTCGTGTGCATTCTGTTTAGCAATTATGTGATGTCATATGCTTGTAACAAATCCTGTCAGCAAATGAGTTGTAAAAGTTGCCCAGGCTTCCACAAAAATTAATGGGATGGGTTTTTCATGTAGTTTATCATAGTTTTACAAGTTGGCTATGAGTTTTGGATTTGTTCTGTTTCCTCAATTTCATATTCTTTCAGACATTCATTTGGAGCTGGAGCAAAAGCTTGCTACCTTCATGAATTCTGAAGAAGCTGTTTTATATTCTTATGGCTTTTCTACCATGTCCAGTGCTATTCCAGCATATTCTAAATTGGGAGATGTTATATTTTGGTAAGGACTTATGAACTTTGCTTTTTGTCCTGCTAATCCAGTGAATTTTGTTTTATGTTAAGCTTGTAATCAGGTACTAGTTTAGCATGTTGACTATATAATGCAGTTACCAAATTATCTATAGACTACCATATATGAGGGTTGTTCCGAAAGTAATGCAAAAGTGGGCATAACTTATTTATTAACTGACAGAGGTCATTCAAATTGCACATGTTGGTAGAGTAACTCTTCCTCTATACATAGGTACTACTCAACATAGTCTCCATCAGAAGCAATGCATTTGCGCCATCATTGAACCCATCTCTCGAATCCTCTTTGAAAAAATTCAGTTGTGGACTGCTGTACCCACTTCTTCACAGCCACTTTCACTTCGTCTGTGTCATCAAATCGTTGTCTCCGAAGACTGTCCTTCATTTTACCGAACAGGTGGAAGTCAGAGGGCACCAGATCTGGGCTGTATGGTGGATTGGGGACCACTGATCAGCTTATTTTGCTGATCGCTTGATTTGTCGCCAAATACGTGTGTGGTCTCGCATTGTCATGGTGAATGTGGATCCTTTTCAGATTCGCCTTATGGCCTCTTTCAGCTTCTTGAGTGTCTCAATGTACTACTTGCTGGTCAAAGTACGGCCATGTTCCAGAAAATCAAGGAGTATGACACCCCTGTCGACCCAAAAAACAGTCACCATGACTTTATGTGCTGATCGCTAGCTCTTGAACTTCTTAGGCCTTGGTGAAGAAGTGTGACGCCATTCCATGGATTGATTCTTTGTTTCTGGATCGTAAAGATACGCCCACGTTTCATCCTCTGTCACCAGATCAGGAAAAAAAACATGTCTTCATTGGCTTCAAATGCTTCCAGCAAATCAGAGCAGACTTCCACCCCTCTCTCCTTCAAATTGGGTGCCAACTGCCGAGGTACCCACTTTACACACACTTTCCAATACCCTGTCTTCCACCATCTTCTGTATGGCATTGTGACCATAGTCCAGTTGTGCAACAAGCTCATGGATTGTGATTCGTCTCTCTGTACAAATCAATTCATCCACTCGCTGACAATTCGTGTCAGTGGTCACAGATGATGGTCACACACTGCGTGATTTGTCTTCAGTGCTAGTTTCCCCTTCTTTAAACTTCTTCATCCATCTGTGCACATTGCTCTTGTCAATGGTGTCATCTCCATAAACATTCTATAGCCTTCCGTGGATGTCGGACAGCCTGCACCCTTCCTTTGTCAAGAACTCAATGATGGCACATTGCTCTGCTTGGAATCCATTATTTACCTGCAATGAAGAAGTGTTACTGTAGAGGAAGAGTTACTCTACCAACATGTGCAGTTTGAATGGCCTCTGTCAGTTAATAAAGTGATGCCCACTTTTGTATTACTTCCGGTACAATCCTTGTATTATATTAGCACTGCATTATTGTTTAACCACTTATAACTGTTGTGTGATTTCCAGCACACTTGTTTAATGAGTATCCAACTCAGTTTACTAGATATTGTGTCAATATCCAACAGAAGCTATTGCCGTAGGATAAAAATTAGACTGTTGTTTGCCTGGCAATATATTAAATCCACAGTACCAGCACATCAAATGTTAAACCAGGTGTACATTATTTTCAGCAATCAGAAATCAGTACTTTAATGCCTTAAGTTTGCTGTTCTCCATCTAACAGGATCCTCAGAAAACTTGGAAAAATATTTTGCCCTGGTGTGGGAATTGTACCTGCATCTCTTATTTTCCATTCAAGCATGATACAGTTACACCACCAAGAGCAAAATGCTTAAGGCATTTCAGTAACAAAATCTGATTGCTCAGAATAATATATATACTTCTGCATTTTTCATGTTTGTATGAAGATTATTTCTTAATTGGTATCTATGATGGCAAATGTACACTGTTAACTGACCACCAGCAAAACATCATTTGGCACTTCACATGTTCAGCTTACATTGTATTGTAGTTAGAATTGTTTATGGTTTTGAAAACGCACAATTGCAATTGCAATGTATTATTTATGTGCAAACAATTCAATAGTTAAAGACAAAACCGTCAATACACGATTAAAAACTTATAAAAGGAGAAAACCCTTTACAAGTCAGGTAAACTTTACTAAAAGTTAAAATATTTACGGATAAAAATATTAGCTAGATCTTTCGGGATCACCAAGTCCCATCCTCAGACTACATTAGTATGTGCCAATGTGCTCTGTAAATACACTGTCTATGAACTTCTATGATGTAGGTCCAATTTTGAAGAGTGCCCGCACTCTAGCGGAAATCAGGTTGCATGTCGAAGTTCGTCAAAATTACATAAAAGGAATCAACTTGATATAAGGTAAGTTTTAACATAAGTTTAAAATACACTTACAGGTTATTCCGACTGATGTGTATCACCTCCTAGAAATAACAATTTCCACGGTTGTGGTATTTCACTAGGTAATGAGTCATTACAACAGACTTGTATGTGAGAGTATACAAGCTTTCTGTGAAATGAAGAGTAGACACGTCTGGTGGAGTAAAAAGGATACTGGCTTCTTTCCAGGCTGGATAGTGGGTCCCACTGTATGTAATCTGAGCTAGGGCAGAGTTCGTAGCCCTGGTCTTCACACTATAAATGTGTTCTGAAAGGCGAAGCTGTAAAGAACATTTTGTGGAGCCAATATGCAGTTTTTGTGACGAACTACTGTCCACTGGTTTCGTGGGAATGCTGTAAATGCCAAACCTTTCACTGGGATCTATGGGGTCTCTGTCTTTTTTTAATAATTGATGAGATATTTGATGTCCGAATGCCAAGTTGTATCGACTACAGACATTCCTGAGAATTGACAAGTGGCCAGGGTAATAATTGATACCCCCTACAAACCTGGGGTTCTCCCTCTCACGTTGAAGAGTAAAGACAGTGGTATTGAGCTGGTTTCTCAAGATGCGATCCACAACGTCATACCCGGCGCTCTTTGGCCAAACTTGGCCCTTGCGCCAAAAAACCCATCAACCATCAACGTCATACCCATGTGTTCTTGTAATACCTCTGATTTTCAAGATCTCCGCTTTACGTAGTTTTGCACTTGACAAGTGAGTAATTGCTCTTTTTACCATAAAGCAGATGGCTGAAAGCTTATAACTAAAAGGATGAGCCAAGAAGCTAGGAATAATATTAGGGTTCATCGTAGGTTTTCTGTACACAGAATAAGTCAAAGACTGGGTATAAGGGTCACAGACTAAAGGGAAACCCAAGAAAGGGATTGCATGGTTTTCTTCAACCTCAAAAGTAAATCTAATAGAAGGAAATTGATTAGACAAATGTTCAGCAAATAACAATAGATTTTCAAGAGAGTGCTGCCAAAAGATTAGGATGTCGTCCACATACCTCATGTAAAATAGTGGAATATTTGCGTGAGATTTCAAAACAATATCTTCCAGTTCTTGTAAAAGAATCTCCGCCACTACGGGGAGAGGGGTGAGCCCATCGGTGCTCCACCTATCTGTTTATAAACAATGCCATTAAATTTAAAATATGTTCGATTTTGAATGAACCTCAATGCATTAAGTATGGCTTGAGTATCAGGCACATGTAACCCTAAACCATAAAATTAAGCTTCAATAATTGAGTGCACTGTATCCAGAGGCACACCCGGGAACAGTGAAACCACGTCCAAGGAAGCTAACTTGAATGACGTATGTTAAGACTGGAAAGTCTGAATCCTTTGCAGCGCTTTAGTTGAACTCGAAATGGAGTACTTAGAAGTAACAAGAGGTTTTAGGTACTTAGCTAGAGCTTTTTCCAAGTGGCATGTAGGGTTAACATAGTCTGAAACAAGTGGACGGGCCAGGAGGTCCTCTTTGTGTGGTTTTTTTTTTCCAAATAAGTCGGGTACTCTACAGTCACTGGGGAAAATTATCTTCTAAGATGTTAGGAAGTGATGAGTGGTTCCTCAGACACCCAAGGGCTGCAATTGTAGCCTTGGTTGGGTTCTTAGCTATGACACAGTGTGAAATTTTCCCTATAGCTTCACGCATTTTTTCTTGATAAGCAAGTTTATCTAAAATAAGGATTTGGTTTGTTTTATCAGAAGCCACTAATGCCAAATTCGAGTCATAACAAAGTTGTGATTTTTCTGCAAAATCAAAGGTATTATATTATTTACAAAGCTGTAATTGTTTTCTTGAAAATCAAAGGTATTATATTATTTACAAAGCTGTAATTGTTTTCTTGAAAATCAAAGGTATTACAAGAACACATGGGTATGACGTTGTGGATCACATCTTGAGAAACCAGCTCAATATCACTGTCTCTACTCTTCAATGTGAGAGGAAGAACCCCAGGTTTGTAGGGTGTATCAATTATTACCCTGGCCCCTTGTCAATTCTCAGGAATGCTTGTAGACGATGCAACTTGGTATTTGGAATTCGGACATCAAATGTGTTATCAATTTGTAAGAATTAAAGGCATTTCTTGCTGAGTTGTAGTCAAGAAGATTTGAAAGCTGTCGAAGCAAGGTAACTTTTCTGGAGCAGCCAAAGCACACACACACCACACTTTCAATTTCCTTTTAAAAAACGTAGGATCTAAAAAAGTCTTTATTTACAATTTAAAAATATGGTAGATAAAAGCTCTGGCGAGCACTTTTGTGACCACTATGGCCGCATCATCAAGCCGCTGAGTGATACCAGATTAGAACGGCATAAGGTTAAATAGTGACAGATAGGAGTACAAGTAATACACATCATGTAAATAAACACATAAGTCATTGCCATTCACTACGAATTGTTAAAAGTTCCTTATAATCATTCATTCCTCCCGTGAGTACTGCAAAATCAGGTTTCTCCAGGTAGAGGGAATGTATACAGGTACGTCCTCATTACAGCATTTTGGTCCAAATTTTATAATATATGGACTCTCGGTAAACAGCATAGAGCGTTTATTAGAAGCAGTGTCCCAATCAGGTCTTAAGTCTTTTTCAATAACAGTTTTTGACAATGTCGAAGCAGCAGATTCCTTATGGATAGCCTATCTGTGTTCAGCCCAGCGAGTACCTAGGCTTCGAAAGGTCGAGTCCACATAGCAAAAATCTGCCAATTGTCCATTCCTGTCCACTAGAGGGATGTTATACACTCCAAAGCAGGAAGTAGTTGGAACTATGTCTCTATCACGTCTAATTAATGAAAATAGGTTTTGGGTTTTGACCCCGAACCCAATAGAGTATTTTTTAATAAAGAGACCACAGATTTCTGGTAGTCCATGTTCCCCACATACTTAATTGTGGGTACATTTCTAGTCAGTGTTGTGAAAGTTTTTCGTTCATATTGTTGAACAAATCTTTGAACACAACCAGCGGGTTATCCATGCACATCAGCAATCTCAGTAATTTTTCTTATTTCAAAATTTTGGCTCTCAGTAGTTGATGAGTGAATAAAAGCTCTGTGTACAAGGAATCTAAGTGCTGAAAGTTTGTAGGGGGTTGGAGTGAATGAATTAAAGGGAATAATAACCGGGGTTGAGGTTGGTTTTTGGTAAACCGAAAAGTTGAAATGTGAGTGGTCAGAAGTGTGGGAAACCAAAAAGTCAAGGTAAGGAAGTGACCCAGATTCCTCAATTTCAACGGTAAACCTTATACCAGGGATGATGGAAGATAAATTCAAAGCCAAATTAAATATTTCAGGGACCGGATGAGACCAAACAAGAAAGACGTCATCAACATATCTAAGATATAACGATGGTTGAACGGAACAAGATTTTAGGTAATTATTTTCCAGATCTTGAAGCAAGATTTCAGCAAGAACAGGGGACAAAGGGGAACCTATAGGTGCCCCCTCATTCTGTTTAAAAATAGTCTGTTGAAATCGGAAGAAACATTGTTCTCCAACAAGTTTCAAAGCTTGTAGGGCAGTATCAATTTCAGCAGCAGTATAAGAGTTTTGAGTGTACAAGATCCTTTCAATAAGAGTGTAAACAATGGAGCGAGATACATTGGGGAATAGATTCACAACATCTAATGAAGCAAGAATAAACTAAGTTTTCGGGAATGGAAATTACTTTAATTTTTGAAATAGCTGCAGACGTACTTTGAACAGAGTAAGTTGAGTTAGCTGTAAGAGGTTTCAAAAAGGCAGCTAAGGATTTTTCCAGGTTTCTAGTTGGATTGGCATAACCTGAAATTAGGAGCCGAACTGGGTTGTCGGGTTTATGGGTTTCGACTTTGCCCAAAGCCTCCGGAACTCTAGATCCCGGGGGCATTGGCAGGTTGTGAGAAATACAAGTAGGTAAAAGGCCAGATTTACACAGTTTTGTTATAGTATATGCTGTTGGATCTGTATTAATGATGGAATGGGGAATATCTTGTATTCTGACCACTCACATTTCGACTTTTTGGTTTACCAAAAACCAACCTCAACCCCGGTTATTATTCCCTTTAATTCATTCACTCCAACCCCCTACAAACTTTCAGCACTTAGATTCCTTGTACACAGAGCTTTTATTCACTCATCAACTACTGAGAGCCAAAATTTTGAAATAAGAAAAATTACTGAGATTGCTGATGTGCATGGATAACCCGCTGGTTGTGTTCAAAGATATGTTCAACAATATGAACGAAAAACTTTCACAACACTGACTAGAAATGTACCCACAATTAAGTATGTGGGGAGCATGGACTACCAGAAATCTGTGGTCTCTTTATTAAAAAATACTCTATTGGGTTCGGGGTAAAAACCCAAAACCTATTTTCATTAATTAGACGTGATAGAGACATAGTTCCAACTACTTCCCGCTTTGGAGTGTATAACATCCCTCTAGTGGACAGGAATGGACAATTGGCAGATCTTTGCTATGTGGGCTCGACCTTTCGAAGCCTAGGTACTCGCTGGGCTGAACACAGATAGGCCATCCATAAGGAATCTGCTGCTTCGACATTGTCAAAAACTGTTATTGAAAAAGACTTGAGACCTGATTGGGAAAGTGCGAACTTACTATCGACTGCTTCTAATAAATGCTCTATGCTTTTTACCGAGAGTCTATATATTATAAAATTTGGACCAAAATGCTGTAATGAGGGACGTACCTGTATACATTCCCTCTACCTGGAGAAACCTGATTTTGCAGTACTCACTGGAGGAAGAATCTGAATGATTATAAGGAACTTTTAACAATTCGTAGTGAATGGCAATGACTTATGTGTTTATTTACATGATGTGTATTACTTGTACTCCTATCTGTCACTATTTAACCTTATGCTGTTCTAATCTGGTTTCACTCAGCGGCCTGATGATGCGGCCATAGTGGTCGCAAAAGTGCTCGCCAGAGCTTTTATCTACCATATTTTTAAATTGTAAATAAAGACGTTTTTTAGATCCTACGTTTTTTAAAAGGAAATTGAAAGTGTGGTGTATGTGCTTTGGCTGCTCCAGAAAAGTTACCGTGCTTTGACAGCTTTTAAATCTTATGTTATCTATTATTAAAAAAGACAGAGACCCCATAGTTCTCAGTGAAAGGTTTGGAATTTACAGCATTCCCATGAAACCAGTGGACAGTAGTTCGTCACAAAAACTGCATATTGGCTCCACAAAATGTTCTTTACAGCTTTGCCTTTCAGAACACATTTATAGTGTGAAGACTGGGGCTGCAAACTTTGCCCTAGCTCAGCTTACATACAGTGGGACCCAATATCCTGCCTGGAAAGGAGCCAGTATCCTTTTTACTCCATCAGATGTGCCTACTCTTCATTTCACAGAAAGCTGGTATATCTACTCCCACTTGCAAGTCTGTTGTAATGACTCATTACCTAGTGAAATACTACAACCGTGGAAATTGTTTTTACCAGGATGTAATGCACATCAGTCGGAATAACCTGTAAATGTTTTTTAAACTTATGTTATAACTTACCTTATGTATATCAAGTTGATTCCTTTTATGTAATATTGACAAACTTCCACCTGTAACCTGATTTCCGCTAGAGTGCGGGGTGAGCTCTCTTCAAAATCGGACCTACGTCATAGAAGTTCATAGATAGTGTATTTATAGAGCACTTGGCACATACTACTACTGTAGTCTGAAGATGGAACATAGTGATCCCAAAAGATCTAGCTAATTTTTTTCTGTAAATATTTTAACTCTTAGTAAAGTTTACAAGACTTGTAAAGGGGTTTTTCCTTTTATAAGTTTTTAATCGTGTGTTGACGGTTTTGTTTTTAACTATTGAATTTTAATTGCACAAATGTTTGCCTTTCTTATGTGCAAGGGATAGTGCTGTAGTTACCCTGGCTTGCATTTCTAAGATGTTTGTTACATAACATGTAGAAATCTACAATGAAGTGGATGTTGGTGTTGTAGGAAGTGTTTAAAAAAAAAATAGTATTACCTTTAATAAACTGAAGGTGTGCAGTTAGTTCCGCCAAAAACTGTGTTGCATCATGTGGGAAGAAGTGATTGCATATTAACTTTGGCCATCAGCGCATAATACAAAAAAAGAACATGCATGCCTTCCCAAACTGATCAATATATTTTAACTTATTGATATTTATACATTGAATTAGTGAACAGGGGAACATAGACATTAGCTGAATAACAGGAATCAGAAGATACAGTGTGATGAAAAAAAAAAAACCCCAATGAAACAATATCCAGCATGCTGATACATACCTACAGGGGTTGGGCAGAATAACACGAATACCTACGAAAAGAAGGTTTTACGTACCTAATAGGGTGTGAGACCACCTTTGGCATTCAAAACCACCTGAATTCTCATTGGAATGGGCACATGTAAATCTTGGATGGTGGTTAATGGGATGTTACACCATTCTTCACGCAGAAACTGCTTCTGGTCCTTGAGAGATGCAGGAGGAGGATAATGGAATCTTGCTCTGTTTTCCAACACAGACCACAGTGGCTCAATGATGTTTAAGTCTGGTGATGGGGGGGGGAGGAAGGTATGAAAGTTCGTCCTCATGTTCCTTAAACCATGATTGGACATTCCAAGCTCTGTAATTGGGGGCATTATTCTCTTGATAGACGGCACACCCCCTGCAGGAAATAATGCCTGAGCCATTGGATGGACTTGATCGGCCAGAATGGTTTCATATGCCCTGCCAGTGATCTGTCCTTTCAAGGTGTTCAGGAGACCTGCTGAAAACCATGATATGACCTCCCAGAGCATGACAGAACTACCACCATACTACACTGTTGGGAGCAGACAGTCTGAGTTGTACTCTTCTGACAGTGTTCTCCACACGTAAACACATCCTGCGGTGGGGAATAGTGTGAATATGGATTTATCCAACCACATTACATGCTTCCATGCATCGACAGGCCACATTGTATGCTCCTGGCAACACTGCTGTCGCCGTTGTGCATTCACCCGGGTCACCATAGGTTTTGCAATAGCAGCTCTGCCATGAATATCTTGTTTATGTAGTTCCCTGTGCACCGTTTTTGTTGATACTGGGGTCTGAAGATGCAGATTGAGCTCTGCACTAATTTTCGACGCTGTGGTCTTCTTATAACGGGTAACAATCCTCTTTAATGCTCTCCTGTTTCTATCAGTCAGAGTTGTTTTCTGGCCGCTCTTACGTTTCGCAGATGAGGTTTTGCCACGAACACTGTATACTGTCATGACGCTAGCTAGACACAGTAGCTCTCGATACCCCCACTACCCTGGCAACTGTTGTCATGAAGGCACGAACTGGCTAGCCACCAACAATTAGCCCACTTTTGAAGTCCGTTAGTTGCTCATTTCATCGTCACCCTGAAAGAAATTTTGCAACAAGACACTAAATGCACTTAAACATTTGAAGTTCTAAACAAAGCTATTACAACCAAAAAGTGATGGATACCTTTGCGTAATGCCACATACACAGCTGCATTAAAAGTCACGTCTCTGAGCATGGTGTTCACATTATTCTGCCCAACCTCTGTATATGATGAAAACAGTACCAGTCGCAAAATATATACAGTAGATTCCAGTTAATTAAGGACACATCAGGGCTAGAACACTTTAGCCCGATTAAGCGGCTGTCCCAATTATGTGAAGCTTTATCCCAAAGAGCTAAGTTAAGATGTTCTTTAAGAATTGTCCCAAATAAATGGCTGGCCCGATTAACCATACATACATATTCGGTGCGCAACTTAATTCTCGGCCCCTAACCGCAAGCGATCATAGAACGTCGGCAAATGCAAATAGCTGTGTGCAGTAATGGCTGATTGCAGCGCCATGCAACAGCCATTACCGCACACTCTCACAGCTGTAGTGACAGAAAGGATGAAAGTTGACGGTGAAAACTCTCACAGCTGTAGTGACAGAAGGGATGAAAGTTGACGGTGAAAACAATGTCGTTCAAGAAGCAACATTTGAAGCACTGCCTCCTGTTCACATTTCAGCTGAAAAAAAGTGCCGCGTAAACCCAGCAAATGATCTGTGCTGCTTTGGGTGAAGCTGCTGTGTCTTACACTACGTGTAAAAAGTGGTTTAAGCAGGGAAATTTCGATCTCCGTGATGCAGAACGTCCGAGACAGCCACAGAAAGTTGATGATGAGGAACTGGAACAACTGTTGGACGCGGATCCCTGTCGCACACAGTCAAAGCTCGTCCAGGAACTCTGAGTAACACGGCAAGCTATTGCAAAGCACCTGCACAAGCTTGGACGGATTCACAAGGAGGGCCGTTGGGTGCCCCACCAACTCACAGCTGCGAACAAGTCTAGGCGCTACGATGTTGCTGTATCCTTGCTCTCCAGATTCAAGAAGAACGATTTCCTCCACAAGATTTTAACCTGTGATGAGAAGTGGATCCTGTACGATAATCCTAAGTAGCGCAAATCATGGGTTTATCCAGATCAGCCTACCACCAGTACCGCCAAACCGAATATCCATGCCAGGAAGTTGTTGCTGTGCATATGGTGGGATGAGTGCAGTGGTGTACACTATGAGTTGCTCAAATCTGGTGAAACGGTCAATGCTAAGCATTATTGTCAGCAACTCATTCATGTGAGTGGCGCAATGGAGGCGAAAAGGCCATACACCGTCAAGGGCTGAAGGTCGGTCCTGTTGCTTCAGGATAACACGCGTCCTCACACTGTGAAAACGATTTTAAACATGATCACTGACCTGGGATGGGAGATTTTGTCCCACCCGGCATATTCTCCAGACGTCGCCCTGTCGGATTATCACCTTTTTCGCTCCCTGCAACATCACCTGAGTGATACACACTTCACTTCTGTCGAGGAGGTCCATACAAGTATTGATGACTATCAACTTGAAACAGCCCTCTTTTTTTTCAAGTGGCATTTGGCAGCACCCTGACTGATAGCTCAAATGTGTCCAACATGACAGGGATTGTTTTCCTGATTACGTAGGTATTCGATTTGCTATAATTTGCTGTCAACGTGTTGTGCCTGTGGCTGAGAATTAAGTTGCACACCTAATACACTGTCTACCAACTAGTAATTGGACACACCTGCAATCGACGATATCTGCGGTCCTGATACACATCACGGCCGCCGCCATTAAATGTCGTGTGAGAAACAACAACGCAACCTGTCGCATGCAAGATGCCACCCAGTTCGGAGCTCTCTGATTTCAAGAAAGGTGTAATCATCGGGTATCACAGAAATGGCCGATCCATACGTGACATATCCAGCGAGTTGAAGTACCCAAAATCGACAGTGGCCTACGTGATTGGCAAGTGGAAGATGAGAGGTGACTGTCGGAATGTGTCCTGACCCGGCAGACCCACAAAACTGGGAGTTAGAGACCGACGGGTGCTGGCCAGAGAAATTCGGAAGAACGCACCAAATCGATGGGCCACATCCACGAGGAGTTTCAACAGGCATCCGGGAGTGTTCTTTCGATGAATGCCATCCGTAAGAAAGCCCATCTGCTCGGTTATCATGGACGTGCTGCCGCCCACAAGCGTTTGATCACCAAGTCCAATAGCACTGCTTGGCTAACGTGGTGCAAAGAACGTTGACAGTGGACCGTTGAACAGTGGAAACAGGTTCTCTGGAGCGACAAATCAAGGTTCACCGTCTACCGTTCGGATGGCAGGGTCTGGGTTTGGCGTCTGCCTGGAGAACGCCTCCTGCCTGAATGTCTTGTGCCAACTGTGAAGTTCAACGGCAGTGGAATTATGCTATGGGGGTGTTTCTCCTGGTATGGCACGGGACCCTTGGTCGCAATTCCTGGTAGACTCAACGCCGAGACCTACTGTACTATTTTGGATGACCATGCACTTCCTACGTTGTGGCAGTTTTACGGAGTGGACCCATGTTACTTTCAGGATGACAATGCCACCTGTCATGTTGCGAGGTCCACCATGGCTTGGTATGGTGACAATGGGGTTAATCGAATGGACTGGCCTGCACAGAGCCCAGACCTTAACCCTATCAAGCACCTCTGGGACAAGTTGGAGCGTCAACTTAAGGGGTGCCCCCACGTCCAAAATCGGTGAAGGAACTGACCTGTCTTCTCCAAGCCAAGTGAAAGAAAATACCGCTAGCCGTCGTACAACATCTGGTTGAGAGTATGCCTCGGAGGGTCGCAGCTGTAATCGCCGCTCGTGGAGGGTCCACCAACTATTGAAGGTGAATAAACTTCGTTTTCCTTTGCTATCACAGGTGTCCAATTACTTGTTGGTAGATAGTGTACATACATATCAGTAAGCTGTTCTCTGATATTCACAGGTTAGCTCTACAAAGAAATTCCAATTACCAGATATTTTTTTATTTACTGTTGCAGTATCAGACTTCTCCATTTACAGCAATCTTGACATACAACTCAGGCTTCACTCACATCCATCACACGCCGTACACAAGATCTTCTATACTTCATACTCATAATATTTTTCTCATGCATACACTCTTGAATCTGATCCTCCCATGACTTCCTTGGCCTTCCTTTACCTTTCCTTCCTCCCACTTGGGCTAAAAAGATTTTCTTAGTAAGCATCTCATCACTCATTCTTTCAACATGGCCGAACCACCGAAGCATATTAGTCTCCACTTTGCTAACAGCATTTTGCTCCACATCACACAACTGCAACACACCTTCATTCCTCGCACAATCAGAATGTGTCTTGCCACAAACCCCTCATAAGTAACGCATTTCTCCAGCACACAAACGACTCCTATGTTTTTTCTGTAGCACCCAGGTTTCACTGCCATACATCAGAGTAGGGACAATTACACTTTCATACACAGCCATGCGGGATTCTTGAGAACCCACCATTCCTGTGAAAATCTCCCAAAGCAGCTGACTTTCAATGAAGACTTCACTCGCCTACTAATTTCACCATCCAATTTGTTCTCTCTGTCAAACATGCTTCCTAAATACACAGACTCATTCACCTGGTCAATCATTGTGCCATTTAGACACATATTACATTCAGTGCTACCAGTTTCTCTCTCAAAAACCATAACTTTGGTTTTTCCCTTATTTATACTCAGTTTGAATTTCAAGCAAACTTCTTACATCCAAGACAACATACTCTGCAACTCACTTTTGCTCTCTGCCAACAGGACAGTGTCATCAGCATACAGCAATCTGCCCACACAGATGTCACCAAGACATAAACCAGTATTATCTATTTTGGCATCATGCATGCACACATCCATAAATATATTAAACAGCCATGGTGACATTACACAACCTTGCCTGACTCCTGCACCAGTGGGAAACCATTTTGATGCAACACCATTAACTCATACACAAGCTCTACTGCCAGCATACATGGCTTTTACACTGTTAAGTAGATTCCCAGTAACACCATATTCATTCAATACCTTCCACAAAAGTGTCCTATTTACTGGGTCGTAAGCTTTCTCTAAATCTATGAAGGCAGCCAAAACTTTCTTACCAACAGCCAGATACTTTTGAATCATCATGCATAATGCAAATTTGGTTAGTGCAGCCTTTACCAGGCATAAAATCACTCTGAACATCCCACACTTTCTGTGATGTAAGACCCTGTACTTTTTCAATAACATACATACAAACATATCACTAAGCTGTTCTCTGATATTCAGAGGTTAGCTCCACAAAGAAATACAAACTACCAGATAATTTTTACTTACTGTTGCCGTATCAGACTTCTCCATTTACAGCAATCTTGACATACAACTCGGGCTTCACTGACATCCATTACACGCTGTACACAAGATCTTCTATACTTCGTACTCATAATCTTTTTCTCATGCAGACACTCCTGAATCTGATCCGCCCATGATTTCCTTGGCCTTCTTTTACCTTTCCTTTCTGCCCGATCAACCAATGGCCCAATTAACTGAAATCTGCTGTAATACTATAGATGGACTTAGTCAAACACCTTCTGCATAATAGAAAAGTTAAAATCACACCCAGTTTGCATCATCAATCTTGTTACTGCTTAGTAGTTTTCAAAAGGAAAATTCATGTCACTCGACATCAGGGAAGGGAACACAAACAACCAACATTTCAGGGCGACAACATCATGACAGACAGCACACAATACCAACAAACGACGACAACTGCTGTACTGGGGAAAAAGGACATTGCCTAAAAGAAAGACGCTTTTCCCAATGATACTGAGATGTCATATCCATTAACCTGTGTAACACAAAAAGCAAGCAAATAGAGGTGAACTCAAACAGTTGGTATCTCCATGCATCTTGTAATGTTGCATGATATACATGATAAAAATTTAATATTGAGTCAGTTTCTCACAAGCACAGGAGTCAGAATGCATTTTGTGCTTTTATTTTGCATGTCTTTTTTTGTTTGTTTGTTTACAAAAACATGAACAGTAGAGAGGGAATTTCCATTCATTCATATTTGTTTTGTACCAGAAAGTAATGTGAAATTCAGACAGAAAGGACGTGTAACACAAATCCTGAAAACATTATTCACGTATCTATAGAATACTAATTAATGCAATTTTATAACAGATTCAAGTTTGAAGAATGTTTTGTTTCTATCACTTTTGGCATGTACTTCATCCTTTGCAGTCCAGTGAAAGCCTTTGTCCTGAAAACTTATATTGCTGTCATGAACAGCTGCCTTCATATTTTTCTGAGACATGCTTCCTTTTATGGAAATCCTTTATTTTCCTCTTATTGAAATTGCAGGGATCGCATTTCTCCTAAAATTCCTAAAATTCCTAATATTTTGTGACCCTCCTTAAATTCCTAAAATTATAACTAAAATTTGCTATTCTTCCTAAAATTTTCGTAAGCTTATTTTTTAAAAATACAACCGTTATTAACGCCAATAAATTTACCATTACGGTAAGGTAAAAGACCTGTTATTGTAGAAACACAGCCTATATGCTGTGCTGCTGAAGGGAGGGAAAATGACGCCATCGAGATGCACTTGCTTCGGGGCGGGCGCTCCACTTTTGTGCCTTCGGACAGTTTTCGAGAGTAACAAGAGATCTAAGGAAAAAGGGGAGGGGTAATTTTCACCCCTGGTTTGCGCTTTGCAGACGAACTCAGTGGCATGCAGAAGATCGTACTTTATTTTTGGACATGCCTCGTGGAACCTCCTCTTTCTGCTGATGTTTTGTTATTGTAAACCGCAGGTGGGTGGAAGCAAAGAGGAAACATGTGGTCTCCTTCCGTAACCTCCGGTAATGACGATGGGATGGTAGCTGAGTGTTATCATGGCAGGCAGTAAAGCACGTGATCATTAACCTTCCATCGTGTGTCGGCGACAGCGACCTTCGATACGCAATATATCTCGGCTCCGACTCGCTTTGACTGAACTTGCGTGAGATGCGTATGATAGTTTCTGCTTTTGCGTCTTTTATGGTGTTCTCTGTGCTGTGTGCAGGTTCAGTTCTCTAGTGGTGACTTGCTTTTTTTTTTTTTTTTCTATCTTCTGACATCCTCGCAGCCAAACTTCAGGAAGTTGTCTGGTTTTGCAATATTGGAACGTGTTTTTGTACTTCCCTTTCATTTTCTGGTTAGTAATACAAGTGTTTTAGATGCCTAAATCCAAAACGAAATTTCAAGATGCGTGGCTCGCCAAAGAATTGGACGGAGTGAAGTTGAAAGAATGGTGTTCTGCAATTGAAACAATATTTTCTGCTAAGTGTATATTGTGTTCAGAAATTTTCAACATTTCTAATAGTGGCTTTTCACAAGTAAAAGCGCATCATAAAGGAAAAAAACATTTGCAGAAATTTCAAAGTAAATTTCAAAATAAGTCCATCCTGAAAGCCTTTGGAGGACGGGATCTTCAGCCCAAAACAAATATTAGTGAAGTACTGAGTCATGATTTACAGTTGGCTAAAGCCGAAGCATTATGGGCCATGAAAGTTGCTAAGGACAATATGTCTTTTGTTTCATGCACTGAAACAGTTGAACTTTTCAAAGAAATGTTTCCTGATTCTGCTATTGCAGCCAAAATGCAACTTAAAGAAAAAAAAGTTGCTTATGTGATATCACATGGATTGTCAAAATATTTTGAAGAGGATTTGAAAAAAGACATTGCATCTAGTAGCCCAGGAAAGGTTACTGTAGCATTTGATGAAACTACAAATGCACAAGTGAAACGGCAGTTGGATGTGTATCTCAGGTACTGGTCTTCAGAAATAAATTCAGTTTCTTGCCGATACCTAACAAGCGTTTTTCTGGGTCATGCAACAGCAGATATTTTGCTAAAAGAAATTCTTGATGTGTTATCATCCTTCAATATTTCGTTGAACAGAATTATTTGTGTATCCATGGACAGCCCAAATGTAAATAAGTGCTTTTTACGCAAATTCAATGAAGTTGTAAAACAAGAAACAGGCCAGAAATCTTTGGAACTAGGTTTTTGCAACCTGCGTGTTGTTAGTAATGCATTTAAAAATTTTTTGACAAGCTTAAATATAGATTTTGACGAATTTGCTACTGATATGCATTACTTTTTAAAGAGTAGTGCTGCAAGACGAGAGGATTATAAATCTGTCAAGGATATAACATTGGTCACAGCCAAATTTCTTTTGCGTCATGTCAGCAACAGATGGTTAACCGTTGGTTCTGTAGCCCAGAGGCTCTTGGATCAATGGCTAAATATTACAGAATATTTTTTAAACTTCTTGCCATCTCAAAAAATATTTTAAAAAACAACTACGCAATTCAGCAAGGTATAAAAGAATTCACTGTTTCCTGAAAAATGAGCTAACTCCTTGCTATTTAGCATTAATTTCATTTTCACACCAAAATTTTGAAAAAGTTTTCATTATGTTATCAGAGTGAAGAACCAAAAATACACCAGTTATATTCTGATTTAAATACTTTAATGAGGAATGTTATGGCTCAGTTTATCCAAGATGACGTTATTGCAGGGAAATTTGGAGAAGACCTAAAGAATGTAGATTTTGAAAACAAAAATTCATGGAAAAAACTAGGGGAGTTAGAAGTTGGTATGAAGACAAAAAATCTCCTCAGGAATGTTCAGGAGACCAGGCAGAAATTATTTCTCTTAGATGTAAGATCATCACTAATTGCAACCACAAAATATTTAAAGTCAAATTTGCCATTCTGCAATCAAAAGCTAAGAGACATAGAAGTTTTAAAGGTAAAAGAACCAAAGAAAGAGTCAACTCAACTTTCAGTCACTGAAGGACTTTCGGAAATAACCAGAATTTCAAGCGTTTTGCATCTTTCTGAGGAACAAATTGATAGAGTAAGAGAAGAGTGGAAACTTTTTAAATTCTGATAAGCCAACTCTAGATGAACTAGTGAAATTTTCAGATTAAGGGCATATTCCAGTGCGGATTGATCATTACTGGCGTAATATATTTAGTATTAAAGACTAGCGGAAAAGAAAAATACTCAAATCTTGCTAAACTCATCAAGTCAATTTTAGTTTTACCTCATGGTAATGCTGATGCAGAAAGGGGATTTTTGGTTAACACTGCTCTGTTAAGGAAGGACAAGGCTAACTTAAAAGACTCAACTATAACATCATTAAGAATAGTTAAAGGGGCCATTAAACACTATGGATGTGTAAGTAAAGTTCCCATAACAAGAAATTTGTTAAATAGTGTTCGTGATTCACATAAATTTTATAAAGAGTATGTTGATAAGCTGAAGGAAGAAGAATCAAAAAAGGTAAAAGAAAGAAAGCAGAAAGAGAAGGAAAATAAGGAAAAGCAGCTAGAGAAAAAAAGAAAAGCTGAGTTTGATGACAAAATAAAAGAAAATGATGCAGAAATAAATAGGCTTAAAAAAGATAAAGAAGCCTCCCTAGCAGTAATTCAAGAGGGAACAGAAATAATGAGAAAAGCTGTAGAAAAACAAAATACTGTTGAAATAGCAGTTGCCTCTAACTTGATCATACAAGGTTCAGCTGAAATAAAGAAAACTGAAAAGAAATTAGTTGTGGTGGAAGCAGAAAAAGATAGGCTTATCAGGAAAAGGTTGAAACATAATATGAAAAAAGTAATTCAGTTAACAATTGTACATAGTTCTTGGTTTTTAATTACCTTTTTAGGATATTATAATTTAATGTGAAACCTGAAAACTTTACTGTGAAAATCGTGAATTGCTTCTGGTTCAACAGCATATTAATGTTCAAAGTGAAACTTGAATGTGGTAAATGTACTTGAATATGATAATAACACGTGAAAAGATAAGAACTGAACATTAGAAGTAAATCATACTTAAACTTTAGACATTAGACGTTATGCAAAAAATTTGGGTGTGAACTTCGACCATATATACCAATGGACTGCGCATTGGCAATAGCTGCATCAAAGCCGCCATGGCTCCAACATTGGGCACGTCATCATCAGACTCCAAATTTCGTGTAAAAATGCTGTTATGATTACTAATTTACGCTGCAGAACTTCAGTGTTTTCGGTGTATTATGTGAATGCGCCTCATATATAATGAAAACTCTTCAGGTAAGTTTACTTATGAGCTATATACATGCATGATCGGGTTGTTTACATTTCGTGATTTATAATGTGATGAACATTTGCGAAGAATTTGGAACATGCATTCCATTTTTTTTTTCTTAAGTTACTATATTTTTATATCAATAGCTGCAAGTTTCTGGTTAAGTAATTGAACTTTATTGACTTAGGTATTTAATTTGTTTCTTACCCATGAAAAATCATAGAACTTCCTTTACTATATCACTCAGAGCAACCATAAGCACAGCAGGCGTAACCCATCTTTATGACTGATGTCATGTGATTTTATATTGGAGCCAGAAATTTTTATGTCATGCGCAGTCTATCAGTATATATGGTTGAAGGGTGTGAAGCAAACTCTTAACAATGTATACGAAGTTGTTTTACTAGATGTATACAAATATACACCTAGTTTTTATTGAAATACACTCCTAAAATTTTCCTAAAATTTTTCCAAAAATTCCTAAAATTCCTACCTAAAATTTTCCAGAAGTATGCTATGATCCCTGAAATTGTCAAACCACTTAAAAATGCTTTCTCAAAATTTGTCTTACTATCTGGTCCACTAAATTCTGTCCTGTTAATCAATTTTTGTCTTCATGCTTTTTCAATATCTGGTACTAAAAAAAAGTTTTATGTGCTGTTTTCTTTCATGTTGTTTTTAACTTTGAAAGTTATTTATCATAGATACATGTTAACAAACTACATGAAATTTCACTTCTATTAAATTATAAGCATTTGCTGCTATCTCACAGATAAGATGAATTTATTCAATATAATTTTTCTTTATTTTTGCCTAAGTATCATGTTTTTGCTGTGTCCATAAATACATAATCAAGATTGCAGAGTTATGTTATTTTTCTGTTAATTCTAAGCTTTCTTCATTAGTGATGCTGGTGTGAACTTTGCAATTCAAAAGGGCATGGTAGCATCTCGAAGTCATTACCGATTTTTTAAACATAACGACATGGAAGATTTAGAAAGATTATTAGAAGAGCAAGCTGAAATGGATAAAGCTGTAAGTCTGCTGTGTGTGTTTAAAGAAATGAAAGTGTAATGATGAGATCAACACATCATTAATATTTGTTAGCATGCATACTTGATCTCAGTTTCATGACTCAATGAGCTCTGTTTTTCTTGTTTCTGTTTTCCATATGGAGCATGGTAAGATACCAAAGTCTTAATTTTTTTTTTTTCATTTAAAAAATCCCTGAAGGTTTGACAGTAGCATTTATTGTGATTAATCCATTCCTTGTTGAATTATATTTAATCAGTACTTTTTTTTTTTATATATATATAAACATGCACTTCATATTCCACTTTTAACTAGAGTTCACAGATGCTATTCAAATGGATGTCTGTTTCTGTGATAGAACAGATTTAAAGCTCTTTAACTTCAAAAAAGGCATTCACTTCAAAAAGGTTAATAGAAAATGTGTGTATTTTGCAAAGCTGGTCTGAGATAAAAAGCTTCTCTTTCTATCCAATTTTATACGTGTGCACGTATATGAATTGTTCATGCAAAGTGAAGTTTTTACATGCTTCATTTGCAGAATGAACTTGAGACTTTCACTGTAGATTTTCTTGAAATTTCTACAAAAGAAAAAAGAATGCTCATCAAAGGGTTTTTACATACAAATCTTGCTGTATGAACTTATTAGTTTACTGGAAAAATAGTGATTGTTACTTTTCAATAAAAATATATCGGTTAAAACAGGTAATATTGTGTATTTGCTGGTAGAGTCCAAGACCGTTTACATACCTACCAGATTTTGTGGTTTACCCATAAAATTTACAGAAATTCTACTTATTTTATGGATTGCATATTTTACAGATATCAGTTTTATTTTTCAGGCTAGTGCACAATTTCGAAGGGCTGAAAAATTAACTGTTAAAACAGGTAATATTGTGTATTTGCTGGTAGAGTCCAAGACCGTTTACATACCTACCAGATTTTGTGGTTTACCCATAAAATTTACAGAAATTCTACTTATTTTATGGATTGCATATTTTACAGATATCAGTTTTTTTTTTCAGGCTAGTGTACAATTTTGAAGGGCTGAAAAAGTGTCCCCAAAAGGTGCACCGAAATACACCGATTTCCCTGATCACATTTTTACCCACTTCTGCTTTCTTAAACCTCTCTTCTTGCAGCCTAGTGGGAAAGACTAGATAAAATCACAGTAGGATTAGTATTGGCTGTAGCTGCTAAAAGGGAAAGAGAAGTGAAATATACCAGCCTTATATAAGACTTAAAATTGCATTTTTTTGAGGTATTCTAACATGGCACAAAAATTTAAAGTCAAAACCTTAAGTTACTTCAATCGTGAGAATTTTGTCATTTCAAATGAATTTATTATATCTCTGTGGCCTAATGATAGCATACCAATAAGAAAATTATGCTTCGATTGTATTTCAGTTGCTGTAAGCATGACATAGTGCCCAGTGCCTTAATTTTTGCATATGAAATTGACAAATCGTTTTCATAATAAATCTGTTTTTATTTAATTAGTTCTTCAAACACACTTCGGTGTTGAACTTCATTATGTGGCTATAAGATTTATTGTATATATTTTTCAGGTATACAGTCGTGATATTTTGTACTGTTTCTCATGTGTTAATATCAAAGTGCTTGTTGGAAACTTAATCATCTTTGTCTGACCTTGAATTATCACGGTTGAATGCCGCTGAATATTAAAAAAATTAAGGTAAAATATTATATAGATCAAAGCTGTAACTCACAATTTCATTTTCCTGGAATACTTCGGGATTTGCACTTTTACTTGTCGGAAGCATAATTCTGCTTTGAAGTCTTCTGTTAGCATTTCCTGTTGTCGCTTCGCGAAGATATTCCACTTGGTAAGTTGAGAAAGGTGGGTAACCACTCTTCTTAATGAATCGTGATTCTAATCAATAAAATACTTCAATATAAAATGAAATGAAAATAATAAAATAGCAAACGGTCAAGCCTTCAAGTCGAAGGGAAATTGATCTGATAAAATATTAAGTCTTAATAACAGCTTAGACTTTGTTTCCCGCTGCACTAAAATTCCCATACTAGTTTCAACTATAATTTTTGTAGCCTTCATCTGTGGGTTATACAACGTGTTTCTCATCGTGCAAGTTGTTCAGTGGCCTAGTATCTCACAATCTGCAATATGATTCAACAGTTCCACGTCAGCAGAACCTTTTGCGCATTCAAATCTTGGCCGGGTTGCCAGCCAACCGGGAAAAATCAGGGAATCCGAAAATATTCTAAAAATCAGGGAAAACTCGGGGAGAAATTAATTTTTTAGCAAAAACCTGGAAAAGTAGGGGGAAATTAAACTGATAATTTTTTGCGTAATGCGTATGCAGTTACCATAGATGGGAATTTTGTGCCAAAACTGCGCCATCTTGCTACAAAAGGCAGGTTTTGCGCCATTGTGCGCCAGAATCGCCGTGCCCCGTCGTCATCATTAGTACTTCGGCACACTACATTCTTCATGTATCCACCAAAAGTATAAAATATAAGGAATTTCTGGTCGGATTGGGAAATTTTCAGCATTTACAACCTACATCGCAACACTCTAAAGGCATGTGCTGACTCAGGAAACCTCTTGGGGAAGGGGGGGGGTGTAATACCTAAAATATAAAACATTAAAGTATTTCTGGTTGTAAATGCTAAAACACTTTTGGTATTACCCCCCCCCCCCCCCCCACACACACACACACAAGTTTCCTGGGTAGACACATGCCTTCAGATAATTTGTTGAGTTGTAGCTTGTAAACGCTGAAAATATCCCGATCGGACCAGAAATTCTTTATATTTCATATTTTAGGTTTTAAGCAAATAAGTTTCCTGGGTTTGCACATACCCGCAGAGAATTTGTTTAGCTGTAATTTATAAACCTTGAAAAATATCGTAAATAAGAAATTACGAAATTACGGAAATGTTATATGTGTCAGATAACCAATCTCGGGAGACATAGCAACGGAGCAGTCCAGAACACAATTTTTATACGGCCCCTTAAAATTTTTGTAGGCAGTTCTCCGGTGGTCAGTTCTTCGGTGGCCAGTTCTCCATTTTGTCTTTGGCCCGAAAATCATGGAAATGTCTAAATTTCTTATGAAAATGAAATATTAAAAAAAATATATTTTATGAACAATAGTTGCGCAAGTAGCAGGAAATATAGCCACACGAAATGTGTTTTGGCAGAACAATTTAATGGTACTGAAATTCCAATGTGTCCAGTTCTCCGGTGGCCACTTCTCCATACCCGGAGTTAGCTAGTTAGTGTACACTAGTGTCCGTCCTTAAGTTTTGCATGTCAGTGTATAATATCTTAGTATGTTTGTTGGTTTTGAATCTGAACAGAAAGTCTCAATAAAAGTAATTGTTAGTTTGTGAAGGTAAAAAAAAATATAATGTTGATATATTAAGGTTTAACGGCTACGCAAGTTTTGAAAAAAAAAAAAAAAGTGAGATATGCATTAAAAGTTACATTTCGTTGATTAATCATGAAGAAATTTAAGTCATCCTACAGAAAAATAAAGTGATCTATGGAAAAAAAAATGTATTTCTATTAAATTTTAAATGTATTTACAAAGCATTTAGAAAAAATAGATTAAGATATACATTAAAAGGTACATTTCGTTGATTAATCATGAAAAAAGTCATCCTACAGAAAAATAAAATTATCCGTGGAAAAAATAATGCATTTCTGTTAAACAACGTATTTGTAAAGCACTGGCCTTCTCGTTAGTTCCTGCAGAACTCTGTAATCGCGAGGTGTCCCATGGTCGAGTGAGATAATGCATCTGCCTAGAAACCCGCTGGACAGGGGTTCGAACCTGGCGTGACTTCGAGGATTTGTATTTCCTTGGAAAGAAAATTTTCCTAGCGTCGTGACGTTACACCGTAAAATTTCCTGATGGGGAAGAAACAAAAAGGCGTACAAAAGATATCAGTGAGACCATGTGGGGAGGTATAATAATAATAAAAAAAAATTGGTGAGCAAAACATGTTCGGTAGGACCACGTGGCACACAAAATGTTATGGTTGAACACAGAGAGAAAACGGCGGACAAAAGATGTTCAGGAAGATCACGTGGGAAAGCAATGGCTGCGACTGACGTCATGATTGACCAGGAATCGACCACATGTGTCCTGGAGGCAGCTCGTGGACGGGTTATTTTTTTTCAGAAACCCTCTATATCATTGCGTAACAGTAATGTAACTAAGTTACAAATATCGTTCAAACACGTAACAGTAACATGAAGTTGGTATCTTGAAGTTACAAAGACCTTTCACTGTAACGTATCAGTTATGTTTCAAAGTTATGTAACGTTTGCAGACATTTTGACGTAACCATTAGGTTTCTGAAACATTACTGTTACATTGCGCAACGTGTCTGAAAAGTCTCAATGTTTCAGTGTTACGTAACTGTAACATATACGAAATATTCTGTGCTGTGTGGGGTATGCTATGGAAATCAGCGATCCGTTGCGGACGACAGAAAACATCGAGTATGATATGGAAATCGTTGGCCCACTACGGATGACGAAAAATATCGAGCATGCTGTAGAAGTCATCGGTCCACTACGGACGACGGAAAATATCGAGTATGCTGTAGAAGTCATCGATCCGCTGCAGAGAACACAAAACGTCTAGTATGCTATGGAAATTGTCGATCCGCTGCGGATGACGGAAAACATAGAGTATGATATGGAAATCGTCGGTTCAGTACGAACGTTGGAAAATATCGAATATGGTATGAAAATCGTCGGTCCGGACGCCGGAAAACATCGAGTATGCTATTGAAATTGTCGGTCCGCTACGGAAAACGTTGAGTATGCTATGGAAATCGAAAATCTCAGTGAAATAACATTATGAAACATCTGTGAAAAGTTTATTTTCAAGATTCTAACACTTGTTAAACATTTTCGGGAATATTACCTGGGTGTTGAGAAGTCACGTCGTCTTCCGTTTCCGCATAATAAAATTTTCCGTCCAAGTTTCCCGTTTTGTTTTTTTTTTTTTTTCTATGCCTTATTATATTTTTATTTCTGATGTTTTCTAATCATGTTCCTCGTTTTTGATATCTTCAGTAATAGTGAAAAGGAGCGACCTCATATTTTTGAAGATTTTTTTCTAATGAAGTGCATGTTTCCCTATTTCTAATGCACACTTCTTCAAAACTAATCAATAGAGACCAATCGTTTTCGCCCCTTTCGCTTTTATATTAAATGAAATTAAATTTCTAGATCGGTACAGACTGAATAAGTATAGACTGGATGTGCTGTGTGTAAGTGAAACCAAAAAGAAGGAAATTGGGGTAGAAGAAGTGAATGGCACGGTGAGTGTGTGGTCTGGAGTATTGGATAATATGAAAGGACAGGCTGGTGTAGGTGTGATTTTAAGTGAAAAGATGAAGAACAACTTGATTCACTATAGTTGTGTAAGTGAGAGAATTCTCTGGATTGGTTTGAAAGTGAAACTTCAGAGAATTGTAATTGTTGTAGTGTATGCTCCTTGTGACTCGGAACCTTCTGATAAGAAAGAAGATTTCTGGAATGAGCTAAAAGCTGTTTTGAGCCAGTAGTTTGGTGCAAAAGAAAAAGTTATAATAGCAGGGGATTTCAATGCTAGAGTAGGTGTGCAGAATGCAATTTCTGACAATGTTCTGGGTAAGTTTAATTATCCTTGTGTGAATGATAATGGTGAAAGATTAATTGAACTCTGCATTGAGAATGATTCGTGTGTACCTAATACATTTTTCAACCACAAGTATATACACACATATACTTGAGAAAATCGTACTCTTGGTCAAAAGAGTGTGACAGATTTTGTTGTTTACGATCAGCGTTTGAAACACTTAGTTGTTGACACCCGTGTGATGAGAGGTGCGGATGTTGGTTCTGATCATTACTTGGTAGTGTCACGAGTGAAACTTAATGTTGGTTGGAGGAAAAGGAATAGGAAGAGACCCAGGATAGAAAGAATAAAGGTTGATAGGCTCCTTAAAGATCATCAGCGGTATTCTGACTTACTCAGAGAACGACTGAAGGATCTGTAATCTTGTGAGAGGGATGTAGAAAAGAAGTGGGAATGTTTTAAGAACTGTGTTGTTACTGCTGCTAAAGAGGTCTGTGGCACCACAATAGTGGGTAACAATAGAGGTGATGCTTGGTGGAATAGTGAGATTGATGAGGCAGTAAAGAAAAAGAAGGAAGCCTATTTGGGGATGTTGCAAGGTAGAGTCTCTGTGGATGAATATCGCTGTAAGAAGCGTGAAGCTGCTAAGCTGGTTCGCCACAGTAAGGCAAAAGATAGGAAAGAGAAAGTGGAAAGGCATGAACTGTCTTTTTGGAAAGATAGAAAGTCCTTCTGGAAGTACATGAGACTCAGGAAAAATAGGGGAAACAAAGTTGTAAGTTGTATGAAGAATGAGATTGGGGAAATGATATGGGAGCCCAATGAGTTAAGTGACAGATGGGGCGAATACTTCTGTGAGTTATTAGATCAGGAGAGCAAAAATGATTCTGAGACAGATGCAGATGATGTCCCAATGAGGGATGAAAGCACAGGAGGGATCTTAAGAGAAGAAGTGTGTAAAGCTCTAAAATCTCTCCAGAATGGTAAGGCTCCAGGAGTTGATGGCATAACTGCAGAGATGTTGAAGTATGGTGGTGACTCTATAATTGACTGGGGAACTGAAATTTGCCAGTTGTGCTGGGAGTTAGGAATGGTCCCTTGGGATTGGAAGGATGCTATCATTGTTCCCTTGTATAAGGGAAAAGGTGATCAGACTGAATGCAAGAACTATCGTGGTATTAGCCTACTGAGTGTGCCAGGGAAAGTGTTTGGTAAGGTTGTTATTGAAAAAGTATGGGGTCTTACATCAGAGAAAGTGTGGGATGTTCAGAGTGGTTTTATGCCTGGTAAAGGCTGCACTAACCAGATTTTTGCATTACGCATGATGATTGAAAAGTATCTGGCTGTTGAGAAGGAAGTTTTTACTGCCTTCATAGATTTAGAGAAAGCTTACGACCGAGTGAATAGGACACTTCTGTGGAAGGTATTGAATGAATATGGTGTTACTGGGAATCTACTTAATAGTGTAAAAGCCATGTATGCTGGTAGTAGAGCTTGTGTACGAGTGAATGGTGTTTTATCAAAATGGTTTTCCATTGGTGCAGGAGTTAGACAAGGTTGTGTAATGTCACCATGGCTGTTTAATATATTTATGGATGCATGCGTGAGGCCAAAATAGTGGTTTATGTCTTGGTGATATCCGTGTGTGCAGATTGCTGTATGCTGATGACACTGTCCTGTTGGCAGAGAGCAAAAGTGAGTTGCAGAGTATGTTGACTCGGATGCACGAAGTTTGCATGAAATTCAAACTGAGTATAAATAAGGGAAAAACCAAAGTTATGGTGTTTGAGAGAGGAATGGGTAGCACTGAATGTAATGTAAATATAAATGGCACTGTGATTGACCAGGTGAGTGAGTTTGTGTATTTAGGAAGCATGTTTGACAGAGAGAACAAGTTGGATGGTGAAATCAGTAGGCGAGTGAATTCTTTGAAAGTCATAGCTGCTCTGGGAGGTTTTCACAAGAATGATGGGTTCTCTAGAGAGTCCCGCATGGTTGTGTATGAAACTGTAATTGTTCCTACTCCGATGTATGGCAGTGAAACCTGGGTACTGCAGAAGAAACATAGGAGTCGTTTGTGTGCTGGAGAAATGCGTTACTTACGTGGGGTTTGTGGCAAGACACGATCTGATTGTGTGAGGAATGAAGATTTATTGCAGTTGTGTGATGTAAAGCAAAATGTTGTTAGCAAGGTGGAGACCAATATGCTTCGGTGGTTTGGCCATGTTGAAAGAATGAGTGATGAAATGCTTACTAAGAAAATATTTTCAGCCCAAGTGGCAGGAAGGAAAGGCAGAGGAAGGCCAAGGAAGACATGGGTGGATCAGATTCGGGAGTGTCTGCATGAGAAAAAGATTATGAGTATGAAGTATAAAAAATCTTGTGTACGGTGTGTAATGGATATCAGTGAAGCACGAGTTGTATGTCAAGATCGCTGTAAATGGCGAAGTTTGATATGACAACAATAAGTAAAAATATCTGGAAGTATGTATTTCTTTTTGGAGCTAACCTCTGAATCTCAGAGAACAGCTTAGTGATATGTATGTATGTAAGAATAGTCAGATCAAGTAAGGTATGTGTGGTGTTTTTATCTTTAGAACAATGTGCTGTGGTGCACCAGATCCAAAATGAAAAAACTCTTATGAAGTAATTTATATAATTTATCATAGAAAAACTGACACAAACTACTTCATTAACCATTATTTTACCTGCTGCTAGCACTGTTATAGACATAAAGTCAAGCTTTTGGAACTATCAGAATGTTTTTCTTTTGACAAAAATCTAAGCTTCCAAAGAAGTTGCCACATCTTATTCCCTCATTTTATTTGGATTCAAAAACACTCCTTTCAAAATAAAGATAATCTGTCTATGGGGTTATACAGAAAAAGAAAGCAATTTAAAATTCCATATTTGTATTCATGCCAAATTAAAGATCTTGACATCTTTAATTGTGAAATGTATATGCTATTACAAGAAATATTTTAGGCAGACTTCAAGTTATCATTTCCCATGGAAAGTGTGTATTTAAAATAAACCAAGATTCGTGAGGTAAAGGAAATGTGAGTTGAACATTTTCCTGTTTACTGTTCAACACTGTGCTCAGAAAAATTGTAAAGCATTCATCTTGAGCTATGAAACAATGGGCTTCCATAATGGACATTGTATTTGGAACTGCCACTAATGTTATGACTTGAATATTAGTTGTTGTTTTTTATCAAGTGCTTAAAGATAAATTGACTGATGGTTTTTTACATTTTTTAAATTAAAATTTCAGAGTAATTCCGAATGAGTAATTTCATTATTTTGTTGTGCATGCACATATTTATTATCATTTGAAATCATTTTTGTTGTGTAACAAACTAGGACAGAGTTATAAATTTCTTAGTTTGTACTGTTGCATATCTATGGTTGCACTTTTAATGGTCATTGCATTTTGAAAGTTCTTAAAATTTTTTGAAATTCAATTGTGAAACTTTCTGGGGAAGAACTAATTCAAACCATATATATATATATATATATATATATGACTTCCATAATTTTTGGGCTAAGTGTCATGGCCCTTATAGTAATAAAAGTGCTGTTTGCCCACCCTGTGGCTATTATATCAGTGTGGTGCTTACCCTGATTTTTTTTTTTTTTTTTTTATGAACAACTGCTCAGCAAATAGCAATTAAAATTTTATTTGTGATATTACTCACAGTAAATTGTCCTTAATTTTCCCCAGTTTTTGAACCATATGTTTATCCACACAAGGTTATTGAGAACAAATGGAAGATCTGTCACCGTATTTTTTCCCAGTGACTTGTATTTTCCACTTTTCCTACAAAACTGCATTGAGTAAAAGTTTTAGAGCACATTTACATACCATAATTTTTGGGCTAAAAGCCACAGCTCTTATGTTATTAAAAGTGAAAATTTTCGGGTGTGCGGCCCTTATGTCGAATTTGTTTTTGACAAGACTTTGTTTCTGCCCTCTCTTTTTTTTTTTTTTTCTTTCTTTTTTCATGCAGATGCTTAGTAATTTTTTTTCAAAGAACGTCTTTTTTTCACAAACTACTGTGATTGTTTCCTCCCCCCCCTTTCTACTCATACGTTAGGCACGTCTACTGAAAAGATAACTCTGCTGTCCTGATATTGGTTTAGGAGGGAAAATTGGCGAAGGACGGGGAAATGCTCGCGTAGGTCTTAAGGTCAGGAAGTTTGTTTGTGAAAGGAATGTCTGACTCAAATGCCCTTTGCATGGGGGTGGTAGAAGCACATCCCGTTGTAGTAGCATGTAATAAGTGGACACCAAGAAAGAGAGAAGGGCAGACCAGCCAGTGTTAATAGATGGGGGATGGAATGGGGGCACAAACCAGGAGCGTGATGTCCGAGGCTTCTGTGGAGAGCCAAGGAGAGAGTGCCCAGGCTATCTCTTTTGTTGGCTGCAGCATTCATCCTGCAGGAAGGTGCGATGCAAACAAGGGAAAGAACGTTGATTTTCACTGTGGTTGGTGAGACCGGTTTAATGAGCTGAAGGCACTTACTTGAGCAAAAGCTTAAAAACAAGAACAATGCAAAAACCTGCCCCAGGATGATTCCAGGGATTCCATTAACAGTGACCTATTCCAAACAATACTGGCGGGACAGAAAGACAAATTCTGTTCACTCTTCTTGATTCATCTGGCATGCGATACAGGTGTTTCTTGGCTTGTGCTCCTGAGTTTTGCTTCAGTTTTAATTTTTTTTTTAATTGACTGAGGATAGTGGAAGTTGAAGGCTTCAGCTGGAAATGCTTTCTCACTAATAAACTCTGTACCATTATCATCTGTGACCTGTTGGTAAAATCATGCCCAAAACTTTGAAAAGCTATACGGCAAGCTTCAAGCTGCAAGTGGTTGAAAAAGCAGAAGACGTCAGAAATCGTGCTGCTGGATGCTGTTTTAACATTGATGAAAAGTGTGTGTGCCAATGGTGAAAAGACAAGAGTTTACTCTTGACCATGGCAAAAAAATAAAATAAAATGTGGTTCTGCAACCTGGCCTGTGCTAGAAGACAATCTTGTGTGAATAAAGAGCCAGAGTGAGGCTGGAATTCCAGTGTCTACAGTGAAGATTTATCTGCAAGCTAAAATTATGGCTTCACAAATGAACATAACGAATTTTCAAGGTGGGGCGTCTTGGTGCTACCGCTTCACGAAGCGGAAATCCCTGTCTGTTCGAGTGAAAACTACAGTCAGTCAACGTCTGCCATCTGACTGGGAACAGAAAGCTATGGAATTTTGCAAATTTGTCAAATATTGTCGACCAAAAAAAAAAAAAAAAATCTGACCTCACAAATCTTCAACATGGATGAAGTGTCAATTTCATTCGATTGCCCCCCAATCAGAACAGTTGATAAAAAGGGTGAGAAAAGTATAGTGATTGTAACAACTGGGGGAGAGAAAGCTTCATTCACATGCATTTTAGGATGTGCCGCTAACGGCGATAAACTAAAATCCATGTTAATTTTTAAACTCAAAACAATGCTGAAAGAAAATTTTCCTTCAGGTGTTGTCATCCAGGTGAATGAGAAAGGATGGATGTCCGAAGACATCATACTGAAGCGGCTGGAAGAGGTTTGGTGGAAGAGAAAAGGTTCTTTCTTCAAACCCCGAGCGACTCTTGGTATTTGATTCAATGAGAGGGCACATAATGGCTTTAGTTAAAGAAGCCTACAGAAAGGTGTCTGCTACTTTGGCAGTTATTCCTGGTGGCCTTACCAAAAACTTCAGCCTCTGGATCTCACAGTTAATAAATGTTTTGAAAGTGAAACGCAGTAACGGTGGGAAGCTTAGATGGCAGAAGGGCTCCATTCATTCACAAAATCAAGAAGAATGCGAAAGGCGAGTTTACAGAGTAGTTTCAAGGTGGGTGGAAAAATCGTGGACAGCAGTGAAACCTTCAACTATAATTTTAGGATTCGAAGCAGCTGGAATTTTAAACACTGTGCAGAAAGGAGGCCGAAGTTAATGAAGAGGCAGATGATTTGGACAGTGAAAATTTAGAGGAAAACCTTTTATATGTGTTCACTTCTGAAACCGAAAATTCCGATTTTGACGGATTTCAATAAATAAAGGAAATGTTCTTGAAAATACCAATAGCTTAGTTTTTGTCATGTGAAATTAAGTTTTTATAGGTTATAAATATACCTATGTAGGATTTACATTGGTAAGCACACTTTTCTTTTTTTCTAAGAAAACGGAAGTCCCTATCTAAATTTTCTGATGAGATACTGTGTGTTTTAATTTAGAAATACTCGATACTGTATATTCCCAGGTATGTCAACCTCAATTTTTTATTAATTCACAAATTCAATATCTTTAATGCGCCAACAGGAAGAACGTTTTCCGATTAAAATAGCATAGATTTAGATTACAAAGTTGCAACACAAGGAAGTGAAAATGTGCACATATAGTCGTTAATATGATGCACAAATGCATGATTTAGCAAAGAGAGAAACATCAAGTTTTGAAATGCAATAAATTTGTTAAATATTTACAAAACTGCATTGAAGCCACAAAACATTTTTCTGATTTAAAGCAATGATGTTAACAATGAGTAATTAATGACAAGTAATTGACAAGTAATGATGTTAACAATGGGTAATTAATGACAAGTAATTGACAAGTAATGATGTTAACAATGGGTAATTAATTTAATACGTGACTGAAGATAAAATCTCTTTACAAATGCATAAGAAAAAAAGAAGGGAGAGCTTTCCCACTCATATAAAACCAGAGCTCAGCACGAAGGCTGAGTGCACAGTAAATGAAAGAAGGTCAAACCACTTAAAGAAAAAAAGCGAGAAAGCAGAGACACCACTGTTTACAAGTGGTTGGCAGGAAGATCAGCGAACACTTGCGAGGCAGCTGGTAAAAGTAAGCATGGGAATAAGAAACGTGTAATTACCCCATTTATCAGCTGCATAGAATACAGAAAAGCAACTTCATTCTAACAAAAACATCTGTAGATGAGAAAAAAAAGCATAAGAAACGTAAAAGGAACATATTATTAAAGAAAACATTAATCAAAAGCATTACCAGCGATAATTTATTAGTTAATTACTTCTAAGACGGATTCTATTGCGGTGAACAGAGAACCATCCTGTAGCAGATATCCACATTGAATGGAATTTAGACGATTGTGCGGTTTTACGAGTGCAACATTCTAATTGTAGTCTTAAGATTAACTGTGATTTATAATGATTACATAAATGATTTTTAGCATTTAAGAAAGGCAAAGAAATAACATCATTAGCATGATTAATAAAAAAATGTATAAATAACAGCTTTTGCCAATGTGAAAAAATAAGTGCATGGAGCAGATCGACACTGAGTTGCAGAATTAGCCTTTGAAGTATATATATAATCACGTTGGGTGTGAGTTAACTCTTGAAAATAAGGAAGATAATTTAGTTTTCTGAGCAACAGCATCACTTTATAGGTGCAGCCCTTACTGCAACTTTTGCTTCCAAGATTGCGAAATTTCTCGCTTGTGGTCCTTGCGCTGATGCAGCTCTTAGTCCAAAAATTACGGTAATTCTATTTTAACTTGAAGAATTTTCCATTAATCTTCAAGCTAAAATAGAATTCAGTGAATAAATCTAAATGAAGCCTTGAGTAAGTGTTTTAATTCCTGTTTTAGAACATAAAAAATCTGTCAGAAATGCTGAAATTTAGTGCTGTTATGCCACTAAATTTAATATTGCCAAACAAACAGATTATCAGACCTTGAACGCATTAATACAACTCAATGTGCCTTAATTGTCTCTAAAAGTATTTAATTTAGAATAATATGAGTATTTCTATTTAACAAAAGCAGGACACACACACACACACACACACACACACACACACACACACACACACACACATTTGACTGCCTGGAAGCTGCTGTGGACACATAAACTGTAGGTTGCATGTCATCCATTTGTATGCCATGATTTTGGGGCCTCCTGCTTCCCTCCCTCTGGTAATCAATTTTATTTTTAATGGGTACTTACTGTCCACTAACACACAATGTTGCTGACCTTCTCCTCTAAAAGCCAATGTTGCTGACCTTCTCCTCTAAAAGGTTAAAGCCAAGGACAGCAACTGCCATTTACAATGGAGTTGGAGGACATTTCTCATAATGTTGCAACTTACAGCACTTCTGAGAATTTATTGTTGTTCCAGAAAACAGGGTTCAAACTGTTATCAAAAATGGTTTGCACTCACGGGCAGTAAAAATACTTGAAATTTTGAAAACAGGATTGTTTTTTCTTTATTCATTTTAGCACATTTTTGCTTCATGTATTTATTTGTACTTTTTTCGTAAACATTATTCTATAAGAAATGGCTATTTAATATTTCTCACTTTATTTTCATTAAGATATTCTTTTCTAGCACAAACCAATTATTTTGCAACTAAAAATAACATTGGGAATTCATGCTGTGAAAACTGTTTTTACAAACTGGAATTCATAATCAGCTGACACAACTTGCTGTTAACCTCAAATAAATAAGATAAAAACATTCAGGTTTTTCTGTGCCATCATCCATTTCTTTTTTATATTAGCCCAGTAAATTACCAAAACTAACGTAAAATACAAGGGTTGTACCAGAAGTAATGCAAAAGTGGGCATAACTTTTTTATTAACTGGCAGTGGTTGTTCAAATTGCACATGTTGGTAGAGTAACTCTTTCTCTATACAAAGGTTGGTAGAGTAGCTCTTTCTCTATACAAAGGTTGGTAGAGTAACTCTTTCTCTATACAAAGGTTGGTAGAGTAACTCTTTCTCAACATAGTCTCCATCACAAGCCATGCATTTGCACTATCGTTGGACCCAACTCTCGAATCCTCTTCGAAAAATTCGTGGATTGATTCTTCATTGCACATGTTGGTAGAGCAACTCTTTCTCAACATAGTCTCCATCACAAGCAATGCATTTGCACCATCATTGGACCCAACTCTCGAATCCTCTTCGAAAAATTCATGGATTGATTCTTCATTTCCGGATCGTAAAGATATGCCCACGTTTCATCCCCTGTCCCCAGACCGAAAAAAAAAAAAAAAAAAAAAAAAAAAAAACGTGCCTTCATTGGCTACAAACGCTTCCAGCAGATCAGAGCAGACTTCCACCCCTCTCTCCTTCAAATTGGGTGTCAACTGCCGAGGTACCCACTTTGCACACACTTTCTGATACCCTGTCTTCCACCATCTTCTGTATGGCATTGTGACCACAGTCCAGTTGGGCAACAAGCTCATGGATTGTGATTCGTCTCTCCGCATGAATCAATTCATCCACTCGCTGACAATTCATGTTAGTGGTCGCAGATGATGGTCACCCACTGCGTAGTTTATCTTCAATGCTGGTTTTCCCTTTGAACTTCTTCATTCATCTGTGCACATTGTTCTTGTCAATGGTGTCATCTCCGTAAACATTCTGTAGCCTTCTGTGGATGTTGAACAGTCTGCACCCTTCCTTTGTCAAGAACTCAATGATGGCATGTTGCTTCTGCTTGGAATCCATTATTTACCTACAATGAAGAAGAAGGGTTACTATAGAGGAAGAGTTACTCTACCAACACATGCAATTTGAACGACCTCTGTCAGTTAAAAAAAAAAGTTATGCCCACTTTTGCATTACTTTCAGTACAACTCTCGTTTATTACAATAGTATGGAAAAAATGACTTTAAAAACATGCAGGTAGCTCATATGGAGATCTAAACATGCTATGATGTTATTCGTTGAAGCTCTTACATGAATAGCTGAGACAATACAAACTTTTGTTGTGCAATGCTTATGCCGATGTGGCTCTTACGACGACTTTGTTTCCTGAATAGCAATTTTTGACATGTCTTGCACTGATGCGGTGCTTCGCCCAAAAATTACAGTAATTTATTACCAGAAATTATGAAGGAAAACAGTGTTTCTGGATATTTATAGTTTGCAATTGTGACAGGCTTCACTCAGTTCTTTCTTATTCATTGCAGAATCCCAAAAAGGCAAAGGTTACTCGAAGATTTCTTATTGTAGAAGGAATCTATTTTAATTATGGGGATATTTGCCCTCTTCCTGAACTGGTAAGTTAAACAATCTTTTTTTTTTTTATCTAGTGAATTTGACTTTTGATTAAAATATGCAACAAGCAAACACTTTGTTATTCTATGTCTACATTTTTTTTTAAATAACTTACTGACTTCTAGAGGTAAATTTGAAGAATTCAAATAAACGTGTGAGATAAAACACTTTTATCTAACAAGTAGGCTAAGTAATTTTTTAGATGTCTGGCATTTATCCCCGTTTGATGATTTTTGAGATGCATTATCAATGGAAAAATAAATGTCCTTTTTTGAAGGAGAGCTGTATGTTACTTCCAAAAAATTTTAACTATATTATGCCAGATCCTGGTAACAAGGAAAATTCGCCAGGAATAAATAAGTAAAAAAAAAAAAAGATTCAATGGGTGTTGTAGAGCACATTGAAATCATTTCTTAGAAGTTAAGTAAGTTCAGTGATACAATCACTTTTTTTTTTGGGGGGGGTCAAAACATTTTTAGGTGAGCTTTTTGTTCTTTTGAGATAGAACTCTGCAGGTATGCCAAAACATACCTGGTTTATTGAAAATACAACAAAATAAACAAAGGAAAAAATATACAAAAAACAACAAAACATAATAAAAGTGCAACTACAGAAAAATTGTAATTAGCGTCCCCGTATAAAATTTGACAACAAGAATGCAACCAATTGCTAATTTACAAAATAAGGAAAATAGCACTACGACACAGAAAAAAACAACTCAGAACATGACAATAGGAAATGTGCTGCACAGGGGTCATGAAAAATAAAGTTGCAAGAGTACAATCACAGTTTTGTCTCACAACAGCAGCGTAACAAAGTCGGACAAAATCACATATGCAGCAATAAAATAATCAAGATATGTCTAACTTCTTTGTTGGGTGTTAATGACATTTAGGTTTACAATGAGCAACAACAGGATCACATGCAAGATCTAAGTTCCAGAACACAGTAAATGGGGGTTCCCCTGTGACTCATCTAAGGTACACAAGAAATTCCAATTGTCATGATAAAGAGGAAAATAAATGCAAAGATAATCAAAATGCTCAATGCGTGTTGGTTCTCCTAAATACTTGGGTGGCTGTAGCTGACATCTTGCATAGGAACAGACCTTTGCCAGGGAAGGGTGCATCAGGTGCTGCATAAAATGTGCAACACCCCTTAGATCATGTGGAGGAAAAACTATAGAATCACCATCTTCGAAACGATGCCATGATGATGCATATAATGACTGAAACACAAGCTTGGAAGAATCAAGTCAAAATGTAGAGTCTCAGGTACACCAATAGGGCAAGTGTATGTTCCAATCATATAACGGAACTCAAGGATCGTCAGAACCACACATCAACAAGCTGCAAGGTGGTCATGAAACTGCAGCAATAAGATCCGGTGAAGCATGAAATCCCGCAGGAGACATACTACTTGAATCCACATCCGAATCCATAGGACCTTCTTTAAGGATTAGCGAATGGTCAGGCTCTGAGCATTCTGGTGTAGCAACAGAAACAGACTGGGCGGGCAAAACACTCGTAGCAGGTTTATGTGACTCACTGTCTGTAGTAGAGTTAAAATCCTGAGATGATGACAAAAATGCACTTGGCAAAGATCCAACAGCTAAATGTCGAGCATGAGACTCATCACGTCACGAAACTGACACAGGGCAATACCTAACACCACGTCTTCTACCAGTCACAAATCTAGTACATTGAAAAGAAGGAGAAAGTCTGGCGGTACCATCATCATTCCCTGAAATCAAACCAGCAAGACGACCAGAACATCAAACAATAGGAATGTGAAAAGCAGATCGAAGAGAACGAGAATCAGTAACTAACTATAGAGTATACACGTCAGCAGATGTCAGAATCCTCAATGACATAGCTTCAGATGCTTGAACAGGTGCAATAATCGGATCACCTGTGGCAGGCTGAACAGAAGATGATGGAAACTGAGAAACTATAGAAGTCACCACAGGAACAACAGAAGACAGTCCAACAAAACTCCCAGCAGGAGTGAACCCACTGACAGCTACTGTAGTCGTTTTAACACCAGTACTAACCTCAGGAGTGGAAACAGTAGATACTGGCACACATGGTTTAGAAGGAACTGGTGGAGGAACTTGGCAAGAATGCGTGGTTGAAGACTGTTTAGTAGTGTTATCTAGCTGTTGATTTGGGCTAATTGTTATTTTTTTCAGTTCTTGAATATTGAATGAGTTATTTATGAAGCTTATTCGTTTTGAATTAATTAAGAAATATGCAGTTGGAGGTCATAATGTGGTTCAGTATTTCTTGGCTGTCAAGTTTCTGCGTCTTTGACCCCATTGCTTCGTGAATGGAGATTTTGGAATGCCAGAGATTGAACTGTTTTTCTAACCAGATTAACAACTTGCTACCAGGATTCTGCCTCTCACCGTTCCATTGTTGGAAGTGTTAACTTACTGTGAACTGTTTTGGAACATTTCTCTGCTTTTGGAGTTCTATATTATTGACCTTATTGGTTGTGAAGGAAGACTCGGGGGTGCCTGTATTTATTCATCACCCTAATTGGATTTTCAATTCACCAACTGGATACCTCATTCAAGTATGTTCTCTATTTTTTTAACTTCACAACGTAATTGAACTTGTCCCTTACTTTTTTTGAGGCATTTACTGTTTAGTATCAAATCAGCTTTTTCAATCTCATAACTTCATGTCATTTGCCTCGTGGGTACTGTGCTGCCATCATATCTGGTCTGTGTCCCAACTACCTGCTTTTGGAGGTATATTAACTGACTGTGAACTGTTTGTGGGGTTTCTTATTTCTTATTTAGAGAACAGTCCTTGTTGTGATTTCCCTCAGATTATGAGATCCTGAGATATCTGATGTTTGCCCATACAGGTGGTTTTGACTGAGCTTTGAATATTTATTTTGGCTGATTAACTCAGGTGTGGGGGAGGATAGTGTACATGATTGTAATATTCAATTTTCTTCATCCAGCTTATTAATCATAATGTGGTATTTGTGTTCTGTTTATAACTGATCTCTGTTTTACCTATTATGATATCTAGAAGAAATTAATCCTCTAGTCAGGCTACTAAACCTAAGCTTGCTCCATTGCCTGGTGCAGAGGGTGAAATGGCTGACAGACTTTTTAAAACAATCTATATTAGAGATCAATTCAAAGCTAAATGCTCTTAATTTAATACCTGAGTTAAGAGAGGAACTAGTGGAGATAAAACACTGTTGATCAGTTAAATATGAAGTATGATGATATATCCTCTAAATGTGTGGATTTAGAACAAAATAACCTGACCTTGCAAAATAAGATTGAAGTATTAGAGGCAAATGAGGTTAAGTATCTATGGGAATTACAAGTATTGAGAACTGAATTGAATGATTTAAATGAGTACCAACAAAATCGAAATTTGGAGGTGCATGGTATTGACCTAACAGGTATCGAGAGTGATGAATATCAACTTTTGGTTCTAGTTTCAGTTGAAGAAATTTTGTTTAATCTTCCTTCCCTCTGTGTTCTTTTGGAATTTTACAGATGTTTCTGGCCTCTTGATTGTAGTCAAGGCCTGTTCTCAATAACAAAAGTTTTGACCACTACTGAAGAATCCAAATGTCGTTGCCAGGTTCCACATACTGTTTCCAAGTTCCCCACATTGTTGCCAGTTACCAAACTGAAATATTTTCATTTTGCAATTCTGTTGTTGTAATTAAGTTGTTTAAAACACTACTTATTAGTTTCGAAGGCTCATTGATGGTCCTGTTTTTGGGTATAATACCCTTTTTTTAATTAGGCTCTTGTTCTTATGAGATTCATACCACTCAAAAGCAGTGAAAATTAACACAGCAAGAAATTTAATAATGAGGGCTAAATTACTTTCATCAGATAAAAATCAAGTAGAAGCAGTGACAAAAATGGCATTAAAGTGTTAATAAACAATGATTTTCCCCCAAAAAACTATCATTAATATTGTGCAAAATGTCAGCCAAAAACAATCTAAAAGGAACAACGAAAAAAACTGAAGAAACTGATAAAATCATAAAGTATATACCAATGGCCAAGTACAGAAAATTAAATACCAAAATTAATAAACATTTAATAAAGAATAACATAAAGGTAGCCACTACAACAGAAAACAAAGTAGCATATTTAGCTAATGAAGAAACATACATAAATACAATAGACAAGATGGAAAGAAAAAATGTTGTATATCAAATTCCACTTAATTGCAACAGTAATTATATTGGACAAATGTCTCAAATTGGAAATCAGAATTATGAAACATCAAATGGCTATTAATAACAAAGATAAAAACAGTGTTTTAGCAAATCATATGCAGTTTTGCAAATGTGAGCCTTTATGGAAAAAATCTAAATATTGGACTACAAATCTTATAAGAACAAGAGACTAATTAAAGAAAGTTATTACATCCAAAAAAAACAGAGCCATCAATGAGCTTTCAAAACTAATAAGTGATATTTAAAACAACTTAATTACAACAACAGAATTACAATATATACAATGAAAACATTTCAGTTTGGTAACTGGCAGCAGTGTGGGGAACTTGGAAATAGAATGGGGAACCTGGCAACAGCATTTGGGTTCTTCAGTAGTAGACAAAACTTTTGTTAATCCTTCTGTACATTGAGAACAGGCCTTGATTAAAATCAAGAGGCCAGAAATGTCTGTAAAAATCCAAAAAACTCAGAGGGAAGGAAGATTAAACAAAATTTTTTCCACTGGAACTAGAACCAAATGAATATATCTGGGTAAAGCCTTGAGTAAGTGATTTAATATCAACTTAGGAATCATTTGAATATACTGGTTGAGAAGCTTCAAATTCATGATTACCAACCTTCAGATGTGGATATTGTGCATCTACTTCCTAATAAATCTAGATCCAAAAATTCAACAATAATAATGCAGTTCAGGTCAAGAACTATGAGAAACTACTGGATTTCGAAAAACAACAACTTTACTTCTAAATTCTGATTTGAATAGTAGCCTACAACTTACTAGGATTTATTTAAATGGAATCCTAACAGTATTTAACAAAAATCTGTTCTGGTTGGCACTATCTTTGGTTCAAACAAAACTACTAAAATATGCTTGGTCTTCCAATGGTAACATCTACATCAAGAAAAATGCTGTCTCAAAGGGTAAGTAAGGATGATCAGCTTGAGCCATTTGGACTAAATATTTGAACATTATCTGTGCCATATTATTTGGTATTATGTGGATGAATGATTCAGTTTTATTATTGAAAATACTCATAAATATTATACTACACAGCTGTTTAATGATACCCTCTCCTCTACCTCTACTAATACTCTAACTATTTTCCTCTTAAATGCTGGTTCTTTGATAAGTAAAATTGCATTACTTCAAGCACTAATACAAACTATTAACCCTTTAATTGATATTTTATGTATTACTGAAACATGGTTCCCAGGGAAAGATTACTTTATACAATTAGATAATTATAATATTTTTCATTTAAATAAAACTTATTCAAAAGGAGGAGTAATGGTCTATGTTAATAGGCAATATAAATATTTTTTCTTAGTGCATGGCTTTACAGTCTTAACTCGTGATATAGAGATTTTGACTATAGAAAATCAGAACTTTATTATAGCAGTTTACTACAGACCACCAAATGCAAACCATCAATTCGTATTAACTACTCTAAATGAACTTTTAAACTTTGCAAATTTATCTAACAAAAACACTTTTATACTAGGTGACTTTAACATAGATATATCATAACCACACTCAATGGCAAATCAACTAAAATACTTAATACAATCTTCTGGATTTAACAATACCATTCAACTCCCAATTGGAATTATCTCTAATACAAACTCACCAATTGATTTATGTCTTACCAACACTCGACAAGAGTCAATTATTTCTGGTGTACTCAATTATCATTTCAGTGATCATCTTCCTATTTTTATTTGCTATAAACAAAATTGTAATGTAATACAAGAGAGCACGAACTCTATACCACCAGATCAATTAATTGGAAGACATTAATTGGGATCTTGTAGTGAATGTTGATTCACCAAATGAAGCATATCAAAATTTTATAAACAAATTACAGATGTTATACAATAAAATCTTATCGACAGAGAAACCTAAGGAAGAAATTCAGGAAACCTTGGATAATTAATTCAATACCTAATCAGATAAAAAAAAAAAAAAAAAAAAAAAAAACTACTCTCTAAATTTATTAAAACTAGACAGCACTCTGATTACTTTAATTTCAAAATATATAGGAATAAACTAAATTCTATTATTAGAACTACTAAAAGGAAATTTTACATTAATATTTTTTCACAAAACTGTTCTAGCTTAACTTGGAAACATCTAAATACATTAATGGGAAGGAATGCTACATCAGTTATTCCAGAGTATCTTATTGATGCAAATAACCAACAAATATTTGAGAAAAAGAAGATAGCTACTTAATTAAATTCCTACTTTACTTCTATCCCTCAACTTATTAAAAATAACTTTAAAATAAAAACCACTAAATATTCCAGTTATTTTCACAGTACTTTTAGAAGTACCACTTTTTATCTTACTGATATTACCAGGGATCGCATTCCTCCTAAAATTCCTAAAATTCCTAATATTTTGTGACCCTCCTTAAATTCCTAAAATTATACCTAAAATTTGCTATTCATCCTAAAATTTTCGTAAGCTTATTTATTAAAAACACAACCGTTATTAACGCCAATAAATTTACCATTACGCAGGGTGCGCACGCGTGCTTGAAAACCTGGAAAGTCCTGGAAAATCATGATTACGTTTTCAAGGCCTGAATATCCTGGAAAAACGCTGTTTTTATAATGCCGTCTTGAAAAGCCTTGAAATTTGAAATTAGTGCTTAAAAAATGCCCTTTTAGGAAATCGTGTTACTGTTACCCCTTCATTTTTTAAAGTTCCTTTTCTCTGTTCTCAAAGAAACCACCGGCAGCGGTTTCCGATGTGCACCAAATCCTAATTTGGCTGGGGGAAAAAAAGAAAAAAAAAAAGGCACTACTTCCAGTGCAATAAAATTGGATGATTACTAGTAGGTCGAAGGGGAGCTTGATGTCCGTCCGACAATTGAGAACAGAAGGGGAAAGAAGAGGCATTTAGCATTTGCAGGGGGTCGCGTATGTACCAAGTCAGCTGGCATCCACCAGTGAGGAGTATGCCTGAACAACACATTCATCTTCTTCTTGTTTATGTGCATGCCACCCTCCCTCCCCTCAAGAGACTTCCACTACTTATGATAAAAAATAAGAAAACTATCTTTGCGAATTTTTCACGAAAGTGGCTGAAATTTTTACATTCACTGTAATTGGATTACAGAAGCTCACTTCCAAAATTCCAGTTGAATCGGTTTAAAACTTTAAAAGTTAGCATTGGTAATTTTTATTATGGACAAGTATGTGTGCCTCTTTGGACAGAGTGAGCCTCCAGCAGAAAGGGTGTTACCATAGCAACGGTTGATTGACAGCTGGGAGCGCTGATCTGAAGCCCTTGGTTGGGAAGAAAGCAAACACCTGTTTATCACTTCCACAGCACAAAAGGACTAGGAGAATATTTTCAGAAATCCATTTTTCTGAATTTTGAAAATAACACAGTAAAATTTTTACAGTAGTTAAGATACATCACAATAAAGTTCTAGTGCAAATTTCGCCAAATTCCGTTAGGAACTTTAGCAGATGCAAAAAAAAAAAAAAAAAAAAAAAAAAAACGTTGCATAATCGGATTGAAAAAAAGAAACAGTAATTATAAATTACGGGAAAAGCAAGTGAATTATTTTTTTTAGATGCCATGGTTTATTTAAACAGAGTGATCCTTAAATTTTTTTTCTGTGATGATATGGACTCTTTGAAACATGACGATTATGGGCAAAACACGTAACAATATTAACAAAGAAAGGTGACTTGATCACGCTAGTTACGTTAACTAAAACTTTTACAAAAGTTCGTAAGTTGGAAGCTTTCGACCTTATCTTAGGTCTTCATCACGCCAATGGAGGACTAAGATTGTTGCCAGATTCTACATTTGAATTTTTCCTATTTTTGTTGCCAAAACTTAGAATTGATCTCCAGATCAACGGAATGTAGAGAGGAGATTCGGAGTTGCAAGTCATTGAGTTGAAAATAATTTCTATGCTTTCACGGTAACGGAGGGCAAAACGATTGTCAAACGAAGCAATTCGTTTTGCTTCGTTCCAGTGGGGAACTGCAGATGTGTCTTCCATTGTCAAAATAGACAAGGCAGTGTTGGGATTGCCTTTCGAAACATCTTTTCTATGTTCTAAAATTCTATGGCTAATGCTCCTGTATGTGCTTCCAATGTATAAGTTATCCCCAGTAGAAGAAGAGATAGGAATGCAGTAAACTCCTGGGAGGTTCAGGCTTTCAACTTTGTCCCTATCCCTTTGTAGAAGTTTCAAGATGTTTGGGGTAGATTTAATGGCAAGATGGTAACCAAAACTTCTAAAAAGAATCTGTAACTTATAAGCATAGGAAGGATGGTAAGGAACAGAACCACAGAATTTCAGGTCTTCTTTCTTGTGAGGAAGGAGGCATTCGATTTTCGAATGGTTTTCATATTTCTTTATGAGGGAGTTGACTGTAACAGCAGGGAAACCATGAGAGAGGGCTATTGTAGAAATTTTGGAGAGTTCTTCTTGAAGAGAGAGTTGGCTGTTGCAAATGATATGAGCCCTGTGGATGTAGGACTTCAATGCTGCAAGCTTGTAGAGATGCAGGGTGCAAGATTTGTAGGGAATGATGTTAGTGGCTGCAGAAGGTTTTCGATAGACGGAACGAGTAATGGAGAGATCAGCGTTTCTGCAGATAGATACATCCAGGAAATCAATTTTGTGATTTACTTCCTTAGATATAGTGAGCTTAATGGAAGGAAATTTTTCTGTAATGGAGTTGATCAGTATCTGTAGCTCAGACTCGGAATGTGGCCAGCTAATGAAAATGTCGTCTACATATCTTAACCATAGGGAAGGTTGAAAAGGGTGTAGAGGAATTATGGAAACTTCAATATGTTGCATGTAGATTTCAGCAAGCAGAGGGGAAAGAGGTGGGCCCATGGGGAGACCAGATTGTTGCCTATACACAATTTTGTTGAAAACAAAACAACTATGTTGATGAATAGTGTGGAAACAATCATAAAGATCTTTGATAAGAGGACCGGGGGTTCAAAATGAAGAATCAATTTCTTCATGAGGAGCATGTAGGAATCAAAATATGGTACAGAGGGAAACAAAGATTCTACATCAAGAGTATACAGATTATCACAAGGAGGAAAGGAATTAGGAAGGTTGTGGATGAAGTTTGAAGTAGAGACAACTGTATGAGGATGGTTGGCTGCCAGGGATTTGCATTTGAGGACCAATCTCTTTTCAAGGTTTACTGCTGGAGAAAAAGAATATTCCACTAAAGGTCTGATGGGGTTACCAGCTTTATGCAGTTTCACTTAGAACTCCCAGGCTCTTCCTGCAAGTGAAATTGCATAAAGCTGGTAACCCCATCAGACCTTTAGTGGAATATTCTTTTTCTCCAGCAGTAAACCTTGAAAAGAGATTGGTCCTCAAATGCAAATCCCTGGCAGCCAACCATCCTCATACAGTTGTCTCTACTTCAAACTTCATCCACAACCTTCCTAATTCCTTTCCTCCTTGTGATAATCTGTATACTCTTGATGTAGAATCTTTGTTTCCCTCTGTACCATATTTTGATTCCTACATGCTCCTCATGAAGAAATTGATTCTTCATTTTGAACCCCCCGGTCCTCTTATCAAAGATCTTTATGATTGTTTCCACACTATTCATCAACATAGTTGTTTTGTTTTCAACAAAATTGTGTATAGGCAACAATCTGGTCTCCCCATGGGCTCACCTCTTTCCCCTCTGCTTGCTGAAATCTACATGCAACATATTGAAGTTTCCATAATTCCTCTACACCCTTTTCAACCTTCCCTATGGTTAAGATATGTAGACGACATTTTCATTAGCTGGCCACATTCCGAGTCTGAGCTACAGATACTGATCAACTCCATTACAGAAAAATTTCCTTCCATTAAGCTCACTATATCTAAGGAAGTAAATCACAAAATTGATTTCCTGGATGTATCTATCTGCAGAAACGCTGATCTCTCCATTACTCGTTCCGTCTATCGAAAACCTTCTGCAGCCACTAACATCATTCCCTACAAATCTTGCACCCTGCATCTCTACAAGCTTGCAGCATTGAAGTCCTACATCCACAGGGCTCATATCATTTGCAACAGCCAACTCTCTCTTCAAGAAGAACTCTCCAAAATTTCTACAATAGCCCTCTCTCATGGTTTCCCTGCTGTTACAGTCAACTCCCTCATAAAGAAATATGAAAACCATTCGAAAATCGAATGCCTCCTTCCTCACAAGAAAGAAGACCTGAAATTCTGTGGTTCTGTTCCTTACCATCCTTCCTATGCTTATAAGTTACAGATTCTTTTAGAAGTTTTGGTTACCATCTTGCCATTAAATCTACCCCAAACATCTTGAAACTTCTACAAAGGGATAGGGACAAAGTTGAAAGCCTGAACCTCCCAGGAGTTTACTGCATTCCTATCTCTTCTTCTACTGGGGATAACTTATACATTGGAAGCACATACAGGAGCATTAGCCATAGAATTTTAGAACATAGAAAAGATGTTTCGAAAGGCAATCCCAACACTGCCTTGTCTATTTTGACAATGGAAGACACATCTGCAGTTCCCCACTGGAACGAAGCAAAACGAATTGCTTCGTTTGACAATCGTTTTGCCCTCCGTTACCGTGAAAGCATAGAAATTATTTTCAACTCAATGACTTGCAACTCCGAATCTCCTCTCTACATTCCGTTGATCTGGAGATCAATTCTAAGTTTTGGCAACAAAAATAGGAAAAATTCAAATGTAGAATCTGGCAACAATCTTAGTCCTCCATTGGCGTGATGAAGACCTAAGATAAGGTCGAAAGCTTCCAACTTACGAACTTTTTGTAAAAGTTTTAGTTAACGTAACTAGCGTGATCAAGTCACCTTTCTTTGATATGGACTCTATTTGAATTACAAACACGTTTTTATTCAGACGTCTGAGTTACTGTTTTAATAAAAAAATCATCTATAATTAAAAAGTTTTCAATGGATTTAAGCAATATTCAGCAGATAAACAAACATATTTTAGTAAATTGCAACATCATGACGTAAATTTGGTAATTTAATTTTGTCGAAAATTGGGGAGCATTTTTTTTTACAGTTTCTATTATAGTTAAAGTGAAGGAGGAAGGGTGCAACTTGACAGTTCAGTGAGCTGCAGGTGGTGATTTATGGCGATGTGCCAAATGAAAAGAAGCCATTCCATCAGGTAATTCCAAAGGTTGTGTTGTGTGGACGTGTCCTCCTGCTGTTTGATCTTAATTGGAATGTTTTTGTGCATGGGGGGGTTCGAGAGAAATATCCGTTTCAGCTTTACAGCTTTCACGGCTCTTTTTTTTTTTTTCTTGGTAATAAATAAAAATCATAGTTGCTGCATTCACCATTGATCCATGTTTGCATTTCTTGAATATAAACAGCAGACAATCAGAAACATAGTGTTGGGCGGGTCTTGATGATCTTCATTTTGCATATGCTGAATTCAGTTCTGTGGGAATAAGGAATGACTTATACTGTGAATATATACAAAACTACATATTTTTGAGCTGAAAAAATAGGTCTACTTGTACACAGTAGCTAAAGTGTGAACTCAGATGAAGACAATCAGACATACGGACGTCTGATTCCATAAAAAAAATCGACATAGTTTTTTTATTTATACTACAAGTAAAAAATCAAAAACATGTTTTTAAACGTTATAAAGGAAAACGGATTTTTGAAACGCATGACTTGATGATCTTAATTTCTGAAAGTTTCTTTTTTCCACATCCCTTTTTTTTCAATTACAATACACTGTAACAGGATACTGTGTGTTATATCACTTAGAGATATGGCAGATTTTCGGTTGCTGATATCCGCGATCGTAAGCGGTAGTTGCATTGCGATTGTTGATGATGACAAGATAAATACTGGAGTGATGTAAAATGTTGCATAAACTAAAAAAATAAAAAAAATAAAGCCCTCCCCCCACCCCGAACTTTTATGCGGTCATCATAGCTGATCAACCATTTCATTCCATGAACATCAGCACATTTCAATCATTTGAACATTGGGGGTATCTGAAGGAATTCAGCCGTGCTTAAGCGCCCTAGCGCAATGAAAACATGCTAATTTTGGACAGTTCTATTCCCTTCCCCTCTACCATCCCTAATAATTGAGAGTGCATACATTGAGAGTGTTTCAAATATTCTATTTATGAGCTAGTTTTCGAGCTGTTTGCTATGCTTTTATTTTCGAAGAAAGAGAGGGAAAATAAGGAAAAGCAGCTAGAGAAAAAAAGAAAAGCTGAGTTTGATGACAAAATAAAAGAAAATGATGCAGAAATAAATAGGCTTAAAAAAGATAAAGAAGCCTCCCTAGCAGTAATTCAAGAGGGAACAGAAAGAATGAGAAAAGCTGTAGAAAAACAAAATACTGTTGAAATAGCAGTTGCCTCTAACTTGATCATACAAGGTTCAGCTGAAATAAAGAAAACTGAAAGTAAATTAGTTGTGGTGGAAGCAGAAAAAGATAGGCTAATCAGGAAAAGGTTAAAACAATAATATGAAAAAGTAATTCAGTGAACAATTGTACATAGTTCTTGGTTTTCAATTACCTTTTTAGGATATTATAGTTTAATGTGAAACCTGAAAACTTTACTGTGAAAATCGTGAATTGCTTCTGGTTCAAAAGCATATTAATGTTCAAAGTGAAACTTGAATGTGGTAAATATACTTGAATATGATAATAACACGTGAAAAGATAAGAACTGAACATTAGAAGTAAATCATACTTAAACTTTAGACATTAGACGTTATGCAAAAAATTTGGGTGTGAACTTCGACCATATATACTAATGGACTGCGCATTGGCAATAGCTGCATCAAAGCCGCCATGGCTCAAACATTGGGCACGTCATCATCAGACTCCAAATTTCGTGTACAAATGCTGTTATGATTACTAATTTACGCTGCAGAACTTCAGTGTTTTCGGTGTATTATGTGAATGCACCTCATATATAATGAAAACTCTTCAGGTAAGTTTACTTATGAGCTATATACATGCATGATCGTGTTGTTTACATTTTGTGATTTATAATGTGATGAACATTTGCGAAGAATTTGGAACATGCATTCCATTTTTTTTTTCTTAAGTTACTATATTTTTATATCAATAGCTGCAAGTTTCTGGTTAAGTAATTGAACTTTATTGACTTAGGTATTTAATTCGTTTCTTACCCATGAAAAATCATAGAACTTTCTTTACTATATCGGTCAGAGCAACCATAAGCACAGCAGGTGTAACCCATCTTTTTGACTGTTGTCATGTGATTTTATGTTGGAGCCAGAAATTTTGATGTCATGCGCAGTCTATCAGTATATATGGTTGAAGGGTGTGAAGCAAACTCTTTACAATGTATACAAAGTTGTTTTACTAGATGTATACAAATATACATCTAGTTTTTATTGAAATACACTCCTAAAATTTTCCTAAAATTTTTCTAAAAATTCCTAAAATTCCTAAAATTCTTACCTAAAATTTTCCAGAAGTATGCTATGATCCCTGTATTACTCAAGATAAACTATATATTGAATTAAATAGAATTAATATTAATTCTACTCCTGGTTATGATGACATCCATCCTAAGGTTGTTAGGTATGTGGCAGATATCTTAATAAATCCTTTTTAAATTTTTTTAGTCTTGTGTTTCAAACTGGCATCTATCCAGATGCACTAAAGATAGTGAAACTTTCTCCAAAATATAAATTAGGCTCAAAGAATCAAGAAAACAATTATATACATATTGCAAAAATATCGATTTTTGCAAAACTTCTAGAAAAGCTTATTTACTGTAGACTTATCTCTTATCTTCAAAAATATAACATAATTAAACCTAGCCAATTTGGTTTTCAATCTGACAAATCAACCTCCACAGCTTTACTTCATATGCAAAATATAATACAGAAAAATATGGAACAAAAAAAATAACACATTATTTTTGGATCTGACTAAAGCTTTTGATATATTAAATCATGAAATTTTATTAAAAAAGCTACATAATATTGGAATAAGAGATATTTCTCAGACACTTTAAAAATTACCTATCTAACAGACAATAACTAATACAAATCTATCAGTTTTGTTCTCCATTAGAATATATGAATTTGGGTGTACCATAGGGCTTTATTTTGGGTTCGATCTTATTTAATAATTAAATTAAATTAAAATTATAAATTGTATTTAATATTTATATTAATGACTTATTCTCAGTATTATCTAATGCACACATTATTCTTTATGCTGATGATACTACTATTCTTTTCACTGGTTCAGACATCTCTGACATTATTAACTGATGTAATCTTGAATTATTAAAATACTTTAATTGGTTGACTTCAAATGAGCTTGTGGTAAATATAAAAAAAACCAAGGCAATTATATTTACTAATCGTCAGATAAATCTAACACCTCCTAATTCTATACTTTTAGATGATAAGACAATAGAAATAGTAACTGATTTCACATATCTAGAGATAAAATTACTGTGGGGAGAAAAACATAGATGTGACAAGTGACGCAGTAAAATCGCTCTTATCGAGACATGATTGAAATAGATGTGATTTAATGATTTACTATCTTAGTAATAACTATCAAACATAAACAAATAAAAAATACAGTGACGATGCTCAAACGTAACCTTTCCCTGTGAAGACAACAGCAGCTCCTAATACTTTAGCCGTTATGACACACATATTTGAAAGTGCATGTCACAAGAACAACGCGTGACAGTATCTATATCTCACTTGACTTGAGTTACATTATAAAAGAGTGAATGAATGAATTACGTCATTACATGAAAATAATAGATAACAAATAAAGATTGATTTCCAACAATCTCCCTCACAATACTTATTTTGTCTATGTACAACATTTGCGAGTTTTCCCCCTCAAAAACAAAACTCAGCACTAGTAAATCATCATACTTACATGCTAAATTAAATAGCACTGAGCCCTCCTAATAACTTGCAACAATTAGTATGCTTATTAGCATTCAGTCCTCTTGTCAAAATGTCTGCAGTAATGTTGTTAGAACTCAGGTATTTGATATCAATTTCACCTGTTTCATATATTTCTCGAACGAAGTGATGACGGATATCAATACGTTTAGTCCTTGAGTGATAGATGGGATTGTGCACTGGCTTTTGTGCTGACTGGTTATCACAATATATGTTTGTCGGTGATGTCATGGGCTGTAAAGAAAGTTCACAAAAAAAATTCTTAAATACACAGTTTCTTTTGCAGCTTCAGAAAGTGCCATGTATTTCGCTTCGGTAGTTGACAAAGTGACAGTTCTATGTTTCTAAGATTCCCAACTTATTGTTCCTCTGGAAAATTTGAACACATATCTGGTGTAGGACTTTCTATCGTTGACATCGGAAGCCCAGTCTGCATCTACAAAAGCTGTCAATGGCTCTTTTGCATGGTTAAATACAGGCCCCAGGTTTTGTGTACCTTTCAGGTATCTCAATATTTTTTTTGCTGCTATCCAGTGAGCTTTACCTGGATTGTTGTTAAATTGGCTGAGAAAATTCACAGCATGCGTGATGTCAGGTCTGGTTGCAACAGAAAGATACATGAGCAAACCAATCAGTGAACGGTACAGAATATCTTTCATTTTAGATTTTTCTTCTTCACTTTTAGGACTCATTTCTTTAGTTAGCTTGGTGCTAATATCCATGGGAGTTGTTACAGATTTAGCATCCTGCATCTTAAATTTATGTAGGATATCCTGTATAAATTTCTTTTGCGACATTGTTATGCCGTTTGCATTTTGCGCAAACTCAATGTCCAAACAGTAATGCAAGGTTCCCAAGTCCTTCATTTTGAATGAACTGGCCGAATTATCCCTTATGGTTTTATAACTTTCTTTGCTGTTTGCAAATACCATCAAATCATCAACATAAAAAGCAACAATGACTTCAGTACGATTTTTCATGTGATAAACACATTTATCTGAATTAAGTGCTTTGAAACCAAGAGATTTCAGTTTTTCATCCAGTTTCTTATACCATTGCCTGCCAGATTGGTTAAGGCCATAGATTGATCTTTTTAATTGACAAACTTGATCTTTATTGTATTTATTTTGGAAACCTTCCAGTAGTTCCATGTAGATTTCTTCATCTAAGTTTCCGTTTACATATGCCATTACGAAATCCAGCTGGTAAGCTGTTAAGCCATTTTTAACAGCATGAGCGATCACAGCTCTAATCGAACTTAATCTGGCAAGTGGTGAAAATTTTTTCGTAATCAATTCCTGGTGTTTGAGAACACCCTTTTGCAACCAGTCTTACTTTAAATTTTTCAATGCTACCATCTTGGTTGAATTTCATCTTTAAGACCCATTTGCAAACAATAACTCTTTTATGTTTTGGTCGTGGTACCAGTTCCCATGCCTTCTCCTTGACAAGAGCATCATATTCGCTTTGCATAGCGATCTTCCAGTCTTTACTTTGCATACCATTTAAGACTTCAGAAAGATTAGGATTAGCTTCAACATTATTGACAAACTGAGTTGTTTCAGTAATGTCAGTGGGAATGGTTTGATACTGTTTTATGGGTCTGCCAGGTTTCCCAGTACGAACTTTTCTAGGACGACCAACAGTTCTCACTTTTGTTGCTGCGTGACCTTTGTTTGTAAACAATGGTGAATTTTGCTCTCTTGAGGAATCTGGCATGATTTCCTCTTATGTAGCTTCCTGTGACGTATCTGGCTCTGACGTCATGTCTTCTGTTATAATTTCTTCTGGCGTAATGTCTGTTTCACTCTCGGCATCTGGTACGCTATTCTCATCGGGTGACGGTGGCAAGTCACTCGTTCTGGTAATTGGAATAGACGTTTCAGATGACGTGAGGAGTTTGAATTCATAACCAAATGGAAGGTTATCTTCAAATTCATCAAAAAACGGATGTCACGGCTTGCAACTATTTTTCTGGAATTCTTATTCCGTAAGCGGTATGCTTTGGATTCCGTTGAATAACCAACAAATATATGCTCTTGAGATCTCAGGTCGAATTTACCTTTTGATAGCTTATTCAAAACATAAGCGTTTTGCCCAAACACTTTGAAAAATGACACATTTGGTTTGATGCCAAACAAAGCTTCATATGGGGTGATATTCCCATTCAGACTTCATGTTGGAGAATGGTTTCTCAGGAATACAGCACAGTTTATTGCTTCTGCCCAAAAGCTAACAGGTAGCCTGGATTGTATCAACAAACACCTTGCCATTTCGACGATTGTGCGATTATATCGCTCGACAACTCCATTGTGTTGTGGCTATAATACCGCAGACTTTTCTCTGCATATTCCTTCATATTCCAGATACGCATTGAATTCAGCTCCACAATATTCAAGCCCATTATCGGTATGGAGTGTTTTGATTTTTACTTCTGTACGGTTTTCCATTGCGGCCTTGAATTTTAAAAAGGCTTTCTTTACTCCGTCTTTTGTTTTAAGACAGCTTATTTCAACGTAGCATGACTTGTCAATAAATGTAACAAAGTAGCGTGAACCACCAAGAGATTGAGTTTTCATCGGTACACAGACATCTGAATAAACGAGGTCCAGCAATTCTTTGCTTTTGAACCTAGATTCCTTTGGAAAAGGTTTCGCCGTCTGCTTCGCCTGAATACAGACTTTACAATTCCTTAAGGTATCCTTATTTTCAAAAGACAGTCCTTGCACCATGTTTTCCACTTTCAGTCTTTTTAGATCATTTTCATTTAAATAACCATATTTCTGATGCCATTTCTAAAATTCAGTGACCACCACTACACTTTCGTAGCTTGGTGTGACGTAATATAATTTGCCTTTTCTGACAGCTCAGAGAAGTATACTTCCATTATATTCAACGACCCTGCCTTCTTTTTCAGTAAAAATAACTGAACGGTCATTTGCTGTGGCTTTTGACACAGACAGTAAATTGCTTTTTAATGCAGGAACACACAGCACATTTTCTAATCGAATGGTTCTTGCTCCTCTTCCGTTCAGTACTTCAATCTGTATAGATCCTTTTCCAGTTGCTTCTGCTGTTATGTCAACAGCAAGCTTTACAAAACAATTTGTCTGTTTGTTCAATTCAAGAAACAGATCTTTGTCATTGCACATATGAGAAGTCGCTCCACTATCTAATCACTATGCAGATTTCACGTTGTGATTGGCACTCATGGTTATAGCTCTGTACGAGCACTTTCATTTCTCGATTTTGTTACCATGGAAGACTCTGGTCTCAAGGATTCCGCCTTTCTGTCAGCAATCCTTTTGCGACATTCCGAAGATTTGTGACCCATCTTCAAACAGTAGTTGCATCTAATCTATGACTACGCAGCACTTTGTCGTTCCTTCTGTTGTCATGTTTCCCTTGATTCTGCCTCCAGTTGCTAGAGCTTACTTTCGGGTTTGAATTACCCTGTCTGTTGGAAGACAAGTATTCCTTTTGGCAGTCTGGATTTTTTTTTTTTTTTCAAGCCTACCATTCTTCTAAAAGTTTGACTTTCGAAACATCAGGTTTAGGTAGCTCATATCGAGACTATGGCACAACGGAAATTATCGAAAGTGTCAGAAATACTGTACAACATCAGTATTGAAAGAAGGTCATCAGCTATCACTATATCCATTTCATGGAGTTTATCGACTGTTTCTGAAAATTCAATCAGGTGTTCTGACATATCATTGATGTCATTTATTTTGCAAAACAGAAGCTGCTTTAATAGTGTGGCCTTTTTAGCCAGTCCTTTTGATTCATAAACTGATTGAAGCTTTTGCCAGACTTCGCATGAGCTTTTGCAATTCTTTACATGACAAAGCTCACTAGGACAGATTGAAAGAATTATATCTGCTTTAGCCTTCTGGTCAGCTAGAGTTCATTTGTTAAGCTCCTCTATCTCAGCTGTGGTTGTTCCGTCAACAGGTTTTGAATTCTGACCTGTGACATAACTCCAACAATCATTATGGATCAGAATGGCTTCCATTTTAATTTTCCGAGTGTCATAATTACACTTGGTCTGTGGCACCGCAATAGTCGGTAACAATAGAGGTGATGCTTGGTGGAATAGTGAGATTGAAGAGGCAGTAAAGAGAAAGAAGGAAGCCTATTTAGGGATGTTGCAAGGTAGAGTCTCTGTGGATTAATATCACTGTAAGAAGCGTGAAGCCGCTAAGCTGGTTTGCCAGAATAAGGCAAAAGGTAGGAAGGAGAAGGTGGAAAGGCATGAATTGACTTTTTGGAAAGATAAGAAGTCTTTCTGGAAGTACATGAGACTCAGGAAAAATAGGGAAAACAAAGTTGTAAGTTGTGTGAAGAATGAGATTGGGGAAATGATATGGGAGCCCAATGAGTTAAGTGAAAGATGGGGTGAATACTTCTGTGAGTTATTAGATCAGGAAAGCAAAGATGATTCTGAGACAGATGCAGATGATGGCACAGTGAAGGATTAAAGCACTGGAGGGATCTCAAGAGAAGAAGTGTGTAAAGCTCTAAAATCTCTTCAGAATGGTAAGGCTCTGGGGGTTGATGTCATAACTACAGAGATGTTAAAATATGGTGGTGATTATGTAATTGATTGGTTAACTGAAATTTGCCAGTTGTGCTGGGAGTTAGGAATGGTCCCTCGGGATTGGAAGGATGCTGTCATTGTTCCCTTGTATAAGGGAAAAGGTGATCAGACTGACTGCAAGAACTATCGTGGTATTAGCCTATTAAGTGTGCCGAGGTCGTTATTGAAAGTTTGGTAAGGTCGTTATTGAAAAAGTACGGGGTCTTACATCAGAGAAAGTGTGGGATGTTCAGAGTGGTTTTATGCCTGGTAAAGGCTGCACTAACCAAACTTTTGCATTACGCATGATGATTGAAAAGTATCTGGCTGTTAGTAAGAAAGTTTTTACTGCCTTCATAGATTTAGAGAAAGCTTATGACCGAGTAAATAGGACACTTTTGTGGAAGGTATTGAATGAATAGGAGTCAGGCAAGGTTGTGTAATGTCACCATGGCTGTTTAATATGTTTATGGATGCGTGCATGCGTGGTGCCAAAATAGATAATACTGGTTTATGTCTTGGTGATATCCGTGTGTACAGATTGCTGTATGCTGATGACACTGTCCTGTTGGCAGAGAGCAAAAGTGAGTTTCAGAGTATGTTGTCCCGGATGTATGAAGTTTGCATGAAATTCAAACTGAGTATAAATAAGGGAAAAACCAAAGTTATGGTTTTCGAGAGAGGAACTGGTAGTACTGAATGTTATATATGTCTAAATGGCACAGTGATTGACCAGGTGAATGAGTTTTTTTTATTTAGGAAGCATGTTTGACAGAGAGAACAAATTGGATGGTGAAATTAGTAGGTGAGTGAATTCTTCATTGAAAGTCATGGCTGCTTTGGGAGGTTTTCACAGGAATGATGGTTTCTCAAGAGAGTCCCGCATGGCTGTGTATGAGAGTGTAATTGTTCCTACTTAGATATATAGCAGTGAAGCCTGGGTATTGCAGAAGAAACATAGAAGCTGTTTGTGTGCGAAAGAAATGCATTACTTACGGGGAATTTGTGGCAAGACACATTCTGATTGTGTGAGAAATGAAGATGTGTTGCAGTTGTGTGATCTGAAGCAAAATGTTGTTAGCAAGGTGGAGACTAATATGCTTTGGTGGTTTGGCCATGTTGAAAGAATGAGTGGTGAGATGCTTACTAAGAAAATCTTTTTAGCCCAAGTGGCAGGAAGAATAGGCCAAGGAAGTCACGGGAGTATCAGATTCAGGTGTCTGCATGAGAAACAAATTAGGAGTATGAAGTATAGAAGATCTTGTGTACAGCGTGTAATGGATGTCAGTGAAGCCCGAGTTGTATGTCAAGATCGCTGTAAATGGAGAAGTTTGATACAACAACATTAAGTAAAAATTATCTGGTAGTTTGTATTTCTTTTTGGAGCTAACCTCTGAATCTCAGAGAACAGCTTAGTGATATGTATGTATAATTACACTTGTTTAACATGTCGATGATTATATGCGACATCATCTATTTATGAATATAGTCAAAAATTTAATAAGAACTGATTACCAACAGCTGAATCGAAGCCTTTATAAATTTCATCATACCCCTTCTTACTTTTCAGCAGTCCCAGCTAAGAAGTGGTCATTGCGTCCTTCTCTAGGCCCATAACCAATTGTGGAAAGAAAAACATAGATGCGGCAAGTGACACAGTGAAATCACTCTTACCGAGACTTGATTGAAATAGATGTGATTTAATGATTTACTATCTTAGTAATAACTATCAAACATAAACAAATAAAAAATACAGCGACGACGCTCAAACACAACCTTTCACTGTGAAGACAACAGCAGCTCTGAATACTTTAGCTGTTATGATACGCATATTTGAAAGTGTGTGTCACGAGAACAATGCGTGATAGTATCTAATCTCTCTTGACTTGAGTTACATTATAAAAGAGAGAATGAATGAATTACGCCATTACATGAGAATAATGGATAACAAATAAGGATTGATTTCCAACAATTACAGTCTAACTTAAAGTGGAATTACCATATTAACTTTTTAATGAATGAAGTGTCATCAGATATTGGGATTGTTAGTCGTGTTCTTACTAACTTATCAGTTTCAACGTTAAAGCTTCTATATTATTCTCTGGTACAATCGCATTTAAATCATTGCATTTTATCTTGGGGACAAACAACTAACTCTAATTTTAGGAAACTTCAGACATTACAAAATAAATATATTAGACTCTTAGAATCAAAACATAATTCTGATATGAATCACTTTTCACTAATGAACTTACCTATATACATACGCATTGAACCAAATAAATATAACATATTAACATTAAAACAATTTTATAATTACAATTTGGGAAAAGCCATGTATAGGAGAATAAAAAATGATATAGATTGTAAATTAATTGTATTTTCATTACCTACCCATGACTATAATACTAGAAGGAAGCAAATCTCAACTAAGACCAATTTTTCCCACAGTCAAAAATAAAAAAAAAACAAAAAAAAACAGTCACTAAGTTATACTAGGCCTCAATTTTGGAATTCTCTACCTCATGATCTTACAAAAATAAATAATTTCAATCTATTTAAGAAACAAATTAAAACTTTACATTCTGGGACTACCAAGAATATAAAAAAGGGAAATTAAAGGAATATTGAAAATTGAAATGGTAATGGTAAAAAAAAAAAAAAAAAAAAAAATTCTGGGGTGGGGAAGAAGAGACTAAAAGGTCAAAGGGATACATTAGGAAAATGGGAACAGGATGGCAAAGTAGTGGGGAAAGTTGGGAGGAGCGTGGGTAAAAGGGGGATGGGAAACAATTTTACTAATACTAATTTCAAATAATTCCTCTGCATGTTATGCACCATGCTTTCAGGTGTAACTCTGACTTGCCTGCATTTGTATTGGGAGATCAGAGCCTTGTCAGGACTGTTGTGGCCTTTTCCCAGATCTCCCTTACTGTTACAATTACTTGCACTGTTGTTGTGTTAAATTGCATTTTGTTTTCACGTAACAGCTAAATAAACTGAATTGAAAAAAATATATATATTCTTCAAAAAACCATTGACACTCTTTGGACATGCAGCACGGACATGCTTGGATTCATGGCTCAAGTAATAAATCTGCCTTGTTGAAATGTTAAACTCATAAGAAATCTCGACAGTGGACACTCGGGCCCGGGAAGGGCAACGAGCAAGAACATCTGAAGTTAGAAAGAGGGCCCTTAATTGACGCTGTAATCTGCTAATTTTGTAAAATGAAAAATCTTTCGATGTAGCACATGTCGGACTCCGTCAATGATTGTACACAAATCAGGCACTGTGTAACATAGCACACTATCTGGTACAGGTAAAGGAACAGGATGAAAAGTTAATGTCACCAGTTTACTGAGAGGAGATGATGGTATTAAGCGCTGAGAGTCAATTGTAATACCTTGTTGTAGGACAGAAGTGTCCAATCTTTTGGCTTGCCTGGGCCACATTGGAAGAAGAAGAATTGTCTTGGGGGCCACACATAAAATACACTAACACTAATGATAACTGATGAGCAAAAAAAAAAAAAAAAATTAAAGGTCCGTGCATAATTTTCATGATATCTGACACCACAGGTAAGCAAAAGAAAGTCCTCACATAATAACCCTAATTATGCACCGCCTCGTTCAGAGGGTCTTTTAAAATTGTTGAGAAGGTCACAAGTTTGCGATCACTGATATAGAAAATGTACATATCTAAAAAATAAAACTTCATAAATTTTTTTGGTATTCTTTTTATAAAAGTAAAAGAAAATAGGGGAACATAAAGCTAGTGGGATATTTGACATTGTTTTTGAGAAACTAATGCATCAATATCTGGTTCGATGGAAGTAACTGTAATTTTTTTCCCCAATGATGTTCTTAACGTGTATCCTATGTTCTTACATATTCCCCCAAAAAAGGTTTGCATTTCAGCTTGATAAAGGGGGAGAGTCCGAAAACTAAAGTGACGAAGCTGAAAAATTTGTAAGAATTGCTGCATGATATTCAAATGCATTCATATTCTCCAAGTTACACTACCTTTTATCTAAAATAGTGAAAGCTATCATGCATTCATGGTCCTCAAACTGAAAGTTCTTTTTAGTATGAAGGATAAAATTGTCATGGCATCCAAGGAGTTTGTGAAGCCTACTGTCGTAGCTGATGGTGATGTTGAGCTTAATTTTTCAAATAACAGTTTTTCAAAAAAGAAAAATCAGAAAGGACACAACTGGTAATTGGAGTAAAAACAAGAATGTATTAAAGCGAAATCATTTTAAACGAAAATGAACTTTCTAAGTTCTATACATCTGTCTTTCTAAGTTCTATACATTTGTAGGAAAATTTCACATTGAAGAATGTTTTTATATTCAAGAAAAGATACTCATCTATGATGAATTCTTAAAACATGCAGGAGTAGTAGATCCTTCACTTAGAGCCATAACATCATTTACTTCTGTATTACACATAGTCAAATGCCTTCCATTTATAATAACTGAAAATGAACTTGATATACTGGAAGCAGAATTCCTTGTTAGCAAGCTGACAAATTAGAGACCGTAGCAGTTACAGATAGAATAGATGTCACTTGGTCAGAAATCTCAAAATTAAGAGGCTGTAATGGAGCGGTTAAGTATACTATTCTCTCGAAAGTAATGTTTGCAATACTTGTAGTTCCACACTTGAATGCTGTGAGTAAGAGAGCTTTTTAGTTTAGTGCGAAAAATCAAGCCCGTTTCCAACCTAATTTAGGTTTAGAAACTGTAGAAGCACTTCTCATTGCAAAAATGAATATGTTCTCCTCTGGGCAAGTGTGTTATGAAAAAAGATTTTCTGCTGAGGAACTCAAATCTGCAAAACACTGTACAGCAAAATCACTAAAGAAAGCTGTTTAATCAATTGTTTGTTGTGTAAAAAAAAATGTATCAGTCATGGTGTATATTATTTTCCATGTGAAAAAGTTGATTCAAATTTTCATGTACATAAAAGAATAAGTAAGTAAAAAAATGCCAATTAAATTAAATGAGTTGTTTTCCTTGGTTAAAATTATTCTTTTTGGTATGACTACTGAAAAATGCCCAAAACTACTGAAAATTTGTACGAGTACTACTGAAAATATCTGAAACAGGTTGGCATCTCTGCTGTGGCACCAGTGCTTTCATTCATCGTCAAAGCATAAAATTTAAAATTAGTAGCTTTACTCTCCAAACCTCTTTCTATAGATTTCACAATTTCTTCAATTCTCCTGGTCTGGTGAGATTTATTTATTTTTCCTGGTTATAGTCTGGTGACTTTAGAAATTTTCCCTTTTTTTATCATGGCAAATTATATCTGCCATGCTTTCCATACATTGCTTAATAAACTCACCATCAGTAAATGGTTTTGAGCTTTTTGCTATTAAATTTGCTACCACATAACTAGCTTTTACAATAGAGTCCATTTGAGTTGTAACTTTTAAAGAAAATTTTGTTAAGAAGACAGACTTTTTTCAGCTCTGCTATTTTGTCCTTACGACACATTCCTTGATACGCACCAAATTTGGCAGCATGTTCTTGCATATAATGCCTTTTCAAATTATAGTCTTTGAAAACTGGCACCAATTCCTTACAGATTAAGCAGAGTGCCTTACTATTTACCTCGACAAAGAAGTAGTCATCTGTCCACTTTTCGCTGAACAATCTTCCTTAATGCGTAATTTTTTTAATTTTTTTTTAGATGCTGTTGAAGCCATGCTGGAATTAAGAAAATACTAATTTATTTACCTAATCCCTGCATTTTACTCATCAAGTCACCACAAGCACACGTAACATCTGATGGGGTCAATCCGACTGTCTGCACTTGGAAGATAACACACTGGAAGCCACACACCGCCATGAAGCCACACATGCATACAAATAGCGAGAGTGTACGACGCGTGGTGGCGCTATGCCTATTACAGGATACACACTTAAATTCTTTGTCACAATTCATTTTACTCGACATTGCAAGAGTACTCGTTCTTTATTTTATTAGTTAATTTTAACAGTTTTTCGTTTCTCCTGGCCGAACTGCTTGCAAATATAATGCGAATTACGGATGATACTCTGATATTATTTTGTGGATGTAACATACTCTGATTATTCAATTCTGTTCTGCCGTCGTCTACAAAGTTCGTGCTCAAGAACCACGCAATCGAGTTACAAAAAATCTCATAATGTTTTAAGTAAGTTTATGACTTTGTGTTGGGCTGCATTCATAGCCATCCTGGGCCGTGGGTTGGACAAGCTTGTTGTAGTACAGGATCTCCCACTGATGAGAAGCTAAACAAAACTGTGATTCCTCGTGCACCTCTCGAGACTCCCAAGAATATCTGTCTGAGGTTCCACCATTGCAAGCGCTGCAAAATATCTAGGAATAGGTGTGTTCTGGAATGAATGAAATAAAACACTATGGTGTAATAGTGAAGAGTGTTTACTTACCACTGGGGATTGTTTTGGAAATGTCAAATAAAAGTCTTGTCTTCAACGGTAATCACAGAATTAGAAGTTAAAGCTTTCTCAAGAGGGAATGGCCAGTCTTGGTGACAATTTCATATTCCACTGTAGTGGACACATCCATCTTGAACGGAAGAAACCTTGGGTTTACCACTGACGAATGCAACTCTGAGAAAGATGAAGGCACTGACACAAATAATGATTCCAGACACAAAGAAGCTGCAGAAGTAGACACACTTGGTAGCTCAGTCAGACCCATAGGCAAATGCAAGAAAGGCAACGAAGCTTGAGCACAAGAAAAAGATGAGGATAGTACAGTGTTATCACTAAAAAATGGCTCATTTGGATATAATGAAACCACAGTAGAGAAGTTGGATGATAACAGCATTAACTTCAAACCCAGGGAACACCCTGGATCAGGCATGGTTGGCACGGGCTGCATACCGTGTAGTGTCTTCATCTTTTTCAACAATTGACATTGATGCACTACCCTCACTAGAAGCAGACTGGACCAATTGAGAGGGACTGACCACAACTACAAGTAACGGACACGTAAATCAAAAACTTGGTAGAACCATCCGGGAATGAGGAACACTCCGTCTCCATTGCAGCCATAGTCATAGAAGAACCATCAACATCAGCATTGACATTATCAATGGATGACAAGCACACTGCCGACAAGCAGCTCGTTGCTGGAAGTATGTTACACTGCTGCTTCACACCAGAAGCCGCCATTTGTAAAAATGGTGATGTAAACAAGTCGCCACCGTAGAAAGTAGAAAAAGGTAAGTTACTAAACTAATTTGCTTATCATGAGTAAGATTCAAAGGCCAGAATCTTCACTTGGTTCCATATTCATTGGAACATGCACTTTTGAATATGTTGTACCAAAACAGTCTTTGTCATTTTTTTGTAATGCTCCTGAATGTTCCTTGATCTTTTTGCCCAAATTGTAGGCTGTCTGTCTAATAAAGTGACTGTTACAGGAAAGGAATATCTGATAAATACATTCTTGTTTTGCTGGTTATGTACTATGGTATTTGGCTGAATTTCTTAGTTATTTTTGTTCCTATCTCTTCCATTAAGAAGTCACTTGAAAAGTTAATCCATTTTTTTTGATAAAAACAAAATTGCTTTTTTGATTAAGTTGGTGGTCACAATTAATAATCCCCTCTCCCTTCTAAATTTATATTTCAGTTCAGGTATTGCCAAATTCAGAGGAAAATTCTATGGCCAGGAAAAAAGATGGGGGGGGGGGGGCATTTTATTAGCTCTAATTTCTACTGTTCTGGTGGAATTTTATATTTTACTTTTGGAGTGTCCACTTTTTTGCTGATAACAGGCATCAGCTAATTCTTACACCAGGTGTATTAATGATATTTCCATTTTTTGTAACTCATGTGCACACAAGTTTGCAGTAATCTAGATCAAAATATCATGCTCACATTGGAAAAAGAGCAAGACAGTATCATTCAGTTCTTGGATGTAAAGACAATCAGACAGATGGATCACTTTCAACACATTCACAACAGCAAGAAAGGAATCTAGTACACTACATGCTACTGAATTTTGGCTCATTTCTTTCCAAAATTATAAAAATCAACACTGCAGAGAATTTACTTAGAAGAGCAAAAATTTTTCCTTCAAAAATAAAGGAAAACAAACAAAAAATTAGGCTATTATTGAAATGGGGAAAAAAAATACACTCCTCATCAAAAAATAGTTGCACCTATAAGGAAGCAACCGATGGGAATGAAACTCGGGAGGTAGGTTTAATATCATGAGACATGCAAATGATTCAAGTATCACGCTCTGCCGCGCATGTGACGCCAGCAAGGAGAGGTGGTAGCGCTGTGCCTGACTGGCTATATAAGGTCATTCCGTTGTTTGTGCTTGCCATTCTGACTCATGCTGTTGTGTTGGTTGCATCCTTTGCAAGTGAAGTATGCCTCAGAGAAAAGTTTGGAAGCAATTCGAGCAGTTGGAGGAGTTCGAGAGTGGCCACATCGTCGGGCTCCGGGAAGCGGAATGGCCTTATAGCTGTATTGCGCGTCATATCGGTTGTGCGGGTATCACCATAGCATGCTGTTGGTGGCAGTGGATAGAACAAGGCATGCAGCAGTGACAGGAATGGTTTGGGAGACCTAGACAAACCACGGAGAGAGAGGACTGATGTGTTGTCCGACATGCGCTGAGTGACCCAACAGCCACGATTGCAGATATTCAGCAAGCAGTGGTGCCCTCCATGCATCAGCCCCCGCACGGGGATAACTGGTTTTCCAGTTATTTGGGGAGCGGCGCCCCCCACGGCCCGAGCTGACCTTGTGACGGATCAATTTATCATTTCGTCTCGAACGATTATGTAACCGAAGGGACAGCTGTTCATCCAGCTGCTGGGGGATGGCGTCCCCACGGCCCGAGCCGACATGTGCTATATGTGATAATTTTCACATTTTTTATGTTATTTCACTTGACATGCTCCCTCCTCAGTTGTAGGTTGCTGAGGTTGTGATTATGCACCAGCTCTGGATTTTAGTTTCTCTTTTTCTTTCCTGTCTTCTCCATTTTATGTTCCTTTTTGTTTTTCCGAGCTGGTTAGCTAGACCTACCTGCATGTTTGCCGTGTGCGGTGACCCGTAAGGTGGAAAAGGGGATGCTGGAGGCCTGGGTGTTGTTGTCGCCAGTTGCCAACACTCCTCTTTGCCCCTCCGCTTCACCTTAAACGGACGGCTAGGAACTAACCCACTCCTAGTCAATGAGGTCTGTGGCCGAGTGGAGCCCAGACCTCTAACGGCTTGTCGTTTTGCACGAGAGGGTGAGTCTGAGGATAGGGTGGGCATGCCAAAGGTGTGTTCCCCAGACATGGGAAAGTCTGGGTGCACGCCGAGCGCATGTCTGCCCTATCAACTTGCTATATCCGCTTGCTATCCCTAGAGCCGTGTCCTGCGTCCACTTGGGCTTGCGGACCTCCGGTTCTCCCTTGTTGGGCTCGATTGTGGGTGGGGAAGTCGGCGGATGAATCCTTTATTTTTTTTCATGGCTCTCAATGAAATTTCCCTTGAACCCAAAACTAAAAGAGGTATGGAGGAAGGTTCAGGTCCTTCCGCCAAAAAATTTGTCGCAGATGTTTCCAATGCTAGATTCTTTTTTGTGCACTCATTGGACCCTTCAAAGCCTTTGAGTGCCAAAAGTCCATTTTGGATCCATAAAGCACTTCAATCAATCGCAAGCTCTCCTAAGAGTGTCAAGAAGCTCCAGTCTGGAGATCTTCTTGTTGAGATGTCAACTGTGACCTACAGTTCCACACTTATCAACACCAGCATGCTGCTTGAGACTCCGGTCAAAATAACACCACACGGTTACCTAAATTCATCTCGAGGTGTTGTCTCCTCTCGGGATCTTATTGATTGCACTGAGGATGAACTTCTCGAAGAACTGAGGATCCAACATGTTACGGGTGTGTGACGTATTTCTTTCAGGAGGAATGGGCAGTTTGTCCCATCCTGGAACATTATCTTGACATTCAACTGCCCTTCCCTGCCTACATCCATCAAGGCAGGGTATCTCCACCTCGAGGTACGACCGTACATTCCTAACCTGTTGAGATGTTTTAGGTGCCAGTCGTATGGCCACTCTCAGCAGTCATGTAGGAGTACTCCTAGGTGTGGACGCTGTGGTGCCACAGAGCATCTACTTTCAGAATGTGTGGCCGAGGCCGAGTTTTGTGTGAACTGCAAGGGTTCACACCCAGCATCAGCCAAAGATTGTCCCAAGTGGAAGGAGGAGAAGGAAATCCAAAGGCTCAAAACGGTGGGAAATATTTCCTATCCTGAGGCCAGAAGAAGAGTGGTTCCTGTTGCATCTGATCGGCAATCATACGCTTCAGTGGTGGTTGTCAAATCTACGGTTGCCATTCAGACCGACATTCAGATCCCCTCTAAATGTCCATTCAATGTAGACGATATCATCGCAGCCGGACTGGAGGCACTCCAGTCGCGAGCTAGGGGTCTGAAAGCGGCACCCGCCACTTCACCGAAGCAGACTCACTCCAACACCAGCAAGGGAACTCAGGCCACTTCTTCTGGAAAAAACGCCAACACCAACACCAAGGATAAGAAGAGCATTTCTTCTCCTTCAAAGTCTCAGCCAAACAATCAACGGCAAGCAAATCCCGCTAAGACACTTGGGACAAAGCATTCACCAATCTTGGCCCCTGGTCACACACCCCCAAATCTGGGGGAATGCTCATCAGAGGAAATGGAGGCTGACCAAGTTTAACCATTTCCTTTTTCATTTCATTTTTACCAATGGGTTCAATAATTCAGTGGAACTGCCGAGGTTTTCGCACCAGTTTTGATGACGTGAAACATCTGCTTTATTTGTACTCTCCGGTGTGCCTTTGTCTCCAGGAGACAAAGCTTAAACCATCGTACCTGCTTTCAGTTTGAGGCTACAGTGCGTTTCGTACAGATAACTCGTCTGGAAATATAGCCTGTGGGGGTGTCGCTATTCTCGTCCCTCACAGGATTCCGGTATCTTCCGTCACGGGTTCCACAACTGTGCAGGCTGTGGCGGTTAGTATTTCTATGCCTGTGCCTCTTACTGTTTGCAGTGTCTATCTGCCACCGGATGAGGATGTTAGCGTCTCTGTTCTGGAGAGCTTGAATGATCAGCTGCCTTCACCCTTCCTTCTTTTGGGTGACTCTAATGCTCATCATCCTTTGTGGAGTAGTGTCATTGCCAGCGCGAGAGGTCGTCGCATAGAGTCTTTTCTGTGCTCGGCCTCTGTGTGCCTTTTAAACACCGGTGCTGACACTTACTTCCATGAGCCGACAAGATCCTTCAGTGCGATCGATTTGACCTTGGGTTCACCATCGATTATTGCTGACTGGTCGTGGACGGTGTGTAAGGATCTCCACGGGAGCAACCACTTCCCAATCGTCCTCTGGCACCATGCAAACGTGCCATCTTCTGCCTGCCGCCCACCTCGATGGAGGATGGATCGTGCCAGATGGGAGGTCTTCACATCGTCTGCGGTGATATCTTCTGAAATGGTGACCCAAGAGTCAATCGACGCAGCTGTACTTAAAGTCACAATTTGTATTCTTCAGGTAGCTGATCTTTCAATTCCTAAAACATCTACGAAGCTCTCCAGAATTCCGAAACCTTGGTGGAACCCTGAATGCGCAGCGCCTAGGAGAGCTCAACACAAGGCCTGGTCTACTTTTCGGCATTATCCAACCGATGCTAATCTCGTTGCTTTTAAACGAGCTAAATCCTATGATCGGTTTGTGCGTCGATGTAGCAAGAGGGAGTCTTGGATCCAGTATGTGTCATCTCTCACTTCACGTGCCAGTTCGAAAAGTGTGTAGGACAAGATTCGTAGGATCCGGGGTAACTACAGTTCTCACCAGATTGCCATTCTCAAGAGTAACGGCTGCACATATGCTGAAGTCGGGGAGATTGCAGATTTTTGGGGAGGCGTTTGCCTCCGTTTCGAGTGATCTGGCGTATCCGTCCTCCTTTCATAGGATTCAATCCACCGCGGAACCCCAGAGAATCTCTTTTGCACCGTATACCGAAACTGGTTATAACTCCCCCTTCAGCATGTGTGAACTTCTGGTGGCTCTGCATCGGTCCGGGGCTACTTCTGTCGGTCCCGATGACATCCACTACGACATGCTCCGTCATCTCCCGCAGTCGTCTCTCGAGAACCTTTTAATCTTATACAAGCGCATCTGGTTAGAGCACAGTTTCCCGAAGTCTTGGCGAAAGGCTTTTGTTCTACCTTTTCCGCCCCGCACGGGGATAACTGGTTTTCCAGTTATTTGGGGAGCGGCGCCCCCATGGCCCGAGCTCACCTTGTGACGGAGTACTTTTCGTTTACTCTTGAACGATAACATCACCGAAGGGACAGCTGTTCATCCAGCTGATGGGGATGGCATCCCCACGGCCCGAGCCGATTTTCTCTTATTGTTTTGCTTTTTTCGTCTTAAGTTCCTTTAATGACATGTACCCGCCTCAGTTGTAGGCTGCTGAGGTTGTGATAAGGCGCCAGCTCCGGGTTTTGTTCCTCGTTCTCTTTCCTGTCTTTTCTCTTTTATGTTACATTTTCTGTTTTTCTGGAGCTGGTTAGCTTAGACCTACCTGCATGTTTGCCGTGTGCGGTGACCCGTACAGGTGGAAATGAGGATGCTAAAGGCTGAGGTATTTGGGGGCCGGGTTGTAGTGTCTCCAGATGCCAACACTCCTCTTTGCCCTCTGCTTCACCCTAAACGGGAGGCTGGGAGCTAACCCACTCCTGGTCAGGAAGTCTGTGGCCGAGTTGCGTCCAGACTTCTAGCGGCTTGTCGTTCTGTTCGGCTGGGTGAGTTGGGGGGTAGGGTGGGCATGCCAAAGGGGTGTTCTCCGGGCACGGGAAAGTCTGGGTGCACGCTGAGCGTGTGTCTGCCCTACCAACTTGCTATATCCGCTGACTATCCCTAGAGCCGTGTCCTGCGTCCTCTTGGGCTTGCGGACCTCCGGCTCTCCCTTGTTGGGCTCGGTAGTGGGTGGGGAGGTCGGCGGACGAATCTTTTCTCTTCTTAATGGCAACCAAAAGTGTTTCCCATGCTGTACCTTTGAAGCGCCGTGTGGAGGATGGGTCACCCTCCTCCACTAAGAAACTACTCAGTTCCAACTGCAATGCTCTGTTTCTTCTGATTCATTCTGTTGATCCAGCACAATCCCTCAGTTCGAAGAGTCCTTTCTGGATTAATAAGGCTCTTCAGGCTGTTGCGGGCTCACCAAAGAGTGTCAAGAAGCTCCTGTCAGGGGATCTTCTTGTGGAGACTTCCAATCCTCGTCACAGTGCCACCTTGCTGGAGACGACCGTTCTGCTGGACGTTCCAGTCCAAATATCTCCCCATGGTTACCTCAGTTCCTCTCGCGGTGTTATCAACTCCCGCGACCTGCTGGAATGCAGCGATGAGGAATTGCTGGAAGAACTTGGGGAACAACATGTTACTGGGGTTCGCCGCATTCTTTTCCGGCAGGATGGGAAGTCTATTCCCTCCCGGAACAGCGTGCTCACATTTGACTCCCCTACCCTGCCGACTTCCATCAAGGCGGGGTACTTGCGGCTCGATGTTCGACCATACATTCCGAACCCCTTGAGATGTTTCAAGTGCCAGCATTACGGTCACTCCCAGCAGTCTTGCCGTAATGTAGCAAAGTGTGGACGCTGTGGGTCGCCAGAACACTCTTTGGCGGACTGCTCCGCTGAGGCGGATCATTGTGTCAATTGCGAGGGTTCTCACCCGGCTTCTTCTAAGCAGTGCCCAAAATTGATCGAGGAGCAGGCTCTCCAACGCCTGAAGACGACAGAACATCTGTCTTATCCTGAAGCCAGACGGCGGATAGCTCCTCTACCAACAGGCCGGCGCTCCTATGCATCCGTTGTGGTCCAGAAGGCTACTGTTGCGGTGCAGACTGAAGTGACCTTCCCGGCGCGGTGTCCTTATGATTTTAAGGACGTCGTTGCTGCCGGATTGGAGGCACTGAAGTCTCGCCGCATTGAATCCAAGGCGCCATCAACATCGACGCCTAAAACATCCTCTGTGCAGACAACATCCTCTGCCAGCACTGGGACCCAGTCCCAGGGCGCATCAAAGAAGAAGCCGGCAAAGGTAAAACCAGGATCGTCCCCCTCGAAACAGAGCGAGGTAAAACCACAAAAACCCCCGGTAGCGCAGCCCTGTGTGAGTAAGCACAGCCCTGTGTTGCCTCCGGACATTGCAGATGGTCTGGAGCTGATGGACGACTCGGAGACATTCTAGTCGTCTGTCATTTTCGTTTTTCATCCTTTCCTTTTATTTGTCATTATGGCTACGCTCGTTCAGTGGAATTGCCGAGGTCTGCGACCCAGAATTGATGATCTGAAAGGCTTACTGTCTTCGCACACACCTGTGTGCGTTTGCCTCCAGGAGACAAAGCTTCGAACAACGGACACTTTTCCGCTGCGCAGATATTCCATTTTCCGCAAAGATCATGAGGAAGGTGTCATCGCCTGCGGAGGAGTGGCCGTTGTTGTTCCTCATGGTATTCCTGTCACTGCAGTTGTCCTTCGGACATCTTTGCAGGCAGTGGCAGTGAGACTGTCTGTGAACACACTGTTCACAGTGTGTTCCATTTACATGCCGCCAAATGCAGCAGTGAGCCTTTCGGATCTGGAAGCTTTAGTCGACCTGCTGCCGCCTCCTTTCTTCATCTTAGGAGATTTCAATGCACACAATCCGTTGTGGGGCTCTACCACTCGTGACTCCAGGGGCCGTGTTGTTGAGTCCCTTCTCTCCAACATGTCCCTCTGTCTCCACAACACCGGGGCAGTCACTTATTTTCATGAACCCACCCGCTCGTACTCAGCCATTGATCTGTCCTTGAGTTCGCCATCGTTATATCCTGACTGGTCCTGGAGCATGTCTGATGATCCCCTTGGCAGTGATCATTTTCCCATCTTTCTCCGTCTAGCAGGTGACGGGTACCGTCATCCTACTCGCCCTGCTAGATGGGTTATCGATCGAGCCAAGTGGGACTCATTCACGGCTTCAGCGATCATTACTCCAGTCATGGTGACCTCGGGTACGATCGATGCAGCTGTTGCGGCGGTAACGGATTGTATTGTGCACGCGGCAGACTTTACCATCCCTCAGTCTTCGACTAAACTTCCACGTTGTCCGCGACCTTGGTGGAATTCCACTTGCAAGGCAGCTCGTCAGGCCCAACATCGGGCTTGGGGTAGGTTTCGTCGGTACCCCACCGACGCGAACCTACTTGCTTTCAAGAGAGCCAAATCTTACGCGCGTTTGGTACGTCGTCGTAGCCAACGGGAATCTTGGATACGATACGTATCCGGGATTAACACCACTACCAGCTCTAAGATCGTTTGGGACAGGATCCGCAAGATTCGGGGTAAGTACCCTTCTGGGGAAATCTCCATTCTTGAGAGTGGTGGAGGAACGGTTGCTGACGCTCAGGGTATTGCTGACAGTCTGGGCGCCGCATTTTTTTCGGTGTCCAGCAGCCGCAATTACGCTGCTTCGTTCCGGCAGGTACAGCCGCGGCTTGAACGGTCCAAGGTTGTTTCATTTGGACCGTTTTCCGCTGCCGATTATAACAGCCCGCTGACTGCCGTCGAACTGAAGATTGCCCTGAATCGGTCTGGCCGAACATCTGTCGGACCGGATAACATCCATTATGAAATGCTGAAGCACCTTTCTCCATCCTCTCTTGAATGTCTGCTGGTCCTGTTTAACAGGATCTGGCACGAGCATGACTTTCCCGGATCTTGGCACACTGCCATTGTCGTTCCTGTTCTCAAACCTGGTAAAGATCCCGCTAACCCGTTGAACTACTGACCAATTGCTATGACGAGCTGCCTTTGCAAAGTACTAGAGCACATCATCAATTTTCGTTTGGTTTTTTATTTGGAATCACGTCACCTTCTTTCACCTCATCAGAGTGGATTTCGGAAATTCTGTTCCACCTCCGATCATCATCTTCGCCTTGAGACATCTGTCTGGGAGGCGTTTGTCCGGCGTCAGCACATGGTCTCCGTGTTCTTCGACATGGAAAAGGCTTACGATCGAACCTGGAGATACGGCATTCTCCGTGATCTGCGTGACTGCGGATTGCGGGGAAATTTGCCATCCTTCATTGCCGGATTTCTCCAGAACCGGATGTTCCGTGCGCGCGTCGGATCGACCCTCTCTGCGTTATACCCACAAAAGCAGGGTGTCCCTCAAGGCTCCATTCTTTTTGTGACATTGTTCATCCTTCGTGTTAATCATATTTTCTCTCTACTTCCTCCGATGGTTCGTAGCTCCATGTGCGTGGATGATCTGCAGATCTCTTGCGCATCTGTCAACATGCGCACTCTTGAGCGGCAGCTGCAGACGGCCATTAATAAGATCTCTACCTGGGCCTCCCACCATGGATTTGGCTTCTCGACCCAGAAGACCGTTTGCGTGCATTTTTGCCGCAAACGGGGCCTTCACCCAGACCCCAGCCTCCGTCTGGGGTGTTCTACCATCCCTGTAGTGTCAGAAGTCAAGTTCCTTGGGCTAACATTTGACCGAGCACACACCTTCCGACCTCACATCCAGTCTTTAAAGGTGAAGTGCACGAAGTCATTGAGTATCCTCAAGGTCCTCTCTCGAACATCTTGGGGGGCTGACAGGTGCTCAATGCTTCGCATTTACCATTCTCTGATTCGGTCAAAGTTAGACTTCGGTTGCATAACGTACGGTTCGGCACGTCCTACCGTGTTACGGCCTCTGGATCCTGTCCATCACCAGGCTCTGCGGCTATGCACTGGTGCTTTCCGTACCTCTCCCGTGCATAGCCTGTATGTCGAGGCCCATGAACCGCCGTTGTGCATCCGACGTAAGCAGCTGTCTCTTCACTTCTTCACCAAGTTGAAGTCTCTTCCTGATCATCCACTGCATGGTTCCATTTTCCAACCACAATGTGTCCGCCTATTCTCACACCGGCCTTCCTGTGTTCCGACGTTTGGGATTCGGTTGTCGACCTTGGTGCGCGATGCTGGTCTAGACTTGTCAAGGATTGGTTTGACCCGGTTCTACAATGAACCGCCTTGGCAGCCGGTTCAAGCAACGGCTGACCTTTTCCTTTGTGTGTGGCCAAAGTCTTCCACTCCTGCTCTGGTGTACCAGCAGCTCTTTGCCGAGATACAGTCTCTCTTCCCGGATTTCGTGCCTGTATTTACTGACGGGTCGAAATCCGGTGAGGTTGTTGGATCCGCATTCGTGTGTGGCGATGCCTCCCATGCTGAGAGGCTTCCGCCTGAATCCACCGTCTTTTCGGCAGAGATGCGTGCGGTACACCTCGCTTTGTGTCACATACAGTCTAGATCTCATCGTCGCGCTTTGATTTGCTCCGATTCCCAGTCCGTCATCCAAGTTTTATCTTCTCCAGAGGACACGGACTCACCTGTCATCCGTGATGTCCGTCGTCTTCTTGGAACTTTGGAGGGTGATGGCTTCCTGGTTCGATTCTGTTGGGTTCCTGGCCATGTTGGGATCAGGGGTAACGAGCTGGCAGATCTCTCTGCCAGGTCTGTTTCCTCCATGTCGCCAGCTCGGCTGCCACTGTCTTTCCGAGATTATCGGCCGTTGATCCGGAAATTTGTTATGGATGAGTGGCAGTCCCTGTGGTCTCAGCAGGGCAGCAATAAGCTGCATTCTATCAAACCACAGATCGGACTATGGAAGTCTAGTTTGCGGAAGAACCGTCGTGAGGAAGTTGTTCTTGCACGTCTCCGCATTGGGCACTGTCGTTTTACTCACCGCTTTTTGCTGTGTGGCGAGAGTGTCCCGGTGTGTGAGGCGTGCGACTGTCGTCTCGCTGTCCTTCATGTTTTGTGTACTTGTGTTCGGTTTTGTGATCATCGTTTTCGTCATTTTCACTCTCATCTGTTGGACGGAGGAGCAGCTACGCTGCAGACAATTATTGGCGAAGCCTGCGACATGAAAGCAGTGTTTTCGTTTTTACAGGATATTGACTTTTTAAAACTTATCTAGATTTTACCTTGTTCACTATCATATTTCATTTTTTACCGCATCAGCCTGTTTTTAACCTTGTGTACGTTTTTATTGCTTTAGTTTTGTTTTGATGTCTTTTGTTTTGGCGCTCTTTGGCCAACCATGGCCCTTGCGCCATTAAAATAAATTAACCAACCAACCTACCTTTTCCGAAGCCTGGCAAAGATCCTAAGTCTCCCTCTAGTTATCGCCCAGTTGCTCTCACTAGCTGTCTATGCAAAGTTCTTGAACGCATGGTTAACTCATGATTAATTCATTTTTTAGAACATCATCAATTACTTTCACCATCACAAAGCGGTTTTCAGCGTCATCGTTCACCTCACAATCATCTCCTGCACCTTGAGACATCTGTGTGCGAGGCGTTCGTGCGTAGGCAGCACCTGGTTTCTGTATTCTTTGACATCAAGAAAGCCTATGATCGTGCATGACGGCACAGGATTATCCGTGACCTCCATGCATGCGGATTGCGAGGAAATCTTCCGACATTTATTGTAAATTTTCTTCACAATCGGGTGTTCCAGGTGTGCCTGGGTACGACGCTATCTGCAACATTCCATCAAGAACAAGGTGTTCCTCAAGGTTGCATTTTATCTGTCACATTGTTCATCCTGCGCGTTAATTGTCTCTCACAAATCTTCCTCCTGTGGTTTCGGCTATTGTGTATGTCGATGACTTGCACATCTTCTGCTCGTCATCGAGCATGCGTTTCATTGAAAGGCAGTTGCAGTCTGCAATTAATCAGATTTTTAAAGCGGCGAATAGCAATGGTTTCGTTCTTTCTCCCGACAAGACAGCGTGTGTTCATTTCTGCCGGAGGCGTGGCCTCCATCCTGACCTCGAGCTGTATTTAGATTGTGCAGCCATTCCAGTTTTGCCGGAGACCAAGTTCCTTGGACTGACCGTTGACCGTGCGCTTACGTTCCGTGTGCACGTTCAGCGGCTCAAGATTTCCTGTCTGCGTGCTCTTTCTATTCTAAAAATCCTTTCAAGAGTTTCGTGGGGCGCAGACAGGATCTCTTTGTTTCGCATTTACCACTCCTTAATTCGGTCGAAACTGGATTATGGCTGTATCGTGTATGGCTCGGCTCGTCCTTCCGTTCTTCGGCCATTGGACACTGTTCATCATCAGGCGCTGCGTCTTTGTACGGGAGCATTTCGAACATCTCCGATTACCAACCTTTACGCTGATGCGAACGAACCATCGCTTGAATTACGCTGTCTGTTCACTTTTACTTAAAACTTCGGTCTCTTCCAGACCATCCTTTGTACGGTGCAGTTTTCCATCCTCAGCATGCTCGTTTATTTGAGAACCGGCCCTCGTGCATTCATTTCCAACCTTCGGTCTTCGTATGGCGGCCGTAGCTCATGATGCAGGGCTTGACTTGCCGCTTGTTGCAGCGACCAGGGGCTTTGGGGATCCTCCATGGCACCCACTTGGTATCATGGTTGATACCACCTTTATGTCTTTCGACAAATCCTCAACCCCTGCGTCAGTGTACCAGCAGCTCTTCGCTGAGCACCGTGCCCTCAAAACTGAATACACTCCCATTTTCACTGATGGCTCCAAGATGCATGGAGTCGTTGGATCCGCAGCTGTCTGTGTGGATGACGTGTCAGTAGCGCAGATCCCAGCTGAGGCCACGGTGTTTTCGGCGGAGATGCACGCTGTGTATCTTGCACTTCTTCATGTTCAGTCGAGTTCTCATCATAGTGCTATGGTCTATACGGATTCCTTAAGTGTCCTGCAGTCTTTGTCATCGCTGGACTATTGTAATCATCCTTTTCTTTTGAACATGCGAAGGCTTCTTCGTTCCTTGCTCGAGGCCGGTGTCCAGATTAAATTCTTCTGGATTCCTGGGCATGTTGGAATCTCGGGTAACGAGTGTGCTGATGCGGCCGCTAGATCTGCTTCCTCTTTGGTCGTCACACCCTTGCCACTCTTTCATCGCGATTTTCGATTTCTTGTTCGTGATCATATCAAACGGACGTGGCAGGGTCTGTGGGACCAACAGGTGGAAAATAAACTGCATCGTATAAAACCTATTCTCGAAATCTGGAACTCCTCATCTCGTCGGAACCGCAGGGAAGAAGTGGTGCTTGCGCGTCTCCTCATTGTGCATTGTCGTTTCACTCACCGCTTTTTGCTGTGTGGCGACACTGCGCCGGTGTGTGAGACGTGCAATTGCCGACTCACTGTCATTCATCTTTTGTGTAGCTGTGTTCGTTTTCGTGGTGTACGTTTTCACTATTTTCATTCTCATTTGTTGACCGAGGACGCCGCTACTGTGCAGCGGGTCCTGGATGACCACTGCGATACTGTCGCTGTGTTTTCCTTTTTAAAAGAAATTGACTTTTTTAAACACATTTAGATTTTAGCTCTTCCATCATCCTCATTTTTCAGTTTTAATGAATCAGCCGAATTTTAAACATTGTATCATGTTTTTAATGCTGTTTGTTTCATTGCCTTTTAGCCCATCCATCACTCTCATTTTTCACTTTTACTTAATCAGCCAGATTTTAAGTTTTCTACCATATTTTTAATACCGTTTGTCTGTCCTGTGTCTTGTCTTGTCTTGTGTTTGGCGCCCTTTGGCCAGGCATGGCCCTTGCGCCATAAAAACTAACCAACCAACCAAGCATCGTCCGATCTGTGCCATCACCATTGGCAGATGGCTGTGCAATGTAGGACTACACCCATGCCGTCTGTTACAACGACTGCCCTTAACACCATAGTATCATTGACAAAGACTGCAATGGTGTCATGCCAGACTGTGAAGGAGCCACACAGAATGGCAGCGGGGGATCTTCAGTGATGAGTCCCGCTTTTGTCTTGGAGGAGACAACCAACATCCATGTGTGAAGGCACCGTGCTCAGCCCCAAGGTGAACGGTTTGTTGTCGAGAGTCACATGTCCAAAATGCCTGGTGTCATGGTGTGGGGTGCAATTGCTTACGATGCCATGTCACCTTTGGTGTTCATTACAGGCACTTTGACAGCCCAACGGTACGTTAATGAGGTCCTGCAATTAGTGGCTCTACCTTTTCTGAATGCTCACTCCAATGTGATTTTCCAACAGTACAATGCTCATCCGCAGACTGCTTCTGTCTCGAGAGCTTGCCTTCAAGGCACTGACAGTCTGCCATGGCCAGCTGCATTGCCAGACCTATCGCCAATTGAAAATGTGTGGTATGCTATTGAACGCACTGTCCACACTCCATCCCTACCACACAATCTGCAGGAACTACATAAGAAGATTCAAGCTGCATGAGATAGCTTATCGCAGGACACCATTAGGAACCTGCACAACTCAGTGCTGAGATGTCTGGCGTGCTGTGTGAGCAAACATGCCATACTGAGAGACACTACTTATTGGCGTTTAGTTCAATAAATATTGCCCATATCAGTCTCAATGTTTAGTCATTTATTGTTCCTGGTAACCCTTTTCTTCCTCTGGAATGGCATTGCACTCTGACACGTCCTTCTGGGTGCAGCTATTTTTTTGACGAGGAGTTTAATAATAATCTGGATAATAATTTTACCAAAGAATTTAAAAATTGAAATTGGTAAACAAGTAATAGAAAGAAGGGATAGTCACAACAATATTGAAAGAAGACCTAATAGTGTGAACAAAACAAAATACTTTCCCATAACCAACTGTAGAAATTTGAATTTGATTAAGCAAACAACAAAAATGTCAGAAACAAAAATTACAACTGTGGTCAATAATGAACTTTCAGAAATAACAAATTTAGTCAAATCCCACTGCAGAAAACTTTGAGAAAAAAATGTCATTTGTGTGATCCCCTTGTATGTAATAATTATGATATTGGTCAAAAAGCATGCAAATTGGTTCAAAGTAGCAAACTTTCAGTAGCAATGCAGAAATATGTCATAAACAGTGTTTTGGTACAACATATTCAAACATGCATGTGCCAATGAATATGAAACCAAGTAAAGATTCTAGAAGTAAAGATTGAGAACAAAAGGTTCATCAAATAAGGGATTCTAGCGATGAACTCTATTAAACTCCTAAGCAATGTTTTCAATATGCTCTTCAACACCAGTGACCTTTTTTTCTTAAACTTTAATTCAAATAAGGGCATTTATTTTTCCTTTGATAACATATTACATACAGGCATGTGATTCTTCCGTAAATCAGCGGAATTCCCTTTTCAGAAAAAACGGAAATCCGCTAAACTTGTCATTTGCGATCTCAGGCTTTTGACAAAAAGTTGTGATTGTTGATATGTTGGGGAAAAAATTGGGGCGAGAGAGAGAGAAATATTCGTTGAGTAGATGGCGATATTAGTTGTAAGGCGCACTCTTTCGGCGTGGCTGACCAGCAGCTCCGGGCTGACGCTGCTGCGGCTCAGCTAACGAGGTAGCTTCGGGTGACATCATGTCAAACGTCTCAGTTTGCTCGCTGTCTAGTTAAAAGACTGGACGGAGCCCTGAAGCATCGTACGTAGCTGCCAAGAGATCAACAAGAAAGGAAAGATCTGTTCACATGTGATTGGAAATTTATGTTACAAACCTTCTCTCTCACTGGCAGGCGAAAGTGTCATTCGCGTCCAGAGATACCAGCCACTGTGGATTTCCCCGGATTTATGGAATTACGAGTGACTAACGAAATATAACGGAAATTCATATTTTTGCTGTTATTAAGAATGTTATACTGGTTTTGTAATTAATCAATGTAAAAGCCTCTGAACAAAGTTAATGACATAGTTCATTGGTTTGTTTTTTTCTTTTCTTTTTCTGAGGAGGAGAAATTTGTTTTGCTTGTTTGAAAGTTAAGTGGAAAGAAAGCACGGCGCCGGGCCGGGATTACGTCGACCCGCTGCCGTGTTTGATTACATCAGCCCAACGCCGTGCGTGATTACGTCGGCCTGAAGCCTCTGAACGAAGTTCGTGATGCAGCTCTTTCTTTTTTTCTTTTTTTGTTTTCCGAGGAGGAATTTTGTTTGTTTGAAAGCTAAGTGGAAAGAATGAACGGCGCCAGGCTGGGATTATGTGGCACGGCGCCTCTGAACAAAGTCCGTGATGCAGCTCTTTCTTTTTATATATTTTTTTTTTCCGAGGAGGAATTTGTTTTGTTTGTTTGAGAGCTAAGTGGGAAAAATACATGGTGCCGGGCCATGATCAGTGCTCAATTTACACAGAATTGGGCCCTAAGCACAACACAAGATGAAGCCCCATCCCACTTCCCAACCCATCCACATTCTTGAAAGAGTAAGAACATTTGTCGCTACTAAATATTGTCAATTAATTTAAAAGTTGATTTAATAAATTTGATACTGTGTGGGGAAAAATAGGAAATAATACAGGGTGTTTCAAAAAGAATGACTCGATTTCAAAGTAGTATATTTAATAAGGTAAATGTGGGATAGTTACAAAACAAAGAGCCAAGTATGAAGGAAGGTCTAAAGTTTCACTCACCACAATTACAAATGCTCAATGTGCCCTCCACCTGCTGCATGGACAACATCAAGCCGATAGCCGAATTCATCCCAAACGTGTCGGAGAGCGCCTTCAGTCACAGAATTGACCGCGGCCGTGATTCTCATTCAGAGCTCATCCAAGTCAGTGGGTAAAGGGGGAACACAAACACAGTCTTTTACATATCCCCATAAAAAAAAGTCACATGGTGTGATATCTGGAGATCTCAGAGGCCAAGCGTGTAGTGCCAAGTCATGGGATCCTCTGTCCAATCTATCGCTGAGGCAATGTGTCGTTTAGAAACCGATGAACTAGGAGGTTCCGATGTGGCGGTGCGCTGTCCTGCTGCAAAATGTAATCTTCAGTCTTCCTGCAGCTGTGGAAGTAGCCAGTCCTTCAGCATTGCAAGATAGGAGTTGGCCGTAACAGTGTTGTCAGTAAAAAAGAAAGGGCCATTAACCTTTCTAACAGAAACCGTGCAAAAAACATTCAGTTTTGGTGAATCACGTTCATGTTGGAGAGTTTCATGTGGATTCTTGAGTCCGCATATGTGAACATTGTGGCGCGAAACTTTCCTGCTTTACATAAAAGGTTGCTTCATCACTAAAAATCAACCTTTGTACTACGGTGTCGTCCTCTAACAGAGTTGCTCAAAAATCTTTTCGCTCTTCAACACCAGTGACCTTTTTTTTCTTAAACTTTAATTCAAATAGTTTTGTGTTTTGTTGTGTTTTGTCACCTCCACGAAGAGCTTGCACCAGTTATAATCTGTACGGCTTCAGCAGCAAACGTCGTCATAAAACACGCCAAACAGTCACATGAGGGATGGCAAGTTCGCGGCTCGCACGATAAGTAGACTTCCGTGGAGTTCGCTGAAATGCCTCTTGAATTCGTTGCACATTTGTCGCTGAGGTGGTTGGTTGTCCAGGACTCTTTCCCTTACATAAGCACCCTGTTTCTTCAAATTGTCGATACCAATGACAAATGTTTTTGCCCACTGGTGGAGCACTGCCGCAATGTCGTTTAAACGCACGCTGCGCCATAATCACGGACTTGGTCTTGCTAAATTCGAGCACACAAAACACCTTCTGTTGCCTCGACGCCATCTTCTTGCTCACTAAGCGTAGCAGCTGTTTGGACGCTTGTGCTGCCATCTAGCAGTAGTCATAACAAACTCTGGGCCATGCCCGTAGACATGATACGAGTCACATTCATTGGTGGTTCGTGGTTGCTGAGATATCCACTTTTCAAATTGGAACATTCTTTATGAAACACCCTGTATATACTTTTATTAAATCTTAATGTTAGCAAGGAAATTCACACTTAAAAATATAGACGAGTAAGTAAAACACTTTAACAGTTCAGTGTTGCTATTTTTGCATTTAATTTTATTTGCTTAAGCACTTAGCAACTAACATTAACAAGCAGGGTTGTGGTTAGAGAATGGCTGCCTCTTGTTGGCTGCTCTTGTTCCAAAGTTATGTTACTGAGCTTTGTGTATTTATATATAAATATAATAAAATTAGGGATTTTTATTTTTGCGTTTGTCATGTTTGATTTCTTTTTGTTATTTTTGTTATTTTTTGTGTATCTTGGAACAGCTTTTGGTGTTTTCAGTTAATTGAATGCTTAGACAATCACATGCCTGTACATATCACTAAGCTGTTTTGAGATTCAGAGGTTAACTCCACAGAAAAATACAAACTACCAGATAATTTTTCCTTACTGTTGCTGTATCAAACTTCATTTACAGCGATCTTGACATACAACTCGAGCTTCACTGACATCCATCACATGCCGTACACAAGATCTTCTATACTTCATACTCATAATTTTTTTCTCATGCAGACACTCCTGAATCTGATCCTCCCACGACTTCCTTGGCCTTCCTCTGCCTTTCCTTTCTGCCACTTGGGCTAAAAGATTTTCTTAGTAAGCATCTCATCACTCATTCTTTCAACATGGCCAAACTACCGAAGCATATTAGTCTTCACCTTGCTAACAACATTTTGCTTCATGTTACACAACTGCAACACATCTTCATTCCTCACACAATCAAAACGTGTCTTGCCACAAAACCACCGCAAGTAGCACATTTCTCCAGCACACAAATGACTCCTATGTTTCTTCTGCAGTACCCAGGTTTCACTGCCATACACCAGAGTAGGAACAGTTAACACTTTCGTACACAGCCAGGCAGAACTGTCTTGATAACCTATCATTCCTGTGAACACCTCCCAAAGCCACTATGACTTTCAATGAAGACTTCACTCACCTACTAATTTCACCATCCAATTTGTTCTGTCTATCAAACATGCTTCCTAAATACACAAACACATTCACCTGGTCAATCACTGTGCCATTTGACATATCTTACATTCAGTATTACCAGTTCCTCTCTCAAAAACCATAATTTTGGTTTTTCCCTTATTTATACTCAGTTTGAATTTCTTGCAAACTTTGTTCATCCGGGACAACATACTCTGCAACTAACTTTTGCTCCTTGACAACAGGACAGTATCATTAGCATACAGCAATCTGCACACACGAATATCACCAAGACATAAACCAGTATTATCTATTTTGGCATCACACATGCACGCATCCATAAATATATTAAACAGCCATGGTGACATTACACAACCTTGTCTGACTCCAGCACTAATAGAAAACCATTTTGATAAAACACTATTCACTTGTACACAAGCTCTACTACCAGCATACATGGCTTTTACACTATTAAGTAGATTCCCAGTAACACCATATTCATTCAATACCTTACACAAAAGTGTCCTATTTACTCGGTCGTAAGCAATCTCTAAATCTATGAAGTCAGTAAAAACTTTCTTACCAACAGCCAGATACTTTTCAATCATCATGCGTAATGCAAAAATTTGGTTATTGCAGGCATAAAACCACTCTGAACATCCCATACTTTCTCTGATGTAAGACCCTGCACTTTTTCAATAATGACTTTACTGAGCCTCCCCGGTGGTACAGTGGTCTGAGCGATGGCCTCTGATCATTCGTCCGAAAGGAGTCCGGGTTCGAATCCCGGTGAGGCATGGATGTTGTGTTTGTCTTACGGCACTGGCTCTCTCCCTTCCCTGGAACCAGTGACCCTAAATTAGGGACGGGCGACTGCTTATAGCCCATTGAGTTGCTCACAGTGGTCATTAAACCTTCAATCAAAAAAAAAAAAAAAAAAAAAAAAACATGACTTTACTGAACACTTTCCCTGGCACACTCAGTAGGCTGATACCACGATAGTTCTTGCAGCTAGTCTGATCACCTTTTCCCTTGTACAAGGGAACAATAACAGCATCCTTCCAATCTGGAGGGACCATTCCTGACTCCCAGCACAACTGGCAAATTTCAGTTAACCAGTCAATTACAGAGTCACCACCATATTTCAACATCTTGGCAGTTATGCCTCAACTCCGTAGCCTTACCATTCTGGAGAAATTTTAGAGGTTTACACACCTCTTCTCTTGAGATCCTACCCGTGCTTCCATCCTTCGCTGTGCCATCATCTGCATCTGTCTCAGAATAATCTTTTCTTTCCTGATCTAATAACTCACAGAAGTATTCACCCATCTTTCACTTAACTCATTGGGTTCCCATATAATTTCCCCAACCCTATTCTTCACACAACTTAACACTTTGTTTCCCCTATTTTTCCTGAGTCACATGTACTTCCAGAAAGACTTCCTTTCTTTCCAAAAAGCCAATTCATGCCTTTCCACCTTCTCCTTCCTACCGTTTGCCCTACTCTGGCTAACCAGCTTAGCTGCTTCACGCTTCTTACAGCGATATTCATCCACAGAGACACTACCTTGCAACAACCCCAAATAGGCTTCCTTCTTTCTCTTTACTGCCTCTTCAATCTCACTATTCCATCAAGCATCACCTCTGTTGTTACCCACTATTGTGGTGCCACAGACCTCTTCAGCAGCAGTGACAACACAGTTCTTAAAACATTTCCATTTCTTTTCTACATCCCTCTCACAAGACTTCAGCTCCTTCAGTCGTTCTCTGGGTAGGTCAGAATAATGCTGATGATTTTCAGGGAGCCTTCAGCCTTTATTCTTTCCATCCCTGGGCCTCTTCCTATTCCTTTTCTTCCAACCAACATTCAGTTTCACTCGTCGCACTACCAAGTAATTATCGGAACCAACATCCACACCTCTCATCACACGAGGGTCAACAACTAAGTGTTTCAGATGCTGATCGTAAACAACAAAATGTATCGCACTCTTTTGACCAAGAGTATGATTTTCCCAAGTATATTTGTGGATATACTCGTGGTTGAAAAATGTATTAGATACACACAAACCATTTTCAATGCAGAGTTCAATTAATGTTTCACCATTATCATTCACACAAGGATCATTAAACTTACCCAGAACATTGTCAGAAATTGCATTCTGCACGCCTACTCTAGCACTGAAATTTCCAGTTATTATAACTTTCTCTTTAGCACCAAACTGGCTCAAAACAGCTTTCAGCTCATTTCAGAAATATTCCTTCCTATCAGAAGGTTCTGAGTCACAAAGAGCATATGCTACAACAATTACTATTTTCTGAAGTTTCACTTTCAAATGAATCCAAAGAATTCTCTCACTTATGCAACTATAGTGAATCAAGTTGTTCTTCATCTTTTCATTTGAAATCACGCCCACACCAGCCTATCCTCTCACATTATCCAATACTCCAGACCATACACTCACCGTTCCATTCACTTCTTTTATCCCAATTTTCGTCATTTCGGTTTCACTTGCACACAGCGCATCGGATCTATACTTATTCATCTTTTCAATCACCTCATTCATCTTGCCATTTATACCTCTAGGATAAATGGCAAGATGATACACCAATCTTACACTCACACAGCTGAGATGTCTTTCTGATTTTCCCTTTTTCAGTTCCAGGTTGATACCGTGTTGGACCATCTTTCTCAAGTGTGGTAGGTCCACCATATCCCACACTGGAATCCGGATATTGATTTCTTTGTGTCTTTTTAATCGGGTAAGTACATCAGTGTGGGGGATTAGGCCACAGCTGACGGTTCCAGTTGGTCATTCAACCTAAGGATTCTGGAACAAAACCTAGTGAGTTGGGGTCTTTTTGCCAATGTCACACAGAACTAGCTGGCACCTCTTCCTTTGATAACAGGCCTTAAAAAAACATCAAAGTAAACCACCATCACCAAAACCACCCTAATGCTGACAAAACTAAATAATTTTTTTCTCAGTTGATTTCCAATCAATAGAGGAAAAATATATTTAGTTCTTTCAGCATTAGGGGTGGTTTTGGTGATGGTTTAATTTAACATTGAACTTGTAAATGAAAAGTTAGTTTAATTGTTATATAAAAGTATTTTGCCTCTCAGCTTTACTTGTTTTCCTTAAGTTTAAAATATTTTTGTACTGATACTTTTTTAAGAACTTAAGCTTTTTCATGTGTAATTCAGACATCAACAGGATCTCACAATTGTGTGCTAGTATGGTATTCATATATGTTTTGAGCATAGGTCACTTCAAAGGGGGAGAAGGGTCTTGTATGCAGTAGACTGCTATAAACTTTCTCCATCTCTTTCTACCTGCTTCAAGATTTTCTGTTCATACCATGTTGCTTCATGAATCACAAATTGCAGATTTCACACCTTCAATGCATCTTATTTTTATTCTAAAACTACCTCTTGGTTTGTTGCCTGGTACTACTGAATTTAGCATAGGTAAGAAAGAGGTTGATACTGCAGAAGTAGTGAGGTAACTGATACTTTATTTGGCTTCAACTTTGTTGCAAAGTATCAATTACCTCACATCTCCTGTCTTCAAATCTTCTCAACTACCATACAGTCAATCACTAAAGACCCTTTAGACTAGCCGCCTGTTCTGTTATACATCTTCAGGGGAGAAATTTAATCCTTGTAGCACATTCTGGTCAATCCACTCCAGAATTCTTGAACATAAAAGAGAGATGTCAAAACATGTCTTTCATGTACAACTGCTTCCCTACTGACCATTAGACATACTTCAGCTACACCAAACTGGAAAATGTTAAAAAAGTGCACCATTAATTTATTAATGAAATTGCTTTGTGTTACAGAGGATGTATGGAAACACTACTGAGTACTGACTCTTGTATTTCAAATGCACTCTTCAATATTTTTATTATTTGTAAATCTCTGTTGGCAACAAACATGTGAACAATATCCACCACATTAACTCTTGCTATCCACCAAAGCTGGTGTTTAGCTAAAAATCTTAGTATAGTTTAAAATTAAATATCACATGTAATAAATAATTATAATGAAAAGATCCCTTTCTATCAACAATTTTCAATTTGAAAAGTAAGTATTTCCTATCTTATGAAAAGTTAAATTGTTAGTTTTATGAAAAGGGAAAAAGTGGTAGTAGTGATTAATGCATGTTAACATTCAAGTTGCATGTATATTGTGTGACCTTATAAGATGCACATGAGTGTGTTGTGTGTATTTCATAAGATAATTTTTATTATTTCGTATGTTGCAGTGAACTAAAAATAGCGTTTTTGATTAATATATTTTTATTAATTTCTTGCATAAACTTTCATTTAGATTGAACTGAAGAAGAGATATAAAGTTAGACTTTTCATTGATGAATCTTATTCGTTTGGAGTTCTAGGCAAAACTGGAAGAGGTGTTGTAGAACATTTTAATGTACAGGTACTGTGTTTTTTATTGTATATTTTTAAATTCATTAATTTCGCAAGTAAGCCTCTATAACTTATGTTGAGTGAAGCCATGCCTCATTTGTAAAAAAATATTTTGGTGTCTCCTCACTCTGCTAAATGTTTTACAGGATTCCGTCACATTTAGCCATCCTTTTTGCATGGTCCATTGCTTTTAGCTGCTGTACAACATTGATTTTAAATGGCTGAAATTTCAATGCTTTCATTTTCTGATATGTCATGTACATGTGTATGAAATGTATAATCATTGTAGAGGACTATTTAAAGGCAGTTTTAATTTGCTCTACTAACTGTGGCTGTAGTCCTGTTGGTTTGATACAAGTAGCGATGCTACTTGTAGTTCAGAATTTCTGTACCAAATTGTGTATGCATGGTTCTTTCCATAGATTTGATCACTCTAAACTGTTTTCCAAGTTCAGTACACACTTTTCTTGCAAGGTCATTTTAAAATCATGCTTAAAGCAGTGCTTCATTAATATAAAGATATTGTACAAATTACCACAGACTGTGCTGTCACAAACACATATGAGATGTGCAAGCTTGGGTTTGGTGCCCTCTTTCATTCAGTAATAGTGATATATTTACTGTGGGGTTTAATTTGTACCAGTTATGAACAAATCTATGGGTTCTATAGTTTGAGGTTACTCACCTTTAATCCTTAACTCTTTCAGGAGGTTTTTGTCCCTACACATTTCCAACACGTATTTTTCTCATTTACATCGAGGTTCGAGGCCGCAAAATAAACACACAAAAAATAATAATAAATAAAAATCTTTTTCAACTCACGCAAATTTCACTCCCCTCCTTTCTTTTCACTATGACCCAAATTCCGATTCAAAACAATCTACAACAAATATATACAATTGAACTCCCTAAAACATATTAATCTAATTAAAACTTCAATCAATAAAAACCTATTTACACATTTCCTAAAACGTCAAAGTTAAAAAGCTGTAACCCAAAATTATTTACAATTGCACATCAGTGCCAAATTAAATTAAACCCAAATACCTGACACAACCACAATATTCAACAGTTAAGTGCCTCTCTCCCCTCAGAAAACAAGCTTAACATCCTAGCACTTTCAGCCTCTGCCCCGGCTATTTTCAAGGAGTGGACGCAACAGATGTACCATCCGTCACCTCCGCGAAACGTAGCGAATGTTTCAGTGCTCGCGTGGCTCGTCTGATTTCCCGTTCTCCGTCGTTCAGACGCAGTGGCGCCATCTATCAGATGATCCAATAGCCTTTTCCTTTCGTACTTATAAATAAATATCTGTTCGATTTATTTGATTCTTGAAACTAATCGTCTTATATTCTAACACGTTTTTTTATTTATATTACATCATTTTTTTATTATTTTTTTCCCTCTTGTCTTTTCCACTCTGTTCTTCTCTGTGGCTTTCCTTTCTGATCAAATCCTTCCAATATGCGTTTAAGCTATTAGGATCATTAACGTTACATAACCTGTGTCTATTGTTTTCTATCAACACTGTCTCGGCCAATCTCAAATGCCTTTCTGTACGACAATTCATAATAATTTTTATTTCATCAAACTTTGGGTATTGCCTTTGTTCAATACAGTACTGGACCAATGCAGTTTTTGCTTCCTTTTTTTTTTTTTTTTTTTTGCCAATTCCGTAAGTGCTGTTGTAAACGATGTTTTAGTTTATTTTTAGTGCTTCCTATATATGATATTGTAGGATTATTGCTTATAGGAATTTCATAAACGCCAGCACTATCCAAGCACTTCTTGTTTTCTTTCGTATTGATTACAAAATTTTTAATGGTATGTACTTTTATTGCCCAATTGTAAATTATATCTATTACACAATTTATTAATTTCAGCTGAAATTCCTTTTATGTATTGAAATGATCCAACATATTTAATTTGCTTATTAATATTTCTTCTTATGTTTGAAGAGTTAATACAACTGTTCTGCACTTCCTTAATCCATTTTTTTATTTTTTTACTGGGATATCCATAATTCTTTGTAACATCAGTAATGTTTTTCAATTCATCCTTTCTGTATTGCATATTTGACGTGTGTGTGAAAGCTCTTTTTATTAAAGTCTTAATACTGTTACATTTATGAGCATATGGATGATAAGAATCATATGGTATAATCACAGGTACGTATGACGGTTTTCTGTAAACAGTATAATCTAAAGCGTTGGGTTGTTTTATAATCTGTACATCAAGGTAAGCCAAAGTATCCTGCTGTTCAATTTCAATTGTTACTTGAATGGATGAATACTCGTCTTTAAATTTTTTTGGCTATGTCATCTAGTTCTGTGGAATTCAATTTTGATAAGATGAAAATATCATCAACATACCTACAATATATTAATGGAGGTTCATTCAGGTTATTTATCACTTTGGCTTCAATATCTGTCATAATAACTTCTGCAAATAATGTAGACAGGGGTGATCCCATAGGTCCTCCTGTATTTTGCTTATAAATAATATCCTCAAATGCAAAAACATTATTTTCGTATATATATAGCAATACATTTTTTAACTCTTGTACTTGTATTCCTGTTAGAAGTTTTTGATGCATTAGTTCTTGAGTAATAATGTCAATGGCCTGAGGTACAGGAGTACTTGGATACAAAGCTTTAACATCCATATTAGCCATTTTGTAAAACTGCAAATCTTGATTAATATTTTTAATTAAGTGAATAAAATCATATGTATTCCTTAAGCTGTATTGCTGTTTCATAAATATTGGTGCAAGAAAATTATAAATATTTTTTTCTAATGAAATCAAGGGTGAGTTAACTTTTGATGCAATCAACCTCATTGGTGCTTCTTCTTTATGTGTTTTAATCTTGGCAAAAACTTTTGGTATACATGCACCCATTGGTGGGAAGGACTTCTTTATTTCGTTATTCATCCAAGTCACGAAAAAAATTTTTTATTTCATCCAAGTCACGCACGGTTAAAAACAGCCCTTTCCTCCGCAAATAAGGGGGTATGATCTATTTATAGATTCACTCTTCAAGAACGGGGTGGCTGTTTTTGTTTTTCCCCTTAAGTTGGGGCACAAAGTAACCATATTGGGAATGGACACCTGTGACTTTAGATAGAACTGTGACATCACAACCTGTCCTGGGAAATTATCCAACAGCTGAGGGTTCCAGTTGGTCATTCAACCTAAGGATTCTGGAGCAAAACCCAGTGAGTTTGTGTCTTTTCGCCAATGTCACACAGAACTAACTGGCACCTCTCCAAGATTCACAGAGGCCCTAGTTGCTGTTGTGTGTGCTATTGTTACCACAGAGCACCCTGAGGAGGCAAACCCATCTCTTACTTAGATCGCACAAGTTTTTCAGCAAATTAAATATCAAAAGTCAGTACTGTATTGTTCATTCTGCCGTGATAGTAATTTTATGGGTCACGGAAAAGGCTAATCCCATCACAGGCAGAATAAGTACCGATTTTGAAATTTAATTTAGCTTTAAATAAGTGGAAAAGGAAAAATACTTACTGTGTATTGATTGGTTTTGAAGAACTGGTTGTTAGAAATAACAAAAACTGCGCTTCACTGGAAAAAAACTTAAAATACGAAGTTGTTCTATTTCGCTGTTACTGAAGATATTAAAAACGAGAAACATAATCGGAAAAAATATAACAAATAAGAAATGAAAAAAATGCATCTTGGTGTAAGAAAAGTTTGAAATTTTAGAAAGCTACTGAACATTTTTATCTATGCTAAAACAATTTTCAGTCGACAGACTGCATGATTTTCGTAGTGACTATGGAGAATTCATAGCATTTGGAAGGTCTAAGGTGGGCAAACAGGAAAAAAATGACAAATTAATAAAATTCTCCAAAAACTGAAAATTTTTTGAAAAAAAAAAAAAAAAAAAAAAAGACTCCTGACACTGGGTTCGAAAACTGGACAGAATCCGATGGAATCAGGATACTCTCCATGTGTTATTTTTTCGTTGTGACTATTTTTCAACACCTGTAAAGGTTTATCAATGTTTTTAGTGTAATATTTACTATAACAACCCAGGAAATTACTGAACTTTTATTTTCTGTTAGTGATTAGGAATCATTGCGAGTCTGTAAAATGAAGTGACCAGGTTGGTATCCCATTTTCTCCCAATCTCAGCTGTGGTAGATGTATGGCTATGATTCAGTACTGGTAACCACACATTACCACAAAATGATTCTGCTATAAGATATGAAATTCATTTTTGAAAGCTATACAGTCAGTTTTAATTTTGACACCAGGAAGAACCTAACCAAAAATAAATGGAATGAAAAGAAGAATTCAGCAGAATGAAAGCAGCTTCGAAACACAATGTCTGAACATTTTCCACCATCAATAACTCACCAAAAACTGCTAGAGAAACTAAAAACAGGCAGTTTTTAGTGTATGAAGGAAGCACAAATTGCTGAAATACTGCTGACCGTTATGCCAAGCAATGTAGAAGTTAAGAGAACGAGAACATTGTGAGCAATGTTCTTGATCACAAGACAATGGTCATGCAAAAAATGACTTCAGAAAATAGCAAATAAAGTAAGCCAAAGTAAGTACTGCTTTAAAATTTTGACCCTTCCACTGCTATCAATTTGTGGGCGAGATATTTTATTTGTGAACATATAGCGCGAGAGAGACCAAATAAAAATGATTAAATTTTCTTGCTAATAAAAATTGTCTAGAAAATTTGGTTGATGTGGTTGAAGAAAAATACAACTTTTAAGATTATATTTATTCATTTAATTGCACTGGACAATAGACTATATTATCTTAAATTTAACTATGTCTAAATAAATGAAAGGTATACAGTGCAGTAACTAACTTGACTTGGTGTCCAAACCTTATAAATATGAGCATGCATATCAGCACTGCAGTTTTAAAATTTCTACAAAGGCAGAGGCTTAGGACCTTAAACTATTGTTTTGTGCCTGAGTAAAAATGTGGTGTATAGAATGAATCCATATAAATCATGGATTTATTCCATATTAATCCATAGAGTCCATGATGCCAAAATGTTCATTGCATTTAAATATTTGCAGTCAGTATCCATCTCTCATGATTGGGTGTAATGAAGAAATTTGTTATCCAAACAGCCAAAATGACGGACAGTACCTGCAAACAGCCAAATTGGTGGGCAATACTTCCGGATTTTAATTGCTTTTAAAAATGTATTTAGACGTAGTTCATCGATTTAAATTTTTTTATATGCAGTCCCATTTGCTTCTTAGCAATTCTTGTACAGGATGATAATATCAGCTAGCATATGTTTCTTGTGCACAAAGTCTAGACGTGTAGGAGAATATTTTGTGTTATACTTAGTATCACCATCTTCTCTGGGAAATTGCTCACAGGGATGCACTGTGCAACTTTGTATTGATGTGTCTGCCAAGAAACTGAAATCTGCTAACAATGCATAAACCATGGGACTGAGGTGTAATTACATTTTCTGCACCATTTGTTTGCTCATGATGATTTCCTCTTTCTGTCAAGGGATAGGCTCCTAACATGATATGGATCACAGACCTCCAGTCATAAAAAGTGTGTAAACAACAAAGTGTCTATACATACAGGTTGTTTCACAGCCTAATTGGTAATCTACCCAGCGTTTTTGTGATTTCACAAACATAGGTGATGCAAACTAGGCATGGTTTTCAAGAAGAACAATCTTTATCATGTTCACTGGAGATGGTAATTCACACACTGGAAATAGCATCAAGCATCTTAATCACAAGTATTCCATAATCAAAATCCAAAGTAATATTAAACACTTGGGGTCATAGTTCTGTTAGCAAGAAGCCAATTTCATCATCAAGAGTGGAGATACTATTGAAATATCATTTGAATACCTGCCAAATTTTCTGAATTTTGTTATTGTCTTCCAGTTTTCTGGCTGGAAAATGCTCTTTTCCAGATTTTGCCACATTTCTGCATCAATAAATACATAAGTAAATTAAAAAAATCATGAAGAAATATATTTATAGATTTTTTTTTGTAGGCAAGATTCTGATTTCTTCAGGAACTGGGTTTGAAAAAGCATGTAGTCATAGACTCCGGGGACCATAGATTTTCTTAGAACGTTCATAACAATTAGGTAATAAACACTAAAATTTCTTGCAGCTTTTACTGGTCATCCATGTGACATCCCTCAGAAAACTTGGAAAATTTCATATCCCTGGAGCGGAATCAAATCCGCATCTCCCAGTTTCCGTTCAAGTATGCCATCTGTTATACCACCCAGGAAGTTCAAGCAATTGTAGCTTAGAAATATGAACCTACTTCAGATTTGTGCTAGTTGAAACAATGTTGTTTCCTCATAGTGTTGTTTTTGACCCTTTTCTAATCCGGAAACGGATATAAGTCTGAAATCCCTAGTACCACAGATATTTCAATGAAGGAAGAAATATTCCTCATAATGCATGCAAATTCACTAGAACATTCATAGCAATCAGATTATAAACACTGAAAATGCTTGTAGTTCTTACTAGTCATTCATGTAACATTCCTCAGAAAACTTGGAAGTTTCATTGCCCTGGAGTGGGAATTGAACCCACATCTCCTGATTTCAGATTCCTAAGCTACAGTTGCTTTCATCATAATCAACAATGTAGAGCAATGTCATGCTCTTTAGAGTTTTCAGTACTGTATCTGAGCCACCAGTCAGAAGTGTATGCCAAGATCTTAACAGATTTACCATAGATAATTAGTTCCATGTAGAATTATTCTCTACACATTCCTGATGAGTTACTTCATACTGATATTAAACTTGGGCTTAGTGGATATCTCTGTTTCATGCCACAACTCATGAAGATTGCCTCAGTCTGCCCACCAGTTGTCCTCACTCATGTGACCAATCCATACCTGCCAACTACTACGGAATGTCCGTAGTTTCTATGGATTCAGTTGTTTGACTACGGAACTCACTGTCGAAACTACGGATTCTACAAATTGTCATTTTTTTTATTTTATTTTTTTTTTTTATTTTGCTATTACGAAATAACACGAAATACCGTCTGGGGGCAGTATTTCGTGTTTCAAAACTTTCGAAAATCGTAGTTAAATGGAGTAAAAGATTTTGCCGTAACCGTAATTTTTTCTCTCGATGTTGCGTTTGTGTCCAACATCCTTGTTAAATGTCATTTTAAATCGGTGTAAAACTGAAGAGAATTTGGGGATAGGGATTGTTTTTTGTCAGCTGATGGAATTTTGTTTTTCAAAACTTCCAAAAACGGTAGTTAAACAGAGTAAAATTTTTTGCCGTAATCGTAATTTTTTTTTTCTCCCGATGTCTTTGTGTCCAGTAACCTTGTTAAATATCATTTTATTGCATAAATGTTTGTATTTCATCTTGAAACTGTAGGCAACAATTTGCGAAAGCGGAAGTTAGACACCGCAAAAATTTCCTCATTATCTTCTTTCGCGAATTTGAGGAATTCCGCCTTTTTCGTTATTATATTGGTCATTTGTGAGATCGATGTACAAGTGAACAGAAATTTTTGGGGAGTTGGTGGCGACGGGGGAGGGGGTGTTCGTCGGGGGGACAGAATTCATTTTTATGAAACTTCTTTCTGAAACGGAAGGTCGACGGAGTCTAGGATTTTTCGTAATCGTAATTTTTTTTTTCTCACGATGTTGCCTCTGTCCAGTATTATTGTTAAATAACATTTTATTTCATAAATATTTATATTTCAGCTTGAAAATAGGGGGAAAATTTTCAAAACCGGAAGTCGTAGAGAGCAAAGAGTTCTTCCGTGCCCCCACCCCCGCCATAAGTTTTTGCATTCAAGCTTGATAAGGGAGATAAAAATTACCCAAAACGGAAGTGATGACGAAGTTGGAATATTTGTAAAAACTGATGCATGGTGTTCAAAAGTATTAATATTCTCAAAGTCACACCATTTATCTAAAATAGTTAAATTAAAGCTTTGGTATTGTGCACTCATTCATGGTCCTCAGGCTGAAAGTTCTTTCAGCATGATGGATGAAATTATTATTATCAGAGGGCATAAAAAGGAGAGGGGGGGAGAAAAACCACAATGGAGAAATAGGGAGAGAAAGATAGCAGAAAGAACAAGGAAGATGACACCGAATTTTCGGGTGTAATAAGCACGTCTTTTGAATCCGTTCTGACGCAAATTAAATTTATCAAAGCAATTCAAAGTCAATGGAACCGGTATGGAAAACAATAGATCTGATGAAAGAAATAAGATTTTCAATCGTTTCTTTAATCCCTCAGATATTGCTGTAAACGGAATCGTGAGCTTACGAACTCTTAGAAACAGAGATATCGACAAAAATAAGATGTGACTTTACGTCCCCTGGTGGGAAAACCATGCATTATTTTAGGAAGAAAGTATTATCAAAAGGTTTATCCATATAAGCGGTATCAGTCTAAGAAAAGAAAATTAGTCTAGTTTTCAGGAGCCCAGATTTTGCAACAAATACTTCAGAAGCAGAAATTAACACTTATGACCCCTGGTGGCTAAATCATTCTTTACCAAACATTAGAAATTATGTGAAAAATATTTTCCATCAGGTCTTGTATGTGATACAGGAAGAATTTTTCAAATCAGAGCTTTAGGAGCAGAAATAATGCAGAAAACGTAATTTACCTTTGTGCCCCCTAGTGGAAAGTCCATGATTTACTTGAAAATTTTGAATTTTAAGGAAACACATTTCGCATCGGAAACACTGTCCAACAAAAATGGAATTTTTCAAATCGTACTCTTAGAAGTAGAGATATTGACAAAAATAAGATGTACATCTACGCCCCTGGCGTAGAAACCATGCATTTTTTCAAGAAGAAAATTTTCCTAAAAGGTTTGTCGACATGAGTAATATCGGTGAACAAACGACTTTTTTTCAATCGAGGTTTTAGAAGCTCATATTTTGCTGCAAATACAACAGAAGCGGAAATCAAGATTTACGCCACCTGGTGGCCAAACCATTTCTTACAAAAATTAGAAATTATGTGCAAACGATTACCCATCAGGAGCTGTATGTGGTGCAGAAAGAATTTTTCAAATCAGAGATTTAGAAGCAGAAATATAGGGGGAAACGCAATTTACATTTACGCCCCCTAGCGGAAAGTCTATGAATTTCTTGAAAATTTTGAAATAACATGAACCACGTGTCACACTAGAAACACTATCCAACAAAGAAGGAATTTTTCAAATCGGACTCCTAGAAGTAGAAATACTGATAAAAATAAGATATACATCTACGCCCTGGCGTAGAAACCATGCACTATTTTAAGAAGAAAATGTTTCTAAAAGGTTTGTCGACATGACTAGTATCGGTCAACAAACGACGTTTTTTTTCAATCAAGAATTTAGAAGCTCATATTTTGCTGCAAATACAACAGAAGCGGAAATTAAGATTTACACCCCCAGGTGGCCAAACTATTTTTTACAAAAATTAGGAATTGTGTGCAAACGGTTTCCCATCAAGAGCTGTATCCGGTGCAGAAATAATTTTTCAAATCGGAGATTCAGAAGCAGAGATATAGGGGGAAACGCAATTTACCGCTACGCCCTAGCGGAAAATCTATGATTTATTTTTAAAAAATTTAAATTATATGGAAAACATTTCACACGGAAAACACTATCCAACAAAGAAAGAATTTTCCAAATCGGACTCCTAGAAGTAGAGATATTGACAAAAATAAAATGTACATCTGCGCCCCCTGGCGGAGAAACTGTGGAATATTTTAAGAAGAAAATATTCCAAAAAGGTTTATTGATGTGAGTGGCATCAGTCCACGAAAGAATTTTTCAATCAATATTGTAGAAGCTCCGATCTTATGGCAAATACATCAGAAGCAAAAATTAACACTTTCGCCCCCTGGTGGCCAAAGTATTCTTTACCAAAAATTTGAAATTATATGCAAAAGATTTTCTATCATGAGATGTAACGGCTGAAGAAAGCATTTTTCAAATCAGAGTTTTAGAAGAGAGTTATGGGGGAAAATGTAATTTACTTTTACGCTCCCTAGCGGAAAATCTATGCGTAATTTGAAAAAGTAACTATATCTAAAATACTCTTCGACATAAATGGAATGGAAAGATAAAAAAAAATTTCAATTGGATGTTTAGAAGCAAATATGTGGAATAAAATATATTTTTGAATTTGACATCATCTGCATTTACGCCCTCTAACGGCGAAATTGTTCATCGTAAAAAAAAAAACGAAATTAAGGATCATCATTTGTATATTTCAAACTTCCTGATGCAAAAAGAATTTTTCAAATCGGACTAATAGTTGCAGAGATATCGTGGGTACGGACGGACAAACAAGCCGATAACAGAAGCACGATCTTTTTTACAAAAGACGTGCTAAAAATTAAGCAATGGATGCTGTGCAGCTACAGAGTCAACAAAAGACAAACTGACAGTAGTCTGCATTCTACTACTGTCAGTATGTCTTTTGTTGACTTTGATTTTTCACCAAGTTAAAATGTTCAGCTTTTTTTCCCTTCTTTGGTCTCATCTTGTCATAAACTGCGATGTCAGAGGTAGTATGATTATATGGTAAGTGGAGGTTTGTGCACTGTGTGTTCACTTGCTTGGATTTCCCACCTGCTAAGTGTGAAATTCTGAACACATCTGACTGATTTTTACTGGTGGTAGTTTTGAAATTGAATCTCACAATGTTACCTATCATGCCCTCACCAGGGGAATCAACTTTGTGCTTCCCACATGTTAAGTTTGTTTCATTGCTGTCCTTGTTTGTTTTAATGTTTTGTTGTGGTGTGTATTTATTTTTCACAAAGAGATGGATAGTTTCTCAAAAAAGCGTCTATGTATGCCGCGCGATAATGCTACTTACTACTGACAAGGCTCTACCCAATGTTGGTAGGTATGCCAATCCAGTGTACTGTAGAAGTCTTACACCAAAGCAAGGAAAGCAGCTGGAACACTTACGCTTTCCATCAATTTCCAAATAAAATTATGGTGCATGGACCTTAAAATATTCTCTGAGTCCATCCATGCAAACACCACATGCCTGTAGTTTGGCCTTGTCCTAAATAATCTATAGAATGGAATTATCCTTGGGACATATTTCGGGGAGGGGGGGGAGAAAGAAAGAAATTAGCCAAAAGCTTACATTTCTTGTATGTTATTTCCTTGAAGATGACATTAATGTGAGTTATCGAAGCTATAAGAAAGGGAACCTCTGCAGAGGCTTAGAAACCGTTGGGGACAATTTTTCAAGAAATAATTTTTTATGCATGAACGCGCGCACGAAAGGCGTTGCTCATAAATTTTAATTTAAAAGAAATTTAAAACAGACAACATTCGAAAACTTAAAAGAATAAAAACACTACAGGAAATGTAATCCATCAATACTTTTTGAATAATGAAATTATGTATGTACATATTTTCTTGTGAATTAATTACGTAGTGAATAAATACATAAATATGTAATACACAAGTAAATTGTTAATCATGCAATCATATATATATATAAAAAATCGGTTTATGGTTTCTGGCATTGCATTCTGATCTCCAAGAGTTTTTTTCCATCTTTCTCTGTCTAAGCACCATTCTTTCATCACACCATTTTGCCTAAGTGCTCTCTTTGTTCCATCAGACCATGTTCTTCTAAGTCAGCCTCTATTTTTTCATTTGTTTGCTATAAATTCAATGACAATTTTGGGCAGTCTTTGATTGGTCATTTTTTTTACATGACCAAACCAATACAAAAATTGTCTCTTCTGTAGTATGCCTTCTAAAATTCTTTCTTTCACTTCCATCAATTCTTTAATCCTTTCATTCATTATTTTCTGTCTTCTTGACACTCTACATGATCTTCTTGACACATCCTTCTCTACTAGGGATGGGCACATCAGTGGGTAACATTGATGATCAACATCGGTGGTTACTCATTCCCAAAACATCGGTGCATAGATAGTATTGGTAGAAATTTCCGATGTATCAGTGAAAACCTCGATGTTTTTGCTAATAAGCCGAAAAATTCGTAGTTTTCAATTTGCAGCAGTAAATGTGCAATAGATGTGCAAAATCTCTGTTCAAATAACAGTGATTACTCACCAATAACATCGAGTAACTAATAATATTTATTAAAATGCTGGATGTATTAGTAGAAACCTATTTTTGTTCGATTCATCAGTGTAAACCTCAGCCGCCCTGGTGGCGCTGTGATCTAAGCGATGGCTTATGACCATTCGTCCAGGAGGAGTCCGGGTTCGAATCCTGGTGAGGCATGGCTGTTGTGTTTGTCTTATGTCACTGACTCTCTCCCTTCCCTAGAGCCAGTGGCCCTAAATTAGGAGGGGCGACTGCTCTTGTAGCCCGCTGAGTTGCTCACCGTGGTCAAACTTTCAATAATAATATTAAAAAAAAAAAAATGTTTTGCTAATAAACTGAAGAATTCGCATTTTCCCACCTGGATCAGTAAATGGGTAAACGGTTTGTAAAATCTCTCTTTAATATAACAGTGTTGCTCATCAATCAACATCCAGTAACATAATATTTTGTGAAACGCTTGATGCATCGTGAAAACTTCGATGTTTTTTCAATGAACCCATCGGTGGGAACCTCAATATTTTGCTTGAAGAATTTGCACTTTTCAATCTGCAGCAATGAATGGGCAATCAATTTGTAAAATCTCTGTTCAGTGTAACAGTGATACTCACCAATGCAACATCTAGTAGCGTAATATTTGTTTAAATGCCAGATGTATCAGTGTGAGCCACGATGTTTTGCTAACAAGCCGAAGATTTCACGCTTTTTCATCTGCAGCAGTGAATGGGCACATCTGTGGGTAAAATCTCTGTTCAATGTAGTTTTGATTGCTCACCAATTCAACCCCAGGTAACTAATAATATTTCTTAAAGTCCCTGATGTTTTTTCAATGTATCGATGAAAACCTCGATGGTTTTTTTTTATGTATCATGGAAACCTCTGTTTTTTCAACGCATGGGCTCCCGTACCTTCGAAGAAAAGAGTTAGGTTTTCGCCAACAAATCGACTAAAACAGCCAATAGAAAGGTGATATTTCTTTCCTCTTTATAAGAATGTAACATAAAGAAATGCATTTACTTTTGTAGAAGATATTCTTTTCCAGTTCTAAACATCGGTCACAAAACCTCGATGTTTTTTCAGTGTATCGGCTTCTGCAACATCGATCATCGGTGGCAAAACATCGTAGTTCAAAAACATTGAGGTTTTTTGCCGATCCCTAATCTCTTTAGCTGTTATTTTCTTTCTATCTGCTTTTGTTAATCGCCAGTCCTCGGCCCATATAGTAAGATGCTCTTAACAATACTATTATAAATACCCCATTTCCTTTTTCTGGTTATTTCTTCACTCCACCAGATTCCATTCAGGCATTTAACAGATTTTCTTCCCTGTGCAATTCTATTTTTTAATTCCACTGCATCTCTACCTTGTGTAATTTTAATACCTAAGTAATTATAATGATCACATCTTTCAATTTCTTTGTTATCTTCTAGCTTTAGGTTTGTTTCATTACTTACATACATATCACTCAGCTGTTCTCTGAGATCCAGAGGTTAGCTACACAAAGAAATACAAACTATCAAATAAATTTCTAACTGATTATTTACTTACTGTTGCTGTATCAAACTTCTGCATTTACAGAGATCTTGACACACAACTCGGGCTTCACTGACATCCATCATGTGATGTACGCAAGATCTTCTATACTTCATACTCATAATCTTTTTCTCATCCAGACACTCCTGAATCTCATCCTCCCATGACTTCCCGGCCTTCCTCTGCCATTCCTGCCACTTGGGCTAAAAAAAAAAAAAAATTCTTAATAAGCATCTCATCACTCATTCTTTCAACATGGCCAAATCACCGAAGCATATTAGTCTCCACCTTGCTAACAATATTTTTCTTCACATTACACAACTGTAACACACATCTTCATTCCTCACATGATCAGAACATATCTTGCCACAACTCCCCGCCCATAAGTAAAGCATTTCTCCAGCACACAAACGACTCCTATGTTTCTTCTGTAATACCCAGGTTTCACTGCCATACATCAGAGTAGGAAGAATTGCACTTTCATACACATCCATTTGGGCCTCTCTTGAGAACCCATCATTCATGTGAAAACCTCCTAAAGCAGCTATGACTTTCAATGAAGAATTCACTCGCTTACTAATTTGTTCTGTCTGTCAAACATACTTCCTAAATATACAAACTCATTCATGCCTTCATGCCATTTAGACTTATATTACATTCAGTGCTAAAAGTTTCTCGCTCAAAACCGTAACACTGCCTCGGTGGCGCAGTGGTCTAAGTGATGGCCTCTGATCATTCGTCTGAAAGGGGTCCGGGTTCGAATCCCGGTGAGGTATGGATGTCGTGTTTTGTCTTACGACACTGGCTTTCTCCCTTCCCTGGAACCAGTGACCCTAAATTAGGGACGGGCGACTGCTTATAGCCCATTGAGTTGCTCACGGTAGTCGTTAAACCTCCAATCAAAAAAAAAAAAAAAAAGACTAACTTTGGTTTTCCCTTACTTAGGATTTATAGGGGTTTTGCTTGTGGTTCAAATAGAGAGAATTTTGCTATTGTTAATCTTGGGAGATGGGTAGATGAAATCGGTGACATAATAAGAACATTTTAATCCAAAGACATCATAAATGAAAAATTCTTCAACAGTGAGCCTAAAGTTCCTAAATGACTATCGACTGTTTGCGTTTGCAGAGTTGACAACCTAAAAGTGTCAAAAGGTATTTATTGTTATATGTGTACCAATGTGTAACACAAGATAATCAAAGTAGCATTGTACTCGTATAAACTAGTTCTGGCGGTGATCACAGGACAAAACACTTATGCCACAATACAACCAGGAATGTTTCCACCCTCAGGCCAGGCTGAGGTGGTTACAAGTTCTAGAGAAACAGATAAAACAACCCTTAACTAAATGATTTTACTGCCACTCAGATTTTAGTTTTTCGAAGAACCCATTGGGTTCACCATTATTTGAGATGATAGCTTATAAAAAAAATTGAATCTGTGTAAATAAAGAAAAATGTCAATTACAACTCTGTAGTTTTTTTTATCTTTTTCTTTCTTGTGGCTGATAGAAAATTTAGGTTAAAGTCCAAACAAAATCAATTAACACACTAGTCCTTAAGGACAGAATGCAGCATTTAGTAACCATATTGAAAATTATGTGTACTTAAAACTTTCAGCCTAACCAGATTAAAGTTTACTAGGCAAATACCACTTATAACTCTTTTTCCAACCATTTTACATTGTTGTTGTTTTTTAATGTACTACTAATAATAATACTATGTAAAAATTGTACACATACACAAATGCCAAAAACAATAGTATCAGAATCACCAAATGTTACTAAAAGTATAAAAATGTAGAACAAATTTTTGATGCCAGCAAAACTAAAAATCCAGATTTTTGGTTATTGAGACTCATTAAACACCATATCAAAATGTCATAAACCAAACACTATTTCAGTAAACTAGAAACACACCAGAACTCATGTGCAAAATCAAAGATAAACTAAATATTGATTAATCTTTCTTGACTATTAGGGAAAATAACAAAACAAAAACAAAATGTAAACAGTAAACAACAAGAACATCTCTTTCAAACCGGTTTTCTTTTCCCTCGAAATGATATAAAGTTTTTTTTGCGACGCTTGCAAATGATAAAATATATATACAGGGTGATTCATAAAGAAGTATACAGTTTCAATGCACTATAAAACAAGAACAATGTAAGATATTTTATGTTGCCTGTAACAGAATTGTAGGGGAATGTTTCAAGTTTTTTTAGAGACAGTCACAGATGTTCTATGTGTGCACCCTTAGTCATATGACACTCATCGAGCTGGTAATCCATTTCCACCGAAACGCGAAGTGAGACTAGCCGTGGACTACAACATGCCACTGACCCAATGGCCACCCAGAAGTCCTGACTTAACCCCTTGTGACTTTTTCCTGTGGGGGTACGTGAAGGACAAGGTATTCGCCCCTCCCCTTCCTGTTGATCTAGTTTAGCTGAAACAGCGTATCACAGCCACTATCACTGCATTTGATTCAGATATCTTACCTCGCATTTGGGCGGAAATGGATTACCGGCTCGATGTGTGTCGTGTGACTAAGGGTGCATACATAGAACATCTATGACTGTCTCTAAAAAAACTTGAAACATTTCCCTACAATTCTGTTACAGGTAACATAAAATATCTTACATTGTTCTTGTTTTATAGTGTGTTGAAACTGTATACTTCTTTATGAATCACCCTGTATATATGTCAAAACTGTTGCATAATTCTATACTGACAAATCTCGCTGCAAATCCCTCCGTCATTATGCACTAGAATTTAGTTAAAATAACAACTGCTAAGAACTCAAAAGGAAATATTATTCGCTTCAAAAACCACAAGTTACTTTAAAACTACTTCAACTAGAAAAAGACTGTCAATACTTTTCCTATGAGCACTCACTATAACAACTCAAGTAATTGATTATCCATGTTTACTCATTCCACAATACTCTAAGACCAGTGCACTTGCAATAAATTAAACTTCATGAAACTTTACACTTAACACTACCAAATAAAAATATTCAAAAACTTCTCCTAAAACCACTATTTGAAGCTAAAACAGTTCCCACTAGCAATTACCATAATTATCATTCAATCACTCAGGCTTTTAAAATTTCCCTGACAAAGTACAAACATTCCTTAAAGTACTCTTAAAATACAGAATACCTCATACGGCTCATCTCATGTAATCAGATCATGATACATAAGAATGAAATTTCACTACAAAAACAAAACAAAACAAAACTAGTGGCTCCTTAGAGAAGGGCTAAAGGAATCAGGAAAATAAAACCTATCACAGGCTTTTCCTGCCTATGCATGGCTGGGTGTATTTTTTTTTTTTTTTTTTTTTTTTTTTGTTGTTTGATATATTGCCATGTACACTCGAAGAAATATCAACAGTACCACACCGGTCCTTTTCCGAATGGATTTTCACATCTAGTCAAATTATCTATCAAGAGGATAATCCCCCAATTATCTCCTGACATCCCTTTCGTAAACTTACTCCAACATCAGACTTATGACGTACCTAAGTGCACAAATTCCAACTCATTATTCCCAGAAATCCTACCACTACACCAAGAATCATTACTCGAAGACATCATATCACTACACGAAGAATCGCTTATTTCCAGAAATCCCACTAACTTTTAATAACTCAGTACACATACAAGACAATATTTGTCAACAATCACATTCCTCGGGTCTGATGCATGCCTACTCACTAGCCCATTATTTTTTAGTTACATAACGTTCTTGCATGATTGACATTGGAAGTTAGCCTACTGAGAGAAACTACTGCATAGCTTATGAAGTACACTTATAAAGTAAATTTGCCTAAGAACACTACCTTAAATAAAAATTGCAATGCATTACTATCTAGCAACTAGCCTCTCATAAAGTACAAAAAAAAAAAAAAAAAACACAAAATAAAACGCTATTAATTTATTATTAAATTAAAATCAAACGCCATCTCCTGCACGATACACTTTCATTAAAGTGTATTGTGCGGGAGACTGCGTTTGATTTTAATTTAATAGCTTTTGGTGCATGAGTTAATTTCTTCATACATTAATTTATTAATTGATTTAGAACTTGAAGGGAAAAAAGTACAGTTTGAAAGAGTGTTCAGCTCAATAAGGCCCCAACCAGAATCATTTTATCGTTAATTCATTACTGCTACTCCATATGTCAACATTTGAGAACTTCATGAAATTTGTTTCCAAAAGAAATCACTTCTTATTTGAAACTAAGTATTTGTAGACCAATAATTTTCAACTGTAATTTAAATTACTGGTTTCTTTTCTGCCGCTTTACACAGATATCAGATTAATTTTTGAAGTGCATTATTAATTTCCGAAATCCAAAGAAAACCTTTAAGTTCAAAATTCTTTTGCTTCTAGGTGACCCATTTGGCGTGGGAAAAAAATCAAGACAGCTTACCTCGGCATCAGGGCGAGAAACTCGTAATCAACTCAACACATTTTTCATCATTTTTTTTTTTTTAATTCTCTTTTCAGCTGGGGTGAGGGGATGACAGTTTGTTTCTTGCAGTCATTCAATGTCTCTAAGAGATGTGGTCACATGGAGAATCCAGAGAGAAATTTCCTGGCTCCTAAAGTAGAACACATCATATCAGCAGCTAAGATAGGATTTTTCCTCGTTGCATATCTGGATAGCGGCAACACATGGTCCTTAGTTTGGGAAACCTCCTTGGTTTTGGAAAAGTGTGCCTTATCATCAAATAGCTCCCACGAGGGTGGGAAAAGAAATTTTGCAAATAGAGAGCAGGACAAACTCTTCTGCATCGTGTCTACTCTGATGACGAAAGCCCTTCCTAGGTGTGCACGCTAGTTCGATCCCTAGAGGCTATGATGCGTCTTTACGCATATTTTCCTTCTCCAACCAATTTCAAACATTCTTTTGGATTTTTCTTCTCTAGGGACCAGCCAGCCAAACTGAAACAGAACACCCGTAGGTGTCCGAAACAGCCAGCCAGCCCCCTACTGACTTTGCACGAGAAAAGGCGCACTAGGTCCTAGGTTCTTTTATTTATCTGTCAGAGCAAGTGAGCGAGAGCTTAAGTACGTAAAAAAGGAAGGAAGGAAGTGAGTGCCTGAGGGGGGGATTTTGGGTATTATAGGGGGTCCACCTCAGTTCCTTGTAAGGAACTTAACTTGATTGGATGAAACGCTCATAGCAACAAGCGATTTAACCAATCGAAGATTACATAACTTTTGCTGAGCTTTTCGCCCCCCCTCCTCCCAATTCTGAGAACACGAAAGTCGCCAAAATACGTTGCTTTGACCTCTGTCCGTAGTCATTCTAAAAATAAAACTTCGAGGCTCCAACTTTCACCCAAAGCCCAAAAAGCGATTCTTTAAGTGAAGGGAAGAAAGCAAAAGAAAATGGTGTTTTATTCAACAACAAATTTTCCTTTCCTCTCTACTTTTGCAATGAGCCTGGCTTGTCTTACATACTTTACAATTCTTCTAAAATATATACACGGAGAGATAAAAAAAGAAAATACTATTATTTTACAAATCCTGCATTTTAAGCGGAAATGGACCGGAAAAGAGGTAAATAAAAAAAATGTAATCATGTTCTTTTATATTTAAAAAGTAACTTCACTGCTCAATAAGTTAACACACATTACACATTTTGAACTTTAACTTACTTATTCACTTAATAATAAATATCGCCTCTCATTGAATTGCTTGCTGAGCTCATTTTGAGTGAGGTACAGAAAGAAGAAAAATAAAAATATGCATATGATATTACCATGAAACGAAGTTGACAGCAAAAAAAAAAAAAAAAAAAAATTCTTCTTCAATCGGAACAGCACCTTGAACACTCATTGTAAGAAATTACTCCCTTGAATGAAACCAATGGATAAACACTACACTTCACTACTCTAGACAATATTTAAAACAATATATCCAAGGAATCACATCTAAATCTTCCACTCTGGTCTCACTGGAGAAAAAAAAAAAAGCGTTTGCTCCCAGAACAACAAACCAAAAAACATACAAGTACATACCATTCCCACACTTCACTCAACATGTACACACACTTAACAAAATATTCTAACATTCTGTAAAGATGTTAAGGAAGGGATAGGAAAGAAAAAAGAATTCTAAGTCAGAATAGAAACGAAAGAAATTCTTAAATTTTTCTTGACTTCCCGAGGGAATGGAACTGAAAAATTCTGAAGATGTTGAAAATTAATTCAAGTTCCTTACCAACAAATTTTCGGAGGTCGATGATAAAAAAAGAAAAGAACTGTGCATTATTCTTTTTTTTTCTTTTTGTTTCATCTTTCCCGAAGGGAATTTAGATGCGTGATGGGAGCCTATTTTCCTTTCTGAAAATGAAATGGCCAGTCTCCTTTTCAAAAGCTGGAAAATGGCAACACATCATTTATACTCAGTTTGAATTTCAGGCAAACTTCGTACATACACGACAACATACTCTGCAACTCTTTTGCTCTCTGCCAACAGGACTGTGTTGTCAGCATACAGCAATCTGCACACATGGATATTACCCAGACATAAATCAGTATTGTCCATTTTGGCATCACACATGCATGCGTCCATAAATATATTAAACAACCATGGTGACATCACACAACCTTGTTTGACTCCTGCACCAATAGAAAACCATTTTGATAAAACACCATTCACTTGTACACAAGCTCTACTGCCATCCACATACATTACTTTTTATCATTACTTCCAATGCATAAATATTTTGTTTTATTTAAATTCATAGTTCCCATTTTTCATATTCTTTTATTTTTCTAGTCATATACTCCAAATCAAATTTATCTTCTGCAAGAAGTATCTGATCATCAGCAAATAGTAAAGTAAATGCCATTGTTCCATTTAAATTAATCCCCATTGCTCGACATTTCCTTTTCCGTTTTTTCAAAGTCTGTTCCACATAAATCTTAAATAATGTTGGAGATGTGCAACATCACTGTCTTAGTCCTTTAGTCATTAGGAATCCTTCTGAAGTTTTCTGGCCCATTTTTATTTTTGTTATTGATCCTTGATAAAGTTCTTTGGCTGCTTTGATTATCATAGTATTAATATTGGTATCTTTTAATGTTTTCCATAGTTTTATAATAGGTGCATTATGTGTTTTTGCTAGGTCTATGAATAATAAGTGTACTTCTCCAGTTGCAATTCTTGTCTCTATCACTTGTTTAAGATAGAATATATTATCCATCATGTAATCATAAGTTATGTTTATTAATTTTTGTTTTTATCCTTTTAACGTAGTATATACCACTATACGTAAGTGTGACTTAAAAGTCAGGAGTAGCTGCAAAAGTAATGTGTAGTTACAATAACAGATGTAAAAGCAATGTTTATAACAAGCAATATTCTTAGATCTCATTATAACAGTTTCACTGCAAATAATTTGCAACTGCCACAATATTATAAGTTGGACTGCATTTTGGACAACTGCATCCTAGATAATACTTCTTACAGGACTATTGGCAGCATTTGTCTGATGTTTAAAAAAAAGGTAGCCCATGTACTTCTCTTTCATTATTGACCATCTGCTATGTTTCTACTGTTCCTGATTAGAAAAACACAAAATGTATTGCTCCATTTATTGACAGAAAATCTCTCGGGTATCAACAAAATATAGAAATTTTCCCTTTTCCTGATGCCTGTAATATGGACTCACCTCATCAAATTCCGATTATTGAGAAATCCATTTTAAAATATGGCAGCATCTGATTCACCATGTTTTAACACCTCATGGTATTTCATTTCTTCCTATGGCTGACAAAAGTAGAAGTAGCTACCAAAACATCCCTATTTCACTATTTTCTTTTTTTCTTATGTAACTTTAGCATGTACTTTTGATGTATTTGTCACAATTGTGTAACGTGGATTTCTACCATTCCTTGTTATTTGACAGTCACTAGTGACACTGCTACTACAGAAGAGGCCTTTTAGTTTCTCATCTGCTATGTTGTTAAACGACCCCTACTAAAAAATGTAGTTTTTCATATGTTCACACCTAGAATATACACTGAATTATGTTTTGTCAAATGATGTAACTTGATAGTAGAAAGAAAATGTTTCTTTCTCTTTATAATTACAACAAAGAAGTGAGTGGGTTTCACAAGAATTTTATCCCGCAGGCTTATCCTTACCCCAAAGACAGCTGTAATATCAGAATTCATGGGGATATCATGTTACACTGTAAATATATGATGTTTTCTTGAACTGTGTGACTAAGCCAATTCTTAAAATTTAATAATAATCTCTTTCTTGTGTTTAACGATTGTGATACTTTTCACACTGGTAGCGTGAGTTTAAAACCCAGGTGCATCATTGCTGCTGTGTTTGTTCCCCCAGACTTGTTCATTCCCCTCCTCACAGCCAGTAACTCTCAGTTAGTTAAAAATGGATTACTTCTTACAACCTTTGAAGTTTATGGGGAGGTAAAAGAAAAGAGCAAAAAAAAAAAAAGTATCTACTATCCATGGTTGGTATTTCTATTTTGCACCCTTATGTTCTGTTTGTTACACATATGACAGTTTTTGTGTCTTCATATGTAGTTTGGTCTTTTACTGAAAACAAAATTTTAAATAAACATTATGTGAGTTTTTTATTTTTCTCCTGAAATATCAAGTGTCTTTATCTGTACAATGCAAGTTTTGCTATTTTGCTCAAAAGAATTATATTAGGAGCTTGTAACTTTCTTTCCTAAAAAAGAAATTATATTACAGAGCTAGGCACCTTGTTTGCTGCTACTGGAGGTTCATATATGTTATGATTATAAGGTGTCCTAAATAATCATAACATATAACAAACAAATATTATCATTGTTTTAAAGCTTTAGTTAAGATATACATAATGCACCTTAATTTTCTTTCATGGAAATTCGTAAAATGTTCAATGATGTCACTGGCAAAAACGTTAATTACTTTAACTGTGCATCCTCTGCTGCAACGATGATATTGGTATATTCTGTCAACATGGAATTTAATAAGTGAGGTGCTTGTGAGTGAAGAAAAAAACAGCAGTGCATAAAATGCAAAAAGGGGAGCGGAACGCCAAAAATAAAATAAAACAGGAAGGTGTTATTTAAAAATCTGTAGGTTAATGTGATGCTGTAAATGAAACATGACACATAACACAACGAAATGAAAACTGAACTCTCCAATCATGTGCCAGCATTTTCTATTGAAACTTATACATTTGCTTCTCAGTGTAATGTGTTGCACTTTTCAAGTATTTCCTCCCACCCCTCTTTTTCTGCTGCTTGTTTTGTAAATTATTGTCTTCATCAGTATATAATATTGATTAATTTTCTGTCAACTTACCACATAATTGATGTTCAGCTGCACTGTTAATTTGTCATTTGAAAAGTGTCTGAATTTCAGAGCTATGCTTTATAGATTTTCAGTTTTGTAGGTATGATTACAAAAAAAGATAAAAAAATGTCTAACATGGTTTTTATCTTTTGCAGAGAGATGAAGTTGATCTCATTACCGGTGTTCTTGAAGCAGCAATTCCAAGCTATGGTGGGTTTTGCTGTGGCACATCATTCATCGTTGATCATATGGTAATTATTATGTGCAACTATTATTTAAAAAATATCCCAACACACATCAGTTTTGAATTGACATCATTAAAACTGATCTCAGTGATGTATTATTCCTTCTTTGGCTGCTGTGACATACTCCATTTTCTTGTCATGTAGTTTGTTTATACAGACTCAACTCCTGAATAATAAATATGCAGTACACACATAACAAATAACTGAAGGTAATTGAAATATCATGCTCGTTGTGTAAAAGAAAGAAAAATTGAAAAACACGGGAGCCTTTTGACATGGTCTTGATCACTTGTAAGCATTCGGAGTGAGACTACTTGCCAGATTTGAATTTTCAAGTGCTTCATGATGGGGATAAAAGAAGGACTATCAGTATTGCAGTTTGAAAAGGTAGATAGATGTTTCAATGCTCTCATGAAAACATAGAGCCCTTTTATTTACAAAAGGAGCAATTTTCTCAGTGTTCTTCCAGAGAGGCATTGTTGATGTATCTGAGATAGTCAATAATGTCAAGGAAGAATTTTGTCTATGTTGGCTAACATTCACTTTATGCTCATCCAGGTGCTCAGTAATGCTGTGAAAAGTGCTACCGATATAAACTGTGGTGCCAACAGAAGTAGCAATGAGAATTTTGTACACACCAGGAACATTAAGATCTTTGACTTTATCTCTGTCCAGCTGGATAAGCTTCATGATAGTAGGATCGTATTTGATACCAATGCAATAGCAGTAGGATTTTAAAATTTGATGCAACTGGTAGGTAACCTTGTCAAGAAAAGGAGTACATCCAGCAAATTGAAGTTGTCCATTGACCTCTGATGAATAGAGAGTAGTGGAATTCTTGACTTCAAACATTTTTAGGAGTTTGTCCACCAAACCGTTAGGGAATTGATGGTGAGCAGCAATGGTTTTAATATTATTGTTTTCAAAGGTGAAAGAGGCATGACTATTGCAAATAATATTGGCATGATCAATAAAAGAAGGAAGTGCAGACAGCTTGTAAGCACCAAAAGTGTGTGAAGGGTATTACACCGATGAGCCATTCCATTATGACCACCCCCAGCCTAGAGAAATGAGCATGCCTGGAGAACGAATGGCAACGTAGGTGAAGTTCACAGAGCAATATATATGCAACCCGAGGACCGCCTTCTGGTTAGTAGAATGTTCGGAGTCAAAATGAGAAAAGCTGCCGATTTATCGGAGTTTGATAAAAAAACAAATCGTGATGGCATAGCACCTTGGAACTACGATCTCAGAAACGGTGCGGCTTGTCGGGTGTTCACATGCTGCTGTAGTGAGTACGTATCAAAAGTGGTGCACACATGGCGAAACGACGAACCGTCAACCACAGCTCATTGATGCCAGAGGAGAGCGGAAACTGGGGTGCACTGTACACAGCGACCGCAGGGCCACAATGCGACAAATCACCTGCAGCTACAACAGTGGTAATCAGGGCAGTGTGTCACAGCACACAGTTCATCTCAGCCTTCTGTGCATGGGCCTGTGTAGCTGAAGACCCCGTCGAGACCCCATGCTCCCTGCACGTCATCGCCAACAACGCATGTAATGGGCTTAATATCGTCAAGATTGGGCCATGGGTGATTGGGTGAAAGTGACCTGGTCTAATGAATCAAGATTTCTGGTGCATCACGCAGACAGCCGAGCGCAGATATGCCAATTACCAACGGAGGCTATGGCACCTGGACGCACGTTTCGGCGGAAACAGGCCGGAGGCTGCGGTGATATGCTGTGGGTGATGTTTTCTTGGGACACTAGGCCCCATTATCCCAATAATACAAACCCTGACAGCTGTCAGGTATCTGAACATTGTTGCGGACCAAGTTCATACTTGCCAACTTTTACGGATTTCTATTTAATTTTACTGATTTACGGTTAGAGGTCTTTTTTTTTTTTTTTTTTACACGGATTTTTTAATATTTCGATTGCTCAGTCGAAATATTTCAATCCCCTGCAACCATCCATTTCGATTTTCTACCGGACCTTATGAGCACTGTGTCACGTTTCGTGACGTCGAGCTACCGCACGACGTCACGAAACGTCGTGCGGTAGCTCTCTATCTCCACAGGAGTGCTCAAGTGACGTACCGACCAGAGTTCGCCAAAATGCGTAATTGCGTGTCTAGTACGCATCGAAATTTTACCAACGCATAAAAATACACATTGGGAATTTTTCTCGGTGCACATTTTTATGCGTCGGGTATTTCTCTCGACGCGTACTATGCATCGAAGAATTTTACCAATTCGTAAAAATACACATCGAGACGGTATTTTGTCTTTCAAAAACGGAAGTAAACGAAATAAAGAATTTTTCCATAATCGTAATTTCTTTTTCCTGTGATGTTGCCTGTGTCCAGTATTGTTGTTATATGTCATTTTATTTCATAAATACCCTGATGGAAAAAAAAATCCCAACACCACAAAAAAATAGTTGTAGAGGAATGAAATGGCGGCAATACATTTGTATAGGTAACATATTTAATCGATTAAAGTTTCAAGATCACAACTTATTGTAAGCGCAAGAAGAGCCATTTTAAATGTGAAATGCTGGCACATTAATAACCGGTGTAACCAGAATGTTGAATGCAAGCACGCAAACGTCCATGCATTGTGTCGTACAGGTGCTGGATGTCCGTTTGTGGGATAGAGTTCCATGCCTGTTGCACTTGGTTGGTCAATACAGGGACGGTTAATGCTGGTTGGGGGAGACGCTGGAGTTGTCGTCCAATGATGTCCCATATGTGCTCGATTGGTGAAAGATCTGGTGATCTAGCAGGCCATGGCAACATGTCGACACTCTGTAGAACATGTTGGGCTACAACAGCGGTATGCGAGTGAGCGTTATCCTGTTGGAAAACACCCCTGGAATGCTGTTCATGAATGGCAGCACAACAGATTGAATCACCAGACCGACGTACAAATGTGCCGTCAGGGTGCGTGGGATAACCACGAGAGTGCTCCTGCTGTCATAAGAAATTGCTCCCCAGACCATAACTCCAGGTGTAGGTCCAGTGTGTCTCGGGCACAGACAGGTTGGTTGCAGGCGCTCACCTGGACTCCTTCTAACCAACACACGGCCATCACTGGCACCCAGGCAGAACCGGCTTTCATCAGAAAACACAACAGATCTCCACTCCGTCCTCCAATGAGCTCTAGCTTGACACCACTGACGTCGCAAACGGCAGTGGTTTGCAGTAAGTGGAATGCATGCTACAGGGCGCCTGGCTCGGAGCTGTCCTTCAAGTAACCGATTTGTAACAGTTCGTTGTGTCACTGTGGTGGCAACTGCAGCTCGAATTGCTGCCGCAGACGCGGTACGATGCGCCACAGCCATACGCCGTACACGGCGGTCTTCCCTCTCCGTACTGCCACGTGGCCAGCCGGAACCCTGTCTTCTTGAGGCAGTACCTTCCCTTGACCACCGCTGCCAACAATCATGCACAGTGGCTACATTCCTGCCAAGTCGTTCTGCAATATTGCGGAAAGAAAATCCACCTTCTCGTAGCCCTATTACACGACCTCGTTCAAACTCCGTGAGCTGTTGATAACGGCTTCTTCGTCTTCTTAAAGTCATTCCTGACTATTATTAGCACACTACGTCGAATCTCAACGATAACTAACGCTCACGAACGTTACAGCGCGTATTTACAGCAAACCTGCTTTGCATGTTCCGAGGGCGCTACTAGCTCCACACGAATGCGCCGAGCGCGAAATTTGCATAGACGTCATCTTACAGATGTACTCTCACCGCCTACCAACTGTCTTTTATCTAACACAACCCCTTCTTAGTGTTGGGATTTTTTTTCCGTCGGTGTATTTGTATTTCAGTTTGAAAATGGAGAACAAAAATTCGAAAACGGAAATTCGACGGCCAAAAATGTAGCTGTAATCTTTTAGGTATGAGAGTGCGATGGCTTCGAGGAATTTCTCCTTATCCATCATAATTTGTGTTATCCTCGAGATCGATGCATAACAGAACAGAAATTTTGGGACATTTAGTAGTGGTGGATGATGTTTCCCGCCTGAAACTTTCTAAACTTTCGAGAGCGGAAGTTTCGTCTTTCAAAACTTTCGAAAACGGAAGTTAGATGCAGTGGAGATTTCTCCCGTAATCGTAATTTTATTTTTCACGTGATCATTTTATTTCATAAATATTTGTATTTCAACTTGAAAATGTCCGTAAATGGAAATCGGATGTAGCAAAGATTTTCCCTGTAACTCTAATTTTTTCCCCCAACGATGATCAGAACATGTAACCTGTATTCTTAAATATTCTCCCCCAAAAGTTTTGCATTTCAGCTTAAAAGGGGGGGTCTGAAAATAAAAGTGACGAAGCTGAAAAATTTGTAAAAATTGATGCATGGTATTTATATTTTCAAAGTTACACTATTCATTTTTTTATCTAAAATAGTGAAAGCTATCATGCATTCACGATGAATAAAATTGTCATCCAAGGGCATTAAAAAAAAACGACAGTAAAGAAATGGGAAGGGAAACAAAGATATCAGCAAAATGAAAATTTAAGCACTGGATGCTGTGTAGCTGCAGAAAAACAAATGTGGTTGTGGAACTTGCTGAGAAGTTTATTAGATATTTTTAGATGCACCTCAAAAGTGCAATGTTTTCACTTCTTGAACACATTGCTGTTCCATGTGGTCATTACAAAACGTGATAAATTTAATGTTATTGTTTTAAAATACGAATGTTATATTTATTTCTAAAACAAGAAACAAAACAGATCCACATTCTAAATACATTGAGCAGTAGTGAAATATTTTTTATATGAAAAAATCTGGATTGATTTTTGATAATTGCCTAGCATTTTTGTAAGTACTTAATTTCATCTGTTAATTTTTCTAGAATACTCCTGACTTTTGAAAATTACTCCCAAAATTTTTTCAAAGGAGTAAAAATACTCCTATAAAAAAAAAAAAATCAGCAAACTCTGATGCAGACGCTAGACATATGCGCAGAGTCTGTTATGGTAGCCGTCACAGTTTTGTATTTCCACGGCCCGACCTGATCAAGTGGGTGGTAATGCTGATCGAGCGGCCGTGGTATTTCAGTCTCTGTAGACGCTAGTTCATCATAGCAGTTAATTGGTCTCCTGTTAGGAGGGAAATCACAGCCATTGATAAAGAAGGGTAAAATCTGCATGCACAGTGTTGAGCAATGATGTTGTAGCAGCAAAAGAATACTTTATTATGTGTGTTGTTTTTAGTGTGTGGGGTTGTTTCTTTGTTGTAGATTTAAGTTACTGGGAGGAGCGAGTTGTTAGTTTAGCTTTTATGCAAATCTATAAAGATGAGTACTAAGATTATACCATTTCAAAGTTATTTTCAAACTTTTAAGGAAGCATATACTGCAAAGTTCCAGTGTATCAGAAAATCTAATAAGGGTGTGAAATTTGCATTTTGTGACATTTGCCAAAACAATTTGAACATTGCCCACGCAGGCAGAAAGGATATTTTTTGTCACGTAAATGGTCCCAAACACAAAGGTAACGTGAAGTGTACTGAGAGTGACTCCAAACTGACTATGTTTTTTAAAACATTGGATAATAGTCAAGGAAATGTAACTCGTGCCGAATTGTTGTTTACATCTTTTTTGATAGAACACAACATGCCGTTCAGTGCTGCCTGCCAAGCTGGTCCACTTTTTTAGCAGATGTTTCGAAAAGATGATTGTCTATGAAATGGCTTTAGATTGAACTTCTGCTGTTGTGAAACTTTTACAAGGGTCATTTTCTGCAACATGTGATGAAAGTCATGAAAGTGATTACAATATTATATAATCCCAGTGCTGCCAGACCTGCGCCAATTGCGCCAGCCCGAGGCGAAAACGTTGTTCTTGCACCATTCTGCTATTAAATTTATGAAATCTGCGCCAATTTTGCACCAAAAGTTAAAATTTACCGGTCATCGATATTTTAGCGTAATCTTTACAACATTTGAAATCGATTGTGGTTAATTCGTACGTGAGATTCTTCTGCGGGTTCACGGAATTCACCCCCCCCTTTTTGTCCTTTTCTAGATCGATGCAAAAGTGACAAAATTTTCGGGGTATTAGTTGGGGGGTCGTATTCCGTCTGGGGACGTTGTTTTGTCTTTTTAAACATTCAGAAACAGAAGTTAAATGGAGTGCAGATTTTTCCCGTAATCATTTTTTTTTCTTGCGCGATGTTGCTTCAATATTGTTGTTAAATATAATTTCATTACATAATTTCAGCTTGAAATTGTAGGCAACGATTTCCGAAAACGGAAGTTAGGCCACCCGGAAATTTCCCTGTAATCTTCGGCCACGAGATTCTTGCGCTGATTCGAGGAATTCCGTCTTTTTGTTATCCTTTGGATCATTTACGAGATTGATGCATAACTGAACTGAAATTTAGGGAGGATTGGTGATGGTGGTGTGCGGGATTGTTTTCTTCATCGGAGGACGGAATTTCATCCTTCGAAAACGGAAAGTAGACGGAGGTAAGATTTCTCTCGTAATCGTAAAAAGAAATTTCGCGATGTTTCCTTTACCCAGTATTGTTAGATATCATTTTATTCCATAAATATTTGTATTTCAGCTTGAAAATGTTGGATAAATTTTCGAAAACGGAAGTCGGATGGAGAGAGGATTTCTTCCGTAATTGTACCCCCCATGATGTTCCTACTCCTGTGCAGTTGTTAAATGTCATCACCCTCATAAATGTGTGTGCATTTTAGCTTGATAAGGGTGGGGGAAATTTCCAAAAACAGAAGTGACGAAGTTTGGAAATTTGTAAGAGTTGATGCGTGGTGTTAAAAAAAAAAAAGTATTCATTCTCTGAAAATTACACCATTTATCTAAAATAGTGAAAGCTCTGATATCAGAATTCATGGTTCTCAGGCTAAAAGTTCTTTAAGCATGATGGATAAAATTGTCATCTGAGGGAATAAAAAAAAATGAAAGAAAGAAAAGTAACAAAGAAAAATGGTAAAGGAAAATTATCAGCAGAAAAAAAGTAAACAGTGGGTGTTGTACAGCGGCAGAGCCAACAAAAGACAAATATGGCCGTGGAACTTGCTGAGAAGAAAGTAGGGTTTGCTCGCAAGAGGAAACCAGAGCTAATTTTCTAGCAAGTACAAGAACAAAACCAGGAAAAATAAAACTGTTTGAAGCTGTCTTTTAAAACCACCCTATATTGTTTGGAATTCAGTAATTTTATAATTGTGAATACAGTGGTGTGATCTAGTTAAATATTTTCATAAATAAATTGCAGTGAACGATTCAGTTTTGTTCATGCTGTGTAATATTCACACTTTCTCACCGCACAGTGTGATTTTTCACCAAATTAAAAAGTACAGCTTTGTTTTTTTTTCTTCGTCAGTCTCATGTATGTTAATTAAAATTGCTCATGAGCGCTATGGATAAATGAAAGGGTTGTTTATATTGCATAACTTGTAATCAATTATCAGGAATACCAAACTTTTGGTTCTTACTTAAAGTCTGAATTTTGCCCCATACGTTCAGGGAGCAGAATTTTTAGGAGATTTTCTTTTTCTCATTGTGACCTACCTTGGGGAACATCTTCACCCTCACACTTTTCTTTTTCCAGATGGAGGTGCATTGAAGCACTTACTAACTTGCAATCATCTGCTTAATGTCCATACATACAGGATCCCACGTATGCAAGAGCAGTGGCCCTTTCAGACAGCAACAACAAAAAAGTCATAAACTGATTCTACTACTACTACTGAAGAGGGGGATTCCACGCTAAAATGTCAATGCGCAAGCGTTAAGCGATGGAAGCAGCTTTTATCTAACCAACTTTACTAAATCTCACTGTTATCTTATAGTTTTGGTTCCAGTTGTAATTGTTCACAGCAATAACGAAAGTTTGACATTGATAATTACTGGATGAAAAACATTGTGCGAAAAGTATCATGGTGCAACTGCTGAAAGGTGATTTTACAATTTGATTATTAAATGTTACATTAGTTTTCCTTTTATATTGAAGGTACGCTTTCCTTCAGAAAACCTTAGGAGTTTGTGATGCACACGCAAACCACATACGCGTGGCTTGCCAGTTGGTTGGTTTCAGAAATAATGTATTTTCATCTGAATGCCATGAATCTCGAAAAATATGCTGCTAAAAACAACCATAGAACAAACAGTAATTACATATTATTTATTCTTCTTAAGTGTATATTTGCAAGCATTCAGTAACAATAGCAACAGTTCTTGGACGCAGCAGCATCCTATTCGTGTTACAGCAAAACAAATGCATTCCGAAGAAAATCCCTGATACTAATGTGTTACGCTTAAAATATTGCAGGTCATGTAGTTTTCAATAAATCGTGGGTAGTATAATTGTTTTCCCATTTATCTCACTGTAGGAACGACAGAAATGCTAATTAACAGTCATAAGAAAAGCAGTAAAATGTCAACAAACCTGAAATATAACATTTTTTCATAGTTCATAAAATAATGGTAATTCAGTATATAAACGTAACTTAAAGCACAGCATGGACTTTAAGCAATTAAAAATGCTATCATTTGCTGCTTCAAAACCTGAGTTCTGCTCCAAATTGCATATTTTCCAGCTCCAAGAATTGCTCCGAAACATGGTAGAGGCGCTAACACCCCTGTAATCCTGATATACAAGATGAAGATTAAAAGTTATGTAACATACAGTTTTGAATGCAATGTGTAGGTACTCTTATTAAAATGAATATTTCCTTTTTACAGGAAATGTTTAGTTTGGTTTTGAAACACCACAGATTTGCGAGGCTAACATTGAACAAAATTAATATTTTACTTTATGGTTTTTTTAATTATTATTTTAAACACAGATAATACTAGTTTAGTTATTGTGGCATATGCAGAGATTTTTACTGCATATTTATTAATATAATTATGTTTTGTTTTGTGGTAAATGGTGTTCACGCAAAAGTTTTACTGATGCGCATTTTCCAAAGTTGGCAAGTATTGCAAGTTCACCCATTCATGGCAACTGTGCTCCCCACCATTACCAACAGGATAATGCACCATGCCGCACTGCCAGAATCGTCAAAGGAGTTGTTCAAGGAACATGCTTGTGACTTTCTGTTAGTGCACTGGCCTCCAAATTCACCTGACATAAACCCAATCGAACATTTGTGGTTCGACTTGGAAAAGCGGGTTTGCACTAAATCCCCCCCCCTCCCAGTGCATGGGAACTGGAGGGCCTACTGTTGACATTATGGTACCAGTTACGCCAGGATACCTATCACCACCTCATCGAAATGCCTCGCCGAGTGGCCACTGTTTTGTTGGCTAAAGGGGGTCCTACAGCTTATTATTTAGGTAGTCATAATGTGTAATAGTTCATCAGTGTATATTGGTATCAACAGTAGGTTTACGAAAGAGAGAACATTCAATTTTGCTTGCAATTGTTTTGCGGCTGACATTCAGGAAGTTAATGAAATTGTTGACCTCTTCATGGACAGTAAGATTGATGGAAGGAAAGAATTCAATGACTCATGAGGTGACCTGAAGTAATTCATGAGAAGAATGAAGCCAAAGAACAAATATGTTGTCTCCATAGCGAACCCAGGTAGTAGGTTGAAGATGGTACTTAGCAGTGACCGAAGTTCAATCTTTTTTTGTTTTGATTTATATCTTGGTCAGAGAACTTTTACTGTAGCCATTACACCATCTAGGACAACATAGTTCTAAGCAACTGCTGTGTAGTTATCTGAGCATGAGAATGATCTATGTCAGGAACCATCAGTTCTTCACATAAATAAGGAAATCAGTGATGAAATAATCTTCACAAGCATATGAAATATCATGACACGCATATAGTGCATCACTATCTGCACAGAAAAACCCAAATCAATATTTGATGCTCAGTTTAAATGGTTAAATGGGCCTCCCTGGTGATGCGGTGGTCTAAGTGCTGGCTTCTGATCATTCATCCGAGTTGGGTTCAGGTTTGAATCCCGGTGCATACCTGCCAGGTTTTACAGTTTACCCGTAAAATTTACAGACATGTGACTTGTTTTACGGATTTGGTGATTCTCTCAGATTTTTTTCCTTTTTCTGATGATTTTGCACCCACTATTGAATCTTTTTTTTTTTTTTTTTAACTTAATCCATTCAAAATAAAGTGCCGATGTAAGTTTTCAGTTACATGTGTTTATTTGGAACATTTTGCTGCAGTTTTCCCACGTTTTAGGTTATTGTTTTGCCTTTTTTCAAACACTAGAACATCAACCAGCTGGGCTTGTTTAAGCTTAGGCTTGGTTCTCTCCCTCTCTCTCTCATGCGCGCTGTTTCCCCAGGGCTATAAAGAGAGAAGGGCTGGTTCATCGCTTTGAGAAACCGAATGCCGACACGGTCCTCGGGGAAGAGGTTGGGGGACCATTTGTGACGTCACCATGCTGCTTGGAGTTCTCCCTCCCATGCTGCTGGGCTGTCGTTGCAAGCAGTTTTCTAGTGTGTTATGTTTCATCGTACTATATATATCATCATCATCAACCATTATCAATCCACTGCTGGACGAAGGTCTCCCCAAGTTTCCTCCACAACGGTCTGTCTTGTGCCGGTCTCCTCCATGTCACTCCCGCATACTTTCGAATTTCATCCACCCATCTTCCATGTGGTCTTCTTCTGGGTCTTTTCCTGTCTCTTGGAATCCAATCTAAAATTTCGGCTGTCCATCGATGGTCTGTCCTTCTGGCAGTATGTCCAGCCCATTGCCATTTCAGGGATTTAACTCTGATCATGATGTCTTCCACTCTTGTCATTTTTCGGATCCACGTGTTCCTCTTCTTATCTCTCCTGGTAACACCAAGCATGCACCTCTCCATGCTGCTTTGAGTTGTCTGCAGCCTTTGTATGTCTCTTTTAGCTAAGGTCCACGTCTCTGCACCATACGTAAGCACTGGAAGGATGCATTGATCAAACACTTTTCTTTTAAGACATAATGGCATATTGCTCTTGAAAATTATGCTGTTTCTTCCAAAAGCTCTCCAGGCAAGTTTTGTACGCCGATTAATTTCTTTATCAATGTGACCCTCCCTTGATATCTGCTGTCCAAGATAAACGTACGTGTCTGTTATCTCCAGCTTTTCTCCATCAATCGATAAATCTTCATTTCTTGTAAAAGCATTGTTCATCACTTTTGTCTTCTGAAAGTTCATTTTTAATCCCACTTCTTTACTCTTGTCAGCAAGTTCCTGGATCATACTCTGTAGCTCTGATGGGGTAGTTGCAAAAATGACTATGTCATCAGCAAAACGAAGGTGGGTTAGATAATCTCCATTAATCTTTATCCCTTTGTTTTCCCAGTTCAGTGATTGAAAGACATTTTCCAATGTGGCATTAAAGAGCTTCGGAGATATGGTGTCACCTTGTCTCACTCCTTTTCCAATTTTTATGTGTGTTGTATTTTCAAACAGCCGAATCTTTGCACTTGCATTTTCATAGATGTTATTAATAATATTAATGTATGCATCTTTAATACCGCAGGATTTCAGAGCCATTGCAACTGCTGATGGTTTCACCGAATCAAAGGCTTTTTCATAATCGATAAAAGCCATGCACAATGGAAGTTCATATTCCCTTGCTCTCTCAATCAGTTCTCTCAGTACGTGGATATGATCTATTGTGCTGTAGCCACTCCTGAATCCAGCTTGTTCTCTCGGTTGAGCCATGTCCAGTGTCACCTTCAAGCGGTGTGAAAGAACTTTAGTGAAGATTTTATAAACCACTGATAGGAGGCTGATAGGTCTGTAGTTCCTGAGATCCTCAATGTCACCTTTTTTATGTAGCAAGATCATTGTAGCGTTGTTCCAATCCTCAGGAATTTTCCCTTCATTAAGGCATCGAGTGAAAATTTGGGCGAGTACTGTTTCGATTTCTCCACTTGCTTCTTGTATGATGTCTACAGTAATTTCATCTTCTCCTGGAGCTTTTCCCCGCTTCATGTTCTTGATTGCATGTGCAACTTCTGCTGGAAGGACTGGAAGAACTCTGGTACTGGTACCTTTCATGATGTCTGGAGTACATGTATCATCCCTTTCATGTAATTTGGAGTAGAAATCTTTCACTCTTGTCAAAATTTTGCCTCTATTTCTTGTTACAAAACCATCTTCTTTTCTCAGTGCCATAATCTGTTTTTTTCCCTTACTGAGATGTCCCTTTGCTATCTTTAGGCTTTGGTTGTTTTCAATTGCTTTCCTTACTAGTTCACAGTTGAATTTCCTTACGTCTTCAGTGATACTTTTTCGTACTGTCTTGCATAGCTCTGTATATTCCACTTTGGAAGTTACATCTTCTTTAGTTGTCCTCATCACTCTTCTTTTTTGCATCAACATTTTGGTTTTTCCTGATAATTTGTTCACATGCAATTTGTTCTTAGACCCAGGTAATTTTGTTGCTGTTTCCATAAGAGCTTTGGTTACTTTTCTGTTAACTTCAGAAATATCCACTTCTTCCAATGTTAGGCCTTCTAATGCAGAGAACCTGTTTTTCAGTTCCAATTTGAAGGTATTATGGTATTTTTTAAGGTTGGTTATGTCAATACATTTTGTTTGTCTTATGAGCTTGCTACGTTCGAGTTTAGTGTTGAGGTGCATCTTACATCTCACCAATCTATAGTCACTGCCTGTGTTGAACTTGTTTAGCACACTGCAGTCTTCTATGACGAATTTTTTGTTACACATAATAAAATCAATTTCACTTGTCGTCCCATTTGGATGTCTCCATGTCCATTTCCTGTGTGGCTTTTTCTTGAAAAAGGAGTTCAAGATGAAAAACCCTTCTGCCTCTGCAAACTCTACGAGAGTATTTCCAGGCTGGTTTCTGTTGCCGTGACCGAATTTACCTACTGAAGTTTCATTCTGTTGCCGTTGCCCTATTTTTGCATTGAAATCTCCCATAATTATCTTCAAGTGCTGCTTACCTTTATTATTTAGATCACGAATTTCCTCATAAAATTCTTCAATTTCTTCTTCAGCGTGACTTGTGGTGGGTGCATAAGTTTGAATAATCTGAGCCTGGTATCTTCTCGAGAGTTGGATAACGAGTCGTGCAGCTCTGTCAGAGGAACTTTCAACTTCTACAACTTTATCCTTCAGTTTCTTGTTTATTATAAATCCAACACCACTAGTTCTGCCAGTATCTGTCCCACGATAGTAGAAGAGATGTCCACTTTTCAGTTCAATGAGATCTTCTCCTTTTCTCCTTACCTCACTTAGCCCGACGATGTCCCACTTGATCCTTTGTAGTTCCTCTTCCAATTCAAGAAGCCTTGAATCAGAAGATAGGAAGCGTCCGTTATATGTAGCCAAGGTCAGCATCAGATGGCAGCCTAGTCCGGTCCTCCGGGGATTCTTAGCACCCTCTGCCTTCATGTCGCACTGGCCGCTGCCTTGGCCAGGTACATTCCAGCTGCCGGAGACTGAGGGCCAAGATTTAAGTTGTGGAGTCATTTTGGAGAGGTTTGGCCATAACTCACCACGCTGGCCAAGCGGGTTGGTGAGTGTGGGATAGCATTTCCTCTAATCCCGATGGTATAGTTATACCGCTATTGGCGGTCGTCAGAGCCCCTTTAGTGGGAACAGGATGTACCACGAGAAGGCGGGGTTGACATTTGTCAAGGAGAGGCTGTGATGTCACGCATCACCTGACCTTACATATATATATATATATATATATATATATATAGAGAGAGAGAGAGAGAGAGAGAGAGAGAGAGAGAGAGAGAGAGAAAGACACACCGCAAATGTTTAAGAGTGTATGTACTTATTGTATGCGTGTACATAAATAGTTTATCTATGTAAGTTGGTGAGCCTTTTTCTTTTGCTAAAATGTTTTCGTGTGCTGTCGCAACGTGTCGGAATACACACAGAAACCAAAAAGGAAAAGATATTGTGTTTCATGCTTTTCCTCGGACCAATGGATGAACAAGTGCCGCTGATTGGACTCGTTAATGTTAAGTACGCCAGAATTTGTAGCGAACATTTCCAGAGTTGTGATTACGAAGATGACATGAAAAATCGATTACTTGGATTGCCTTTGCGAAAGATACTCAAACCTGATGCTGTTCCCAGTATAAATTTACCTTCTTTAATTTCTGAAGAAACAACACCGAGGACCCAGAGACACCGGAAAAAAGAAATTGTTCGAAGTGCTTTGGAACGATTGTCATTGAGTGAATTGAGCCAGATGAAAATCCCCGCACGGGGATAACTGGTTTTCTAGTTATTTGGGGAGCGGCGCCCGCACGGCCCGAGCTAACCTTGTGACGGTTTCTCTTGCCTCTGCGGCTTTAACGATTACATAACCGAAGGGACAGCTGTTCATCCAGCTGATGGGGGATGGCGTCCCCACGGCCTGAGCCGATTTTCTCTTATTGTTTTGCTTTTTTCGTCTTTAGTTCATATATTGACATGTGCCCGCCTCAGTTGTAGGCTGCTGAGGTTGTGATGAGGCGCCAGCTCCGGGTTTTGTTCCTCGTTCCCTTCCCTGTCTTTTCTCTTTTATGTTACATTTTCTGTTTTTTCCGGAGCTGGTTAGCTTAGTAGACCTACCTGCACGTTTGCCGTGTGCGGTGACCTGTACAGGTGGAAATGGGGATGCTGGAGGCTGAGGTATCTGGGGGCCGGGTTGTAGTGTCTCCAGATGCCAACACTCCTCTTTGCCCTCTGCTTCACCCTAAACGGGAGGCTGGGAGCTAACCCACTCCTAGTCAGGAAGTCTGTGGCCGAGTGGCGTCCAGACTTCTAGCGGCTTGTCGTTCTGTTCGGCTGGGTGAGTTTGGGGGTAGGGTGGGCATGCCAAAGGGGTGTTCTCCGGGTACGGGAAAGACTGGATGCACGCCGAACGTGTGTCTTCCCTACCAACTTGCTATATCCGCTGACTATCCCTAGAGCCGTGTCCTGCGTCCTCTTGGGCTTGCGGACCTCCGGCTCTCCCTTGTTGGGCTCAGTAGTGGGTGGGGAGGTTGGCGGACGAATCTTTTTTTCTCCCTCATGGCAACACAAAGTGTTTCACATGCTGTTAATCTGAAGCGCCGTGTGGAGGAAGGGACACCCTCCTCCACTAAGAAACTACTAACTACAAACTGCAATACTCTGTTTCTTCTCATTCATTCAGTTGATCCTGCTCAGTCTCTCAGTTCAAAGAGTCCTTTCTGGATTAATAAGGCTCTTCAGGCCGTTGCGGGCTCTCCAAAGAGTGTTAAGAAGTTCCCGTCAGGGGATCTTCTTGTGGAGACATCTCATCCACGTCACAGTGCCACCTTGCTGGAGACAACCGTTCTGCTGGACATTCCTGTACAGATTTCGCCCCATGGATACCTCAATTCCTCTCGCGGTGTCGTGAACTCCTGCGACCTGCTCGAATGCAGTGATGAGGAATTGTTGGTTGAACTTGGGGACCAACATGTCACTGGGGTTCGGCGTATCCTTTTCAGGCGGGATGGGAAGTCTATTCCCTCCCAGAACATCGTCCTGACCTTTGACTCACCTACCCTGCCAACTTCCATCAAGGCGGGGTACTTGCGTCTAGATGTTCAACCATACGTACCGAACCCCTTGAGATGTTTCAAGTGCCAGCATTACGGTCACTCCCAGCAGTCTTGCCGTAATGTAGCAAAGTGTGGGCGCTGTGGTTCCACTGAACACTTTTTGGCGGACTGCTCAGCTGAGGCGGATCGCTGTGTGAATTGTGAGGGTTCCCACTCTGCGTCTTCTAAGCAGTGTCCCAAGTGAATCGAGGAGCAGGCTATCCAACGCCTGAAGACCACAGAACATCTGTCATACCCTGAGGCCAGGCGGCGGATAGCTCCTCTTCCACCCGGCCGGCGCTCCTATGCCTCGGTTGTGGTGCAGAAGGCTACTGTTGCGGTCCAGACGGAGGTGAACATCCCGGCGCGTTGTCCTTATGATTTTGAGGACATCGTCGCTGCTGGGCTGGAAGCACTGAAGTCTCGCCGCATTGCATCCAAGGCGACTTCTACATCGTCGCCTAAACCTTCTTCTACGCCAAAAACATCTTCGGCCATCACAGGGACCCAGGTCCAGGGCACTGCAAAGAAGAAGCCGAAAAAGGTGAAACCCGGCTCATCCTCCCCGAAACAGAGCAGGCTATAACCACCTCTCAACACAGGGTGTAAACACAGCCCTGCCGCCCCGGTGGCGCAGTGGTCTAAGCGATGGCCTCTGATCATTCGTCCGAACGGGGTCCGGGGTTCGAATCCCGGTGAGGCATGGATGTTGTGTTTGTCTTACGGCACTGGCTCTCTCCCTTCCCTGGAACCAGTGACCCTAAATTAGGGACGGGCGACTGATTATAGCCCATTGAGTTGCTCACGGTGGTCGTTAAACCTCCAATAAAAAAAAAACAAAAACAAAAAAAAACAGCCCTGTGTTACCTCCAGACACTGCCGATGGAGTGGAGGTGACGGATGACATGGAGACTTTCTAGTCGTCTGTCTTCATTCTTTCATTTCATTTTTTCATTATGGCCACGCTCATTCAGTGGAATTGCCGAGGTCTGCGTTCACGCATTGATGATTTAAAAGGCTTACTGTCTTCGCACTTACCTGTGTGCGTGTGTCTTCAGGAGACAAATGCTTCGCACGACGGACACTCCTTTGCTGCGGAGACATTCCCTTTTTCCGCAAAGATCACCTGGACGGCGTTATTGCCTGCGGAGGAGTGGCCGTCGTTGTTACTCATGGTATTCCTGTCACTGCAGTTGCCCTTCGGACGACTTTGCAGGCAGTGGCAGTGAGACTATCTGTGAACACACTGTTCACAGTGTGTTCCATCTACATAACACCAGATGAAGCTGTAAGCCCTTCGGATCTGGAAGATTTAGTTGACCAGCTGCCGCCTCCTTTCTTCATCTTAGGAGATTTCAATGCACACAATCCGTTGTGGGGTTCTACCACTCGAGACTCCAGGGGCCGTGTTGTTGAGTCCCTTCTCTCCAACACGTCCCTCTGTCTCCACAACACCGGGGCGGTCACTTATTTTCATGAACCCACCCGCTCGTACTCAGCCATTGATCTTTCCTTGAGTTCGCCATCGTTATATCCTGACTGGTCCTGGAGCGTGTCTGATGATCCCCTTGGCAGTGATCACTTTCCCATCTTTCTCCGTCTAGCAGGTGACGGGTACCGTCATCCTACTCGCCCTGCTAGATGGGCTATCGATCGAGCCAAGTGGGACTCATTCACGGCTTCAGCGACCATTACTCCAGACATGGTGACCTCAGGTATGATCGATGAAGCTGTTGCGGCGGTAACGGATTGTATTGTGCAAGCGGCAGAACTTACCATCCCCAGGACATCGACTGAACTTCCACGTTGCCCGCGACCTTGGTGGAATTCCACTTGCAAAGCAGCTCGTCAGGCCCAACATCGGGTTTGGGGTAGGTTTCGTCGGTACCCCACCGACGCGAACCTACTTGCTTTCAAGAAAGCCAAATCTTACGCGCGTTTGGTACGTCGTCATAGCCAACGGGAATCTTGGATGCGCTACGTATCCGGGATTAACACCACTACCAGCTCTAAGATTGTTTGGGACAGGATCCGCAAGATTTGGGGTAAGTACCCTTCTGGGGAAATCTCCATTCTTGCGAATGGTGGAGGAACGGTTGCTGACGCTCAGGGTATTGCTGACTGTCTGGGCGCCGCATTTTCTTCGGTGTCCAGCAGCCGCAATTACCCTGCTTCGTTCCAGCAGTTACAGCCGCGGCTTGAACGGTCCAAGGTTTCATTTGGACCGTTTTCCGCTGCCGATTATAACAGCCCGCTGACTGCCGTCGAACTGAAGATTGCCCTGTATCGGTCCGGCCGAACATCTGTCGGACCGGATAACATCCATTATGAAATGCTGAAGCACCTTTCTCCGTCCTCTCTTGAATGCCTGCTGGTCCTGTTTAACAGGATCTGGCACAAGCGTGACTTTCCCGAATCTTGGCGCACTGCCATTGTTGTTCCTGTTCTCAAACCTGGTAAAGATCCTGCTAACCCGTTGAACTACCGACCAATTGCTATTACGAGCTGCCTTTGCAAAGTCCTAGAGCGCATCATCAATTTTCGTTTGGTTTTTTATTTGGAATCAGGTCACCTTCTTTCGCCTCAGAGTGGATTTCGGAAATTCCGTTCCACCTCAGATCATCATCTTCGCCTTGAGACATCTGTCAGGGAGGCGTTTGTCCGGCGTCCGCACATGGTCTCTGTGTTCTTCGACATGGAAAAGCTTACGATCGAACCTGGAGATACGGCATTCTCCGTGATCTGCGTGACTGCGGATTGCGGGGAAATTTGCCTACCTTCATTGCCGGATTTCTCCAGAACCGGATGTTCCGTGTGCGCGTCGGATCGACCCTCTCTGCGTTATACCCACAAAAGCAGGGTGTCCCTCAAGGCTCCATTCTTTTTGTGACATTGTTCATCCTTCGTGTTAATCATATTTTCTCTCTACTTCCTCCGATGGTTCGTAGCTCCATGTGCGTGGATGATCTGCAAATCTCTTGCGCATCTGTCAACATGCGCACCATTGAGAGGCAGCTGCAGTCGGCCATTACTAAGATCTCTATCTGGGCTTCCCATAATGGATTTGGCTTCTCGACGCAGAAGACCGTTTGCATGCATTTTTGCCGCAAACGGGGTCTTCACCCAGACCCCAGCCTCCGTCTGGGGTGTTCTACCATCCCTGTGGTGTCAGAAGTCAAGTTCCTTGGGCTAACTTTTGACCGAGCACTCACCTTCCGACCTCACATCCAGTCTTTGAAGGTGAAGTGCACAAAGTCATTGAGTATCCTGAAGGTCCTCTCTCGAACTTCTTGGGGGCTGACAGGTGCTCAATGCTTCGCATTTACCATTCTCTGATTCGGTCAAAGTTAGACTTCGGTTGCATAACGTACGGTTCGGCACGTCCTTCCGTGTTGCGGCCTCTGGATCTTGTCCATCACCAGGCTCTGCGGCTATGCACTGGTGCTTTCCGTACCTCTCCCGTGCATAGCCTGTATGTCGAGGCCCCTGAACCGCCGTTGTGCATCCGACGTAAGTAGCTGTCTCTTCAATTCTTCACCAAGTTGAAGTCTCTTCCTGATCATCCACTGCATGGTTCCGTTTTCCAGCCGCAATGTGTCCGCCTATTCTCACACCGGCCTTCCTGTGTTCCGACGTTTGGGATTCGGTTGTCGACCTTAGTGTGCGATGCTGGTCTAGACTTGTCAAGGATTGGTTTGACCCGGTTCTACAATGAACCGCCTTTGCTGCCGGTTCAAGCAACGGCTGACCTTTCCCTTTGTGTGTGGCCAAAGTCTTCCACTCCTGCTCTGGTGTACCAGCAGCTCTTTGCCGAGAAACAGTCTCTCTTCCCGGATTTCGTGCCTGTATTTACTGACGGGTCGAAATCCGGTGAGGTTGTTGGATCCGCTTTCGTGTGTGGCGATGCCTCCCATGCTGAGAGGCTTCCGCCTGAATCCACTGTCTTTTCGGCAGAGTTGCATGCGGTACACCTCGCTTTGTGTCACATACAGTCTAGATCTCATCGTCGCGCCATGATTTGCTCCGATTCCCAGTCTGTCATCCAAGTCCTATCTTCTCCAGAGGACACGGACTCACGGGTCATCCGTGATGTCCGTCGTCTTCTTGGATCTTTGGAGGGTTCTGGATTCCTGGTCCGATTCTGTTGGGTTCCTGGCCATGTTGGGATCCGGGGTAACGAGCTGGTGGATCTATCTGCCAGGTCTGTTTCCTCCATGTCGCCAGCTCGGCTGGCACTGTCTTTCCGAGATTATCGGCCATTGATCCGGAAATTTGTTATGGATGAGTGGCAGTCCCTGTGGTCTCAGCAGGGCAGCAATAAACTCTATGCCATCAAACCACAGATCGGACTATGGAAGTCTAGTTTGCGGAAGAACCGTCGTGAGGAAGTTGTTCTTGCGCGTCTCCGCATTGGGCACTGTCGTTTTACTCACCGCTTTTTGCTGTGTGGCGACAGTGCCCCGATGTGTGATGCGTGCCACTGTCGTCTCACCGTCCTTCATGTTTTGTGTACTTGTGTTCGTTTTTGTGATTATCCGTTTTCGTTATTTTCATTCTTATTTGTTGGACGAAAGAGCAGCTACGCTGCAGACTCTCATTGGTGAGGACTGCGATCTGACCGCAGTGTTCTCATTTTTTAAAGAAATTGACTTTTTTAAACTCATCTAGTTTTACCGCTTTCATTTCCATCTTTCACTTTTACCGTTTCATCCTGTTTTTACCCTTTTGTACGTGTTTTCTTGATTTTGTTCTATTTTGTTGGCTTTTGTTTGGCGCTCTTTGGCCACCCATTGCCCTTGTGCCATTAAAATCAACTAACCAACCAACCAACCAACCCGATAAAAATTAATCTGGATGCTGGAGACGAAACGGACGCTGGTACAAACTGTGAAACTAGTATGCAACGTAAAGACGACAGAATGCCCTAACTGCAAGTATCTGAATATTTGTAATGATAATTTAATGAAAAAAGTTTCAACACCGGAGAAAGATCTCCAAACTACAATCCAAGAAAAAAGTAGAAATCACAAAGTTTCTGTTCAGCGATCGAAAAGATGAGCCATTTCTAGGAGATCTCTAATATCTCAAATTCAGCAATTAAGAAGCCAAATGAAAATACTTTAGAAAAGAAAACGGAAATTAGAAACGTTGGAGAGATGTGTCAACCATGTTTTCACGAAGACCCAAGTCGATGCTCTTACTTCGAAAATGAAAAGGACAAAATGGACAACAGAGGATATATCTAGATGTATAGTAATTCGAGCACTTTCTTCAAAATCATATGATTTCTGGAAAGAAAAGATGGGCGTTCCATTTCCAAGTGCTATAGCACCCTGAAACATTGGTGTGCAAAATTTACATGCAGTCCTGGGATACAGAATGATGTTCTTCTGCTTATGAAAAAAAAAAGTTGCGAAGGTTTAAGTTTCTGTGAGAAAATCTGTGTTCTAAGTTTTGATGAAATGCACATAGATTCTAAGTTGTGCTATGACTCTCAAATGGATCAGATACTGGGTCCATTCAGGAAAGTTCAGTTCATTTTGATTAGAGCTCTAATTTCTCAATGGAAGCAGCCAATTTTCTTTGATTTTGATATCCCCATGACAAAAGAGCTCATTTTTAATGTAATTACTCATATACAAACAAGTGGCATAGAAGTAAAGGCAATAGTTTCTGATTTAGGAGGATGTGGTACTTTGTGGAAGGAACTTGGAATTTCTCCCACCAATCTTTCGTTCCCGAACCCCGCTGAGCAAACATAAATACGGGTATTCGCAGATTTAGCCCATTATGTAAAATTGCTAAGAAATCACTTCCTGGACAAAGGATTCATACTTCAAGATGGCACCGTTTTGACAACTGATGTTATTAAAGAAGTTTTAATTAAAGATTCAGGAGAATATAAATTGTGTCATAAACTGAAACCAAATTTTTTTACTGTGAAAGGAAACGAGCGACAGAAAGTAACACCTGCAAAAATGTTATTTTCAGCAGCTACAGCAAAAGCAATTATGCATTTAACAGAAAATAAAAAAGCAGCTGAATTTTTTAATTAATTGACGGCTTGTTTGATATAATAAATAGTAGCAAGCCATGTCCTCCCTCCAACAAATCTCTGAAGGCTGCATTTGGTATGGACGCATATTTTGAAAAACTAGTGTCAATTTTAAATACAGTGAAAAAATGTCATTAGCGGATTAAGGGTGCATGGAAATTCTAGCATGCTGCCTTTTCAAAAAAGGAATTATGATATCCGTAAACTTGCTTATGGGATTGTTTGAGGACTTAAAAATTCTTGGTGTTAAGTATATACTGACTTCCCGGTTGACTCAAGATGCCCTAGAAAGCCTTTTTAGTCAAATTCGAGGGCTTGGTAGATTTAACGATCACCCTTTGCCAACAGAAGTCATTAGCCATTTGAAGCAGTTGTTACTTGCAAACAAACTGCCCAAACGCTCAGCAAAAGTAAATACATCCACTTCGGAAGAAGACAAACAGTTAGATGTTTACCTAACATCCGAATTATTAGAAAATGCTTTTGGACGTGATAAAATACAGGAGGTTCCCGAAATTTCTCTTTATGAAAACAACTGTGACGATGTGAACTTTGATTATGTTAATGATATATTTCTTATGCCCTGGGAAGTCGAAGAGCAAACCGCATCAAGGGATCTTTCTGTTCATGAGCAGGAAGCTATGAGCTATGTAGCTGGCTACATTGCATATCACGTTCGAGATAAAGATCCTTCGTTAGGGACATTATCAAAAAATTGCCCAGAATTTCCTATTCAATCCGATTCAATTAAATTACTCTCGTACCGTCCTGCTCATGGATGAATACGGTACAAAAATTTTAAACACATTTTTATTCATTTCACAGCATCACTTTTCGAAAAGGAAAAGGGGGTAATCTGCGAACTGGAAAATCATTACCCTCAAGTAAACAAAGGTGCAATTCGCTTATTTTGTAGATTGCGAACGTTTATCAGAATTCGCTCTTTAAACAGAAATGCAGTACCAGTATCACAAAGAAAGGCCCAGCAGAAAACACAGAAATGGATCCGTTCAAATAGTGGAAAGAAAACCGATACCTGATTTTTAGCGAACAAAGGAAGCTTCCCAAATCAAGCTGCAAATGTAAATGTAAGTAAAAGTTTTTCACTTTTGGTTCAGAAGAAATTTACATGTAAAATACTTACGTATTTGTAAAACGGCACAATGTGTCCCGATCTGCTTAAGTAACTTTAATGCAAGCTGATTTTTGTTAGTTCGAAGCTCCTAAAATATAAACTTAATTAATTCAAAAAATCGTGGTCTTAAAACAAAAAAAAAAAAAAAAAAAAAAAAATATTAGAGAATACAATTAGAAACGTTTTTTGGAGAAATAAGTTATATCTTCTACAATGTGATTACAGAATTGTAGAAAACCGAAAACTTAAATTCTATGATCAGCGCTTTAGAAAGGCATAAATTTTCCCTAGATATATATGTATTTAATAGGTGATACACAGAAAACAAGGCACAAGAGGAAAACAAGTATTATCATTTGTACAACCGCATTTTGGTTTTTGTTACCGGCAAAACACAGTGTTCAGAAAAAATTTCCAATGCTGTGTTTTATAAATAATCTACTGTTAATTAGTCGCTGAGCCTTTTGCATAATACTATACACAATGATGTGTTTATATGCCCAATACTGTAATGTTAAAAACATATGTTTAAATAATGTTTATTTATTTATTTACTTTTTTTAACTACAGTGATGATAGTTTAGTTCATTTTCATTCCCTTTACTGTAGTGCTTTACAGTTATGTAGTTTTTCCTTGACTTTTAAACTGATTATTTCGGATTTCCCGTGGAGCAGTGGCTTCTGAGAAACCCCACTACCCACACGCTGCTGCAGCATGGTTACGTCATCATTTCCAGCTCGCGTCTTCAGGACAGCTGGCTCTAAGGACCAGCCCTTCTTTTCTATAGCCCTGCTGCCCCCCCCCCCTCTTTTCAGATAATGCATTGTTCGTCTCCCGAGTCATCGCAACTTCTCAGAAGGCCAGCGTGGGGTTGTCTTGCATTGGAGCAGGTGTCTTTATATCTCCTAGTTCGAAATGCTATCTCAGAATGTAGTTATCGTAGAAAAAAAAATTCAAACAGATTTTAAATCTGTGGAATTTTTAAGCCCCAATCGATACCGAACATGACGAAATTAAGCAAAAACTGCCAGTTTTGTGAAATTAAAAATGCATTGGGGGCATGGTTTCGTAACTTCTTCTCTGGCAATAAATTTGACTTAACGAAAGAATGCTACCTACTATAAGAGGAAGTTAAAAAAAAAAAAAAAAAGTAAGTCCAATGTTCACTCGAGTCAGTAAGTTTCCTACGCTTTCCAACCGTGCTTTGTTCATCACTCGATAATGTTCATAAAAATGTCTTGGCTTGATTCAACGAAATTAATATGTTGGGGTACATACTAATTCGTCGAATCCCTATTTAAAATGGTCAAAGGTAAGAGCACCCATAGTGGACCTATCCTATTGAAAATGGTTGCTATCAGCATTCACGGGGACAGTGAGTAGTACATGCGTGAGATTTGTTCGCTCACGTTTCAAAATTTTAGCACAATATCTTCCGTGGAAATTGACCGATTTGGATAAATTTTTAATTATAAAATGATGCTGTGTGATAGCTTTTTAATTTAGAAATTAACAGGCACAAAAAATTTTCTATAATAAAGAAAAACACGCAAAATATACAGTCTATCAATTAATTCATACTAAGGGATTTGTAAGGAAAAAGTATCGTGGATAACACTTGCTTTTGCAAACTCACACTTTTTTGTAGGTATGAAATTTCGGGCTTTTAGAAAACAACTCTGAATTTTAAAATATCCGGATTTTGACAGCACGCGTTTAATCTAGGAAGGGAGTAGACTTTTTTTTATCTGTTTGAAACACCATTGGCTTCGTAACTTCTATCAAACCGAATTGTGTGATATTTAGAGATTTTCATTTTCTAAAACAGAATACGTGTATTCTACATTTTGTCATGTTAGGTCATCATCATCATCATCATTGTCAACCATTATCAATCCACTGCTGGACGAAGGTCTCCCCAAGTTTCCTCCACAACGGTCTGTCTTGTGCCAGTCTCCTCCATGTCACCCCTGCATACTTTCGAATTTCATCCACCCATCTCCCATGTGGTCTTCTTCTGGGTCTTTTCCTGTCCCTTGGAATCCAATCTAAAATTTCGGCTGTCCATCGATGATCTGTTAGGTCATATATATATATATATATAGGGCAAAACAAAGCAAAACTTTGAACAAGAGAAATAAAATAATAGAAAGACCAAAAGTCACCAAATACACCAACCGAACCAGGTTAGCTTCAAACTATGCAAAGTACCGAATAAAAGAATGCAGGGAAGCATTCTTTTATTCAGTACTTTGCATTCTTCTTCAGCTTCTCTGCATTCTTTTATTCGGTACTTTGCATAGTTTGAAGCTAACCTGGTTCGGTTGGTGTATTTGGTGACTTTTGGTCTTTCTATTATTTTATTTCTCTTGTTCAAAGTTTTGCTTTGTTTTGCCCTATTTTTATTTGATCTTTCGCTTATGCAGCCTCTGGCGCTAATGAATTTCAAATCTGTTCGCTGGTTTCTGTTGTTTCACATTATTGGCTTTTGCTATATATATATATATCATCATCATCATCAACCATTATCAATCCACTGCTGGATGAAGGTCTCCCCAAGTATCCTCCACAACGGTCTGTCTTGTGCCAGTCTCCTCCATGTCACTCCCGCATACTTTCGAATTTCATCCACTCATCTCCCATGTGGTCTTCTTCTAGGTCTTTTCCTGTTCCTTGGAATCCAATCTAAAATTTTGGCTGTCCACCGATGGTCTGTCCTTCTGGCAGTATGTCCAGCCCATTGCCATTTCAGGGATTTAACTCTGATCATGATGTCTTCCACTCTTGTCATTTTTCTGATCCACGAGTTCCTGTTCTTATCTCTCCTGGTTACACCAAGCATGCACCTCTCCATGCTGCTTTGAGTTGTCTGCAGCCTTTGTATGTCTCTTTTAGTTAAGGTCCATGCTCTGCATCATATGTAAGCACTGGAAGGATGCATTGATCAAACACTTTTCTTTTAAGACATAATGGCATATTGCTCTTGAAAATTATGCTGTTTCTTTCAAAAGCTCTCCAGGCAAGTTTTGTACGCCGACTAATTTCTTCATCAATGTGACCCTCACTTGATATCTGCTGTCCAAGATAAACGTACGTGTCTGTTATCTCCAGCTTTTCTCCATCAATCGATAAATCTTCATTTCTTGTAAAAGCACTGAACATCACTTTTGTCTTCTGAAAGTTCATTTTTAATCCCACTTCTTTACTCTTGTCAGCAAGTTCCTGGATCATACTCTGCAGCTCTGATGGGGTAGTTGCCAAAATGACTACGTCATCAGCAAAACGAAGGTGGGTTAGATAATCTCCATTAATCTTGATCCCTTTGTTTTCCCAGTTCAGTGATTAAAAGACATTTTCCAATGTGGCATTAAAAAGCTTCGGAGATATGGTGTCACCTTGTCTCACTCCCTTTCCAATTTTTATGTGCGTTGTGTTTTCAAACAGCCGAATCTTTGCACTTGCATTTTCATAGATGTTATTAATAATATTAATGTATGCATCTTCAATACCGCAGGATTTCAGAGCCATTGTAACTGCTGACGATTTCACTGAATCAAAGGCTTTTTCATAATCGATAAAAGCCATGCACAATGGAAGTTCATATTCCCTCGCTCTTTCAATTAGTTCTCTCAATACGTGGATATGATCTATTGTGCTGTAGCCACTCCTGAATCCAGCTTGTTCTCTCGGTTGAGCCATGTCCAGTGTTACCTTCAAACGGTGTGAAAGAACTTTAGTGAAGATTTTATAAACCACTGATAGAAGGCTGATAGGTCTGTAGTTCCTGAGATCCTCAATGTCACCTTTTTTATGTAGCAGGATCATTGTAGCATTGTTCCAATCTTTAGGAATCTTCCCTTCATTAAAGCATCAAGTGAAAATTTGGGCGAGTACTGTTTCGATTTCTCCACTTGCTTCTTGTATGATGTCTACAGTAATTCCATCTTCTCTTGGAGCTTTTCCCCGCTTCATGTTCTTGATTGCATGTGCAACTTCTGCTGGGAGGACTGGAAGAACTCTGGTACTGGTACCTTTCATGATGTCTGGAGTACGTGTATCATCCCTTTCATATAATTTGGAGTAGAAATCTTTCACTCTTGTCAATATTTCGCCTCTGTTTCTTGTTACAGAACCATCTTCTTTTCTTAGTGCCATAATCTGTTTTCTTCCCTTACTGAGATGTCCCTTTGCTATCTTTAGGCTTTGGTTGTTTTCAATTGCTTTCCTCACTAGTTCACAGTTGAATTTCCTTACGTCTTCAGTGATACTTTTTCGTACTGTCTTGCATAGCTCTATATATTCCACTTTGGAAGTCACATCTTCTTTAGTTGTCCTCATCTCTCTTCTTTTTTTGCATCAACATTTTGGTTTTTCCTGATAATTTGTTCACATGCAACTTGTTCTTAGACCCAGCCAATCTTGTTGCTGTTTCCATAAGAGCTTTGGTTACTTTTCTGTTAACTTAAGAAATATCCACTTCTTCCGATGTTAGGCCTTCTAATGCAGAGAATCTGTTCTTCAGTTCCAACTTGAAGGTATTATGGTGTTTTTTAAGGTTGGTTATGTCAATACATTTTGTTTGTCTTATGAGCTTACCACGTTCGAGTTTAGTGTTGAGGTGCATCTTACATCTCACCAATCTATGGTCACTACCTGTTTTGAACTTGTTTAGCACACTGCAGTCTTCTATGACGAATTTTTTGTTACACATAATAAAATCAATTTCACTTGTCGTCCCATTTGGATGTCTCCATGTCCATTTCCTGTGTGGCTTTTTCTTGAAAAAGGAGTTCAAGATGAAAAACCCTTCTGCCTCTGCAAACTCAACGAGAGTATTTTCACTCTGGTTTCTGTTGACGTGACCGAATTTACCTACTGAAGTTTCATTCTGTTGCCGTTGCCCTATTTTTGCATTGAAATCTCCCATAATTATCTTCAAGTGCTGCATACCTTTATTATTTAGATGACGAATTTCCTCATAAAATTCTTCAATTTCTTCTTCAGGATGGCTTGTGGTGGGTGCATAAGTTTGAATAATCTGAGCCTTGTATCTTCTCGAGAGTTGGATAACGAGTCGTGCAGCTCTGTCAAAGGAACTTTCAACTTCTACAACTTTATCTTCCAGTTTCTTGTTTATTATAAATCCAACACCACTAGTTCTGCCAGTATCTGTCCCACAATAGTAGAAGAGATGTCCACTTTTCAGTTCAATGAGATCTTCTCCTTTTCTCCTTATCTCACTTAGCCCGACGATGTCCCACTTGATTCTTTGTAGTTCCTCTTCCAATTCAAGAAGCTTTGAATCAGAAGATAGGGAGCGTCCATTATATGTAGCCAAGGTCAGCATCAGATGGCAGCCTAGTCCGATCCTCTGGGGATTCTTAGCACCCTCTGCCTTCATGTCGCACTGGCCGCTGCCTTGGCCAGGTACATTCCAGCTGCTGGAGACTGAGGGCCAAGATTTAAGTTGTGGAGTCATTTTGGAGGGGTTTGGCCATAACTCACCACGCTGGCCAAGCGAGTTGGTGAGTGTGGGATAGCATTTCCTCTAATCCCGATGGTATAGTTATACCGCTATTGGCGGTCGGCAGAGCCCCTTTAGTGGGAACAGGATGCACCACGAGAAGGCAGGGTTGACATTTGTCAAGGAGAGGCTGTGATGTTACACATCACCTGACCTTATATCACACACACACACGCACACACGCGCGCGCTATACCCGGCCACGCGTAGCTGTGGCACATTGTGGTTGCATGGATGAGAAATGAGGAACAAAACAAAGCATACGTTTCATAGAAGTTTAATTTTGCAATACTTGTGGGTATACAATATTTTTTGTTTTTCCATTCTCTGCGTAGATATAAAGGCTATCTGGTTTGCCGACACGGGAACACGCAACATACAGTTGTCCATGTGAGAAACAATCCGCATCTAAATCTAAACCACACAGTTCTAAAGATTGACCTTGAGCTTTATTGATTGTGATTGCGAACGCCAATCGAATTGGGAATTGCAATCTTTTAAATTGAAATGGTGTATCGGTCGGGATCATGGGAATTCGAGGGATGAGGACATCTTCACCTTCGAAAGGCCCCGTTAAAATCGTTGCTTCCACTACATTTTTCATCAGTTTTTTAACTGCGAGTCGCGTGCCGTTGCAAAGTTTTGGCTGATTAATATTCCGCAACATGATAATTGGCACACCTATTTTCAATTTTAATATGTGTGGTGGCATCCCTGGCAGATCAAGTGAGTTCAAAAATTCCGTTGTATAATTAACTACTTCATCTGCTTCCACAACTGTATCTATCGACTTGTATGTAATTTCCTCACTTTGAATGCTGGATTGAATAACATTATTAATTTGATAGACATCTTTATTCTTCGCGGCAAGGATAGCTCGTTCACTGAGCCAATCGTGATTCTTATAATTAATTTGAATATTAGGAAATACTTTTTCGATCAGTTCTTCTTTCGATGTTACTAAATTACAAAAATTATCAGGAAATGATATTCGTCTTGACGTCTCATCGACTGGCAGTTGTCCGTTCCCAATGTCCAGTAACTGTGGTGAGAATACCTCGGCTGATTGATCGTTCTGCAGCTGGACACGCATATTCGTAGTCAACTGCAATGTACGTACGTGTCGCCACAATGTTGAATATTTCAGGCAAGCATTTATTTCGTCCGCTGGTGTTGATCGAGAAATTACAGGCAATGTTTGCCTAAAATCTCCTGCGAGCAATATCAATGCATTCCCGAATGGTTGAACGTTTCCACGCAAATCTCGCAACGATCGATCAAGAGCTTCAAGCGATTTTTTATGTGCCATCGTGCATTCATCCCAAACAATGAGTTTACATTTTTGTAATACTTTTCCCATACCGGATGCTTTGGAAATATTGTACGTGGGAGTCTCGATGATTCGCATGTTTAATGGCAACTTCAGAGCTAAACGAGCAGTCCTTCGACCTGGTAACAATGTCGCAGCTATTCCAGACGAAGCGAGAGCTAAGGCTATGTCATTTTTTGATCGAACCGTTGCCAGAATCAATCTGATAAGGAATGTTTTCCCAGTTCCTCCTGGCGCATCCAAGAAGAAGGCCCCCCCAACTCCGTCATTTATCATTTGCATTATGCAATCATAAATGCCCTTCTGTTCACACGTTAATTTGGGAATGTTTGATAGGACATATGACTGGAGATCACCGGTGTTGTAACTCTGTTCACGGCGCAAATCCACATCAAATGAAGCAGTCGTAGTTCGGTTGGGTGCTGGCATTCCCAGTTGACTAAGAACTTTATTTGCAATAGCTAAGCACTTGTCTTCAGTATTTATCAATGTTTCGTTGTAAATGCCTTCTGTAAATTCCATGGTCATATTGGCATTTTCTAGGCGTACTCTAATGCAAAATATCCTCAGCCATATGCGATCGATATTTTTCCCATAACTCTGTGGGAGATGAAGGGAAGCAAGCGGTCAATATAATTGCGAATAGTGCTCGAATTTGGTTTGGATGTGCAGGGTTGCACGCGTCACTAATACATATATCCCACTGTTGGTTGTTTTCTAATAAATTAAGAGCTTGACACGCACTGCGGAAAGTGGCATATGTGACGCCGTCAACAATTTTCAGTTGCTGGAAAGATCTAGGACCAGGCACATTTACCAACAGCATGCGAAGAAAAACATTCATCTTGATTAGGATGCACTGTATAAAGTCTACCAATTGTATTTTCTCTGAAAATGCCAGGTTGACCGTCGACTGGCTCCCTCATCTGCGTCGTACGAATGCTTTTTTAGTTACATTCCACGTGTAATAAGAGGGCACTTCTGTGTACATCAGTGTTCTGGCAAAAGCGTCTTCCTGACATAAGGTGAAGAAAGCAGTCAGAGTTGTACCAGGTGGATTAAGGGCTCTTTGTTGCACATTTGCATCTGTGAAGTAAACACGCTGTCCATTCTCTAAATGTACTGCTAAGTGAACCACAGCTGGATTGCGTTCATGAATGGGAAATGAAAAAATTCGCCATGCAGCCTCATTGCTGTTTATGTATCTTCCAGCCTGGTATCGTGTAATTTCATCGATAACTCGTACTGCATTTCTGTCACTATTTTCTGGTTGCACACCAAAAACTGCCATATCGCTGCCTTTATTCACATACTTACAGATGTATTTAATCGATTTGACCGAATTGCAATATTCTACGTTTATGTGCGCTTTGTATGTTTTTGACAACAGAGGCGAATATGGGACCACCCAACGGTTGTCTACATCAATATCACCATTTCGCATGTGTATAGTTGCCGAATTCCCGCCATCTTCAGTTGATCGTCTCCTATACTGAGGATATCCACCGTCTCCTGTTACTGTGTTGGCTGCGAATGCTCGAGGATATTGCTTAGAACATTTCCCGTCTACCATGCATGGTGAATTTGGATTTAGTGTACCGCATGGTCCATGTATCATGTTTTTGATAACAACTGCATGCAAATCCTTATCGACGTCAGCCCGTGGAATCTCAGCGCATATCACATCGTCGATTTCGTCTGAAGTTATTTTATCGTATAGCCAGATTAGTATATGCGCATGTGGCAATCCTCTCTTTTGTCATTCTACTGAATACATCCAGCAGCACACAGATCCAAACACTTCATGTTTCACAATGAAATCCATCAGCGACTTAAGCTTTTGTCTGAAAACACGTGCTGTGATGTCATGCCTATCCACGGGTGATTGCCCAGGAAGTAACAGCTACTGTATCGTGTCCCAAGCTGGATTGCACGTGAAGGTGATAAATAAGTCTGGACGCCCGTAATTACGAACATATGCCATTGAATCTTGAGCATATTCCTGCATGTGACGTGGACTGCCTATGTATGAAGATGGCAAAATAGTAAGCTTTCCAACGTTGGTTGTATTACCGTCATTCACAACTGCATCTCGCAAATGAATGTATTCTTCGGAGCGAAGTTTGGTCTGATTCAAACGAAGAAATAGCAAACGTTCCGTTTCAATTTTTGCATACATATCCACAATGTACTGGTGAAACAACTGACGGAATTTCAAAATATAATTGTACTCGTTCCTCCGAATCATTAAGCGGCAGGCGTAAAAGTTCATTGCGCTGCACTTTTTATTAATTTCTGCACCATTCACTGGGTTTATCATCTTCACATTGAAATGATATCCATCGGCACCATCCCAGAAGATAACTGGATATTGCAAAGCATCGTAACAACGGTGAGTTTCTGCGACGTTTATCAATTGATCGTTTTTTCGATGGAGAACAATATCTCTAGGTTGGAACTGATCTCCGACTATGACAATTGCTACTTCGTCTATAGTTGGAGCATTATATCTTCGGACATGTTCTCCAGGGGGCGTTTTGTCGGCGTGAATGACAATCTTGTGGGTATCTGATGGCATCATATCCATTGCCGTTTTGAACAAACGCACCAAATTATTCTTTTCGTGAAGGAGCTCCTGTAGTTGCGAAATGATGGATCTTCTTAGCGAGGTATGTATTCCACAACGTGCATCGACTTCACCTCTATCATCACCGATGAAGTACATTTGAAGGAATTTATGGTCACTATCTCGGAACGGGAGCAGGGAGCCAGCTTTGTGATATATTTGTCCTTTGATTTTAAAAGCTGGCATGAATTGAGCAGTCACAATTTCCGCACCAAATGACGTCATTTGGAAGCAAGAGTTATATTTCCTGATGATCGATAGGAAATACTTTGATTCAGCGGTAGATCCAGCAAGTAGAGTTTTCAACGGCTCTGGTGGTGCTTCAAGTTGAGGCAATTTAATTTTTCCGCCAGCGCAACACGTCCCATTCGTTTCATTATTGAACTTTAGAGCCTGACAGTAGGTACAGACATGACTCATCTGGCCAATGACAACATGCGGACTTGAACTATAATCAACAGCTGGATTGTACCGGAATGCAAGACGATTGTATTGCAGAATCAGATCTGCTGTTCTTTGGGTACGTGTTTCAGCTATCCTCGACGCCTCGCGTTCATTCCGTTGAGAACGAACCAAATCTGTTGCTGCAGAACGTGACTGCCGTGCTCGCAATCGTGCATCCTCAAGCCTGGCTGCTCGTCTTTCTGCTGGTTCCGTGTTACGCATCTGGATGGTGCTTAGTCTGTTCCTCTCTCGTACGTATGCCCGCTCTTCCTCGGTCATATTCGAAAGCCGTCTTCTCGATCCTTCTGTGTGATGAGTGCGACGACCCAAATTCGTTTTTTTGCGAGGCATTATTTCGGTTTTCACTGGAACAGAAGGAAGGGATAGGATTATAACCTCTTATGGCACTCACAGCTCTAGGTTGAAAACCATGAGAGATAAGAGACAAAACATAACCTCTACTTACGATTTGGCGAACGGCGCAGCTCAATCACGACACGATCACCTAGTATGGAGAGTGTTCCCCTCGCTTCCGGCAGATGGCGCGTTTGCTGGTACACAGCTGACCGTTGAAAAAGCTGTTTTCTCGCGGTCGCGGGTATGTTACTGACGCGGAAAATAGATAAAAACAACACAATCACCTAGTATGGAGAGTGTTCCCCTCGCTTCTGGCAGATGGCGCGTTTGCTGGTACACAGCTGACTGTTGAAAAAGCCTTCGACCATATATACTGATAGACTGCGCATGGCATCAAAATTTCTGGCTCCAACATCGCAAGCCACGAAATCACGTGACTTTGGGCAAAAAGATGGTTAACTCGTGCTGTGCTCATCATGAATTTTTAGAATTCTGTTACGACTTTTCATTCGTGAATACATTTATTACGCTCTGATGCAGCTATTGCCAGTGCGCAGTCCATTAGTATATATGGTCGAAGGAAAAGCTGTTTTCTCGCGATCGCGGCTGTGTTACTGACGCAAAAAATAGATAAAAACAATCTTTGAAGCGGGTTGTATATCGTGTCAAAATTTGAGCTCAATCGGTGCAGAACTTTTTGAGTTTTTGAAGCGTACACAAACCAACTTAACATTTTTATATATATAGATATATATATAGAGAGAGAGAGAAAGAGAGCAGAGACAAAACCAAGATATTACCTAAGAATTTAATATGAAATTTTGCAAAAAAACCTGAAGATCAAGACGCGCAACACAGCAGTCACAAAAATTCAGAATTCACATACTATTAAAAAGAGACAAATGTAATATCAATTTTTCAACCTATATTTCAAAAACAACATAGTAAAACTCATATACTGACAGGTATCAGTAAAAAGAGGATAAAATATAGCAAACTGAATGTAGAAAGTGTTGAGAATGCCGAGCCTTGGCTTTATCAAGGACCAGCAAAACTCTGCATTTTCTCACTTCCACAAAGACCTAGTTGGAAATGAGTTTCTGCAAAGCCATAGATGCAAGTAATATGCCCACCAAAAAAAAAAAAAAATTAAATATATCACAACCTCAGAGTTGCATGTCAAAACACAAGATAATATTATTTTTACATGCATCTATAGCTTTCCTGGCTCAACCCATGCTCGTCATCTGCTACTAAAAAACAGAAAAACGATTACAAAAAAACACAAGTTGAGAGAGGGATAATATTATTTTTGCATGCATCTATAGCTTTCCTGGCCCAACCCATGCTCGTCATCTGCTACTAAAAAACAGAAAAACGATTACAAAAAAACACAAGTTGAGAGAGGGATAATATTATTTTTGCATGCATCTATAGCTTTCCTGGCCCAACCCATGCTCATCATCTGCTACTAAAAAACAGAAAAACGATTACAAAAAAACACAAGTTGAGAGAGTGACTGATTGAATCATAAAGATTATTCAGTAATATCACAATGCCAAGTAACCTATATATATATATATATATATATATATATATATATATTGCAGAGATATAAGATCGGAATTAAAATCCCGGATCAACGTTTTGTGCCACAAAGGGAGCAAGGGAGGAGATGAAAATATTCCAAATACGTGGCGACAGTTAATAAATAAATACATCGCTCTTTCCACGTTCCAGAAACACACAGCAACCGAAAAATTGTTTTTTAGCCGCCGCTGTGGAATCGAACCAACAGAACTCTCGGTATCGCGCCGAGTGGGTTACCTTTACGCCACGGGGGCCAACAATCCACAGTGCTATGTGTATTTTTAAAGTCAGCTACTGACATCATAAATCCGTAAGATGGGCTCAGCTACTGAGACGTCTCCATCTGGTGGGCATTAACGGCACTAGCTATATATATTATAGCAGTTAAATCAGGGTTCCCACGCAACCGGGAAAACCGGGAATTCTCAGGGAATTTGAAAATTGTTCCAAAAATCAGGGAAAACTCAGGGAAAATTGTGTTTTTCCGTAAAAATCAGGGAATTTTTTATCAGGGAACTATAAAGGCAGGGAATTTTTTATTTTGCCAGAAAAATATTTTGTTTCAGACTTTTGTGAAATATATTTCTGTATTGCTAAGTTTTAAAATAATTCCGAGTTGTTTTATTCTTCGAGGCAACTTCGTAACCCACCCACCGATTAAAGTGCAGCTGTGCAGGGGAGTGCGTCTCTTTGTGGTTTCCCCGTCTCCACATGATCTAAACTACAACCGAACAAACATACACGTCAAAGCAAAGCGTGAAAGAAAGCCATTAATCACACACCCATTTCGCAGGCTCTTATCTGCTGGCGTTCGCGAAGAAAGGCAGTCATTTGTTCCTGAGTAGGTGCCCCGGTTCTCTGCGTAGACTGGGAAAAAAATTATGAAGAAGCTATTTCCTCAATTTTTTAAATAACCGACTGAAATTTTTACAGTGGGCAAGATATATGAAAATAACGTTCCATTTTAAATTTCGCCGAAATTCATTGGAAACTTTAGAAGTTGAGCTTTTTTTTTTTTTCTCTCCACCTTTTGCATGTTCTACGTGTCTTTTATCAAACCGTACAAAAACATTTTATTTTGCCGGATGTTGGTCATCCTAATAATTCCCCCTCCCCCTTCCCCTTCAACAGCAGTGTGGATGAATGTTGCAAATTGAGGGCACCTAATTTATTTTGAAAAAGGTTCGTATCACTTACGAACTAAAGCTTCGCTTTTATAATTCTGTAGCAGAATTGGTATAGTTGGAAAAGTATGTACCTTCAAATGTTAGAACAGGGAAAATATTATGAAATAGGAAGATTCTTCAAAGAGGGGGAAAGATTTATTTTTTTCATAGTACTTACGAGTATTTTGACAAAAAATATATAAAAAATACCATGCAATGAAGCTGGTACTATTGCATACCTACCATATTTCCCAGATTTCACGGCCGTTTTCTAGATTCGTTGTCTTCCGGTTTTACGACCGGAAAGAGATTTTTTTATTCTGTCATATTTCTATTTCATAATACATGAAGAAATTTATTTATAGCTATTTTAAGACTATATTCCAATTACTGCAAGAGCTGGCTGGTTGCGAAAAATAGGGTAGTCCGACGCCCGGAACCATAGATTTTCACATCTGGGCCATTCCACGCAAAATCGTCAGATATTGAAATATTCATTTTCCACCAACACATCTCCGATTCGTGCGATTTTTTTTTGATTTTTTTTTACGGGTAGCTGCCTCCAAGTTATAAAAAACCCTGAAAGTTTCAATTTTTTTTTGTTTCTGATAGATTAGAAGATATTATTTTTTGAATTTTTGTGCATAGTTGAACCGTTTTCCTTAAAAACGCAAATATCTCCGTTATTTAGAATAAGAAATATAAAATTCATCATTCTCTCGTAATTTTTCCCAAGGTTTCAGCTTATACATAGGAAAAAAAAAAAAAAAATTGCGAGAACAAAAGTTTGACGGGGTAGAAATTTTCTTGTAATCGTAAATTCTTCTTCTTGCGTTGCTGCACCTCACAAGATTTGCATAAATTATTCATTTCACATCTTTACCCTCACATTGCCGAAAAAAAAAAAAAATCTACCTAGTTACTACTGATGAAAATCTTTGCCGTGCGTGCTCTCTATTGGTTTCAGGTTTGTCAGTGCTGGCGCTAAAGCCTCTGTCTCCGTTTTGGATGACGTTATTTGTGGGGAGTTACTGCAAATGACCTGAGTTGGCTCCAGACCTTTCTCGCACTTTGCCTGATCAACATCGCACAAATGTATTGCCCTTCGTAAAGATATTGTTAAGTATAAACACGCCACTCGCCGCAGGATGATAAATTATGTTGACAAAAAAGTGTTAGGAGGATTTTATGAGCACACATGCACACAAAACTTCCTCTAATTGTTTCCCGTACAAGTTATTTCACGTAGCGTGGAAATGAACTGTGACCTGCGAGAAAAGTTCAGTACTAATGTTTGCGTCACAAACGTAGCCAATCAATTTTAAAACTTCCGGATTTTGGAAGTACTAATATGAATTGTAGCCTCTCAGGCAAAATGGTATTCCGTATTAACTGTTAGTTTTCCCCACTTGTTGCTTCCATTATTTTTTCTTTATCCCTGGGTTTAATTTTTTTTTTTTTTGCCGTTATGGCATTAGGATCTCTGTGTGCCAGCTTATTGGTTATGAAATTTAACAGCACAATGTCTAAATATCCTATGCTGCGTTATTTAGAAGCAAATAGCAGAGGTGCCAACTATTACGAATTGTCCGTAATTATTACGGTTTCGACTGTCAGATTACGGAATTACGGCGGACAGGTTGGAAGAATTACGGAATTCAGTGTGTTTTGGAGAATCTCAATTTTGTATCCTTTTTTGTTAAACCCTTTTAGTGCGACGCTGCCGATTTCTCGGCCTTCGATTTTGATCTGCATATTTTCTGAATCAGACTGCGGATTTCGGTGTCTCAATGATCATATCATTTATCAATCATATCGTTTTGAAATGGAATGTCCATGAATCATATCGTCAAACAGCGATATTATCGGAAGAATGGTACCGTAATTTTCGTCGTATAATCCGCGGATTATCTGCTAAAAAAGTTAAAATTATAGGTTTTGCGGATTATACACCGATGCGGTTAACACGCCGATTTAAAAAAAAATATATATATAAGACCTTCCGATTTAAAAAATCTGCAGCGTGATTGTGCAGGGAAAGGTGTAATAATCGGAAAAGGAACTCCCTCGGAAGAATTTTCCTCAGTTCAGGACTTTGTACGGAGCGGGGAGGAGGGGGAGGAATGTCGTAATGAAAGATCGGGATAGTTGTGGGGAGGGACGGCAGGGGTCATTTTGTTATCGTTGAGGAGAGCTCTGACTGTCGTGCCGGCTCTGTTTTTTGGCAAAAAGCCAAAGAAGTACGCACAGCGCTTGCTGCACGAACCTATGCGTTTCTCCTTTCGGATTTCATGTGCGCGACCTTGTATCTAGTTTGCTTTCGTTGTTTTGGCGAACGTCGCTGCTGCTGTTTTCCTTCATTGCTAATCATGATGTCTCTGAAAAGGAAACGTTTCAGTTACACTGCCGAATTTAAACTTCAAGTGGTGGACAGAATTGAGGATATTATAATGTCACTGCGCGGTAGTTTTGAGGTCAGAACACAATCGTGCAGCAACATACGGAAAGCCTCTGTGTCGCGATCTAAAACGTAAACAAATCCGTTGGTAAATTCCGCGGGAGAATTCACGGAAGTTTTTTTATTGGCCCACGTATAAGACGATCTCTCAACTCTGAAAGCAGGAATTCCTCCAAAAACTTTCGACTTATACGCGAGTACATACGGTATTTCTACGACTTGTTCTGTATCAGCCTTTCGTCATTGGCAGTGTAATGCAATACTCTGGAGCTACATCGGCGTGATCTATGGATGTCACACCCTTTATCTGTTCGGAGATAAAAATATAAAACAGTAACCTTTAAAAATGAATTTCTTCATTTAATAAAATAGTTTTTTTTTTCTCTTACTTCTTCGGACTCATGTGTTTCTGGAACGTGGAAAGAGCGACGTATTTATTTATTTACTGACGCCACGTATTTGGAGGATTTTCACCTTGGATCTCGCCCTTTGGATTTAACTGCTATAATATATATAGCCAGTGCCCTTAATACCCACCAGATGGAGACGTCTCAGTAGCTGAGCCCATCTTACGGATTTAAGATGTCAGAAGCTGACTTAAAAATACACATAGCACCGTGGATTGTTGGCCACCGTGGTGTAAAGCTAACGCGCTCGGTTAGATATCGAGAGATCCGTGACTCAATTCCCCGGCGGCGGCTGTAAACAATTTTTCGGTTGCTATGTGTTTCTGGAACGTGGAAAGAGCGATGTATTTATTTATTTACTGACGCCACGTATTTGGAGGATTTTCACCTTGGATCTCGCCCTTTGGATTTAACTGCTATAATATATGTAGCCAGTGCCCTTAATACCCACCAGATGGAGACGTCTCAGTAGCTGAGCCCATCTTACGGATTTAAGATGTCAGAAGCTGACTTAAAAATACACATAGCACCGTGGATTGTTGGCCACCGTGGTGTAAAGCTAACGCGCTCGGTTAGATATCGAGAGATCCGTGACTCAATTCCCCGGCGGCGGCTGTAAACAATTTTTCGGTTGCTATGTGTTTCTGGAACGTGGAAAGAGCGATGTATTTATTTATTTACTGACGCCACGTATTTGGAGGATTTTCACCTTGGATCTCGCCCTTTGGATTTAACTGCTATAATATATATAGCCAGTGCCCTTAATACCCACCAGATGGAGACGTCTCAGTAGCTGAGCCCATCTTACGGATTTAAGATGTCAGAAGCTGACTTAAAAATACACATAGCACCGTGGATTGTTGGCCACCGTGGTGTAAAGCTAACGCGCTCGGTTAGATATCGAGAGATCCGTGACTCAATTCCCCGGCGGCGGCTGTAAACAATTTTTCGGTTGCTATGTGTTTCTGGAACGTGGAAAGAGCGATGTATTTATTTATTTACTGACGCCACGTATTTGGAGGATTTTCACCTTGGATCTCGCCCTTTGGATTTAACTGCTATAATATATATAGCCAGTGCCCTTAATACCCACCAGATGGAGACGTCTCAGTAGCTGAGCCCATCTTACGGATTTAAGATGTCAGAAGCTGACTTAAAAATACACATAGCACCGTGGATTGTTGGCCACCGTGGTGTAAAGCTAACGCGCTCGGTTAGATATCGAGAGATCCGTGGATCAATTCCCCGGCGGCGGCTGTAAACAATTTTTCGGTTGCTATGTGTTTCTGGAACGTGGAAAGAGCGATGTATTTATTTATTTACTGACGCCACGTATTTGGAGGATTTTCACCTTGGATCTCGCCCTTTGGATTTAACTGCTATAATATATATAGCCAGTGCCCTTAATACCCACCAGATGGAGACGTCTCAGTAGCTGAGCCCATCTTACGGATTTAAGATGTCAGAAGCTGACTTAAAAATACACATAGCACCGTGGGTTGTTGGCCACCGTGGTGTAAAGCTAACGCGCTCGGTTAGATATCGAGAGATCCGTGACTCAATTCCCCGGCGGCGGCTGTAAACAATTTTTCGGTTGCTATGTGTTTCTGGAACGTGGAAAGAGCGATGTATTTATTTATTTACTGACGCCACGTATTTGGAGGACTTTCACCTTGGATCTCGCCCTTTGGATTTAACTGCTATAATATATATAGCCAGTGCCCTTAATACCCACCAGATGGAGACGTCTCAGTAGCTGAGCCCATCTTACGGATTTAAGATGTCAGAAGCTGACTTAAAAATACACATAGCACCGTGGATTGTTGGCCACCGTGGTGTAAAGCTAACGCGCTCGGTTAGATATCGAGAGATCCGTGACTCAATTCCCGGCGGCGGCTGTAAACAATTTTTCGGTTGCTATGTGTTTCTGGAACGTGGAAAGAGCGATGTATTTATTTATTTACTGACGCCACGTATTTGGAGGATTTTCACCTTGGATCTCGCCCTTTGGATTTAACTGCTATAATATATATAGCCAGTGCCCTTAATACCCACCAGATGGAGACGTCTCAGTAGCTGAGCCCATCTTACGGATTTAAGATGTCAGAAGCTGACTTAAAAATACACATAGCACCGTGGATTGTTGGCCACCGTGGTGTAAAGCTAACGCGCTCGGTTAGATATCGAGAGATCCGTGGATCAATTCCCCGGCGGCAGCTGGAAACAATTTTTCGGTTGCTATGTGTTTCTGGAACGTGGAAAGAGCGATGTATTTATTTATTTACTGACGCCACGTATTTGGAGGATTTTCACCTTGGATCTCGCCCTTTGGATTTAACTGCTATAATATATGTAGCCAGTGCCCTTAATACCCACCAGATGGAGACGTCTCAGTAGCTGAGCCCATCTTACGGATTTAAGATGTCAGAAGCTGACTTAAAAATACACATAGCACCGTGGATTGTTGGCCACCGTGGTGTAAAGCTAACGCGCTCGGTTAGATATCGAGAGATCCGTGACTCAATTCCCCGGCGGCGGCTGAAAACAATTTTTCGGTTGCTATGTGTTTCTGGAACGTGGAAAGAGCGACGTATTTATTTATTTACTGACGCGCCACGTATTTGGAGGATTTTCACCTTGGATCTCGCCCTTTGGATTTAACTGCTATAATATATATAGCCAGTGCCCTTAATACCCACCAGATGGAGACGTCTCAGTAGCTGAGCCCATCTTACGGATTTAAGATGTCAGAAGCTGACTTAAAAATACACATAGCACCGTGGATTGTTGGCCACCGTATTGTAAAGCTAACGCGCTCGGTTAGATATCGAGAGATCCGTGGATCAATTCCCCGGCGGCGGCTGAAAACAATTTTTCGGTTGCTATGTGTTTCTGGAACGTGGAAAGAGCGATGTGTTTATGTGACCGACTTTTCTGTCGGAAATTCCACTTCTGATTCAACATCTATGATGTGCGAATTATACGGCAATTTTTTTTTCCTAAATGTCACAGTCTGCGGATTATACGAATGATTTTTTTTTTTATGTGAATTTTGCGGTCTGCGGATAATACGACGAAAATTACGGGTAATATGCCGTAAGTGTCATCGTAAAAGAGTTTGCGCTTGCTATCGGTTCCCACGCAATTTCTCCGTGTGACAGGAGAAAGGTTACTTTAGCCAAAACGTTTCCTACTGCAGTTGAGGCAGGGTTGTTCACTTGGAAGTTGGAATTGTTGGTGTATTATAAGACGTCGTACTGTCGGAAATCACTTTTTCGAGCCCCGTTCGAAGTGCAATAACGATCAACTCGTCGCAACGCGTGGTCCCGCGATGACGGATGTTTATATTTCTTGCGGACTTTTGCCGCGCGGGAAAACGAAGTGCGGTGTTTTATTACTAGAAGCTCTTCACAGTATTCATTTCTTTTTCCTAAACAAACAGACACAATCCCAAAACTCCGTGAAATACGAATCCCCCTCTTTTTCCAAACTCGTGTTAGCAGAGGATGACTTTATTGACAGCTTGTTCCTCAGACTAGGAGACGTGCTTTTTCCTACTGCATGAAATTTTTTTCTAAGGTTATTTGAAATGGCTTGCAGTGAGAGTGAAAGTTTGCCAAGTGATGGGGATGAATTTGAATCATCTGAGAGTGATACTGGCCAAGCAACATCAAGCCAAAAACTAGCCACAGTGCCACGCACACCGTATCTTCTTCAGAAGGTGAAGATCTTCATAGTGAATCTTCAGATCATGAAAGTTCTGAAAGTGAATGGGAGGATGTAAGAGAGGGAAGTGATGAACAACCTCAGCATCCTTTTGATTGTCATGAAATGCAGGGGCACAAGCAACTGATGTGGCACCTATTGCATATTTTTACTTGTTTTTTACCAATTTCATCCTTGGAATTATTGTTTCTGAAACAAATAAATATGCAAAGAGGTTTTTCCAGGAACATCCAAATCTTTCTCCCAAATCTTGAGCAAGGAAATGGAAAATGCTGAAATAAAGGTTTCCTTGCGTGCCTTCTAATATGAGAGTAATCAGTAGCCCATGTAGGACGAGATGAGATGAGATGATTGCAGAAGGCATATCCAGTCAAAACAAACACCAGGATTGTGTAAAATTAAAGACTCGATCAAAGCCTTTGGATAATTTTTTTGCAAAAAAGAATGAAAATAGCGGGATAAACGCTGACATGCTATGTTCCCAGACTCTGATATTGATGAAGCTGGATATCCTTGAGCAGATGTGGCATGGAATGAAATATCTAAGATGAAGGATTCATCTGGCCTTCCCAAGTATTCTGCATTGCCTAAACTAATGTTGGCAATATTGACTATCCCTCACCAGCAATTCCTCTACGTAGAGAATATTTAGTATAGTAAGAAAAAACCTCGCATACTTCTGCCCAACAATGAGCACCAAAACATTATGTGCCCTTCTTATACAGAAAAGTAAAGCATTTTCCTCAGGTGAGCTGTGTTATAAAAAGTTTTCTGAAAAAGAATATATCACTGCAAAACAAGCAACAAGGGAGTTTTTATGTCAGCAATGACGTGAGGTAAGTACAATATTGATAATTTAATTTCATATTTTTTTGTGAGGATAGTGTAAACATATAAAGTTATTACACATTTCACGCATTAATTTCTCATGAAATACCCATTCCACGCGTTAGCGATGAGGCTTCGTATGGTGATTACCGATAGGCACCTTATACAAGTATTACAGGTTACACAGTAATACTATAATATTGTCCTTAACTTTGAAAAAAATGGCGTGTTACATTACTGAAAGTTTGTGTTCGATTACTGAAACATTACTGTAAAATACCCTATTGATTACTGATGCGTTCTGCTAGAGGTTGGCCCCTCTGAAATAGCATAGATTCGATGTTCTCATTGCCATGTGCAAGAATTAACGTTAGATAAAATAATTACAATTTTGATTTTTAAATGTCAGCAGTATTTTCCCTGATTGCTAGAAATTGTTGGGATGGTACTGGCACACGTTTTTCCTCAGACGCAGAAAAGCTGTCACGATTTCTGTTCTCTCTCTCTTCTTTTTTTATTTTTTAATAACTGTTTTACTTTGCTTTGTCTTTAAAGATTCTAAGTAAATTCCAATAGAAAATACAAATTGGTAGATCGATTTGATAGAACCGCTCTAACAAAATGTTAAGAGACTGTCAGACACTCACCATTTTATCATTCCCATTAGACTTCAATTTCAGCAAACGTTTCTGTGTTGTTTAATATTTATGTAAAATAAGCACTTAAAGTATTTAAAGCTTCATTCAGCATTGTATCATTTAAGGGCAATTTATTCTAGTCAGTCACAATTCTACCAGCTTGCATTTTTAAACCTAACTGGAACTCTAAATGCTGTGAGTCGTTTAAAATGTTATTTATATACTTGTGTGCACTTAAAATACAGATAAATCAGTTGTATAATTTCACCTAATCGATTGAAATATTTCATTATATGTAGAATTTAAATTAAGTCTTTGTTCAAATATTCTTTAAAACATGTAAATACATGGTTTACATGTTTTAAAGAATATTTGAACCAACGGTACCAAAAATAAATAATGGTACCAAAAATAATATGCCTCATGCATTTAATTGTTATTAAAAAAAGCAGGTAATTGTATAAAGGACAGTTATTTAAAGAATTAACAAATGTGAGCTTTCGTAAGGAACGCAAGAATGAAAGGAAATGCAACAATTTGTGGCAATGTGATTTGATTTGCCGCTCTGGAAAAACTCTCAAGACCACCTGGAAAACCTGGAAAAGTCAGGGAATTTTTTTCTACTTTTGAGTGGGAACCCTGTAAATCCAAAGGGCGAGAACCAAGGTGAAAATATTCCAAATACGTGGCGACAGTTAATAAATAAATACATCGCTCTTTCCACGTTCCAGAAACACACAGCAACCGAAAAATTGTTTTTTAGCCGCCGCTGTTTAATCGAACCAACAGAACTCTCGGTATTGCGCTGAGTGCGTTACCTTTACGCCACGGGGGCCAACAATCCAAGGTGCTATGTGTATACATATATATATTTTTTTCCACCTTGGTTCTCGCCCTTTGGATTTAACTGCTATAATATATATAGCTAGTGCCGTTAATGCCCACCAGATGGAGACGTCTCAGTAGCTGAGCCCATCTTACGGATTTATGATGTCAGTAGCTGACTTTAAAAATACACATAGCACCGTGGATTGTTGTTCCCCGTGGCGTAAAGGTAACGCACTCAGCGCGATACCGAGAGTTCTGTTGGTTCGATTCCACAGCGGCGGCTAAAAAACAATTTTTCGGTTGCTGTGTGTTTCTGGAACGTGGAAAGAGTGATGTATTTATTTATTAACTGTCGCCACGTATTTGGAATATTTTCACTTCAGTTCTCGCCCTTTGGATTTAACTGCTATAATATATATAGCTAGTGCCGTTAATGCCCACCAGATGGAGACGTCTCAGTAGCTGAGCCCATCTTACGGATTTATGATGTCAGTAGCTGACTTTAAAAATACACATAGCACCGTGGATTGTTGTTCCCCGTGGCGTAAAGGTAACGCACTCAGCGCGATACCGAGAGTTCTGTTGGTTCGATTCCACAGCGGCGGCTAAAAAACAATTTTTCGGTTGCTGTGTGTTTCTGGAACGTGGAAAGAGTGATGTATTTATTTATTAACTGTCGCCACGTATTTGGAATATTTTCACTTCGGTTCTCGCCCTTTGGATTTAACTGCTATAATATATATAGCTAGTGCTGTTAATGCCCACCAGATGGAGACGTCTCAGTAGCTGAGCCCATCTTACGGATTTATGATGTCAGTAGCTGACTTTAAAAATACACATAGCACCGTGGATTGTTGGCCCCCGTGGCGTAAAGGTAACGCACTCGGCGCAATACCGAGAGTTCTGTTGGTTCGATTAAACAGCGGCGGCTAAAAAACAATTTTTCGGTTGCTGTGTGTTTCTGGAACGTGGAAAGAGCGATGTATTTATTTATTAAGGGATAAGATGGAGAGGATGTCACCGACGAAGTGGCTGTATCATTTTCCATGACGCCTGTTGTGAAAGACTGTTGGTTTTGTTCTGGCAAAACACATTGTGTTAGTTTACTGCAGGAGAGAGGGGGTGGTCCAGGGGTTGATGGGCCCATATTGTTTTTGTGAAGGAAATAACTAGAGAAGCTCTGTTCTGTAGGGGGGGGGGGGCAGGAGGGAAGACAGAACTATAAAATCAATGCCATTTGGAAGTATAAAGGATGGCGCTAAAGGGGTCGGATTTAGTAAAAGACAAGGCATCAATCCGCCTGTGAGGAATGATGGGGACTGGGTGGGGGCAGAGGATGGCGTTCCTAACTAAAACCTAAACCTTTGCTTCTAGATGAAAGAACCTTTCAGTTGCTCTCTGCTTTCGTAGCTGATTAGTTCGAATCTGATAACTCTGTAATCAGTATTTTTCCTCTTCAAATTGCAACTCTTTAAGCTACTACTGTTTTACTATAGCAGTTTTTACTTGCATTTTTTTTTGAGTGGTAATAAATTTAGTATTAGTGATTCGCTATGAGCAGCAATATAAAAGGGAAACAAAAGTACTATCAAACATTCCGTGATTTGTATTCTGCGTAATTCCCATGTATTGCAAAACGTGAGAATTACCCTGGAAAAGAACTTACGATTGATGAATCAATGGTTTTATGGAGAAGTCATTTGATTTTCAAACAGAACATGAAAGGAAAACGTCATAAATATTGGGTGAAACTTTTTATGCTAGCGGAACCAAATGGTATGATTCTAAAGGCTTTGGTTTACACAGGGCAACTGGACTCCCTGGGGGGGGAGGGGGCATGGTGCTAATGTAGTTTTAAAATTGATGGAAGGGAAGCTAAATGTTGGTCATGCTATTTATGTGGATAATTTTTATAATAGTTACAATCTTGCATTGCAGTTGTTGAACAATGACACTTATTGCACTGGAACTCTCCGTGCAGACCGACGAGATCTTCTTAAGGATGTCACGAAAGCTAAACTTTTGAAGGCGGAACGGAAATGCCAATATTCCAATGCTGTTGCAGTGTGCAAATGGAAAGATAAAAGGGATGTTCTGTTCATGACCACGGAGTTTGAGGACTATTTAGTTCAACCTGTAAATAAAAGGGGGACAGATAAAAGAAAAACCAAAGGCTGTTATCAACTATAATAAATTTATGTCAGGGGTAGATCGTCAAGATCAAATGCCATCGCACTATCCTTGTGAAAGGAAAACCGTAAGATGGTACAAGAAGCTAGGAATACATATATTTCATATGATGATAATCACTTCCCACAACTTGTATAATTAATTCTCAGGAAAGAAGATAAGCCTCTACAATTTTCGGTTATCCATTGTACGTCAACTTCTGAATCAAGAGCCATCAACTTCCAGAGCGAAGACATGTAAATCATTAAAAGTATGTGGCTATCTTCCAGTAAAAAAAAAACCAAAACGAGACTTTTTGAGGAGACGATGCAAAATGTGCTCTGCCAAAGGGATTCTCAGGGACACTCATTTTTACAGTGCCCAGAAAATCCTGCACTGTGCTTTCAGCCATGCTTCGAATTGTATCATCGTAAATAGGGAAATAGTTTGTCTTCCTATTTTGCTAAAAAAAGTATGTTCCAAGTTGAACTGCATGTTTGTGTGTGTGGGATTTTTTACCCTACCCAAATCAAAATGTATGGATTTTGTATTTATCCAGTTATGCATCATGGCACTATTTATGGAATTCTTTGGCATTTGTAAGTATTATTTCTCTTATTTTACATGCACCAATGTTCGAAATGTGTATCAAGTAAATGTCTACTTCAGTATCGGAATAATATTTTATTGCTGGCAGAATTATAATTACGAATATCAATTATGGATAAATTTTCTCGTATTTTAGAATTGCTAAGTCATGCAAAGCTATGAGATGCGAACACACGGCTGGTTGGTCCAAATGCATAAAAGCTCCATCGTGGTGCTGCGTTATGCCTTGTGGCGTTGTGGGAGATTTGCACTGGTTTCATAGCGGCACCTCGTGCTTGCCGCTGATATAGTACAGTGGCAGCGAACATGTTAAGCAATGCTGCTAAGCACAACTGTCAGAGATATGACTGTCAAACTTCCCAAAATAATTCTGAATGTGATTTCTTGAAACAAATAGTGAAATGATTTCCTATTATCCACTCCCCATGTCAGTGAATAAATATTAAGCACTTCTTAATTATTATGACTTTGTACATTGACAAATGGTTTTGTATATCATCCAGACTCGCATTTTGGAAAAAGATTAGGTAATGTATCTCATGGTTATTAAGTGAACTATGCAATCATTATGCAGATGTTTACTCTTCTATTATATAGTGGGACAGTAGTATTTTCTATAGTGAACTTCTTGCTACAACATTGTAAGAACATGCCACAAGGACACCGTTTCTCTTTGCAATTTTAGCTCCTATTAGTAAGGATACATTCCAAAATCACAAATTGTTAAACTAATCTGCAAAGAACAGCAGAAAGAGTGTTCTCCCTGTGAAATTACTTTAGCCAAGTGATGAGGAATGCTTTCCAGCAGTGCTTTCATCCCCACTCCTTATTTTTTACTAACCCAGACAAGGTCCATTGCAGAAAACATTCTTCTACTTTATTTATGAAATTGCTAGGAGTTGTCTACTTTAAGTATATAGAACAATGAAGAGTGGGGGGAGGACTAATGAATGGTAAGAAAACAAGAGCATAATATGAATAAGCACATTTTTATATAATTTTTCATGTTAACAGAAATTGCACTTAAAAGTAAGTAATAATAGTGGTGGTGTATTTTCATTTCTTCTCTTGGAGAGGAAGGATGACTCATACAACAGATCTCTCTCCCTTGCTCTTTCTCTCCCGCCAGAGTAACACGACTGATGGAAATTGAATTCATTTGATTCACCAATTCATCTAGTGAATCTGCTAATTATGTAGTTCAATGTTCAATCAATATCACAGTGAAACTTGACACTATTTAACATTTCAGTTCTACACATGGATACCACACATTAGAAAAAGTGACGAATTCCGACACTGATCCAAGATTACTTCAAAAAACAGATAGTGAATTTAAATATGATAAATGACTTTAAAAGTGGCATTGCATGTTCAATTTAAAATTAATTCCACTTACCAGAAGATGGTGAGTGGAATTAATTTTAAATTGAATATGCAATGTCACTTTTAAATTAATTTATTGGATCAATATAGCTCATCACTTTTTCTAATGTGTAGCAACCACGTGTAGTACAAAAATGTTAGATAGTGTCAAGTTTTACTATAATATTGATTGAACTGACTAAAGGCCTTAATTCTCACATCTGCTAAAGCTGCTTTTTCAGCTGAACCAAAGGTACTTTTAGTTGAACCTAAATTCAAAGCTAACTAGTCTCTAGGAAAGCATTTGTTGAAATCATGCAGTAATATTGCAACCCACTAAGACTGAATGACAGCTCTAAAAGAAAATGCAGAAATGACAGTTCAGCAAAGAAAGGAAATTCTGCAATATTTATTTTCTTGACCTGAGTAGTTGGGCAGCAAAGGAAAACAGCCTGGTAGCCTGCCTGCCTGTCTGGCCAAATGATTCTGGGAAGAACACTAAAAGATTTTCTTTTTATATCGCTGTCATCTCCAGTACAACTGTTATGTGTACATTACTAACCCTGTTTTGCCATTGAGTCTACTAATTTTTCCTGATATTTTTCATACCACTCTCATGCCCACAGCTTCTAACCTTCTAGAGATATCTTTATTTCACCCAACTCTCCCTCCCATGAAAGGGATGCTGGTCTAAATAATACAGGGTGTTCGGAAAGTCACTGTGCACCTAAGCTATGCACTTAGAAAAAATGTTCGAAGTGATCTCCACGAGCGTCGATACAGCGCTGAACCCGTTTCAGTTTATTTGCAAACACTTGCTGCAGCTCTGCTTGTGAGATGTTTCTGATGAACATAGTTATTGCAGTTTGTAATTGATCAAGCGTGTGTGGGCGATCACGATACACAGCAGATTTTGCTGCGCCCCACAGAAAAAAGTCTGGTGGAGTAACGTCCAGGGAGCGAGGGGGCCATAGGTTTTTTGAGATGACACGTTCGCCGAAAACCTCATTCAGAAGTTTCATAGAGGTGTGAGCTGTGTGCGCAGTAGCGCCATCTTGTTGAAACCAGCTGTAGGTGATTTCGTCTTCAAGGCGGCCGATGAAGTCGTGGAGTATGGAACAGTAACGTGCACTATTCACTGTGTCCTGAAAGAATAACGGCCCGACAATGCGCCATCAGGATAGCGCAACCCACACTCCGATTTTCTGGTCATGCAAGGGTCGTTCCGACACAGCATGAGGAGTCTCTGTAGACCACAATCGTGTGTTTTGTGCGTTAACATACCCAGAGAGGTGGAACCACGCCTCATCTGTAAAGAAGGTGACATCAAGAACAGCAACAGTTTTCGTTTGAATAAAATTGTTAAACCATTCACAGTACCGGAGTCGTTTTACGTGATCCGCCGGTTGCAATTGTTGTACCACTGTTACTTTGTATGGGTAGAGGTGCAATGATTCTCTCACCGCTTTATGCGCTGTCGCAAGCCCGATATGTTTCTCTTGCGCCAACTTGTGCAATGATTTTGATGGACTCCGCAGCAGGGAGTCAGAGATGTCCATCAACTTCCCATCGGTAAGTTTAGTTGGTCTCCCGCTTCGTTCGGCGTCGAACACTGAGCCTGTCGCACGAAATTTCTCAATAAGTCGATGAACTGCATTACGATGAGGTACAGGTATGTCTGGGAATTTGGCAGCAAATTGCTGCCGCACTAAATCGATGTATTCATTGCCTTCTCGAAAGACGTATTCAACCAGAAACACTTGTTCCGCAATTGAAAGAACCATAGTGCGAAAAACTGAACAACAACAGCACGCACGATAACTTCGATACTTACAGTAACAACGACTCGTCTCTGTTGACCTCTGGAACTCAACTGCCGCAATGAGCCAACCGATGCTTCGAGCAGCTAGCTGCGCATGCGCAGTGAGCCCCATGGGTTCCCGCGATCGGCTGCGACTGGGAAAATCCACTTTATTACGTTGCGGTGGCACATACTGCACTTGATAACTGCGAAAACAAAATGGTAGCCTAGGTGCACAAACCTTCAGCAGTTCACCTTTGGAAACCCTGTTGTTTATCATCCCCAGTGCTTCTTAACGTCTTTTTTGGTTCCTTAACTTTTTGAGAATAGACTCTAAAAGTTGATGGTACTAAAATATAAATGTAGTAGCTATGTCAGGGCTGCCAGTGGCGACTATTGCTACTATTTTTGATGACCGCCGACTATGGCTACTATTTCTTACAAAAAACAGCCAAAAGTAACTATTTTCAGAAAAACTTGAACTATTTTAATTGTAAGGCTACTATTTTTTTAAAAAGCGTAATTTGTGTTGCGTATATCGATGTGCTTACAAGCATCAGTTTTAATATTGATCATACATGAGATTCTTCCGCGAATTCGCGGAATTCCGCTTTTTTCGGCATCATTTTGGTCATTCTCGAGGTCATTGCAAAAATGAAGAGAAATTTTTCAGGATTTTTTAGGGGGGTCGTCATTCTATAGAAAAAAAAAAGCGGAATTCCGCGATTCTGCTTTTATGTGGAGTAAAAGAACTAAGCGCTTTCTAGCTGAAAGCGTTGTTTTTGGAGCAGACGCGGGGGGCAAGAAGAAATGTTGGAGGGTGGAGTCAGGAGCCTAATTCGTTTAATGCTGTCAACAATGGATGGGTTGTCAGTCACTTGAGCATCGCAGCGCAAAGGGTGGAAGCTCCGCCTACTTCGTGCGTTAGGGAAACTACTGCAGCCCTTTCCGTGTCTTGCGGGAAATCGCCACTCTGCATTCTATCAGGGCCAAACTGTCCGCTTGATTCTATCCGTGACGTCATCGCCAGAAACTCTCTCTTGTAATTTGCAAATGTACCCGAATGCGTTCCCGCTTTTCTGAGATCGTTCGAGAATCGAAGCTCTCGTGAATCCTCTTCCTACGGAGGATGCCAAAAAATACGGAATCTCTCGTTAATTATTACGGATATCCCCCGGGATTACGGGTGACTAACAAAAAAATTATGGATATTCAGATTTTCGCTGTTATTAAGAAAGTTTTACTGATTTTGTAAATAATCGACGTAAAGCCTCTGAACAAAGTTCGTAACACAGCCCTTTGTCTTTTTTTTTTCTCAGGTGGTGGAATTTGTTTTGCTTGTTTCAAAGTGTGAACAAAAAACAAAATGCCCGTCGTGCTTCTTCCGCCGTGGCCCGGGATTACGTCAACCTGAAGCATCTAAAATAAAGTTCGTGACGCAGCTTTCTTTTCTTAAATTCGTTCTACTCCCCCCCCCCCCCCCGAAGAGAAGGAATTTGTTTTGCTTTTGTTTGAAAGCTAAGTGGAAAGGAAGAATGGCGCGCGCCGCGGGATTATGTAGGCCTGGCGGGCTTCTTTTGCCGTGATCCGGAATTACGTTGGTTCGGACGTGCTTTAGCTGTTGCCCGGAATTGCTTCTGCCCGATGCCTCTGAACCATGTTCGTGACGAACCTTTTTTGTTTTTTTTCTAAGGAGGAGGAATGTGTTCTGCTTGTTTGAAAACTTAGTGGAAAGAAAGCCCGGCACATTGCTAGGATAACGTCGGCCCAAAGCCGCTGAACAAAGTTCGTGACGCAACTCTGTTTCTTTCCTTTTTTTTTTTTTCTAAGGAAGAATGTGTTTTGCATGTTTGAAAGCTAAGTGGGGGAAAAAGCACGGCTTTAGACCAGTATTACGTCGGCCCGAAGCCTCTAAAAAGTTCGTGACGCAGCTTTCCGTTTTTGTTTTTTTTTTTTCATTCTTTCTTTCTAAGAAGGAATTTGTTTTGCTTGTTTGAAAGCTAAGTGGAAAGAATGTGTCATGAGAGGCTCAAAAACAGGGTTAAAGACAAGAATTCGGCAGAGAAAATCTCCCCACTTGCTTGACGTTGATGGAGATTCATGTCACCATATTCACAATGCAAGCAAAAAATTATGCAAGCCATTTTATAAGGTTACATTGAGAAATACTTTATTGACTTCTTCAATGACTAAAATCTAAGCTGTGGATATATGTTTCTAATTCTTGCAAGTTTCTAATTGCTTGACTAAATTCACAAACTTTCCTAGACAAATACTTTTCACCTCAGGATTTAGCTAGTAAAGATTCACATGTAAGTTTTAAATCTGATTTTTTTTAAATATTTCATTTTATTTTGTTCTTAAATCCCTACTTTTCTATTGTGAATATAATAATGTGCTTCACTTTAATATTTACTTACATAATTTACAGAAAATAATTCCATATGGCTAGCGTACTCTTAAATATTGTATATATGCTGTATTTGAATTTCCTCACCGCGCGTTCGTGTGTCCCAATTTTCCACCCAGTTAAAAAGTTCAGCTTTTTTTGTCATCGGCCGGTCTCATGTATGATTGATACGCGTGGATATCAACTTTGATATAGATATGTATATGTCGAATCCATGGTTCATACACATCCTGGAAAAGTCCTGGAATTTTATCCGTTCCTGCCTTTTTGTACTTGCATGATGTTTTGTAGTTGAGGATTTTTCTACTGACATAACTTATGTCTGACAAATTTCCCTCCCCACCCCTTGCAAAATGTGTGTGTGTTGGGGGGGCTATCGGTTTTCTTGTTTAGGAGGACTGAAGCTGCGTTATTAGCATCTTTTGTGTCATGCTTATGTTGTCACTTTATCTGTTCCGCGGGGAGAAAATATCTCCGTAATTATTAGTTTGATTTGTAAAATTCTTTTTGTATTGGGAAGCTTAAAATGTGAGAATGGTGATCCGTTTGTTCTGTTTTTTGGGGGTTTTTTCGATGCACAACTTCACCACTAGAGGGCGCAAATGAAGATTGTATCGAATTTAAAATGCATTTCATGTCATATATTTGCTTCTAAAATATCCAATTGAAAAAATTCTCTTTCCTTTCGATGACATGTATAGCGAAGACTATTTTAGTTACAGTCCCTTTTTCAAATTATGCATAAGTTTTCCGCTACGGGGCGTAAAGGTAAATCGTGATTTTCCCAATATCTCCGCTTCTAAAAGTCCGATTTGAAAAATTCTTCCTGAGTCTGATACAGCTCTTGAGGTTGAAATGTTTTGCATACACATTCTCATTTCTGGTAAAGAATGGTTTGGCCACCAGGGGGCATAAGTGTTTATTTTTGCTTCTGATGTATTTGCAACAAAATCTGAGCTGGAAACTCAATTGAAAAAATTCTTCCGCGAACCGATACCGCTTAACTCGGAAAGCTTTTTGAGAATACTTCCTGTTTAAAATAGTGCACAGTTTTTCCACCAGGGGCGTACACGTGTATCTTATTTTTGTCCATATCTCTGTTTCTAGGAGTCAGATTTGAAAAATTCTTTCTTTGTTGGAGAACATTTTCAGTGCGAAATGTTTCTCATAAAATTTCAAATATTTCTTAGCACACAAGTGTGCCACTAGAGGGTGTAAGCTCACATTTCCGTTTACAGCAATATCTGCAGACTAAAAACCCGACTGAAAAATGTTCTTTTTCGATCCGATACCTAACTATGAAAACTCCTTATTTGTATTTTCGTCACAAAATAATGCACAATTTTGCCGCTAGGAGCCGCAAATATTTAATCTATTTTTCCTAATATCTGTCCTTATAAATGTGCGATTTAAAAAATTATTTTAACACCAGATACCATATACCTTATGGAACACTTTAGGTTTGTGTTTGAGGAGGTTTGTGGTTCACAATTCTGTCGCTAGGTGGTGTTTGTGTACTTCTGTTTTCAGGCCATCTCTGCCTGTAAAAACCCTATTGAGCAATTTATTTTTTTGCTGTATGCCATTCGCTATAATAAAGATGGAGAGTGAATAAGATTTTTGCTGCAATAAGAGGATCCTCTTCAAATAATGTACAATTTTCCCTCTAGGGGTTGTAAAGGTTAATTTTTTTTTTTTTTTTTTTTTGCTATCTCTGCTTCCGGCAGAGGTATTTGAAAAGTTATTTTTCCTTAGCATAGCTTTTGCTATGAAGAATGCTTTTCTCCTGTTTCCATTATGCAAAATTCTTCTGCTGAAACGCATAGTTGCATCATGTTTCCTTCTATATCTCTCCTTATGATTGATTCAAAAATCTTTTTGTCTCTAATACCTTCCTTCTGCCATTGGAAACATATTTTGCGCCATTTGTTAATTTTCGTAACATAGTTTTTAGCCACTGATGGAAGTAAATAGCTGATTTCGTGTGTGTGTGTGGGAAGGGGGGGGGTACCCTTACTGAAATTTTGTAATGAATACTTTATATAAAAATTTGCCATAAAATCAGATTGCTTTCTAATATCAGAAACTTAAATCTAGTTGTTTCTCAGTATTTTCTGAGCTTCTATAATTAGTTTTTTTAATCATGCCCGGTTAAATTGCCATGATCACTAATGAATATAAATGCACACAGCCCTTGGACATAAGGTCTTCCCGTTATTCTCTTTCATTTCACATTGAAAATTTTTGTGCATATTTTGTTTACTGGCGAGTAAAAATCTAAAACATAGCTACAGCATCGATATTATGTTGAAAATTCCTTCCATAAATAAAATGTAACACAAATACTTGCTACCATGATTATGTGTTTAAGAAATAACAATCCCTTTGGTCCTTTGAAAAAGTTCTAGATATTTCACCTTTCCTTACCCTTAAATTTCCAATGTAAGCATTTTTCAAAATAAATAAATACAAAGAGTATTTTATGTATTGATTGTGTGGTATATGAAAGCATTTCAAAAGAAATGCCACATGCCTATGTATTTTTGAGTTTTATGGGGCTTTTTTTATTATGTAATTTACTTCAATAATTGAACTAAAGCCAAAGTAGAAAAATAAAGTTTTCTCAAAATCAGTGTGGTATACTGTATATAAAAGTTTAGTAGATATTAAACCTGGTCACATTTTCAGTGACAGTTTTGGTATTTCAGTATTTATCTGTGATTCTAAGTTTCTGATTAGCTGCAACAGACATCATTTTTAACATTCTGTATTCTATATTAAGTTTGCTTAAGTGTGTAGGAAGTTTTTTGTTGTAGGTTACAAATTGAACAGGCGTATGGTTTCACTACATTTTAAGTAAGAACATTTGGATCGTATGTCCTGGAAAAGTCCTGGAATTTTGTGATTGAAAAAGTGTATGAACCATGCGAATCGTAACACACTTTTTTAAGAAACAGTGTTATTTTATTAGTAAATATAACTTTAGATTAACACCACACCAGACTGATGTTTTTTTTTTATTAATAAATGGAACTCAGATTAACATCCAATTTGCTAAATATGCTGTTATTTTATTAGTAAATAGAGCTTTAGGTCAATACCACCTGACTGAAACTTAACAACTAAAATTTCTGTTAAAAAAAGATCAATACCCTATGAAAAACAGGAGTTGCCCTTCTAGTAACATACAAACTTGACTGCAGATTTTCTTTTATTTATTTGCCAAATGTGTAATTTTGCAATTGGATAGAAAGGCAAAACTTTTTTAAAAGGTATGTTATGTGTGTAATTGGTTTATTTTATACAAATGCAAAATTTTTATTAACGTTCTTAAGAGTGGTATATGTTAAAGATAATATAATGTAGTTGTCGAAATCAAAGTTACTTAAATTTCACTGAAGGAATTTATTTTTTTAGCAACAAATTAATACTGCAAGCTCAACCCCAAAATAATTTACTGTTGTGAGCAAAAGGTATAGGCAGGTAGTAAGCAATTCCCAAAGTGAAACCATTTTATCTTTCGAAGTCTCGGTAACAGCTTTGCTGATAAGTATAATAATTAGAAATACTAGTAGTAACAGAAATACTTTTGTTGTGCGCGGGGGTGGGGGGTGGGGGTACCCTCACATGTTCATTTATGTCTCGAGTTTATGCAGCATATTGGCAGCGTTGGGAGACGCCGATGATTTCAGAGTTTCGTGCCTTGCTTTGCAAACACCTCTGACATAGGTCATATAGCAACCATTTGGAAGAGGAGCAGAGATTAAAGGAACAGCAACTGAAAGCAGAGAAAGAAAGTGCTGAGAGATTGAAACAAGAATTGCTAAATAAAGGATTTGAAGAGCAGAAAGCAAACTATGGAAAACAAGATAAAAATTCTTGTTCAAGAAAAAAGAGAAGTACAAGAATCATCAAACTCTGTGCTTAAAGAAGCCAGTGAGAGACTAAAGCAAGCATTAAAAAAAAACGCATACCTGCAATACGAGTTGCACATGGCTTTCTAGAGGGATCAGAGAAACTCCGACAAAAGGAAAGACAACATGAGCTTGAAGCATTAAAAATGAATAGTATAGTTCATAAAAAAAAAAAATCCTCCCTAATTGATGCATTTATGCAGATAACCTCAAAAAAGGAATAAATCTAAGGTTAATGAGGAAGCTTTTTTGTTAAGCCTACCCTTAGTGGTATAAATTCACACTCGAGTTTTTGAAATAATTTACTGCATATAACTCTTCCAAATTGCTACCATGATGTAAGAATAATGTGAACTTTAAAAAGGAATCGCCGACCCCCCCCCCCCCCCCCCCCAATTGCTAAATGATAAAAAACAGTTTGTTTATACATATTGGAGGGGGGCATCACATAAAAGTTTTTGATGTTCCATTACAATAATTTTCAGAAGAGTTATAATCATTTCAAAAAAATTGAGCTTTGGTTTTATTATTGTCATAAGTGGGTGTAAGGATAATCTTAGTTTTACCATTGTTGCAGCTTTGAAAATCAATCATGGTTAACATCTAGGGATTTTAACTGTCTGCTGTCATAAAAGTAACCCAAATTAGAAGAAAGTCAAGTGTTTTGTTTTCTTATTTCTGTAATTATGAGTTGGAATAATTTTACAGGATAAAGTGATTTTTTTATATTTGTCTCAAAAGCATCAAGGACGCTGTGAAGAATGGCTGTAAGATTATCAAGGCAGGTGTATATCAGTGTAATACTTCATATCAATTATACCTGACCTACCCAGACTTGAGCTTGAATAATAAGACAGTTAGTTGTCCATGCCCTAAGGAAACGAAGACGTTTCAAACAGGTTTTTCACGTTTACCTTTCAAATATGGGAATCAAAATAAAATGTACTCTTTTACAACGTAATTCAAAATCATGTTAAGCACCATTATTATTGTTACTTATGAGTTAGAGTTTCCATTATTTAAGAGGGAGATTACACTATACCCATTCCATTCTGATGATAATAAACTGCAAGTTTTCATTTTTTTAGTTCTAGGCTTTGTGGTTTTGTTCCATACTAAACACATTCATAGTGTTTGATATTTATTGTCATAACTGTACAAAAGGCAAGTTTGAAATATTTCCAAATGTTCATCTATTCGATTGAGATTCTTGATATACCTCATATCAGATAACTATGATTATTATGTGTGCAGAACAAAACAAGTGATCATCATAACACTGAATGACTGCAACTATGGCCTTTCAAAAAGAAATTCACAACAATTTCTTCAACACAGTGTATGAAGGTCACTTGGAAAATCTTATATTTTTTTACCAACCACAAACGCTGAAGAAAGCTCTCCGTACTGGCTTGATACAGATGAGAACATCTGACCTCCAGAACAGTGACAAAGAAGGAAGTGTTTTGTAATTCCAAAGTTTGTATCAGGCTAGTTTTTGATATATAATTGAATAATTTTTTTGAGGGGGGTAATTTCCATAACCTTTATAGTTCTGAGTGTCTTGAGTAGCATTATATTGAAACTTAAGATGCCCTTTTTGTAGTGTATGGATGTGTGTGTGTGTATTAGGTGTGCAACTTAATTCTCGGCGGCCACAGGCATGACACGTTGGCGGCAAATTATAGCAAATCAAATACCTACCTAATCAGGGAAATAATCCCCGTCATGTTGGATACATTTGAGCCATCGGTCAGGGAGCTGCCGAATGCCACTGCGGGAAAAAAAGAGCTTTTTCGAGTTGATAAAGTCATCAGTACTTGTGTGGACCTTCTCGACAGAAGTGAAGTGCGTATCACTCAGGTGATGTTGCAGGGAGCAAAACGTGATAATCCGACGGGGCGAAGTCTAGAGAACACGCCGGGCGGGACAAAATCTCCCATCCCAGGTCGGTGGTTGTGTTTAAAGTCATTTTCGCGGTGTGAGGACGCACGTTATCTTGAAGCAACAGGACCGACCTTCTGCACTTGCCGGTGTATGGCCTTTTCGTCTCCACTGCATCACTCACACGAATGAGTTGCTAACAATAACGCTCAGCATTGACCGTTTCACCAGGTTTGAGCAACTCATAGTGTATGACACCGCGCTGATCCCACCATATGCACAGCAACAACTTCCTGGCATGGATATTCGGTTTGGCAGTACTGGTGGTAGGCTGACCTGGATAAACCCACGATTTGCACTGCTTTGGATTATCTTAGACGATCCACTTCTCATCACAGGTTAAAATCTTGTGGAGGAAATCCTCCTTCTTGAATCTGGAGAGCAAGGACACAGCAACATCGTAGCGCCTAGACTTGTTCGCAGCTGTGAGTTGGTGGGGCACCCAACGGCCCTTATTGTGAATCCATCCAAGCTTGTGCAGGCGCTTTGCAAAGTCTTGCCATATTACTCCGAGTTCCTGGGTTAGCTCTGACTGTGTGCGACAGGGATCCACATCCAACAGTTGTTCCAGTTACTCATCATCAACTTTCTGTGGCTGTGTTGGACGTTCTGCATCACGGAGATCGAAATTTCCCTGCTTAAACCGCTGGAACCACGTCTTACACGTACTGTAGGACACAGCAGCCTCACCCAAAGCAGCACAGATTATTTACTGGGCTTCCGCGGCACTTTTTTCAGCTGAAACTCAAACAGGAGGCAGTGCTTCAAATGTTGCTTCTCGAACAACATTGCTTCCACCGTCAAGTTTTGTCCCTTCTGTCACTACAGCTGTGAGCGGTTACAGTTGCCTGAAAAGCTGCAGTTAGATGGGCGCTGCAATCAGCCATTATCGCACACAGCTATTTGTATTTGCCGACGTTCTATGATCGCTTATATATATATATATATATCACCATCATCATTGTCAACCATTATCAATCCCAATCCACTGCTGGACGAAGGTCTCCCCAAGTTTCTTCCACAATGGTCTGTCTTGTGCCATTCTCCTCCATGTTACTCCTGCATACTTTTGAATTTCATCCACCCATCTCCCATGTGGTCTTCTTCTGGGTCTTTTCCTGTCCCTTGGAATACAATCTAAAATTTCGGCTGTCCATCGATGGTCTGTCCTTCTGGCAGTATGTCCAGCGCATTGCCATTTCAGGATATATATATGTAATTTTTTTCCCCCACCAAAATGTGAACATGTACTAATTTTGTCACTATGGTTTGAAATAAATAAAAAAAATTAACAAAAAAATGTTTTTTTTTGTGTGTGTGAAGCACTTACATTTTAAAACTCGTACACTTTTTTGGGCAACTATTTTAGTCATTAACATAAGTTTTTAAGGCTACTATTTTTACCATTAGTACATACATACATACATATCACTAAGCTGTTCTCTGAGATTCAGAGGTTAGCTCCAAAAAGAAATACAAACTTCCAGATATTTTTACTTATTGTTGTCGTATCAAACTTCTCCATTTACAGCGATCTTGACATACAACTCGTGCTTCACTGATATCCATTACACGCCGTACACAAGATCTTTTATACTTCATACTCATAATCTTTTTCTCATGCAAACACTCCTGAATCTGATCCACACATGTCTTCCTTGGCCTTCCCTTCCTGCCACTTGGGCTGAAAAGATTTTCTTAGTAAGCATTTCATCCCTCATTCTTTCAACATGGCCAAACCACCGAAGCATATTGGTCTCCACCTTGCTAACAACATTTTGCTTCACATCACACAACTGCAATACATCTTCATTTCTCACACAATCATATTGTGTCTTGCCACAAACCCCATGTAAGTAACGCATTTCTCCAGCACACGAACAACCCCTATGTTTTTTCTGCAGTACTCAGGTTTCACTGCCATACATCAGAGTAGGAACAATTACAGTTTCATACACAGCCATGCGGGACTCTCTAGAGAACCCATCATTCCTGTGAAAACCTCCCAGAGCAGCTATGACTTTCAAAGAAGAATTCACTCGCATACTGATTTCACCATCCAACTTGTTCTCTCTGTCAAACATGCTTCCTAAATACCATACACAAGATTCTTCAGCGAATTTGCGGAATTCCGCTTTTTTTTTCGGCATCATTTTGGTCATTCTCGAGGTCATTGCAAAAATGAAGAGAAAATTTTCAGGATTTTTTAGGGGGAGGGGTCGTCGTTCTATAGAAAAATTTAAAAAAGCGGGATTCCGCTTTTTTGTGGAGTAAAAGAACTAAGCGCTTTCTAGCTGAAAGCGTTGTTTTTGGAGCAGACGCGGGGGCAAGAAGAAATGTTGGAGGGTGGAGTCAAGAGCTCAATTCGTTTACTGCTGTCAACAATGGATGGGATGTCAGTCACTTGAGCATCGCAGCGCAAAGGGTGGAAGCTCCGCCTACTTCGTGCGTTAGGGAAACTACCGCAAACCCCTTTCCGTGTCTTGCGGGAAATCGCCACTCTGCATTCTATCAGGGCCAAACTATCTGCTTGATTCTCTCCGTGACGTCATCGCCAGAAACTCTCTCTTGTAGTTTGCAAATGTACCCGAATGCGTTCCCGCTTTTCTGAGATCGTTCGAGAATCAAAGCACTCGTGAATCCTCTTCCTACGGAGTATGCCAAAAAATACGGAATCTCCGTAATTATTACGGATTTCCCCCGGGATTACGGGTGACGAACAAAAAAATTATGGATATTCAGATTTTCGCTGTTATTAAGAAAGTTTTACTGATTTTGTAAATAATCGACGTAAAAGCCTCTGAACAAAGTTTGTAACACAGCCCTTTGGCTTTTTTTTTTTATTTTTCTCACGGTGGTGGAATTTGTTTTGCTTGTTTCAAAGTGTGAAAAAAAAATGCCCGTCGTGCTTCTTTCGCCGTGGCCCGGGATTACGTCGCCCTGAAGCATCTAAATAAAGTTCGTGACGCAGCTTTCTTTTCTTAAATTCGTTGTACCCCCCCCCCCTCCCCTCCCTGAAGAGAAGGAATTTGTTTTGCTTCTTTGAAAGCTAAGTAGAAAGGAAGCACGGCGCCGCGCCTGGATTATGTAGGCCTGGCGGGCTTCTTTTGCCGTGATCCGGAATTACGTTGGTTCGGACGTGCTTTCGCTGTTGCCCGGAATTGCGTCTGCCCGATGCCTCTGAACCATGTTCGTGACGAACCTCTTTGTTGTTTTTTTCTAAGGAGGAGGAATGTGTTCTGCTTGTTTGAAAACTTAGTGTAAAGAAAGCACGGCGCCCGGCTAGGAAACACACGTCGGCCCGAAGCCGCTGAACAAAGTCCGTGACGCAACTCTGTTTCTTTCCTTTCTTTTTTTTCTAAGGAAGAATGTGTATTGCATTTCCGTTTTTTTTTTTTTTTTTTTTTTTCATTCTTTCTTTCTAAGAAGGAATTTGTTTTGCTTGTTTGAAAGCTAAGTGGAAAGAATGTGTCATGAGAGGCTCAAAAACAGGGTTTAAAAACAAGAATTTGGCAGAGAAAATCTCCCCACTTGTTTGACATTGATGGAGATTCATGTCACCATATTCACAATGCAAGCAAAAAATTTTGCAAGCCATTTTATAAGGTCACATTGAGAAATACTTTATTGACTTCTTCAATGACTAAAAACTAATCTGTGGATATATGTTTCTAATTCTTGCAAGTTTCTAATTGCTTCACTAAATTCACAAACTTTCCTAGACAAATACTTTTCACCTCAGGATTTAGCTAGTAAAGATTCACATATAAGTTTTAAATCTGATTTTTTTAAATATTTCATTTTATTTTGTTCTTAAATCCCTACTTTTGTATTGTGAATATAATAATGTGCTTCACTTTAATATTTACTTACATAATTTACAGAAAATAATTCCATATGGCTAGCATACTCTTAAATATTGTATATATGCTGTATTTGAATTTGCTCACCGCGCGTTCGCGTGTCCCAATTTTCCACCCAGTTAAAAAGTTCAGCTTTTTTTGTCATCGGCCGGTCTCATCTATGAAATACACAAACTCACTTACCTGGTTAATCACAGTGCCATTTATACTTACATTACATTCAGTGCTACCCGTTCCTCTCTCAAACACCATAACTTTGGTTTTTCCCTTATTTATACTAAGTTTGAATTTCATGCAAACTTCGTGCATCCAAGTCAACATACTCTGCAACTCACTTTTGCTCTCTGCCAACAGGACAGTGTCATCAGCATACAGCAATCTGCACACACGGATATCACCAAGACATAAACCAGTATTATCTATTTTGGCATCACGCATGCATGCATCCATAAATATATTAAACAGCCATGGTGACATTACACAACCTTGTCTAACTCCTGCACCAATGGAAAACCATTTTGATAAAACACCATTCACTCGTACACAAGCTCTACTACCAGCATACATGGCTTTTACACTATTAAGTAGATTCCCAGTAACACCATATTCATTCAATACCTTCCACAAAAGTGTCCTATTCACTCGGTTGTAAGCTTTCTCTAAATCTATGAAGGCAGTAAAAACTTTCTTCCCAACAGCCAGATACTTTTCAATCATCGTGCGTAATGCAAAAATCTGGTTAGTGCAGCCTTTACCAGGCATAAAACCACTCTGAACATCCCACACTTTCTCTTATGCAAGACCCCATACTTTTTCAATAACAACCTTACCAAACACTTTCCCTGGCACACTTAGTAGGCTGATGCCATGATAGTTCTTGCATTCAGTCTGATCACCTTTTCCCTTATACAAGGGAACAATAATAGCATCCTTCCAATCCCGAGGGACCATTCCTAACTCCCAGCACAACTGGCAAATTTCAGTTAACCAGTCAATTACAGAGTCGCCACCATATTTCAACATCTCGGCAGTTATGCCATCAACTCCCATAGCCTTACCATTCTGAAGAGATTTTAGAGCTTTACACACTTCTTCTCTTGAGATCCCTCCTGTGCTTTCATCCCTCGTTGTGACATCATCTGCATCTGTCTCAGAATCATCTTTGCTTTCCTGATCTAATAACTCACAGAAGTATTCACCCCATCTGTCACTTAACTCATTGGGCTCCCATATCATTTCCCCAATCTCATTCTTCACACAACTTACAACTTTGTTTCCCCTATTTTTCCTGAGTCTCATGTGCTTCCAGAAGGACTTCCTATCTTTCCAAAAAGCCAGTTCATGCCTTTCCACCTTCTCCTTCCAATTTTTTGCCTTACTGTGGCAAACCAGCTTAGCAGCTTCACGCTTCTTACAGCGATATTCATCCACAGAGATTCTACCTTGCAACATCCCCAAATAGGCTTCCTTCTTTCTCTTTACTGCCTCTTCAATCTCACTATTCCACCAAGCATCACCTCTATTGTTACCCACTATTGTGGTGCCACAGACCCCTTTAGCAGCAGTGACAACACAGTTCTTAAAACATTCCCACTTCTTTTCTACATCCCTCTCACCAGACTTTAGATCCTTCAGTCGTTCTCTGAGTAAGTCAGAATACCGCTGATGATCTTCAAGGAGCCTATCAACCTTTATTCTTTCTATCCTGGGTCTCTTCCTATTCCTTTTCCTCCAACCAACATTAAGTTTCACTTGTGACACTACCAAGTAATGATCAAAACCAACATCCGCACCTCTCATCACACGGGTGTCAACTACTAAGTGTTTCAAACGCTGATCGTAGACAACAAAATCTATCACACTCTTTTGACCAAGAGTACGATTTTCCCAAGTATATGTGTGGATATACTTGTGGTTGAAAAATGTGTTAGATACACACAAACCATTTTCAATGCAGAGTTCAAATAATCTTTCACCATTATCATTCACACAAGGATCATTAAACTTACCTAGAACATTGTCAGAAATTGCATTCTGCACACCTACTCTAGCATTGAAATCCCCTGCTATTATAACTTTTTCTTTAGCACCAAACTGGCTCAAAACAGCTTTTAGCTCATTCCAGAAATCTTCTTTCTTATCAGAAGGTTCCGGGTCACAAGGAGCATACACTACAACAATTACAATTCTCTGAAGTTTCACTTTCAAACGAATCCAGAGAATTCTCTCACTTGCGGCTACTATTTAGGCTATTTTTACCATTAGTGGCTACTAAAGCAACTATTTTCTTGTGTGTGATAGGCTGGCAGCCCTGCTATGTTAAAAACTGCAAAAATTCTGGTATCTTTAATCACATTTCGGAGAGACCTTTCTACTCTGACAATATTCAACTCATTTGCCATTGCTCACCTAGTAAATTGGTGGACATTTTTGTTTCTAAATATGGTGTTCATAGTAAAAAGTTAATTGCCTAAATGCAAAACTATGAGCCTTTTCTCATTTATATTTGTTGTAGTTTTCTCCAAATTAACATATTACATTTTCAGTTCCTTTTTTCACATTTCTAGCTTTTTCCTTTGCCTGGTTTTAACCACCATATCTGTATCCTCATAAAAAAAAATCCACTTTTCGAACAAAAGCCTAGTTCTACTGAACTGTAAACTTCAGTAGAACTAGGCAAGTTGAAAACATCTCTCACAATGCACACCTTTTTAGGTTACCACCTATCCATGAAAGCCATTATCAAAGGCTAATTCCACACCAACTGATTCTTGACTCTTCCTTACACTACTAGAATGAATCATACAAAACTGGCCACCAAGTGCACATTTCCCGAACATGCACTTCCTGGGGTCACTAGTGCCTACCACGTTTTGGTTAATTTTTTTCTAATTACTTGGCTAATTCTCCCTCTTCCCCGTTTATTTAATGTATAGTAAATGTACATTTATGCACCTTGCCTGATCTCTTCGTACTTACATAGCAATTTTATGAAGACTTTTTCTACTGATGGATGTGCTATTTCAGTAATATTTTTGTCCACATACAGCAAATATACATGGGGAAAGCAGAAAGCATCATGTCTATTCCCCAAGCAAATGAAAAGCTTATTGTAATGAGGTTTGTGAGGTTCCTTAAAGGAATTGCTGTGCTGTTTTCCCCAGTCCAATCAGTTCTTGACACATTGGTGTAAACCTTCAGTGTGAGTTGATTGACCTAAGTATATCCCAGACCACTTGGCCAGGCAATTTGTTATCCCTCTCCTCCCCTTTCGTCTCTTTTCACTTAACAGAGATCTGCTTTGCACCATGAGGAAGTGGGGTAGGACAGAGATTTTATAGGACCGCACAGTTTTGTACATCTTCCTCAAAGTTCAATACATGGATCTCCTTCCAAGCACTGAGTACCTATTACTTTTTTACACTTTGGTTTTCTTGAAGTATTATTTTTTACTGAAAATATTGTTACAAACTTTTGTGCTCAGATTCAGTCCTCTAAAAATTTGCCTCAGTATTTTTCACAAAAATATGAAATTAAAATTTCCCATTTTGCTCTGGTGTGCGCAATTTGAAACTATAAAGATGTGATGCCCGCTAAAATCCAGTTTCACCGTGATAGCAGAGAAGTAACAATAACAGTTGAGAAAGATGCATTGAGAAAGGAATGCCAAAGTGGGGAAGTTTTATGCTGAATGCTGCCATATTGGACTGGTCACGCTGCCCATCGCATTCTTCACAATTTGCAAAAAGAAATAGTTTTCGTGATGAAAAAGTTTTGGCAAAAATAGTGATGACTACCTTTTTGTACTGTTGCAACACTTTGGCGAATGAGTTGACGAAAACTTTAAAAAAGCCAGAGCAACCGCTAATATTATATTGTCTTTTACATTTTAACATTCTCCCCTACCCCTCTAGTTTTAGAATCTCTTGAGTTACATATATCTACAGTTATTTCTGGTAGTATACATGTATTTCCTCTGGTACACTGATGAAGGTAGTAAAGATAGATATGGATTAATGTATACCTTGCAAGTTTTTTCGGTTCTTCAAAAATATTAGTGTTAACTTTAGACTCACTGAAAAAGAATGAATTCTCTATTGCTTTGCTTTAATACAATCTGGAAATTGTCTTGGCGACTTACTTTTATGTAAATGCAGACAGAGTTCATCAGAATTTATTAACCATATTTTACAGTGTTTTTTAATCTCACCATAGGATTTCATAATATATTTGAGTAATGTTACCTGTTCATTCATACAAACATTAAAAAATACATTTTAGTAAGTCACCTGCTGTTTCATCAGTTTCAGGTCTTGAGCAAAATCTTGATATGAAAAGTTCTTCATTTTTGTGAAAGGCTGGGAATTAAAATAGTTTGAACCCCATGAAACCTTTTTTTTTTTTTTTTTTTTTTGGGTCAATCTCTCTCATGTCTATACAGTAGAACTCCAATTATCCGGATTGCTTGTTCTTCTTTTGACCAAGTAAAATTAAGATTTTTGTTAATTTATTTACGTGTTTTTAGTTTTTTTATTCATTTAAACAATATAGAATGATAATGCAGTGCAGTAGATATTTATTTTTTAAACTGTATAACATTTGTTATTATAAAATACGATAAACAAAAAAAATTAAATTCCCTCACTTCAATTAATAAATTCGTATTTGGCCTACAGAAAAACAACCCAGTTATCCGGATGGGTTGTGTCCGGATAGGTTGTGGTTTGAGTTAATATGAATAATTGGAGTTCTACTGTACTTTTCATTTTTTCATTTGGCTGTGTTCTGTCACTGATTTTCCTGAGTTTGGAAGGAACTGGCCACTTCTTCTGAATGACTAGAAAATTAACGCGACAAACCCCCACGCGTTCCCTTCGAGAATGATGAATGGGGAATCCTGCACAAATTCTCCTATTTATTATCCCTGAAATTCAACATTTTAAATTAATTCCATCTCTGAAATTAATTCAGTAAAGAAAAGCCAAGAAAAGTTTAAAAGAGTTCTTTCCATTCGTTCCATTTTATTATTCCATTCATTTTCAGTACATAATTATTATTTTTTTCTCTGTGTGGAATGAATCACACACTTGAGGAGCTGGGAGGCAAAAACTAAGTAGAGGCATATTTTTGGGAAAAGGCACTAATATTAATAATTAGTAATTTCATAATTTTATAGTTGATGTGTGTTTGCTGGGAAACAAGCAGTGTAGCCTATAATAATGAAATGAAATAAAAATAAAATATTTTTCCTTTTGCAAATGATGAAAGAATTGAAATAACCGGAAAACTAAATAACAAAGTAATTAAATTTCATTTTCACATCAGTGAACTGATTTACTCTCATTCTGGTCCATAAATATGAAACCTTGTAAAAATATGAATAATTAGTGAACATAATGTTGAACTGTGTAATGCTTAGAATGACGATATAATGAAATGTAGAAAAAAAAATCTAAATTTCAGTATTCCTTTGTTAAGTACTTGTTGCCCCCGCAAGTTCCTGGAATTCGCAGGTCACGACCTGTGCACGTGAAGCAATCGTGCCCTAGCCAATGGGCGTCAACTGCCTGTGGGGTTGAACAGAGAGCTTAAAAAGGGGTAAGAAGCCAGGTACGCTCTCTCTCTCTCTTGCTTGGAAGTGTTATCACCCCCTTTTTAGAGGGTTATCACCACCTCCTTCCTGGGTTTCACGGCCGCAGTTTTTCATCACGCCGCCAGCAATGATTTCAGCGATGGAACATCCCGGTTGCCTCCTGGAAGTGCCCATGCCGAACTACCCAATCTCGTGAGTACCAAGAAAGCTTTCCCAATGTAGTCCGCCATCTTGACAGCGAAAATCTGAGCATGTGGAATTTGCTGTGTGTGTAAAGCACCCGCAGACCTCGGCGCAAGTCACTTTTCTCACTATTTGTCACCTTTTCTTAAATTTGCCACTTTTTGTTACCTTTTTTAAAATTTTGTCACTATTCTCACCTTTTTCTTAAGTGTGCCCGTATTTTTTTTTCAATTTAGCTATAGTTTTGCGTTGTTGTTTTTTATATCTAGGGTTGTTTTTGTCAGATGAAAAAAGAAATGCTGAAACAAAATTAAATTGTTTTGTTAAACGCCCATCCCTGTGAACACGTGGGTGGGGTCACGAGTTGTAAACGCAACTCACCAGCGAGCTTCGTAACGAAGAAAGAGGCAGTGACCCCGCCCACAGCAGCCAGGGGGTTCTCTCAAGGATTTTTTCAAGTGGAATAAATATCACAAAAGTTTATCTCCGTGGATTTTTCATGAAAATCTCTGAAATTTTGATCAACGCCATAAATCGCTAATAGGAATGAGCCCTCCAAATTTCGCGTAAATCAATTAAAAACTTAACAAACGGGCCGTAATTATTTTTATTTGCTCTTTATCATGTGGCTGGCATGCCCAGAATTCGTAATCGGCATTTTATGGCTAATTTAAAAACGTTTTTGCCGATTCACTTGAAATTCTTAAAGGCGTTATCTCCTAGCCAATTATAGTTTATGTACAAATTTCAGCCAGTTACGTGAAGAATTTGGAAAAATAGTTTTCTTAATTTTTTAGCACGTCTTTTGTAAAAAAAAGATCGTGCTTATGTTATCGGTTTGTCCGTCCATCTGTAGACACGATATCTCTGCAACTATTAGTCCGATTTGGAAAATTCTTTTTGCATTGGGAAGCTTGAAATATAAGAATGATGATCCTTTATTTTGTTTTGTTTTTTTCTTTTTTACGATGTACAATTTCACCGCTAGAGGGCGTAAATGCAGATGTCAAATTCAAAAATACATTTTATTCCACATATTTGCTTCTAAATATCCGATTAAAAAAATTCTTTTATCTTTCGATTCCATTTATGTCAAAGAGTATTTTAGGAATAGTTGCTTTTTCAAATTACGCATAAATTTTCCGCTGGGGCGTAAAAGTAAATTACGTTTTCCCCGATATCTCTTCTTCTACAACTCCGATTTAAAAAACGTTATCTTTAGCGGATACAGCTCCTGATGAAAAATCTTTTGCATATAATTTCTAATTTTTGGTAAAGAATGCTTTATCCACCAGGGGCGTAATTGTTAATTTTTGCTTCTGATGTATTTGCCATAAAATCTGAGCTTCTAAAATCTCGATTGAAAAAAAAAGTCGTTTGTGGACCAATATACTCATGTCGACAAACCTTTTAGGAACATTTTCTTCTTAAAATAATGCATGGTTTCTACGCCAGGGGACGTAGATGTATGTCTTATTTTTGTCGATATCTTTACTTCTAGGAGTCTGATTTGAAAATTTTCTTCTTTGTTGGATAGTGTTTCCGATGCGAAATGTTTTTCATATAAATTCAAAATTTTCAAGTAAATCATAGACTTTCCACTAGGGGGCGCAAAGGTAAATTGCGTTTTTTTTTTTTTTTTTTTTTTTTTTTTTTTTTTTGGCGTTATTTCTGCTTCTGAAACTCCGATTTGAACAATTCTTTCTGTATTGCATACAACATCTGATGGAAAACATTTTTCATATAATTTCTAATGTTTGGTAAAGAACGGTTTGGCCACCAGGTGGCATAAGTGTCAATTTCTGCTTCTGATGTGTTTGCAGCAAAATCTGGGCTCCTGAAAACTAGATTAATTTTTTTTTTCTTGTACTGATACTACTCATATCAAAAAACCTTTTGCGAATTCTTTCTTCCTAAAATAATGCATGGTTTTCACACCAGGGGCGTAAAGTCACATCTTATTTTTATCGATATCTCTTTTTCTAAGAGTCCGATTTGAAAAATTATTTCTGTGTTGGAGAGCGTTTCTGGTGCGAAATGTTTCTCATATAAATTCATATTTTTCTTAACGCACAAGTCTGCAACCAGAAGGCATAAGCTCACGATTTCGTTTACAGCAGTATCTGAGGGATTAAAAACCTGACTGAAAAACTTCTTTCTTCCGTCAAATACCATTGTTTTCCATTTCGGTTCCATTTACTTTGAATAGCTTTGAAAAATTTAATTTGCATCAGAATGGATTAAAAAGACGTGCTAATTACACCCGAAAGTTCGGTATCATCTTTCTTGTTTTATATAGTCCTGCCATGGGGAAAACTAAAGCGAGGAGGCGCTGTCCCTGGGAGCCAAGGAAGGAGGAAAGCTGGCAGTCCTTTCATGCTCTAGTTTTGAGTGGTAGCTAGGCATTTTGTGTGTGTCTTTATTAGCACGTCTTTTGTAAAAAAGATCGTCGTGCTTATGTTATCGGTTTGTCCGTCCGTCTGTGGACACCATATATCTGCAACCAACTGCCCGATTTCAAAAATTCTTTTGCATTGGGAATCTTGAAATGTGCGAATGATGATCCTTTATTTCGTTGTTGTTTTTTTTCACCAATCACAATTTTGCCTCCAAAGGGCGTAAATGCAGATAATGTCAAATTCAAAATACATTTTATTCCATATATTTGCTTCTAAACGGCCGATTATGGCTCTGAAATCCTGCGGTATTGAAGATGTGTACATTAATATTATTAATAACATCTATGAAAATGCAAGTACAAAGATTCGGCTGTTTGAAAATACAACACACATAAAAATTGGAAAAGGAGTGAGACAAGGTGACACCATATCTCCGAAGCTCTTTAATGCCACATTGGAAAATGTCTTTCAATCACTGAACTGGGAAAACAAAGGAATAAAGATTAATGGAGATTATCTAACCCACCTCCGTTTTTCTGATGACATAGTCATTTTTGCATCTACCCCATCAGAGCTGCAGAGTATGATCCAGGAACTTACTGACAAGAGTAAAGAAGTGGGATTAAAAATGAACTTTCAGAAGACAAAAGTGATGTTCAATGCTTTTACAAGAATGGAAGATTTATCGATTGATGGAGTAAAGCTGGAGATAACAGACACGTACGTTTATCTTGGACAGCAGAAATCAAGTGAGGGTCACAGTGGTGAAGAAATGAATCGGCGTACAAAACTTGCCTGGAGAGCTTTTGGAAGAAACAGCATAATTTTCAAGAGCAATATGCCATTATGTCTTAAAAGAGAAGTGTTTGATCAATGCATCCTTCCAGTGCTTACGTATGGTGCAGAGACGTGGACCTTAACTAAAAGAGACATACAAAGGCTGCAGACAACTCAAAGCAGCATGGAGAGGTGCATGCTTGGTGTAACCAGGAGAGATAAGAAGAGGAACTCGTGGATCAGAAAAATGACAAGAGTGGAAGACATCATGATCAGAGTTAAATCCCTGAAATGGCAATGGGCTGGACATACTGCCAGAAGAACAGACCATCGATGGACAGCCGAAATTTTAGATTGGATTCCAAGGGACAGGAAAAGACCCAGAAGAAGACCACATGGAAGATGGGTGGATGAAATTCGAAAGTATGCGGGAGTGACGTGGAGGAGACTGGCACAAGACAGACCGTTGTGGAGGAAACTTGGTGAGACCTTCGTCCAGCAGTGGATTGATAATGGTTGACAATGATGATGATGAAACGGCCGATTGAAAAAATTATTTTATCTTTTGATTTTATTTATGTCGAATACTATTTTAGGTATGGTCACTTCTTTAAGTTACGCATAGATTCTCCGCTAGGTGGCGTAAAAGTAAATTTCTGTTTCTCCCGATATTTCTGCTTCTGAAACTCCGATTTGAGAAATTCTTTCTGCAGCGGATGCAGCTCTTGATGGAAAATATTTTGCCTGTAATTTCAAATTTTTCCTCCAGACTTCACACACGCTAACTTTCGTCACTCACTTATAAACGTGGAAAGAGCGAAGACCTTTGTTTGATGTTCCTGGTCCACGTCAAATGTCTGTATTAATGAAGAATAATTTTAAACTTTTCCGTTATGCAAAATTTTTCCGCTAGCAGACATAGACATAGACTTATATCATCTTTCCTTCTATATTTCTCATTTTAGCTGTTTGATATGAAAATATCTTCGTCTCTGGTACCTTCCTTGTGTTATGATAAACTTTTTCTTCACCATTTGTTAATTTTCGTAACATATTTTTTAGCCACTGGTAGAACTAAGTAGATGTTTCTATTTCTGGATATTTTATCAATTTTTGGAACCGATTGATTGTTTTCCAAACCGGTTCCATCTATTTTGAATAGCTTTGATAAATTTAATTTGCATCAGAATGCATTCAAAAGACATGCTTATTACATCCGAAAATTGGGTGTCATTTTTCTTGTTATTCATTAAAAGTAATTTACCCTCTACACATTTGATTTTCAAAGTAAATTGCTGAAATTTATTTGAAAAATAAATGATATTTGAAGAGTGAAATTATTTCAGATACACCCTTTATTTTATATCGCCTTGTTTTGTTATTCTTCTTTAGATTTCTGTTTAAAATAAATGATCTCTATATTACAAAATATATATACCGGTATATATTGGATTCCAAGGGACAGGAAAAGACCCAGAAGAAGACCACATGGGAGATGGGTGGATGAAATTCGAAAGTATGCAGGGGTGACATGGAGGAGACTGGCACAAGACAGACCGTTGTGGAGGAAACTTGGGGAGACCTTCGTCCAGCAGTGGATTGATAATGGTTGACAATGATGATGATGATGATATATTTTGAAAGCTAATGGCATAGCATAATAGTAAACTTTAACACTGTACTATGGTTCACTTCAGTATACAGTAGTACGCATCAAGAAAGAACCTTTTTATCTTTTTTTATTATTTTTTTTCAAATTAAAGAAAAATTAATTTTAAAATTTTTAACATTACATTCATTCTTTATTATTAGTCTTTCATTATATAAACCTGTTGTAGTTTGTATATGTAATCATTTCTAGAGCATACTTATTTTGCTAGTACAGTATATAAATCGTCAAATGCCATCATGCTGATAAAATAACCTACTGTTTGTGAAAATTGCAACACCATGAAGGAATGATGGTAATCACATGATACTTACAGGATATGCAGAGCAGGGTAGGACATGTAAATGATTAGAAATGCAGAGTCATTGCGCATGTCTTGGCCCAGCAGCGCCGCCCAAACAGTCGAGTGAGGGATATAAAGAGAGGTCTGTTTAGGATACACACCAGTAGTGCATCACGGACAGCAAGTTGTGAAAGTGTCTCCAGGATTCAATAATGCTTTGGCGACGACAAAGGGCGCAATATCACCATACGACAGAGTTTGAACAGGGACGAATGATTGGTCTGCGTGAAGGTGCATTTTCGTACCGTGGCATTGCGGCTCGGATGAGACATAACGCCATGACTGAGGAGAACCAGGTGCATCGACAATCCGGCAGTGGACCGAGAAATGTGACAGCACTGCGGATGGCCGACACCTCGTCCGCATGGCAGTGGCGAACCATTCCGCATATTCGCAAGTGTTAGCACTACAGTGGAGCACTGCAACAGGTGTGGCATTGTCTGCCTCCACATTTCAACGCGTCTGTTGCACAGAAGACTGGTTGCACGCATCCCTTTGCGGCAGATTCCTTTGACCCTGAACCATGGACGCCTCAGGCTGCAATGAGGTTTTTAATTCAGACAATGGCGTGCTAATTGACAACGTGTCATTTTTTCGGATGAGTCCTGATTCAACTTGGACTACCATGATGGCCTCATACGCATTAGACGGTATTGTGTTGAGTGCCTTCTTCCAGCATGCATTGTTGAGCGTCATACAGGCTGAACTCCAAGTTTGATGGTGTGGGGTGCCATTGGGTCTCAAATGCTATGACTTAAGGGCAATATCACCAGCGACCACTACATCAGGGAAGTTGTACAGGCAGAAGTCATACCCTTCCTTCGTAGCACTCCTGGCACTATATTCCAGCAGAACAATGCCTGACCTCGTGTTGCCAGGAATGTTCAAGCCCTCTTCACAGCACAGCAGATACTGCTTCCCTGGCCTGCACGTTCACCAGAAATGTCGCCTATTGAACATGTCTGGGATATGGTCACTTGGCAACTGGCCCATCAAAGTCCTCCAGCGGTCAGTACCAGTGATCTGTGGCCACGTATACAGGCTGCCTGTCAAGCAATTACCCAGGACACCATCCAACGCCTTTTCGATTCAATGACAACCCGTCTCGAAGCTCTTATTGCAGCTCGCAGAGGCTTCACAAGATACTGAATTTTGCAGGTAAAAATTGTTGTATTGTTCCAAAAATTAAACCACTTTTGTACAGTCATATTAGTAATGTTTGGTATAAATTTCATTCAAATCGCATGGTTCCTCCTTTGTGTTGCAATTTTCACAAACAGTAGTGTATAAAAAATATTGAAAGGAATCACCTGCCCATTAAATATATTGTTTTTTTTTTACAACCGATAATTACATTGATTAACATATGTTCTATCACAAATTATAAAGTGAATTGTTCACTGTTGAGCAAAGAATAAAGTAAATCCATTCAAAGTGCAAATTATATGTTCTATCCATATACTGTGTGTGTGTGTGTGTGCTATCGTTTTAAACGGTTTAGTCTGGTTTTCAATTATTTGAGCAGTCACTATTTAGTCACTAAAAAAAAATTGGTCACTTTTCTCACTTTTTTCTCCAAAAAAGTCACTTTTCTCACTACTTTTTACAATGAAGTCTGTGCTGAGGTCTGCACCCGTAAACGTGCCTCCCTTCAAAGGAAATATGTTGCGACCCTAATAGAGAGGTAAGCCATTTTGAAAAAAATATATGTGAAAACAGACGGAGTAGATGCTAGCAAAGTTCATGTAGCTGAAAGACTGATCGTGAATTATGCAGAACTATAAGCTAAGCTCAAGATAAATTAGCAGGAGTAGTATTTTAGATTAAGAGCAAGAAAATTTGGACCAAACTGAAAAATATGGTCTGTTAAGGAAAGATTTTCTCTATAAAGAGTAGAACAAAAATTTCCAGGTATTCAGCTCATAGATAGAAAGATTTTGCATTTCATTGTACCGTCGACTTAGCAAGCGGAGATTATGATCTCCAAGAGCAATGTACATTTGATATTTTTTTTTTTTTTTTGCCACGTGCTCTTGTATTAAAACTGTCATTATATATATATATATACACTGAAGAGCAATTGAATTAGAGAAAGCTGGCGTTATGCAAATGTGGCGCTGTGGGCAGCCCTGTAAACGGACATGACGCATGCAGCGATCCAACAATATAAGGAGTGATGTGACAGGAATCAGTAAGAGTCGGACGCAGTATGGGTAAGACGAAAGATCTAAGCGCATTTGATCATGGGCAAATTGTCGGGGCCCGACGAATGGGTCACTCCATCTCGGAAGTCGTGCAGGCACTGGGATTTTCACGAGCCACTGTGTCACGGGTGCACCGTGAGTACATCGAATCTGGTAAAACCATCCCTGCAAGGGCCAAATGCCGTGGACAAGGCGTGTGGATGAGCAGGGTCATCGTCGGCTAGCTCGCATTGTAACAGCGGATAGACGGGCCACAGTGAAAGAAATCACTCGGCGATTTAACGCTGGTGCACAAAAACATGTAAGCAGCCACACCATCCAGAACCATCTCCTCGCTATGGGGTACAGAAGCCATCGTCCCACGAGGGTACCACTGATGACCACACATCACAGGGTGCAAAGATTAGCATAGGCGCGGGAACATCGCCAATGGACCCTAGACATGTGGGAAAATGTTGCCTGAACTGATAGTCGAGATTCACGTTGGTACATGCGGATGGCAGGATATGAGTATGGTGCAAACCACATGAAGCGATGGATCCTTCTTGCCAGCAGGGTACTCTTCAAGCTGGCGGGGGTGGCATTCTCGTCTGGGGACTGTTTACGTGGACTGAAATGGGACCCCTGGTACGTGTGACATCGTCCCTCACAGGTCAATGTTACCGAGATATCCTGGACAACCATTTGCTCCCGTTTGTGGGTCTTCAACATCCCACTGGGGACCTCATCCTGCAACAAGACAATGCACCGTGCCATCACTCCCAAATTGTATCCGAATGGTTGGATGAACACTCTACCGACGTGACTTCGCTTCCTTGGCCCGCTAGGTCACCTGACCTCAATCCCATCGAGCACAACTGGGATGCCATCGAGAGAAATGTTCGAGGCTCTAACCCCCTTCCATCAAATCTTTGTGAACTATGGGAGCTTGCTCAGGGGTCGTGGATCCGTATGGCTTCCCAACGTTTCCAGTGTCCAGTCGAGTCCATTGCGAGACGAATCGCCGCCATCATCAGGGCGAAAGGTGGTGCTACACGTTACTAGACAGGTATCTCTAATTCAATTGCTCTTCAGTGTTTATATACCTTCTACAAAATATTCGGAGAGGTGCACAGCCAAGTAGCTGGAAAACAAATTTTATTTTATTAATTAGTGTCTGTCTAAACTATAAAGCAATTCTAAAAATGAAATGTCTGAAATTATAATTTTGTGAGTTATAATCTCTTATAAAACACACTTTGCATATGGTTAATATCACAGCTTTTTCCTAGAGTGATACACTAAGTGATACATGTGCTTTCACCAAGAGTCCCTCATTGCAAAATAACACATTTTCAATATAGTGTGACCAAGTTTTTGGAAGTCTCAACCCCTTCACTCAAAAAATCCTATGTTTTTATGAGTTCATTTACTGTACGCCTCACGTTTGTATTTATTCCTATCTCACAGTTACACTGTGTACTTCTAAAGATATTTAAAATCTTTTTAATAATACAATTTTTTACAATATCATAGTTTTCTGTTAAGCTGCACATAGTTTAATACACTGACAAATACCTACAAATTAATTGGTAATACTTCAAACCTTGTCTGTGTCATGTTACCAAGTACAGTAAAAATTCTCATACACTACTGTAATAATATCTGTTGCTGAAAAATAGTTAAAATTTAGTTATATACATACAGTTTCCTTGAAAAGTCCTCAGGAAATCTCACACTCATGTCACGGACGTGTCCATCGTTACTCCGTTTATTTACACTTGTAGCTGAACGCACCACACTATATTTATTCACACCATGTGTATTCATGTAATCCTTGAGTGAGACATTGACCACTATCCTAATTACACTTATAACCTCATATATTACTGTCAACTTAAAATTTATGTATAGCACAAAGTCCCTTGAGCAAAGTAATCGAAACACTCCAACAATGTATGTACTCGTTAACATTTTTGAACATAACCATGTTCATCTTCTGACACCACTTGTCATTTCTAATAGTGAAAATTGTCACAAAAGAACTGTGAATGACTTGCCATTCCTTTAGTATGTCAAAGAAAAAATCTGCTTTGGACTCTAGATTTTTGCAGATTCATTTTACATAGAAATTGAATGTAACAATTAGAGTAAAGTTTATTTTTCATTTTGCAGAAAAAATTAAGTAGCCCAATAGGGTGGTAAAGTTCAAGTACAATAAATACAGGCAAAGCTGCCTTTCAAAAACTTCAAACGTGTGTGTGTGTGTGTGTGTGTGTGCGTGTGCGCGCGCGCGCAGTGAATTTAGGTTTAAGGTTGAAAGTAGTAATTAGCTATCTACTAGTGCATGTGACCCACCTCAGCCTGACTGAGGGCGGATCTGAACTTGGGGAAGAAAATATTAAATTATTGCAGAATATTTTAACACAACTATGAACATGATTTCACAGCCAAAATTAATAAGGTTTTTTTTTATTTTTTTTATTATTGTGTTGCATGAATTCAAGTGTCACATGGATGGTAGGTAACCTTGACTGCACATATATATTGACTACATATTTGAAAACCAGATCACACCATTTATTGTGAACACAATAACTACTTGCTTTTATTGTTCCACAATAACACATTGCTACACAGTGTATAGCATAACTGTGCATTTTCAATTGATACTCATTTATATACACCTTTATCTTGACACATGATTTACATATATATGTTCTTGCCTACACAGTGTATAACAAAAATGCATATTCTCAAGTGATACCTACCATACCCATTTACGAGATATATCAGCTGTACTATTTTTCATTGTATGTAATTTTGATGTTTTAAAGGTTGTTTCTTTGTTGGCTTCTATCCTTCTTTATCTGTAAAGGTTTAGTGTCAGTTCTGTCTTACTTGTGGCTTTTGCACTATTCAACAAAACCATAACAGTACATGTGCCTATATAGCTAACTAGGTACTGAGAAAATGCTGGTTGTCATCAAGTTGCAGAATAACCTGTATGCCATGTCTGTTTCTACCATAGATAAATTCTGTCTCTTCCCCCTTCCAGTCAGCTTTTATATAATATTAAACTGTTTCAGAGGCTCTCTGGACTTGGATACTGCTTCTCAGCCTCACTGCCACCACTTCAAGCTGGTGTAGCTATTGCAGCATTGAACATTTTATCAACCAGTCCTGGTGAGTTTTGCTGAATAACTTAGTGTATTCTTGTGTATTTCTCAATCAAGTTTTTTTAATGTGAAAATTGCATTTGTCTAGATGTAATGTATATATTGTAAGTATAACCAGTCAAGCTTTATCAGCCATTAAAAACATTGATCATTAATCATTTTTGCATTTCATTGTGGCAAGTACTTTTCTCCTATGCAGCAGCCTTGTCTGCTTAATACTGTAACTTCCTTCTACTTCAAAAATAGTAAAATAAGTGAATAAATCAAAGAAATTGTGGTGGAACAAAAACTTGGTTACTTTGACCTGAGTAAAAGACAATTTGAACATTTTCTGACATTTCATTATCATTTTGTGTTTTTACAAGTTGGAGTTCAAGCTGGTAACAGCACAATTCTAAAGGAAGTGCACTTTGTACTTCTATGAGTATATATAACGGTTGTTTAATAAGTAGTAAGACATTCTGCCCGAAAGAGTCGAAACATGACATACCTAAAAATAATTGTCACCAGCATTTAGACAGCAGTCCTATCATTGAACAAGTCTTAATATTCCTGCAGTATAGAAGTAATCAAGCTGCTACAACTACTGGTTATCTACAGCTGCACGCACCTGATCATCCAAGGTGAAATGTTTGCCTTTGAGAAATGTTTTCTTAGGTCCAAAGATGTGAAAATCGCAGGGCGATACCTAAGAACTATATGCAGGATGTTGAAGGACTTCCCAGCGAAAGCGTTGCAATGCCCTTTCCGTATGCAGCCGGGCATTATAATGCAGACGCGCAGTACTCTGAGTGAGGTTGCAGGCCTCTTATTTTTGATGGCTTGCCAAAGCTTCATTAAAGTTGGACAATGTCATGCAGCATTGATGGTTGATCCTTTTCATAGCCACTCAAGAAGCAATGGTCCTCGATGGTCAAAGAACAGGGTTCACATCACCTTGTCTGAGGAAATGGTGGACCATGATTTTCTCAGCGGTGGCAATGATGCATGTTGTCACTGCATGCTCTGGCTCGAAATGATGACGCCAACTTTCGTTCCCAGCAGTAATGCGTAGCAGGAAATCTTCATCATAGCAGAACAGATGCTGTAATGATAGTCCCATTCGTTGACTCATCTGTTCGTCGGACAGATGTTTTGGTACGTACGTGGTGCAGACCTTACAATGTTCAATTGAGGTGTAAATGTATGATCATATTAACAATTCCGATGCTCAAACCCACACTGTTTGCCAGTTCTCAGATCATGATTCTTTAGTTGGCCTTGACTGCAGCATCTATACATGCAGTTGTCGTCACTGAAACAGTACGATGTGGTACACCTGATCTTGGCTGGTCTACAGTGCTTTTTGTTCACCACTAAAGAACTGGCACTACAGTACTGCATGGAAGACAAGCAGGTCCATACACTGCCTTCGTTTGTCTGTGAATTTCACTTGGTGGCATTTTCTCTGCTTTCAAAAACTGAATTACAGCACATTGAGCAACTTTGGACATATCCATCTCCTATGAGAGAGCAATAAAATTAGTCCAGCACATTACACAGCTTCCATAACAAACTAGCTGCAATGCAGTTGTTGCAGTGGCATAGCCTTTAAATCACCTGTTCACTAGTGCCACCCATTGACAAAATTAGGAAGCACAAAAGCACTCCAGCCATAGAGTCTCACTACTTATTGAACAACCCTTATACACATATTAGGGTGGCCCAAATTATTCAACTTCTGAAATGTTTAAGCCTCACACTTCAAAATTGTTCCAATTCAGGAAAAAATAATATCTGTAAAATTTTATTGCAATTGAACGATATTAACATGTGCCTCCAGCCATGCTTTTATAGGAACAGCTTTCGTTTTCCCGCCACTTAGGCTCTTTTCCCTTCCTAAACTATCTCACTGTTAGCGTAATGCAAGATGCCAAAAAAAAAATAGTTGTGAAGCTTCTATTGCAACAGTTGCATTTTAACTTGTGGCAATAGCAGTTACAATTTCATAATACCAATGCAAGGGTACAATAAAATACTTGATAACTTGTACTATTCATTACTGCAAGAAAAACTCTGTGCTTTTAATGAATAATTAAACATTCCAAAAGATGATACCGTGCGTTATTTGTGGAATGTTTGTTCATTACAATCCGAAATAAAATACAGATTATGTACAGATAATGGCAGAAATATCAACAAATGGAAAACAAATAACAATCTCACTCCATTTTTTTGGCTACAGTCTCCTTCTTTGCATCAGGATATTGACGTCTGTAGTCAGTGACAACTTGCAATAGAAATTGTTTCTGGTCTTCATTTTTTGTTAGTATTTTGTTGTAGTCCTCTATCAACTTAACCCCTGTTGCATCTGTGTTATTGACCACCTTTAATTGATGCACAACAACTGAGGCTTTCTTAAACACTTCACTTTCAGGCCAGGAAGCTGGATCTGTATTGAGGAAATCTGTGTGAATATTAAATCTTTAAAAAAACTGTTTGCTGTCTTCTGAAATGAAGTCCTCAATAGACTTATCTATTAGTCCTTGAATATCATCATTTTTTATCATGATTCGCTTGACACCCTTTTCTTGAGTACCATCTTTCCCTAGATTCCGTACCATTTTCATTTTAGTTTCAACAGATGACCCTTCATCGAAAAAAGCTAAAGCACAAGCTTCTGGGGATAAATACCATAAGTGATTTTTGAATTTGTGAACTGTGATACGAGATACCTCTAGATCCACAGATTCATACTCAACGAGCTTTTTCATAAATTGTATGTCATGGCTGGGTGCCTCTTGGGCCAAAGGTGCTCTGAACCAAGCCTTAATATATATTCTTACAAGAAATGTGCATATGTCATCCCTTAAAGGTAAGTTTAAATTCATCACGAAACAGAAATATTTTTAAGCAATAAAGTGCTTTTGCCATCCATCGTGCGTGATGGTATATGCTCCTGGAGCTCGAAAAGATATTTCTTGTGTGTTGTTTCCAATGAAAATTTCTGCTAACTCTAAGAATTCTTTATAATCGTCTCGAGGCTGTCGCATTTGTAGGTGCTGCATTATAACAGATCGGATTTCTGTTATGTTTGAACATAAAAGTTTTCGAACATTTTCATCTTCTATACCAGACTTGAAATTTTGTTTATTAATTTTCGGCCATGCCTGTTGAAAGCGTTTGAAAATTTGCATATCTGGACCTGATGAAGAGGGCATTTTCAGCGGGAAAACACTTTTAAGTATGATTTCAAATATATGATGTCTTCAGGGAAGATATAAAAGATCTCTTTCCAACATCTGCTCTAAAATAATTGCCGCTCCCTTTAAGTAGCCGAGGTTGGATGCAGTAGTGTCACAGCACAACACTTTTACCTTGTTTGTAAGCTCCCAATCAGTAAGTGTTTCATATACTGCTAAGGCTTGTTCTTTTCCAGTGGAGCCTTGCAACTGTGGTATCTGCAGTATTTGTTCTATATTTCCACTTGTAATTATGACCGGAAGGCGCTCAACCATCTGAGAACCGGTAACAGCTGGCAGTAATTTTCCATCCCAATGAACGACAGCTGCTTGCAGATCAGCTTCTTTGAATCGTTCCTTGAATTTTTCTGCTCTCGCTTGACGTAAACATTGCCTGCATCGTTGAATGGAAGATCTACTTATTGATATTTCATGGACATCATGACCTAATGCTTCAGCTGTGGCCATTTAAATGTGAACTGAATTCCTATCACTAACTTTGCATTTGTCAAAAGCGGCTACAATTTTTGAAGTTATAACATTACAAGTTCCATACATATTTCTTTTCTTTTGCTGTGGCATCCCGATTGAATCCGTTGAGCACGATGGAATTGGCTCTTCGTCTGGGATTGATTCTTCATCGCTACCACTTGAACATTACAGTTCTATAACTTCTCTTGCTGTTTCAGCCTCTCCTATGCTTTGCTGTAACCTTTGAATTTCTTTGGATCATCTTTCTTTTTCCCCGTTCAGCCAATTTTACATCAATACCACACAGAAAACCGGGCCGCCCTTTTTTCCTTTGATTTATTAAAAACATCTTATCTTCTTCAATAGTTATCATTTCTAAGGCATTTTCATGGGTAATATCGAACAGATCATCCAACTTTGACACAAATAACTCTTCCCTTTTTTTTTTTTTTGAATTTTACTAGATCTCTTTGCATTTTTCTGCAATGATCTCCAATTCTCGTAAACAGTTTCTAGTTTTTGAATGCAATGATATTGTTGTCGTGTTGGAATACGTGCTTTATTCCAGAAAATTAGCACCTCTTGGATTGTCAGTGTTGCCCTTTCTCAAAGAGTTAATTGTACCTCACGCAGGTTAAAAAACATTACTCCCAGCACTTGTCTGTTGGATGGGAGCTTGCTTCCAACAATCTGGGGCATGTAATGTCCAATCAAATAAACCGAAGTGTCTTTCCTTAGGGAGTGCTTTGAAAACATTATGTAGCAGAGAAAACTTAGCAAATAGCACAGTGACAATATGTCTCAAAAAAGAATCAAAAATTTTACTTGCCTCAGTAAATGCAAAATATAACGATGTATCTCAAACCGTGAAACTTTTTTCGCATTGCAAATGACCATATGGCGTTGAAGACGTAGTCTATAACAAACCAGTTGCATTGAAGCTTTAATCAGCTGGAATTTCCGAGACACAACTAAGATAACAATGCGTAGTACAACGCTTACAGCTTGTTTTTTGGCATCTTGCCAAGAAAGTTCCATTTGGCCTTCGCGGGAATCTAATGCATGCAGGAGACTCGGTGGATGGGAGCGGAAGCTTGCGCTTTAATTGGCCCTCTGGAGGCACGTGTTTTTATTTTTCGAATGCAATGAAATTTTACAGGAATTACTTTTTCATGCAATGGAACAATTTTAGAGGGTGAGACAAATGATAATTAATAAAAAAAAATTCCTATGCAAAGATGGGCCACCCTAATACACATGTAAATCATATATTGTCACATCATGGATATCTGTATGAAAAGTGATTTATATTTGTACACTTCCATTTTGTGTCCACATTATCAGATTCAGTGGAATTCATTGCAAGTAACACAATGTTCCTTTTCAGTGTTTGTTTTTCTTTTCTTTTCCATTGGTGATATGAAAAGTTGCACATGTAGTTTAAAAGTTTGCTGACTACAACTCGGCATTATAGTTATATTTGTAAAGTTAACTATTTGCATCACGTTGCTGCGGTGATAGTACCACTTCCCATGCTTATTGTTTCTTAATGAGGCTTCTAACTCTAAACTTGAGGCATCAAGATTGCTAGTGTTGATTTTGCAACAACAGGTAGCATCAGAACATAGAGGTGCAACATGCCCATGGAAAAGCTGAAAATTCAAAGTAAAGACAGTGGCCTCCCAGAAAAGGCTGGCGTACAAAACCAGTGTTCCAGAAGATATCTCATAACAATGGTGGCACATCATCAGCCATGAAAACGCCAAATATTAAAAGGGAAAATCACAGCACCTGTGATGAAATCCAGCAAGCGTGCCATAGAATGAAAGTGTACACTTTTAAGAGATAAATAATTTACATACAGGTTTTCATAATGTGTTACAGCTTTCATAGTAATGAAAATTTGTTCAATATAAATTTTCACCATTCCTTGTAGTCCGTTAATTTCTGTGTCATTTGAAACTTATTACATCTGGCATAAACAGTTAACCTTTTAACATTAGTACTTCAACATGCCTTGTCAAAATATAGCCTATATCTGGGGTGTACCTTTCTTAAAATGACAGCCATGATTACATTATCCCAAAATGCCTCCTCCCCAAATTTGTATTAAATAGATGTGCAACTTACTTCCAGTTTGATATTTGTATTGCTGACAATGCAACTCGCAAGGAACACCCCTGGGGTCAAACAAACAAAGCCGCACCAAACTTCCGTTATAAGACATTTATGTACCTCCGAATTCAATGGTGATATTTGTTTTTCTGTAAAACTTCGCAGTTGCACACTAGAGGGCTCCATTGAGTCACCCGTCGCTCGCCGGCTGCTACGCCAGTCAAGACTGTGCAGGTGCTTGTATCGGATGCCTTGTTTGTCTGTGTACGTAGTGAGATGACAAAATAGTTCAAAGATTAGTAATCAATCCACTTAATGTATTGAGGTTGGTTGAGCTGAAAGTACGACTTAAGGTGTGCCATGAAGATGGTAGTGGTCTGGAAGATGAGTCGTTCGCATGTTTTCTTGTGTGGGTGATTAGGAACAGAACAAATATAAAAACCTGTTAGACAGTGATAGTGTCGTAGTGTTAAATTGCAGTTATGTTATTGGCGATGAAGGTAATGATGAACTATGCATTGAAAGCAGTGGTTGCACTTCAAGTCCAAAGAGAGAAGATGCAAACAGCCACAGTGAATATGAATTTTAACTTGTAAAAAAGGTCAAAGTGTCAAGTGTAGCGACAATGTTCGATGATAAAACATTAGACAATATTTTTGACAATTATTATGTCCGAGGGTATAACACATATGAGAAGCTAATGAAGAGATACCCCAAACTAAAGACGAAAAGTAATAAAGTTGTATTGGACTATGTAGCAAAGAAAAGAGAAGATGTAACCGTTTTTAAAGGAAATCTCACGCTACGAGGAAATGCCATTAAACAACATACAAATAACCAAGTTTGACGAGGCAAGAAAACTGGGATATGGCGTTCAGTACTGGCATTTACAGCATTGGGCAATTGAAGCAGCCAGAAATATCGATCTTGTGAACTTCAAAGCTTCTGTACATTTAATTGATAATTTGAAAAAAGACTTTGGAATAACATCTTGCCACATAAAACTATGGCTCCAAGCAAAGAACTATACCCAGGATGACAAAGAAGTAATCAAACGAGCAGACGCATTCATTACTAAAGTTAATGAAATATTGAAACGGAAAATATTCAAATGGGATGTATTTGGAACTGTGATCAGAGCCAGTTTAGCTACGAGATTTCATGTGAAAGAACATTGTCCAAAAAGGGAGAGAAATATACCAAAGCGACGATGCAATCACTTCATAGCGCAACACACAGCTACACGATAGACATTGCAACGTCTATGGATGGCCGTTTAGCAAACAAACTTTACATATGCTTCCAAGAACGAACTGGAACACTTGGACCTTGTGTGGCAAGAGAAATTGAACAAAAGTGTCCATCAAACATTTTCGTGGAAGCCAGTGTGAGCGGAAAGATGATGAAAAGACATCGGCGGACCTTTTTTTGTGTCAGTTTTGAATATACATCTGTCTGACAAGTCACTCATACTTTGTGATTCCTGGCCTGGACACAAGGATGAACAAATACTTCAGGAGGCCTCCGGGGAAAACAAGTTCATTTAAAAATCATTCCACCAAAAACTATTAAATATGTTCATCCTCTCGATCTTTAGTTTTTTCAGACAATGTAAAATGTACGCAAAGAGGATTACAGACTACATAAAACTACGATCCAACATGCCACAGCCAAAATTACATGACAGAATATTCCTTCTGAAGATGCATTCTGTGATGTACAATCAACTGCCTGCGGAGATCTATAGACCGATGCTTCATTACGCACGGCAGAAAGCTGACTACCATTGTGGTGAACCTGTGCAGAATTTCAAAAGTATCATTGACGTGGCTTTCAACACTAACGTTCTTCGTGCATGTGCATTCTGTGGGTGTACCGATGTTGTGTTTATTAATTGTGCATTTTTCTGCAAAGGTTATTGCTTTGATCATTTTATAGACAGCCCTCACATGCGTTAATCTTTTGACACTTGCACACCCTAACCCTTCATTATGAAGTTATGGACGTCAAGAGTCCTATGTGCGTGATAATTATTTTCGTGCAGATCCGCTCTTTACGTTTCGATGTGGCACCTGTCTTCAAAGACCTCTACTGGTCAACTGTAGAGTTTTACAGAAAAACGAATATCGCTATTAAATTCAGAGGTATATAAATGACTTATAACGGAAGTTTGGTGCGGTTATGTTTGTCTGACCCCGGGGGTGTTCCTTGTCAGTATTAATTTGATACTCTTTTCAAAATTTTTCATGGCACACTCCTAACTTTGTTAAGACATTGATGTGCTTACTATTACAAAATATAGTACATATGTACATAGCTCTAAGTTGTTCTCTGAGATTCAGAGGTTAGTTCCTCAAAAAAAGATAAATCATCAGCCCAATTTTCTAAGATTCAGATGTTAGCTCCTTAAAGATCATCAGCTTCACACACATCCATCACATGTCTTACATATTGACCTTGTATATTTCATACTAGGCAGTTTTGAATCTGATTTCCCCATGATTTCCTTGGCCTTCCTCTACCTTTCTTTACTGTCACTTGGGCTGAATAAATGATCTTGATTAGCACCTCCTCACTGATTTTTTCAACCTATCCCAACCACCTGAAAATAGTTATCTTCACTGTACTGACACAGGGTTCCCACGCAACCTGGAAAACCGGGAATTCTCAGGGAATTTGAAAATTGTTCCAAAAATCAGGGAAAACTCGGGGAAAATTGTGTTTTTCCGTAAAAATCAGGGAAAACTCGGGGAAAATTGTGTTTTTCCGTAAAAATCAGGGAATTTTTTATCAGGGAACTATAAAGGCAGGGAATTTTTTATTTTGCCAGAAAAATATTTTGTTTCAGACTTTTGTAAAATATATTTCTGTATTGCTAAGTTTTAAAATAATTCCGAGTTGTTTTATCCTTCGAGGCAACTCCGTAACCCACCCACCGATTAAAGTGCAGCAGTGCAGGGGAGTGCGTCTCTTTGCGGTTTCCCCGTCTCCAGATGATCTAAACTACAACCAAACAAACATACACGTCAAAGCGTGAAAGAAAGCCATTAATCACACACCCATTTCGCAGGCTCTTATCTGCTGGCGTTCGCGAAGAGAGGCAGTCATTTGTTCCTGAGTAGGTGCCCCGGTTCTCTGCGTAGACTGGGAAAAAAATTATGAAGAAGCTATTTCCTCAATTTTTTAAATAACCGACTGAAATTTTTACAGTGGGCAAGATATATGAAAATAACGTTCCATTTTAAATTTCGCCGAAATTCATTGGAAACTTTAGAAGTTGAGCTTTTTTTTTCTTCTTCCCCTTTTGCATGTTCTACGTGTCTTTTATCAAACCGTACAAAAACATTTTATTTTGCCGGATGTTGGTCATCCTAATAAATCCCTCCCCCCCCTTCCCCTTCAACAGCAGTGTGGATGAATGTTGCAAATTGAGGGCACCTAATTTATTTTGAAAAAGGTTCGTATCACTTACGAACTAAAGCTTCGCTTTCGTAATTCTGTAGCAGAATTGGTATAGTTGGAAAAGTATGTACCTTCAAATGTTAGAACAGGGAAAATATTATGAAATAGGAAGATTCTTCAAAGAGGGGGAAAGATTTATTTTTTTCATAGTACTTACGAGTATTTTGACAAAAAAATATATGAAAAATACCATGCAATGAAGCTGGTACTATTGCATACCTACCATATTTCCCAGATTTCACGGCCGTTTTCTAGATTCGTTGTCTTCCGGTTTTACGGCCGGAAAGAGATTTTTTTATTCTGTCATATTTCTATTTCATAATGCATGAAGAAATTCATTTATAGCTATTTTAAGACGATATTCCAATTACTGCAAGAGCTGGCTGGTTGCGAAAAATAGGGGTAGTCCGACGCCCGGAACCATAGATTTCACATCTGGGTCATTCCACGCAAAATCGTCAGATATTGAAATAATTTTCCACCAACACATCTCCGATTCGTGCGATTTTTTTTTTTTTTTTTTTTTTTTTACGGGTAGCTGCCTCCAAGTTATAAAAAAAATCCCTGAAAGTTTAGATTTTTTTTTTTTTTTTTGTTTCTGATAGATTAGAAGATATTATTTTTTGAATTTTTGTGCATAGTAGAACCGTTTTCCGTAAAAACGCAAATATCTCCGTTATTTAGAATAAGAAATATAAAATTCATCATTCTCTCGTAATTTTTCGCAAGGTTTCAGCTTATACATAGGAAAAAAAAAAAAAAAAAATTGCGAGAACAAAAGTTAGACGGGGTAGAAATTTTCTTGTAATCGTAAATTCTTCTTCTTGCGTTGCTGCACCTCACAAGATTTGCATAAATTATTCATTTTTACATCTTTACCCTCACATTGCCGAAAAAAAGAAAAAAATCTACCTAGTTACTACTGATGAAAATCTTTGCCGTGCGTGCTCTATTGGTTTCAGGTTTGTCAGTGCAGGCGCTAAAGCCTCTGTCTCCGTTTTGGATGACGTTATTTGTGGGGAGTTACTGCAAATGACCTGAGTGGGCTCCAGACCTTTCTCGCACTTTGCCTGATCAACATCGCACAAAAATGTATTGCCCTTCGTAAAGATATTGTTAAGTATAAACATGCCACTTGCCGCAGGATGATAAATTATGTTGACAAAAAAGTGTTAGGAGGATTTTATGAGCACACATGCACACAAAACTTCCTCTAATTGTTTCCCGTACAAGTTATTTCACGTAGCGTGGAAATGAACTGTGACCTGCGAGAAAAGTTCAGTACTAATGTTTGCGTCACAAACGTAGCCAATCAATTTTAAAACTTCCGGATTTTGGAAGTACTAATATGAATTGTAGCCTCTCAGGCAAAATGGTATTCCGTATTAACTGTTAGTTTTCCCCACTTGTTGCTTCCATTATTTTTTCTTTATCCCTGGGTTTAATTTTTTTTTTTTTTTTTTTTGCCGTTATGGCATTAGGATCTCTGTGTGCCAGCTTATTGGTTATGAAATTTAACAGCACAATGTCTAAATATCCTATGCTGCGTTATTTAGAAGCAAATAGCAGAGGTGCCAACTATTACGAATTGTCCGTAATTATTACGGTTTCGACTGTCAGATTACGGAATTACGGCGGACAGGTTGGAAGAATTACGGAATTCAGTGTGTTTTGGAGAATCTCAATTTTGTATCCTTTTTGTTAAACCCTTTTAGTGCGACGCTGCCGATTTCTCGGCCTTCGATTTTGATCTGCATATTTTCTGAATCAGACTGCGGATTTCGGTGTCTCAATGATCATATCATTTATCAATCATATCGTTTTGAAATGGAATGTCCATGAATCATATCGTCAAACAGCGATATTATCGGAAGAATGGTACCGTAATTTTCGTCGTATAATCCGCGGATTATCTGCTAAAAAAGTTAAAATTATAGGTTTTGCGGATTATACACCGATGCGGTTAACACGCCGATTTAAAATATATATATAAGACCTTCCGATTTAAAAAAATCTGCAGCGTGATTGTGCAGGGAAAGGTGTAATAATTGGAAAAGGAACTCCCTCGGAAGAATTTTCCTCAGTTCAGGAGTTTGTACGGAGCGGGGAGGAGGGGAGGAATGTCGTAATGAAAGATCGGGATAGTTGTGGGGAGGGACGGCAGGGGTCATTTTGTTATCGTTGAGGAAAGCTCTGACTGTCGTGCCGGCTCTGTTTTTTGGCAAAAAGCCAAAGAAGTACGCACAGCGCTTGCTGCACGAACCTATGCGTTTCTCCTTTCGGATTTCATGTGCGCGACCTTGTATCTAGTTTGCTTTCGTTGTTTTGGCGAACGTTGCTGCTGCTGTTTTCCTTCATTGCTAATCATGATGTCTCTGAAAAGGAAACGTTTCAGTTACACTGCCGAATTTAAACTTGGAAGTGGTGGACAGAATTGGGGATATGATCATGTCACTGCGCTATAGTTTTGAGGTCAGAACACAATCGTGCAGCAACATACGGAAAGCCTCTGTGTCGCGATCTAAAACGTAAACAAATCCGTTTGTAAATTCCGCGGGAGAATTCACGGAAGTTTTTTATTGGCCCACGTATAAGACGATCTCTCAACTCTGAAAGCAGGAATTCCTCCAAAAACTTTCGACTTATACGCGAGTACATACGGTATTTCTACGACTTGTTCTGTATCAGCACATCGGCGTGATCTATGGATGCCGCACCCTTTATCTGTTCGGAGATAAAAATATAAAACGATAACCTTTAAAAATGAATTTCTTCATTTAATAAAATAGTTTTTTTTTTTCTCTTACTTCTTCGGACTCATGTGTTTCTGGAACGTGGAAAGAGCGACGTATTTATTTACTGACGCCACGTATTTGGAGGATTTTCACATTGGATCTCGCCCTTTGGAATTAACTGCTATAATATATATAGCCAGTGCCCTTAATACCCACCAGATGGAGATGTCTCAGTAGCTGAGCCCATCTTACGGATTTAAGATGTCAGAAGCTGACTTAAAAATACACATAGCACCGTGGATTGTTGGCCACCGTGGATTGTTGGCCACCGTGGTGTAAAGCTAACGCGCTCGGTTAGATATCGAGAGATCCGTGGCTCAATTCCCCGGCGGCGGCTGAAAACAATTTTTCGGTTGCTATGTGTTTCTGGAACGTGGAAAGAGCGATGTGTTTATGTGGCCGACTTTTCTGTCGGAAATTCCACTTCTGATTCAACATCTATGATGTGCGAATTATACGGCGATTTTTTTCCTAAATGTCACAGTCTGCGGATTATACGAATGTTTTTTTTTTTTAATGTGAATTTTGCGGTCTGCGGATAATACGACGAAAATTACGGGTAATATGCCGTAAGTGTCATCGTAAAAGAGTTTGCGCTTGCTATCGGTACTATCGGTTCCCCACGCAATTTCTCCGTGTGACAGGAGAAAGGTTACTTTAGCCAAAACGTTTCCTACTGCAGTTGAGGCAGGGCTGTTCACTTCGAATTGTTGGTGTATTATAAGACGTCGTACTGTCGGAAATCACTTTTCGAGCCTCGTTCGAAGTGCAATAACGATCAACTCGTCGCAACGCGTTGTCCCGCGATGACGGATGTTTATATTTCTTGCGGACTTTCGCCGCGCGGGAGAACGAAGTGCGGTGTTTTATTACTAGAAGCTCTTCACAGTATTCATTTCTTTTTCCTAAACAAACAGACACAATCGCAAAACTCCGTGAAATACGAATACCCCTCTTTTTCCAAACTCGTGTTAGCAGAGGATGACTTTATTGACAGCTTGTTCCTCAGACTAGGAGACGTGCTTTTTCCTACTGCGCGAAATTTTTTTCTAAGGTTATTTGAAATGGCTTGTAGTGAGAGTGAAAGTTTGCCAAGTGATGGTGATGAATTTGAATCATCTGAGAGTGATATTGGCCAAGCAACATCAAGCCAGAAAACTAGCCACAGTGCCACGCACACCATATCTTCTTCAGAAGGTGAAGATCTTCATAGTGAATCTTCAGATCATGAAAGTTCTGAAAGTGAATGGGAGGATGTAATAGAGGGAAGTGATGAACAACCTCAGCATCCTTTTGATTGTCATGAAATGCAGGGGCCCAAACATGCTCCTGCAACTGATGTGGCACCTATTGCATATTTTTACTTGTTTTTTACCAATTTCATCCTTGGAATTATTGTTTCTGAAACAAATAAATATGCAAAGAGGTTTTTCCAGGAACATCCAAATCTTTCTCCCAAATCTTGAGCAAGGAAATGGAAAATGCTGAAATAAAGGTTTCCTTGCGTGCCTTCTAATATGAGTGTAATCAGTAGCCCATGTAGGACGAGATGAGATGAGATGAGATGATTGCCGAAGGCATATCCAGTCAAAACAAACACCAGGATTGTGTAAAATTAAAGACTCGATCAAAGCCTTTGGATAATTTTTTTGCAAAAAGGAATGAAAATAGCGTGATAAACGCTGAATTGCTGTTTACTGCAATCGTTGTGGAGCATAACCTTCCTATAGCAATCTGTGATCATGCTGGTCGCTTCTTTCATGCTATGTTCCCAGACTCTGATATTGATGAAGCTGGATATCCTTGAGCAGATGTGGCATGGAATGAAATATCTAAGATGAAGGATTCATCTGGCCTTCCCAAGTATTCTGCATTGCCTAAACTAATGTTGGTAATATTGACTATCCCTCACAGCAATTCCTCTACGTAGAGAATATTTAGTATAGTAAGGAAAAACCTCGCATACTTCTGCCCAACAATGAGCACCAAAACATTATGTGCCCTTCTTATACAGAAAAGTAAAGCATTTTCCTCAGGTGAGCTGTGTTATAAAAAGTTTTATGAAAAGGAATATACCACTGCAAAACAAGCAACAAGGGAGTTTTTATGTCAGCAATGACATGAGGTAAGTACAATATTGATAATTTAATTTCATATTTTTTTGTGAGGATAGTGTAAACATATAAAGTTATTACACATTTCACGCATTAATTTCTCATGAAATACCCATTCCACGCGTTAGCGATGAGGCTTCGTATGGTGATTACCGATAGGCACCTCATACAAGTATTACAGGTTACACAGTAATACTATAATATTGTCCTTAACTTTGAAAAAAAATGGCGTGTTACATTACTGAAAGTTTGTGTTCGATTACTGAAACATTACTGTAAAATACCCTATTGATTACTGATGCGTTCTGCTTGAGGTTGGCCCCTCTGAAGTAGCATAGATTCGATGTTCTCATTGCCATGTGCAAGAACTAATGTTAGCTAAAATAATTACAATTTTGATTTTTAAATGTCAGCAGTATTTTCCCTGATTGCTAGAAATTGTTGGGATGGTACTGGCACACGTTTTTCTTCAGACACAGAAATGCTGTCACGATTTCTGTTCTCTCTCTCTTCTTTTTTTATTTTTTAATAACTGTTTTACTTTGCTTTGTCTTTAAAGATTCTAAGTAAATTCCAATAGAAAATACAAATTGGTAGATCGATTTGATAGAACCGCTCTAACAAAATGTTAAGAGACTGTCAGACACTCACCATTTTATCATTCCCATTAGACTTCAATTTCAGCAAACGTTTCTGTGTTGTTTAATATTTATGTAAAATAAGCACTTAAAGTATTTAAAGCTTCATTCAGCATTGTATCATTTAAGGGCAATTTATTCTCTTCAGTCACAATTCTCCCAGCTTGCATTTTTAAACCTAACTGGAACTCTAAATGTTGTGAGTCGTTTAAAATGTTATTTATATACTTGTGTGCACTTAAAATACAGATAAATCAGTTGTATAATTTCACCTAATCGATTGAAATATTTCATTATATGTAGAATTTAAATTAAGTCTTTGTTCAAATATTCTTTAAAGCATGTAAATACATGGTTTACATGTTTTAAAGAATATTTGAACCAACGGTACCAAAAATAAATAATGGTACCAAAAATAATATGCCTCATGCATTTAATTGTTATTAAAAAAAAGCAGGTAATTGTATAAAGGACAGTTATTTAAAGAATTAGCAAATGTATGCTTTCGTAAGGAACGCAAGAATGTAAGGAAATGCAACAATTTGTCGCAATGTTATTTGATTTGCCGCTCTGGAAAAACTCTCAGGACCACCTGGAAAACCTGGAAAAGTCAGGGAATTTTTTTTCTACTTTTGAGTGGGAACCCTGTGACAACAATTTTACTTCAGATTTCACATCTTCATTCTGCACATGATCAAAATAAGTCTTGCCACAAACCAACATACTTATAAAGAATCAACAACTAGCCATCCTGGTTACCACAGGTAGTAGGGACTTATATGTCCCTATCCGCGGTACCCAGGTTTCACTAATGTACATCAAAGTAGGAAAAATTATACTTTCATACACAGCCATTCAGGACTACCTCAATAACCCAGCAGTCCTGTGAATTCCTCCTAAAGCAGATAGGATTTTCAAAGTTGAATTCGTTGACCTATTAATTTCACCATCTAATCTGTTTTCTCTGTCTAACATGCTTTCTGTTTACATAAACTCATTGTGTATATTGTACCCAAATTCTTTGAACCATTTAGACTGATCTTGCATTCAGTGCTAACAGCTAAGAGTTAATTGCTCAAAAACCATAACTTTGGTTTACCTCTTATTTATAGTCAGCATTACATAAGTACTTCATCCCGGACAACACACTCTGCAACTCACTTTTGTTCTCATGCTATATATCATCAACATGCCACAGCCTGCACACACAAAAATTCCTTAGACATAAACCAGTATTGTCTATTTGGCATCACACATGACTATACCAATAAATACATTGAATAGCCAGAATAGCCATGTAAACATTTAACAGTATTGTCCAGGGGTGCTTATTTTCCGGAAATTCCGGAAATTTTCGACGTTTTTTTTTTTTTTTTTTTTTTTTTACGAAATTTTCGGCGGCGTTGAACTCCGGGAATTTTCAGCGTTTTTTTTTTTTTTTTTTTCACGGAAATTTGCTTGTACTAGAATTTTCGGCGTTTTTTTTTTTTTTTTTAGAAATTTTATTTTATAGCCAGTGGCAAGGCCTGTTGCTGTCCTTACCCTGTTTTCCCTTGGTTGGTGGCCAAAGCAAAACTCAATTCCACTGGGAGTTGGGAAATCTGACTGCCAATCTACCCCCACAGAGGAGAAGAGAAACAGGTCCACTCTGTGTCTACCCAATTCAGCTGGGAGAGATCACCTCCCACCCCCCGTCCCCACCCAACCCCCCACCTAATGTTATATTTGTCTTCAAAAAGTGTGTTAACTGTTTGCTTTCCTTTGTGGTTTGGTGCTGGGTTTGCCCAGAGCTACTCCAAACAGAAATTTCTCACCCCTTTCTTTTCCTGGCAAGTGCCCCTTTGCTCCTGCCCCACCCCAGGGCTTAGTGGCCCACCCACTCTGTCTGCTGCTTTTGACCTTCAAGACTTCTATCTCATCATCACAGAGATCTAGGGAGGATCTCCCTGCTGACTTTTTGTTCACCCCTCCCCCTTCCCTTTGCAATGCCTGCTGGTTGCTGCTCAGGAAATCTTTGTCATTGGTTTCAATGCAATGACAAAGATTTCCTGAGCAACTTTTTTATTTCATTTTTCTCAGTATTTTGCTTTTTATAAGTATTATTTATAGCTTTAATGGGCCAAACACTGGAAATTTGCAATTAGTGAAATTTTATAAAGGCCACTATTCTTTAAAAAATATCAGAACTTGGAAAATAAATTACGAATGTAACACATATATTCTGATTTTTTTTTTTTTTTTTTTTTTTTTGTAAGTATTGGTCTACGTTAATTTCAGGAAATTTGGGTTTGATTTCACAGAATAAGCACCCCTGTGACTTCTGCACCAGTGGAAAACCCATTTTTGGTAATACACCATTTTCATATACACATGCTCCACTATAGCAAACATAGCATCACACACCCAAGTAAATTTCCAAGTAAAAAGTGAGTGGAAATTTCCATATGCTGTTGTTCGTGTTGATTGCTCAGCTGTTTTGGGACCCACCTGGCATACACTTTCCGGTACCGCTAAGTTGTCGTGCACCATTGCATAGACAGAACTGTGACTTATGTCTAACATATCGCCCACAGGAGACAGCAATCTGTCTGTGCTCTTGAATGAAAAAGTTCATCCAGTTGACATGGCCTTAAGTTCACCATGTCGATGAGTACCCTAATTGAGCTTTGTTAGTTGCCCTTGTTCTGCCAGATTTAAGCCTTTCTACCTGTTTGTAAACTTTTCTGTGGCATTCACTTATCACCATATTAATATTATTGTGCTACCATTCTGGGAATATCAGCAAATTAGACTACTATGGCCCATGGAAAGCTTATTATGGCATGCTGTTCAACAGCAATGCACTTGAAAAGAGGAGTTTCTATGTTCACACACTCACTGCTGAAGCCAGACTGATGTGTAGCATTGTGCAGTGCAGCTGCCATCTTGTCTAACTACCATTATGACATGTTGTCAGGTGGGCGATCTTATTGAGAGATGGGTTGCCACCTCAGAATGCTCCGTGGTAACAATGGCACACAGAACAGCAACAAGGGTCTCTGTGAATCTTGGAGAGGTGCCAGCTAGTCCTGTGTGACATTGGCGAAAAGACCCCAACTCACTTAGTTTTGTACCAGAGTCCTTAGATGAATAACCAACTGGAACCGTCAGCTGTGGGTTAATCCCCAGCACTGGCGTACTTTCCTGATTAAAAAGACTGAAAGAATTACTATTCTGGGCTCTCGTGTGGGATATGGTGGACCTACCACACTTGAGAAAGACGGTCCACCACGGAAACGATACAGAACTGGAAAAAAGAGAATGAAAAAGAGATCGTGGCTGAGTGAGTGTAAGATTGGTGTATGGAATATGGAAAGTTGAATGAGGTGATTGAAGAAATGAATAAGTATCAATTGTATGTGCTGTGTGTGAGTGGAACTAAAAAGAAGGAAATTGAGATAGAAGAAGTGAATGATACAGTAAGTGTGTGGTCTGGATTGTTGGAAAATGTGAGAGGACAGGCTGGTGTAGATGTGATTTTAAGTTAAAAGATGAAGAACAACTTGATTCACTATAGCTGCATAAGTGAGAGAATTCTTTGGATTCATTTGAAAGTGAAACTTTAAAGAATAGTAATTGTTGTAGTGTATGCTCCTTGTGACTCGGAACCTTCTGATAGAAAGGAAGATTTCTGGAATGAGTTTGAAAGTGTTTTGAGCCAGTTTGGTGCTAAAGAGAAAGTTATAATAGCAGGGGATTTCAATGCTAGAGTAGGTGTGCAGAATATGATTTCTGATAATGTTCTGGGTAAATTTATTGACCATTGTGTGAATGATACTTACCCTTAACAGAATATCTCTCCCGAAGACCCCCCCTCGTAAGATCCTTACTGGAAGGCGTGAGCGATCAATGGGGCGCAACTATATGACTCAGACAAGAGAGAATGAAGAGTATTCGCAGCGCGAATCCCAACAACATTTACAAACACAGTTGTAACTGAAGATGAGAGTGCACTATCCAGTTGAATTTTTGCACACGATCGAGATGAGTGGACTTCCGCCTCCATTCTATGACTGAAAAAGGGTGCAGTTGTGATGCTCATCACGAACCTAGCCGCCCTGGTGGCGCAATGGTCTAAGTGCTGGCTTATGATCATTCGTTCATGAAGGGTCCAGGTTCGAATCCCAGTGAGGCATGGATGTTGTGTTTGCCTTACGGGGCGGGCGACTGCTTATAGCCCATCGAGTTGCTCACGGTAGTCATTAAACCTTCAGTCAAAAAAAAAAAAATCACGAACCTGGACACAAGGAAATGTTTAGTCGATGGCACACATATGATCATAAAGTCGCTCTTCCAAAATAAAATTTCTGTGGAAATTTTGTGCGTAGAACACAAGGGCATTGTTGCACGCCTTGCCATGGATTCCACTAACTCCAAGCGACAGCACTTTCCCTTTTACGATCAAATGGATTAAAATTCCAATCATATTGTTCTTTGCGATGACAATAATAGTCAAGGACAGACACTTGCTAAAATCGGAATATACCTGTCAAAACCAGTCTTCTCACATGGTATGCTCTACGTTGCCTTATCTCGAGCAAGATCAAAGGATTCTGTTGCAGTTAAGATCACTCACGGAGATGCACCTGGATTACCTGTCACAAATGGATGGGCTCAAAATATTGTCTTTACTGAAGTGTTTGAACGAATTTGTAACATTTTTTTTGTCAAACAAATACAGTTTATATCTGTTGCTTGATATGAGTTTATTATTTTAAAAAAACATCAAACTAACCATCGATTTCGATGAGTTTCGGCTAGTTATTTTTTATTCAAATATTTAATTTCAAAATAAAAATAATTTTGGTCTCTCTCTCTCTCTGTGAGATGAAAAATTGGACGCTTTTTCATTGTTCTTGTTTGGGAAGATGTTAGTGACATCTTCTGTAGCCCTTATACAAGTTTAGCCATAACTTTTGATGAATAATGTTGTTGATTAAACTTACATATTTTTACTGTTTCGCAAAAGTTATTGCATTAAAAAAAAGGTAATAATAAATGTAAAATTAGCCTACATCTCAGGAGTTTCTTGAACATCAGTATTTATTTTTATTTAATATTCTGCATATTTAGTATTTAAAGATATTTTAATTTCTATTTTTTTTACCATGAGTTGTACATAGTACGCCACTGTATATGTTCTTTGCTACAGTTTCGCAAAGAAAACAGCTGGGATCCAATTTAATGGCACCTTGAAACCCTTCCTCATAACCAGGATTGGCAAGTTAATTTACTCATTAAGTATTTTACGTAAATTATGCGTAATATGCAAGTAATTTACTTAGCGTAGAAAACCAGTATTTTATGTAGACATAAGAAAAGCTCATTTTCTTCCATGTATAAATAATATAAAAGCCACTTTAACTATATTACATTTTAAACTGAAATAGTGGGAAGAGTCTTCAATCAATTAGAATGTTCAGCCTTCCTCAACAACTAGTGAGGATGGAAAAAAATGGTGTTTAATAAGAATGGTGTCAGCTTTGAACTGAAGCCTACAGTAAAACCTCACGCATTTAAATAACAGAGAACATGTGTAGTTTGCATATTTGTTATAGTTTCACCGCCAAGTTAAATAAGGTCACATGTTGTGACTTTCATCATAGTCGACACTTTGTCGCCGGCTGGCACCGTTGAACTTCTGTGTCTATCCAGTGACAGTTCTGCCACAAACAGTTTACAGCAGCATTCTCACGCCTTTCAGTGTTTCCCATCCTTTCGTTTTTTTCTCCGGGGGGGGGGGGGGAGGAGAGTGAACGGATCTCACTTTTGCTGGTCGACAAAGATCATTGATCCCTTCTTTCCGCTGTAGATCAGTTTTAAAAGGCGGGTGCTTCCTCCATGCTGTACCTGTATCGTAACTAACTTTGTCAGCACTAGAGCACATTATGTTTTGTTTTGTTTTTCTTTGCACCACACATTCATTGGACACTTATTCATTTTCCCAAGTGTGAAAAATATCCTTGTTTTACTGGATTTCTTTCTTTAGCTATTGTAATTACTTCTGCAATACAAAGATGTCCCATTTTAAGTGCTCATTTCAGACTGATTGGAAGACAAAAGCATTCATGGATTTCTGAAGTGCCATTCGGTAAGAGCATGGCGTACTGCCAACTATGCCAGCCGAAGTTTAGTTTGAGTAATATGGGTTTATGAGCAGTGACAAGTCGACATGGAAAAAACATGTAGTAAAAGAAAAAAGTACTTTAACATCAAGAAGTGTTGGGAGCTTTTTTCATCATCATTTAAAAAATCGACTTCATCTGATTCTACGGATATAGTGGGAAACTACATGAACAAGTCCCAGGTTATGGGTAGTGAATCTGCAGTTGCCCCATCAACTTCACTTGAGTCTCAACAAAATAAGGGGTCGTGCAGCATGACCAAATTTCTTTTAAAAGAAAGTGTTACCGAAGCAGAAATAATGTTGTGCTTGCAATCTATAATGACACACAAATTATTATGGTCTGCAGAGAAAGATGTACAGTGCTTCACTAAAATGTTCCCGGATTTTGATATAGCAAAAAGTATGAAATTGGGCAGGGATAAAATGGCATACATAATTGTTCGTGATATCTCACCGTTATTTAAGAAAGCCTTGCTAGAGGAAATTCTTGCTTCTGAACATTCTGTTGTAGGATTTGACGAATATCTTAACAAAATATCTCACAAACAGTAGATGGACTTGAATGTGCGGTTTTGGAAAACAGATGAAAGTGAGGTCCAAACTCGTTATTTCACATCAGTGTTCCTTCAGCTGACTTGTGCATCCGATTTATTAACCGCATTTAATGTTGTTGCACGGTCTTTGGATATAAAACAGAAGCTTTTACAGCTATTGATGGATGATCCTAATGTCAACAAGAAATGTTTTAAAGGCCTCCAGGATGACTTAAAAGATGGAAATGACCCAGATGGACCAGAACTTTTTAACACTGGATGTTGTGGGTTGCATGCAGTAAATGGTGCCTTTAAAACAGGAACTGTGGCTACTGGATGGGAAATTCTAGAATTCCATAGGGCATTGTACTATTTGTTTAAAGATTCACCGGCAAGAAGTGCACTGTTATACGTTGTACTCAAACTCTACTTTATTTCTCCGAAAATTTTGTTCAGTTAGGTGGCTGGGGAACTCTGAAGTTGCCTAAAGAGCCGATGGATATAATTCCTTACCTGAAAAGTTTCATTGATGGAGTTGAGAAGAATGGTCAAGCCCCTACGAGCAAAAGCTACCCGGTTGTGAAAGAGGTTATGCAGGATAAAGTATTTCCAGCATGCTGTCTTTCTTCAGGACAATAGCTAGCGAAATGGAGGGTTTCTTGCATAAGTATCAAACTGATGTCCCAATGATACCCTTTCTGCATACTGATCTCTCCATTCTGATGCGAGGGCTTGTGGAGAGGTTTGTAGAAGACGAGAAAATATCAAACACTGACATCATGGGTATTGATTTAAATGATGCTGCAAACATAAGTCCAGCAAAGCGAGTTGATGTGGGAATAGTCACACAGTGTTCTCTCAGAAAATCAAATGTGTCAGAGAAGAATATTGCTTTATTCAAGAATGAGTGTAGAAAATTCTTACTGAAATGTGTTTCCAAGATGAAAGAACGCTCACTGTTAACTTATATTTTGATGAAGTTAGTGTCTTGTTTTGACCCAGCAGTTGTGTTAAAGAAGAAAGTATTTACCAAATGTCTCACACAACTGCTCATTTTGTCTCAGAAAAATTGGATTGGAGGCTTAGCAGCAGATAAAGCCAAGAAACAGGTGAAAGACTTCTGCAGCAGGCCTCGTGTAATAAAGTGCTTCCAACAATATAAAATATCTGAAAGGATTGATAAATTATGGTCTGCTGTTTTTGATGCAGAAGGTAGCTGTGGAGATGCAGCAAAGGGGATGAAGATGGTTATGATCCTGTCGCACGGCAATGCCAATCTTGAACGAGGGTTTTCTATAAACAGTGACTGTTTGTGGGAGAACATGAACGAGTTGTCACTGGTGGCCAGAAGAAGGGTCTATGATCATGTTATTTGTAAGGGTGGCCTTGCTGGTCTGGCTATTATGAAACAGATGGTCCATTATGCTCGAAATGCAAGAACAAGGTTTGGTAAATAAAAAAAAAACAGCTAGAAAAAAGGCTACTCTAAAAAGCAAAAGGGAGCAGCATCACAGCTGAAAGAGCTGGCGTCTAAAAAGGCAAAGGTTTTGCAACAGGCAGAGAGAGAGAGAGAGAGATATTATAGAACAGCAGATGGGAGCTCTTTGGATGCAGCGAAAGAGTTACTGAAATGTTTGCAGTATTTTTTTTTAACCTATTTTACCTCTATTCAATAAATGTTCTGTACATTGAAAGCATTACAGACACCTCTCAGTACTGACAGTTTTGAATTCCCCATCTGAAATATTATCAAACTAATAGACTTTATAGATATGGGCACTTATTATTGGAATAAGGCTTCTGCAATGCTGGCACTTCTCCAAAAGTCTGATGCAGAAATATTTAAAAACTCTCAACGAGGATGTATACAGCAGAGAAACTGCAAGTTCTTCCATCTTAATATATCGTGTTTCAATTTTAAAAAAATGCCTTCATCCAGATAAGACTCGCTGGATGTGTAGTTATTGTGTTCTGAAGTTATTGCATTTGTGGTTGATATTTTTCTCGTAATGTCGTTCTCAACACATTCTAGGACTTTGAGGGCATTCTTTTCGATGAAACCCCTGTAAATGTAAATAACAAAGCTTTACAAATCAGAAATAAGCATTGAAGACCCTTTCAGTGTTCAAATGATGGCAGGAAAGTAATAAGAAATCTAGATACTTAAGTTCATTTCTTTTTGAATCAATTATGCTCATTAAAATTTATTAAACATTTTTCACTTAGGTTCTAACTAGATGCATAATTAAAATTTATCTGAAACTTCATTTTAAATCATAGCAAAATCTTTGTGAAGTTATGGTATTTAAATTTTAACCACTAAAGGGAGTCTCCCATTTATGGACAAAAGTTTGTGGCCCATGAGCATCCATAAATGAGAAGAGGTTTCACTGTACTTTTTACCTCTTTGTAACATTTATCAGTCTAAATGCTTAGTCATTCTAGTGTAAAGTTTGACATTCTGGTTGGAAAATTCTACTGGGAATGAATGGAGATAATCAGGGAAATTTCATGATATATGCTCTGGAAATCAGGGACTACTCAGGGAATTTTTTTCACTACTTTTTGTAACCACCCTGGGACTAATGTACAACAAAGTAACTGGTCTGTTCTTTTTTATTGAGCCCACCATTACATCGGGTATTTTCCATGACATCATGCAGCTGTATGTTGCACCTCAATTGGAAAAGCTGCAACCATGGGTAATGTTCTAGCAAGACGGTGCGGCCCCGCACTGGGGTGTACCTGTCCGTCAATTCTTAGATGACAAATTCCCTAACAGATAGATAGGTAGAGATAATCCCATACCCTGGCAACTAAGATCCCCATACATTATTACGCTCCTTGACTTCTTTTTATGGAGCTATATTAAGTATCAAGTTTATGTAACACCAGTTGCAGATATTAACACTTTGAAGGGAAGAATAACTGAAGCGTTTGCAACCATCACAGATGACACGTTGCAGCAGACATGGAAAGAGATGATAGAGTACTGACTAGATGTCTTCCATGTTACAAAAGGAGCCCTCGTTAAGGTATACTGATACCCGGAAAAAAACTGGATTTCAGGTAAGATGTATTGGAAAGCCAAATGTGCCTAACGAACGTGGTTCATTTTATATGATTTATCGTGTTCAGGGAAAGACTTTAGACACACCCTGTGTTTCTCCTCAAAAAGTATCGTGGAACTATTTATAGCGCATACAGAGTGCCAAGTGTCCCAGTTTACCCGCATTCCATCCGATTTCGAAAATAGTTTCCGGAAATCTGATTTTCCTACAAAAAATCCGGTTTTGTAGTTTCCTTATATTTTTTTCTTTTATTTATTCATTATGCATGGTATTTTTATTTTTTATTTTTTTCTCATTAAAGATGTCAGCCATCATTTTTCTGCAGCATCAACACTGGCTGTGGGAGTTGGTAACGAATGGAGACAAATGTTGTTTAGTTAATGCATGGCCCTTCAAGCGCCAAGGTCGTGAGCCTCGCGATGATAGAAGACAGTCGGTGGTTGGAAAGTTGAAGTACTGGTTTATGACGTCACATCCATGGTGCTTGCGCGGTGCCTCTTGCAGGGATGAGAATTATGTGCCAAAACAAAAATCTTGTGCCATCTTGCTACAAAAGGCAGATTTTGCGCCATTGTGTGCCAGAACCGCCGTGCGCCATCATCATCATCGGGACTTCAGCACAGTAAATTCTCCATGAACAGCACTCCATTTGATGCTGAGTAAGACCATGCGGTGGAAAGGAAGATTAAGATATTTCAGGTACTACGGATTTTACGTAGTTATGGAAATCATCAGTCAACTACGGACAATGGAAAACATCAAGTATGCTATGGAATCTCAGTGAAATAACATTATTAAACATTTGTGTAAAGTTTATTTTCATATGTTCAAGATTTTAACACTTGTTAAACAATTTTGGGAATGTTTCTTGGGTGTTTTCAATGTCATGACATTTCTTGAATTTTTTTGTTTATTTGATGTTTTGGGTGTTATATTTGTTATAAGTGTATGGTCATGTGACAGTTCGCATGGCCCTGGAATCCTGGTAAAATTCTGAAATGTAATTTCCCTTTTTTTCCAAGCCTTGGAAAGTCCTTGATTTATCGCATTTTGGTGAATGGTCATGGAATATAGTACTGCTTTTTTCCATTAATGAAAATTTTTAAGTAAAAGGTCGAAAAATGAGGATAGGGAAGGGAACAATTGAAAAAAACAGAAAAAAGTCGGCGAATCTCGCAAATGTTCGTAATCTACTGAAAATGACTGCTGTAGCAGCAATGAAAATGTCACGTCGTTTTCCGTTTCCGCATATTAAATTTTTCCGACTTTTCTTTTTCTTTTTTCTCTCTGCGTGATTATATTTTTATTTTTTGATGTTTTCTGCGCATGTGTGTGATCATGTTCCTCGTTTTTAATATCTTCGGTAATAGTGAAAAGGTGCAACTTTGTATTTTTTAAGAAATTTTTCTAATAAAATGTGTGTTTTCCTATTTCTAATTCATACTTCTTCAAAACTAATCAACAGAGAGCAATCGTTTTCACCCCTTTCCCTTTTATTAGATGAAATTAAATTTCTAGATCGGTATTTAATCTGTCCGTGGTGGAATCTGCACCATTTCTGTGCCCCATAAAATTGTTTCACAGCAGAGTACACAACATAGTATTGATTTTTCTCATTTAATATTCTATGAAATTTGTGTTTTTCAATTTCTTAGTCACTTTTTACTCATACATGAGATTCTTCCGTGAATTCGCGGAATTTCGCTTCTTCTGTCATCATTTGAGTCACCTCGAGATCGATGTAAAACTGAAAAGAAGTTGATTTTTGGGGGCAGGGGTCTTAAACCTATAATACATAATTTTTATTATTTATAAATTGTAAATACACGCCCCACCGAATGCATGTTGATGTCCCGGTTTTTGATTTTGAAAAGTTGGCGGCTCTGAGCATAGTAACACATGGAGAGCCATGGTCTAAAACATTAACAAACTTTCTGGTGACTGCAGCAGAAGGGTGCATGTTAGCATTCAGAAGTCCAGCCCAAAAATTTGGGCATAACCTGATAATAATAATATTGCTTCTATCACATTTGGGGTGAAGTTCTTGTAGTTTACAAAAAGTGTAATGAAATATTGTTTCATGGGCTTATAACACAATGAACAACAAGATCAAATTTCAGCAATGGTTGAAGCTTTGAAAATGAATTTAAATTTTGCAGATTTAAATTTACAAATAAAGGGCTCTAAGATGCACACGCTCATGTGCCTTTGCAGGTTTCTGCCAAATTTCAAACTTCTGCATTCCTTAGTTTTTTATGTACATGACTGACAAAAACACACACACAATTTTGTTGTTATAAATGTTACTTTGCGTCTGTTGTTATTGCCTTACATATTTGATCAGTATTAGGCTATTTGGGGAGGCTTTGTGTTGAGATTTTCTTTCTTCAATAGATATTGTCTCTGCCTTGAGGACCAATTGCATCAAAATGCATCAGCTGTTAAAGAGGTAAGATATTTTGACAATAACCTGTGGTTATGCATGTTGATACAATCTCTGAACTTTAAATTCTTGATGTTAAACATTGTGCAATACCCTTGAGATTAATGATAAATTACCCAACACTAAAGTAACTGTGCTGCCAACTTCTGAAAGCCTAGAATCAAATTCTAAGGTAATCATGACAGTTCTGATTTCTGTTTGATTCTGATGCTGCTGGTTCCTTAAATCCTGTAATCTTAAATGAAATGCAGCATAGGATATTTTCTTTGCCTATGACAAGTGGCTGTACCCTTTGAAAAAGCTGTTGTTATTAATCTGTAATCTAACACAACCACTTAAAAATCACAGCAGTGTTTTTATGGTAGTTATGTTACAGTAAATTTGTAGATAGTTTTAAAGAAAACTGTTTCCATTGGTGGATTGGAGCTTACTTTTAGTGCAGTAATTGCATAATACAGGGGCATGTATAGAATTCGGGGGGAGATAGAAGTTTTTGAAATCCATCTAAAAAAAATAGAAGTTGATGAAAAATAGAAGAAAAAGTTAAAAGCATTGTTTTCTAATGTAAGCTGATGCATTTTTATTAAATGTAAGCATTTTTTCTTATGTAAGTCGCACATTTTAACAAAAAAGAAACACTTTCGGGTAGGGCCACCCTCTAAATAACACCTGTAAATATATTGTATGCACTTCCTTTAAAAATAAAACTTATCAATCTAAATCAGTGGCGTAACCATGCTTAAAAATCTTGGGGGGGGTCTGATCACACATACACAATATATGTATGCATATGTATGTACCAGTGGCGTATATTCAAGGGGATCTAGGTAATCGCAGATGGACCAACTAATTTTTTGCTTTTTAACAATTTTTGTAATTTTTTGCAACTGTTTTTCTTAGAACAATTCACACAGAGCGTAGGTATGTATTCAAGAAAAAACTTTATTCGCAAAGCGCTTTAATAAAAAAAAAAAAAAAGAGAAATCCTTCTTTCAACCTGCTGTCAGAAGCGTCAATGAGCAGCTCCAAAGGCCATCTCATTTCGGAGAGAGGGCGCAAAAGACCACGTGACCGAGGACCAAAGACATCTCACTCCTGCTCAACGTGTGCTTTTCCTGTCCTGCAGAGAAAAGAAGCGTTAATGCGCACGCGCTGCTTGCAGCGAGGGCCATCTCATATCACGGAGACGGCACAAGATTTTTCAGTGTTACAGAGTGTGTTTGCTTGAGACTGTTTCGTTACTGTTACTTATTTATTAGTCTGTTTTTGTTTCATGATTTTTCTTTATCAAGACCTGTATGGCGTGCCCGTGTGTTATAGATGAATTATTAAAAATATCTTCAGGAAGCAAACCATTTCAAGAAAAATTGGCATTAATAAGAAAAAGGCGACCAGTTCCTAAACTTCCAAATCTCTCTGCATTATACAAGGACAAAAACCGTTCTTACACGCAGCATTTTACTGAAGCAAATTATGAGAAAACATTGTGGTTAACAGGTTGCTTAAATTCGAATAGATTATTTTGCTGGCCTTACCTATTGTTTAGTATCGAGAAGTCTGTGTGGTCAAATGGAGAATTCTGTGACCTGAATAATTTGTGCAAAGCTGTGGGAAAACATGAAGAAACCAGAGCTCACACAAATTGTTTTTTTGTTTTTTTTTTAAGTTAGAGAGCTCTAGAAGTCACCAGGCACAACGAAGAGGTGAAGAAAAACAGACACATTTTATCATGTTTCATAAAATCCGTTTGTGTTTTAGCAAAACAAGTACTGGCCTTCTGTGGACGCAGTGTGGCGGATGATTCCCTAAAAAAAGGAATTACGTCGAACTTTTAAACTACATAGCCCAATATGACGCTCAGCTGGAAGAACATTTAAAAACATAAACTCTTTTCGGAGGTACATCTCCTCAAATACAAAACGACCTAATTGCTGCAGTCAGCAGTGTTTTGGAAGATGTTGTTCGGAGGAGATTAATAAAACTGAGTTTGTCTCTATTTTTTTGGATGAAACATCTGATGTAGCAAACAAATCTCAATTATAGATTTGTAACTGTTATGTTGACGAGTAAGGCGATATACAATTGAAAGATTTTTGAAGTTCACTGACGTGAGTGCTAATAAGACTGCTGGGACACTTTTGTAGCTTGTGGATCAAGATATTTGTGAATATGAAGTGTCAAACAAAATCATAGAACAAATTTACGATGGGGTCCCTATCATGTTGGGAGGGGTTGGATGTGCACAGGCCAAAATTAAAGAAAAATATCCAGAGGCTTTATTTGTCCACTGCTACAGTCATGTCTTGAATTTAGTTCTCCAACAATTTGTGCAATATTACAGAATGTGGTAATTTTTTTACTACACTGTCTGGAATTAGTTCATTTTTCTCTAAATCGCTGTAATGGACAAATGCTCTGAGTCTCTTTATGAATAAAAAAACTGCCCATTATATATAAAAAAACTGTCCAGAAATTTCCTACCAGGGAAATTTTTCATCTCGCCCAGTGCATACTGTGAGAGAAAACAGAGTCCACTTGACAGATTTTTTTTTTAAGTATTGTAGATAGTTCAGATGAATGGGATTCTGAAAGTGTTCTACAGGCTAGGGGATGTACTTCGTTTTTGAATAGTTTCAAAGCATTTTTCTTGTTGGACGTGTTTTTCCCATTTCACATATAGATACTTTGTTTGATGTCCTGCAAAACAAAAGTTTGGATGTAGCATATTGCTGCAAAAAGGTTGAAGATGTGAAAAATGTAATAAAAGAAAAACACTAAAATTCCTTCGATGATTTCTGGAAAAATGTTTTTAGCGATGGTTTCTGATCATTCGTCCGAACAGGGTCCGGGTTCGAATCCCGGTGAGGCATGGATGTTGTGTTTGTCTTACGGCACTGGCTCTCTCCCTTCCCTGGAACCAGTGACCCTAAATTAGGGATGGGCGACTGCTCATAGCCCATTGAGTTGCTCACGGTGGTCGTTAAACCACCAATCAAAAAAAAAAAAAAAAAATGTTTTGGAAAATTCCACTAAACAGCACAGGAAAAGAAAAATGAAGACCCAAAAGTATTTTACAGAAGTTTGTTCTACGAAATCTTAGACAGTGTAATTGAACAACAAACAGACCGATTTGGAAATTACAAAAATCTTGAATTCAAAACAATTTTGGAGAGACACAGATTTCCACAGATGAAAGGAAAATTTCCAGAAACAGAATTTAGCTCCCTTTTACATACTTATAACAGACATTTTGATTCAGTATGCCTACGAAATGAACTTATTGAGATATTATTGAAAATCTTTAGTTGAATGTAAGCCTAAAAATACATATTAGCTAAACTTGACAATCATCGAAAAATATAACCTTTAAAAAGAGAGAAAAATCAAGATAAAGCGCGTTCAGAATTTCCCTTTCTCTGAACTAGAGATTAGGGATAGGAGAAAAAATCGATGTCATCCCACTCTTTCATACAAACGCACACAGACCCGCACCCCACTGCAGACACCTTCCGTACCCCACTGTATACACACGCTCGGGGTCAAATCTTTTTGCTGTCAACAAGCCCCAAAATGGTTTTACCATCTTAGTACCTGTAGATTGGTAAAAACATTGAGTGCCTCTTCTTGCTTTTCTGATTACGCCCTGGGCTATGTCATGGAAGTAAGTAAAGTCAGCGAAACAGTTAAAAACACCAGGAAATCGAGGAACACAACTTTTTTCTTTCTTTACCATTGCGATAAAAAGAATGGGTGGACTTGGACCGGCCCGTTGCTTTGTTCTCTAAACTAAAAAAGGCCCGCAGGGCCGGGTTCGGCCTTAGCAGGCCAGCTCGGCCTGTGCAGATCTCTACAAACCCCTTAATCTCATGTTGAAGTACATGATTCAAAAGAAACTAAATGCAATGATGCCTGAAACTTATAGGCTCTTCTTACTTATTCTTACAATACCAGCAGCAACAGTAATACGTACATTTTCAACTTTGAAGAGAATCAAGATTTTCACAAGATACTGAGGGACAGGAAATGAAGGAAGTTGACGAGCATTAATTATATTTCAACTTTGAAAGTAGTTTAGTAGTAAAAACCATGAATTCATAAAAAAATATTTTTTTTACATTATGTAATAATTTCATTAACGAACTTTATATATATATACCATGTATATATACATGAATTGTGATTTTTTATTCGGGTGAGTTGGGGGGGGGGGGCAAAAATGTGAGATTACCCACTGTCTGAAATCACCCAACGCCACTGGTATGTACGATATTTTATACATACTGTATTTGATAGAGTTTGGGACCCCCTACACACACACGCAGGAGCAAAGCAGTTGCTGAGGCGCAACTAACGGGCACGACATAAGCACCTCTGTTAGCGAATTGTGAAACTTAGCGAACACAACTGTAAAACTATGATAGATAAGACAGAAATGTAAATTACAAAGTTGTAGAACTGACTTTGCTTATTAGGAATCAACATCGCTGCTTTATTGAGTACACATTATACACGTTTTTGCATTCTATGAAAAATTACAAGCTTATATTATTAAATTTAGTTAGTTCACATCAAAGTGTGCATTATATTCCCGAAAAATGGGGGGGGGGTCCTCTTCATTGGGGATCCCTGACTCTGAAAATGGGGGGGTCCTGACCCCCAGTGGTTATGATCTAAATTATGATTGTACTATAAACATTCTATGCTCAGCAACATTGTGCGCATTTTCTTCATTATTACCATCACGCAAGGCTTATCTCATGTTCCTGTGAGATTAAGCCCTAGTATATTCCTATTTTAATTATTCTTATATTAGATTAAAGGTTTGTCCTCACGTTCTAAAGTTCTTCACAATATTTGTGTAAGGCTCGACATTGTTAGAATTAGATATATTGGAGAGTAGATCTATCTCCGAAGTACCTAATTATAACTATGTGGAGCCTTGCATGGACTTTTGTGAATAATTTTAGAATGTGAAAACAAAATTAAAAAGAAATTTTCAATCCAGTGTATGATAATGAAGCCCGGGTGCAGACTAACTTGCCTATGAGTTTTGTAATGGGAATGTCAGGACATACTATTCAAGCTAGCATTAATATACTTGTTTATAAAAATTGCCTTGGGTACATGCAAAGTCAGCTGTCACATTTGTTAGAAATAATTGCTTTTTGTATTTTGTCAAGATGTAATTTGAAGTAGTGAAAACCACTACTGATGCCATTCACTTTCCAAAGAGGGTTTCAGACAAAATCAAAAGTCTGAAATAAAATGAAATAAGTACATGTTAAATTGGGAAGGGGGAGGGTGAAGTCTGTGATGTGAATGGTAGTAAAGCAAACAAAAGGGTGGGTGGGTGGGTGGAGTGTTAGAGAGATATTGATTGATTAATTGCTGATGTTCGTGGATGTTAGAAAGGGTGGGTAGTACTCACACCTGAAATGAATACACACCCAAAGGTCACAGCAGAGATTATAGGTAAAAAAGCACAGAGATGTAAAATTTGTCCACAATTTGCACAGTGAAAATGAAGGTGGTAATTTTCATCATGGTGTTAATAACACCAACATGGATTTCACCACTTCAAACCTGAAAACAAGTGTCAGTCTATTAATAACACAATAGAAGGCAAAACATGGTTTTCACCACTTCAAACCTGAAAACAAGTTTCAGTCCATGGAGTATCACCTTAAGACAGTAGTTCCCAAACTTTTTCGACCCACAGCTCCCTTGACCTACTGGCAGTTGGCAGTGACTCCCCATTACATTTTTTTCCCCCAAAGGTAGGGTAAGCGTGGCCTTGGTAGTACTCCCATTTTTCTCTCTGTAAATAATTGGGATGAAGGTATCATAATTATAGCAAAATATAACAGTTTTGTTTAATTGATTTAGAAGCAATCAGTATTATTTACAAGAAATGTTTTCATAAGCTGAACAAGCTTTTTTAATATGTACACGTAAGATTAACCACACAGCAAAAGTGTAAAAAAAAAAAAAAACTGCTGTAGGATGATGGTTTTTTAATTAACAGGAAAAAGATGAATTGGTGAATTTTCAAAAATATAAAAAGGTCTAAATTTATTTCTAAAATGCCAGTGAAATAGATGTGCTTGTTTTTCCTTAAATAGCTCATCAAATCATGGCGTTACTTTTGAGATCGCAACACGCATTTCTTTTTCAATGTTAATTTTTGCCCTATATTTTGACTTTATCACTGCAACTGCTGCAAAACCAGCTTCACAAAGGTAAGTAGTAGCAAACAGGATCAAAACATGCAGGGCTCTCTTACTTATCACTGCATATGCATTTTCAGTTTCGCACCAAAACTGAGGCAGTGACTAAGACTGGAACCTTACTTTCAATGTTAAGTCAGTTGACCTGTCAGTAAGCTGTTCTACTTCCTCGTTGTAGAAATGTGGAAGTATCTCAACATTGATGGGGTATCTCACCCATTTTATTAGCTCCACTTCATCCTCTGGGAAATATTTTTCTAGATAAGGACACAGTTGTGACAAATACAAAGAAAACTGTCCTCAGTTCCTCCTTTAATGCCATTTCATTTACTTGGAGAAACTGTTTCAGTAAAAGAAAACATTTTTATAGTCACCTTTGCTTACACTGCTTTCCCAAATGATCACTTTCTTTTAAACTTTGTCTGAAAGCAGCAAGATGTTAGTAATACTGCCTTACAAGGACTTGTTCAGTGCATTCAGTTTTTCAAAAAGATCAGAAAAAAAAACTATTTTTATTAGAAAGTCTGTGTCAATAAATCTGTCAGCAAAACAATGTTCTTCATTGTGCAGATACGAATATATTTCATTCCTCAGCTCATACAGTCTAAGCAAGTAGTTACCGAAAGACAGCCATCAAGAACTGCTGTAGAACAAGAAGCATGAGTGTTCGACACCCATGTCATCACACAGTTTAGCAAAAAAACATACATGAGATTCTTCCGTGGAGTTCCGCCCTTTTTTTCCCATCATTTGGGTCATTCTCGAGAGAAATGGGGGGGGTAGGCAGGGGTCGTTTTCCATCTGGGGATGGTATTTCGTCTTTCAAAACTTTTGAAAACTGAAGTTAAACGGAGTGATGAATTTTCCTGTAATCATAATTTCTTTTTCTCACGATGCTGCCTGCTCCCAGTATTGTTATTAAATATTTTATTGCACAAATGTTTGTATTTCAGCATGAAACTGTAGGCAATGATTTCCGAAAATGGAAGTTAAGACGGCTCGAAGATTTCCCTGTAGTCTTCATCAGGCATGAGATTCTTCCGTGGATTCGAAGAATTCCGCCATTTCCATTATCATTTTGGGCATCTCTAGATCAATGTACAACTGAACAGAAATTTTGGGGGGTAATGGTGGGGGAGAGGGATTTGTTTTTCGTTTGATGACGGGATTCCGTCTTTCGAAACTTTTGAAAACCGAAGTTAGATGCAACAAAGATTTCTCCCATAATCTTATTATTTTTTTCTCACGTTGTTCCTTCTGCCCAGTATTGTTCTTAAATATCCTTTTATTCCACAAATACTGTATTTCAAAGTAAAAATGGAGGAAGAAGTTTCCGAAAACGGAAGTCAGTTAGAGCGAAAATTTCTCCTAAAATCACTTTTTTTTTTTTTTTTCTTCCCACGATGTTCTCACTATCCTGTTTTGTTGTTAAGTATTACTTTCCACCATAAATGTCTGCACTTAAGTTTGATAAGAGAGGGGAAATTTTCCAAAAATGGAAGTGACTGAGTTTGAAAATTTGTTAGAATTGATGCATGGTATCCAAAATTATTCATATTCTGAAAGTCACACCATTTATCTAAAGTAGCAAAAGCTTTGATATTATGTGTTTGTTGTCCTCAGGCTGAAAGTTCTTTCAGCATGATGGATAAATTATTGTCATCTGAAGGAATAAAAGGGGAGGAGGAAAGAAAACTGGTAAAGAAATAGGGAGGGAATTATATCAACAGAAAGAAGAACTAAGCAAAGATTGCTGTGCAGCTGCAAAGTCAACAAAAGACAAATATGGCCATGAAACTTGCTGGGAAAAAAATAACACTAAAATTGAGCTGATGTTCTATTAAGTACAAAAAAAAAAAAAAAAAAAAAGAGAGAGAGAGAGAGAGAGAGAGAGATGTCTTTGAAGCAGTGTCTTTTAAAATCACTTTATTTTGTTTTGAATCCAGTAATTTTATATTGTGAATACAGTGAACAATTCCATCTTTCTTGTGCTGTTTTATATTCACACTTTCCTGTCGCATGTTTTAATTTTTTTCGCCCGATTAAAAAGTTCAGCTTTTTTGTTCCTTGATCAGTCTCATGTATGAGAAAATCATGCTTTCATTGGTCTTCTTTTAATAAAATTAACCACTTTGATAACTATTTTCAGAATACCATGCAGTTCTTCACTGATGTTTTCTGCTGCTAATGCTACTCTGTGTATTATACAGTGTGTCCAAACAGCATTAGGTATTGTATACGAGCTTTGAAGTCTTTGGTATAGCATCCTGCTATTGTATGATCCCCATCAGTACAAACTCTAACACATCTCAGTCAATCTGATTCTGTACCATAAAATCATCCACAACCTCAAACAAGTTTTCACCTGTAGTTCCATCTTCCATTTCTTTACAGAACAGCAAATCTTCAGCATTTTTGAGGGGGGGGTTAACAAACCTACATATCACTAAGCTGTTCTCTGAGATTCAGAGGTTAGCTCCAAAAAGAAATATAAACTTCCAGATATTTTTATTTATTGTTGTCGTATCAAACTTCTCCATTTACAGCGATCTTCACATACGACTCGTGCTTCACTGATATTCATTACACGCCGTACACAAGATCTTTTATACTTCATACTCATAATCTTCTTCTCATGCAGATACTCCTGAATCTGACCCACCCATGTCTTCCTTGGCCTTCCTCTGCCTTTCCTTCCTGCCACTTGGGCTGAAAAGATTTTCTTAGTAAGCATTTCATCGCTCATTCTTTCAACATGGCCAAACCACCGAAGCATATTGGTCTCCACCTTGCTAACAACATTTTGCTTCACATCACACAACTGCAATACATCTTCATTCCTCACACAATCAGATCGTGCCTTGCCACAAGCCCCACATAAGTAACGCATTTCTCCAGCACACAAACGACTCCTAGGTTTTTTCTGCAGTACCCAGGTTTCACTGCCATACATCAGAGTAGGAACAATTACAGTTTCATACACAGCCATGCGGGACTCTAGAGAACCCATCATTCCTGTGAAAACCTCCCAGAGCAGCTATGACTTTCAAAGAAGAATTCACTCGCCTACTGATTTCACCATCCAACTTGTTCTCTCTGTCAAACATGCTTCCTAAATACACAAACTCACTCACCTGGTCAATCACAGTGCCATTTATACTTACATTATATTCAGTACTACCCGTTCCTCTCTCAAACATCATAACTTTGGTTTTTCCCTTATTTATACTCAGTTTGAATTTCATGCAAACTTCGTGCATCCGAGTCAACATACTCTGCAACTCACTTTTGCTCTCTGCCAACAGGACAGTGTCATCAGCATACAGCAATCTGCACACACGGATATCACCAAGACATAAACCAGTATTATCTATTTTGGCATCACGCATGCATGCGTCCATAAATATATTAAACAGCCATGGTGACATTACACAACCTTGTCTAACTCCTGCACCAATGGAAAACCATTTTGATAAAACACCATTCACTTGTACACAAGCTCTACTACCAGCATACATGGCTTTTACACTATTAAGTAGATTCCCAGTAACACATATTCATTCAATACCTTCCACAGAAGTGTCCTATTCACTCGGTCGTAAGCTTTCTCTAAATCTATGAAGGCAGTAAAAACTTTCTTCCCAACAGCCAGATACTTTTCAATCATCGTGCGTAATGCAAAAATCTGGTTAGTGCAGCCTTTACCAGGCATAAAACCACTCTGAGCATCCCACACTTTCTCTGATGTAAGACCCCGTACTTTTTCAATAACAACCTTACCAAACACTTTCCCTGGCACACTCAGTAGGCTAATACCACGATAGTTCTTGCATTCAGTCAGCACAACTGGCAAATTTCAGTTAACCAGTCAATTATAGAGTCACCACCATATTTCAACATCTCTGCAGTTATGCCATCAAATCCCGGAGCCTTACCATTCTGAAGAGATTTTCGAGCTTTTCACACTTCTTCTCTTGAGATCCCTCCTGTGCTTTCATCCCTCATTGTGACATCATCTGCGTCTGTCTCAGAATCATCTTTCCTTTCCTGCTCTAATAACTCACAGAAGTATTCACCCCATCTGTCACTTAACTCACTGGGCTCCTATATCATTTCCCCAATCTCATTCTTCACACAACTTACAACTTTGCTTCCCCTATTTTTCCTGAGTCTCATGTACTTCCAGAAGGACTTCCTATCTTTCCAAAAAACCAGTTTATGCCTTTCCACTTTCTCCTTCCTATCTTTTGCCTTACTGTGGCAAACCAAGCTACTGTGGCGAACCAGCTTAGCAGCTTCACGCTTCTTACAGTGATATTCATCCACAGAGAGTCTACCTTGCAACATCCCCAAATAGGCTTCCTTCTTTCTCTTTACTACCTCTTTAATCTCACTATTCCACCAAGCATCACCTCTATTGTTACCCACTATTGTGGTGCCACAGACCTCTTTAGCAGCAGTGACAACACAGTTCTTAAAACATTCCCACTTCTTTTCTACATCCCTCTCACCAGACTTTAGATCCTTCAGTCGTTCTCTGAGTAAGTCAGAATACCGCTGATGATCTTCAAGGAGCCTATCAACCTTTATTCTTTCTATCCTGGGTCTCTTCCTATTCCTTTTCCTCCAACCAACATTAAGTTTCACTCGTGACACTACCAAGTAATGATCAGAACCAACATCCGCACCTCTCATCGCACGGGTGTCAACAACTAAGTGTTTCAAACGTTGATCGTAGACAACAAAATCTATCACACTCTTTTGACAAAGAGTACGATTTTCCCAAGTATATGTGTGGATATACTTGTGGTTGAAAAATGTATTAGATACACACAAACCATTCTCAATGCAGAGTTCAAATAATCTTTCCACCATTATCATTCACACAAGGATCATTAAACTTACCCAGAACATTGTCAGAAATTGCATTCTGCACACCTACTCTAGCACTGAAATCCCCTGCTATTATAACTTTTTCTTTAGCACCAAACTGGCTTAAAACAGCTTTTAGCTCATTCCAGAAATCTTCTTTCTTATCAGAAGGTTCCGAGTCACAAGGAGCATACACTAGAACAATTACAATTCTCTGACGTTTCACTTTCAAACGAATCCAGAGAATTCTCTCACTTACACAACTATAGTGAATCAAGTTGTTCTTCATCTTTTCATCTAAAATCACACCTACACCAGCCTGTCCTCAAATATTATCCAATACTCCAGACCACACACTCACTGTGCCATTCACTTCTTCTACCCCAATTTCCTTCTTTTTGGTTTCACTTACACACAGCACATCCAATCTATATTTATCCATCTCCTCAATCACCTCACTCATCTTGCCATTTATACCTCTAGTATTCCATACACCAATCTTACATTCACTCAGCCGAGATCTCTTTCTCATACGCCGTTTAGAAAGTCCAGGTCGATTCCGTGGTGGACCGTCCTTCTCAAGTGTGGGGGATTAACCCACAGCTGAGTGTTCCAGTTGGTCATTCAACCTAAGGATTCTGGAACAAAACCCAGTGAGTTGGGGTCTTTTCGCCAATGTCACACAGAACTAGCTTGCACCTCTCCAAGATTCACAAAGGCCCTAGTTGCTGTTGTGTGTGCCATTGTTACCACGGAGCGGTTAACAAACCTGACATAACAAATTAGATGGGTGCCTTTTTGGCTATATGTTGCCTCATCCAATTGGAGTGCAAACTCCTTAAATTCCAAATGAGCGGGATGTTGATATCTTCAGTCATATTACTTATCCTCTGGCTGATAGTATTATTAGAAAGTTGCATTTTGAGTAGCTGTTTACCTGCATTTTTGCTGAGTATGATTGTTACCATAGCAACAGCAACAGGTAAAATCAGCTCTTCTGCAATTGTGTAGTGTTTTTTACTCTGTGCAACTCAACAGGCCACTTTATGAGAAAACAGGAGGGCATTACTATTAAGTTTGGATTGTTTTGAGAAAGTGGAAAATTGCAGTTTGGCTTCTTTTAAGTTTCCTTATAAACATTCCATGGGCTTTCCGACCACATTTGGATGAAGACTTTCAGGATGACACTTCAGTTTCCTTGGGAAAATTGATTCTACAACCAAAACTCTTAAATAGATTACACATTGAGAACACTCCTCATTATTAACCTCTACACATGTGAAATCAAAACCTAGATACCTGTCGTCATACTTTCTGTACTTGATTTTTCATTTTCCATCCTCTTTCTTGTCCGAAGAACCTGGGACTTCACTTTGCTTAGATGAACTTGAACTCATACTAAACACCTCTTAGTTGTGTCCAAGAAGACAGCATACACACAGCCATACTGAGCCATACTGAATGTTACTCTCCTGCAGCGATGACTAACTAGTCTGTCCACTCATCGGAGCTTATACACTGATCAGCCAAAACATTAAGACCACCTACCTAATATGATGTAGGTCTTCCTCTTGCCGCCAAAAGAGCTCTCGCCCAATGAGGCATAGATTCAACGAGATGTTGGTAGGTGTCTCTTGATATTTGGTACCATGACTGCAACTGAAGATCCTGCAGTTCCTGTAAATTACATGGTTGGGGTGATGCTGCTTGCACCCATTCCTCCAACTCAAACCACAATTGCTCAATGGGATTAATGTCTGGCGAATTTGGGGTCCATGGCAATAAATGTGATTCCTCTTCGTGTTCTTGGAACCATTCCTGAAGCTTCTTTGCAGTGTGGCATGGAGCCAGGGCCGTAGCCAAAGGGGAGCCAGCCCGACCTACGATTCTTTTAGCCCGTCCTAGCGATCTCAGCTTGAACGAAATTTTTTATAAGAATAATTCAGTGTAACATTAAAATATATGGCACTTATAAATCATAGTTTAATACGAGTAATGTACCAAACGAGAAAAAAATTATGCACACTTAGTTCTGTATCTAACTGACGATTCTTTCCTCCCCGTGACCCAATCCCAATTACAAAATATTGAAGGTTTTTTAGAAGAAACGGACTGGACTTGGCTTTCATTTCAGACTTTGGTGTGGCTTCCTTTTGGTGTAGTGTTCCTGATTTGTCTGGTGGAGATGACGGGACAATGGGTAGTGCTGTAACATGGATCTCTCACCCCCACTCCCAATCTAGTTATAAAACTTTGAAGGTCAGTTTAAGACAAATCAATACCAAATGGCTTGCTTTGGTTTCAATCCGAGATTTCCAGTGTACGTACTTTTCTCCTTTCCCTCAGAGCTTTCTTTTGCTCTAACATTCCTACTTTTACTGAAAAGGATCAGTGCGGACACTGGACAGGCGATGACACATTGCGAATGTTTTTTTCATCATCTTCAAGAAACCGAACTAAAGCTATCGTCGTTCGAGGTTCGTATTCAGTATACGAGTAGTGCTTTTTTGAAGACTAGGATTAAATATTGAAATTGAAACCAGAAAGCCTTGTACTGAACTTATGAAATATTTTTTTTAATAAGGCATGTAAGTACTATACTATTTCCAAAATATTTTGGTTAATAAATTACTTAGTTGTATTACAGAATTAGATCCGATATGTGCAGCATCGCTGCCTTAAAATTTCAGGAGGCTCTGGTCTTCTGGCTACCGCCTTTTGGAGGTTCCATGGACATCATTTAGTGTATAATTTTGAGAGAATAGGAGACATTTTTTTTAATTATTGTTGTAGTGGGATAATTAGGGGGTTGGAACATGGGTGCAGTTGTAAAAGAAAAGTGGCTTAACTCTTTCACAAACCTATTTCGGCACTGTCAAGGAAGACCAACGGGGGCAGGGTTCCAGCAAGATATACCAATTATAATATGAAATTTTAAAACTTTGAAAAGCGTTCGGACAATTCATTCAACCTTTCTTCGATGAATAAGCACCAAAATACCGTATTTAGGAAGTAATTTTATTGACAAAAGTTAATAAATTCAAAAATGATCAAAAGTTGCGAAAGTGAAGTTCTTTAAAAGTTTTTCAACATATAATTTGTGTATAATACACAGATCGCACTATGTTATGTGATTTTCTCCATTTATGTAATTAAAAAAAAAAGGTAGGCTATGAAATAACAGTGGCCCGCCTCGCCAGGCTTCAACTCAACTGCATCCGTGGGTTGGTGGAAGTAGAATAGTATTAAAATTGGAGAATATTGGGGGGGGGGATGGAAAGGTCATATTATAATATTGCATATATTATTTTTTCAAAGAAAATGTACAAAAAAATATTTTATAATTTATAAATTATTTCACAAAAGCATTTTAATAATAAATGGCTATGCCCCTGTTGTAGAAGCTTAAAAGGGACAAATGAATTCGACAAATAGGAATTCAAGCAAAGGAAAAGTCAGTTCTCTTCTCTTCCAAGAACTAAGGAAATGGAAGTTAAACAGAACACATGAAACTGAAAATGTCCAAATAGGTTCATTCTTTTCTCATTTTCTGTACAAACATCTTCAGTATATAACTCTCAAATCAAGCAGTTCCATATTACATTAATGCACGTGGCAAGAAGCACAATAATCTCGACTTGGCAGGAGTAGTTAATTTATTATTTTAAAAGGTAGTCCGATTTTTTTTTACTTTTTTTTTTTTTCTGAGCACATTTGAACATCCAGAGAATAAATAGAATTTCTATGTGGAGATTGAAATTGCCTGTGAATGATGGGCACTATATATTTCATGTTTGAATTTTTTCTGTATTTTATGTCTTTCCTGAGCTAAATTTTTGAAAATGGGACCCCACGCCTCCTTCTCCCTTAAGGCTCTAAATGGCTCCCAAGACCCATGCCTACCACTATTTAAACCTTCATAGAGATAACAGTAACATTGGAGAGTGACATTAATTTTGTGTTGTCGATCAGCGTATATGTATCAACTTTATGAACCATTATTAGTCCGCTGCTGGATGAAAGTCTCCCCAAGCTTCCTCCAAAACTTTCTTGCTTTTGCCAGTCTCTTCCATATCACTCCGGCATGCTTTTGAATTTCATCCACCCATTTTCTACGTAGTTGTCCTCTGGGTCTTTTGCTGCCCCATTGAAATTCAGTCTCGTAGTTGCCCAGCAGGGGCCAGTTTTTATAGCAATATTTTTCTATCCCATTACCTTTCCTCGGTTTCTACCTTGATCACAATATCATCAAATAAGTCATTTTCCTGATTTATGACTTTATCTTCCTACCTGAAAAATGTCAAGAGTTGATGGCATTCATCATGATCAAGGTAAAAACCATGAAAGGATATATACACAGTCATATCAGAATAATATGACCACCTGCATAATAATGGGAATAACTACCCTTGGCCCAGATGACAGCGGCAAGACGGCTTGGCATGGATGCAATGAGGCCCTGAAAGGTTGCCTTCGGCACACGTGCCCATTCGGACTGCAGAAGAGCACGGAAGTCTCGGAGATGACGTGGTTGTGGGTCGGCAAGTCGTACCTGTCGATCCAAATAGTACCACAAGTGCTCTATGGGATTAAGGTCAAGATTTCGCTGGCCAAGGGAGAAATGTCATAACTGTTGTGCTCCTGGAACCAGTCGTGCACCCCCTCAGCGACGTGGCATGGCGCATTGTCCTGTTGGTAGACACCATTACCACCAGAGTAAACTTCCAACATGAAGGGATGCATGTGGTCAGCAAGGATGGACATGTAGCTATTGGCGTTCAGGGACCCATCCAGTGGTTTCAGCAGTGTCAGGTCATACCAGGAAAACATTCCCTAGATATGCACACTGCCACCGCCAGCCTGTACTCGACCGACAATCGTGCCCGAGTGTTGGTTCTCGTGTGTCTGACTCCGTATCCGCCACCGCCGATTACTTCTGTAAAATAGAAACCTCGATTCGTTGAAGAAGGCAACCTTTTCCCCACTCCTCCACTGTCCAATGATGGTAGTTCCATGCGAACTTCAGGCATCGCTGTCGACAGACCTGGGTTTACATGGGCGCTTTGACGCAGCGTCGACTTCGGAGACCTATGCGCAACAGGGTTCACTCTTCTGTTATCGGGGAAATGTACCTGGGTGCCCTAGCGTTCATTTGCTGATCAATTGCAGCACTTTTGCGCGTCGATTGCCTTTTACCAGTCGATGGCCTTTGGGGCTCCACAGTTATGACATCAGGAGGCTTTCAGTGTGCCAGCGGCCCATTCTTGGTACACCCTTATTACAGCACCTCGCGAACAGCGCATGATCTGCTGTTTCTAACATGCTTCTACCCTTATATACAGTGCAGTAGCCGATGATCATTCCTTTTTGAACGTCCCTCAAATCATTACCTCTGCCCATTGTGCTCACTTTGTGCACTATAGCCCATATGTCTTGGCTGACCGCTTACATCTCTATGTGGTCTACCTTGTCATGTGCACTCTGTGATGTGCCTGAGCAAGGACACTGTGATTCTGGGGGTAATCATATTATTCTGATACAACTGTGTGTGTACACACACACACATATGAGTGGAACCTCGATAATATGTTTCTCAGTTATACGTTTTTCAGTTTTCTACATAATTCTGCGTTATTTCCTATATTTTACTGTAGTTTTTATAGCTTTTTTTAACTCGATTGAACGTAATTCATTTGTACGCCGTTTTGCGATTATTATGTAAAATTCGAACTTGAAATTATCAAAAATACACTGTGTTTTTATTCTTTTATACGTTACTCACTATGTTACTAGTATGAGAGAATTGAGACAGCATTGTTGTGTTCCTTCTTGGTGCAGCCAAAGTTGAACCTTGATACAATCAGAGAAGTGTATGTTTTCTACTTTCAGTTTGGATGAAAAATTGGCTTCACATTTCACGACTCACACACATATGCGCTATTTAAAAATTGGTAAATCTCTTAAACATAACTTTGCGGCGTAGCGGAACTGAATCCTAAATGTATCATCAATGCTAAACATAATAGTAAAAGTACAGTAGAAATCCGATTTATTGGCGTAAAAACATAAATATACATTTTCAAGAAAGCCATCTGGTTAATGTGCGATAACTTGGAAACATATATTTACATTTTTACGCCAATACTATAACTCTTATGTGTATAGTTGGTGCACAGTACGTCGTTATTAATATTCAACATTTTGGTTTTAAATGGTTGCACTCAGGATCCGCAAAAAAAAACCTGTTAATTCATGTGTTGCATATTGAAGCACTGGTCTTCGATTCGTGAATTGGGACGACCAAATCAAGCGCAGAATTTTTATCTTGTGGTCTACAAAAATCCACGTACTTACAGAAAAATACTTCATGAATTCCCTCGTGAAAAAATTCTTTTAATCCTGAATGAATTATAAGACAAATTAGTCGTGAGTAAATTTAAACAACAATTTAACGTCAATAAAATCTAAAAAATCTTTTCATGATTAAATGCAGCATCAAATCACGCTCAAAATGGGGTGTTGTACAAGATAATTATTTTTTTTTTTGAAAAATTTAGTTTTGACAAAATCACAAATCTTGAAGACACCATGCCCAATGGAATCACCTTGAAGGTTATTCTTAAAATTAAAATATGCCTATGTGACATAGCAATTTTCCAAACAATTATTGTTTATATTTATTTTGTAACTGATCGCTTACTGCGTATTGTTTTTGGTAATTTTGCCTACAGTAGATGCCTTTTGAAAGTTTCCCATTATTTTGATACATGAACCAGCACTAGTAAATCGTTATTTCTTTCAAGATAAATGTGAGTGGGTAACAGATTTCGAAATATCTCTGCAAGAGAATTGCTTTGTGTTCTGTGCAAGCGTGTGAAAAAGGGGATGGGAATATATCCTCTCAGTCGGTACTAGTGCCTTCTTTAAGATTACAAAAGGAAGGTAGTGCCTACCAATGATCCTGGGCTTCAAATCCAACGACCTACATCTTACTGTTAGCTTTAACTTAATTAATATACCAAGTCGAGTCACATTATTGTGACCACCTACTTTTGACGTCAACAGCGTATAGCCAATAAAAGAAGGCACGTGTCACGAGCTGGCTTGGAGGGTATATAAGGTGTGCTGTAGGCAATCTGAAAACATATCACTCGTTGCTGTCGTGGATGAAAAAAAGCGATTTAGATTTATCAGATTTGCAAAAATGGGATGATTATTGGCTTTCGGGCAAAGGGTGGCAGTATTTCTGAAACAGTGCAGTTTGTGAACTGTTCACGTGCTGCCGTGGTTAAAGTGTATCGTGATTGGAGAAATGACACCATTGCAAGTAAGCGATGTGGAAACTGCGGAGCACCATGTGCCATTGATGTGAGAGGTGAACGTAGTCTTCAAAGGTGCGTGAGGGCTGATTGACACGCTACAGTGGAGCAACTCACTGGCCGAATGAACCAGGGGGCTACCGGAAGTGTGTCTAAAACGACAGTTTAGCGAACCTGCTGCGTATGGTCACTGCACCTTTGCTAACGAAGGTGCATCAGCAGAAAAGGCTTACATTTGCATGGCAGTATCGGAATTGGACCTCCACTGATTGGCAAAGGACTGTCTTCTCCGATGATTCACGTTTTCTGCTTCATCGAACGGACGGACGTTGGCGTATAAGGCGAGAAACATCGGAGAACAAACACTCTTCAACCACTGTTGAAAGAACACAAGTTGGTGGGGGCAGCGTTATGGTCTGGGGAATGCTTTCGTGGCATTCTATGGGTCCACTATGGACCGAATTCGTTATGAATCCATCCTTGCAGACCACGTATATCCATACATGCTGATTGTCTTCCCTGGGGTGGATGGGATCTTCCAGCACGACAATGCGACGTGTCACACAGCTAGAAATGTCTGAGAGTGGTTGGCAGATCACGATGAAGACTTTGAAGTACTTCCCTGGACCTCTAATTCCCCAGACTTAAACCCAATCGAGAATCTGTGGTACCACCTGGATCATATTTTTCGCTCTATGCATCCTCCACCACGCATTCTCCAAGCAGGCGTCAGATGCACTGCAGTCAGCATGGCTTCACATACCTGTGAACACCTTCCAGGACCTTATTGAGTCCCAGCCCGCCTAGCTTCTGCATACCGCGGTTACTCTGGATATTAGCTGGTGGTCACGATAATGTGAGTCGACAATGTATAACAACGTGCTCAGCCATGCGGCGCTTTTTTCTCATAAGTACAGAGAAATCTGCAATATCATTTCAGAGCCAATGACCAACATAAATAGGAGGAAAAGTTTTTTTAAGAGAATTTTTTCAGACAGAAATGAAGCTCCAATGAGATTAACAATTATTATTCACAAGTACCAAAATATTTATTCATTCGTTCCAAAAAAATCCAAATAAAAGGTATGCGAGAAGGTGGACTATTTCTCGATTGGTCCACCTTCGGGAAATGTTCCGATATCCCGGTGATCCAATCCACAGCAATCTTTCTCAAAGAAAGTAAATAACAAATTAAAGAAGCTAATCATTAAAAAGAGCTAATCAGTCACATCGATCTTCTATAGTTAAGTGTTTTGTATAGTATTGTATTTCTATAGAAATGTTATTTTGCTTTCCTCGGAAGAAAATTGTAGCACGGGATAATAAGCATTATGAATAACACACAGTAAAAAGGAGACAGTACAATTTCTGATTTTCTGCCTGACCTCAAGCATCAGCCACCCATCCCATCTTCTGATACGGCCCTGCATGGAGCATTGTCTTGTTGAAAGATGTCATCTTTGCCAGGGAATACAGTTTCCATAGAGGGGTGTACTTAGTCAGCCATGATGTTCAGGTAAACGACAGCTGTCAGTGTTTGCTCTACAGGAATAATGGGTCCAAGTGAAAACATTGCTCAGACCAAAGAAAACATTGCTCAGACCATCACACTCCCTCCAGCCACCTGGATCTGTCCCACAGTGCATCCAGGTGAGAAGGCTTCCTTGGGTAAACGCCATACACGAGCTTGTCTGTCAACACTGTGTAACAGAAAACAGGATTTGTCTGACCATGAGACTCTCTTCTATGGTCCAATGTCGATGATTATGTGCCCATTGCTTGAGTTAGCGACAGTGAATGGCTGTGAGCATAGACACACGAATGGATGTGCTGCTGCAAAGACCCATTTCCAAGAACGTACAATGAACTGTGTGTTCGGACACATTGAGTCCTTCACCACAATTGAAATTATGGGTAATGTCAGCCACAGTAGCCCTCCTGTTGCTGCAGGCAAGACAAGATAGCCTGCGCTGACTTCTGGCATCAATGAGGCATGGCCTGCTTGTACCTTGTCGACAGGTCAAAGTGTCCCCTGTTTCGGACCATGTTTGATAGGTAATAACTACTACTTAGTGTGAGCAGCCTACCAGCATAGCAAGCTCTTACCAAGGCCTCTTGCTGTAATGATTTAGCCTTTATCGAAATCAGATAAATCTTTTGCTTTTCTCATGTTGAAACAAATTGAAATAATGACAGAGAGCTCCAACTCAGATATTATACACTCGTCATCAAAAAAATAGTTGCACCCAGAAGGACGTGTCAGATTACAATGCTATTCAAGAGGAAGGTAAAGGTTACCAGGAACAATAAATGATTAAGTATTGAGCCTGATATGGGCAATATTTATTGAGCTACACGCCAATAAGTAGTGTCTCTCAATATGGCATCGGGCTGCCATGTTTACTCACACACAGCATGCCAGACGTCTCGGCATGGGGTTCTTACAGGTTCCTAATGGTGTCCTACAATAAGTGATCCCATGCAGCTTGAATCTTCTCACGCAGTTCCTGCAGATTGTGCAGTAGGGGTGGAGTGTGGATAGTGCATCCAAAAGCATCCCACACATTTTCAATCGGCGATAGGTTTAACGATGTGGCTGGCCATGGCAAGAGTGTCAGTGTCTTGAAGGCAAGCTCTCGAAACAGCAGCAGTATGCAGACGAGCGTTGTCCTGTTGAAAAATCACAATGAAGTGAGCGTACAGAAAAGGTAGGGCCACTGGTTGCAGGACCTTATAAACATAACGTTGGGCTGTCAAAGTGCCTGTAATGAACACCAAGATTTGGCATCATAGGCAATTGCCCCCCACACCATGACAGGCCTTCTGAACGTGTGCCGCTCGACAACAAACCGTTCATCTTGGCGCTGACCACAGTACCACCACACACGGATTCGGTGGTCGTTCCTCCAAGACAAAAGTGGGAGTCGTCACTGAAGATCACCCGTTGCTATTATGAGTGGCTCCATGACAGTTTGGCACGACACCATTGCAGTCTTTGGTGATGATGCAATGGTGTTAAGGTCAGTCATCGTAACAGTCTGTGTGTGTGTAGTTCTACATCGTACAGCCATCTGCCGATGGTGCTGGCACTAATCAGACGATGCATGAAGGGTACCACTGCTCACTGAATATCCGCAGTCATGGCTGTTGGGTCAATCTGTGCATGTCAGACAACCCATTGGTCCTCTCTCTCTCTCTCTCTCTCTCTCCGTGGTTCATCTAGGTCTCCCAAACCCTTCTTTTCGCTGCTGCGTGCCATGTTCTATCCACTGCTTCCAACAGCGTGCTATGGTAATATCTACACGACCAGTATGGTGCACAATACAGTGATAAGACCATCTTGCCCTTCTTGGTCTTATGCAGCCCTTCTTGAAGAAGGGCAGATGGTCTTATGCAGCCCTTCTCAAAGTTCTCCAACTGCTCGAATTGCTTCCGAACTTTTCTCCGAAGCATACTTTACTTGCAAAGGATGCAACCAACACAACAGCACAAGTCAGAATGGCAAGCACGCGCAATGAGACGACCTTATATAGCCAGTCAGGCACAGCGTTATGACCTCTCCTTGCTTGCGTCACATGCGCGGTGGAGCGTGATACTTGAATCATTTGCATGTCTCACGATATCAAACCTACCCACCAAGTTTCATTCCTGTCGGTTGCTTCCTTCTGGGTGCAACTATTTTTTTGATGATGGGTGTATATAAATAGACTATCTTGGCACGTGATGCTGATTGGCTGCACGCATGCTTATTTGCATAATGCAGAGATAGTTTTAATGTTTTGGCTCATCGGTGTATGTGCTCACCAAATGTTCTGTGAGATACAGGAGCTGATGGGCTGCTCAGTCCAATGGGCAGACGTTGCATAGAAAGCCGCAGCTGATGCATATCTGGAAACTGAGAGACCTTTCTGTGCCAAGTGCAGTGAAGTATGCAGGGCCGCCCCGGTGGCGCAGTGGTCTAAGGCGTTGGCCTCTGATCATTCGTCCGTAAGGGGTCCGAGTTCGAATCCCAGTCAGGCATGGATGTTGTGTTTGTCTTACGGCACTGGCTCTCTCCCTTCCCTGGAACCAGTGGCCCTAAATTAGGGACGGGCGACTGCTTATAGCCCATTTGAGTTGCTCACGGTGGTCGTTAAACCTCAAATCAAAAAAAAAAAAAAAAAAGTATGCAGGCACTCTTGAATGTTCTTGTGGTGTATCTGCCACAAATATTCAAAATAAAGCAGTAATGTAATTGTCAAATCATTTGTATGTGTTGCTTGTGTCATCTTTTTTATGCATATTACTTTATAAATAGCACTTTTAGTTGTTTTCTTCAAACAATTTCATTGCTATTATATTTGCTGATATGTGTTTTTTTCTTTTAGCATTCCAGAGCTTGTAATTTATAGCCATGAGTTGTCACCTATTAAGCATGTGTCTTTGGCATTATTTCCTCCAAAGGAGACAGCAGATATTTTGAGAAAGATGGTTGACTTCGTAAGTTTGATTTTTCATCATTTGTGAATTTAGTGACTGGTAGTAGAGCTTGTGTACGAGTGAATGGTGTTTTATCAAAATGGTTTTCTATTGGTGCAGGAGTTAGACAAGGTTGTGTAATGTCACCATGGCTGTTTAATATATTTGTGGATGCATGCATGTGTGATGCCAAAATAGATAATAGTGGTTTATGTCTTGGTGATATCCGTGTGTGCAGATTGCTGTATGCTGATGACACTGTCCTGTTGGCAGAGAGCAAAAGGGAGTTGCAGAGTATGTTGACTCGGATGCACGAAGTTTGCATGAAATTCAAACTGAGTATAAATAAGGGAAAACCCAAAGTCATGGTGTTTGAGAGAGGAACGGGTAGCAATGACTGAATGTAATGTAAGTCTAAATGGCACAGTGATTGACCAGGTGAGTGAGTTTGTGTATTTAGGAAGCATGTTTGACAGAGAGAACAAATTAGATGATGAAATCAGTAGGCGAGTGAATTCTTCTTTGAAAGTCATCGCTGCTCTGGGAGGTTTTCACAGAAATGATGGGTTCTCTAGAGAGTCCCGCATGGCTGTGTATGAAATTGTAATTGTTCCTACTCTGATGTGTGGCAGTGAAACCTGGGTATTACAGAAGAAACATAGGAGTCATTTGTGTACTGGAGAAATGCATTACTTACGTGGGGTTTGTGGCAAGACACAGTCTGATTGTGTGAGGAATGAAGATGTGTTGCAGTTGTGTGATGTGAAGCAAAATGTTGTTAGCAAGGTGACCAATATGCTTGGGTGGTTTGGCCATGTAGAAAGAATGAGTGATGAGATGCTTACTAAGAAAATCTTTCTAGCCCAAGTGGCAGGAAGGAAAGGCAGAGGAAGGCCAAGGAAGACATGGGTGGATCAGATTCAGGAGTGTCTGCATGAGAAAAAGATTATGAGTATGAAGTATAAAAGATCTTGTGTACGGCATGTAATGGATATCAGTGAAGCACGAGTTATGTGTCAAGATCGCTGTAAATGGAGAAGTTTGATACGACAACAGTAAGTAAAAATATCTGGAAGTTTGTATTTATTTTTGGAGCTAACCTCTGAATCTCATAGAACAGCTTAGTGATATGTATGTATGTGAATTTAGTGAATTCATAGAGTACGGGGAGCAGTTTATACACACTTTTAAGACTTGCCAGCCTGTTATATTTTTTTAATTGCTATATGTCTCATCTTACTTATGAGTGTAGCTTGCATGCTCTTTATACAGTAACCAGGTCTTCTGTATTTGGTTCAGAAATAGTTTTCACAGAGATGTCAGCACTCACTCCTCTCATCTCATACAGTACCTATTAGCTCTGCTCTGTTATGTAATGGGAGCCTGTAGTTGTTTTATTTTTATCTTTTATTTATTTATTTTTTGTGTGTTCCCACATGTTGTGTACTCATAAACTCTGGAAATTGAAAGTGGTTTTCAGGCCCGTCAACTCTCTATGGAGCACAATTCGTTCCACTAGAAAAGTGCCTTAAAAGAAACTATAGCTGTTTGGCTGTCCCTTAAAGGGTTCTTTAGGAATGTAAATTGTTTCCTTACACCAAAATACTTATTGTGAAAGTTTTGTTTCCTCATTAATGTGAAGCAGTCTATCTAGCAGAGTAATCAACAAGATTGCAAGGAAAACTATCAAATGATGTAAAGTAATGCTTTAAAGCATGTTCTGAGAAAATACAACAGCTCCATTGGAATAAATATTACAAATGTGGTCTTCCATGTTGTTGTTTTTTCAATTTCTTGGAAGCATGGTTCGTATGCTCCTTGAAAACCTTGAAAAGTCCTTGAATAAAAAAATTCATTTTCATGTCCTTGAAAGTACTTGAAAAAGTTTAAGGCTCTGTAAATAGTACTTGATTTTTTTTTAATTAATGATATGAAAGAGCATGTGTTAAATAATTGTTTGTGCTAAAAAGATGTATAGGAGATTTCTGCATAGTTGTAATAAAAACACCAAGGTGATCAAATAGTGCAGAACTTACTTTTAACCCAGGGGAGTGTGTGGACAGCTTTGGTGTCTTGGCTGTGATATCCGTACAGAGTCAAGTATCAGCCATGTGTGTAAAATAAGTGGAATGATGTATTAGCAAATTGTGATGGGCTTCTGTTTATTGGGATTAGGGATGCGTTCTTGCCTGAGAGTGGAACTTCCAGGAATTGCTTGTGCTTAATGCGTGGACCCTTCGTCTCCTGGCTGCATCAAAAAATGCATCAAAGCATCAAAGTAATGCATCAAAAATAAAAAGTGAAAGCAAACAATAAGTGTCATACCAGCAGATGAATACAAAAATAATGTACCCTTTCAAAATATTCCACAAAATAAAATGATTTCAAAAACAGAGGGGCAATTCAAAGTAAATAAAATAAACCAACTGGGGGCAAGGTGTAACAGGCAGGTCACTGAAGATGTGCCTGCTCCAGCTAAGATTAATGGTCTGAACTTACTAAATACCTACCTACTGATCGACCGACAGTTCATACATATGATAATTCAGGTTAAAAAGTCCTTGGAAAGTGCTTGAATTTATTTTGCTTGGAAGAGTACGAACCTTGTGGAAGAGAATCCAAAAGATTCAGTCGGTAAGTAACTGTCAGATGTCCAAATTATTACCATTCGAAATGACAAGGGGGGTCCAGATGCCCTCAATGAGTCGAGTGCAGTTGTACTTAACTCATTCCCGCTGGAAAGAGACAGGATGGAGCACTGTTGTGCTGTCATCTAACAACTGATCTGTAATCATTATATGGAGTGGAACAGATCAAATACGAAAGGAGACCCCAATATCCATCACTGAGAACACTACTTCTTGTTGCACTTTTGCAATCTAAAATCTAGATGTGGCACATATTGTTGTCATATAAAATTGCAAGTGAACCACATGACTTTCTTTGCAGCCATGGATATGCTTCTGTGGTTTTTATATGTGTGTGTATAAAAACTTAATATGTCCAAAGTCTTTCTTCACATGTGCATACATCTGACTAGGCTGTTCTCTGAGATTCAGAGGTTAATTCCTCAAAGAAAACTCACTGCCAAATTAAAGTTACTGATGGCTCTAGATTTTTCGTACTGTTGATGTATCAAATATCTTCATTTACATTAATCTTAGCATGTAACATGAGGGTTCCCTGTCAAGTGGACCAATGGTCCCCACCTGATCGTCTCCAATTTTGCTGGAATTTGGCACATGGCATCCTTATGTTATAAAACTAAGATGTGCAAAGTTCTACATCCTAAGAGCAAAAGTTGAAGGTTTTAGGGGCCCTTAAGTGGGGACCCCAAAATGTTGTGCATGTAGTACGAAACAAAATGCCAAGTCTCATATGCTGTGAAAGTGAAACTATAACTAGTAAAGAGACGGGATTTGGGGTAACTGCTCAACTTTTGGACCTCAAACCACTGACAAATTTTCAGAGGTCTAGCTTTGATAGTTTTCAGATGGTGTGAGGTCAAAGTTGAGGGAAAATTCAATGGGGCAAATTGTTTGGCATGTTAAGACTCTCATATTTTCAATACAAAATAATTTTTGAAATTGCCCTTTGGTAGATCAACTAAACAGTTGATTGTTATGAGGTCTCCCAAATTGTAGCACTTATTATTAAGTAGTTAAAAAAATATTGCAATATAAACATACTACCAAAAATTTATATGTATAATTTTGACCATTTTTGATAACTTGTATCTCAATTTTCTCACCTCCAATTATATTTCTCTTTGTGCCATTAGAAAGAGCAGATTTTTTTCTATAAGAATGTGTGTTTTTTATTTTGGAGATTTATTTTCCGTATAAGAAATGAAAAATCATCTTCTAAATTATGACTTGCTATTTGCAACAACAGTTCAATTCAATAAATTACTAATAAGATAGAAATAAACTTATACAAATAAATTTTCAAAAATATGCAAAACATATAACAATATATAGTTACAAATAGAAATACTTTCGTGTTACCCTGTAACACTCCATCAGCTTATGCCTATATACAGAGGAAATTACAAAAATAGGATTCATCGGATTCAATTCACCACATGTTGCCTGGTTACAGACAGCAAGATATGATGATACCCTATGATAGAATAAAATTAGCAACTTTTTTCATAATAAAATGTTTATTGTACATCGACTATAGTTTTGCAGAGCAATTTGGCTTGGAATCCTCAGGGTGAATGATTCATCCTGAGGATGCCCAGCCAAATGCTCTGCAAAACTATAGTCGATGTACAATAAACATTTTATTATGAGAAAAGTTGCTAATTTTATTCTATCTTAACACCACAAGCTTAGTAGTCATAAATTATAGATACACTATGATGCCAGGTCATAGATTCCAAGATACAGTATAACATAAATTTCCTAAGCCATGATCTACCAAAGGGCAATTTCTAAAATTATTTTGTATTGAAAATATGAGAGTCATGACTTAAGAAATTTATGTTATATCTTGGAATCTATGACCTGGCATCATAGTGTATCATCATATCTTGCTGCCTGTAACCTGGCAACATATGGTGAATTACAGTTTGATTATAAGCTTCAGTTTGCAGTGATTGATAAATGTTTTAAGTTGATAAGTTTTTATGTCACTTTAATTCACATTAGTTAAAAACTTACGTTTTGTTTCCACTTTAAATGCTTTATAATTTTTTTCTAAAGTTATGATGTAACTTTATTTTTTTTTTTACACAGATAAAACAATAAAAATGGATTCAGAACCTGGTGAAGATATTCCACGTTGTACAATGGGTTGATTTGACAATTTGCAATGCCATTCACTCAGGTTTAGTTCTAAAAAAGGATTTAAATCAATGCAAAAATTTCAGCCTGATCAGCTGAGGTTGTTGATTCTACATTCTAAGCATAATCTTGAAATGGATTCAACAATTTGCTTTCATCATGAAGCTTTGCTTCTAACAAGATTTGAATTTTTGCAAACAAAATGCTGCAACCCATTTTCGAAAACAAACCATGTCAGTAAAAAAGGCTTAAGAACTTTGGATGAGGCAGGAGCAAATCAGCTAAAAACTCTCACAAAAAATGAGTTTTTGCCAGGCCAAAAGTTGTGTCCAACCTGTCGAAATGAAATGCATAATAAATTGATTGATGTGCTACCCTCATCAACATCAGATGATCAGCAGATGGAAACTGCTGAAAAAGTTAATACAAGTTTGTCATGTCTTGGCATTTCTCCCTTAAAATTTTGAAAAGTTTCAAAGCAAGATTTATAGGTTCTAAGTGAATTCATCGGAAGCGAAATCACCGAAAGATACAATATCATAGGGTAAGCTTTTGTTGAAAACTTTGACTATAATTGGAATGTGGCTAAGTGGCCACAAAAGCGTTTGGGGAATGTATAAAAATTGCATTTTTTAATTCTTAGATTACACTTTCATGTAGGATGACCACAAAACCATTAAGCAGTCTAACAAGAATCAGACTTTTGATTTCATTGTGTCTACTATCCCCATAGACCACCTCTAAAGACTATACAGCCTAGGCAGTGGCCTTTTCAACAGTTTTTACTCTGCCGTGATTATATTTATAAGGTTTGGACACCCAGACAGGTTAGTAATATCACGCTTTTTCTTTGCCACTAAAAATAAATTAATATGCCTACACCTAAACTTAGGCCTTTTTAACAGTTTTTATTCCATCATGCTCATATTCATAAGATTTAGACACAAGCTTAAGTTAGTATTATTGCACTTTTACTTTGGCATTAAATACTAATACTTTGGCTTAGGCCTTTTTAACAGTTTTTCTTCCATCATGCTCATATTCATAAGATTTAAACACAAATTTAAGTTAGTATTATTGCACTTTTACTTAGACATTAAATATGAATACCTTGGCCTAGGTTTTTTAAACAGTTTTTATTTGATTGTGCTCATATTCATGAGGTTTAGACACCAAGTCATTTAAGAAATATTGCAGTTTTATTTAGGCAGTAAATATTAATAAATACGCCTATTTGACAGTTTTTATTCTGTTGTGCTAGTATCATAAGGCTTAGATACCAAGTCAAGTTAGTATTATTACACTTTTACTTAGACACAAAATATTAATTGAATGGCCTTTGGTCCAGGCCTTTCTGACAGATTTTGTTCAAGTGTATGAAATATTTATTTTTAAGTAAGAGTGCAATATTGCTAACTTGCCTTGATGCAAAGCTTATAAATATGAGCAAGACTGAATAAAACTGCTAAAAAGGCCTAAGTCTAGGCCAAGGTATTCATATTTAATGCCTAAGTAAAAGTGCAATAATACTAACTTGACTTGGTGTCTAAACCTTATGAATATGAACACGATGGAATAAAAACTGTTAAAAAAGGCTTAGGCTAAGGTATTAAAATTTAATGCCTAAGTAAAAGTGCAATAATACTAACTTGACCTTGTGTCTAAACCTTATGAATATGAGCACAATCATATAAAAACTGTTTAAAATGCCTAGGCCCAGATATTCATATTTAATGCCTAAGTAAAAGTGCAATAATACTAACTTGACTTGGTGTCTAAACTTTGTGAATGTGAACACGATGGAAGAAAAACAGTTAAACAGGCCTAGGCCAAGGTATTAATATTTAATGCCAAAGCAAAAGCTCAATAATACTAACTAGACTTGGTGTCTATACGTTATGAATATGAACATGATGGACAGTTAATAAGGCCTAAACCTGTTTATTAATATTTGATGCTTAAGTAAAAGTGCAGCATTATTAGCTTAATCTACTATGTAAATGTTATGAACATATTGCATTGTGCTCAGATTTATAAGGTTTAGACACAAAGACTAGTATTATTGCCCTTTTACTAAGGCAATTAAATATTAATCCTTAGGCCTTTGTGCATGTCTGAAACCAATAAACTGCAATTTTTATAAGGCCCCTAATAGGGTGTCTGCACTTGTCCTGTTGCCATTTTGATTAATTCATTTCATTTTTTTTTTTTTTTTTTTTCGAAAAAGTCGCCTTTCGGTAAACTGCTCGTTCAATAAATTTGTTTCCGATGAATTCGCATTCGACAAATTCGTTTCACTGTTTTCAGAAAAGTCGTCTTTCAATAAATTGTTCGTTCGATAAATTTGTTTTCAATTAATTCGTTTTCGCTTGCTCCTGATTCATAAGGGCAAGCAAAACGTTAAATCAGTCAAGTGCAAAGTGTACTATCCAAGCAGATTGCTGCTGCTGGAGGTTTTAAATCGGATGAATTTGCAACAAAAAGTTCTTACAATAATCAATGCCAAAACTGCACTGACTACAATGAGCTAATGAACAACCTCAAACAAAAAATTCGAATATCATCATATGCCGATAGATTGAAAATCTTTACATTGGCTCCAAGAAGTTGGTCTATTGAATACACAGCTTCTTAATTTTCTGTGTCAACAAGAATGGTTAAAAACGCTCAAAAGTTAAAAGCACAGTGTGGAATTTTATCGAAGCCTGAAAAAAGGAAAGGAAAATTGCTTTTAGAAGATATAAAAAATAAAGTCATTAATTTTTTTGACGATGATGAGTTCAGCAGATAGTGTTCAGGTATAAAAGACTATGTCTCTGCCCGTATTGATGGTCAAAAAGTTCAAAAACCAAAAGGATTGCTACTTAGCAATTTAAAGAAATGTATGTCGCTTATCATAACACTAATGGTTCAGAATTGGGCTTTTCCAAATTCTGTGAGTTGAGGCCTAAATGGTGCATCACAGTTGGGTCATCAGGAATGCACTCAGTTTGTATTTGTTCAATTCATCAAAATGTAAAGCTTATGCTTGGTAGCAGCATTATTATGGATGATTCCAAAGTTTTGATGAGTAAAACAGTGTGTGGCTTAAAGTCAAAAAGCTGTATGCTTCACAGATGTGATAAATGGCCTGGTAAAACAGCACTTGAAAATTATTTAGCAGAAATATACAGTGACGTTGATCCTGATGAAACTGTTGGCTTTCAACAGTGGGTACAAACAGACCGTACAACCTTGGAGTCAAAGCAATTGACTGTTAAATTTTTTTAGCTGATTTAGCACTGAAAATTTCAGACCTTTCAATTCACCACTATATTTCAAACAATCAAGCACAGTATCTAAAAACAGTCAAAGAACATCTAAAAGCGGGCGAAATTGTTGTGCTCATGGTTTATTCGGAAAACTACTCATTTGTTGCTCAAAACGCTGTGCAAGGTTTTTCATTGGGAGAATAGTCAGGCTACGTTGCATCCATTTTCTTGTATACTTATTGGGATTCAAAAAGATTCAGTGCTTTAGCATCTGCATGATCAGTGATAGTTTGTGACATGATACTGTTGCAGTACATGTCTTTTTGACAAAATTAATTGATTCCTAAAAGGCAAGACTTAAAATATGCAAATATTTCAGTGATGGCTCTGCAGTTCAATACAATTTTTTTTTTTTTTAATTTATGTCATCATGAACTTGATTTTGAATTCAAAGCCCAATGGAATTTTTTGGCACAAGTCATGGCAAATCTCCTTACAATGGCATTGGTGGAATGGCCAAAAGGCTTGCTGCTCGTGCAAGTCTTCAGCGTACAGTGAATAATCAGATTCTTACAGCACATAATTTGTTCACATTTTGTGATCAAAATATTTCCAAAATCAAATTTGTTTTTGTTTCAAAAGATGAAATCGAATGCTCAAGGCTTTCTCAAGAAGAAAGATTCAGAACTGCTTCCACTGTTGCTGGAATGTGAAAAAACATCAGTTCGCTCCCATTAATTTGCATGAAATTCATGTGAGTAGAGTTTCTAATGACTCTACTTTTTTATTTGTCACCAAAATCGGTCAGTCAGCTGATCTTTTTTAACATCTTCCTGAAGAACAACTGCTTAATTTGCAGCCTAGACTGTATGTAGCATGTGTTTATGATAATCAGTGGTGTGTTGGAAATGGTTGTGAATTCTCAAAACAACATGATGCATTTCTTACTTTTACGCATCCCTCTAGTCCCACTCATTCATTCTACTGGCCATCATGAAGAGACACTTGTTGGGTCTCTGAAGAGCATATTCTTAAAGTTCCTTCCTGCACCACTGGGATGACAATATGTATTTTCAGAATCCACTGTTCAACTTGTTAACAAAAAGGCTTGGGAACCTAGGCTAAGTTACCTGTTTTGGGCTTGTAATCCATAAGAAACCCAAAAATGTGTTACAATGTACAGACGTGCCAACTCTCCGGATTTAGGCGGGAGACTCTGGATTTTCAGTCCTTCCTCCCACCCTCCAGATGAATGTTAAATTCTCCTGATTTACACCGAGAATTATCCGTTAGGATGGTCGAAATTCCATCAACCATTGTGATTTTGAACCGCCTGTGAAATCTTTTTTTCTGCGTCGATGCAAAGCGGCATTATAGTAATCAGTTTTGTTCTTTTCATCTCCTATCTGCAAAAAGAAAGTCACCCAGGTGGCGCAATGGAATAAGCGCTGGTTTGTGACCAATCATTCAAGATGGGTCGGGAAAAAAATCCTTTAAAACAATTTCTCCCAGTCCAATTGTCATACGATGCCTTCAGCAAAAAGCTTACCCGCTCTGGCACTAGAATGACGGGAAGGGTCAGTAATTGATTGACAAATAGGAGCTGTCCTGCCTGCCTCCTTGCAGTTCAGTCTTTCAACCCCTCACCTCAGCGGAACCATGCGCATTTTAAGTGATGATATACAGTTGAATTGTGGCGAATTCACTTAATGACAAAAGGGAGTAGCAGTTGGCCTCACCCTGTAACGAAAGGCGATGTTAGTACGATGCCTTTTGTTGTCTTCGCCTTTCGCTCACGCCTAAAGAAGCGAAAAACAGTTAGCTGCTATTTTATTCGAAAAAAAAAACGACCATTTTACATTTTCATTATCTTTCCGAATTGATGCACCTGAAAATGAATTTCAGTAGGGGGAGGTGTTCTAAAGTAGCATTCTGAAATAATCACAAACACAGTTGTTCCAAAGTAATCACTAACACCGCATGGAGGAAAGGAAGAAGATACTAAGGTGTAACACATTTGTTGAAAGTACGAAGATCAGAAGTAATCGTATACACTGGAGATAACATACTTTATTTACACTGGTTACACGTAGGATCGCTACTCACCCTCCAGCCATGATGAAAAACCCCACACCAAAGCAGAATGCCAGATCTCCTTTTACAATTCATGACAACGTAAGTCATTGCGTCCTCTGGCGGACTAGAGCAAAACCTAGAGGAGTCACTTACTTAGAAATACATAACACTTAAATAATAACACCCCTCTCTCCTAAGTTATGAAGTCCTCGAAACGTTTCGGTCTCACAGTCTCGTCTTGGAGTCAATTCGGCATCAGAGTCTTTAGACACTGGTTCAGCAGGAAGTTCACTAACAGTATTTCCAAAGGAGGAGAATAAGTAGTACTGGAATCTGAAGCTTCAGGGACGGTTACAGGTGCTTCTACTTGTTGTTGTCGCATCTGATCCACATGGCGCTTCACAGTGTCGCCTGTAGATGTTATCGCCCTGTAGGAAACAGGACCTGTACGTTGAGAAACAGTAGCAGGAATCCACACTGGCTCATCTCGATGATTCTTGATGTACACAGGATCATCTGGCTCAAAATTACGTAGACTATGTTGTTCGAGCTGCTTCCTCGCATAAACTTCTTGCTTGACTTTACGATCAGTAGTAAGGTCTGGATGGTGGCAGTCTAAGTATGTCTTTAGTCACCTAGACATTAGCACTTCAGCTGGACTAAAACACGTAGAAGACGAAGGAGTGATGTGTTGGCGTAGCAGAAAATTAGCTAAGCGCTTCCTCCAAGACCCGCATGTTATTCTTTTGAGAGAATCCTTAGTAGTCTGCACCATTCTTTCTGCTTGGCCATTAGCTGCAGGACGGTAAGTGGAGATCAAAACCCGTCGAATGACATTATTACGTAGGAAGGCATAAGAAGAAGATGTAAACTGAGGATCATTGTCAGAAACCACTACATCAGGAATACCATGAGTACTAAATATTTCTCACAGGACATCAATAGTAGCACTGGTTGAAGTAGATGACATGTGTCTTACCTCCAACCATTTTGAGTAGGAATCCACAAGGATTAGGAAATTTTGTCCGTGGTATGGTCCCGCGAAATCAACGTGTAGACGAGTTTAAGGTTTAGTCTTAACTTCCCAAGGATGAACAGGAGGAGGAGAATGTCTAGTTCCTTGGCATTGGACACAGTTTTTCACATGATGTGCAACATGATCTTCCATGTGCGGCCACCACACATATGAACGTGCAAGAGCTTTCATTTGCTCAATTCCTTGATGAGCAAGATGCAATTCTTCCAGAACGCGCTGGTATCCACATGTAGGTATGACTACACGATTTCCCCATAACAAGCAATTTTTATGAACAGAAAGTTCATTTTTCTTTAGAAGAAGATATGGAAATCAGTAGACGGTTTTCCTTCAGGCCATCCCCTCAACACCCAGTTGAGAACACATGATAGAATTGGATCTCAAAGTGTCATTTTAGCAATTTCACTAGCTTGTAATGGAGGATTGTCTAAATCTTATGTAAACAACACTTCAAGTGGAGGTGGAATTTCACAATCTGGAATTTCTTGAGGTAATCTACTTAATGCATCAGCATTTTGAATTTTCTTGCCTGGTCGATGTACAAGTGTGAAGTCGTAAGCATTCAGCATTATAGACCATCTCAGCATACGAGGAGAAAGAATTTCTGGAGTAACTTTTGATCTGGTGAATAATCCTAGAAGTGGTTGATGGTCAGTAACACGATAGTAAAATTGTGACCATACAAGAAATGATGAAATTTTTTAACTCACACTATAATACTCAGTGCTTCTTTATCAATTTGATCGTAGTTTCTCTCAGTAGAAGTTAAGGTCCTTGAAGCGAAAGCAATGGGTGCGTCTCACCCATCTAGAAGCTTATGACTTAACACACAACGTACACCATATGGTGATGCATCACAAGTAAGAATTATTGGCAGCTTCTCATCAAAAGGAATTAACACAGCGTCAGAAGATAACAACGCCTTTACAGACTTGAAGGCATTGTCATTAATCTCAGTCCAAGACCATGTATTATCTTTCTTGAGAATTTTATGCAATGGTTCCGCAACAGTAGCTTTAGACTTAAGGAAACTGTAGTAAAACTTTTAGGAGTCCCAGGAATGCTTGTAGTTGTTGCTTGTTCTTAGGAACCGGCATTGCCAGAATTGCCTTGACTTTAGTTTTTGATGGATGTATTCCGCAAGCATCAATTCTATATCCCAGGAACTCCACTTCCATGACGCCAAACAGACACTTTTCTTTTTTAGCACATAGTCCAGCCTTTCTAAGGTGAGCGAGAACTTTGCGAAGCTTAGAAGCTAGCTCTTTGAGAGATGTTGCTCTAACTAGCACATCATCAAAATAGGGTACAACTCCCTCTAATCCAGTAAACAGTTCATTAATGATGTTTTGGAATATTCCATGGGCTACATTTATTCCATTCTGCAATCATTTTATTTTAAATGCTTCCCGGTGTGTAACGATAGTCTGTGCTTCCGCATACTCATCATCAACTACCAGCTGTAAGTATGCTTGAGCGAGGTCAATTTTTGCATAAAATCCACCCCCTTTCAATGTTGACAATAAGTGATTTACTGCAGGAATAGGATATGGATGTGCTTTCATAGCAGTATTCAGTGTTACCTTGTAATCACCACAGAGTCTAACCTCCCCGGAAGATTTAATCACTGGTACCACGGATGTAGACCATTTTGGATTTGAGATTGGTTCAATTACATCTTCAGCTAAAAGCTTATCAAGTGCTGCATCAATCTTGGGACGAAGAGCAAGTGGAATAGTTTTTGCCTTAAAACGAATGAGAGGAATTTGAGGATCTAGGGGTAGCGAAACTACTGGCTCCTTGTATGAACCAAGTCTTTCCTCAAATACATCATTAAATTCTTTCACCACATCATCAACAGGGTTTGTTGAAATAGCATTTACCCCCGTTATTGTAATTCCAAGTGGATGGAACCATGCATAACCTAGCACGTTGGTGCACTTTCTCTGAGAGATCAGAAGCTGCAGTTGAGCACCATGCTGATTATGTTGTACATTCACAGCACACCTTCCGTGAAGGGGTATGGCATTCCCCTGAAAGTCAGTTAAACGTATTGATGAAGGCTGAATTTCTGGCTTATTTGCACGCCAGAGCCTTTTGTATGTATCATGTAAAATGATGGAGTGAAAGGATCCAGAGTCTACCTCTAAGCTGCAGTCCTTACCTTCGATGCTTAATGTAACTGTTTGTTTCCTAACATAATCTGTGTGATTATGTAATACATTTACGCAATATTCAGAATTTATTTCTATATTTGTGCATTTTACTCTTTGTTTTCCTCTGTTAGAATTAGGACTAATGCTTTGCTGTTTGCCTTGTTGTTGTTTTTTCCTGCAAACAGCTTCAATGTGGCCCATATTCCTACAAAATCTGCACACTGTATTTCTGAATTTACACATAGAACGCATATGGTTTCCACCACAGCTATGGCATACGCTTCCATTAAAAGGAATTGCATACTTTGAATTAACATTTACATTTTGTTTCTTAGAATTACTTTTAGTATGTTGCACATTACTTATTGATTCTGAAAAATTTCCGCGAGTGCAAGTTTGAGAAAATATTCGCTTCGCCTCATTAGTGGCTGTTTCGGCAGCAAGCGTTTTCAAGAATGCACCGTCAAGCGTCAGTTCCGTTTCAGCTAAGAGCCTGCGTTGTACCTTGTCATCAATTATTCCACATACTAACTGGTCTCGTAGACGCTCCTTCAGTGTATCTTTGAAATTACACTGTTCCGCTAAACGTCGGAGGGCAGTAACATAGTCAGTAATACTTTCACTTTTACGCTGTATACGTTTCTGGAACAGATAGCGGGAATGAATTTCCGAGGATCTAGGACTAAAATGATTTTTTAACAATTCATCATACGATTTATCAGTTAGTTTTAGTGGTGTCACTAACGAAAGAGCAATGCTCAGTGTCTCTGTTCCACAAGCCGACAGCAAAACAGCATGCTTCATGGGAGCTTCAGCAATATCATTTGCCTCAAAATAAAAATTCAATTGCTCCACATACAAGCTCCATGAGGCAGGATTAGTAATATCGAACGTTGAAATTTGGCCCACTGCCACTACAGCCATTTCCCAGCTGACGAAAATAGCAAGGGATGAATGAAAAAATTTGCACCTCAATTCTTGAAGGATGCTGCACGATTACAATTTCGCAAGGGTCCCGCCATTGCTCTTCTGATTTCACACGACTGCCATGGTCCTGTGACTTAGCCGCTCGATGTCGTATCCCATCACTCATCACCAGTTGTTCTTAAGTAATCATAAACACGGTTGTTCCGAAGTAATCACTAACACCGCGGGGAGGAAAGGCAGAAGGTACTAAGGTGTAACACATTTGTTGAAAGTACGAAGATCAGAAGTAATCGTATACACTGGAGATAACATACTTTATTTACGCTGGTTACACGTAGGATCACTACTCATGCTCCAGCCATGATGAAAAACCCCACACCGAAGCAGAATGCCAGATCTCCTTTTACAATTCATGACAACGTAAGTCATTGCGTCCTCTGGCGAACTAGAGCAAAATCTAGAGGAGTCACTTACCTAGAAATACATAACACTTAAATCATAACAGGAGGAGGTGTTGATATTCGCACTGTTTGTTTTTCTCCAGAACTTTTAGTGGACCAGTAAAGGTGTGATTTCTACTGACTTTTTTAGTGTGACTTCTGGAAAATGTCAATAAGAAATAGCACTCATGTGATTTTATGAGCTGTAAAAATTTTCTGATTTTGAAGGTTGGCAGGTCTGAATGTAAATGCATTCCACACAAAATATGTAATAATTCTGTTAGTAATTATTTGTCTTGATGTTTATGAATACAACTGTTTCATGATGTTCATGCAAATTCTTAAGAACTGAAATAGATGTATACCATAAAAACATCTTGTGTTGGTGTTACTGAATAAAATGCAACTCATAAAATCTGAGTTTAAAGGCTTCAAAGGTATAAAAAACTTCTGCAAACAGAATTAAGGCTGCTACTCTTTTTGAACCAATTTTAAGGAAATATTACCAAAGGTAATAGTAGTAATTGATGATTCATCAAATGCTTGTTTGCAAATACTAGATCATAATTTTGAAGATGATTTTTCACTCCTTATATGGAAAGTCTCCAAAAAAAACCAAAAAAAAAACATACACATTCTTATAGAAAAAGATCTGCTCTTTCTAATGGCACAAAAAGAAATATAATTGGAGGTAAAAAAATTGAGATACAAGTTATCAAAGATCAAAATTATACATATAAATTTTTGGTAGTATGTTTATACCACAATAATAATTTTTTTAACTACTTAATAATAAGTGCTACAACTTTGCAGACTTCATAACAACCAACTGTTTAGTTGATCTACTAAAGGGCAATTTCTAAAATTATTTTGTATTGAAAATATGAGAGTCTCAATATGCCAAAAAATTGCAGTGCTGGATTTTCCCTCAACTTTGACCTCATACTATCTGAAAGCTATCAAAGCTAGATCTCTGAAAATTTGTCAGTGGTTTGAGGTCCAAAAGTTGTGCAGTTATCCCAAATCCTGCCTCTTTACTAGTTATAGTTTCACTTTCACAGCATATGAGACTTGGCATCTTGATCTTGTTTCGTACTACATGCATGACATTGGGGGGGGGGCTCTTAGGGCCCCCTAAAACCTTCAACTTTTGTTCTTTGGATGTAAAACTTTGCATGTCTTAGTTTTATAACATAAGGAAGCTCTGTACTAAATTTCATGAAAATTGGAGATGGTCAGGTGTGGGATGACCTTTAAAATTGGTCCACTTGACATGGAATGACTCATGAGCTTAACTGATGTCCATCACACAAGCCCTTGTGTACTTCATACTCATTATCTTTTTACCTTGCAGGCATTCCTGAGTCTTGTCCTTCCGTGATTTCCTTAGTCTTCTATCTCATCACGCATTCTTCCAACATGGACAGTCTACCTCAAAATATTTATCACCACCCTACCAACAACATCCTGCTTTCACATTACACATCTACAACACATCTTCATTCCCCACATGATCAGAAAGTGTGTTGGCAGCCCCAATAAGTAGCGCATATCTCCAGCACGCAACACAATTACACTTTCATACACTGCCATTCAGGACCTTTTGAGAACCCATCAGTTCTATGAAATCCTTCTAAGGCAGATGTGACTTTCAAAGATGAATTCACTCGCCTACCAGTTTCACCATCTGGTTTGTTTTCTCTGTCAAATATGCTTCCTAAATATAAAAACTGTTTCACTTGTTATGACTGTGTATCTTGCATTCACATACGAACTCAAAAACTACTATAAGTTTTTCATTTGTTATACTCAATTTGAATTTCATACATTTTTGTTTATCCTAGGCAACATACTCTGCAATTCACTTTTGTGCTCCTCCAACAGGACTTTGTCGGCTGTCTTAGTGAGAGATGGGTTTGCCTCCTCGGGGCACTCCATGGGCAACAATGGCACACAGAACAGCAACAAGGGCCTTTGTGTATCTTGGAGAGGTACCAGCTAGTTCTGTGTGACATTGGCAAAAAGACCCCAACTCACCGGGGTTTTTTTTTTTTTTTTCCAGAATCCTTAGGTTAAATGACCAACTGGAACCGTCAACTGTGGGCTGATCCCCCACACTGGTGTATTATACTTAACTTACCTGATTAAAAAGACACAAAGAAAGAAATTAAAGGACTCTAGTGTGGGATGTGGTGGACCTGCCACACTTAAGAAGGATGGTCCACCACAGAAACAATATGGAAATGGAAAACAACGAATGAGAAAGAGATCTTGATTGAGTGCTTGTAAAATTGGTGTATGGAATACTAGAGGTATAAATGGCAAAATGAATGAAGGGTCATTCCACATGAAATCACCAGATTTTAAAAAACTTGTCGTAGGTATTTTGATTTTCCTGATTTTTTTTTATGTTACAGTACAACATAAAAGTATCCTGAAAAAGTTTGGGATTTATTTTCCCAACCCCTTTGGAGATGTGGGTCCTCAACCCCCCCCCCCCCCCCATGAGCTAAAGTAAGGTTATCGTTAATTAACACAAATTGAGTAATTGTGGAGGTAATGACACTTAATGGGTGCCTAAATAGTCAGTGCCTGTACATTCATATGTAATAACCTCATTTCCATAGCATAATAATTCGTCAGGTTGTAGGGGGGTCAAAGTTCAAGGTCACAGTGCTGATTTTGCCACTTTTCAGCAGCATTTTTATACCAGAAGGGTACTTAAACACAAAATGAATATTTTTTCAGGCAATCCTCATATGTTGCTAAGAATGTTAAAACATATATCAACTTGTGTTAAGTTATTCTTTTTTTAATCAAAAAATATTTTGTAACTGCAACATTGCCAAAATTTCCGTTTTTGAGATACAATTGCCTCCTTGGGGCGCTCCATGGTAACAATGGTGCACAGAACAGCAACAAGGTTTCAGAACATCTTTAATAAAGGTAAGAGCACAGGAAATGGACATGATGACAATGACACAAACAAAAAGGCAAATAACGGTTATATACAGATGATGGTAGCCCAATGCTGCATCCTATTTACAAATATATACATATTCATGAGATGAAAGAATTAAAAACAGTCAAAAGTCCTTTGGACTTGGAGACATAAGCATGTTAGCACAGGTGGCTCAGTGCAGGTTGCAGAGAGTTAAGAGTCAGCAGGGGCAGTAGTACCAACTGTGAGATGAAGCGTGGCTGGCGTATCAGCAAACCATGGGGCTGCTGGGAACCAGGTGGAGAAGAACGTAGATTCACTATTGCGAGCAACAGCAGTGCTATACTCTAAGCGAAGACATGAGAGTAGATAGTCACAAAAAATGCAAAGTAATGTGGCTCCAGCTTGAAGGACTGTGCTGGGATCTGCGTGTGTACGACACTGTTGATGGTACACGTATATTATGTGCTTGACGAGCACAAAAATATAAGAGCAGACTGCCGGAAGTTGAACTGGTGGAGAAGGACACAGGAGCAGCATGCGATATGCACTAAAGGTGAGGTCGGTACTACATGAGCATTGAGCAATCGTAAACGCAAGATGTAGTAGCAGCATTGGAGCGGTGCAGAACAGATATACATGTGGAACATCAGCCTCCCCAGCACAAAACGGACATAGCGGGGAGGAAAGAAGGGTCATGCGGTGGAAGAGAGATGGTACAGGGAAAAGATTACATAGAAAAAGCCAATGTGTGTTCACCTCCATAGGTACATAAAGATGAGAAAGGGCAGCGGACCACACTGCAGAGAGGAAGAGGAAATATCGGAGACGGGAGAAGGGGAGGAAGAACGGGACAGGGAGAGGAAGCGATATAATGCAGATGTCGAAAGTGAAAATATTGGGAGAGCGGTGCCGTGAATCGACAGGAAAAAGGGCAGAGGGAGAGACGCAGAAAGAGCAGGTGTTAGGACGGAGGTAGAAGCAAGGTTGGGGAACAGGAAAATGATGGAAGAGATAAGGGAGTTGTAGACAGCAGGAGCTTGTGGTAGGGCACGAAGAGAAAGAGGTAAGTCATAAAAGGGACGCCAGTGAAAATCAGTGGTGAGGAGATGGCGGACTGTTTCGACTCCGTTGCGGAGCCAAGATGGAAAGGCGAAGCAGGGGAAAATGGATGACCAAGGAGAAAAAGAGAGGTTCAAAAAGAAGCTCGGTGATGGAAGCAGGAGGAGAGTGGGGAAAGAGGGAAGCAGAGAAATAGTCTCCCGGTAAACAGAAGGTAAGTGAGAAAAGAGAGGGCAGTGGTCCATTAGAAGGAAGGAAGGAAAAGTAAAGTATGGATTGCATGGGGAGACAGTGACATTAGGGGTAGTCTTCGCAGATGGAAGAGGCGTAGCGAGGAAACGTAGGAACATGGTCACACGGAATGCCTTATAGTACAAGCGTACATCAAGCAAACCAATGCCCCCATCACGAGGAGACAAGCAAAGCTGTGAGGCGTTGATCCAATGATGACCAGTCCATATGACTTTGGTCTGGCAGCGGGTGAATTCTAGTAGGCGATAGACTGGCTGTGTTGACGCAATCCAAGAATTAAGTACACATGGATACCAGATAGGTCTGTGTTATGCGAGCACACTGGTAGAAATAGGTGCAGAACTTGGCTCGCCTCCAGGTGGTGGTCGTGCGAAGCAGGCATGGGCAAAGAGCATTCCATGTGGTGATAGAGGCTACAGAAGGTGTTCCAAGGTGGACTCCGAGAAACTGTTGGAAGGAGGCGTACCATTAGGCTCCCCGAGAATCGACACGGTGGGCCCATGACCCGACCCACAAGCCAGTGCTTTTCGAGACATTGAGTGTGGCGCTAGAACATGAAGCATAGTCTTCGTAGAGTCACCGAAGACTTTGAAATTCAGATTCTTGACGTATACAGAAAGTGATGTTGTCCGCATAAGCAACATTGGTGATTGTGTGGTGCTGTGTACTTGCAATCACAGGAGGCAGAGATGCTTGGAAAGATCTGTGCACGGAGCGTAGAAAAGGGTCTATTGCAATGGCGAAGAGCTGCCCGGATAAAGGGCATCCCTGCCGGACGCCTTGACGGAAAGGGATCGGAGCTGTGAGAAGGGTGGGCAACCTGGCGTGGAAAATTGCGTCCCAGTAGAGGGGGAGAGGAGAAGAGATACAAAAGATGGTGGAAAGCCGAAACTGAGAAGCATGGTAGAGAGGTAAGTGTGAGAAATATTGTCAAAAGCGGATTGTTAGTCAAGGGAGAGAAGAGCGAGTTCGGGCGAGATGGATAAGGTCATTGAGAAGCTGAATGTAATGTGAGATTGAGCATCCAGGGACAGTGTAGGTTTGATTAGTAGAGAGAATTTGGGGGAGAATAGGGTTAATCCGGTGGGAGAGAAATTTAGTAAAGAGTTTATAATCCTGGTTTATTAGGGAGATGGGACACCAATTCCCCAAGTCAAGTGGATCAGCCTTCTTGGGGAAAAGGACAACATGGGCATTTGTAAAACTCCTCTGAAGGGTAGGAAAATTCAAGGCCGCAGAGAAAGCACAGAGAAGGAAGGGAAGGAGGGCAGGGAGAAAAGCTTTATAGGAACAGAAAGGAAGGCCAGGTGCGATCCTGGGGTTAAGGGAGGAGAATGTCTCGGAGAGTTCAGTTAGTGTTGGAGGAAGGAGGAGACAATCGGAAAGATGAGAGGGGACTTGTGGTAAGGCAGAATGAAGAAGAGGTAAAGCTGCATGGGATGGGGGAGGAGCTTCACAAAACTTCTGTGTGTAAAAGCTCCGGACGAAAGAGCATAGAGAAACTGAGTCGGATGATATCTCACCGGTAGGGAGGCAGAGGTGATGAATTGTAGAAGTGGTACAGCGCTGAGATTCAAGAGTTGAGAGAAACTTGTATGAACAGGCATCGGGTGTGAGGTGCTGTAAGCAAAGACGTTGAAGGGCTTGTTGTGCAATCGGTACTAGAAGTGAATTGAGTTGTGCTTTGTACACAGAAAATAGAGGATCAGCTAGGTTTAAAAGAGAGCATCTAGCGAGTATGATCTAGGTGCATCCTGCATAGCATTAAGAGCATGAATGACTGGTTATGCACATGAAGGAGGAGGCTGTCTTTGACTTCCAACCAGAAAGTCAAAGCGCACGGAGCACCCTGTAGCTTGGGTCCCCGTGTGGCAAGGAAACTATAGACCGAAGAACAAAATCCTTCATCAAGAAGAGTGGCATCAAATGTCCACGGTCGATTAGTCCGAGGCTGGACAGAGGTGGTAAATACTGTGAGCATGATGGCACAGTGATCGGACGATGCAGTGGGTTGGCAGCAAGAGTCTGATGCCACAGGAAGAAGCATGGACGTAATATAGAAGTGGTCGAGTCTGGCCGTGGCCGGATCAGTTGCACAAGATGAGCGCCAGGTGTGGGCGGGTGTTGTCGGATACAATTGGCGGTGGACATCAATCAGTGAAAAATCAGCGATCAGAGACTGCAGCTGATTAACCAGTTCGATTTAATGTTCTTTGGAAGGTGAGGATCGATCAAGCTGTGGGTGGAGGGTACAATTAAAGTCACCACCTCTTAGTACACGTTCGGTAACTGAGAGACGAGAAGGAGCTTGACGAAAGCACTGGAAGAGCTCCGGTAAATAAGTCGAGGTGGACGGCACTTAGACATTAAATATATGATAACGCTGTGTGGCAACCGTGAATGTGACCTGCTGTAATAAGTCACGACAAAGATTCTTTACAGAAAAGGAGTCAGACGAGTGCGAAAAGTTGTGCGTACACCTATGGTAATGCCACCACGAGACGAGTGGCTGTAAGCATGATGGAATGAATAGTTCCATGGGCACCAGCGTGTAAACAAGGTGGTGGGTTGACAGTTAGTTTCTTGTAAGAGTATGAAGTCCGCGCCCAAAGAGGCGAGGTCCTCAAAAGTTGTGTCGCAAATCTACGACAGTTAAGTGACATGACCCAGAATGTTCAGATCGTTCATAGGATGCAGAGAATATTGACCAGCTGCGGCAAGTGCACGGAGGCAAATAATGAAGCACGAACCCCACAGAATGTCGTCTAAGTTCCTCCGTAACGTGTGTTCAACATGCTAAGTTGACCAAGAACCCTGGGAAGGACTGCTTCGTGCGGCCAGAGAAAGGCACGAGCTGTGGCTGCACTAGGATATCTGCGTAGGACAGGGGCTCTGCCGAAAAAGCATTTTCCATGAGAAAAGTAGTGAAAACATCTCCTGAGGGAAACGGACCCTCATACACTTCAGCAGAAGAGGTACGGGCTGATAAAGTTGCAGCTTTACGACGAGAAACACTCAAGCAAGAAGACATGCATGGAGGCAAATGACGAGATGGGGAAGTCTTCGACTTTTTCATCCGTCGATGAGTAGATCCACTCCGCTTGGCGGAAGTCGCTGAGACTCTGTGTGTGGTCGGAGATTCGGTACTGGATTGGATTTCAACCACAGGATCCATGACACCAATGGTGAACACAGAGGCTAGATCAGCAGTCAACTCTGTAGGAGCTGAGAGAATACGTGGTAGAGGCGGCGACTGAAGCAGAGGAAAATTCTGTACGGTGACAGAGAGGGAATCCGGCAAAGACCTATGTTGACCAATGGCTGGAGTCGAACGTTCGGAAGATTTTGATCCAGAGATGTTCCACGCGAAGGAAGGAGTCGACTTAGTAGTAGTTGAAGGGACAGTTGACAATGGGGCGCTGGGAAGATTCGACGACGAAGCTTTTGGGCATCGAGCCCGGACATGGCTGTCACTCTGACACAGGGTGCAGTGCTGCGAAGTGATGACTTCAATCCTGCGATGTTGTTGTCCGCAGCGAACATGAAGAACGGTTGGACATGCGTGGAGATGAGCGTCTGACGGGAAAAGGACGCGGGCGGTGCGACGAAAGCCCTTGATGGCTTTGTCGACAGGATCTTTGGGTGCAGCAGAGAGAGTCGTGATGGGACAGGCCACACGACCAAGCTTGCTAAGTAATGTGCAAAGGACAGCGTTAGAAACTTCTGGAAGCACAGGGTAAAAAGTTACTTTCACGGGGCGGGGCGCTACCGGTTGAGGAAGGAGATGAACAACATTTACAGTCGGACCTTCCGTCAATAGTTGATCAGCGAATGCCTTTTTCGTGAAGTAGTGGCGACATAATCAGTAGCATCCGCTGGAAAGATGGACTTCAGGGCGCGACTATTGCGCTGAAGTGGTGTGTCTGGGAGCGTGTCAGAACGTACTCCAAGTTCCAGGGTAGAGTGCAAAAGCCGTCCGACAGGGGAGTCATCGGGGATATCAATCGTGGCAGTAGATCCCACAATGCTGATATCAGAGTCTAGAAAGGGCCCTGCGGTCGACGTGGAGGGTGCGGGAGCCTTTGAAGTTGCAGAAGCATGCGGTGGGATAGCTGTGCCAGTATGAGGAGGGGACGCGGCAGCCCCATAAGATGAAGGCGCGGCACTGGTAATTGTAAAGAAGTGGAAGGCAAAGAAACTTTGCTGCCCGACACATCCATAGTACGCTCATCCATTACAGAGTGCATGCTGGAAGCGTCAGAACCATCTGAGGGAGGGCAGTTTGCTTGAGCTGAATCAGAATAGGAGCTTCTGACGTCATGCGGACGTTCCGAAATGTCGTCATTAAGTGAAGCTGGATTAATATCTTTAACAGAAGAAGAAGAAGCGGACTTGGCTTCCATGATATGGGTGTGGTCTTCGCCCTTATCAGCGTCCGCCATTTGCAATGGCGGCAGTAAAAAACCAAATAGACCGGCTTGGTCGAAAAGAATAACAAACGATAGAATAAATAAAACTTAACTCACCAACTTATGAGACACGCCAAATAAAAGCTCTGACCTTCAACTTGAAGATTCACAGGTAAGAAACAAATCGTAAGTACACTTGAAATTACTATATTGCAAGCAAAACACGGAGCCTGGAACAAACGTGACCACTCGTGACAGCAACAAAGGCCTCTGTGAATCTTGGAGAGATGCCAGCTAGTCCTGTGTGACATTGGCGAAAAGACCCCAACTCACTTAGTTTTGTTCCAGAATCCTAGGTGAATAACCAACTGGAACCGTCAGCTGTGGGCTAATACCCCACACTGTTGTACTTACGTGATTAAAAAGGCTCGAAGAATTACTATTCCGGACTCTCGTGTAAGATATGGTGGACCTACCACACTTGAGAAAGACGATCCACCACAGAAACGATACGGAAATGGAAAACGGAGAATGAGAAAGAGATATCTCGGCTGAGTGAGTGTAAGATTGGTGTGTGGAATACTAGAGGAATAAATGGAAAGATGAATGAGGTGATTGAAGAAATTAATAAGTATAAATGGGATGTGCTGTGTGTGAGTGAAACTAAGAAGAAGGAAACTGGGATAGAAGAAGTAAATGATATAGTGAGTGTGTGGTCTGGAGTGCATACTTGCCGATTTTTACGGATTTCTGCTTAATTTTACTGATTTACGAATAGAAATCTTTTTTTAAGGATTTTTTAATATCTCGATTGCTCAATCGAAATATTTCAATCCCCTGCAACCACTTAGATTTTCTACCGGACCTTACGAGCACTGTGTTACGCGAAGATGTCATTTTTGACTCGCCGGCTTTGTGCAGAGCCATCGAGTATAACGATGGCTCCGCATCGTGATGTCATGCGGTAGAAAAATCTTAGTGGTTGTAGGGGATGGAAATATTTTGATTGAGCAATCGATATTAAAAAATCCATAAAAAAAGATTTCTATCCGTAAATCATTAAAATTAACCAGAAATCCGTAAAAGTACGACGCGGAGCCATCGTAACAATGTGTCCGCGTCGTGATGTCGTGCGGTTTTTGATTCGTAAACATCGAAGAGTGTGTTTATGCGTCAAAATTTTACCAACGTGTAAAAATACGTGTCAGGAATTTTCTTCGGTGCGTAAAAATATGCATCAAGAATTTTTCTCGACGTGTAAAAATGTGCATCGGGACAGTATTTCGCCTTTCAGAGACGGAAGTAAACGAAATACAGATTTTTTCTGTAATCGTAATTTCTTTTTTCTGTGATGTTGCCTCTGTCCAGTATAGTTGTTATATATCATTTTATTCCATAAATATTTGTATTTCAATTTGAAAATGGAGGAAAAATTTCCAAAAACGGAAATTTGACGAAAAAATTTTGCTGTAATTATTAGCTTGCTTCCACAATCATGGTCAATCTTCAAAATTTGTGCACAATTTGAAGTCGGTGAATACCTCGTACAAACTACAAGAAGAATTGTACGAAATCATGGTGTATTACCAAGTTTCACTCACCAAAAACAAAGTGGCAAGAAGATTTCAGATAATACCTTATCCCAAGTAATCAGTTTTTATGAGGATGATGAATGCAGCAGTGTGTGTCCAGGAATAAAGGATTTTGCCACCATAAGAAACAACTTTGGAGAAAAAGAACAAAGACAAAAGCGGCTAGTATTTTGCAACTTAAAAGAACTGTATGAAAGGTTTAGAATTGCATTCAGAGGCAAAAATTGGATTTTCCAAATTCTGGGAATTGTGCCAAAAATGGTGTGTGCTAGCTAGGGCACCAGGCACACATTCACTATGTGTGTGCTTAAATACATCAGAATGTCAAGATGATGATTAATGCAGCAAAACTTAATTATACTTACAATGAATTGCTTTCACAGATGGTTTGTAGCATGAATAATGAAGTGTGTATGCTTCATGGATGTCCACTCTGCCCTGGTCAAGATTTTGTTTTTGAATGCTTGGATTCATTCCAAGATGATATATTCCAAATATCCTACGAACAGTGGGTTACAACAGATCGATGCACTTTAGTGACAATTGTGGAGCCATATGCAGAATTCAAGGGAAATTTACTCGGGAAACTTAATACTTTGAAAAAAACATCATTACATAGCAACAGAACAATCACATTTCCTTAAGACCAAGAAAGCACTCCTAAATTCTGATGATGTATACTACTTTGCGACTTTTCAGATAACTTTACTTTTGTGGTACAAGATGAAATTCAATCGTACCACTGGGTAAATAGCCAAGCTACTCTTCACCCATTTGTTTGTAATTTTAAAACTCATGACAAATTACAACAAGTAAGTTTTTGTGTAATTAGTGATTCGATGATACACAATGCAACATCAATACATACATTTCTACGAAAATTTTACCCATCTTAAAAGACCATCTTTCCAATGTGAAAAAAGTCATTTATTTTACAGATGGTGCTGGAAGACAATATAAAAAAAAAAAATTGTTCACCTAGTTCACCGTAAGAAAGATTTCAACCTAGAAGCTGAATGGCATTTATTTGCCACTTCTCATGGAAAAGGGCCATGCAATGGAATAGAGGGTACTGTGAAGCGATATCTAACAAAGGCTAACTTATTGACAAACATATTTTAACATCAGAAGACATGCTCAAATACTGTACAGGAAAAATAAAAGGAATACAATTCCTTTTTGTATCACAAAAAGATATTGAAGAAAATTTCATACTTGCAGATAGATATGCTTCTGCTTTAAAAATAGCAAACACTAGAATTCATTGCTTTATTCCAATGGAGAACAATAGATTAAGAATGCAACTTGTGTCAAGCAGCAAGAAATAGGAAGTTATTAACATATCTAAAGTTTTTGCAAATACAGAACTTGCAAAGGAATCCAGAAAAATTGGTGATTACATTACATGTGTATATGAAGAACAACTTGATTCACTATAGTTGCATAAGTGAGAGAATTCTCTGGATTCGTTTGAAAGTGAAACTTCAGGGAATTGTAATTGTTGTACTGTATGCTCCTTGTGACTCGGAACCTTCTGATAAGAAAGAAGATTTCTGGAATGAGCTAAAAGCTGTTTTGAGCCAGTTTGGTGCTAAAGAAAATGTCATAATAGCAGGGGATTTCAATGCTAGAGTAGGTGTGCAGAATGCAATTTCTGACAATGTTCTGGGTAAGTTTAATGATCCTTGTGTGAATGATAATGGTGAAAGGTTAATTGAACTCTGCATTGAGAATGGTTTGTGTGTATCTAACATATTTTTCAACCACAAGTATATCCACACATATACTTGAGAAAATCGTACTCTTGGTCAAAAGAGTGTGATAGATTTTGTTGTTTACGATCAGCGTTTGAAACACTTAGTTGTTGACACCCGTGCGATGTTGGTTCTGATCATTACTTGGTAGTGTCACGAGTGAAACTTAATGTTGGTTGGAGGAAAAGGAATAGGAAGAGACCTAGGATAGAAAGAATAAAAGTTGATAGGCTCCTTGAAGATCATCAGCGGTATTCTGACTTACTCAGAGAACGACTGAAGGATCTGAAGTCTGGTGAGTGGGATGTAGAAAAGAAGTGGGAATGTTTTAAGAACTGTGTTGTCACTGCTGCTAAAGAGGTCTGTGGCACCAAAATAGTGGGTAACAATAGAGGTGATGCTTGGTGGAATAGTGAGATTGAAGAGGCAGTAAAGAGAAAGAAGGAAGCCTATTTGGGGATATTGCAAGGTAGAGTCTCTGTGGATGAATATCGCTGTAAGAAGCGTGAAGCTGCTAAGCTGGTTCACCACAGTAAGGCAAAAGATAGGAAGGAGAAAGTGGAAAACCATGAACTGGCTTTTTGGAAAGATAGGAAGTCCTTCTGGAAGTACATGAGACTCAGGAAAAATAGGGTAAACAAAGTTGTAAGTTGTGTGAAGAATGAGATTGGGGAAATGATATGGGAGCCCAATGAGTTAAGTGACAGATGAGGTGACTACTTCTGTGAGTTATTAGATCAGGAAAGCAAAGATGATTGTGAGACAGACGTAGATGATGTCACAATGAGGGATGAAAGCACAGGAGGGATCTCAAGAGAAGAAGTGTGTAAAGCTCTAAAATCTCTTCAGAATGGTAAAGCTCCAGGAGTTGATGGCATAACTGCAGAGATGTTGAAATACGGTGGTGACTCTATAACTGACTGGTTAACTGAAATTTGTATTTCTTTGTGGAGCTAACCTCTGAAACTCAGAGAACAGCTTAGTGATATGTATGTATGCAACAGAACTGTGTCATCAGCATTCAGTGAACTGCACATGCAGTAATTACCAAGGCATAAAGCAGTAATGTTTATTTTGGTATTATGTATGAATGCATCGATCCACATGTATCACTAAGCTGATCTCTGAGATTCAGTAGTTAGCTTCAACATGGCCAAACCACCGAAGCATATTGGTCTCCTCCTTGCTAACAACATTTTGCTTTACATCACACAACTGCAATACATCTTCATTCCTCACACAATCAGATCGTGTCTTGCCACAAACCCCCACGTAAGTAACGCATTTCTCCAGCACACAAACGACTCCTATGTTTCTTCTGCAGTACCCAGGTTTCACTGCCATACATCAGAGTAGGAGCAATTACTATTTCATACACAGCCATGTGGGACTCTCTAGAGAACCCATCATTCCTGTGAAAACCTCCCAGAGCAGCTATGACTTTCAAAGAAGAATTCACTCGCCTACTGATTTCACCATCCAATTCATTCTCTCTGTCAAACATGCTTTCTAAATACACAAACTCACTCACCTGGTCAATCACAGTGTCATTTATACTTACATTACATTCAGTGCTACCCATTCCTCTCTCAAACACCATAACTTTGGTTTTTCCCTTATTTATACTCAGTTTGAATTTCATGCAAACTTCGTGCATCCGAGTCAACATACTCTGCAACTCACTTTTGCTCTCTGCCAACAGGACAGTGTCATTAGCATACAGCAATCTGCACACACGGATATCACCAAGACATAAACCAGTTATTATCTATTTTGGCATCACGCATGCATGCGTCCATAAATATATTAAACAGCCATGGTGACATTACACAACCTTGTCTAACTCCTGCACCAATGGAAAACCATTTTGATAAAACACCATTCACTCGTACACAAGCTCTACTACCAGCATACATGGCTTTTACACTATTAAGTAGATTCCCAGTAACACCATATTCATTCAATACCTTCCACAAAAGTGTCCTATTGACTCGGTCGTAAGCTTTCTCTAAATCTATGAAGGCAGTAAACACTTTCTTCCCAACAGCCAGATACTTTTCAATCATCGTGCGTAATGCAAAAATCTGGTTAGTGCAGCCTTTACCAGGCATAAAACCACTCTGAACATCCCAGACTTTCAATGATGTAAGACCCCGTACTTTTTCAATAACAACCTTACCAAACACTTTCCCTGGCACACTCAGTAGGCTAATACCACGATAGTTCTTGCATTCAGTCTGATCACCTTTTCCCTTATACAAGGGAACAATGATAGCATCCTTCCAATCCCGAGGGACCATTCCTAACTCCCAGCACAGCTGGCAAATTTCGGTTAACCAGTCAATTATAGAGTCACCACCATACTTCAACATCTCTGCAGTTATGCCATCAACTCCTGGAGCCTTACCATTCTGAAGAGATTTTAGAGCTTTACACACTTCTTCTCTTGAGATGCCTCCTGTGCTTTCATCCCTCATTGTGACATCATCTGCATCTGTCTCAGAATCATTTTTGCTCTCCTGATCTAATAACTCACAGAAGTATTCGCCCCGTCTGTCACTTAACTCATTGGGCTCCCATATCATTTTCCCAATCTCATTCTTCACACAACTTACAACTTTGTTTCCCCTACTTTTCCTGAGTCTCATGTACTTCCAAAAGGACTTTCCTATCTTTCCAAAAAGCCAGTTCATGCCTTTCCACTTTCTCCTTCCTATCTTTTGCCTTACTGTGGCGAACCAGCTTAGCAGCTTCATGCTTCTTACAGCGATATTCATCCACAGAGACTCTACCTTGCAACATCCCCAAATAGGCTTCCTTCTTTTTCTTTACTGCCTCATCAATCTCACTATTCCACCACGCATCACCTCTATTGTTACCCACTATTGTGGTGCCACAGACCTCTTTAGCAGCAGTAACAACACAGTTCTTAAAACATTCCCACTTCTTTTCTACATCCCTCTCACAAGATTTCAGATCCTTCAGTCGTTCTCTGAGTAAGTCAGAATACCGCCAATGATCTTTAAGGAGCCTATCAACCTTTATTCTTTCTATCCTGGGTCTCTTCCTATTCCTTTTCCTCCAACCAACATTAAGTTTCACTCGTGACACTACCAAGTAATGATCAGAACCAACATCCGCACCTCTCATCACACGGGTGTCAACAACTAAGTGTTTCAAACGCTGATCGTAAACAACAAAATCTATCACACTCTTTTGACCAAGAGTACGATTTTCCCAAGTATATGTGTGGATATACTTGTGGTTGAAAAATGTATTAGATACACACAAATCATTCTCAATGCAGAGTTCAATTAATCTTTCACCATTATCATTCACACAAGGATAATTAAACTTACCCAGAACATTATCAGATATTGCATTCTGCACACCTACTCTAGCATTGAAATCCCCTGCTATTATAACTTTTCTTTAGCACCAAACTGGCTCAAAACAGCTTTTAGCTCATTCCAGAAATCTTCTTTCTTATCAGAAGGTTCCGAGTCACAAGGAGCATACACTACAACAATTACAATTCTCTGAAGTTTCACTTTCAAACCAATCCAGAGAATTCTCTCACTTATGCAACTATAGTGAATCAAGTTGTTCTTCATCTTTTCGCTTAAAATCACACCTACACCAGCCTGTCCTCTCATATTATCCAATACTCCAGACCACACACTCACCGTGCCATTCACTTTTTCTACCCCAATTTCCTTCTTTTTGGTTTCACTTACACACAGCACATCCAGTCTATACTTATTCATCTCCTCAATCACCTCACTCATCTTGCCATTTATACCTCTAGTATTCCATACACCAATCTTACATTCACTCAGCCGAGATCGCTTTCTCATACGCCGTTTAGAAAGTCCAGGTCGATTCCGTGGTGGACCGTCCTTCTCAAGTGTGGTAGGTCCACCATATCCCACACTTGAGTCATTCTTAATATTTCTTTTTGTCTTTTTAATCAGGTAAGTACATCAGTGTGGGGGATTAGCCCACAGCTGAGGGTTCCAGTTGGTCATTCAACCTAAGGATTCTAGAACAAAACCCAGTGAGTTGGGGTCTTTTCGCCAATGTCACACAGAACTAGCTTGCACCTCTCCAAGATTCACAGAGGCCCTAGTTGCTGTTGTGTGTGCCATTGTTACCACGGAGTGCCCCGAGGAGGCAAACCCATCGCTCACTGCGACCGCCCGCCTTTTATTTTATGATGGAATGAAGCTGCAAAAAGGTTCAGTAATGTAATGTAAGGGAACAATGAAACAAATATACAAAGATGGCTTTGAACATCTATAGAAGTTGTGTCAAAAATGAACAAACAGTGCAAGTTATAGAAGTTATGTAAGATGATCTAAAGATACCCAGAAGATATCAGTAAGGAGTATGATCCCCCTAGAATGGGTAAAAATGTTTGACACTGGTGAGCCATTCTCAGTATACAGGTGTTCGGAAGGATCTGAGGCAGCAAATCTGATTCTGCTACCAGCGTTGCCTTTAACTTACCAAGTGATCAAGGAGGTGACCACCTGCTTTCAGTTCTCCTTCCAAAGGTGTTCCTCACACATGTGCTGAGATTTTAATCATAAGAGAATCTTACTAGTCAGACCATTTGTTGGATATCTTTGGTTTCTAAGTATTTCTCCCTCAGATGAGCTTTGTGATTGTGCATTATTGTACATAAACAGAAAATCTGTGCCAACAGCACCTCTAAAAAGTCATACATTGGGTTTGAGGATATGGACTTGGTACTTTTGAGAAATTACAGGTCCTCCATCAAAGACACAAAATGTAGTGCAACTGTTCATCAATATGCCACCTCACACTATCATACCACCTCCACCATAGGTATCCCTTTCACTGATATTGAAAGGATGATAATGCTTTCCTAGAGTTCTCCAGAAGCAATGTCTGGAATCAGGTCATACGCTGAAATGGGTCGTCTTGTCAGAAAATAGCTGTAGCCTATTTGTCAGAACTCTAAGTTCTGATTATCTCTTTGCTGTTTCGGGAATAGCATGGAAGAAACGAGACCATTTCATGGGCTTTCTGGCATACAGTCTACTTTTATTTAGCAGCTGTAACTCAGTTTTACTGGAAATTATTTCACTTGCAGCCAAAGCAACCATGTGAGGCTGTTGCTGCATGATCAGTTTCATGATCCATTTTTCGGTAAATGGTTAATTCAGGTTGCCATCGCTATGAGGTAACCTTCGCCATCTCTTCCTGTAATGGCTCTCGTTTTGTGTGGAACTACTTCTATATTGTCGATATAACCTATCTTGAGACACTAAGCCATCATGTCACACCATCTTGCTTCAAGCTATCCAACAGTCTACCATCTCAAGTAAGTATCCATATGATGGTGACTTGCCATCTTCAGTACTGACAAAGTGCCTAACCTTCTGAGCTTGCAAAGATTCAGAAATAAAGCAATGTGGTAGATTAACCTGAGTTTTTATACTAATGAGCAATTTGCATGTTTCACAAACTTGTGGTGTCATGAGCTTATTTTGGTTGGATACTCTGAAGTGTGTGCATAGTTATTTATGCTTGCATCATTTTGCCATTGGGACATTGTTAAAATGAAAAAAACTGATGGAAAACACTGTGTTTCCTTAATTTTGTAGACCAATGTAATTCCACTTTACTTTTTAACAGTATCATTGGTAAATAAATTAAGGTTAAAATATTTTACTTTGTAAATTAATAGTTTAAGTTTTTCCTTTAAACAACACACAAGTGTCTGGGTGCTGTGTCTTTTAATCATCTCTCAGAGGGACAAAGAATTAACTTCGTAAGTGAAAATATTTATTTTCAAAGTGTTGAGTCTGCCGAGCTGTGGTACTGAGGCAGTTTATAGATGAAGTGAGGACAAACTTTTTGAGTTTATCACTTGAAAACTGAGTTGTTGATCCTAAGCAGCAAAAGTGATCCAATTTTTTTCTTATTTACATGTTTAAGTAACCCCTACAAAGTGCACTTATGTGTAAGTTCTTAGTTTGAATATTTGCCTCAACTTTTCTTGGCATAGACACATTTCATCCACTACTAAAAGTGTAGTGGATGAAATGCTATAATTTCTCTTTAAAACCAGATTCATTTGAACAAGTTTTGATATTGTATAATATAAGCTACAAGTTTTTCAATCATGGAGTACTATACCATGCAAATTGATTGGGACAAGCTATTTTATTCTCAGAACTGTAATGTGATCGCCAGTTGATGTCGGAAACCCACCTAAACCGGTTTTATCAGCTGTGAGGTGGTGTGACTGTTATAACTTGATAGTAAGAATGTGGTTTGACTGATTTTAAACAGGAAATAGGCACTTCAGCTTCAGTTGTGAGCTTTCGTGTGTGACAAGTGGATGTTAGTTTTTGCTCTCTGTGAGTATGTGTTGCTTTCGTGTATTGAAAAATGGATATTTCCACAAGGAAGCGTGCAAAAATAATTGCTCTGAAGGATCACACAGTGAGAGATATCGCTTCTGCAGTTGGTGTAGGCAAATCAAGTGTATCAAGACTGCTTACTTGATACAATGCATCTGGATCATCATCTCCAAAAAGGAGAGGTAAATGTGGAAGAAAACGAAAAACAACTCTACGAACCGATAAATATCTAATCAGAAATAGTAAAATGAATTAAAAAAAAAACAAGCACTGACCTTCAAAGAGATTTATTGGCTAGTGGTTGTGATGTTAGTGATTCAACTGTACGCCGTAGGCTTCTGGAAGTTGGCCGGAAGGCAAGAAGACCAACGAAAAACAATATTTGAATGCGAAAATGAAGATAAAACATTTAGCATAGGCCAAAAAATATAAATCATGGACTGCTGACGACTGCAAAAAGGTCATTTTCAGTGATGAAACTCATTTATTTGTGCAGGGTTACCAAGCAACTGTGAACCCTTAAGACCTGAGCATGTCAAACAAACTGTAAAACACCCTCTGAAACAGATGTTTTGGGATTTTTTCACATCAAATGGCAGTGGAAGCTTAGTTCCTGTTCAAGGTATGGTGAATTCAGCCAAGTACGTTGAAATATTACAACATAGGATTGTTCCATTCTTGCAAACTTTTGACAGGACATTTCAACATGACTTGGCCCCATGTCACAATTCGAAATTGGTCAAGAATTTCATGCTGGAAAATCAAATTCATTTGCTTGATTGGCCTGAAAGTTCACCAGACTTAAATCCCATAGAAAACTTGTGGAATATTTTGAAGAGACGTTTAGGTAAAATGGACTGTACAACCAAAGAACGTATGATAACGAATGCTATAAAAGTGTGGTTCCACGATTATGAAGTCAAAAATATGTGCACTCAATTAGTGGAGTCAATGCCAAAATGAATTCAAGAGGTCATTTCTACTAAAGGGGGACATACTTCATACTAATACAGGTATCTATCAGTGTATATCAAGGCATAGAATGACATAAAGGCATAGCTTTGGAAAAAAGAGTGATTTTTTACTTTGTCCCAATTAATTTGCACAGTATAGTATTGTTTCCACATTTGAGGCAATGCATTTGAATCAACCCTGAAGCTCTTGGTGCTGTAGATGGGAAAGGTTAGTGAGTCCTTATCAGCAATCAAGAACTCGCCAACTTGCTTTAGACCCTTCCTCAAATGCTGGCGGTAGCATCTCCGTTTATCTTTTACTGGTCCTATCAGGTGCATTGCACTCTTTTAAGGGTTGTCGGCCCATATCCCAACTGTTGCAGTTCCTTCACACTGTGGAAATATTGATCACTCAACATCTATTTTATGTCTTTCTAAATAAATATGAGCAAATCACTTTGCCAACTCATTCATTCGTGATACATCAAAACAGGATTTTTTTAGTTGGTTTTATTTTCCTGAAAATTATAACTTTTGGCTGTTTAAAGCAAGAGAAAATAAACTACTACTGAGCATTTCCATGTTTTAAAATAGGAAAAGTAAATGATCCTGGTTTTGTGCTCTATAGCTTTTATCTTTCATGAGCAGCAGAGTGTTATAAAAATAAAATGTATCTGTGTATACAGCCATTGAAACTGAAAACATGCTGCAAACCAGCAAAGCATAAACCACAATAACAATAGAATAAGATAATTTGAAAAAAATTAATAAAACAATAAATAATTATTAGAACATTACAGATTCCAATAAGGACAAAATAGGTACATTGCAACTAAATGTGCAGCAATGTGCATGACATGGACCTTTATGGCAAGATATTAAAATATTGGACTATGAGCCTCATAAAAACAAGAGACTAATTAAAGAAGTTTTTATATCCAGAAAAACAGTTCCATTAATGAACCTTCAAAAACTAAACAGCATTTTCAACAACTTAATTCAAAAATAGTAGACCTACAAAATACATAAGGAAAATATTTTAATTTAATCACTGGCAACTGCAAGAGAGACCTGGTAATAAAATTTAAATTCTTTCTGTGTAAATGAAAATTTTGATACAGTTCTTATACATTGAGAACAAGCCTTGATAAAATCTAGAGGCCAGAAACATTTGTAAAAACAAAAGAACTCAGAAGATGTGGAAAATAATTGAATGTTCTTCAAGTTAAAATCGAATTAAGTATATTAATCTGAGTAAAGCCTTGAGTAAGTGTTTTAATTGCTGTTAATAACATTTTAATTTTTTTTAATCTACAAGCAAAAACTATCTGCTAATAATTTGGAAACTATCCACATACACTCGTACGTCTACATTCTGCTACTCTGATGAGCAGTTCTTTATAATAAAAATGTTAAATCACTGAAAAGCATTGCAAATTTAACAGCAGTTCGAATTGTTTCTGCTTGTATTATAATTTTATTGTTACATACAATGCTCAATGACTGTGCCTGATCATAATTTTATAAGACAAGCAGATTTTTCTCATACATGTTAAGAGATATGCTGTATGTTTATTTACCATATTCTTGGATTTGTGATAGTGAAGTATGCTTTCTGTTATTTCATGATACATGCTTACTTTTTTTTTTTTTTTTTTTAAATCCAGGGCATGGAAAGAGGAATTGCTTTTACCATCTCGCATTATTTGGTAACAGAAGAACATGAGGTTCCTCCACCAAGTATTCGAATTACTGTTTCAGCTGTTTTAAGTGATGATAATATTACTTCAGTTTATAATACACTGAATGATGCTTGCCATGTTCTTCTTCATACAGAAGCATGACCATCAGAATTACTTAATTTGGTGAAATTTTAGTTTTTACCACAAATGTTCATCTTTCTTTCATTCCATTCATTTATATTTCATCACTTTATATGTTCCATAAGTTATCATTTTAATGGCATAGCTTTTTGATTTAATTTTAAACGGTTTGCTGAGTATTTCATTTTACTCCAACTGTGAAATTCACTATGTCTCACTGAAAGTACATAACTCAGAAGTAATAGTTCAAATCAAATTCGAATAAGACACATATTGGCACATGAGTAAGAGATAATTACAATAATGGAGCAAAAAATTGATTTCACACATAGGCGAATTGTATGGTGGTATTCAATACTTCGTAAATCCCTTTTAGGTTATGATACTTGAAGCTATGTGATGTGGCATGTTGTTTCAAGTTATATCCTGATGCACAGCCCACTTTCCCTATAGAAGCTGGATTTTCAGTTTGGGTACAGTTTATGCCAGTTGCAGATGTGTTTACAGATAACAAGCTTAATGGACAATAAATCCAGAGGCCGGGCTGGCCACAGGAGAGTGTTTGCAAGTCGTATATACATTCCTGGGTGATGTTGGCAATGAAGTTTCCATCCAGGATATCATCAGTGTGCATAGCTAAAAAAGCTCAGGATATATACACATAAGATATAACTAGCCATAATAACTACACCTCAGATTATAATGCCTGCTGGTGCAGCATTGTATCATTAGTAGTGGCAGCTGAATTAGGGTGTCGACACCTTCATATGTGCATACAGGTATAATTGGCATAATATCAAAATTGCCGCTAAAGATGACACAATGTCATTCCACTTCTTGAGTTGAGACACTAATGACAATGCCAGGTTGTCTGTGAAAGGCAACACACTGGCCAGCCTGGATAGGTGACCGTGTGGTCAGAGGCATAGGTTTCTGGCTAGTCATCTGACTAGGTTCAGGTTCAAGTCCTGGATGATGCATCATAGGTGGTGTGCTTGTCTTATGGTTCTGGCTTTCTTCCTTTCCTGGAACCATTAGTCCCAAATTAGGGATAGGTGACTGCTTATAGCCCATAGTTGCCCACAGTGGTCATTAAACCCTGAAACAAACAAAAATCCATCCTGCATATCTGCAACTCATTGATATGTTGTGTTATAGGGGATGCAAAACTGGTTGACCATTCTAGATGCAGGTGCCACTGTCACACTAGATATCTCTTGCAAATTCTATTTGTCTTCCTATGGTGTGGTCTTCCTACATAGTCTGATGGCTGTTTGTAGTAACCACACTGGTAGTTAAATTTTGATCAAGTTAACGAGATAGCCTTGAATGCTTAACACGTGGCTATGAATGATATATACATTCGATGAGTACCTAATATTCATACGCTAATATTTCTGTTTCGTCATATTACTATAGTTCTTAAATTAGACCTTGTTAGGCAGTAACTCTGCAAATATATCAACATGAACAATTGCTACTATCTTCAATAGGTATCAAGGAATGCCTTTTACCTTGAATATACACCTCAACCCTTTGACGTACTGATTCAAGTTGTCCATTCTTGATGTACAGTACATCAAGAACAGACAACTTGAATCAGTACGTCAAAGGGTTGAGGTGTATATTCAAGGTAAAAGGCATTCCTTGATACCTATTGAAGATAGTAGCAATTGTTCATGTTGATATATTTGCAGAGTTACTGCCTACCAAGGTCTAATTTAAGAACTATAGTAATATGATGAAACAGAAATATTAGCATATGGATATTAGGTATTCATCTAATATATATATGTACCACTAGTAGTGCTGAATGACTATGATATTATGGATGCAGCTGGCATGTTCAACTATATACCACTTGACCACTCGCCTCGTGGAATCCAGTGAGCCATCCTTTCTCTAGCACAATAAGCTGACAATATGACTGCATTCACGTTGCCTTGCCATTCCATATATGATGCTGTTCTACAGGCCTTGTGGCTTTGTTTGGGAATTCCTTTTGATTCTGTTATCCACAAACTTGTGAAGCATTTAGTTGAGCTATGCCTTGCCTTATGACACCAACTACCTCTTCCTGATGTATTTAAAGGGGAATCCTCAGCATATTTCACCACATAACACTCCCTTAGTAAACTGCATAAAATCCAGACCATATCTTTTGAATGCTTCAATTTCCATGTTACAAAGGATTTATTGGTTTTTATAGGTAACTTTGTTCCTCTAAGCAAATATCTTCTCTTTAGCCAGAAGTTATTTTAGGAAGTGCAGAAAAACCATTCTATAATCTTCACTGGAACATTATTATTAATGTGCAATATATATTTTTTATTTGTTTTGAGACAGCACATCTGGTTATCTTTAGAACAGTTTCTATCTGAATCGCACTTATGATAAATTATTTTGTTGATTTCCAACATGCAACTTTTAATTCTTTCAACCCTGTTTTGTTTATCAGAAACTAAGATTTAAAGGCTTCACCACAGGAAGTTTGAAACATTTTATATATGTGATGTTGGAGCATCAATGATATATACAAATACATGTATTATTTTCTGTAAGTGCCTCATAAGATGCTAGAAGCGACTTGTAAGCAAATGTTTTTTTCACAAAGGCATATTTGAACTTTCATGTGTGTGTGATTTATTACTTTTGTTATATATATATATATATCAGACCTGCCAACTGTTACAATTTTATCATATTTAGTACAATAAAACATGCTGCAGTACGCTAATACGATTTTGCAGCCAAAAATATGATTTTTTTAAATAGTCATGTCTCTCACACACCCCTCCCCCCCCCTTTTCCCTTTTCAGACAGAAGCCTTGTAGCAGAATCGTGGCGACGGGCAACATGCTTTGCAGATTTATTTTTTTGGTCCTGCAGACAAAAACGACATCCCCGGAACCCTATTAAACCATCTTGCAGACTCCCTATCATAGATGCAAGTTTTCCGCCTTTCAAAATTTTCGAAAACGGAAGTTAGGCGGAATGAGGATTTCTTCCGTAATTGTAATTTTTTCTCGCGAAGGATGAAGTACGTCGCAAAATTATTTTGTACTCATCCCTGTAGCAGAATCGCGTCGACGGCTGCTGTACATCGCAGATTTAATTTGTACTCGTCCCCGTAGAAGAATTGCGGCGACATACACCGCAGGTTTATTTTGTACTCATCCCCATAGAAGAATCGCGGCAACGGACGACGTACACCGTAGGTTTATTTTGTACTCATCTCCGTACAGAATAGTGGCGACGCCTGACATACATCGCATATTTATTTTGTACTCATCCCCATAGAAGAATCACGCCGATGGCCGACGTACATCGCAGATTTATTTTGTGCCCACCCCCATAGAAGAATTGTGGCAATGGCCGACGTACATCGCAGATTCATTTTCTACTAATCCTCGTAGCAGAATCGTGGCGACGGC